>JBBGZY010000150.1:1015000-2282500 GCA_037952925.1 Lithobates clamitans | reverse complement strand
GTTGTCTGATTTTTTAAATAATTTATTTGCAAATAATGGTGGAAAATAAGTATTTGGTCAATATCAAAAGTTCATCTCAATACTTTGTTATATATCCTTTGTTGGCAATGACAGAGGTCAAAAGTTTTCTGTAAGTCTTCACAAGGTTGTCACACACTGTTGCTGGTATGTTGGCCCATTCCTCCATGCAGATTTACTCAAGAGCAGTGATGTTTTGGGGCTGTCGCTGGGCAAAACGGACTTTCAATTCCCTCCAAAGGTTTTCTATGGGGTTGAGATCTGGAGACTGGCTAGGCCACTCCAGGACCTTAAAAAGCTTCTTACGAAGCCACGCCTTTGTTGCCCGGCGGTATGTTTGGGATAATTGTCATGCTGAAAGACCCAGCCACGTTTCATTTTCAATGCCCTTGCTGATGGGAGGAGGTTTGCACTCAAAATCTCACAATACATGGCCCCATTAATTCTTTCATGTACACGGATCAGTCGTCCTGTTTCCTTTGCAGAGAGACAGCTCCAAAGCACGATGTTGCCACCCCCATGCTTCACAGTAGGTATGGTGTTCTTTGGTTGCAACTCAGCATTCTCTCTCCTCCAAATACGACGAGTTGTGTTTCTACCAAACAGTTCTACTTTGGTTTCATCTGACCATATGACATTCTCCCAATCCTCTTCTGGGTCATCTAAATGCTCCATAGCAAACCTCAGGATCTGAGTCCCTGGCGGCGTAGAGTGTTACTGATGGTAGTCTTTGTTACGTTGGTCCCAGCTCTCTGCATGTCATTCACTAGGTCCCCCCGTGTGGTTCTGGGATTTGTTCTCACTGTTTGTGATCATTTTGACCCCACAGGGTGAGATCTTGCATGGAGCCCCAGATTGAGGGAGATTATCAGTGGTCTTGTATGTCTTCCATTTTCTAATTATTGCTCCCACAGTTGATTTCTTCACACCAAGCTGCTTGCAGATTCCCAGCCTGGTGCAGGTCTACAATTTTGTTTCTGGTGTCCTTTGACAGCTCTTTGGTCTTCACCATAGTGGAGTTTGGAGTGTGACTGTTTGAGGTTGTGGACAGGTGTCTTTTATACTGATAACAAGTTCAAACAGGTGCCATTAATACAGGTAATGAGTGGAGGACAGAGGAGCCTCTTAAAGAAGAAGGCACAGGTCTGTGATATCCAGAAATCTTGCTTGTTTGTAGGTGACTAAATACTTATTTTCCACCATAATTTGCAAATAAATTCTTTCAATGTGATTGTCTGGATTTGTTTCCACATTTTGTCTTTCATAGTTGAGGTATACCTATGATGACAATTACAGGGCTCTCGCATCTTTTTAAGTGGGAGAACTTGCACAATTGGTGGCTGACTAAATACTTTTTTGCCAAACTGTAGATAGATAGATAGGTAAATAGATAGATAGATAGATAGATAGATAGATAGATAGATAGATAGATAGATAGATAGATAGATAGATAGATAGAGATACATAGATAATCTATCTATCTATCTATCTATCTATCTATCTATCTATCTATCTATCTATCTATCTATCTATCTATCTATCTATCTATCTATCGAAATCTATATATCTATCTATATCAGATAGATAGATATAGATAGATGGAAAAAGTTGCAAGATATTTAATTTCAGTTCCTTAAAATATATGTAAATCCAAAAGTTTTTTTTAATCTATTTTGAATAGAATAAGAGAGGGTGATGTAAAGTTGATGAGATTTAAGTCCTATTAGGGACATGTTCCTTCACGTCCTGTTCTGTAGACTTAATAGGAAGTGAGAGAATATATTTCCAATATGAGGGAAATCCTCTTTCAGGCAGTAGTTACAGGAACAAAAGTCCCCATGGGAAGATTTCCCCTCTCTTCCTGGTCTGGTGGCAACTCACAATTTTAGATTTCCCCTCACTTTCTTTCTGGGTGATCAGGACAGTTAGAGAGAGTGAATCTCCCTCATGGGGACACAAGCAGCAATAAAAACCCGATAGCACTTCTAACCCCAATACCTAAATCTAAAATTAAAACATTTTTCTTTTAGTTACCATTTAACACTGTAACCATTAAAATTTTTCCAATTGAGGCCCACTAAAAAAAATATTTTTTCAGACAACCAGGAGGTAAAGGATACAAGAAATGTGCTGAACTCCACAAATACCTAATATAAACCATGCATTCAACACACTTCTTTAAATGATGTTAATGCATTTCTTACCTGCTAGAAAGACAAACATTGCCAGGAGAGTAACATTGCTGCTTCCCAAAATTCTCATACTTGCTAACGAAGTGTATAGGATAGAGTCACTGTGTTCCAAAAGATTTAGGTGTTTTTCTCTCTTTATACATTTGGACTGGGTGTGAGGATGTGTTATCAATGATCTCTTTAAATAATTGAAAATATTATAGTATTATAGTAAACATTCACCAGAATCCTGATCCCAATCCAAGCGCTGGTGAATTTTAAATACACGGGTGTGTGGTTGTGTTGGAGAAAGGTGTGTGTTACTTTTTATAGCAGATATTAAAAGTTGATAAGTGATCATAAGTAATATAGGCAGCAGTGATTAATGACCGGGGATGCCAAAAAAATCTGCAATGTTTTTCAAGGTAAGAAGCTGGAATGCTGACAGAGGGGTGACTGTGGATGTTTGGACTTTGATAAAACATTTTACACAAATTCACAGAAACCTAATGTGCAAGTTAAGGCAGAATTCCAGGCAAAAATAACAAAATAAAAATGAATAGCCTTTTGCTACATTTTTTTTTTTTACACGCGTGTTAAAATTTACATTTTTAGGACTCAAGATTACTTAAAACCTCCAAAACATTATATACTTTCTGAAAACAGAGACCCTGGAGAATAATATGGTGGCAGATATTGGTAATATAATTTTTTATGCCACACAATATTAGTGCAACTATTTATCAAACCCATATTTTCAGTTATACATGCACTAAAGTTAATTTTAGTGCACACAAATACAATATATTACTCAAGTTTTTTCTTTGTTTTTTTTTGGTAAAACATAATAGATGAGGTTGCGTCGAGTAAACAGATACCAAACATCTCCTGTCTTAAAAGTGCTTTCACCCATGAAATGTCAACAAACTTTGGTCCATAGGCCATACTTTAAAAGTCTTTACTGCTTAACATAGTTACATAGTTACATAGTTACATAGTAGGTGAGGTTGAAAAAAGACACAAGTCCATCAAGTCCAACCTATGTGTGTGATTATGTGTCAGTATTACATTACATATGCCTGTATATTGCGGTCATTCAGGTGATTATCTAATAGTTTCTTGAAGCTATCAATGCTCCCCGCTGAGACCACCGCCTGTGGAAGGGAATTCCACATCCTTGCCGCTCTTACAGTAAAGAACCCTCTACGTAGTTTAAGGTTAAACCTCTTTTCTTCTAATTGTAATGAGTAGCCACGAGTCTTATTAACAATTTAGAAATAACAATGAATAATGGCACTAGATCTATTGCTAATGTGTAGCCCAACCATCGTATTTATATGTAGGCATACCAGATGTCTACATAGATGTTTGTATGTGGAATTTATGTGGGGGTGGGGGACTTTAACCGCTTGCCGACCAGCCGACGTATTTATACTGCGGCAGGTTGGCAGAGGCTGCAGGAATCGCCATAGGTGTACGTCGGCTGCTTTAAGAGTGATAGGGGGCCCGAGCCAATGCGTGTGGCCGAGGGCCACGATGTCTGCCGTCCACCCACGATCGCTCCACAGAGAGCCAGAACGGAGATCTGTCAAAGTAAACAAACAGTTCCCCATTCTAACAGGGGAGTAGATTGACATCTGCTGTTCCTAGTGATCAGGAACAGCGATCTCTCTCCTCCTCCAGTCAGTACACTCCCCCCACAGTTAGAAACACCTCCCTAGGACACACTTAACCCCTTGAGCGCCCCCTAGTGTTAACCCCTTCCCTTTATACGGTAATCAGTGGCTAGTTTTAGCTCTGATCGCTATATAAATGTCACTGGTCCCGAAAAAGTGTCAAAAGTATCCAATCTGTCTGCTGCAATATCGCAGTCCCGCTAAAAATTGCAGATCGCCGCCATTACTAGTAAAAAATATATAAATAATAAAAATGCCATAAATCTATCCCCTATTTTGTAGACGCTATAACTTTTGTGCAAACCAATCAATATATGCTTATTGCAATTTTTTTACCAAAAATATGTAGAAGAATACATATTGGCCTAAACTGATAAAAAAAATGTGTTTGTTTAAAAAAAAAATTGGGGATATTTATTATAACAAAAAGAAAAAAATATTGTGCCTTTTTTAAAAATGGCCACTCTTTTTTTGTTTATAGCGCAACAAATAAATGCCACAGAGGTGATCAAATACCACCAAAAGAAAGCTCTATTTGTGGGAAAAAAAAGGACACACATTTTTCTCTTCACTTCCTGTCCAATAGCCAAAACAGGAAGTGAGAGTAAATCCCTTCAAAGTATAGAACACTCTGTCACCAAGGTCACCAGTAGAGTTGGGCCAAACAACCCCCCTGGTTTGGTTCACGCCAGAACTCTCAAACATCCCTAAAATTCAGACCCGAATTGCAAACCCTATTAAAGTACTTTTTACTTTGGCTTATATTCACTTAGGTAAAAACCTTAGGCTCTTCAGTTAGTAAATACTATCCATATAGAAAAGTCTGATCTAACAATATTCTCTATGCACAATCTTTAAAGGGTTTGTAAACCTTTACATATACCCAGTGAAGTGACTGGTCTCAGGTGATGCGCAGTGATGAAACAAATGCTCCTACATAAGTTGTACCTGATTATCTACAGTATTCTCTTCTGTACATCCCTTCAAAGTCCATAATTTACACAGCTTATAAGAGCTTCTAGAAAGCAGGGGTCTGAGAGCTGAAGTTACACTCTGCAGAGCTCAGTGAGAGCTGATTCGAGGGAAGGAGCACATCCCTTTCAGAGCTGAGGCTGTCAATCACAGGCTGTGTGCTGGAGATCCCTCCCATCTCACCTTTTTTTATCCAGTTTCAGGAAAGCTTGTCAAAAGTGACCCATGCAAATAGCAGAGGAATGAAGTAGCCTGCAGAAATGACACTAAGTGCTCTTGACAGAGACAAGTACACACTATAGGATGCGCTTTGCTCCTATTTCATGGCTGAGGTTTATAACCACTTTAAATAAAGTGCAATGTGCCCAGCTTCTTCAAAAGTGCTCTAACACAACAATGTAGTGAAGTTCACCAACAGTGCTCACCAAATAAAGTGGGCCACTAGTACTAATGGTCATAAAGCATTCAACTCTCTCTTTTTCCCACATTGGCAGCTCCCATTATTCTGCCAATACAGATTTCTTTTAACTAGGCTGTAATGATAATTAATGTGTGTAAACCTTAACAATGAACTTCTCTCATTTACTAATTTTTTGGTCTGTTAAATATACAATTAAAAGTGTTTTGTTATATCTGTTTGATAAGTGCAACATAACACCTGTTTATTCTCCCAGAAATTTTGTGAGCTGAAAACTTTCTGTACGACCTGCCTGTACTAATTGTTATGAGTTAGCATTGTGCATAGCTGTTTCTGTTATGGGTAAGGTGAGATCGGGAGGTGTTCTGTAGTCCCAACACATGTCTTGTCCTAGGGTGACAAATCTGCTCCTCCATACATACACTACAGAGCATGAATGTTGTCACCCTAGGAGAAGATTTGTGTTACTGGAAGGATAAAATACAGACTAGGTATGGTAAGTGTTTTTTTTTATTATTATTATTAACACACATTCATCTTATATAACTGTACTGCTAACCTGGCACCACTTTTTAATAAACTGAAACCCAGAGAAGTTTTAAACTTATGATTACATTACATATCTATTGGTTTCTATCTATTTTTCCTTTTGGAAGTCACCTGTGTAGATAGAAATTTGCCTGAAATACATCAACATATCATATCTCTTACTCTTTTATCTAATCTTAATGCAATAAAAATTGAAAGTTATTACTATACTACACCCAGTAAAATCACATTGAAGTTTGTGGACGGAGCTGCTGCCCAAAAGTAAAACTCGAAAGAATGTTTGCACAATCAAGCAACTAAATTCTATTGCTTATAATCCAGTATTGCTCTTGGAGAAGGATAGTTGGACGCAAAAATTCTTCTGTAACCCTCCTCCTAAAGGAGCCTCTGGATTTGTTGGGTCCCTCTGCCTTCCAGTGATGACCCATCCCTGGACCTGGACCTGAGAACACAGTTTAATAGTTTTAAATGGGCTTTACTAAATAAGGCAAAGCCCTGTAAAGAAAAGAGTGGGTTAGACAAATGTGATGCAACAGTATACAAATAAACAACCATTAAATGAAGGTGGTAGTAAAACTCATTTTTTTGACCTTGCACCTATAGGTAACCTTTGTTATAGACAATGAATATCTACTAAACTTGTGGTGTTTAGGAGATATTCACACTGAATGCAGCTAGTGACGTCACTGGCACATTCACTCTGAAAGTCCAGCATACCACAATCTTCAGAGCTCCGTGCCGGAGCCCAGGGCCCCTGTGCACATGCACGAGAGTGACGTAATCGAGGCCCAGGCCACTCATACAACCGGAGCCTGTGAACCCGCAAGGAAGACCGGATGAAGATGGAAACCCTGTCAGCGGTGACAGTGCTTGAGGGTTTTGTTCTAAGGTAAGTATTTCATAATGTGCTAGTATGCGATGCATACTAGCACATTATGCCGTTGCCCCGCAGGGGATTTTTTTTTAAATGCTGCAGTTCACTGCTGCTTGAATAATAGCTGTAGACTTGTGCTCTTGAAACACTACGGATCACATCTATCCTACACTAGGAGTGCATAGTTGTGAGAGGTGTATGTTCGCATGTCTAAAGCTTGCCATAGATGTATTGAAATTTGTCTGGTTCAGCGGAAACCAGACAAATTTCGATCCATCTATGGCCGTTCCCATTTGTGAGAAGTCAATCTAATGATCAACTTCTCACAAATAGGCTTGTAATAAAAAGTTTGGCCGGAGTCCCCACTGTCAGACATTAATACAGTGGGTGTCAAGATTTGGATATGAACCTGGAACCTCTGTGGTGTCTGGCTGTATCACTTCTTGCTGTACCACCTGAGATGCTGTACAGCCCCCTGCCTGATTCCTTAGACAACCTTGCTTTGTGTCTTGTTTTGGTGAACCTTGAGCCCTTTTCTCCTCCCATGAACTTCTTGATTTAAGTAATGTCTCTGCACTTCCTATTTGCCAGATTATTGTGCTCCTCTCCAGCCAATATCTTACTCCTTTTGCTCCTGCTGCCATCCATTTCTTCTCTATCATTAGTTAATGACCCCTGGCTTGTTCCTTTACTATGCTTCTGTTTGATCCCATCCTTTAACCATTTGTTACTGACCTTTGGCTTGTTTTTTGACTATGCTTCTACTTGATCTCTACCTGCTACATCGGCTACCAGACCCCAGCTTGCTAACCTCCTGGTGGGGCGATCCTGAGCATCTCGACCTGGCACTAGCACACAGTGAAATCCATTTCCACCACCAGGAGCATAGACTTTATGCCTCAGATGAGCCTGAATTATCCCCAAGGGTGAATTGATCATGTGCTTATCCTGCTGGTCAGGACAGAAACGCTGCACAGAAACGCTGTGCGTCTTTGCCTCTGTTTCAGGGCAGAATTCAGGCAAAGATTCTGCCCTGATTCAACCCTGAAACTGAGAACAGGGACAGACAGCATTGCTGTGTGATCCGCGGCCGGTTTAGGTGGGGATAAGACAAGTGGCCTCTCATCAATGACATATCTCAGGATTTCTGGTGGCCCCTCAGTGGCCTTGCTCTAGGGCTGGCTTTCTGCAGCTGTAATCTGTGGTCCTCTACTTGAGCATCAGAAAATGGAAGTCTCACCAGAACAGGATACTGACAGAAGAATACTGAACAGCAAATCTGTATTCACCACACACCCCCATATGCAGCTCATTGCCTGGGCTCTCAGAATCAGCAGTAGACAGTGGTAGCAGTCACATGATCCTGAGCTCTCAGCAGCAGATGACCTCTGGCAACACACATAGCCCACTGCAGCTCTCACCAGTGGCTCACAGAAGGTCAGAGTCTCTGCTGGCTTTAGGAATAAATATTATACTCTGATCCATCTAGTGGCCTTATACAGTATTTTCCTAAACCATTCTAGTTTTTATGAATGAATAACATTTGACCGGTTTAGGAAATAGTAGGAGAACATTTGATTTTGCCCAATTTGCACAGAACAAATGTACCAGTAGTTTCACTGGACGAACAGCTATGCAAATTTTTTTGTTTTTAAATACACTGTCGTGCTTATGAGGATAATTCTCCTACACTGTATTTATGAACGAGTAATTTTTAAACGATAATATTTTTAAGATACAGGATCAATCAATATAAATACAGACTAAAAATAGGTGATTTATTCACCAGACACGTAGTCATATAAAATCAGACATCCCAAGCCTCCCACGAGGTCTCCTCCTCCTTCGCCCCCCTCGTCCCCCACAACCGGCTTCCCTCCTCTCCTCTCCCGCCAGCTGTAGGGATCTGTCAGGATGGCGAGCTGAGGAAGGGACCGGTCATTTACTGGCCCCTTCCTTTTCTGAATTGGACACAATGAGCTAGTTCGCTCCTGTGTCCTGTGAAAACTGAGCAGAGTAACCTCTGTGTTTACTCTACTCAGTTTATGAATGGACAGGAGCCCCTGTCTTCTGTCCATTCATCTTCAATGCTGGGAAAGGGACTGGGGAATCTGTGTCCTCAGTCCCTTTACCTCTTTCAAAGAGGAGATGTCAGTGATATCTCACCAAAGACCCCCCCCCCCAACAGGGTTGATTTAAAAAAAATGCAAAAAATATTTAAAAAAATGAAATTGTAAACAAAAATGATAAAAAATTTAATTATAAAAAAGTATATAAAATAAAAAATCTACTGACACCACCTCCCTGCCCTACCAACACTGTCCACTGCCCCATCTCCCTCCCCCCAAAAAGCATTGTGAACAAAAAATAAATAAAAAATAAAAAACTACTGACACCATCCACTGCCCTAGTGACACCATCGCTGCCACATACTCCCCACCCCTTCTCCAGAAGCACTATGAAAAAAATATTTTAAAAAATAATTTAAAAATAATAAACAACAAAATTGAAAAAAGGGAAAAAAACAACTGACACACTACTCTACTGACACTGTTCACTACCCCTTCCACCCCCAATCATTGCGAAAAACAAAAAATACAGTAAATTGTCAAATAATTTAAAAAATACAATTGTAAAAAAATAATAATAAAACTAAAGAACTACTGACACCGTCCACTGCCCTACTGACACCATTCTGCACATACTACTCACCTCTGTACACTCCACACTCCTCTCCTGCACATACTACCCACCGCCATACACTCCGCACTGTATATTCCCTATTTACCATTACTACATTCTGCACTATGTAAGTCATCTAAGACTCTATTAAACCACACCTCATTTAAGCCACGCCCAATATGTAGCACAGTGTAAGCCACACCCACCACCCTGAAATTAGTTTTTGCAGGTTGGGATGTCTGCAAAATAGTTATATATACAGTATTTCACAAAAGTGAGTACACCCCTCATATGTTTGTAAATATTTTATTATATCTTTTCATGTGACAACACTGAAGAAATGGCACTTTGCTACAATGTAAAGTAGTGAGTGTATAACAGTGTCAATTTGCTGTCCTCTCAAAATAACTCAATACACAGCCATTGATGTCTAAACTGCTGGCAACAAAAGTGAGTACACCCCTAAGTGAAAATTTCCAAATTGGGCCCAATTAGCCATGTTCCACCCCAGGTGTCATGTGACTCGTTAGTGTTACAAGGACTCAGGTGTGAATGGGGAGCAAGTGTGTTAAATTTGGTGTTATCGCTCTCACTCTCTCATACTGGTCACTGGAAGTTCAACATGGCACCTCATGGCAAATAACTCTCTGAAAAAAAGAATTGTTGCTCTACATAAAGATGGCCTAGGCTTTAAGAAGATTGCCAAGACCCTGAAACTAAGCTGCAGCACGGTGGCCAAGACCATACAGCAGTTTAACAGGACAGATTCCACTCAGAACAGGCCTCAGCATGGTCGTCCAAAGAAGTTGAGTGTACGTACTCAGCATCATATCCAGAGGTTGTCTTTGAGAAATAGATGTATGAGTGCTGCCAGCATTGCTGCAGAGGTTGAAGGGGTGGGGGGGGTCAGCCTGACAGTGCTCAGACCATACGTCTCAAATTGGTCTGCATGCCTGTCGTCCCAGAAGGAAGCCTCTTCTAAAGATGATGCACAAGAAAGCTCACAAACAGTTTGCTGAAGACAAGCAGACTAAGGACATGGATTACTAGAACCATGTCCTGTGGTCTAATGAGACCAAGATAAACCTATTTGGTTCAGATGGTGTCAAGCATGTGTGGTGGCAACCAGGTGAGGAGTACAAAGACAAATGTGTCTTGCCTACAGTCAAGCATGGTGGTGGGAGTGTCATGGTCTGGGGCTGCATGAGCGCTGCCAACATTGGGGAGCTACAGTTCATTGAGGGAACCATGAATGCCAACATGTACTGTGACATACTGAAGCAAAGCATGATTCCCTCCCTTCGGAGACTAGGTTGCAGGGCAGTATCCCAACATAACAACCCCAAACACACCTCCAAGATGACCACTGCCTTGCTATAGAAGCTGAGAGTAAAGGTGATAGACTGGCCAAGCATGTCTCCAAAACTAAACCCTATTGAGCATCTGTGGGGCATCCTCAAACGGAAGGTGGAGGAGCACAAGGTCTCTAACATCCACCAGCTCTGTGATATCTTCGTGAAGGAGTGGAAGAGGACTCCAGTGACAACCTGGGAAGCTCTGGTGAACTCCATGCCCAAGAGGGTTAAGGCAGTGCTGCAAAATAATGGTGGCCACACGAAATGTTGACACTTTGGGCCCAATTTGGACATTTTCACTTAGGGTTATACTTAATTTTGTTGCCAGCGGTTTAGACATTAATGGCTCTGTGTTGAGTTATTTGGAGGGGACAGCAAATTTACACTGTTATACAAACTGTACACTCACTACTTTACATTGTAGCAAAGTGTCATTTATTCAGTGTTGTCACATGAAAAGATATAATAAAATATTTACAAAAATGTGAGGGGTGTACTCACTTTTGTGAGATACTGTATATATAGGTTGACAAAAACAAACGTTACATAAAATTAAAAATACTGATTGTGCTACATAAAATTAGAAATAACAATTGAAATAAACGCTAATGGGAGTGTTGTACTATTTAAATGACACAGAAATGATAAAACTTTCCTGGAGAATCAATAACTTTGTAAAAATGACAATTAGACAGAGCGTCTGTATTTCACAAATTCAACTATTGCTATACTGCAGGTAAGTAAGTGATTAATAATGTAAAATAAAATTAGACCTTTGCTATGTCAATACAATGGGAACTATAAAAAGTGTAATGAAAAACTGATGCTTAAAGCGGAGTTCCACCCATATAAATTTAGCAGCTACAAAAAGTGTAGCTGCTGACTTTAATTAATCGAACACTCACCTGTCCCATGGTCCAGTGATGCGGGCGTACGAAGCCTCGCTCCTCTCCCCCTCCTCTCTGTGGCGCCGGTATTGTCACTGTGGGTGCCTGGCTGCGCACTGTGACTGGCCGGGCAATCATCTGGGACCGGTCCCAGATGATTGCCGAGAGGGAGGGGGGAGAGGTGAACTTCCTTCCAGCGCCACAGTGGCCCGGGAGGAAGTGGGAGCTGGATCCCTCAAAAAAGAGGGTATCCACTCCCCCCCCAAAAAAATGACATGCCATTTGGCATGTCAGGGGGTCACCATCACTTAAAGCGGAAGTTCCATTTTTGGGTGGAACTCCGCTTTAAAGAAAAATCTACAATGCGGTTACTGATTCGAGGGAAATAGTTATCCAACTGTAAAATAATCAATAAGTAAATATTTAAGATAACACAAAAGAATATAAGGTAAAATCAACACAACATAATTACCCTTTCCAACATGGTTACTGGTCTGAATTGCTGGTTAACAGAGCTTTTATAATGGCTGCCGTGGCTTTCAAGATGGCTTTTGCTTAACCACTTCAGCCCCGGAAGATTTGGCTGCTCAATGACCAGGCCATTTTTTGCGATAAGGCACTGCGTTGCTTTAACTAAAAATTGCGCAGTCGTGCAACGCTGTACCCAAACAAAATTGACGTTCTTTTTTTCCCACAAACAGAGCTTTCTTTTGGTGGTATATGATCACCTCTGCGGTTTTTAGTTTTTGCGCTATAAACAAAAGAAAAGCGACAATTTTGAAATAAAATACAATATCTTTTACTTTTTGCTATAATAAATATCCCAATTTAATCACTAGGCTTCCGCGCTATAGCTGAAAGACGGCTACAGCACGGCGCTGAATTGCCGGGAGGGCATCCCTGGATGTCCTCCTGTTAACTCCTTTCCCGCACGCCACGGGCGCGCATCGGGGAAAATCTGTGCTGGCCGTGTCCCTTGGACACAGCCAATCATAGATCGTGCTAAATGGCCAATCACAGCAGCCATTTAGCACTCGATCGACGTGTCCAATGAGTAATGATCTCAAATGTAAACATATGAGATCACCTCTCATTGCCTGCTCTCCCTCCTCACACAGAGACCGCCTGTGAGGAGGGAGAGTGACCTGTGCTGCAGCGTGAGTGAACACTAACATAGTGCCACACTAACACAAAACACAGTGCCCACAGTACCTATCAGTGCCATCTGTCCCCAGTGCCACCTCTCTCCAGTGCCACCTATCAGTGCCATATGTCCCCAGTGCCACCTGTCAGTGCCATCTTTCCCCAGTGCCACCTGTCAGTGCAATCTGTCCCCAGTGCCACCTGTCATTGCCATCTGTCATTAGTGCCATCTGTTATCAGTGTCACGTGTCATCAGTGCCACGTATCAGTGCCATCTGTCATCAGTGCCACATCAGTGTCACGTTTCATCAGTGCCACCTATCAGTGCCATCTGTCATCAGTGCCACATCTGTGTCACGTGTCATCAGTGCCACGTATTAGTGCCATCTGTCATCAGTGCCACGTATTAGTGCCATCTGTCATCAGTGCCACATCATTGTTACGTGTCATCAGTGCCACGTATTAGTGCCATTTGTCATCAGTGCCACATCAGTGTCACATGCCACCAGTGCCACATCTGTGTCACGTGTCATCAGTGCCACGTATTAGTGCCATCTGTCATCAGTGCCACGTATTAGTGCCATCTGTCATCAGTGCCACATAATTGTTACGTGTCATCAGTGCCACGTATTAGTGCCATTTGTCATCAGTGCCACATCAGTGTCACGTGCCATCAGTGCCACGTGTTAGTGCCATCTGTCATCAGTGACACATCAGTGTCACATGTCATCAATGCCACGTATCAGTGCCATCTGTCATAAGTGTCACGTGTCATTGTCCTGGTGCTCCAGGGCCTTCAAAAGTGTAATAGTTAGTCAACAAGTTAGATGTGTAATTTATGCTCCTAGAACACCTAATAGTGCTCCCTGCATGTTGGGCCTCTCTATGTGGCTAGGCTGTGAAAAAGTCCCACACATGTGGTATCCCCATACTCAGGAGGAGTAGCAGAATGTATTTTGGGGTGTCATTTGTGGTAAATAACCTATTACAATGACAATTTTGTGGAAAAAAAATCTTCATTTTGCAAAGAATTGTGGGAAAAAATGACAACATCAAAAACCTCACCATGCATCTTACTAAATACCTTGGAATGTCTACTTTCAAATAAGGGGTCATTTGGTGGGTATTTGTACTTTCCTGGCTTGTTCAGGTGGCAAGAAATGAGGCCACTAGTACATCAGGTGTGATCAATTTTTTATGATTTGCACCACAGCTTGTAGACTCTGTAAATTTCACAAAGGCCAAATAATATCCACTAATTTGGGTTATTTTTACCAAAGATATGTAGCAGTATAAATTGTGGCCAAAATTTATGAAGAAAAATTAATAATTTGCAAAATTTTATCACAGAAACTAAGAAAAAATGTGTTTTTTTTGTGTTAACAGTTTAGGCCGATATGTATTCTACATATTTTTGGTTAAAAAAATCGCAATAAGCATATATTGATTGGTTTGCTCAAAAGTTATAGCATCTACAAAATAGGGGATAGATTTATGGCATTTTTATTATTATTATTTTTTTCTTTACTAGTTTAAAAAAAAAAAAAAAACTACTGGCACCGTCCACATACCCCCCACCCCCACCTCCTTCCCCAGAAACCCTGCAAAAAAATATTGAAAAAGTGATTTAAATAATATTTTGCCGCGGGAGGTGGGGGGGGGGGCGTTTGCAGGCGCGAAGCGCCACCTCCTTGAAATGAGTTTGCCACCTCCCTGAAATAAGTTTCTGCAGGTTGCGATGTCTGCTACTGTTTCGGCAGGTAAATTAAAGCTGAACATGTGACATAGACTAGACAAACACAACTTTTATGTCTGGAGCTCCTCCTTTTCTACCTTCTCTACTAACTTACTCATCTTGTCACAGGGAATAATAAGAGCTAGTGGCTTTTAAGATCACTTTGGCTGGATTCACACTTTTTTGTCTGTTGCGTTCTCAATTGAAACCAATGGTAACACATAAAACACACATCAACATGCATCATACTATAAGTTGAAATGCACATCAATGTGTGTCATGACGTTGCAATGCAAATTACGACGCACATCGGAGCTGGCAGATGTTTTTATTGTTCATTATGTGACACATTGGCACGCAATGGAAAATAAATTGTAACGGGAGAATGCATGGCAACAAGTGTTTCTGTGCATTAACTTGCGTTTTGATGCGCTTCAATTAATTTTTTGAACAATGCATCATAAAGTGTGGTCATTTCTAAGTCAGTTGTGCTTTGCTTTTATTCTGCCAGGTAAACGTCAATGCATACTAAACGCCTGGGAAATGCATTTAAACTTCTGAGAACACTCATGTACATTAGCCTTAATAATAGCTGATTCAAGCTTCATCATTTCAGGATGTTTATGTTTTTCATGCTTTTATAACATATTTTAAATGCATTTTCCTGTTTTTCGGGGAAGCTTTATGTATTAAAATGCATGTAGAATGCATATATTTTGCATTTTCTTTTGTCTTTCACACAGTTAACAAGTGGTTCCAAAATGCATCGAACAACTCTTTTTTTTTTTAATGCATTGGGTTAAAATGCATAGGTGTGAACTTTGCCAATGTGTAAGCGGGTGATGACAGGGTGCCTGTGAATATTTTAGCCCTTTCTGCACTGCATTTTATTCATGCATATAGTGAGTTACAGGCTGCCCAGGATGGAATAAGGTTAACTGTGTCTAGACTCCTTTCCCAGGCTTTCTGAGTCCTGCCTCCTACTGTAAGCCTCATAAATACCAGGGGAGGGCTCAGAGCTTGTCTCTCTTCTACATTGGATTACCAGGAGAAGAACTGCTGCAACATGTAGTCTTTCTGAAAAACATACCCCCCCATGGGTCACCCTGCTGGAATTCTTCCTGGACCAGGAACTACTGGATTTTTGCTGAATAGCCTTTGCTTATTCGGACACTATGAGTAGGGTGCCCACATGTCTCGGATTGCCCGGGACTATCCCGTAATTGACATCTCTGTCCCAGGCACCTTCATTCCGGGACAATACAGTATCCTGGAATGAAACTGGGAACATTCAGGAATTCATGGGACAGGAGCGGACTGGGCCACCATAGTGCTAGCTCTGGCTCCGCCTCCACCTCCACCTGACTGTACTCCTGATCACTGGCTGCTATAGCCGCCTGGCGTCTAGCAACCAGTGACATCAGGGCCGTGACTCACTCCCTGCCCTGCGTTGAATGCGGAGAAGGATTTTACTTCCTCCTCCTCAACGCTAGTGCTCCTGGGGCCCAAAGCAGCTGCCCTTTGAACTGAGTCCTGCCGCCACCCCTTTGTTATGCTATGAGCCTAGAGAGTGACAGTCCCGCTAGTCTAGTGACGGCAGGGCAGCGGAAGCAGAGCTAAAGCCGCCGCCAACAGCAGCAGCATCTTGAAACAGAGAGCGGCAGCCCTAATGAGCAGCACAAGGCTGGCTAGAACCAACAGCCCAGGAGGGAGTGGGAGAAGACCACCCTGACCCGAGCAGCAGTGGGTGCAGCATCCCTGGAACCTCTCAGAGCCTGCACACTTTCTCTAGCCCCCTCTCCTAGCTGTCACTGTCATCAACAAGAAGGAAGACAGGCTGACCAAGGGCCCAGAGGACGAGGATGGGTGGGAGGTAGGTGCATCTCACACACACCTACCCACAGACAGGGGCTGGGACAGGGGGGCACAGGAGGAACTGCAGGCAGGGGATAGGGGGTCACTTTCACCCACCCCCCTCTCTCACCCATCCCCCTCTCTCTCTCCCATCCCCCCTCACTCATAACCCCTGCCCCTCTCTCTCCCCCTCTCCCATCCCCCCTTTCTCTCTCTCCCACCCCCTATCTCACCCCTCCCACCCTCTCTCACCCCATCTCTCACACCCTCACCCACCCCCTCACCAACCCCCTCTCTCCTCCCAAGTGGACACTGACTAACAGATGAGAGTTAGTAATCCCATCCCCCCTACAGCACTGCCACTCATCCACCCCCCCACCACTGCCACTGACCTCATCCTCCTAATGAAGGACTACAGGTCCCAGCATGAGCCCCTCAGATCTGAGGTTGTGACAAGCTCCCCCGGTAGGTCAGTGTAGTGGTCAGTGTAGGGATCAGGTAGGTCTGTGTAGTGGTCATGTAGGTCAGTGTAGGAATCAGGTAGGTTAATGTAGTGGTCAGTGTAGGGATCAGGTAGGTCAGTGTAGGAATCAGGTAGGTTAGTGTAGTGGACAGTGTAGGAATCGGGGAGGTCAGTGTAGTGGACAGGTAGCTCAGTGGATATCCAGTTTTTACTCCAGATCCCTCAGGTTATTTGTATTCCCTTTGTAGTATAAAGTATGGGATTTTATATACAACTTTAGTGCCTTGGATATAAAAAGCATTTGTTTCCTGTATGTTAGCCCAACATTGTAAGAACAATTACACTCTGTGACTCTAAGTGGTCGCCTGCAATGTTGGGCTAACATTCATGAAACAAATGCTTAAATAGGTAAGGAGCAGGATCACCCAGCGACATCACATGGTGGCAATGCCCCCTTGTGATATCACCGTCCCCGAATGGAAGTTTGGAAATGTGATCACCCTAGCTATGAGCCTGGGCAGCTTGCATTAGTTAGTTACGGCTGGTCTCTGTTTCAGTGTGCTATGCTGTTGAACTGTGTTGATGCTCAGCAGTGGCAGCTGGTGCTATAAAAACAATTTGGTTTGGGGGGGCTCAAACAAACTTCCCCAAAGGATGAATGTAATATGTAAACATGCCACACTCACTGCGGTCACACCCCCCCCCCCCCGTCTCTGGTCACAATTTCGCCCGAAGAATTGGCATAGATGACCGGGCGGGTCCACCCGACTCCTTTGCCTGGGTGATCCCTTCCTTATTGCTGGGTGTCAGTGATCACACTGCTGGGGTGTCGGTGATCATACTGTTGGGGGATCAGTGATCTTAGTGCTGGGGTATCAGTGATCTCAACGCTGGGTGTCAGTGGTCTTAGTGCTGGGTGTCAGTGATCTAAGTACTGGATGTCAGTGATCTTAGTTTTAGTGCTGGGTGTCGGTGATCTTAGTGCTGGGGTGTCAGTGATCTCAGGGCTGGGTGCCAGTGATCACATTGCTGGAGTGTCAGCAGTGGTGTATTTAGGTCTTGCCCTAGGCCTGACTAAACTCGTGCATCCCCTAATTTAAATATGACCTACCCCTTCCTGTCAAGGCCACACCCCTTCCTGTTTAAGACACGCCCTGATATGTGGTGGGGACACTAGTTCTGAGGGCCTTGGGGGGAGGGGGGCAATGGATTACCAAAGAGATTACCTCTCACTTCCTGTTTGGCTATGGGGCAGGAAATGAAGGGAAATCTCTGTCACGGGAGAGGGATGACAAAACTGACAGGGGCTATAACCCTCCCTTACTTCATCCAAAATGAAAAAAAAGTGTTGCCTATAATTCTGCTTCAAGCACAAATTTCTGTTAAATTTATGGAGAGGACTAAGAGGCTATAACCATGCCAGTGGTTCAGCAGAAAACATATAACAGAGTGATAAAGGTATGTGGTCCGGGCTTTGAGCAAACAAAGAATTTTTGGGCAGGAACAAATAAATCCATCTGTTTATTTTTCTCATCAGCGATCAACAGAAATAAAATTAAGATTCCTTAATTTGTACAGCCAACATAAGCAAATGATTGCAGGAGAGTCCTACTACCTACCTGCCAGGTATAGGTAACCATGTCAGTGTCCCTTGTGTCTGCACCATCTGTAGATTAAAAGCCCTTTGGCAGCAAGGTAAGTGGAGTGCAAGCTTCAACCAAATAGTGTAGCTTTCCTTCTACCCTGGGTACCCCATATTATATAATCTAGTCAGATACCGTATAAACATTAACACCTACCTCCTTCATTACCAGTAGCTGATATCTATGGTAAGTCACTATAATATATAGCAACTCTAATGTCCCGTACACACGGTCGGATTTTCCGATGGAAAATGTGCGATCGGAGCGTGTTGTCCGAAAATCCAACTGTGTGTGGGCTCCATCAGACTTTTTCCATCGGATTTTCTGACACACAAAGTTTGAGAGCATGCTATTAAATTTTCCGACAATAAAATCCGATCCTTTAAATTCCGATCGTGTGTAGACAAATCCGACGGACAAAGTGCCACACATGCTCAGAATAAATTAAGAGACGAAAGCAATTGACTATTGCCCTGTTTATAGTCCCGACGTATGTGTTTTACAGCACCGCGTTCAGAACGATCGGATTTTCGTCAACTTTGTGCGACCGTGTTTATGCAAGACAAGTTTGAGCCAACATCCGTCGGAAAAAATACATGGATTGTGTTGTCGGAATGTCTGATCAATGTCCGATCGTGTGTACGGGGCATTACTCCTCTGCCAAAGGCAAATAAATAAGAAGATTTCCTAATATTTAACTGCCATATGCACCATTGCAAGCTCGAAAGCCCTTAGGGGTTTCTAGTATGTATATACAGTATATATATATATATATATATATATATATATATATATATATATATATATATATATATATATATCTTAGAACGTGATCACCCAAAGGTTTGCAGGAAGGTCTTACTACCTACCTCCTAAGTGTAGCTGACCATCTCAGTCTCCCTTGCATCTGCACCATCCCTATTACCCAGTTTAGAAGCCCCATGGCAGCTAGATAGTTGTCCTGCAATTTCCACTCAACTGGTGTGATTTTCCTTTCAGCCTGGGTAATTACAGCCTGCCTGGCTCTCTTCTCGTGTCTCCACTGCACCTATCCTGTCATGGGGTCACCTGACATAGTGGTGAGCTCCTCCTGCTTCACTCTACTGGCCCACACCCGTCAACTGACTTTCTCCTCCAGACAGTTTCAGCCTCCTGACATGGCATCTGTCTCTGTAGCTAAGAACTCAGGTGAGAGGTTCGCTGTGATGATAGGACAGTCAAAATTAGAAGCGTCGCCCCCCCACACCATTGCGGAACACCCGCACAACAACTTATTGTTTGGGGTCTGCTGCCCAGGCCCTCTACATATGCATAGGCTGTCATACCGGCAGCAGTGCAGCCGCTTTATGGGGGCATCAGACCGATTTGCTTCCTGGGCCAGTCCGCCCCATAAGACTGGTGCTATACTAAAAGTGTAGAGTAAGCCAGCAGGGACTCTTTTGCTGCTGCCCCCCTGCAAAGTGCCACCCTGGGCCTGGGCCTTGTTGGCCTAGGCCAAGATACAGCGTTGGGTGCCAGTGATCTTAGTTTTAGTGCTGGGGTGTCAGTGATCTCAGTGCTGGGTGTCAGTAAACTCAGTGCTGGGTGTCGGTGTTCGCAGTGCTGGGGTGTCGATCTTAGTGCTGGGGGGTCAGTGATCTTAGTGCTGGTTGCACTGACATCTGCTAGGAAGATTTGATGATAGATGTGCACTGATAGTCACAGCCATGGTGCAGAGGTGGCAGGCACTGATCACACTCTGTACACAGGGACTCCCAGCACTGACAGCGCTGAGCTCCCTCCATGGCATGTGCCGGCATCTCTGCAGACTGTGTCTGGTTACAGCGCTGATGATGTAACATTGGGGAAGTCACAGCTGTCCAGCAGTCAGGGAAGGCATACAGCACCCGCACACTGAGTGTAATATGTAAAGATGCCGCACTCACAACGGTCACAGCTCTGTGGCTCTCTGGTCACAGCTCAGCCATGAAGAAGTGGCACAGGTGACTGAATGGGTCCACCTGGCTCCATTGGCGACTGGCCAGGTAGGCAGAGATGAAGATAGGGCTGGTGAGCAGCTGCTGGTGAAATCGGTGAGCGCCAGGCTGCCGATACACAGCAGGAATAAGTGCCAGGAGGAGAAGCAGGAAGAACTGGGTAGGCTCAGAACGTAATGCTCTGAGCCCTGACCCCACCCTTTTTTGTGTCAATTTAGAGCCTCAAGCTCTAATCACGTACTTAAGGAAAAAAAAAAAGCCATTGGAATCCATGCGTCCGGTGCCCTGCATGTAGATTGGGGGCCAGACGCATGAATAGGGGGCGTCTGTGCGCTCCCTATGGACGGGCTGCCACTAATGCAACATCTACCAAGATACAGTGTGCAGTGACATGGGACACCACGTTTTCAGAGGAACTCTGTATTTTTACAGCACACATTTTAAGGGTCGACTCTAAGTCAGAAAATGTTAGATTCTTTTCTATTTTTTATATGTGTTTATAAAATCCATTAATCCCTTATTTAGCATTTAATGTTAGATTCTTCACATGACCGCAGTCTCCACCTGGTCTCGGGCATTGATGAGGGCGCTCTGCTCAAAAGGTACCCCGCATACTGAGCAAAATAGCCCCACCCACAACTTGGCATGGTCAGAAGGATATGCCACTTACTTCCCACCAATATTTATTTAAAAAAAAACACTAAATAGCAAGGTGAGTTCATTTATGTAGCGAGGGCCCCCCATCTTAATTCACTTCAAAAAATGGCAAAAAAAAAAAACACCTGTGGAGAGGAGTATGTTAATATACTTACTTTTGAAGCTCCTCCGACACCAACCAACTTGTGCGTGAGAATGCGTCACTAAGGTAAGTTCCTTCTTTTCCTATTATACCCCAATAATTCACCATTATCCTTCTCTACAGTATGTCTGGCATCCCTTCAATACTATCATAGAGGTCTTTGGATTATATCTCTGACTCCAGGTCCTGACTAGTCTTGATTGTTGATAATGCACAGAAAAGTGTAAATCCAATTAATGATGAAAAATGTTGAATGCTACAAAAACTATGCAGTGAAGTGTACCTTGTGTGTCCCTTGGCTCTATTTTGGTGCCAAAACCGAAAGCGAAAATGCACTTTGCCATAAACCAGAAACCAAAACCAAAATATACAGTTTTCAAAAAAATATATATTTTTATATATAATTGTATAATATTCGACTTTTTACCTACTGTAATATCATCAATTTAAATGAATATGAATGTATTGATGGCCATTATTAGCACCATTAGTGCAAGAAAAGCTAAAGAAAAATGCAGTCTGCAGTCTCTAACCATCTCTTGTATCATGTCCTCAGGCTCTAACAATTTCTTGTATCATGTCCTCAGTCTCTAACCATCTCTTGTATCATGTCCACAGTCTCCAACTATCACGTGTATCATGTCTACAGTCTCTAACCATCTCTTGTATCATGTCCTCAGTCTCTAACCATTTCTTGTATCATGTCCTCAGTCTCTAACCATCTCTTGTATCATGTCCACAGTCTCCAACTATCACGTGTATCATGTCTACAGTCTCTAACCATCTCTTGTATCATGCAAATTAGTTTGAACGCGCGAACACCATTAAAGTCTATGGTACACGAATATGAATAATCCAAAGTGTTATTTTAAAGACTTATATGCTAGTTATTGTCATAAAAAGTGTTTGGGGACCCGGGTCCTGCCCCAGGGGACATGGATCAATGCAAAAAAAAGTTTTAAGAAAGTCAGTTTTTTCGAGAGCAGTGATTTTAATAATGCTTAAACTGAAACAATAAAAGTGTAATATTCCTTTAAATTTCGTACCTGGGGGGTGTCTATAGAAGGCCTGTAAAGGGGCGCATGTTTCCCGTATTTAGAACAGTCTAAAAGCAAAATGACATTTCAAAGGAAAAAAAGTCATTTAAAACTACTCGCGGCTATTAATGAATTGCCGGTCCGACAATACACATAAAATTTCATTGATAAAAACGGCATGGGAATTCCCCACAGGGGAATCCTGAACCAAAATTTAAAAAAAAAATGGCGTGGGGGGTCCCCCTAAATTCCATACCAGGCCCTTCAGGTCTGGTATAGATTTTAAGGGGAACCCCGCACCAAAATTTAAAAAAAAATGGCGTGGGGTCCCCCCAAAAATCCATAACAGACCCTTATCCAAGCACGCAACCTGGCAGGCCGCAGGAAAAGAGGGGGGACAAGAGAGCGCCCCCCCCTCCTGAACCGTACCAGGCCACATGCCCTTAACATTGGGAGGGTGCTTTGGGGTAGCCCCCCAAAGCAACTTGTCCCCATGTTGATGGGGACAAGGGCCTGATCCCCACAACCTTTGCCCGGTGGTTGTGGGGGTCTGCGGGCGAAGGGCTTATCGCAATCTGGAAGCCCCCTTTAACAAGGGGACCCCCATATCCCGCCCCCCGTGTGAAATGATAAGGGGGTACTTTGTACCCCTACCATTTCACAAAAAAAATGTCAAAAATGTTAAAGACAGTTTTTGACAATTCCTTTATTTAAATGCTTCTTCTTTCTTCTATCTTCTTTCTTCTATTTTCTTTCTTCTATCTTCTATCTTCCTTCGGTTTCTTCCTCCATCTTCTTCTTCTTCTTCCTCCGATCCTCTGCTCCTTGCTCTGGTGTTCTCATCCGGCATCTTCCTCCACGGCGTCTTCTTCCCTTCTTCGTGCTCGGGCCGCTCCGCATTCATGACTTCCCTGAGGCTTTCCCCGTGACATCAGAGCGGGCGGGATCACCCGTTACGTAACGGGTAACCCCGCCCCCATCTGACATCATGGGGAATGCCACAGGGAAGTCCCCGTCAAGTCCCCGTGCATCGGAAGGGGGCGGGGTCACCGGGTGGCCGTCAGAAGAACTGTTAGAAGACGAGAAGCATCACACAGCGGGAGCCTCCCATCATGGATGTGGAGCGGCCGAGCACGAAGAAGGGAAGAAGATGCCGCAGAGGAAGATGCTGGACGAGAACACTGGAGCAAGAAGCAGAGGATCGGAGGAAGAAGAAGATGGAGGAAGAAACCGAAGGAAGATAGAAGATAGAAGAAAGGAGATAGAAGATGGAAAGAAGAAGCATTTAAATAAAGGAATTGTCAAAAACTGTCTCTTGTCATTTTTAACATTTTTGACACTTTTTTTGTGAAATGGTGGTAGGGGTACTTTTATACCCCCTTACCATTTCACACAGGGGGGTGGCAGGATCTGGGGGTCCCCTTGTTAAAGGAGGCTTCCAGATTCTGATAAGCCCTCCACCCGCAGACCCCCACAACCACCGGGCAAGGGTTGTGGGGATGAGTCCCTTGTCCCTATCAACATGGGGAGAAGGTGCTTTAGGGGGGCTACCCCAAAGCACCCTCCCAATGTTGAGGGCATGTGGCCTGGTACGGTTCAGGAGGGGGGGGCGCTCTCTTGCCCCACCTCTTTTTCTGCGGCATGCCAGGTTTCGTGCTTGGATAAAGGTCTGGTATGGATTTTTTTTTGGGGGGGGCGCACGCCATTTTTTTTTATTTTGGCGCGGGGTTCCCCTTAAAATCCATACCAGACCTGCTGGGTCTGATATAGATTTTGACGGGGACCCTACGCCATTTTTTTTTAAATTTTGGTTTGGGGTTCCCCTGTGGGGAATTCCCATGCCGTTTTTATCAATGAAATTTTATGTGTATTGTCGGACCGGCAATTCATTAATAGCTGTGAGTAGTTTTAAATGACTTTTTTTCCTTTGAAATGTCATTTTGCTGTCAGACTGTTCTAAACCCAGGAAACATGCCCCCTTTACAGGCATACTATAGACACCCCCCAGGTACAAAATTAAAAGGAATATTACACTTTTATTGTTTCACTTTAAGCATTATTAAAATCACTGCTCCCGAAAAAACGTCCGTTTTTAAAACTTTTTAAAGGTCCCCAAACACTTTTTATGACAATACCATGCATATAAGCCTTTAAAATTAGCACTTTTGATTTCACCCATAGACTTTTAAAGGGTGTTCCGCGGCTTTCGAATTTGCCGCAAACACCCCAAATTGTTCGCTGTTCGGCGAACTGGCGAACAGCCGATGTTCAAGTCGAACATGAGTTCGACTCGAACTCGAAGCTCGTCCCTAGTCCACAGTCTCTAACCATCTCTTGTATCGTCAGCCTTGCCAGGGCATGTTAGATGCAGTCTACCAGTCAGGGCCGTCTTTAATATTGACTGGACCCTGGGCAAACATTTTTTTGGGCCCCCTCTTCCATGCAATTTTGCTTTCCACATGCTTTGAGACAATAAATAGCAGCTAGACTCAAAATCAGTTTACTGAATCAGATCAGGCAGCAATTGCTATTGGTTGTCAGAGGTTACAGTGTATTTTTACAGCTTACTGCAATTTTAAGGTTTAAGGCTGGGTTCACGCTAGTGCGAATTGGATGTGGGTCCTGTGTGCCTTTTTTGGTCCATTTCAGGTCTAAAGGGACATTTTTCTCCTTCACTGATATGGGCTGATGAAGCGGCACTGATGAGCACTGATAGGATGTGCTGATGGGCACTGATGTGGTGGCACTTATGGGCACTGATGAGGCAGAACTGATTAGGTGACACTGATGAGGAGGCACCAATATGCCAAACTGATGGGCATTGATAGGTGACACTGATAGGCGGCACTGATGAGCACTGATAGGCGGCACTGGTGGGCACTGATAGGCATCACGGATAGGAGGCACTGATGGGTGGCACTGATGAGCAATGAAAGGCAGCACTGACTGGCATCGCTAATGGGCACTGATTGATGTCACTGATGGGCACTTATTGGTGTCACTAATGGGCACTACTGGGGCTTTACTGTAATCAGGGCACTGATCATCAGTGCCCCGATTACTTGTCCTGGTCTCCCCTGCTAGGAAATGCCTCAACACTCTGTCAGTGTGAAGCGAGGAGAGCTGATAATTGGTACCTCCACATTTACATGTGACCGGCTGTGATTGGACACAGCCGATCACATGGCTAGAGAGCAACATCATCGACTCTTTACCGAGATCTGGGTCGTAGAAAATGGCGCGGCTGCGATCAGCGCTCTGCATGCCCCCGCGAGAGCGGCCCTTCTGGGGCCCCATCATGTGACATCATCCCAGAATGAGAGCCGCACTGCTCTTCTGTCATTTAACGGTGAGCGGGCGGCAAGTGGTTAAATATGGGTTTGGTTAAAATTATTTTTAGGACAAGTAGATTGTCATGAGGGACAAGTAGATTAGGACCCCGATTTAGTCCCTTTAAACGAGTAGTTTTAAAAAAAATTTCCACACCCCTGTAAGAAGAGTGTTTATGCACAAGTGTCAATAAATGTCCCTATTATTCCACCTCAAGACAAGTGCTATGGCTGAAATTCCACAACATGTAAAGTAACATTGTGGGTACAAGCCGACTGCAACAAGGAGATCATCAGTGGCTGAAGAGCTTGGAAAAGGTTTTTATGTTGTGTATAGAGCATCAGCAAAGCAAAAAAAAAAATGAGATAGCATTGCTGGTGTCTGTGGTTGATTCCCGGTGAAGTCCAGCTTATAGCACATCTAAACATTTTGCTTGATTTATGCTTTATGTTTGTCAGCTGACATTAACTGAATGCTACTGTATGCTTTATACATGGATTATATTTATTAGGTTTTGCTACTATTAAATTATTCTTGGATTTTATGCTAACTTTTGGTTTAAAGCTGAACGTCAGGCAAATAAAAAAGATACAAAATAATGGAGCTCTGCAGTCATTAATAGTCATTAAACACAATACGCATTAACGTAAATGTGCTGAACGCAACAGCAGAAGACAATGCAGACGTGAATGCCAACTACTGTAGCTACCTGTGGCTAAATGAAGCAGCAGGAGAGCAAAGGAAAGGTATGTGCTTTTGTACAGACAATACACAGGTTTGTGATAACGTTTACCTTTGATGATAATCATTGGTTGTTTCTCTGTTATCTTCTTCTTTTGTATTTTACCAAGTGTGATATTAAAAAAAATACCTTTTTGGCCAGCTCCATCTACTGGTTACTAACATGTAGGCCAGTGCAAAACGAAAACGTAAAAATAACTATAAACTAAATGATTGATTAATTCATATATAAATTGATATATACACTATATTACCAAAAGTATTGGGATGTCTGCCGTTACACGCACACAGTCCATAGGGTTCAATATTGAGTTGGCCCACCCTTTGCAGCTATAAAGCCGTGTACACACGAGCGGAATGTCTGACAGAAAAAGTCAGACGGAAGCTTTTCATCGTCTATTCCGATCGTGTGTAGGCCTCATCGGACTTTTTTTTTTTCTAAAATTCTGACGAACCTAGAAATAGAACATGTTCTAAATATTTCCGACGGAACCAATTCCTATCGGGAAAACCGCTCATCTATATGCTGTTCCGACGGACCAAAAACGACGCATGCTCTGAAGTAAGTATGAGACAGAAGCTATTGGCTACAGGCTATTGAACTTGCTTTTTCTAGTCCCGTCGTAAGTGTTATACGTCAGCGCATTCTTGACGGTCGGACTTTGTTCTGATTTTGGTTTGACCGTGTGTAGGCAAGACCGCTTGAATGAAATTCCGTTGGAGTTCCGTTGGCGAAACCTTCGGAGTTTATTCAGATGGCAAAACCGGTCGTGTGTATGCAGCATAACAGCTTCAACTCTTCTGGGAAGGCTGTCCACAAGGTTTAGGAGTGTGTCTATGGGAATGTTTGACCATTCTTCCAGAAGCGCATTTGTGAGGTCAGGCACTAATGTGAATGAGAAGGCCTGGCTCACAAGCACTGCTCCTATTCATCCCAAAGGTGTTCTATCGGGTTTAGGTCAGTACTCTGTGCAGGCCAGTCAAGTTCCTCCAACCCAAACTCACTCATCAATTTCTTTATGGACCTTGCTTTGTGCACTGGTCCAAATAATTTGGTGGATAGGGGATTATGGTGTGGGGTTGTTTTTCAGGGGTTGGGCTTGGCCCCTTAGTTCCAGTGAAGGGGACTCTTAAGGTATCGGCTTACCAAGACATTTTGGACAATTTCATGCTCCCAACTTTGTGGGAACAGTTTGGGGATGGCCCCTTCCTGTTCCAACATGACGGCACACCAGTGCATAAACAAGGTTCATAAAGACATGGATGAGCGAGTTTGGGGTGGAGGAACTTGACTGGGTCCTGACCTCAACCTGATAGAACACCTTTGGGATAAATAAGAGCGGAAACTGCGAGCCAGGCCTTCTCTCCAACATCAGTGCCTGACCTTACAAATGCGCTTCTGGAAAAATAGTCAAACATTCCCATAGACACACTCCTAAACCTTGTGGACAGCCTTCCCAGAAGAGTTGAAGCTGTTATAGCTGCAAAGGGTGGGCCAACTCAATATTGAACCCTACGGACTAATGCCCTGTACACACGATAGGATTTTCTGATGGAAAATGTGTGATAGGACCTTGTTGTCAGAAATTCTGACCGTGTGTGGGCTCCATCACACATTTTCCATAAGAATTTCCGACACACAAAGTTTGAGAGCTTGCTATAAAATTTTCCGACAACAATATCCGTTGTCGGAAATTCCGATCGTGTGTACACAAATCCGACACACAAAGTGCCATGCATGCTCAGAATAAATTCGAAAGCTATTGGCTACTGCCCCGTTTATAGCCCCGACGTACGTGTTTTACATCACCGCGTTCAGAACGTTCGGTTTTTCGATCGGATTTTCTGACAACTTTGTGTGACCGTGTGTATACAAGACAAGTTTGAGCCAACATCCGTCTGAAAAAAATCCATGGATTTTGTTGGGATCAATGTCTGATCGTGTGTACAGGGCATAAGATTGCGATGCCATTAAAGTTCATGTGTGTGTAAAGGCAGGCACCCCAGTACTTTTGGTAATAGTGTGTGTGTGTGTGTGTGTGTGTGTGTGTGTGTGTGTGTGTGTGTGTGTGTGTGTGTGTGTGTGTGTATGTATGTATGTATGTTAGCACAAAAAATTTTTACATAATAACATAAAATAATATTAATACTGACATTCAGATGCATAAATATTTATTAAACTACAAATGAAAAGATTACAAACAAGTGAAATGTTTGAGAAATAGGTGTAAAATATTCAGTCACATACACACTGACCAGCAGATGTCACTATTGCTTATTATCTGTCTACAGCAAAGACATGACATGACGTGACATTCTCATTGACAGTTCCTCTCCTTGAACTAACATTTAGAATGCACAAGTACCATCTTGTCTTTATATTTACTTGTTTACATCTCCCACAAAGTTCAAACAAAAACCTGAAAATCATAACCATGTCATCTTTGTCACATAGTTACAAACATTTTTTAAATAATTTTAATAGGGACTTTGCAACGGAGCTGATGAAACTAAACACGCATTGCAGAGTTATTTGTGTTTGGAGGACCTTAGGTCTGTATGCATCCAATGGTGACATCTTTATAATAACCAAGATATCACGACATCTTTAAAGTTTAGTGGCCCATTCACACCATGATGCAGTGGGGGAGATTTACTAAAACTGGAGCACGGTAGCCAATCAGCTTCTAACTTTAGCTTGTTCAATTAAGCTTTGACAATAAAACCTGGAAGCTGATTGGTTTCTATGCAGAGCTGCACCAGATTTTGCACTCTCCAGTTTTAGTAAATCTCCCCTAATACATATTTTTTGTGTCTGGAGGCATTTATGTTAGGCAGACTGTTAACTCACCTTGACGTGTAAAAAATAAGTCCTGCTTGATTTTAAGAGCAGGACAATACACCACACGGGGCATATTCATCTCTGTGTATAACTGGTGCATTGTACCACACTGCATTGAAGAGTAATTAAAGGAGAAGTATGGCCAAAGTTCTTTGTTATGGCGAGTTACGGTGTAAATGAAACCATAATCTTACTTGTCCACAAAAATGTATTGTCCACTAGAAATAACGTGTCCACAAGAGTTATTTCCTTCTTAAAACAGAAGATATGTACTTGCCATTGCCATCACAAATCCGTAATATAAGGGATGAATTCCTCAAATAAGAAAAGGGGCCATGCAAATCATTTCTTGATACTCCAGGGGCCAAGTGTGCATCCAAAACTAAAGCTGGCCATACACTAGTAGAATTTTGAATGACATTTTTTGTTTCAAGAACATTAATTAAATTTTCTAGTCATTAGTGGGGTCAAATCAATGTTAGTTTTTGACCGTAGTGACCAGAAAATTTGAAGGAGCAGAATGGAAAATGTTTCTTGGTTGTTTATCTCTGCCGTGATATGTTAAGAGTATGTCATTTTTATAAAAATAATAGTATTTATAATTCTAAGAATAATAATAGTAAGTGCTTACGTTGAATACCATTTAAAGTGCTATCTCATGCATGTCTGCTAAATGTCCTGCACTAATTTAAATTTGAAATACGTTTATTTAGCATAGTGTTAATTTATTTATGCTCAGTACTGTAATCTTTTTATGCCAGCGCCTCCTGGCCCTTTAAGAGGTTTATGATGCCGGGAGGTAGGGCAGGACTTAAGAGCACGTGAGAGCCAATCACGGCAGTCACATGATCCGAAAACTCCTGATCGCAAGCAGCAATCAGGAGTTTTCGGTTAGGCGCCGGTAACTATGTTGAGAGCGTGCAATGCGTGCGCACTTGGCACAGCTGTTTGGGCAGCAATTCACGCAGATATGCTTCCCCTCGGCGCTGGGCGCTGAGAGGCTGCATATTTCAGTGCGGCTGGTGCCAAGGGGTTAAAGTTCTAAATAAGGTACAGTAAGACCCCTTTCACACTGGAGGTGTTTTTCAGGCGCTTTAGCACTAAAAATAGTGCCTGGAAAATGAACAAGCAAGAATGGAGTGCTGATTTTTTATTTTATTTTTAGTACCAAGGGCATGGTCTGTATTAAATGTTTAATGCCAATAAAAGCTTTTATATGAATAATAAAAATTACATAAATATCAGTTTATAAAAGTATAACTTAAAAAAATACAATTTGTCAAAATCATAACTTTTTTTAACTACCACTTAATTACTTATTCCCCCCTATATGTTCAGTTATTGGATATCTGTCAGTTGTAGAGTTTTTTTTTTTTGTAGCTGGCACACTCAATCGCAAAGCAGCACATAAAGGGACAGTGTGCACATCTTTCAAGATACAACTTACCTTAAAGCATTGGGTATAGAAGAGTAAACCACTGCTCCAGGTTGGTTCCCAGCAAACCTACCACAACTCAAACCAAGTGCTGATACAGAAGCGCCATTGCACAACAATATTCCATGGATAACCACACTGGATAAAGCCAATTCTTTTATTCCATCATCTTAAGAACATGAACAACAATCACAGCATAACAGGAGAATGGAGATGCTAGCGCATGTCAAGCTGCTGTGCACTTGCTCAAAGCATGACTATGTTCTTATGATGATGGAAAAAAAGAGCTGGGTTTATCAAGTGTGCAGTCAACCATGATGTATTCATCAAGTATAGAACGGCTACTGACTTGGGTGAGAAGGCAATTAAATCAAGTTATAAGGGCTTTCCAAAAGATAAACATTTTATGTGCTATGAAAATTGGATATTAGATAACCACCAGTAATCTTTTTTTATGATGGCATTTATTTGAGAGCTTAGAGTGAATCTGTAATTTTCTGTACAGTTTCTGTTAATTTATGTATGGGGCAAAAGGTGTATATATTTACCTTCTCCTTTCCCATTAGGAATAAATCGGGAAGTGAAAGACACTGACCTTGCCTCCCCAGAATGCAGCCTTTGGTGCCTGCCACTGGAGGGCAAGGGGAGTGTCCCCGGAACGTGAGTAAGTTCAAACTTTGCTAAGCAAGTTGCTGTTGATCTTCTTAGTGAACGGCTGTGCACCAGGGGGGGGGGGGGGGTTGGGGGTATAGTGGGGGGGAGTAGGGGGGGGTTGGGTAAGGGGTGGGTGGTGTCAGGACAAGTCTGATCATTGGAGGAGAGCACATTGAGTTCCCAGCACAGCTAGAGAACTGACCACCTTGTGCTCTCCTGTTGTGTAGTCAGTATTAAATAGGAAAGCAAAGGGACTGGCAGGAACACCAAGGATTTTACACAAAGGAAGCAATACAAAGAGGACAGGATACTTTTTCATACAAGTACATGATATAGCAGGCATACAGTATATCAGGAATATGAAATGTTGGAGTAACAAACACTTTAAGTGAACATGCTTGCTAATTTTAAGCAACATACAAAACCACTTAAAGCTACTGCTAGCCAAACAACCTAATTATACTATGTTTCTTTTGTCCATAAATGCTATAGGGCCTATAGAGTTTAGCACTAGATCCTTAGATTCAGTCACCATATGACATTGCTTGCAATTTTGGGCAAAGATAGAACTATCCACTAATAAAATATGGTGGCATTTATCCAGAAATATTTGAATTAGGCAGTTTACCCATGATTTAACAATGTATTAGCAAGATCAAACAACAGTAATAGAAAACATTTGTCAGTGGATAAGGTCTCTTCTTGGTGATGTTGGGAACATACTCCAAGCTTTTAATCAAGTACATAAGAATTGCTTAGGAAAGACCTCCTGCTTATATGATTTAATCACTTTACAGTTATCATTGGCGGTCCTAAGCGATAGATTAACTTCAAATGTCAGCTATATACTTCCATCCAGGATAAGGAATTATCCAGAGGCAGGTGCATTTCAGTGCAAATGATTCTGGGAACTGTTCTTTGTCTTCCAGTGTTTTTCCATCATGTACTTGTTAACATCCCAAGGTACATGAGCTCTGGATAAGATAAAATGGGAAAAGTTGAGGATGAAATAATTGACTGTCCAAGCAAAGAATTACAGAACTTCATAAGAAAAAATGTCATAATAACAACAATTTGATAGTTGACTTCTGAAAAGGCATGACTAGAGAGGGTTTATTGATCTACCAATTACCATAGATCCAGTGAATTGAGGCAAATTGTCTATATGTATTTATTTAATATTTTCACTCTCCTGTATTGAAAAAAAATGTCTACTTTTCCATACTCCAGCACTGTTCCCAATTATCTCCCCTGTCCTTTGTTAAAAAACAGGCAGCATCATTCTACCCTCTTCCTGTGAGCCCAGGATGCCATTGACACAACCCAAGTATTCACCCCCCTTGGCTTTTTACCTATTTTGTTATATCTGAATGATATGTGATGGATCCAAACACAATAGTCTAAGTTGGTGAAGTAAAAATAGAAAAATATATACATAAAACTATTTTTCAGAAATAAAAAAACTGATAATTGGCATGTGCGTATGTATTCACCCCTTTTGTTATGAAGCCCATAAAAAGCTCTGGTGCAACCAATTACCTTCAGAAGTCACATAATTAGTGAAATGATGTCCACCTGTGTGCAATCTAAGTGTCACATGATCTGTCATTACATATACACACCTTTTTGAAAGGCCCCAGAGGCTGCAACACCTAAGCAAGAGGCACCACTAACACTGCCATGAAGACCAAGGAACTCTCCAAACAAGTAAGGGACAATGATGTTGAGAGTAGTACATGTCAGGGTTAGGTTATGAAAAAAATCCAAATCTTTGATGATCCCTAGGAGCACCATCAAATTTATCATATCCAAATGGAAAGAACACGGCACAACAGCAAACCTGCCAAGACACAGCCGCACACCAAAACTCACGGACCGGGCTAGGAGAGCATTAATCAGAGAGGCAGCACAGAGACCTAAGGTAACCCTGGAGAAGCTGCAGAGTTCCACAGCAGAGACTGGAGTATCTGTACATAGGACGACAATAAGCCGTACGCTCCATAGAGTTGGACTTTATGGCAAAGTGGCCAGAAGAAAGCCATTACTTTCAGCAAAAAACTAAATGGTACGTTTTGAGTTAGCGAAAAGGCATGTGAGAGACCCCCAAAATGAATGGAGAAAGGTGCTCTGGTCTGATGAGACTAAAATTGAACTTTTTGGCCATCAAAGAAAATGCTATGTCTGACCCAAACCGAACACATCACATCACCCAAAGAACACCACGCAGTGAAACATGGTGGTGGCAGCATCATGCTGTGGGGATGTTTTTCAGCAGTCGGAACTGGGAAACTGGTCAGAGTTGAGGGAAAGATGGATGGTGCTAAATACAAGGATATTCTTGAGCAAAACCTGTACCACTGTGTGTGTGATTTGAGGCTAGGACGGAGGTTCACCTTCCAACAGGAGCTGTAGTTCCCCTTTAAACTACCTGAGATTTTATTATATCTCTTGGCACTTTATTGGTGAGATCTCCACTCTGAGTAAGTTTTTGGATCTGCACACCAGCTGAACCCATTATGAGGGGCTCCCACTCTTGTTGAATATCTTTAATTTTTAACTTTCACTATAGAGAATTTAACAGGAGTAGCTGGAACATACAAAAGTACACAGGGACACCTTAAATAACCAGGTGAATAGGAACACAGGACAGTATTATTGCAGGAGGATTTTTCTATTAACGTTTCCAAGATATTAAAGAAGGCAAGGGCTAGCTTAGCTCACCATGTTCCAAGTATAGCTAAAATGTCACCTTTTGAATGGTATGATTCTTTTAATGTTCATTTATAGGATTGGGAATGCAATGGAGCACCAGGTTGTAGGAGGATCCAACTGCACCTGAGGTCCCTGACTCCCTGTGCACTCTTTTCTGGAACCTAAAACAGGGTCAACTTAGGCCTAGCACAGAGTCCACCGACAGTCCACAATCCACACAGGACTCTGCTGCACATGTGTACCTATAGTCTATCTCAGACATGGTGTGAGCTGAACACACACTCACTATACTCAGTTTTCACCCTTAGCAACAAATCTCCTTTGGCTGGGGACACTTTTTCCATCCTTGGTCTTCCAGGTGGTTACAGGATAAAGCTCCTACTCCTCTATCCAACACAAGCCCTCTATCCACCACCAGCCCCTAGCCTGACCAGGTTTGCACTGGGTTGTTCAACTGGGATTATACCTCCCAATGCCTGATTCTTCATGGAATGCACCAGTCTAGCAATAGTCTAACAGGGGCACTATCTCACGCTACATCATCAAAGGTACCATAGTATCTTGCCAGTAAGGATGTGAAGTGACCTCACTTCCTGGAAGGATTCAAAGCAGAAATCCTTTTTAAAGGGGTAACAAATTTAAACCTGCCTACACTGTACCTTGCCAGCTGATTATGTGAAAGCAGTGAATTGTCATTTACCCGTGAAACGTCCAGCATGTTCAATATGTAGTCAGTTTTCTAATCTCTAGTTGTAAGGATACACCAGACCTAATCACAACAGAGCAGTGTGGTAAAGGAAAGATTTGAATTTAAAGATAGCTTGAGCATATTTTAGTTTACTTTTGTTTCAAGTTGCTTCAACATTTTTACGTACATGTTTTGTACATGTTTTCTATTTTATATTGCATGTGCAGAATTGTGGCAGCTGTTTTTATTAAAAATAAGCAAGCCACCTTTTTTAAAAACTGCTAATTTTAAAATCTGTGGCACATAGGAATCAGTTAGGAGTAGGAAATACATTGCAGTTAGAACCCTTGTAACCCTCTGTGTGCTATTGGGGAGATTTCCTCTTTTGTCCAGGAGACACAACAGGAAGCGAGAGGAAATCTTTTCAATGTTAGTAGAAATCCCGTCTCAGACTGTTGTCGCATAACTTTTTGTCCCAAAGACAATAATCACCAAACCAAATGGAGAGGGTACTCTGCTCAGCAGGGACACAAGTTGCAAAAAATCCCCACAAAATCATAATGGATGTTTTAAACCTTCTTGCAGATTTACTACCAACATCAACAAATACCAGACTGTTCATTTTAACTGCTACAGCAAGAAAAAAGTTTAGCTGCTTCTTTTATATTATGGCTAGTATGACATTTGGGGAAATACTGTAGTAGGAGACAGCACAAATGTTTAGAATAATGAACATGTTTGCTTGTCAACAGTTTGTAAAAAAATTTTTTGTGACTTTCTATTATCCCCTTCCCGCTGAGCGTACGCAGATATGTGGTCTTGGCTTTCGGGAGTTATACCGGGATGATGCCCACAGCTGCAGGCATCATCCCAGTACCGTTTTTTAGAGCGGGCGATCGGCTATCCAGGGATAACAACTGATGCAGCTAAAAGCCGCTCAATTGTTATCCTGGAGGAGTAGGAGGGGACATCAACCCTCCGACCGTCTCCCGCCACTCTGACCGGGCCTCCTGTCTCACCGGGAGACCTGATCCTCGATCCGCCACTTCCAGCAGCTAGAGTCAAATTGGCACAAAGCCGGAAATGGCTTTGTTCCAGTCTCCTTAATGCAAACACGGAAGCAGCGTCACAACGTCACTTCCTATTTACTCGGCTGCCAATGGCGTCGGATTTTAAAAAATATACAGTATTCAGAATAGCCGTTTTTAGAGATATGAATACTTTGAAGTGCAAAGGAGGGATTGGAGGTCTTTTAGACCCCCAATCCCTCCATAAAGAGTACCTGTCACCACCTATTACTGTCACAAGGGATGTTTACATCCGTTGTGACAGCAATAAAAGTGATAATTTTTTTTTAAACACAATTTAATAATATAAAAATAAATAAGAAAAAATTTTTTTTTAAAGCACCCCTGTCTCCGCAAGCTTGCGCAGCAAAGAAAACGCATACGAAAGTCGAACCTGCATATGTAAACGGTGTTCAAATCACACATGTGAAGTATAGCCGCGATCGTCAGAGTGAGAGCAATAATTCTAGCACTAGACATCCTCTGTAACTCTAACCTGATAACCGTAAAAAAAATTTAAAGCGTCGCCTATGGAGATTTTTAGGTATCGTAGTTTGTTGCCATTCCACGAGTGTGTGCAATTATAAAGCGTGACATGTTTGATATCTGTTTACTCAGTGTAATATCATCTTTCACATTATACAAAAAAATTGGGCTAACTTTACTGTTTCGTTTTTCTTAAATTCATGAATGTGTCCCTTTTCCCAAAAAGTTGCATTTAAAATACCGCTGCACAAATACCGTGTGACATAAAATATTGCAGCAATCGCCATTTTATTCTCTAGATTCTCTGCTAAAAAATAAATATATATAATGTTTGGGGGTTCTAAATAATTTTCTAGCAAAAAATATGGATTTTAACTTGTAAACACCAAATATCAGAAATAGGCTTAGGTGTGAAAGGGTTATACTGAAATATTTTAGTAAAATAATATTCAAGCTGTACATTTTATACAATAGATTTAGTTATTAAAAAATTGTTGTTTTTTTTGTTTGTGAGCTTGATTCTTACTCAGCCAAGCAGCAATAGTAAGGAGATCCCAGTAAAAATGTTGACTATTTAGAGGTTGCTTAGCGGAACCAGTGCAATGTGTCAGTATGATTAGCACTTTACCCCGCAGATCATCTAAGCCTCCCTCAACAGCTGCTAACCGTTGTAATATGAATCTGAACTTTTTCTGGCTCTTTATTTTATTTTTTTTACTCTTTAGTCCTGGCCCGGCCCGCCCACCGTCATGCTCGCCTAGGTAAAAATGACATGTCCTGGCTGCCTCAGCCTCCTGGGATTCCAAGTCATATATCCCAGGAGGCTGCAGGAGTAAGGAATAACAGTGGTTAGACTGTGGTCACCATCGGAGGCCGGCTGCTGAGCCCAATGGAGGAAGATGAAGATAGGTGTGCAGGACCTGGGCTGCTGCACCTGATAAGCGGATCACAGCAGAACAATATATGATTCACTGGGCTAGTGAGTTTTTAAATGCTTAATAGGTAAATGGAGCTCATGCTGGGTTTACCCTGACCACTTCCCGCCCAGCCTATTGTCAAATGATGGTTGGGTGGGACATTCGTCATTCTGGGTGAACGTCATATTACGTCCTCCCGGAACTCGTCCCGCAGGCCATGCTACAGTGCGATCTGTCACAGCTGATGACTGATCATGGTACCGCTGCCAGTATCACGTGATCACTGTGACCAATCACAGCAGATCACATGTGATCACTGTGACCAATCACAGCAGATCACATGACAGTTGTAAGTAATGGATGGCTTCCTTTCATGCTATTCATAGTGCACAATTGTTTTGCTAGCTGTGATTGGTCACAGTGATTACATGGTACAGACAAGGTCAATCACAGCTCCTCTGTACCATGTGATTAACTGTGGATAATTTTCCCAAAACTTGTGATGAAAAATTACAACTTAAAAAAACTCGCCATGCCTCTTACTAAATACCTTGGACTGTCTACTTTTCAAAAAAGGGGTCACTTGTGGAATATTTGGACTGTCCTGGCTTTTTCGGGCCTCAATAAATGAGATTGGCCGTCAGTACATCAGAATTGATCGATTTTCAGATATACAGTATCTCACAAAAGTGAGTACACCCCTCACATTTTTGTTTTCAATCTCTTTTTATTAACTTTCTAAAACAATGATATAAATACAGATACATGCATATTATTCACATTATAGAATCAAATATTGTCCTTCATCTTCAGGAAAGGATAACTATATCCCATAGTATTTTTTATTTTCTGATTTTATATCAGTCCAATAAACTTGCATCGTTTACATATAATTAATTTCCCTGTCTCTCCTCCATTCATTCCTAAACGTATAGATTATAACACACACAAAAAAGGGGTGTGTGTGTGTGTGGGGGGGGGGTATACTGTAATGTTTATAGATGTAAAATAATTGCCAAGGTCCGAACCTCTACCCATTGTTGCCATATTTTTTGAGTTTGATTACTTAAATTCTCCTTAAACCTAATAATTTCCTCCATGGATTGCATTTCGCTCATCTCACAAGCCCATTCTCCTGGGCTTTTTGTTTTTCGCCAGTTTCAAGCTATTATTGTCCTGGCGGCTGGTATCATGTGGCGCAGGATGTCTGCCCTAATAGATTTCATCGATCCTGGAATAATAATTAGTACTGAAATACTAATACTTGATTGTATCTCAGATCCTGATACCATCCGGTAGATACCAAATATCTTAAGCCAGAAATCCTTCACCATGGGACAATTGTACCAAATATGTGTCATTGTACCACTTTCCTTAAGACATCTCCAGCATGTGTCCGGATTATCTCTATTTATTTTATGTAAATCAACTGGACTCCAATACCATCTCATCATAATTTTATAATTTATTTCCTGATGTTTAACCGCTATCGATAATTTATGTGTCAAAAGAAATGCCTTCTTCCATTCTGATAGTGACATCGGCTTCTCTATTCCGACTTCCCAATTTCTCAAACATGTTAATTCATTAAGGGATCCAGAAGGAAGTAGAAGCTTATATATAATTGACAAATTATGAATCGATCTCTGTTCCTTTGTTAATAGTAATTCAAAACTAGTTAGCGGTCTATCTATTAAGGAAAGTTATAAACTAGATCTTATATATGTATATAACTGCTGATATTGCATCCATTTATGTTCATGTTCAGGCCCCAAATCGGATAGCCGAGGAAACATTCTATCCAGTAGGGTCTGAACTATCCTTACGTTCTCAATCCTCTTCCATTTAAGAAATTTGTAGCCTCTGATGCTGGTGGGAATTCGGGATTAGAGAACAAAAGAGTCATTGGCCCAATCAATGTAGAGAGGCACCCCTTTTTCAACATTATGTCCCATATTTTGAGAGTTGATGATGACACAAAGAGTGTTCATTTTTTTTCCCAGGTCGAAACTGGGGTTTAATCCATAGGAGTGATTTAAGTTGCAGACAAATAATGTCTTCCTCTAGAGTTACCCATCGTTTATTTTTCGCATTATGAAACCAATCTATAATCCTAATTATAGACGCTGCTCACAAATATATTGTAAAGTTCGGAAGAGCTAGACCTCCATTCTTTTTTTGTTCTAATTAGGATTTCTCTTTTTATTCGTGGTGATTTCTAAGCCCGAATAAAACTTCCTATAGCTTTACTTAGCTGTGCCATTAAATTAACTGGAGGAATCAAGGGTATAGCTTGAAATACTTATACCGTATATACTAGAGTATAAGTCGAGTTTTTCAGCACATTTTTTTGTGCTCGAGTCAAGCACTTTTCTGCAGCAAAAAATTTCATTTTTTGAACCGCTGTGGGGCCCCGTATCTCAGGGCCACTTGGTGCTAGGAACCCCAAATTTGGTGTGCAAAACCAGTGGAACTGGTACCACAACATACCCAAAGCTGGGGTTTTTAGCACTAAGTGGCCCTGAGATAAGGGGCCCCAAAATAGGTTCGGAAAATGTCATTCTCTGCTGCAGAAAAGTGCTTGATATTTTCTTTGCTGCAGAAACGTGCTTGACATTTACTGAACCGAATTTGGGGCCCCGTATCTCAGGGCCACTTGGTGCTAGGAACCCCAAATTTGGTGTGCAACCCCAGTGGACCCGGTACCATAACATATCCAAAGCTGGGGTTCCTAGCACCGAGTGGCCCTGAGATACGGGGCCCCAAAATAGGTTCAGAAAATGTCATTCTCTGCTGCAGAAAAGTGCTTGATATTTTCTGAACCGATTTTTGGGGCCCTGTATCTCGGGGCCACTTGGTGCTAGATATTTTATTGTGCTAGTTCCACTGGGTTTGCACACCAAATTTGGGGTTCCTAGCACTAAGTGGCCACGAAATACGGGGCCCCAAAGTTGGTCAACTGTGTCCATCTGCAGCAATGTCATTTCGGGACACTTTGGGTTCAGAGACCCCAAATTTTGGCTGCAGTTAGGGGGCATCTAGGAACACTTAACTACCGAGTTTGAAGTTCGGAGGACCTATGGCTGCAAATGGGCACAGTGAGGCATGCAAATGGGCACAGTGAGGCTGCAAATGGGCATTGTTGACCCTCTTTTCCACTTACAGTAGCTGTGCATTTCTCACCCTCGTCTTATACTCGGGTCAATAAGTTTTTCCCATTTTTTAGTGGTAAATTAGGGCCTCTACTTATACTCGGAATGACTTATACTCGAGTATATACGGTAGTAATTTTGGTAATACCGTATATACTCAAGTATAAGTCTAAATTTTCAGCCCCTTTTTTGGGGCTGAAAGTGCCCCCTCGACTTATACTCAAGTCACCGCTGTCTGCCTACATGATCAGCGTGTCATGCAGGCAGACGGCGGCCAGCGTGTGCTACATAGCACTCGGCAGCCTCTCACTGTTCAAAAGCCGCGCCTCCTCCTCGTCTGTGATAGGCAGTCAGTGTACAGCCTTTCACGGACATTCTCTCATCCTCGTCTGTGGTATGAGGATGAGAGAATGTCCGTGATAGGCTGACCACTGGAAAATGGAGTTTTCTGCCTATCATGGACGAGGAGGAGGCACGGCTTTTGAACAGTGAATGGTCGCCGCACACGCTGATCGTGCAGAGCGGCACATGGAGGATGCACAGGACACAGGTAGGATGCACACAGACACATGCACACAGGTACATATACACATGACACATGCACACATACACATGACACATGCACATATACACAGGACACAGGTACATGACACGGGTACATATACACATGACACATGCACATATACACAGGACACAGGTACATGACACATGCACATATACACAGGACACAGGTACATGACACATGCACATATACACAGGACACAGGTACATGACACATGCACATATACACAGGACACAGGTACATGACACTTGCACATATACACAGGACACATGACACATGCACATATACACAGGACACATGACACATGCACATATACACAGGACACATGACACATGCACATATACACAGGACACAGGTACATAACACATGCACATATACACAGGACACAGGTACATGACACATGCACATATACACAGGTACATGACACATGCACATATACACAGGACACATGACACATGCACATATGCACAGGACACATGCACAGGACACATGCACAGGACACAGGGAGGTATACAGCTGCAGATGGGCATTGTTGACGCTCTTTTTCCACTTACAGTAGCTGCTGCATTTCTCACCCTTGTCTTATACTCGGGTCAATAAGTTTTTCCCATTTTTTGTGGTAAATTAGGGCCTCGACTTATACTCAGATTGACTTATACTCGAGTATATACAGTATATCCATTTTCACTATGTTAATTCTCCCCATCCATAAATAAACCATTTTATCGTATCTTAGAAGTGATTTTATAACTTTACGAACTATTGGAGAATAGTTTAACTCCTGTAATTTGGCCATGTCCCTTGGGATATATACCCCCAGATATTTAATTGCTATTTCTTGCCATTTGAAGGAAAAGTTTTTTTTGAAGAAGTTCCTGAATTATTTTATTTGGTAGTGATATATTTACCATCTCTGACTTATCATAATTGACTTTAAAATTGCTTACCCCTCCAAACCATTTAAGTTCATGTATTCGATTTGGTCGTGTCATTATTGGATTGGTGACATATATTAATAAATCGTCAGCACATACTGCCATCTTATACTCCTTTCCTTTCACACAAATCCCTTGGATATCCCTATTGTTACGAATAGCTGTAGTAAGATGTTCCATTACTATCACATATAACAAGGGAGTATAGGGAGATCCATGTCAGGTACCATTTGATATCTTTACATATTCAGAGAGTTTACCGTGTGTACGTATTTTTGCTTTAGGGTTGGAATATATATATAGAGCCATAATCCTTTTCAACATCCGGGGCCCAATCCCAAGTTGAAACAAGGCTTCTCTCAGAAAATGCCAACCCACCCTATCAAATGCTTTCTCAGCATCACTTGATAAAAGACATGATGGGATGGCTTTCTCTGGGCATATTCCACTAATTACATGTTTTAATTGTGTTATCCCTTGCCTCCTGACCCATTGTAAAACCAACTTGATCTAAATTAATGTACATTTCATTCCATTCGCAATAATTTTGGAGTATAAACGCAGGTCTATATTTGTAAGGGAAATTGGTCGATAGTTGCCGCATAACGCCGCATAACGCATTGTCCTTTTCAGGTTTAGGGATAAGTGAAATGTGGGCTTCCATACTCTGTGGTGTAAAAGATTGGGTGGCAGATATAGAGTTAAATGTCTTTCTGAGAATAGGAGTAAGTGTCCCCTGAAATACCTTATAAAATCGAGGGGTATATCCATCCAGGACTAGGCTTTTACCCAGGGCCAGTGCGGATATAGCCTCTTGTATTTCTTCTACTGAAAAATCTTTTTCCAATTCTTCCATTGTTTCCTTAGGAAGAACGGGCAATGCAGTTTCCTTACTATATTGGCGTATTTCCTCTTGACTCTCTTCCCAATCTTTACTCCTTTGCTGTGTTGGTATATTATATAACTTAGATGTGGCAATTGTCATTCAAACTGCGACAGTGCTGAAAGCTGAAAATTGGCCTGGGCAGGAAGGGGGTGAAAGTGCCCTGTATTGAAGAGGTTAAAGTATAACTAAAGGCAAAACTGTTTTTAATTTTGGAGTGGAGAAGGAATTATAACACCTGTCAGGTTTTTATTTCTGTCTCCCTATTCGTTAGGGAGATTCACTCTCTCTATTTGGTCTATTTACTATTACAGTATCACTGATGCCCTGTACACACGGTCGGATTTTCCGACGGAAAATGTGTGATAGGACCTTGTTGTCGGAAATTCCGATTGTGTGTACACAAATCCGACGGACAAAGTGCCACGCATGCTCAGAATAAATAAAGAGATGAAAGCTATTGGCTACTGCCCTGTTTATAGTCCCGACGTACGTGTTTTACGTCACCACGTTCAGAATGATCGGATTTTCTAACAACTTTTTGTGACCGTGTGTATGCAAGACAAGTTTGAGCCAACATCCGTCGGAAAAAAACCTAAGATTTTGTTGTCGGAATGTCCGAACAAAGTCCGACCGTGTGTACGGGGCATGAGAGTGAAAGACCATCCCAAATTTTGAGTTGTTACTAGATCGGAAATATAGGGAAATCTTCCAATGTGGACACTAGTTCTAGTGACCCTGGTGACAACCAGAAATTGCCTCACTTTGGAGGGATTTCTTCTTACTTCTCATTTTTGGTATAGGACAGAAAGTGAAGGGGAATCTCCCTAATGGGACAAAGATGGCAAAAAAGGGTTATAACCCTCCCCCCATTCCATCCAAAGTAAACAATGTTGTACTTTAATAAATATCATCACATTGAGAGCCACCAGCTAGTACTTTGCACCTGTCACTGATAGTTCTGGTCCCCAATGGCAATTTAGATCCAACCAGAGTGGTTCCTGATCATACAATCTCTATGCCAGTTATGATTACCTAGTGATCATATACACGTGGGGGATTCATTAACAAAATAATCTTCAGCCTGCAGGGTCAACTGCAGACTGAAGGCAGCAATGTGCCTCTGAATAATACTGCAATTGTCAATTACAATTACAAAAAATTGTTATTAAACAAAAACAGAAAAAAGACTGAAATAAAATGAGAATCTGGAGAAAAAATACTTACTGTGAAGATACAGCCCAAGTACAAGAGAAATTACTACATTGGGCCAAGAAGAATTGCCTGTTCTTGATGAAGATGCTGTAAGGACAACAAAGATAAGTCAGTCATATGCTTTATATTTATTGTCTATATATTTGCATGTATTATTTTACTTACAAGTAGTTGATTGGCTTTTTGTTTCTGTAGTAAAGGATGTTGTTCGCGTTGATATTGTTTGGTTAGGGGTGCCAGTAACCAAAGATGATGTGGTACTCCTGGTGGCTGTAGATGGGGTACTGGTTGCTGTACTGGGAGGTGGTGTAGCTGAGCTGGGTTGCTGGCTATTAAAAGTTGTACTAGAAGATAATGTGGGGCTCCTGGTGGCTGTAGCTTGAGTAACAGTTGCTGTACTGGAAGGTGCTGTAGTTGAGGTTGCTTGCTGGCTACTAACAGCTGTAGTGGAAGATAATGTGGTGCTCTTGTTGGCTGTAACTTGGGTACTGGTTACAGTACTGGTAGGTTTTGGAGTTATGGTTGCTTGCTGGCTAGTAACAACTGTAGTTAAAGATAATGTGGGGTTCCTGGTGGATGTAGCTTTGGTACTGGTTGCTGTACTGGGAGGTGTTGTAGTTGAGGCTATTTGCTGGCTACCAACAGCTGTAGTAGAAGATAATGTGCTGCTCCTGGTGGCTGTAGCTTGGATATCGGTTGCTGTAGTGGGAGGTGTTGTAGTTGAGGCTGTGTGCTGGCTACTAACAGATGTAGTAGAAGATAGTGTGGTGTTCCTGCTGGCTGTAGCTTGGGTACCAATTGCTGTACTGGGAGGTGCTGTAGTTGAGGTTGCTTGCTGAATACCAACAGCTGTAGTAGAAGATAATGTGGTGCTCCTGTTGGTTGTAACTTGGGTACTGGTTACTGTACTGTTAGGTGTTGGAGTTATGGTTGGTTGCTGGCTACTAACAACTGTAGTAGAAGATACTGTGGGGCTCCTGGTGGCTGTAGCCTTGATACTGGTTTCTGCACTGGGAGGTGTTGTAGTTAAGTATGTTTGCTGGCTGCCAACAATTGTAGTGGAAGATGATGCTGTTTGCTGGCTACTAACAACTGTAGTTGTAGATGATGGTATAGGAGAAGCTAATTTAGTGGTTGGTAGACTATGACTACTTACACTGTTAGTTGAAGCTGTTGTGGCGCTGGTGGATGATGTTTGGTTGCTTCCTCCAGATATTGTGATAGCTGATGATTTCTGACTGTTAACTGCAATAGTGGTAGTTGATGGTAAAGTAGATGTATACTGGTTAGAATGCATGGTATTAGATGAAGAAGCTGTGGTGGTTGACTGTCTTTGGCTACTAACATCAACAGTGGATGAGGGCTTGGTGGTTGTGGCTGTCTCACTGTATAGTCCTGTACTGGGAATAACAGATTTTGTGGTGGTTGAAAGATATTGACTACTGGTAGAGACTGACCGGTTACTGGGTTGAGTATTGGTAAAAACAACCGCAGTTGTTAGAAGCTGACTGCTGGTACTGGCTGTGAATGATGTTATTGTTGTGGTATTTATCTGGTTCTTGGGTCTCGTATTTGGAAAACCAGATGTTGTTTGACTGCTGGTACTGACTGTGGAGGATAGTAGTACTGTTGTAGCTGTCTGGTTTTCAGTTCCTGTATTGGGAATACCAGATGTTGATCCAGCAATGGATGATGGTGTTATGGCAGATTTGCTGCTGGGTCCAGTGCTGTGGGAAACAACTGTGGTTGGTGTTTGACTGCTACTGCCAGTTTCTGTGTTTAGATATGCTGATTTACTAATCTCTGTATTCAAAGATGTCACTTTCGTTGTTGTAAATAATGATTGCTCAACATAATTGGTGGTCGCTGGTTGACCACTAAACTTTGATACTGAAGATGTCTCCCTATTATTGGTTGATGGTGACACAATACCAGTGGTGAACTTCGTGGTTACTAGTGGTGACAGAGAATATTTACTAGAGGTTGTAACAAAAGGATATGCTGTGGTAGATGCAAATGTTCTTCCAGAAGCAAGAGGTGTGTTGGTATTATCAGATAAATGCGTATTAGTCGTATTTAACTCATCTGGTAAGCCACTTGTTGAACCAAGTCCTTGACTGGTTTTGGAAACTGGTGAGCTTCCATGTGTTCCAGTACTTTGTATTGATGATGCATTAGTTGATAGAGGCTGGACAGTGGAACCTGTTCCAACAGTAGTAGTTTTGCTTTTTGTAGAGATTAATAATGTGCTGAACACTGTTGTTTTGGTAGTAGACTTTACTAAAGTACTTGTAGAACCTGATGTAGCAGTGCTTGATTTGCTACTAAACAAAGTTGAAGCACTTGTTGCTGCAGTAACTGTTGGGGTTGCAGTTGGATGTATATTGTTTATCAACTGTTTTATCAATGAAGATAAGTCATTCAGTAGCTTCTTAATGAGATCACCCAGACTTGTCAGCGGTGAGAGCGCTGTCTGACCTTCAACTGTGTTGACTGTTAAAAAAAAAGTACCAATCACGCAGGTAGTTAATGGATTGTAATGATCTTCTAAATATACTGTAAGCTTGAATGTATATGATTTCATTTTGCTCATGTTTTTGCTACAAAAATAGGGATTACAGTAAAATGCCAGCCATGTTTAGTTATGTGTATCATTGGGAACCTCTAGTAGGATTGTATTGCTGTCTCTGTCTTTTTTGGGAAGATTTACCCTCACTTTCTGTTCCAATGCCCAGATTTTACCAAGACAGAAAAGGAGAGGAAATGTTCCCAACCCTGATATTGACAGTAAGAGAAAGCAAGGAAAATTTCCCTAAAACTGACCATACATGTTTCAGTCTTATATGTATAATCTATATTAGATCTACTAGCAGCCATGTAGAGAAAGGTCTTTGATGACTAAATGTAAATAAAATGAATTGTTTAAGTAAGCTTTCTCTTTAAATCATGTTTGTAGGCCTAATGGAGATTGTGAACACATTGTAAAATAACATATGAAAGGACAAAGCTCCTTGTCCTCATGACATATGCATTTGTTAGTTATAAAATACTTGTAAAAAAGGTACTCACAAGAGTAAAGGAATAAATTGCTTGTAAAATCCACAGTCAGGTTCAATCAGGCATGATCAGGCCAGGGGCATATAATCTTTACATACTGTATATCAAAACGCCATCCACAACCACCAGCACATTTTGACTAATGAATGTTGAATTTTGAAATATCTTGATGTTTTTATGATTCTGGGCTTGCGTTTGCCTTTTTTAACCTGACTGTTGATAGTAAGTGTAAATCATTCATTTAATCTTATGACTACCTTTTTACAAGTATGTTATGATAAACAAATACATATTTCACAAGGACAATGTGCTTTGTCTATTCTTTTGTTCTTTATCTTTATACATAACAGACCTCCCTCTCTATGGCATGAGCTAAGAAGTTTGGGCACAAAATGGAGGTTTACTGTGGTTGCATGTGCAAAGACTCTGGAAGTTGTTGATAGCACCCTGGCAATTGGTTTTGGACATTATAAAAGATTGTTAAATAAGTCTGGTCAGGTTAGCAGGGATCTCCAAACTATGGACCTCCAGCTGTTGCAGAACTACACGTCCCATGAGGCATTGTAGAACTCTGGCATTCACAGACATGACTAGGAATTATGGGAATTGTAGTACTGGAACAACTGGAGAGCCATAGTTCAGAGGCCCCTGGGTTAAGGGTTAGTTCACCTTTACCAAAAAAAATGCCTATGCAGATGAGGGGCATCTGTAAATAAAAACAAACTGTGCAGCTTTGACCAAATTTGAACAATGCCATTGCTATAGGTGTAGGCTATTTACATACCTCATGAAGCCTGACTAGAAAACTCCTTGGGTGTTGCTATGGACATTGCTAAGAGACACCTGACTGTTACTGTTCACCTTCACAGGAGCAAGCTCTCAAACTCTGAGCTCAGAGCTACTGCATCAGGTGAGAGAAAAGTAAGGGATGTAAGAGGATTTGAATCAGAAAAGAGCTCACTCCTGTATTGGTGACGATGAACAGTAACAGCTAGGCATCTCTTAGCAACATCCTAACAGTTTCCCAGGCAGGCATCATGAGGTACTTAAATGGCCTACCCCTATAGCAAGGGTATTATTCAACTTTGGTCAAAGCTGTATAGCTTGTTTTTATCTACAGGCATCCCTTATCTGCATAGGAACTTTTGTGATAAACTATCTACTGCCCACGTCACAGAGCACAGCTCCAGTGTTATGCACTGGTTCTCAAAAGTCCTCCAGAAAACTGAAACTGGGGTTCCCTGCAGCTCTCAATGATTCCTCTCGTTGACCTTTACAGGAAAAACTAATAATGTGGATGTCAGAGGAAGAAACAAGTAAGAGCTATGGGGGACCCAGAAGATTGACACTCCCAGAATTGTTGGTTTCCCAGTAGACTTCAGGGACCATTTCACAGTTTCACAGAATCTGAACAGCTTTTTGTAGCATGGGTAGCAGGTAAGTTAAGTATTTACAGTCTTCTTTTATAAATAAACATTTGCTGGGTATCATTTGCCTAGCAACAGGGTTACTTTAATGGATAACTTTTCCCTGCTCTATCCAAAGCAAAAAAAAATGATGGAGTTCCACCTTTATGCATATGAAGGTTACACCAAAGAGCTTCCCAAAGAAAACAGTGTCTATTGGAAAAAACATTTTAACTTAAGATTCAGATTTTGAAAATGGAAAAAATCATAAGTTTTTTTTTCTTTTTTAGGCCTTTGTTGATGGTTGCTACAGTCTTTGCTGTTATGTCAATGCATTTAAGAAAAAAAAGTATGTTGTATCATAATAAGATTATTTACTCAAAATAAGGTAGCAATGAAGCAAAACCCAAACTTTTCTAAGAGACCTTCATATTGGATTCAATCAAATAAAGTAGCAGGTAATGTTGTCTACCATCAAAGACATATGCAGCCTTATTCAAAACAAAAACCCTTACATGACTTAAAGAAATGCATTTTTACTGGTGTAGCTTCAACTGAGTGAACTGTGATTTGGTTGCTAAACCAAAAGAATAGGCAACCCTAAATGGACTTTTGAGGCATTAATATCTAAACAACAAAAGAAGTTTTGGGATGTATTTGAAGTGTTACAAAAATATAATTATTATACAAAACATTTTATTTTAAAAACATGGTCACTTAGGACTGAAAATTGATTGGAATGTATACAAATCTGTATGAGAAAACACCAATATAACAGCGCACGATCAGATGTGATCCGTCACCCGACGCGTTTCAATTAAATTCTTTTCTCAGGGGTGTTCTTCAAGAACTCACACATGTGCATCTATAATATTTTTAGAAATATATAATATGAATAAACATATGTCCAACCTAGAGGCTTTCACCTCAGTGGGGCGATCAAGAACGTTTTATAAAACATAATTATTTCTCTGCTTTTTATTCTGAATGTTTCATCTGTGACACCATTTCAGCACAGGTAAATGCATCCATTATATAAAAATGATACTTTTTTGGATTTATATGTATTTTATGTTTATTCATATTGTATATTTCTAACAATATTAGAGATGCACATGTGTGAGTTCTTGAAGAACACCCCTGAGGAAAGAATTTGATTGAAATGCGTCAGGTGACGGATCACTTCTGATCGTGCGCTGTTATATTGGTGTTTTCTCATACAGATTTGTATACATTCCAATCAATTTTCGGTCCTAAGTGACCATGTTTTTAAAATGAAATGTTTTGTATAATACATATATTTTTGTAACACTTCAAATACATCTCAAAAAAATTCTTTTGTTGTTTAGATATTAATTCCTCAAAAGTCCACTTAGGGGTAAATATTCTTTTGGTTTATAATTACCGGATGTGGCATTATATCTAAGTACGCACTATTGCCGACCTTCCCATTTTTTCTATGTGATTGGTTGCTAAGGGTTACTGCAAAAACATCACCATTTCGGTACGCGGTAAAGCGTTGGTAGTTTTAGCTGTGATTTACCGCTGTTATATCGGCGCTTTTCGGCCGCTAACTGGGCGTTATTAACCCCTGCTATCGGCCGAGGACAGGGTTAAAAGTGCCTGTGTTGCCTGTGCTGCTGAAGCTCTTTGCAGGCACTTCGGCAGCGATGCCCATTCATTTCAATGGGCAGGGCGTTTTGGGAGCAGTGTATACATCGCTCCTCCACTACCCCAAAGATGCTGCTTGCAGGACTTTTTTTCCCATTCTGCTTGCGCACCACCCCAGTGTGAAAGCACTCGGGCTTTCACACTAGGGAGGCATGAGAGGCGCTTTACAGGTGCTATTTTTAGTACTAAAATGCCTGAAAAGCGCCCAAGTATGAAAGGGGTCTAAAGTGGAAGTAAACCCTCTGATCGTTTTCAGCCAAGGAAGCTGCCATCTTGGCCTCAGTTTGATCTTCAACTGCCATGATGCTGCACATGTGATCAGTTATGACACCAGCCATTGGATGGTTTGACAGTTTGGTTGGGAGCACAACCAATGTGACAGTTACATTCCCGGCATGTGCCGGAAATGTAATTGGTTTTTGAAACTGTTAAATCGATGGGTTTACTTTCCGCTTTAAGTCCCCTTTCAGACAGGCGTTTCATCTGTCTCTTTTTCATCTGTTTGTTGATGGATGAAAAAAGGATAGCAATGCATTCCTTTAAGCAAACAGATGTAAATACATTTTGTCCGTTTAAAATAGTTTTTTGTCTACTTCCGTTCAGGTCTGTTTTTTTAAAGAGAACAAGTTTTTGTTCTATTTTAAAAAAGCGGATGTAAAACTGATGTAAACGGAATCCATTTTTTTCCTAGAAAAATCATGACTGAACAGATGACACCAGTGTGAAAGGAACCTAAGGCTCAGACTGCTGCAACAATACAGACCTGATCACGGATGTGGAAATGCGGGGCAATTTAGGTAACAGCGATCACAAGTCAATTAGTTTCAGTATAAATCACACAAATAGGAAACATAAAGGGAATACAAAGACACTGAATTTCAAAAGAGCCAACTTCCCTAAACTACAAACCTTGCTAAAAGGCATAAACTGGGATAAAATATTAGGAACAAAGAATACGGAGGAGAGATGGGTTTGCTTTAAGAGCATATTAAATAAGGGCATTAGCCAATGTATCCCATTGGGTAATAAATTTAAAAGGGAGAACAAAAGTCCTGGATGGCTTAACTCCAATGTAAAAATGCATATAAAAGCAAAGGAGAAGGTCTTCAAAAAATACAAGGTTGAGGGATCATCCTCAGCATTCAGACTTTATAAAGACTGCAACAGGAAATGTAAAGGTGCAATTAGGACAGCTAAGATAGAACATGAAAGACACATAGCGGAGGAGAGCAAAAAAAATCCCAAGAAATTCTTTAAGTATGTAAACAGTAAAAAAGGGAGGACAGACCATATTGGCCCCATAAAGAATGAGGAAGGACATCTGGTTACAAAGGATGGGGAGATGGCAAAGGTATTGAATTTATTCTTCTCCTCAGTCTTCACGAGTGAATCGGGGGGCTTCAGTAACCAAAACTGCAGTGTTTATCCTCATGACACAACACAGGAAGTACCTCCATGGTTAACAGAGGACGGAATTAAAATTAGACTTGAGAAACTTAACATTAATAAATCACCGGGACCAGATGGCTTGCATTCGAGGGTACTTAGGGAACTCAGTCAAGTGATTGCCAGACCGTTGTTCCTAATTTTTACAGATAGTCTACTGACTGGAATGGTACCAGCTGATTGGAGAAAAGCCAATGTAGCACCTATATTTAAAAAGGGCCCAAAATACATCCCTGGGAATTACAGACCAGTTAGCCTAACATCGATAGTATGTAAACTCTTGGAGGGGATGATAAGGGACTATATACAGGATTTTAGTAATACGAACGATATCATTAGCAGTAATCAGCATGGATTCATGAAGAATCATTCTTGCCAAACCAATCTATTAACCTTCTATGAGGAGGTGAGTTGCCATCTAGATAAAGGAAGGCCTGTAGATGTGGTGTATCTGGATTTTGCAAAAGCATTTGACACAGTTCCCCATAAACATTTACTGTACAAAATAAGGTCTGTTGGCATGGACCATAGGGTGAGTACATGGATTGAAAACTGGCTACAAGGGCGAGTTCAGAGGGTGGTGATAAATGGGGAGTACTCAGAATGGTCAGGGGTGGGTAGTGGGGTTCCCCAGAGTTCTGTGCTGGGACCAATCCTATTTAATTTGTTCATAAACGATCTGGAGGATGGGATAAACAGTTCAATCTCTGTATTTGCAGACGATACTAAGCTAAGCAGGGCAATAACTTCTCCGCAGTTATTGGGGTGGGCGACTACATGGCAAATGAGGTTCAATGTAGAAAAATGTAAAATAATGCATTTGGGTGGCAAAAATATGAATGCAATCTATACACTGGGGGGTGAACCTCTGGGGGAATCTAGGATGGAAAAGGACCTGGGGGTCCTAGTAGATGATAGGCTCAGCAATGGCAGGCAATGCCAAGCTGCTGCTAACAAAGCAAACAGAATATTGGCATGCATTAAAAGGGGGATCAACTCCAGAGATAAAACAATAATTCTCCCGCTCTACAAGACTCTGGTCCGGCCGCACCTAGAGTATGCGGTCCAGTTCTGGGCACCAGTCCTTAGGAAGGATGTACTGGAAATGGAGCGAGTACAAAGAAGGGCAACAAAGCTAATAAAGGGTCTGGAGGATCTTAGTTAAGAGGAAAGGTTGCGAGCACTGAACTTATTCTCTCTGGAGAAGAGACGCTTGAGAGGGGATATGATTTCAATTTACAAATACCGGACTGGTGAACCCACAATAGGGATAAAACTTTTTCGCAGAAGAGAGTTTACCAAGACTCGTGGCCACTCATTAAAATTAGAAGAAAAGAGGTTTAACCTTAAACTACGTAGAGGGTTCTTTACTGTAAGAGCAGCAAGGATGTGGAATTCCCTTCCACAGGTGGTGGTCTCAGCGGGAAGCATTGATAGCTTCAAGAAACTATTAGATAAGCACCTGAATGACCACAACATACAGGGATATACAATGCAATACTGACACATAATCACACACATAGGTTGAACTTGATGGACTCGTGTCTTTTTTCAACCTCACCTACTATGTAACTATGTAACTAGTTTTCAGTTCGCATTTGCAGCGCTTTATAAATCAATCATTCATTCATTCATTCATATGTAACTATGGCTGGTGATTTAGGCTAGGTTCTCACCTAGCGTATCGTCAATGCACATTTCCTCTTGTGTTTTTGAAGCACAGACATAGGACAGCTCATTATTTTAAATGGACTGCCCTACGTGTAACAAACGCACCAAAGAAGCTCATGTACCTTTTTGGGTGTTGAACTTTGAGTATTTTTGGAGCACTTGTCATGTTCACAGAATGCTCAGATGTGAATACAGCCTTATGCCGTGTACACACGATCGGACATTCCGACAACAAAATCCATGGATTTTTTCCGACGGATGTTGGCTCAAACTTGTCTTGCATACGCCACCCTTTGGGCTCCTTCCGCTAATCTCGTGTTAGTAGAAGTTTGGTGAGAGACGATTCGCGCTTTTCAGACTCATGCTTTTCAGATTTGTGCTTTTCAGATCATTACTGCTCTTCAGTTTGTGCTTGTGGGTTTGTATCTGGTTTCAGTGCGTGTAGTCGCATTTGTTTTTTGCAGTGTGTTCTTGTCCGTTCGTTTCTGATTTTCAGCTCGCTTTTCTCAGGCCTTTCTGTTTTTCAGTGCGTTCTGTTAGTTCGTTCTGACCAGCCGACCATTTTGAAGCCATGTTGCATATACGTACTCCTCGTAGAGTTCGTGCTATGCAGGGGCTTGGTGTTGGGGTTCTTATTACTTTGACCCAAGTCCAGTCCATGAACAGGGCAGGGATGAGTTCAGGGACCAAGAATTGGTTACTCCAGAGTGACAAATTCTCACACATGCCTTTGTTGCGCGGGATCCAGGAGAATAATCTTGATGATTTCAGGAATAATCTCCAGATGACAGACCGCGTTTTTCACCGTCTGTTGGCTTTGCTGTCCCCTTATATTACCAAGCAGGACACCTGCATGCAGCAAGCCATCACTCCCGAGCAGAGGCTAGTTGCCACATTGCGGTACTTGGCAACGGGGAGAAGTCTGTAGGACATCAAGTTCTCGACAGGCATCTCCCCCCAGGCTCTTGGGATCATTATTCCAGAGACCTGTTCTGCCATCATTCAGGTCCTGCAGAAGGACTATATTAAAGATTTCTCCTTTAACATCACCTTTTAATGTATTTAATGTTTGCTAATAGATTGTATTATTTTCATCATTCCATATATATATATATATATATATATATATGTTTATGCGTGTGAGTATACAATATATATATATATATATATATATATATATATATATATATATATATTTACACACATATATACTGTATTGTAAGTAAGTACAATTGTGAAATCAGTTGCACCACAGCTAAAGTGTGGAATATTTCCTGATTCATAAAGGGTGACACGGGTGAGGGTGGTTAATAATTCCTTATATGTAGTCATTATTCTGGTTTCTGCATTTATTGCAGCCTAAAGGATTTGCATATATGGTTGTGACTAGGGTTGTCCCGATACCAATACTAGTATCAGTATTGGGACTGATACCGAGCATTTGCGCAAATACTTGTACTCGCACAAATGCCCCCAATGCCTAATCCGATACCTAGGAGAGACGGCGTTGCTGTGAAAGTCAGCGGGCAGAGTCAGTGGGCAGAGTGGAGAGCAAGTCCTCAGCTGTGGAACTAGGTAAGCTGGCTGGGGTGCAGGGCGCAGCCGCATTTTCCATTGAGATCGGTGACTGGAGCCGTTGCATTTGGTAACAGAAGTGACGTTCCGTGTCGCCGCCAGCGGTTGAACATCTCGATGCTCATCTTGGTACACCCTGCACTCGGCCACAGTAAGCCCGCAGCTGACATCTTGTTACACCCAGCCCATATAGTTCTGGCTGGGTGTAAAAAGATGTCTGTTGCTACTGCTTACTGCGGCAGAGTGCAAGGTGTACCAAGGTGGGCATTGCAGGCAGCTTAGCATTGCAAAATAAATCCTTTCCTCTCGTCTCATTTATTTCTGTATTTTAGCACCTGCACATCAGTGCCCATAAGTGCCACCTATCAGTGCCCCTAAGTGCCACCTATCAGTGCCAGCCATCAGTGTCAGCCACCTGTCAGTGCCATCTATCAGTGCCCATCAGTCAGTGCCATCTATCAGTGCCCATCAGTCAGTGCCACCTATCAGTGCCCATCAGTCAATGCCATCTATCAGTGCCAGCCATCAGTCAGTGCCACCTATCATTGTCCATCTGTCAGTGCCATCTACCAGTGCCAGCCATCAGTCAGTGCCACCTATCAATGCACTGCTCATCAGTGCTGCATAATCAGTGCCACCTATCAATGCACTGCTCATCAGTGCTGCATAATCAGTGCCACCTATCAGTGCACTGCTTATCAGTGCTGCATAATCAGTGCCACCTATCAGTGCTCATCCATGCTGCATATCAGTGCCCATCAGTACCACCTAATCCTGAAAACTGTCACATGACATTAAAAAAGTATCGATGATCGATATCGGGGAGTACTCAAAAAAAAGTATCGGTACTTGTACTCGGTCTTAAAATAGTGGTATCGGGAGACAACCATAGTTGTGACCCAGACTGGCAGTATCTGAATGATATAAGAGAAGGGATGCTGTGCACCTAGGTAAAGCTACAGGCAATTGCCTTTTTGAACATAAGGCATAAGTCTAACCTGAGAGCATGCTAGACTTTAAACATGATAGCTGTCCTTCTACTTTTATAATAAGGCTATAAATTTCTAAGAACAAATCTTTCAAAGCCTGCATTTCTGTTCCTGGAGATATGGAAAAGCTGCCATGTACGTAATGATGTAACATACAACAAGATGCAAAAGTCTGCTCTATGAACAAGATAAAATAATTCTCACATGAATCACTGAACTGGTGAAGCAATGACTTTTCTATGAACAATTTTATCATCCATCTATTCTTTCTTTCTTTCTTTCTTTCTTTCTTTCTTTCTTTCTTTCTTTCTTTCTTTCTTTCTTTCTTTCTTTCTTTCTTTCTTTCTTTCTTTCTTTCTTTCTTTCTTTCTTTTCTTTCTTTCCTTTCTTTTCATACTGACACTATATAGCACACGCACATTTAGCTTTTGTTATAATAATAATATTGTATACATAATTTTAAACATTGGCTGCTTACCTGTAGTTAGTAGAAGTAAGGATCCTATGATCCACACTTTGGTAAGTCCTAGTAAATTCATGTTGTGTAGTGTGTTCTCCCTGTGATCTCAGTAGTTATTTTATAGGTTATTTCCCACATATTTCATTACTCTTTAATTTGATCAAACAAAACCCACTGTCCAAACAATGATCTTTTGGACTTTACCTATAGATGCATGTACAAGATTAAATAATTCTCACATGAATCACTGAACTGGTGAAGCAATGAGTTTTCTATGAAAAATTTATTAAATTTAAAGAGATCTATTATCTATTTCTTTTTTTTTCTTCCTTTTCATACTGACACTATATAGCACACACACATTTAGCTTTTGTTATAATATTTTATACATCATATTAAACATTGGCTGCTTACCTGTAGTTAGTAGCAGTAAGGATCCTAGGATCCACACTTTGGTAAGTCCTAGTAAATTCATGTTGTGTAGTGCGTTGTCCCTGTGATCTCAGTAGTTATCTTATAGGTTCTGCATCAGTAAGAGTGTGATCACTGTACTTGTACAAATAGATGTGTGAGGCAAGGAGTGCTGGGACATGTGACATACACCTGTGACATCACACCTGCCAAAAGATTTCTTTGAATAGGTCAAATATGCAGCTTTGAGCTAAGGGAGGGGCGCATACATGTAATATATATATGTTTGTGTGTGTGAGTATACGATACATACATATATATATATATATATATATATATAATATATGCTGTATTGTAAGTAAGGACAATGTTATTGTGAAATCAGTTGCACCACAGCTAAAATGTGGAATATTTCCTGATTCATAAGGGGTGACACGGGTGAGGGTGGTTAATAATTCATTATATATAGTCATTATTCTGGTTCCTGCCTTTATTGCAGCCTAAAGGATTTGCATATATGGTTTTGACTAGGGTTGTCCCGATACCAATACTAGTATCGGTATTGGGACTGATACTGAGCATTTGCGCAAATACTTGTACTCGCACAAATGCCCCCAATGCCTAATCCGATACCTAGCAGAGGCGGCGTTGCTGTGAGCAATCGGAAGTCAGCGGGCAGAGTCAGCGGGCAGAGTGGTGAGTGAGTCCTCAAGCCGTGGAACTAGGTAAGCTGGCAGGGGTGCAGAGCGCAGCCGCATTTTCCATCGGGATCGGTGACTGGAGCCGTTGCATTTGGTAATGGAAGTGACGTTCCGTGTCGCCGCCAGCGATTGAACATCTCGATCCTCATCTTTGTACACCCTGCACTCGGCCTCAGTAAGCCAGCAGCTGACATCTTGTTACACCCAGCCCATATAGTTCGGGCTGGGTGTAAAAAGATGTCTGTTGCTGCTGCTTACTGCGGCCGAGTGCAAGGTGTACCAAAGTGGGCATTGCAGGCAGCATAGCATTGCAAAATAAATCCTTTCCTCTCGTCTCATTTATTGCTGAATTTTAGTGCCTGCCCATCAGTGCCCATAAGTGCTACCTATCAGTGCCCCTAAGTGCCACCTATCAGTGCCCATCAGTCAATGCCATCTATCAGTGCCAGCCATCAGTCAGTGCCACCTATCAGTGTCCATCTGTCAGTGCCATCTATCAGTGCCAGCCATCAGTCAGGGCCACCTATCAATGCACTGCTCATCAGTGCTGCATAATCAGTGTCACCTATCAGTGCACTGCTTATCAGTGCTGCATAATCAGTGCCACCTATCAGTGCTCATCAGTGCTGCATATCAGTGCCATTGCGCTAATAATAGCCCCTGCCCGAAAGTGCTGCTGCTGTCTCTCCAGTGTGAAAGCCCTCGTGCTGGGACATGTGACATACACCTGTGACATCACACCTGCCAAAAGATTTATACATACATATATATATACATACATACACTGTATTGTAAGTAAGGACAATGTTATTGTGAAATCAGTTGCACTGCATCAGTAATGGTTACATAATGGTTACATAGGATTCATGAAACGATAGATAGATAGATAGATAGATAGATAGATAGATAGATAGATAGATAGATAGATAGATAGATAGATAGATAGATAGATAGATAGATAGATAGATAGATAGATAGATAGATAGATAGATAGATAGATAGATAGATAGATAATACGATGATATGACGATAATAGAACTGTTCAGCCAAGAAATCATTTGTGAGATCAGGTACTGATGTCGGGCAAGAAGACCTGAACCTCAGGGTTCTAAATCATTACAAAGTTGTTTAATAGGGTTGACCTTAAGTTTCTTTACACCTAACTTGTCAAACCATGTCTTTATGGAGCTAGCTTTGTACATAGGGACACAGCTATGCTGGAAAAGAAATGGGGCTTCCCTAAATATTTGTCACTATGTTGGAAATGTGCAATTGTCTAAAATGTCTGTGTATAGTGTAGCATTAGAGTATATCTATGTACCATCCTCTGACACCCAGCATTAGGGCGGGCTAACATTTCACCTAAGGATTCAGGTTGTCAGGCACAGTGGGATGTGAACAGGTGTAGAAAGATAGGCACCAGTCACTTTTAGGGCACAGGACGCTGTAGAACAAGCAGAAATAAAGGCTAGCAGACTCCTCCAATAACAGACAGCAACACAGAAGAAGAAAACTTTTAGGCAGTACCCAGTATTCTGTGCCTTCTTAGCAACAGCCGTCTCCAACAGCAACCCTGATTTACAGTAAAGTGTGGGAATTGACTGGATGAGTCCATCTTTTCCAGGCTCTCCACAGTTCCCTGTCTATGGCAGAGTGACTTCTTGTACTTCATCTCAGGTCCTCATCCATTCCTTCATGCATGGAGACAGGCCCTCAATTACAGAGCCTGGAACACTCTGCTAGGCTTTAGGTTTCAGGCCTGCCCAGCACAGAAGTTCCTTACACACCCACACCAGACCTAGGAGGCAGGAGGACCCTGATAAGTTGACCATTCTGAATAATAATATTCTCGCTCAGCATGTGGCCTGTAAACTCCTAATGGTTGGTTCAGAGAAGTATGCATACTCAGAACCCAGTTTCACTATAGCTCATCATACTAATGCCAGAGGCACCAGTGACACCTACTGGCAAAAGGGGGAAATCAAAGCTACACTGAACTTAGAGGAACCCCAAATGATCAAACAAACTACAAATTAACCAAGTTACCTACCATCCAGCAACACTAATGCCGCATACACACGATCGGATTTTCCGCCAACAAAACCGTGGATTTTTGTTCGAAGGTTGTTGGTTCAAACTTGTCTTGCATACACACGGTCACATGTAACGACCCTGCCCCCCTCTGACATCATGGGGAATGCCACAGGGAAGTCTCCGTCAAGCCCCCGTGCGTCAGAGGGGGCGGGGTCACTGGGTGGCCCCGCCCTCCGTTATTTAAGAAGTGTCAGAAGACGAGAAGTGTCACACAGCGGGAGCCTCCCATCATGGATGCGGAGCGGCCTGAGAAAGAGGAAAGGAAGAAGACGCCGTGGAGGAAGATGCCGGGCGAGCAAGAAGAAGAGGATCGGAGGAAGAACCAGAAGAAGAAGAAGATGGAGGAAGAAACCGAAGGAAGATAGAAGAAAGAAGATAGAAGAAAGAAGATGGAAAGAAGAAGACTTGAAAAAAAGGATTGGTCAAAAACTGTCTCTTGTCATTTTTAACATTTTTGACACTTTTTTTGTGAAATGGTAGGGGTATTTTTGTACCCCCTTACCATTTCTCACAGGGGGGGCCGGGTTCTGGGGGTCCCCCTGTTAAAGGGGGCTTCCAGATTCCGATAAGCCCCCCGCCCGCAGACCCCCACAACCACTGGGCAAGGGTTGTGGGGATGAGGCCCTTGTCCCCATTAACATGGGGACAAGGTGCTTTGGGGGGGACCCCAAAGCACCATCCCAATGTTGAGTGCATGTGGCCTGGTATGGTTCAGGAGGGGGGCGCTCTCTCGTCCGCCCCTCTTTTCCTGCGGCCTGCCAGGTTGCGTGCTCAGATAAGGGTCTGGTATGGATTTTTGGGGGGACCCCCACACCATTTTTTAAAAAATTTTGGTTCGGGGTTCCCCTGTGGGGAAATCCCAAGCTGTTTTTATCAATGAACTTTTATGTGTATTGTCGGACCGACAATTCATTGATAGAGTAGTTTTAAATAACTTTTTTCCTTTGAAATGTCATTTTGCTGTCAGACTATTTTAAACACGGGAAACATGAGCCCCCTTACAGACATACTATAGACACCCCCCAGGTACGAAATTTAAAGGAATATTACACTTTTATTGTTTCACTTTAAGCATTATTAAAAACACTGCTCCCAAAAAAAAACGGCAGTTTTAAAAACTTTTTTTGCATTGATCCATATCCCCTGGGGCAGGACCCAGGTCCCCAAACACTTTTTATGACAATACCATGCATATAAGCCTTTAAAATTAGCACTTTTGATTTCTCCCATAGACTTTTAAAGGGTGTTCCGCGGCTTTCAAATTTGCAGCGAACACCCCAAAATGTTCGGCGAACTGGCGAACAGCCCATGTTCGAGTCGAACATGAGTTCGACTTGAACTCGAAGCTCATCCCTAGTACACACGATTGGACTTTCCCACAACAAGTTTTGTTGGCGGAAAATTTGAGAACCTGCTAAAAAACATTTGTTGGCGGAAAGTTCGACAGCAAATGTTTGATGGAGCATACACACGGTCGGACTTTCCAACAACAAGCTCACATCGAACATTTACCGTCGGAAAATCCGACCGTGTGTATGTGGCATTAGTTTACTGGATACCCCAGTTTAGAACAGGGTGCCTACATTTATACCCAAGAACAGACAGGATTTTTTCCCCTTTTTGTCACCTGGTGATCCTGTCATTAACACACTTTCTGTCATAGGGTGACAATGTTCAATCACTATATGTATCTATGGAGGAGTAGTGTTGCAACCCTGGGAGAGGAAGTCTGTTAGGATTACAAAACACCTCTCCCTCTCCTCCTCTCCATAACATAGGGGGGGAAAAATTTTTTTGTAGTACACAGTGAGAGATGATAACTTTGTCTGAGATTTCTAGTACAAAAAAATTATAAGCTCAGAATGTACAGATCGTAGTAAATTATAAAGGTAGATTAAATACCGAAACCTAAATTTGCAGTAAGCAATCAGTGTCATCAGGAACAAGCATAAATAAAGCACGAGGTCTGGGAATTTTGCAGAAGGCCATAAACTTATGTACAGAGTACACTGCCTTAGGCACTTGTCTCATGATATTAGCCAGTGAGCCTATTTCAGTCTGCATAATGAAAATGAAAAAGCAAGGGGTTCCCCCTATTGTGATTCAGATAAGTAAACTGTGAACTCAAGAGCTGCATCAAAAAAAAAAAAAAGTGGAACAGAAGAAAAAGAAGACAAGAGGGAAAATAAATTAGTATAAAGAATGCCAGCAATAAGTTGGATTAAGGAAGAAAGTTGTAAAAGATGCGGAAAATAAATGAAGGAAGTCCTAAGTGTGGGAAAAGAGGAAATGGGAAGGAAGTGGTAAGAAAAAAAAGAGAGGGAACCACAGAGGCTGCTGGGGGGGGGGGTTAAAAAATTGAAACAGAGGGAGTGAGTTATCATCTTGTAGACGAAGTTGTAAGAGGAGTGAGGTGTAATGGTCAAGCCATGGTTGCCAAACTGATATAAATTTATTGTGGGTGACTTCCAAAACAGCATGCGATTTTTTGTTGGTTAGTTTACCCTAGATCCTAGATTTGACCTTCTTAAAATTAAGGGATAGGGATTTCCACTCTTGCTTAATGGTTTGTTTGTTTTTTGTTTTTGAGCTTTTAAAAGAATTTGCTATAAGAATTCTACTGTGCCATGGGACACTGTCTTTTGATTTGTGGAGAAGGGCCTACCATGGGTCAGTTAGAAGATTGAAGTATAATATTATTATTATTACAATGTTAATCATTGTATAGACCTTTATCCGTGAACACTGCACCTTCTGGCAGGACCAAGAAATGTTGAGCATATCACCTGCTTCTAGGTACACTCTGAAGCAGAACACATAGTAGGACAGAAGGCATTTAGCTATTCTTACTTTAGTAAAATACCAGCAAGAGAGCATTTATAAGAATTCTTTAATGCTTGCACATTTCAATAACTTTTGAATAGGAATAACTAAATCTTAGTCCATTCCTCTGGGGTAAGAGATTTATTAAAGTCCTGTTCCCAGTGAATACAGTATGGTGGGGCACAGTTGGACGCATTGCCTAAGATAGGAAATATAATATTAATTTTATTGGCTGTTTACCCCGTGATCGGCTGTGTCAACGTCACAGCTGATCACCTGTCACAACAAACTCGCCGGCGCGCTCCCTGCGCGCCGCCGAAGGCATCCAGAGCAGGGATCGAGGAAGGCGAGTGTCCCTTGGACACAGCACTTCCCCAATCGGTAAACAGCCAATGAAATTGGCTGTTTACCAGGTGACCGGCTGTGTCCAAGCACAGCCGGTCACAAATGTAAACAAAACAGTAGCTGTTACTATCTGATCCCTGCTCTCTCCTCACACACCAATCGTGAGAGGAGAGAGCAGGGATCAGTGAGTGAAATCAGTGTCTGTCTGACATTACTGTATTGTACTATACTGTGCACAACACGGCCCGCCCCAATAAAGAGGACCTGTTACACAGCCCAGCCAATCAGCCCATCTGTCAATCAGCCCATCTGTCAATCAGCCCATCTGTCAACCAGCCCATCTGTCAATCAGCCCATCTGTCAATCAGCCCATCTGTCACAGGCCCACCGCCATCGGTACCGCCACACAGGCTACCAGTACCACCATCGGTACCACCACCAGTAACGCCACTAGTACCTCCATCAGGCCCACCATCTATACTGCCACTCAGGCCGCTACCAGTATCGCCACTAGTGCCGCCATCGGTACCACCACCACCCGTACCACCGTCAGTACCGCCATCGGTATCACCACCACCCATACCTCCACCTGTACCGCCATCACCACCTGTACCGCCACCACCATCCGTACCGCCATTGGTACCACCACCTGTACTGCCATCGGTACCACCACCACCCGTACCGCCACCGGTACCGCAATCACCACCTGTACCTCCACCACCACCTGTACCGCCATCGGTACCACCACCACCCGTACCGCCACCGGTACTGCCACCACCACCAGGGCCGGACTGGGAATAACATCCAGCCCTGGAAAAAATTTCATACCAGCCCCACAGCATTATTATACCACCGCAACAGCATTAATAAACCAGCGCAACAGCATAACGTCATTGATTTCTTGTTCATGAAAGGGAAAACCATAAAATGCACATTTGAAGAGTGTATTATATATAGATAAGACAGATATGAAATCACATAGTGCTTTATATATATATATATACATATATATATATATATAAAAGCAAATTCCAGTTAAAAGTGGTAAGTGATCAATCATCAAGGGGGACCCCAGGAACTCAGAACGTGGGAGGGGGGAACCACCTTCCGCAGAAAGAATACACTAAGGTAAGGGGGGGTGGGTTACTGATATAAGGCTGTGCTTTATATCAGTGCCCCCTTACATTATCGTATTCACTCCCCCCTTACATCAGTGACCCCCCCTTCAGACTGGCCTAGAGGTGCTGTCACTGACCTCCTCTCAGGTGCACCGTGTAGGGCTCAGTCAGTCGGCTCCAGCTCGGTGGCTCTGGTTTTATCCTATAGTCTCCTCTCCACAGTCCACACTTGTCTGACTTCTCCCATGACCCCCATCCCGGCGGTGCTCCCACTCTTGACTCCTCTGCAGACTCCCTCAGAGACAGTAGACATGATACAGGAGATGGTCAGAGACTGCAGACATGATACAGGAGCTCAATGCAGCCTCACCAGTGCCCATCAAATGCAGCCTCACCAGTGCCCATCAAATGCAGCCTCATCAGTACCAATCAAATGCAGCCTCACTGTGCCCATCAATGCAGCCTCACTGTGCCCATCAATGCAGCCTCACTGTGCTCATCAAATGCAGCCTCACTGCTCATCAAATGCAGCTTTACTCTGCCCGTGAATGCAGTCTCACTGTGCCCATCAATGCAGCCTCACTGTGCTCATCAAATGCAGCTTTACTCTGCCCGTGAATGCAGTCTCACTGTGCCCATGAATGCGACCTCACTGTGCCCACCATTGCAGCCTCACTGTGCCCATCAAATGCAGCTTTGCTGTGCCGTGAATGCAGTCTCACTGTGCCCGTGAATGCAGCCTCACTGTGCCCAGGAATGCAGCTTCGCTGTGCCCATCATTGCAGCCCCTCCTGTGCCCAATGCCCAGTCAGCAGTCCCTGTCTGTGGGAAGGTGTGTTGTTGATGCTCGGTACGGTACCTTCCATGCCAGCAGGATATCCATGATGGCCAGCAGCAGGCAGGGTCTGTTCTCGTTTTGGATGGGGACAGTGCTTCTTCCAGAGGATCTGTTTGCTGTGAGATGGAGTGGTCCCTGGCCACCTGCACCTTCAGCCATCCTCATTTTCCGGCCCCAGTCAGCCTGTCCTCTGGTCCTGGGGAAGTGGAGAGCACTGGGTGGGAGCTGTAAAGAAGGGGGAGCAGAGAGTACTGGTGGGGTTGGAGAGCACATGGGTGGGGGCAAAGAGCAGGGAGGAGTGGAGATCACAGGGATGGGGACCGGAGAGCGCTGGGAGGGGGGACTTGAGCGCACTGGGGGTCCAAAAACAACAGAGGTGGAGAGCACTGTGGGGGCTAAGAGTGTGGGGTGGTGAAGAGCACTGGGGGAGGGGCAGAAAAACAGGGGTACTGGGGGGTACAAAGAGAAGGGGGAAGTGGAGAGCAATGGGGGGAGCTTGAAAGCACCAGTGGGGGCCAGAAAGAACAGGGGTGGAAAGCACGGGGGACTGGAGAGCACTGGCGGGGGTTGGAGAGCACATGGGTGGGGGCAAAATGCAGGGGGGAGTGGAGAGTACAGGGGTGGGGAGCGGAGAGTGCTGGGGGGAAGCTTGAGAGCACTGGAGGGGGAGCCAAAAAAAAACAGGGGTGGAGAGCACGGGGGGCAAAGAGCACGGGGGGGGGCTGGAGAGCGATGGGTGGAGCTTGAGACCTCCGAGGGGGACCGAAAGAACAGGGGTGCGGAGAATGGGGGGCTGGAGAGCACTGTGGGGGGCAGGGAGCACTGGGGTGGGGGCTGGAGAGTGATGGGGAGAGCTGGAGAGCACTGGGGGGAGAAAGAACATGGGTGGAGAGCACTGGGGGAGTGAAGAGCACTGGGATGGTGGCTAGAGTAGGATGGGGAGAGCTGGAGAGCAGAAAAACAGGGGTGGAGAGAACTGTAAGGGGGGGCTGGAGAGTGTGGTGAGGGGAGGACAGCATGGGGGGGGGAGCCAGGGAGCACAAGGAGAACTGGGCTGGCCAGTAAAAGAAGTTGGATAGGAGGATCGGCGGGGGGCTGCATATAGAGGAAATTAGCTTTCTATATTCCTCCATGCAGCCGCTAAATGCTTGATTCTCCTCCTCTCCCTCCTGCAAGTATTCAGCGGCTGCATAGAGGAATATAGAAAGCTAATTTCCTCTATATGCGGCCCCCCGCCGATCCTCCTATCCAGGCACACAAGGCGGACTGTACGGGCGGGCATCTACTTATGTGGATCACGGAGCTGGCTGGGTCTGTGTTCGGCGGCGGCACTGTAACATGGTCCCGCCCCCCTAGACCGGCTCGTGTGATAGGCAGAACACTGATTCTATCTACTATCACACAAGCCAGTCTAGGGGGGCGGGACCGTGTTACAGCGCCGCCGCCAAACATAGACCAAGCCAGCTCCATGACACACAGGAGCAGGAGAGAGGGGAGCACTGCAGCCGCAACTCAAAGCGGCCTCCCGGCAGGCACCTACCGGGAAATCTCCCGGTATCCTGGTAGGCCAGTCCGGCCCTGACCACCACCTGTACCGCCACCGGTACCACAATCACCACCTGTACCGCCACCACCACCTGTACCGCCATCGGTACCACCACCACCCATACCGCCACCGGTACCGCCACCACCACCACCACCCGTACCGCCATTGGTACCACCACCCAAACCGCCATCTGTACCACCACACAGGCCCGCCAATAAGCATTGCCATAATGTCCCAAAGGGTTTACACACCTGAGGAGGCATATGAGATTCTTGCCATGTCGGATGATGAGAGCAGCGGGGAGCTCACATCATCTCGTTCGGAATACGAGCCAGTGGAGGATAGTGGATCAGAGTCCGAGTCCGCGGAGGAAACTTCCCTCCCAGAAGATTGAGATCAGGACCAAGATCAGGACCAAGATCAGGAGATCTGCCCACCACCAGCAGCGCCAGACCCCAGGAAGAGGAAGAGGAGCCCAGTACAAGCACTGGAATTACCCGCCCAACCCGAAGAACCCAGCCCCAGTCCTACCTTCCCGATGCCCTGGCAAACCCCTTATGGTTGCCTGCCAACTCAGGATCCGCTATCATCCCCCCTTTCACCGCACAGCCAGGTGTGCAGCCCAACACTACAAATCTTTCTGAATTCGATTATTTTTCTTTATTTTTCCCACAAGATTTTCTGCAGAATATGGTGGATCAAACTAATTTGTATGCATCCCAATGCCAACCCCAATTCTTCCTACGCCCGCATGTTCCAGTGGCGATGTGTCACACTGGATGAATTGAAATTGTTTTTGGGCCTAACTTTCAATAAGGGGCTTACAAAAAAGAACGAAGTCCATGCATATTGGTCCACCCACCCCATCCAACACATGCCCATATATTCCGCTGTCATGTCCAGGACAAGATACGACATGATTATGCGTTTTCTCCACTTCAATGACAATTCCCAGGGCCCTCCCCGAGATCATCCCAACCATGACAAATTGTACAAGATACGCCCCCTAATCAATTCCTTTTCCCAGCGATTTAGAGAAGTTTTCATCCCAGACCAAAAAATTTGTGTGGACGAGTCCCTCATACATTTCACTGGCCGACTGCACTTCAAGCAGTATATACCAAGCAAGAGAGCCAGGTATGGGCTGAAGTTAAATAAATTATGCGACCGAGCCACTGGATATGTCTTCACATTCCAGATCTACGAAGGCAAAGACTCCCAGCTCCAGCCCCATGATTGCCCCACATATATTGGAACCGGTGGGAAAATTGTCTGGGAGCTGGCATACCCCTATTCGACAAAGGATACCATTTATATGTCGACAACTATTATACCAGCCTGCCCCTTTTTCGTCACCTTTATAGTAAAAAAACCCCAGCCTGTGGTACCTTAAAAAAAAAGCGTAAGGGATTCCCACAAAATCTGTTGGCAAAAAAATTACGAAAGGGAGAATCGGCATTTATGAGGAACGAGGAGGTGTTGGCCATGAAGTGGAGGGACAAGAAGGATGTCCACATCCTCTCTACCATCCACAATGACACCGTGGTGGAGATCCAAAGAAGACGCGGCCCCATTGTAAAGCCCGAATGTGTCCACGATTACAATATGTATATGGGGGGGTGGATTTAAACGATCAGATGCTACAGCCCTACTTCAAACAGAAAGTCCCGTTACTGGTGCAAGAATGTTGCCTTTCACCTTTTTCACATGGTCCTTTTTAATTCGTTTGTCTGCTACCAAAAAGCAACTCAAAACCAACAAGTCACCTACCTCAAGTATTTTGAAAATATCGTCACTGCCCTCATTTACCAACAAGGTCCCATCCCAGGAAGCATTCACTTGGATTATGTGAGTCGACTTCACGAGCACCACCTTCCCTATAGCATTCCCCCCAGAGAATCTGGAAGAAGATGCCAAAATTTCCCCATTTGCCTGCTACCATGTTAATTAACTGACCCTGGCCTGTTTACCGACGATGTCTTTGCTTGCCGATTTAAACCACGTTTCTGACTTGCAAGTGTACCAACCTCAGCCTGTTTACTGACGATGCCTCTGCATGCCGATTTAAACCACGTTTCTGACTTCCACGTGTACCGATCTTGGCCTGTTAATCCACCATGTTTTTGCCTGCCACTTGGACTGATCTTTTGGCCATCTACTTTAGTACACAGGGGTCTCACATATGTGGGGGGCTTCAGAATAGCGTTCTGAGTAGAGAAAAACAGTTTTTCATTTTCTGTGCTCCCAGAACAGGGTCTGGTTGCCCGGAGGCTTCAAAGCGATTTGGGTGGGAGAAGCCTCTACCCCTGTCCCCCTGGCCCTAAGCTTGATGGTCCTTCCTGCTGCCTGGACCAATACTTTGGCTGTGCTGACCATATTGCTGCCTGTAAAGACCCATGACATTATGGACCATGTTTCTTCCTGCTGTTTGGACCAATACTTGGCTGTGTTGACCATATATCTGCCTGCTGCCTCTACTGACTTTGGACAGTATTTCTGCCGGGACTCCTCTGCCTGCTACCTGGACCTGTGCTTTGGCTGTGCTCTGGCTGTGCTTTGGCTGTGCTCTGGCTGTGCTGACAGTATCTCTGCCTGTATGAACTATGGACAGTATTCCTGCCTGCTGCCTGGATGATTGCTTTTGCTGTCGCTGACCTCATTCCTGCCTGCTGCCTGGACCGATGCTCTCCTCTGTGGACCACTGCACTTCTAAAACCACAGGTAATCTTTTGTTATTTGGTATGTACCTGCTATGTGTTAGAAATGTGAAGGGCCTTCAAAAATGTGATCGGTAGTCAGAAAATGATATGTGTAATTAATGCTGCTAGAATGCCTGGAGGTGCTACTTGGATTTTGGGCCTCTGTTTGTGGCCAGGCTGTGTAAAAGTCTCAAACATGTGGTATCGCCATACTCAGGAGGAGTAGCAGAATGTATTTTGGGGTGTCATTTTTGCTATGTACATGCTATGCGTTATAAATATCTTATAAAGGGACAACTTTGTGTAAAAAAAATGCATTTTCATTTTTTTCCACATTTTCCAAAAACTTCTGGAAAAAAATGAACCATTCAAAAGACTTTTTATGCCTCATAGATTATACGTTGGGGTGTCTGCTTTCCAAAATTGGGTCATTTTGTGAATAATTCCATTGTCCTGGTGCTCCAGGGCCTTCAAATTGTAATAGGTGGTTGAGAAAGGATATGTGCAATTTATGCTTGTAAAACGCATGAAAGTGCTACTTCAATGTTGGGCCTTTGTATGTGGCCAGGCTGTGTAAAAGCCTCACACATGTGGTATCGCCATACTCAGGAGGAGTGGAGGAATGCATTTTGGGGTGTCATTTTTGCTATGTACATGCTATGTGTTAGAAATATCTTATAAATGGACAACTTTGTGTAAAAAAAATGCATTTTCATTTTTTTCCACATTTTCCAAAAACTTCTGGAAAAAAATGAACCGTTCAAAAGACTCATTATGCCTCATAGATTATACGTTGGGGTGTGTGCTTTCCAAAATGGTGTCATTTTGTGGACAATTCAATTGTCCTGGTGCTCCAGCGCCTTCAAAAGTGTAATAGGTGGTTGAGAAAGGATATGTGCAATTTATGCTTGTAGAACGCCTGAAAGTGCTACTTCAGTGTTGGCCCTTTGTATGTAGCCAGGCTGTGTAAAAGTCTCACACATGTGGTATCGCTATACTCAGGAGGAGTAGCAGAATGTATTTAGGGTGTAGTTGCAATTATACATATGCTGTGTGAGAGAAATAACCTGTTAATATGACCAGTTTGTGTAAAAAAAAAGAATTGTGGGAAAAAATTACAGCTTAAAAAAACTCACCATGCCTCTTAGTAAATACATTGGACTGTCTACTTTCCAAAAAGGGGTCATTTGGGGGGTATTTGTACTTTCCTGGCTTGTTAGTGTCTCAAGAATCACATCAGGTGTGATCAATTTTCAGTGATTGGCACCATAGTTTGTAGACTCTATAACCTTTACAAAGACCAAATAATATACATTAATTTGGGCTATTTTTACCAAAGATATGTAGCAGTATAAATTTTGGCACAAATTTATGAAGAAAAATGACTTGTTTGCAAAATTTTACAATAGAAACTAAAAAAAAGTTTTTTTTTTTCAAAATTTTCGCTGTTTTTTTTGCTTATATCGCAAAAAAATGAAAAACCCAGTGGTGATTAAATACCACCAAAAAAAAAGCTCTATTTGTTAGAAGAAAATGATAAACATTTTGTTTGGATACAGTGTAGCATGACTGAGTAATTGTCATTCAAAGTGTGAGAGCGCTGAAAGCTGAAAATTGGTCTGGGCGGGAAGGTGCATAAGTGCCTGGTATTGAAGTGGTTAATCAAGAAAAATCACATACAAATAATTATTGAAAAAATGCACCTCCACCATATTCAATTAAAATCTGACAACGTTGTCAAGGTACAGGTAGCTACTACAGACATTCACTCATCCACAATCATACTGTAGGTAACTGGATCAGGAAGGCAAAGAAACCTAATAGAGGAATTAGGTCACATGTCCCAAGGGGCTTAAAGTGGAGTTCCACACAAAAATGGAACTTCCGCTTTAAGGGAAGGTGACCCCTCGACATGCCACATTTGGCATGTCATTTTTTTGGGGGGGGGAGCGGATACCCTTTTTTTAGAGGGTTCCAGCTCCCACTTCCTCCCGGCGCACCGCGGCACCAGAAGTAAATTCATCTCTCCCCCCTCCCTCTCGGCAATCATCTGGGACACGTCACAGGTCCCAGATGATTGTCCAGCCACAGCTGGGAGCCCACAGTGACAACGCCGGTGCCGGAGGGGGAGATGAGCGGGGCTTCGTTCCCCCACATCGCTGGACCCTGGGACAGGTAAGTGTCTGATTATTAAAAGTCAGCAGCTGCAGTGTTTGTAGCTGCTGACTTTTTTTTTTAGTGGAACTCCACTTTAACTGCCCAGTAAATGGATCACTGTGATATTCCCACTGATTAATTATTGTAAATCCAAGGTCAGGTCAGTGTATATATATATGTGGACAGGGTTTTGGACAATCCCTGGGTAAATTAAATAACAAGTGGATACCAATGATGTTTCTCCATGTTGGGACTATTTAAATGTTCTTATAGCTGACTCCCACGCAGTGGATTTACTGCTGAGGTTGATTGCACCTGGGTGGTGAAATAGGGAGGCTGGATTGTAGTCTCCCTGTTGCCGAGATTATCAGGGGGAATATATCCCGCTCCCTGGGCTAACAAACACTATACAGTGCAACCTCCGTACACACTTGTCAGAACAACAAAAAAGCAAATACTCTTGTGCACAGGTGTGTTGATTAGGTCAGAGCCTGGGCTGCGGTATGTGATAATACCGGTTGTTTCTCCTTGATGAATCTCTTCGGACCTCTTGTCCTTTTTCTCATGATTTTGTCCTTTTTTTCACAGAAATAGAGCTTTCTTTTGGTGGTATTTGATCACCTTTTGTTTTTTTTTGGTTTTTTTTGCGCTATAAATGAAAAAAAGACCAAAAATTTTGTCAAAAAATGCATTTTTTTTGTTTCTGTTATACAGTTTTGCAAATTAGTAATCTTTCTTTTCTTTTTTTTGTTTGTTTATTCCGTTTTTAATAATCCTCATACAAAACATTAAAAAGCATTTATCCAGCAACATTTGTTATTATACCAATCCCTCCCTTCCCCTCCCTTTATCCTCTCTCTCTTCTCTCTATTTCCTTCTCTTATTTCTGCGGTCCTTTTTTTTACTCTATCTCCCTCATAATTTATAATTTCCCATCATTTACATGTATTTCCTTGTTCTTTTAAATTCAGTCCAGCTTTTTCACACTTCCCCCACTTTTTCACCCTCCTCACAGTAACTGCTTCTCAGGTACTCCATTTTATGTCTGAATTCAATTTTCCTGATCCATTTTATAACTGAGGGACCTTCTTGTTCCTGCCAATGTTGTGGTATTAAACTTTTATCTGCATTCACTAAATGTGGTAGGAGAGTATTTTTATACTGGTTTATTGGGGTCTCTATACTATAGAATAAACAATACCATGGATCTTCAGGGACTTCTATATTCATGATCTCATTAATCAGTGATAACCCTTCTTTCCAGAATTTTTTTACTTTTGGACAGTCCCACCAAATATGCTCCATATTTCCGAAGGCATGTCAACCTCGTCAACAGTTTGGTGATTTTCCTGTTTGGTACTTATATACTTTATCTGGGGTTATATAGCATCTGGATAAGCATTTGTAATTAATTTCAATTGTGTTTATATCTACTGCAGAGCTATGTACAATTTTTATTATTTTCCTTATTTGCCCCTTATTCACCTGTGACCCCAACTCCTTTTCCCGTTTTTCAATGTATTTTGGTTTTTTAGTTCCCACTATCGCCGTCCCCAGTATTTTAAATATTTGGGAGATACCGTGTCTAGTAATTTTAGAAGTACATATCTGTTCTAGTGGTAGTAACTTTTTTCCAGATCTTATTGGTTGCGGTAGTAATGCTACGCAGTTTAACTGAAAATACCGCCATTCATCCATCATCATCAGTTCTTTCTTGTGTTTTATATCTTGTAAGGGGAGTAATTTCCCATTATGTCCTTCAACTGTGCATTTCTATCCATTATCCAATCCCCGTATAAACTCTCTTTCCCTGGTGCAAAATAACTTGTGTCCCCTAATGGGATTAATGGTGAATTAAACTTCCAATTTGCTTTTTTATGTATTAAGTCCTATATTTTCAATACATCAGTGCATGTGTTTCAGTGCCCAGATCCCTGTATTGTGCAGGAATCTATAAAATTTTACTCAACAGTGTTCCACTCATTATTTTCTCTATTTAAACCCAACTTTTTTCCTTTGTGTCTTTGGCTCAATCTAATACCCATGAAATTAAAACCAAATTATAATATACCTTAACATCTGGTACCACTAAGACCCCTTGCAGTTTGTTTTTACTTATTACTGAGAACTTTATTCTCTGCTTTTTATTCTGCCATATAAACTTTGAAACTATTGTTTTTAGTATCTTAAAATGTGTTTGAGGAATAGGAATTGGAAGCATTTGGAATTTATACATAATTTTTGGTAATATTGTCATCTTTACTGTACTTACTCTACCCATCCAAGAGAGTGGTCTTGTTGATAGACTTTTTATTTCTGTCTTAATTTCATTGAGGAGAGCAATATAACGGAAAATTTATATCAAATACTTACCGTAATTTTCCTTTCCTGATGGACTCCATGGCAGCATACGTATGGGTTAATTCCGCCTCTCATACCTCATAGGACCCCACTCCCATAAATCTTTGCTTCCAGCCATAGACCGTGTTCCGTAACATAGCCTACTCCAGCAAATGGGAGGGAACTCCTGCTGCCATGGAGTCCATCAGGAAAGGAAAATTACGGTAAGTATTTGATATAAATTTTCCGTTTTCCTGACAGACTCCATGGCAGCATACGTATGGGAAATGACTAGCCATACACTCCCTGGTGGGAAATTGCTGGTTCAAAGAAAAAAGGTTTATTTGGCACCGTCAACAGACAAGACATGCAAACCAAAATTAACCGAAGACAAAGAAGCCGGTTCTACACAATAGTGTGTCATAAAGGTGTTGATCGACGACCAAGAGGCCGCCTTGCAGATTATTTCCGGGGACACATGACGGGAAGCTGCCTATGACGTAGAAACGCTCCTAGTAGAATGGGCGGTCACCGCTTCTGGAGGAGCCAGACCCTTGGCTGCATAAGCCCCTTGTATAGCCTGAACGATCCAAGCTGCAATGACTCTGGAGGAAGCACGTAAACCCTTGTTCTTTCCTTGGAAATAAACAAACAAATGATCGGATCTTCGGAAAGAGGCAGTGACTTCAAGGTATTGCCTTAAAACTTCTCCCACATCCAAAGGGTGAATGCTAGAGTCCTCAGTTGTCCGGAAAATTGGAAGGACAATCTCCTGATTCTCATGAAAAACCGATGTTACCTTAGGATTTGATCCGAGCATAGGAATCAGGACCACCCGGTCAGGGAAGAAGGTAAGAAATGGTTCTTTACATCCTAGAGAACTGATTTCGGAGACCCTTTTGGCTGATGTTATAGCCACTAGGAATACAGCTTTGAGAGAGAGATCTTTAATAGCTGCTTGATCCACACGTATTTCCTTTTCAGAAAAGAAATTTAGGACAAGGGGAAGATCCCACTTAGAAAACCTTGGCTTTCTTTGAGGCCTGAGTCTTATCGCTCCTCTGAAGAATTGCCTTGTAAGGGGATGCCTGGCCCAGGATATACCTGTGAAGGCAGAGATTGCGGAAACCTGAACCCGAAGAGAGCTTACTGATAAGGATAGATCCAGGCCTGTTTGTAAGAAACCAAGAATATCCTGAATCCTAGGGTCAGTACAGGAACCATCAGTGGTGGAAACGTAATCCGCAAATTTCTACCAAATTCTTTGGTAAACTCTTTTTTTTTTTTCTCAAAGAAGTTTATTGAAAATTTTCATGTATACAGGGTATAATCAACATGTAGATTACATATTACATTACAATGTTCAGAAATGAAAACATACATATTAATGAGGCAGGGTATCCTGTACTCTTTAACAAAGGATGTGTGCGCTACCTTTCTGGAGGAGGATACATTGAAAGGTGCAGTTTCAACTAGTATCACTAAGTAGTTGTCCATGCCAAGTAAACTTAACTCTGTACCTGGTCACCCGAGAGCCATCCACCCCTCGTGAGGGAACTTGCTGTGGATGGGGGCGACCAGGTACCTTTGAAGTCAGGTCAGGCATGGGACGATATGTGGAGATTGTTAAGTCAGTTTAGTTGCAGATTAAAGAAAGGGGTGTGCAAACGGCGGGGTGGAGTGAGGAGGGAGAGGGGGGTGTGATGGGGGAGGGGGGTGGTGGGAAGAGGGGGGGGTGTTACAGGGACGTGGTCAAAGCGAGTTCTTACTGTGTACTCAGGGGGTGTAGTAGTACATATAGTGTTTGAACTGTGGTGATAGTAGGGGGAGTGTGTAGTAGTCCTCCCGGGGCTAGCGGGTTTCACTCCGGTGTTGACGACCTGGGATGTCAAATAATTGGCAATTCGGTGAGATGAGGTTGCGGGAGGTTAGATCTTACGGACGAGGGGATGAGTTGGGGGGATGTGTATTCTGGGGTGTGGATTGTTTATAGTGGAGCCAGCATGCCCAGGTGTTGTGGAATTTGGACGGGTTGTCTTGGGCCTGACTAATAAGGTTTTCCATGTCTGCGATTTTGTCAACGCGATTGATCCAGTCTCGTATTGTAGGGGGGGTAGTGGTCCTCCAAAGGAGTGGGATACAGAGGTTGGCAGCGTTGATTAGATGTAGTGTGAGCGATTTTTTATAGGAACCTAGTGAGGTCTTGGTGTGGTGAAGGAGGAATTGTGCGGGAGAGAAATCCGGCGTGTAAGTAGTGATATGTGAGATTAATTGATGGATCTCCAGCCAAAAAGGTTGGATAATGGGGCAGTCCCACCAAATGTGGAGGAGGGTGCCGCGCGCTGAATTGCATCTCCAACAGGTGGAGGGTATCGTCGGGTGGAAGTGGTGCACTTTGTCTGGGGTCCTATACCATTTAGAAAATAGCTTATATCTGTTTTCTTGTGTCGTGACGTTGATTGATCCTTTGTGCATGAGAGTAAAGATTTGGTCCCATTCAATGGGAGAGAGGTCTATAGAAAGGTCAGACTCCCATTGTCGAATCAGCCTGTCTTCCTTAATTGCATAGTTCGAGTGTAGGAGAGAGTAGATGGAGGATATTAGATGGCGCTGAGGTTCCGTACTAGAACAGATGAGTTCAAAGGGTGAGAGATCTGTATGCCAGTAAGTAGTTTGTTTGTGGGAGGAGAAAAAATGTCGCAGTTGGAGATATTTGAAGAAAGGGATATCGTAGTCCGGGAGGGAGAGTAAGAGTTCGTTGTAAGGTAGGAGGGAACCATTGTGAAAGAAACTTTGTGCTCTGGCGTTTAACGTACGTGCATTAAGAGTGGGATCCTTGAGTGTGAGCCCGGGTGGGAATTCCGGATTGATGTTTAGGGGCGTCATGGGGCCAGTGGAAGGGTTGATTGTGAGTGTTTTGTTGGCCATTTTAAATATGGTGAGAGTGGTTCCTATGAGGGGATGCGTTGTGTATTCTTTGGGGATAGATACAGTTCCTATCCATGGTGCGTTCCGAAGTGGTAAGTTGGCAAAGGAGTCTTCTAAAGCAACCCAATCCTTTGAGGGATGGTGAATATGCCAGTCTACTGCCTTGGTCAGATGACAGGCCCAGTAGTATTTTTGAATATTTGGGAGCCCTAGGCCTCCCAAAGGTTTAGGTAAGGTCAGCCTATCCCAGCAAAGACGTGGGGGTTTAGAAGCCCAGATGAAGAGTCTGCACATGTGTTGGTATGATTTGAAGAAAGAGGGCGGTAGTTTTATGGGGACGGCCTGAAGGAGGTAGAGGAGTCTGGGGAGGACATTCATTTTGATAATTGCGATTCTACCCATCCAGGAAAAAGATCCCAAATGCCATTTCTGCAGATCACCTTGTATTGATGTGAGTGCAGTTGTGAAGTTGCTCGCGTATAGGTCCTTCAAATTTGCAGGGATCTTAATTCCCAGATAGGATATGGCTTGTTTTTCCCAACTAAAGGGAAAATTGAGTTTGCACTGGGATACCGTAGTGTGGGGCAGGGTGATGTTGAGGGCTTTGGATTTTCCGAAATTAATTTTTAGATTGGAAATAGCCTGAAAGTGTGAGAAGTCGGCCAGCAAGTTGGGGATGGTGGTGATGGGTTCGGTCAGGAATAGTAAAATATCATCGGCGTAGGCGGCCAGTTTGTATTGCTTGCGTTTGATATCTATGCCTTTAATGGAGGGATTCTCCCTGAGTCTACGGAGTAGAGGTTCCATGGTCAGAATAAAAACTAAAGGTGACAAGGGACAGCCCTGTCGGGTTCCGTTGGATACAGAGAAGGCGTCCGATAGGGTACCATTAACTCGGATTCTCGCCGTGGGGAGAGAGTATAGGGCCATGATCATCTGCAGCAAGCGGGGTGAAAGGCCTATCGCCCGTAACGTGGCTTCCATGTAATCCCAGGCCACCCTGTCAAACGCCTTCTCTGCATCCAGGGAGAGGAAGAATCCCGGGGCGGAGGTAGTGGAGAGCCAATGATGAATGTTCAGCGCCTTTGTGGTGTTGTCCCGGGCCTCCCTGCCCGGAACAAAACCAGCCTGATCTAGCGATATGAGGTTTGGGATAAGGGGTAAGATGCGATTCGCTAAGGTTTTGGCGTATAATTTAACATCTACATTGAGTAGTGATATTGGGCGGTAGTTTGATACCAACGTGGGATCTTTGCCAGGTTTGGGGATAAGGGTTACATGTGCTTCTAGAATATCCTTGTGGGATGGTGAGTCAGGGGTGAGATTGTTGAGGGCTTTGGTGAGGTTGGGGATCAGTAAAGTCGGGAATGTTTTGTAGTAACTGACCGATAGTCCATCTGGGCCAGGGCTCTTGCCCGTTTTCATTTGTTTCAGTGCTAAAAGGATTTCCTCCGTAGAAAGAGGTTGGTCTAGGTGTTGGGAGTTGTTTAAGGAGAGGGGAGTGGGGCTGTATCGCGCTAAAAAGTCAGAAATCGCGGTCTTACGGTCCGTGTGGTTCGCAAGAAATTGTGTTTTTGGGAGGTTATAAAGGTTAGAAAAATATCGAACGAATTGGTCCGAGATTTCTTTGTTAGAGACCGCTACATCACCTGCTGGGCGGCGTATTTTATGGATCGTCTGTGACGCCCTCTTGGATTGGATAGCTCTCGCAAGGAGTTTGCCGGCTTTATTACTAAATTCATAATAAAGCTTTTGCGTTAGTGCAAATTTGCGTTTTAGGGTGCTGTTGAGCAACTCCAGGAGTTCCCCTCTGGCTTCAGTGAGAGCAGCCAGAGTTGACGTCTCCAGTGATGCCTTGTGAGCTTGTTCTAGCGTACGAATGCGCGTGGTTAATTCAGTGATACGTGCGTTTCTATACTTGTTCCTTTGTGTAGCTATGGCTATCAATTCACCCCGTACAACGCATTTGTGTGCAGCCCAGATGACTGATGGTGTAGTGGTCTCAGAGGAGTTTTCAGTAAAGAAATTTGAGAGGCAGTCAGTCACTCGTTTTGTGTTGACTGGGTCTGTCAATAGGGAACTATCTAGTCTCCAGATAGGGTTCTTGGGGCGCGCTGCGGGTATAATGAGAGTCATTGAAATGGGGTTGTGGTCAGAAAGTATGGATGGATCAATAGAGGCTTTGGTTAGATTAGTCAAATCGTTCTGGGATAGAAAGAAATGGTCTAATCTACTATACTTGCCATGTGGAGCAGAAAAGAAGGTAAAGTCCTTCGCTGAGGGGTTCAATGTGCGCCACGTGTCGTGGAGCAGTAAATTGTGTAGTTGTAGTTTAATAGCTTTGAGTGCCCTGTAAGTCAAGGAGGAGGTACCGCTTGATGTGTCCATGGAAGGGTTGAACACGATATTAAAGTCGCCGCCAACAATCAATGTGCCCGACTGGAAGCTAGTGAGGTGTTGGAGAGTGGAGCGGAAGAAGGATACTTGTTTGGTGTTTGGCGCATATATGTTGGCTATCGTGAGGTGTTTACCATAGATGGAACCCTTGAGAAAGAGAAATCTGCCCTGAGGGTCTCTCTGTACTGCGGTAACAGAGAAAGGGCAATGTTTCGAGATCAGAATGGATACGCCCTTTGATTTTGCTTCATCATTGGAAGAGTGGAATACTGTGGGGAAGTAGTGGTCCGTAAGTTTTGGGATTGCGTCAGTTCGGAAGTGGGTTTCTTGGATCAGTGCTATCTGGGTCTTTGATTGACGTAGGCAGTATAAGAGTTTGGACCTCTTTTCAGGGGTGTTAAGCCCCCTAATGTTGAGCGAGCAGAGTTTGATGGAGTTAGTTGAAGGTTGCACGTTTGAGTCGCGGGGATTGATGGTGTTCGTGTGCATCGTGGGGTAGGTGGGTTGTAGGGATAGAGGGAAGTTGGGAGAAAGGAATCACCGCCGGTCTGGGAAGGAGTCGTGACACGTCAGTCACTGGTGTGGAGCCGAAGAGGTGTGGAGAGGGATGTCCACAACCTCAGTGAGGATGGGTATCGGTCGAGTACAATGCACGGCCAGAACGCAGGCACCCTATGAAGGTACCGCGCCCCGGTCTGCACCTGTTTTGGGGTTGGTCTAACACAAGACAGTGAGTAGAGTGCGCAATCAAGTGCGGTCAAACTGGAGCTAAAACTATAAATGAGATAATAAATAAAAGTAAAAGTGGATATCGTCACCTGCCGCCACAGGATGGTAGTTAGTATTGTAGAAGGTACGACTTAAGCATTTATGGTGGAGAAATAGCGATCGAAACCTAGATGCAACAATTATACGGGGGGGGGGGGGGGGGTAGATGGTTGGACAGGTGGGTGCAATCTAATGAGATCAGCTGTTCCTCCCAGCCTGGGTGCGTTAAAAATTAAGGTATAGCACTGCAGCCTCCCCGGTGAGTTCGCGGGTGGTTGGTGCGTCTCGTAGCCAGGCTTGGAGGGAGAGCCGGTCTTGCGGCATGAATAACAGGTAATACAATAGTACATACATGGGGAACGCTGATGTGAGCTAAAGAAGGAGGCCCTATAGAAAACCAGAGGCGTTACATCAGTTTACATAAGTATAACTGGCAGTATCAAGTGCCATTTAGGCTAAACAAGTTGTCAGACTATGACAGTAAGGCTACTATGAACATCTAAAGAAGCGTCCTAAAACATTAATACTCGCCAGGTGAGGCAAAGATGAAGAAGTACCCAGAGAGGAGGACGTAGATTATGCAGGTTGTGGGTGTACCCCACTGCAAGTACCTCGTCCGTCGATCTGTGCAATAAGGCAGTCTGGGGTACGAGTGGGTCGACCTTTCAGAAATGCTGCCTCTCTTGATTGTAGTCAGATGACCAGTCGCGGAGTGAGCGGTGCGGTCGTAAGTAGCAGTGTTCGCGTGCTTTTTCTTTGCTAAGTGTGATCCGGCGAAACTGCAGGGTTTGACCATCAGCGTTGTATTGGGAGGCAGCGGATCACACAGTTGGTGCGGTCCGTTACGTTAGATGTGAAGTCTCGCGGTGATGTGCGGAGTCCGGCGTCGGATCAGGAAGAGCGTGGCACCCAGCTTGACGTCATCTCTTCAAGGGGAGTGGTTGTGAGTCCTCTGGAATCCTGGTAAATGTAGTAGAGGGCTGGGTAGTTGTTGCTGGGCAGACCTCGAGGACCGTGCGGGGAGTTTGGTCCAATGGGGAGAGCTGCTGATTAAGGATTCACTCCGTGCTGGCTCGGTAGTTCAGGAGCTGTGTGTGAGAGGGTGTGGTCATTCGGCCTGTGGTTAACTGAGAGACTTCGTAGCAGATTGTCACTCGTGTGGTCCGAAAAGACAACTCAATGCTGTGCTGTAGGGCATCAGGGCAAATCAACTTGGTGCAAGACAAGGTGAAAAACAAAAATAAAAAGTAAAAATACTGGGTAACTGAGTTAAAAGAAAACAGCAAGTTCAACGACCCAAAATAAAGGGGTCTCTTGTGGCGTGTCATTCAGAGGGGCCAATGGGGCCAGCCGAGAGAGAGAGAGGGTACGCCATATGTCCTTTTCAGCGGCCCCTGCGGGCTCTCCTGGACTGAGGGGGTTCAGGTGAGACTGGGGCCCTGTTGCGGTGGTAGTCTGCCCTGTAGTTGTGGGCAGAAGGAGAGCGTCTCCTGTGAAAGCTGGAAGTCTGAGTCTCCATGGGGGATTCCCGTTCCGCAGCGTTATGGATGCTCCGAAGGCGGAAAGGAGCGTACCAGTTTGGCACCTGCGTCATAGGGATGCCAAGTTGGTCACAGAAGTGTGGCAGATCTTCGGGCACCTTTAAGAGGGCAGAGCGGCCCTGGGAAGATGCGGACAGGCAAAATGGGAATTTCCATTTGTAAGGAATGTTCCTTTCCCTCAGGACGTCCAGCAATGGCTTGAGGTCTCGCCTGTTTTGGAGTGTGATGCCTAACAAGTCCTGATAGATTTGAATAGGAGCGCTGCCGTGGAGGATTTGTTGCTGGCCCCTTGCTTGCTTTAGAATTTCCTCTTTTATTTTGTAGTCCACCAGGCAGCAAATAATGTCGCGTGGTGGGTCATTTTCCCTGCCTTTAGGGCGCAGTGCCCGGTGGATCCTGTCCATTTGAATGGGGGTCTGGGGAGGCCTGTGAAGGAGGTTGTTGAAGACGGCAGTGACAGCAGGGGTGATTTGATCGCCTTCTATGGCTTCGGGCATACCGCGGATCCTGAGATTGTGGCGTCTGCCGCGGTTGTCAAGATCCTCGATGTGCCTTTGCATGTCACGCAAGTACAGCGTATGTGAGTCGATGGAGGAAGCAGTGGAGCGAATGGCTGTGTCATGGCGTTCCGTCACTCTTTCCACTGCGTTCACCCTGTCAGTAAGGTCCCGCATATCGAGCCGCAGCTCTGAGATGGCTGCTGCCAGGGTTTCCTTAATTTCATTCGCAATGGATTGAAGATCTTGTACGGAAATCGGTGTGTGTAGCCCAGGTTCAAGGGATATCCCTCCTCCGTGAGAGGGAACAGGAGGAGAGGAAGTCTGAGGCGGGATGAGTAGCGGTGATGGTTGTGCCTGGGAGCGGGAAGGCCCGTTCTGTGAAGACGCCATATTGCTCCTGGTGTTCCGGAACATCTCCGGGATATTATGGCTCTGGGACCCCGGGGGAGCCCTGGGGGAGCGGGAACGAGAGGCGGAGGAGGATCGGGAAGCCGTCCCCATAGCGTGGCAAGATTTTTGGTGCAAATACCTTCGGTATTAGTCGGTTTGTTCCCGTGGCGGCAGGAGCTCTGGAATCAAGCGTCTCTCCTCATGTCAGGTCAGGCCACGCCCCCTCTTTGGTAAACTCTATTGGTACCTGGTCTCCTGGCATTCAGTAGAGTCGAAATAGCCGCACTTGGACATCCTAGGGCTTCCAACCTTCCCCTCTCAAGAACCAAGCCGTCAGATGGAGCTGGGACGGACATGGGTGAAGAGATGTTCCTTGTAATAGGAGATCTGATCTGGCTGGGAGAGGAATTGGATTCCGGTAGCTGAGTTGTAGTAAGAGGGGGAACCACGGTCTGTTGGGCCAATACGGAACAACTGCCACTATCTCGACCTCTTCCCACCTGAGCCTCGATAAGAAGCGAAGAATGATCGGAACTGGTGGAAAGGCATAAGCCCTGTGGAATCTCCACTGGTCCGTCAGAGCATCCACTCCGAAAGCCTGGGGACAACGACATCTCGTGTAGTACTTCTCCATTTTGTGGTTGCAAGGAGACGCAAACAAGTCCACTTCTGGTGACACTCCCAGAGACAGGATCCAATTGAAAACTTCCGTGTGGAGAGACCACTCGTTGTTGTCCAGGACAAACCTCGAGAGGAAGTCCGCCTGAACATTTTGAACTCCTGGAAGATAGACAGCCGTCAGATTTGATGAGTTCGTCTGAGCCAAAGACATGATAGGACTCACTTCCTTCAGTAGGGAGAGACTGCGTGTGCCCTTTGTCTCTTGATATAAGACACCGCTGTCGTGTTGTCTAGCCTCAGGAGGACTGAGGCCCCTGATGTTAAGTGGAGAAAGGCTCGTAGCGCACAGAGGGCAGCTCGGAGTTCCAGGACATTTGAAACTACGCCCCGGGATGGGAAATCCCACTGGCCCTGGGCTATCTCCGTCAGACAGAGAGCGCCCCAGCCTCTGCTGCTGGCATCCATTGTCACCGTGATCCAGGAAACGGGTGCTATGGAATGGCAATTGAGGAGATTCCTCCGCTGCAGCCACCAGGGGAGACTCTCCCACATGGACGGGGTTATCCGAACCAGAAGGTCTCGAGAACCCGGATCCCACTGTTGAAGAAAACCCTTCTGAAAAGGGCGCATCCTCCATTAAGCCCATTTCACCATGGGGGCTGTTGCTACCATGGTGCCGATTATCCTGAGACACTGAGAAGCTCTGAGCAGGGGAGATGACATTGCCAGATGAATTCTGTCCCGAATCAAAGGGATTTTCTCCAGAGGCAGAGAGATGGTACTCTTCAATGTGTTGAACTGGGCTCCGAGGAATATTAGAGACTGTGTCGGATCTAGATGACTTTTTTCCCTGTTCAACAGCCAACCGAACTCTGTCAGAGTAGAAATGACCTGATCTCGGTGAGACACTAGTTGATCCCTGTCCTGCGAAAGTAAGAGTAGGTCGTCCAGGTAATGGTGTAATGGTGTGATACCCTTGACTCTGATCAATGCCACGACGGCCAGTAAGAGCTTCGAAAACACTCGAGGCGATGTTGTAAGCCCGAATGGGAGACATGTAAATTGGAGGTGTTTCTGACCCACTGCAAAACGTAGGTATTTCTGGAAGTCTCTCGTAATCGGTACGTGAAAGTAGGCATCTTTCAGGTCTATGGAGACTAGCCAATCGCCTGGCTGTATTATCTGACGAATTGTTAGCAGAGTCTCCATCTTGAATTTTTCCTTCTTGATGAAGGAGTTCAGGTATGTCAGGTCGATGACTGGCCTCCAGGAACCGCTCTTTTTGAGGACCATGAAAAGGGGGGAATACACCCCTTGAAATTTCTCTTCCGAGGGCACCGGGACGGCAGCCCCTTGAGCTATCAGAGAATCCGTGTATGACAGAAGAATTTGTTTCTTTTCTTCCTGGTGAGGAAGGACTGTGGGAACAAACCGGTGTAAGGGTGGATTGCAGAACACCCACGAATGGCCTGATGAGACTGTTTTGACCGTCCAGTAGTCCCTGATCGAGGCTGCCCAGACGTGCTGAAAAAGGAGTAACCGAGCCCCGACTTGCTCCGCCTGGACAGGCTTCATATCAAAAGGACTTAGAAGCCTCTCGTCCACCAGAAGAGGATGTTTTTGAGGACTTCTGACCAGAAGGTTGATTTCTCTTCCAGTTTCTCCTGAAATCACGGCCCGGTCTGTAGCGGTGGGCATCTCTAGCGCGTTCTTGGTCTTGCCTGGGTTGAGGTCTCCTCTGCCCCAAAAGGCGACGATCCTGGGGTAAGAACCCTGACTTACCCCCTGTGGCACGGGTAATGGCGGAATCAAGTTTGTTCCCAAAGAGGGAGGAACCCTCAAAGGGAATTCTACACCAGGCCTGTTTAGAGGGAGGATCCGCAACCCATGGGCGCAGCCACAAAGCGCGCTTGGCTGTGACTGAGGAAAGCATGACCTGTGCCACTAGGCGGATAATATCCAGGGATGCCTCCCCTAAGAAGACTGACGCCAGTTTTAGTTCATGGATTGGTGAACTCTTGACCAAATCTTCAGACACACTTGCTAATGCCGCATCCACATCATCTGACCAGGACTCCATAGCTTTCGACAGAGCTGCGAGAGCCAAGGCTGGTTTACAAGCCATACCTGCCGTAATATAGATGCGTTTAAGATCAGTATCGATCTTCCTTTCCAGACCATCCTTAAATGAAACGGTATCCTCTAGAGGGAGGATGACATGCCTCACCAGCCTCATCAAAGCAGCATCAATGAGCGGAGCTGACTCCAGATGCTTTACCTCTTCGCTCTTAAACGGATACATCTTGGCCACTTTGGAGATTAGTGAGTTCTTCCTCTCAACTTTACTCCACTCATCTGAAATGATTTCGCCAAGCTCTCCCAGGAAAGGAAAATTTGGTTGATCCTTTTTGAGATGCTTAAAATATTTCCTCTGTTTAGAGGGTGCTTCTACTGGTTCTTCCCATCTCAATGCGTCTTTAACCGCCTTGACCAACCGTGGCACCAGGGAGAAATCAAAACCTGCGCCAGGATCATTCAGATCAGTCTCACTTTCTAAGGATCCGCTTAAGGAGGGACTGCGTCTAGAGGGACCAGGAGTCCCAAGGTCGACTCCACCAGGAGCTAGCACTGGAGCAGAAGGAGAGATAGCTGAACGATTGGGATCCGTTCTGATCAGGGATTCCTGAACCACTCTTCGGACCATAGCTTCCACCTGCTGGTCTCCAGCTCCTCTTTCTTTTGCAGCTCGGGCATAGCATAGCTCACAGAGGGATTTCCCTTCTGGGACCTGAGCTTTACATCCCCAGCAAGCCCTTTTATCAGAGCGGCTAGAATGGCGGTGAGAGTGACGCCCAGATGTAGACTTGGGCTCTTCACTATGGCGCCTAGAAGCTGATCTAGAACGCCTTGAACTTGATGATTGTTTTTGCTGATGCGATCTGGAACGATCGGTATCTTCACGTGCTGAGGGTCTATGTTCAGACCTAGGAGGGCTGTGGAAAATAAAAGGAAATAAACAGAATCCAGAAAGAAACAATCCCAAAACAATCAAGCAGAAGGAATAAACAATTCCTACCTGCAGCGCAAGGGTTGGCCACTGGGGGGCGGTGACACGTCCATAGCAGAAAACCAGGTATCTGAAATGAACAATTCCTTGTCAAACACAGGGATCAGAGAGAGAGAGAGAGAGAGGCTTGGACAGCCAGCAGCGAAGTTTCCTACCTTGCCAGGGAATAAGCACTGCACCGGGAAGCCGCCGTATACACCCGCAGACAACCCAAGTAATAGCTGTATTCTGACAGCTATTTAAACTTGGCGCCGCCGATGACGTCACCGCGCCCCCCAGCGTCGAAAAACGGGGCTCGCGCACATGCGCGACCGCCGCCATTTTCCCGGGACTGCGCATGCGCGAACCAAGCCTCACTCTCAGACGAGGATCGCACTGTGCAGGGACCCGGAAGACGCGGCGGAGTGGGACGCAGATGCGTTCCAGCCGCCATAGAGGCCAGAAAAGGAGATACAGGAACAAACAAACACACAAAAACAGCTGCCATATATGAAATGAAATAATGCAATATACGATACCACCGCACGATCCTGGTCCAGTCTGATTTGGGGACGATCATCCACTGCACGGCCGGGCATCAATAAGGGGGGGGCCTCCTGCTAATAGCAAGGACGTTTGGCCAGTTGCCGCTTGCCTGCCCATGGCAAGGCTAGTAAGCTCTTCATGGCATCGCAAATCTGCCCGTATCCACCCTGCTAATAGCTGGGACTGCTGGACTCCAGAAACCGCCATCAGAACCACCGTGCAACCAGAACCGGACCGCAGAAGACTTCATAAGGTAAGATACACCTTGGTCCTAGGAGGAGGACAAAAAAGGAACACGGTCTATGGCTGGAAGCAAAGATTTATGGGAGTGGGGTCCTATGAGGTATGAGAGGCGGGATTAACCCATACGTATGCTGCCATGGAGTCTGTCAGGAAAGTTTGCTTGATATATTTTCCCCAATGTTGGTGTCAGTTTTATTCTTAAGTATTTCAATTCTGTTGTTTTCCATAAAAATGGATTCTCTTTTTAGCTCCTATTCTTGTTTACCAACACTCCGCCCCTTCCTGTGTTCTCCACCCCGTGTTTTTGCTTCCCCCTGTGCTCTCCAGCTCCCCTTGCTCTCCGGCCCTCCGTGCTCACCTCTTCCTCCCTGTGTTCTCTGCCTCTCCCCTGTGCTCTCGCCCCATCCAATGTTCTCAAGGTTCCTCCCTGTGCTCTCCACCCCCCCATGCCCTTTCCTGGTCCCCCCCGCCCCTCTGCCTAGTCCCCCCCTTCCGGGGGATCCTTCGGGGTGGGGAGTCGGGAAGGGGCCGGTTAACATGTCATGGGCTGCTCAGTCAAAAATGCCTGGGCCTATTTGTCCCAGTCTGGGCCTGCTTGGACCAATATCTATTGCCTCTAGTGTACAAATCATGATTCCCAATCTACCCTGTCAAATGCTTTTTCAGCATATATTGACAGGAGAAGAGTTTGGGATCCACTTCCACTGATTTTGTTTAGCAGGAGGAGTGTTCTTACTCCATTATCTCTCCCCTCCCTCCCGGATACAAATCCTACCTGGTCTGCCTGTATCAAATCCCTCATCAGGTCTTTCATCCTCATTGCTAATATTTTAGCAAATAACTTAGTATCTGCTTTAAATAATGCTATTGGTCTATAGCTCGAACATAGGGTTGCATCTTTCCCTTCTTTTAGTATAACGGTAATGGAGGCTAATAATGCTTCTCTTCTCATCTCAAAGTTTATTCCTAGTCCATTCATATATGAACATATTTTTGATATTACTACTTCTTTGAATTTTTTTAAATAAAGGGTTGTAAACCCGTCAGGACCTGGGCTTTTTCCCATTGCTGTTTCTTATAATGCTATATTAATCTCCTCTTCTGTTATAGGTTTCTCTAGCACCTTTCATTTTTCTTCTGGGATTTTATGTAGTTTAGCCTCTTTTAAATAGTCCCTTATCTTCTTGGTTTATGACATATAATATACCATAATATTTTTTTAAATACTTCAGCTATTTTAGGCATTAAAGTGGGGTTCCACCCAGGGGGGCCGTCCAAAAAAAAAAAAATTAAAAGTCAGCAGCTACAAATACTGCAGCTACTGACTTTTAATTGGACACTCACCTGTCCCTGGGTCCAGCGATGCGGGGGATCGAGGCCCCGCTCGTCTCCCCCCTCCGCTCGTCGGCGCCAGCATTTCAACTGTGGGCGCCGGGCTGTGGCTTCACAGCCTGGCACCCACTGCGCATGCGCGAGCGGCGCCGTGCGCCGTGATTGGCCGCTCAATCACCTGGAACCTGAATTGGGTCCCAGATGATTGACAGGAGGGAGGGAGCAGAGCGGAGCCCTTCCTGTGCCGAGGAGGAAGTGATGTCACCAGCCCAGGCTAAGGGACAGGCAGACTACGATGGACCACCTAGCAACAGGCATTTAGAGGTAAGTAAAAAAAAAAAAAATATCCAAATGTTTTTTTGTTTTTTTTTTTAGAATTTTTTAGATAGGTTTGTTTTTTTGGGTGGAACCCCACTTTAAGAATATCGTTTCTCCCCCTTTATCTTTTATTTTCTCTATGAAGATTTTTTCTTTCTGAGCATTTTCGCTAAGTATTTCCCTGTTTTTTTTCCCCCATTGATACCTTTCCTTTACTATTTGATTAAATACTTGTCTAGTCTCTTGTTCCATTAGCTCTTTTAACATACCTCTTTTTATCACTAAAGTATGTTGGATCTACTTTTTGTTTATTTTTTTGTTCAAGGTCATAGATTTCTTTTATTAACAATTTCCTTCTTTTTTTTCTGGCCCAATAGCTATCAAAATGCCCCATATATATGCCTTATGGGCCTCCCATAACTAACTAAACTAATGCCCCGTACACACGATCGGATTTACAGACGGAAAATGTGTGATAGGACCTTGTTGTCGGAAATTCCGACCGTGTGTAGGCTCGATCACACATTTTCCATCGGATTTTCTGACACACAAAGTTTGAGAGCAGGCTATAAAATTTTCCAACAGCAAAATCCGTTGTCGGAAATTCCGATCGTGTGTACACAAATCCGATGGACAAAGTGCCACGCATGCTCAGAATAAATAAAGAGATGAAAGCTATTGGCCACTGCGCCGTTTATAGTCCCGACGTACGTGTTTTACGTCACCGCGTTTAGAACGATCGTATTTTCCGACAACTTTGTGTGACCGTGTGTATGCAAGACAAGTTTGAGCCAACATCCGTCGGAAAAAATCCTAGGATTTTGTTGTCGGAATGTCCGAACAAAGTCCGACCGTGTGTACTGGGCATAAGATTCATTTAGTTTAAAATATTGTTCCAGTTCTTTTTTATCCTCTCTTCAACAACTTTATTCTGCAATAATTCCTCATTTATTCTCCATGTGTTCTTATGTTCCAGGTATCCTAATTTTCATTGATACTGGGGCATGATCTGATATTGATGTTATCTCGATATTCATTTTTTCTGCCAAATCCATTATTCTATGCTCCACTAAAATATAGTCAATTCTGGAATACGTCCCATGGACGGGGAATAATATGTATAATCTAATGTTTTTGGGTGTTGTATCCTCCACATGTGTATCATTTGACTTTGATATAATATCTTCTTAATCTTATTTGATTGCTGATTGTTTTTATCCCCCGTGCACAGGATGTACTATTCATATTCAGATTTACACAGACATTAAAGTCACCTGCCAGAATCATGTTACCTTCTTTAAAGTCCATTAATTTTCTCATAATTTCTTCTAAGTATCTTATTGGATTTTCATTAGGGCAGTATATATTTGCTAATGTACATTCCATAGCAAACTATTTCCATTTCAAAAACAAAAACCCACCCTCTGGGTCTACCATTTTCTCCTTTAGCGTAAACTGTATGTTCCTAGCCAAGCCTATCGCTACTACCTTTGCTTTTTTTATTAGGGTGTCCCCATAGTACCAGGTTGGGTGTTCTTTTGAATATTATTTTATTTTGGAATCATTGGGTAATATGTGTTTCCTGAAAGGAATATTATCCCTGCCGAGTGTTTAAATTCTTTTGGTATTTTGTGTCTTTTCCCGGGTATATTCAGACCCCGAACATTATATGTTAAAAAGTCTATCTCTGTCATCTTATATCTTTATCTGCCCCTCTCCCCCTCCTTCTTGCCCTTGGGGACTTCCATGTTTTATACATTGTTTGGAATCCACAGGGGCCATAGGGCGCTAGAGATGGGAAAGAGAATTTAAAGAAGATTGAGGAAAATGTTCTATTCTGCTTATTGAGAGAATACCTTTTCCTCCTCCCTTCCTCCTTTTCCCTCGCCTCTCCCTCCCTCCTCACTCCTCGCCCACCCCTCAACCCCCCCCTCCCTTCCCAGCCACCTTGCCCTTTTGTTGGGGTGTTTTGGCCCTTCTTTGGCCTTCAGATTGATTGCAGGTTTTTGCATCTTGTTTGTACCTGCCTATCAGTTCTCTCCCCTTGAGGTTGAGCTCTGTCCTTGAACGCGAACTGGGTCAGACGCCTATTCTTCATATAGGTGGCTATCCTGTCCTGGCTTTACTCTTAGGTTCCCATCCCTTCTCTGTTTCTCGCTTTATTTTCTCGTATCCTCTCTTGATCTTACTACTCGTCCCATCCCCCCCCCCCCCATCCCCTTCCCTGTCCATCTTTCTCTCCTTCTTCTTCTTTTCCTATTTTCTTTTTGTTTCTGTTGTCTTCTTTGGTACAAGATGCCATTGTTGATCTTCCAAACTTGATTCTTCTCTCTGTATATATGACCAGCCTAAAACTTCTGGTATAGGCATGTCAAGTTTCTTACAAAATTCTTCCAATTTTTCTGGGAACTTTAACCTTGCTGATCGGCCCTCTTCCCGTCCTATCAGGCATGCAGGATATCCCCAAAAATATTGTATATTACATAATCTCATTTGCTCCAGTAAAGGCTTAAAGTGATTGTAAAGGCTATTTATTTATTTAAAAAAAAAAAAACATACTTACCTCCACTGTGTAGCTAGTTTTGCACAGTGTGGCCCATTTCTGGGGGGCCCCGGCAGCTCTCGCGGCTCCTCCCTGCATCAGATAACCCCCTAGGACAGTGGTTCTCAACTCCAGTCCTCGGGACCCACCAACAGGCCAGATTTTAAGTATTGCCTTGGGGAGATGCAGACTAGAATACTGCAATCACCGAGCAGCAAGTGTTATCACCTGTGATGTATTTCAGTTATCTTGCAAACCTGGCCTGTTGGTGGGTCCTGAGGCCTGGAGTTGAGAACCACTGCCCTAGGAGAATCGCTCTCCTGGGGGGTTACCTTGCAGGCACACTTCCGAGTACAGCATTTGCGTCCATCGACACGATTGCCGGACTCGGCCCCGCCCCCCCATTGGATTTGATTGACAGCAGCAGGAGTCAATGGCTGCGCTGCTATCAATCTATCCAATCAAGAGCCCTCGCCGAGGGAAATACGGGGCTCAGGTCAGTAAAAGGGGGCCGGTCACTGCAAGGTGTTTTTTCACCTTAATGCATAGGATGCATTAAGGTGAAAAAACACAAGGGTTTACACCCCCTTTAAGTTGTTTTCTTGTAAGTTTCTGGGGCTAAGTCTGCATATATCTGGAACACTACTTCTTCATACTGGAATCATATTGGAATGTTCTTAGTTTCTCCCAGATCTGTTTTTTATCTTTGTAATTATGAAATCTTATGATTACATCTCTTGGAATTTCCTTTGCCATACTTAAAAGTTTTCTTATTCTATGTACTCTTTCAATCTTCACTGGCTCTGCTGTTGTTCTTCTAAGTAAAGGGCAAAACACTTTATCCATTATACTTTTTAGGTCTTCTTCTTGTGATCTTTCCGGGATACCCCTAATTCTTAGATTTTTCCTTCTATTTTGGTTCTCCCGATCTTCCATTTTGTATAGCATATTCCTCTGGTCAATTTGTATTTTTTCATTTGTTCCTTAAGTTCTATTATTCTGATGTATGGGTACCTAATTTTTCTTCTGTGTTTTCAACCTGCTTTAATATCTGGCCCATATCTTCATGTATTGTTGCCATATCCTTTTCTAAAGACTGTTCCAGTTTTGCCAGCATATCTGCCATGTCAGATTTAGTTAAAGAGTGGGCTTTCATGCCTTCCAAATCACTGTCTATTTTATACTCTTCTTTTGATTGATTTAAACTACTTAGACCCATAGATTTCTTATTTTGACTGTTTTTACTAGCCCTGTCAAATTGTTTATTCTGGGCTCCCAGCTGTTTTCCTGATGCTGTGCTGTCCTGATTTCCATCTTGTGTCATATATTTTTTTATTGTACCTGGGCTAGCACTTATTTTAGGGGGATTTGCCTCTCATCCATTTACTGGTTTTCCTCTCATGATCTTCTCTATCTTCTTTCACTGTATATTTAAGAGCCAGTCCAAAGTATTTTTACTTGCGTGCACACAGTCCCAACCCTGCCTGCACCAAAAGGTTCAGGCATGTATAGTTCGATAGTACCTCACTGCTCTGTAGTACGTAAGTCCACAGGCCCAATTCAGTGGTGTATAGACTGGTGCTCACAATTCAGCAGTACCTGAAGCTAGCAAACCTTGTTAGATGGTGTATATGCTAGCATTCATCCTTCAGTGATGCCTACACTGTGATTCCCTGTTCGGTGGTACATATGCCTGTAACCCCACCTCAGTGTTGTATGGACCAACAGTTACAGATTTATGATATTTAGGCCACCAGTTACAGTTCGTTAGTACATAACTTACAATCACAGTGCATTAGAACATGAGCCAGCAGACATAATTCAGTGGTGCATATGCCTGCAAGCACAGTTCAGTAATACATAGGCTAGCAATCCCAGTTCGATGGAACATAGACCAGTGATCACAGCTCAATGATATATATGCTATTAATCACTGTTCAGAGGTGCATAGGCCAGCTGTCTTAGCTCAGTGGTGCATGGACTAGTTCTCCCAGTTTAGTGGTATATTGGCTAGTAATCTCAGTTCAATGGTGCACAGGCTTGTAATCTCAGTTCAACGGTACCTTGGCTAGTAATCCCAGTTCAGTGGGACTTATGCTAGTATTCACAATTCAATGGCATATAAGTTTAGCACTCCCAATTCAATTGTGTCTAAACTAGCAATCCCCATTCAGTGGTGCATAGGTTAACTATCACAGTCCAGCAGTGGCGGTGCGTCCATTAGGGCGCACTGGTACTGCCCCCTCTCTCCTGCCACCCCCTCTAGCACCAATATACTATTTCATGCATTGCATGAATCTATCTATGGCCGCCGCTGCCACCCCCTATTCAGGTGCCCAGCCCCTCTTCATGCGCCGGGTGCCTGAATTACAGTGGCGGGGGGTGTTTTTAAAGCATCTGATTAGAGTCATATTCGCATTCCTAACACAAAACCGCCTCTAAGCCAATCAGGTGCTCGGATCTGTTACCCATCACCTGACGCCTATCAGGCGTCCAATCACAGCAGAGGACAGGAAGAGAGGATGGGAGAAGACATCGAGGAGCTGTCCCACCAAGACAAGGTAAGTGCAGATGGCGGGGGGGGGCACACTTGCAGCATTAGATATGGCACAGTGGCTGCGTTTGATGGGGCACAGTGGCTGCATTTGATGGGGCACAGTGGGAGCATTTGAAGAGGCACAGTGGGAACATATGATGGGGCACAGTGGGAGCATTTGATGGGGCACAGTGGCAACATTTGATGGCACAGTGGGAGCATTTGATATGGCACAGTGGCTGTGTTTGATGGCACAGTGGCTGCATTTGATGGGCACAGTGGCTGCATTTGACGGCACAGTGGCGGCAATTGATGGGCACAGTGGCTGCGTTTGATGACACAGTGGCTGTGTTTGTTGGTACAGTGGCAGCAATTGATGGGCACAGTGGCTGCGTTTGATGGCACAATGGCTGCGTTTGATGGCACAGTGGCTGCGTTTGATGGTACAGTGGCTGCGTTTGATGGTACAGTGGTTGCGCTTGATGGTACAGTGGTTGCCTTTGATGGCACAGTGGCTGTGTTTGATGGTACAATGGCTGCATTTGATGGTACAGTGGCTGTGTTTGATGGCACAGTGGCTGCAATTGATGGGCACAGTGGCTGTGTTTGAGGATGCAATTGGGGTTTTTTTTCAGAATTTTTCTGTTTGTTTGCGAGCCCCCCCCAATAATTTTGAGCACTAGCCACCACTGCAGTCAAGTGGTGCTTGTGTTAGCTATCTCAGATCACAGTTCATCACAGTGTATAATGGCCAACATTGCACTAGTCAAATACATATGGTTTATCCTCACGTTCATCCAGGTACCTCTGTCTTTCACTGTTTTAATACGCAGGTATAACAGTATATGGCCTCACAGTTTTGTTTTATATTTCATGATTCAAGAAAAAAAAGATTCAACAGAGACTCACCACTCCAATCAGTGGTTCCTGTTTCTTTGCTGTTTAAGAGTTCTTAACTCTGGGATCGTGTTTTCTCCTGCTCCACGGGTTGGGTCCCTTTAATATATCCTGCCGTTTACCTAGGGTTTTGCTGAATATGTGTGGGGCTCTGCTAGTGATATCATGCAGGCACGATTGTATGCTAGGGCTTGGTAAGACCCTCCTTGTATGGGTCTCTCCTCTCAACTCTGCTTCTCCCCCTCCAGGGAGAGTCCATTCACTCCTCAATCACTCATGACTTCCCGGGGCATCAGCTGGCTTTCTGTCAACCACCAGGGCACTCTGTTCCTGCATCTGACTGCTCCACCTTTAGCTGAGCTAATCCCCAGGCTTGCCGTTCGGTTTCCTGCACACCTCCTCTCCTCTTAACAGGCTAGGGTGCTGCAGAGCCTCCCATATCTCCTATACCTCCAGGGTGCTTCGACGGTAGCTTTTCCAGACGAACGGGACCTTAATTTTCCCAACAACCGTCCAGGTAGATTTTACGAGGGTGGGAGAGGGAGCTTCGAGTCAGATGCGCAGCCCAGGGGGCTGGCGGGAGCGCGATTCTGCATGCAGAAGCAAACGCATACGTAAGTCGTGCCCACATATGAAAACGGTGTTCAAACTACACATGTGAGGTATCGCCACGATCGCTAGAGCGAGAGCAATAATTCTAGCACTGGACCTCCTCTGTAACTCTAAACATGTGACTTGCAGAAATTTTTAAATGTCGCCTATGGAGATTTTTAAGTGTTAAAGTTCGTCGCCATTGCCTGAACAGGCGCAATTTTGAGGCATGACATGTTGGATATCAATTTTGGCGTACCATTATCTTTCACAATCTCAAAAAAAAATTGGGCTAACTTTACTGTTGTCTTATTTTTTTAAGTCAAAGTGTATTTTTTCCAAAAAAATTGCGCTTATAAGACTGCTCCACAAATACGGTGTGACATAAAGTATTGCAACGACCGCCATTTTATTCTCTAGGGTGTCTGAAAAAAATATATAATGTTTGGGGGTTCTAAGTAATTATCTAGCAAAAAAAAAACTGATTTTAACTTGTAAACAACAAGTTTCAAAAAGAGGCTTGGTCCTTAAAAGAGAAGTATGGGATTTTTGTATCCCATATTTATATTCACCTAGGTGGATGCAGCATTGGTCCGATGCTGCATCTGTCTTCAGACTGCTCTCTGCTGAAAACGGGTCACAGGAGTGTAAAACAAATTGCACTCCTGTGACGCAGAGTCAGAATGAGCTCAGGCTGGACTTCTCCTTTAAGTGGTTAATGAAATTGGGTAGAAGTTAGTCCAGGATTGAGTATTTTTCCCATGTTTGGGGAACTTTGTTCGAGATTTCAATTCAGTGAACAGAAAGATATTGGATTTCTGGCAGGATCAAGAGATGTTTTTCTGTACTTGCAGAAACTGTAGTTAGGCTGAAAAAAAATAATCAGATGCAGCCAATTCATCTACGAACTGATAAGCTGCAATATAATACTTTTTTTTTCTTGGATTAAGAAATGCTTTAGGGTGCTTTCACACTGCTGTGCTGTGGTTAGGCTGCAGTGTGTGTGCAGCGCAGTGTAGCCATGGTTTTTGTACAGGTTACCTGCTGTTTTCCTTAGACTTTCTATTATATCTGCATGCTGCATCTTTGGTGTGCTTTCAGAAAACACACCAAAATGGTGAAACTATTGGAAACCACTGGCAATCTGCACAAAAGCTGCTGGTACGCTACTCTGCACCTGGGCTCTAGCCAAACTGCTGAGCAGCAGTGTGAAAATGGCCTTCATACCCTTCGCTGGAAACACCTGAACTCAATTGTTTGAAATATATATATGGGTATTTACTAAGGGCTCAGCTTCTAAACTTGAGTTTAGGAGCTTTTGGCTTTTTTAGCTCAAATCCATAAAAGCCTATGGGGTAGATTTACTAAAACTGGAGAGTGCAAAATCTGGTGCAGCTGTACATGGTAACCAATCAGCTTCTAACTTCAGCTTGTTTAACCACTTAAAGTGGTGTTCCACCCAAAAAAAAAAAAAAAAGCATTAATGTGCCTAAAAAAAAAAAAAAAAAAAAAAGGAATTTTTTTTTTAAATTTACCTCTAAATGGCTGTTGCTAGGGGTCCCTCATAGTCTGCCTCCTTCAGTGCCTGTGCTGGTGACATCACTTCCTCTCGGTGCAGGAAGGGCTCAGCTCTGAAGCCACAGCCGGGCGCCCACAGTTGCAATGCCGGCAGTGCCGAACGGAGGGGGAGAAGAGCGGGGCTTCTATCCCTCGCATGGCTGGACCCTGGGACAGGTAAGTGTCCAATTATTAAAAGTCAGCTGCAGTATTTGTAGCAGCTGACTTTTAATTTTTTTTTAAAATGGGAACTCCTCTTTAAGGACCAGAAGGATTTACCCCCTTAATGACCAGGCCATATTTTGCGATACAGCACTGCGGTACTTTAGCTGACAATTGCGCGGTCGTGCGACGCTGTACCCAAAAAAAATGTATGTACTTTTTTTCCCACAGATACAGCTTTCTTTTGGTGGTATTTGATCACCTCTGTGTTTTTTTTTGTTTGCACTATAAACAAAAAAAACCCATCAATTTTGAAAAAAAGTATATTTTTTTATCTTCTGCTATAAAACATACCCAATAATTTTTTTTTTTTAAATTGACTTTCTTCATCACATTAGGCCAAGATGTATTCTGCTACATATTTTTGGTAAAAAAAACCCCCAATAAGCATATATTGATTGGTTTGCGCAAAAGTTATCAGTTCTACAAAATAAGGGATAGATTTATGGCATTTTTATTATTATTATTATTTCTACTAGTAATGGGGGTGATCAGTGATTTTTAGCAGGACTGCAACATTGCAGCGGACAGATCGGACACATAGCTGATATTTTTGACACTTTTTTGGGAACCAGTGACATTATTACAGTGATCAGTGCTAAAAATATGCACTGACATTGTACTAATGACACTGGCATTGAAGGGGTTAACATCAGGGGTGATCAAGGGGTCAGTGTGTTTACTAACTGTATGGGGGATGGGCTACCTGGGATAACACAGAGATCTGTCTTCTTCCATAGCAGGAAGACAAGATCCTGTGTCATCCCCTGTCAGAACGGAGATCTGCCTTGTTTACTTCAGCAGATCCCAGTTCTGTCTCTGTGGGGAACGATCGAGGGTGCACAGCAGACATAGAATCTACCTGACCCACTGATTGGCTCCCCCGCTGGGGGAGGGCCGTGTACAGTACAGGGCCATGCACAAGCCAACGTACAGTTTTGGCGATTCGTGCAGCCATGCCAGCTTGCCGCAGTATAACTGTGATGGCTGGTCTGCAAGCAGTTAGGCCTGGAAGCTGATTGGTTTCTATGCACAGCTGCACCAGATTTTGCACTATCCTCTTTTAATAAATCAACTCCACTGTGTCCATGCACACATAAGCTTTTACAAGAGTTTAGAAGCTAAATTCAGTTGATTGGACATGATTTGGAAAGGCCCACACCTGTCTATATAAGGTCCCACAGTTAACAGTGTATGTCAGAGAACAATCCAAGGCATTAAGACCAAGGAATTGTCTGTAGACCTCCGAGACAGGATTGTATGGAGGCGCAGATCTGGGGAAGGGTACAGAAAAATTTCTGCAGCATTGAAGGGCCCAATGAGCACAGTGGACTCCATTATCCGTAAATAAAAGAAGTTTGAAACCACCAAGACTCTTCCTAGCGTCACCTGGCCAAATTGAACGCTCGGGGGAGAAGGGCCTTAATCAGGGAGGTGACCAAGAACCCGATGGTCACTCTGACAGAGCTCCAGCGTTTCTCTGTGGAGAGAGGAGAACCTTCAATACAATGTCTAATTTATTCAAGAAAGGTTGTCTATTTGTAGTGCCAGTGGTAGCTTGTATCAGGCCATGGGTTGCGTGTAAACATCATGCCTTATTATCCTTCATTACCTGAATCTTATCCGAGATTGTTTGTGCTGAAATAGGTGAAAGTGACATTTGTATTTGTATTACACCACTCGATTGTAACCTACCACCTGCCACAAAGAGAAAAAAACAGAAATAGATTAAATAAGAACAAGTCAAGCAAGGAGAGTTAGGTATTTAGTATATATCCATGAATGCTGCTGCTGCACCTATCTATGGCAAATATTTGATTTTTACTGTAATGATTAACAGCAGATTTACCATTGTGCAATGAAATCTATACATATTTAAAATATGCCTTCATATTATTTTATCATAAAAAGTGAATGCATTTAGATTACCCCTGATTACTAGGATCTTAGTATAGAAGCTAGCTCTCATTCCCCCCTGTTTATTTCTCACCAGCGGTTTATTTCTCACCCAGACTTTCCATTATCACACACCCCTGGGCTGTAATTTCACTTATCTGCCTTTGTACAGACACACTACACAATTACACAATTTTATTTTTTTTTCACAGAAATCCTCTGGAACGTCTTACACGTTACCCTGGAGATGACAGTTTCATAGATGTGTCACTTCTTATTGACTGTGGTACAATGTGGCTGTGGAGAATATTGCTCCAGCTCCCGTGGAGGCTTGTCTCCACAGCGCCCCCAGCTGTCAACATTATATTTTAAAGACTCAGCTCTATTGTAATAAGAGTGTATGCGGAATTTGTGTTCCCTCCCCCTCTGCCTTTTGCTCCCCTTTTCTCCCCCTGTGCTGCCATTTTTGATCCCCTCTGCATTCGTTTATCTCTTTATAGATAGTTTTACCTTGGAATTGCTCCTGATGAGTGGATGAACTCCGCAAAATGCATAGAGCGACGCATATATACTACCAATTGCAAGCATGTGTTTGCAGTTCTCCTGGATTACACATTTTATTTACAATGTTTTATATTTCTATCAATAGTAAGATAATTTATGTTATTTTCAAACTATGTACCTCATACCAATATATCTATTATTACTGTAGATCATGTTGAAATATTGTGTGTATGTATATGAAATATTGTCAGGGCTGGCTCAACCCTTCCTTTTCTGAGCTGGCCGCTCAGATGTAGGCTAATTGCCAGCTCTCATCTCTCTCCACAGTTAACCAGCTGTTGTGGATCTGCTCGTCAGTCCCGCCTACTTAAAGATCTCCAGCTCACTTCATTCCTGCCTTCGCCTTGGTCACATCGCAAGAAACCATCTCCTGCGTTCCTGTTTAAAGACTGGTTTTGCTGACATCCCCTCTGGCTCCTTATCCTGCTTGCTGTTCCTCTACTTGGATCCCTGACTTCTGACCTGGCTGATTACCCGATCTGGTTACTGAACTCTGTCTTCGCTGATTACCCTATCTGGTTACTGAACTCTGGCTTGGCTGACTACCCGATCCGGTTACTGGACTCTGGCTATGCTTTGACTATGCTTACTCTATTTACCTTTTTATTTTTATTAATAAACAAGTGTGATTTTACTGTACTTCTGTCTCGGTCTGGTTCATGGTTTCTGATAGTAGGCGAAGGCCATGAATTCAGAAGATACAGTCAATCCACTTGTTAGTAATATTTTTTCCAGATTGGATGAGCAAGATCACCACATGGATCAGTTTGCCATGGCGATACAAATGCTCCTGAGTCGCACGACTCACCTGGAATCCCTCACTGTGGCTGCTCCGGTACAACCTGAGTTGAAGGCCGTCCCTGTTGCTGTGCCAGTCTCTGTGCAGGTCACTTTTTTGGAGTCTTGTCCTACCTGTCCTGGGAACACCCGAACCCTGAGGTCCTGTCATGGACAGACCTTAGGTGGTGTTGTGTCATCCCCAAGTTATCCAGAAGGATAAGCCCCTGGTTTCGGTCATCCTTTCTTGGGCTAAGTTGTCTATCAAGATACAGGCTCTAATCGACTCTGGGGCTGCAGGCCTGTTCATTGATGCTGCCTTTGTATCAAAGCACTCGATTCCACTGCAGCTGCGTGACACTCCACTTGCCATTGAGGCTCCTGATGGGAGACCACTACAGCCTGCCCATGTGACTCATGAGATGGTTCCATTGTCCATGGCCTTAGGGGCTCTTCACCATGAGATAATCCAATTCCAAGTGATTTCCTCTCCTAAGTTTCTGCTGGTTATTGGTTATCCTTGGTTACAGAGACACAGCCCCTCTTTTGATTGGCTCCGTGCTGAGGTTATCTCCTGGTCACCACAATGCAGTGAAACATGCTTCCGGAAGGTAGCCAAGGTCCTGTGTACCTCTTCACTCTCCTCCCTGCCAGAGGAGTACCGTGATTTTAGTGATGTCTTTGACAAAGGTCAAGCCGGTAGTTTGCCTCCACACCAGCCGTATGATTGCGCAATTGACCTTCAACCTGGTACCACTCCCCCTCGTGGCCGTGTTTACCCTTTGTCGGTCTTGGAGGATAAAGCCATGGAGGAGTATGTTGCAGATGCACTTTCTCGGGGTTTCATCCGCAAATCCTTGTGCTGGTTTCTTCTTTGTGAAGAAGAGGAGCAGTGAACTGAGACCTTGTATTGATTATAGGGGTCTCAATCGTTTCACGATTAGGAATGCCTACCCGATCCAGTTGATTACAGAGTTATTTGACCGCCTCAAGGGATGAACAGTTTTCACTAAGCTTGATCTGAGAGGGGGTTACAATCTCGTGAGGATTAAGGAGGGTGACAAGTGGAAAACTGCGTTTAATACCAGAACAGGCAATTATGACTATCTCATAATGCCTTTTGGCCTTTGTAACGCCTGGGCAGTTTTCCAGGAATTTATTAACAATGTCCTCCGAGATTTGTTGCAGTCATGTGTGGTGGTTTATCTCAATGATATAGTCATATTTTCCAAGTTCCTGATCGTATTCTGGCCATGGTTCGCAACAGTCTTACTTATCCTTTGGGTGACAAAATTCTTGCTGCTCAGGTCGATGCTCCTCCTGAGAAACTTTGTGACCGCTGCTTTGTCCCAGTGTGTCTTTGTACTGCCGTGCTCCAGACTTACAATTCTCCCAAGGCAGCTGGCCACCCTGGTAAGAATCAACTCGTTTGGGCCATTTCCCAACAATTCTGGTGGCCTAGTCTATGTGCTGATGTAACTGCCTTCTGGTCAGACCTATTACCATGGGCAGAGTTTGCTCACAACAGTGCCTTGAATTCTGCTTCCCGATTGTCTCAGTTTATGGCGAATTATGGTTTCCAACCTTCCATGTTGCCTGACTCGTTTGTTCCACAGAGTATTCCTGAGCTAGAGGAGCATCTCCATGGTCTTCGTTCCACTTGGGCACAAGTCCAGGAGGCTTTGCATCATGCTATTGATAGGTACAGATTCCATGCTGACCGCAGATGCCTGCCTGCACCTTCCTACTAGGTTGGGGACAGGGTCTGACTGTCATCTCGCAACCTCCGACTTCGTGTTCCCTCACTGAAGTTCGCACCTCGGTTTATTGGGCCTTTCCGTATCCTTTGCAGGATTAACCCAGTGGCTTACGCTTTGGACCTTCCTCCTAGTATGCGCATCTCAAATGTGTTTCATGTCTCCTTATTGAAACCGTTGGTCTGCAACCGCTTTACCACCTTGGTACCACGTCCTCACCCTATACGTTCCGTGGGCGCATACAGTACCTGGTGCATTGGAAGGGGTACGGTCCTGAGGAACGATCCTGGGTCTCATCCTCGGACATACATGCTCCTGCCCTCCTCCATGATTTCCATAGACATTTTCCCCTCAAGCCGGTGGTCCTCCGAGGAGGAGGAGGGGGAGAAGGGGGGGTACTGTCAGGGCTGGCTCAGCCCTTCCTTCTCTGAGTTGGCCACTCAGCTGTCGGCTAATTGCCAGCTCTCATCTCTCTCCACAGTTAACCATCTGATGTGGATCTGCTCGTCAGTGCCGCCTACTTAAAGATCCCCAGTTCACTTGATTCCTGCCTTTGCCTTGTTTACATCACAAGAAACCATCTCCTGTGTTCCTGTTTAAAGACTGGTTTTGCTGACATCCCTTCTGGCTCCTTATCCTGCTTGCTGTTCCTCTACTTGGATCCCTGACTTCTGGCCTGGCTGATTACCCGATCTGGTTACTGAACTCTGTCTTGGCTGATTACCCGATCTGGTTACTGAACTCTGGCTTGGCTGACTACCCGATCCAGTAACTGGACTCTGGCTATGCTTTGACTACGCTTACTCTATTTACCTTTTTATTTTTATTAATAAACAAGTGTGATTTTACTGTACTTCTGTCTCGGTCTGGTTCATGGTTTCTAACAAATATAAGAAATCAAGTTGATACTTTCGTTACCAATGTTATATTTTTTACCCTAAACTTTGTACATGGATGAGGAATCGTCAAACATATCCTTGCATACTTGCTTTGCAGTTATGCTTCACACAAAGTCCCACTATGCTCTCCTTTTCAATACATTATTAGGGATGGATGCAAATGAATCTAAACATTCATTGCCTCACTCAAAGTCCCAAACTCGCCCCCCTCTTTTTACATCCAAATGTCAACCATAGCCAGCAGAGTATTGTATAGCTAACTAGGGTTGCACCGATATTGGTATCGGTATCGGTGCTGATACTGAGGCATTTACACAAGTATCGGTACTCGTGAAAATGCACCGATACTTAAAACCAATACCTTCTGCCTCAGTTGTTAGTGGGATTAGAGGAGGAGGAGCATGTAGGATGACAGCATGATCCTCATAATTTTGTGGCCAACAGTGCTGAGTGTTGGGAGTGCTGTGTTTCTTCATGCACTTGGTCTCATCCAGATGGTAATATTAGATAGCACACTGATAGATTATGGAGACCCCCCCTCCCTGCTCCTCCTCATCTTGATCTCTCTAAATGCTGGAAATGGGTATCAGTAATTGGTATTGGCGAGTACTTTAAAAAAGTAATGGTACTCGTTGCTAAAAAAGTGGTATTGGTGCATCCCTATAGCTAACGAGTCTCTGGTACTATTGCGCCTTCATCATGTGAAGGATCTGCAAACTCTGGCCTGATCCTGTTTAAATCAGACTGTGGATTTTGCAAGAGATTAAAGTACTTGTTAACCCACCAAGATAGAATTACAGTATCCTCTTTGTTTATTCATGTAAAGTGCTTCTGTGCCTGTGCCTTATAAAAATAATGCAGCTATATACCTGTTTACAGAGTGCCACTCAGCTCTCACCTGACCCACCACCTCTCTCCTCTGACAGCTGCAGAGGGCGGAGCCGAGGATGCCCCGCTGACGTCAGTCAAGAGGGGAGGAGGAGAGGAGGAGAGAGGCGGCGGGTCACGCCGAACGGCGCTCTGTAAACAGGTATGTAGCTGCATTATTTTTATAAGGCACAAACACAGGAGCACTTTACATGAATAAACAGAGAGGATACTGTAAAAAATGTCCAGTAATTTGAGCAGCAGGAGGGGAGGGGAGGGTACAGACACGGAGCTGACAGGCAGAGGGGGAGGGCAGAAAGGATGAAGGAGAGCACAGAGGAGAGAGCAGATGACGGGGTCATATAAACTGACCACAGTGTCAGGGCTCAGCAGCTATGATACACCGTGGTCAATTTACAGGAGGGAGGGCAGAAACTGTCAGGATCAGCCAGGTGTTACAGGAGGCCAAATGACACAGCACAAGCACTGTTCTGTATAAAATGCTTTAAAGGAACAGGATTTTTTTATTTTTTTTTAGTTTAACAAACACTTTATTCCCTTTATTCTTGTGATTTCCTTTTTACCAATATGTTCTTTATGTATAATAGAGCTCCCTGTTTGTTGTGTAAGCTGCCTGTCCTTTGTGGAGTTTTGGACAGTAAGACCCATTTCAGGTCTTCCTGTGAGTTTTTCAGGTGGACCCAATTGGACCAGCCATAGCTCTCTATGGAGCAGGGGATTTCAGTGGACATGTGTCCTTTGACACACGCCAGCATTTGATCGGATCCTGTCTGCTTTTCTCCTCAGTTGTTCCTCTTTGAATGTCTGATGTACAAATCCGTATCGTGAAATGCACCCTTTTAAGTACAACTTCAGTTAAAAATATAAAAAAAAAGTCAAAGTGTAACTTCACTTTTCCGGGGAAAAAAATTTGCAACTAAAAAATAATAATACAGAATATACAATTGGGATCCAAGTTTAATCACAAATAGAGTCAAGTTAAATACAGATCAGTGTCACTGGGATTATGTGAAAGGTAACTGGGCCGGTTGAGTCCGGTGCGCGTCACGTGGCACTGGCTCAGAAATGCTGCATGGAAGGAGAGAGGTGTATTGAAAAACTGTTATCTATAGTGTACAGAGTATAGAACAAAAGAACTGTGCCATGGAATTTAAAGCATTAACAAATGTCTGCTTGAAGAAGTGTCACTCATTACAGAGAGCGCCACCTTACCGCCAACTCCGTGTTTCAGGATATGCTTCTGTCAGCCTTTAGGGGCATGAGCGCATACTCTTCCCTGTCCCCACATGGACACTGCCCACAGAGTGGCAATGCATTGATTGGATGCTGTATGACCTGGAACAAGAAGCTGCTTTCCCTTTAGCAAATAGAGACAAGGTGAATGAATACATAACCGTTAAGCTATGACACAACAAACTTCAGCCACAACATGTGAGCTCATCATTGTAAAATCTGAAAGAAAAACTTCTGCGCTACTACATAAAGCTGTATAGAAATTAACTGTGATGGTGATTCTTAATGATGCTGCAAAATCAAATATAGCGAACACCCCTCACTACTAGTAAACTGAAATATGCACAATCGTGATAAATTGTGTACGTGATTCTGCGCAAACAATAAATTAGTAACCATGTGAAGAAACTGCACTCCTTAAAAATGAAATTAAAATCCCTATTGGGATGTCACAATATAAACAGGTGCAGGTAAAAAAGTGAAAGTCCTTGAAATGACATAAAACGTGCATCAAAGTGACTAAGTGTTGTTCAATCATATAAATTGTTGGATAAACATATAAAACATATCAACTGTGACTGATAAGTGAACATGCGTTGCTAGGTGATCTGGTGACTGTTCGTGGCAATGGATACCCACTCGGGGCTCCCAGAACTCTCACCTCAATGGCACAATAAAAGTGCCTGTACGCTTTCAATGAGTCTGTAGTCGCTCTGGTGCGGTGATGGTGGTGGCGTCCTGGTCCTTCTTAGGGGAGGCGTCACTTCCTCTGATGGATAGGCTCCATATAGGGGTAATTAAAAGCAAAGGACTCCGATAGTGTAATAAAGTTAAGCCAAGGAGTTTATTACAATAAAATAGCTGCTTACATGAAGGTAAACGAAAAAGCGCCAAACAACAGTGGGAACAGCGTGTTAGCGGTACTCGCTACGTCACTTCCGGTCCGCACTAACGTATTTCCGGTTGCGTGCCTACGCGTTGCGTCATATCACGTGACTTCTTCAGGGCACCGGATTGGCTAATGCCATGGTCATTTTATATTATTGGAACAGGAAGTGGAGACAACTCCATTTTGTTGTAGACCAAGTAAGTGATTATACCGTGGCCATCTTTGAGTGGGCAATGACGTTTTGTTATTCATTGATAAAATTATATTCAAACAAGAAAGTAAAAAAAGTTTTGAAAGAGTGTTTAAAACGAGTTAGTGACCCGAGTTGCTGCTTCCATCGATCGATTCTCTGATCGATCTATATATGATCAGAATAATACTAAATGTAAGCATTAATTCTCAAAGGAGTATAACAAATATTAACCCTTTAATAAAAACAATAGGTAAAATAGCGCTGATAAAAATAAGTTAAAAAATGGGATAAAAAATCTTTTTATAAAAATTATGGATAAAAAATGTGGATAAAAATGACAGGTCGGATGTGTAAAATATGCTCCCCAAATTTAAAAAATATGACACACCGGAAATGAAGTACTGAGTTTACATAATTAAAAATGTATATAAAGCTGCACAATATCTAAAAGTCACTAATGAAGCAGTTAAGATCGAATTCTACATTTAACCCTTCAGGCACTAATGTTCTGGTTCTATGTATCCACTTTGATTCCTTCTGGCTGAGGGTTCTAATTTTGTGGTCACCTCTCCAGGATTTATTATATCTTTCTATACCCCAAAAGAGTAATTCTGTGGGGTCTTTGTTGTGAAAAAGTGCAAAGTGTTTGGATACGTTATGTTTCGGACACCCTTTTTTGATGTTTACTATGTGTTCTTTGATCCTAGTATTGAGTGCCCTTTTGGTCCTTCCTACGTACTGTAAGTTACAAGAACATTGTAACATATACACGACCCCCTCTGTGTAGCAATTAATAAAATCTTTTATTGGGTATGTATTCCCCGTACTTGTTGCCTTAAAATCATGTTTCTTGGTTTGAAATTTTTTTGCATGTGTACATGCATAGCAATATTTACAGGGATAGAACCCTTTGCCATTAAAAAGGAAAATGTGTTTTTGGGGGGAGGTTCAACCACATTCTTCACAATGATATCCTTCAAGGTAGGAGCTCGTTTGTAAATAATAGATGGCCTCTCAGGAAGGACTTATCGTAGATGTTTGTCTTCCTTTAAAATGTACCAGTGTTTGCGGATAATCTTCTCTATGTCTTTAAATTGAATATTAAAATCTAAGATTAAACTTGGTGTTTCTGAGAGGCTCTGTATCTTCTTGGGTGCATGTATCAGTTGTTTTCTATCCATAGTTTGAATCCGTTCAATCTCTCTTCTTATTTGTTCTTCTTCATAGCCTTTCTTGACGAATCTCTGTCCAATTAAGTTAGCCTGAATTTCAAAGTCTGCGTCTTTTGTGCAGTTCCGCCTGATTCTTACCAATTGGCCTTTTGGAATGTTATAGAGCCAAGGTTTGTGGTGGCAGCTTGTTGTAGGTAGATAACTGTTTCTAGACACTTCCTTGAAGTGGGTTTTGGTTGTTAGTCGATCCTCTTCAATACTTATTTCTAGGTCTAGAAATTCTACCTTTTTGGTATCAATATTCCAGATTAATTGTATGCTTCTGTCATTATTATTTAGATTAGACAGAAAATGTTCCAACGTTTCTCTACTTCCATTCCATATTATTAGGATATCATCGATGAATCTTTTGAACAGTCCTAGTTCGCACGGTGGATTTTTGTATACTGCTTCCTCCTCCCATTGTGCCATAAAGGCATTCGCCACACTTGGGGCAAACTTGGCACCCATGGCAATACCAGTTATTTGCTTATAAAAGTTTTGATCATGCCAAAAATAGTTGTTTTTTTAATGAAAATTCTAAGCATTTAATTAAAAACTTCCTTTAGGTGCATTTGAGTGTGCTATGCTTTCTTAAGGCCCATTTGGCTGCTTCACATGCTTGGTGATGCTGAATAATCGTATAGAGGGAAGAGACATCTACCGTAGCCAGTAGAGTCCTTCCCTCTAGAACTGGTACATCTTCTAATTGTTGTAAAACATGTTTTGTATCCCTAATATATGATGTTGTTTGTTGGATGGCATGTTGAATAAAATGATCTATGTATTGACCAATCCTTGCTGTTAGGGAATTAATCCCATTGACAATTGGTCTTCCCGGGGGGTTCTGGAGGTTCTTGTGTATTTTGGGGACTGTGTATATCACTGGGATCCTATGTGAATCTGGAACTAGATATCTTGCTTCTTTTGTGTCCAGTATCTCTTTTTTGACACCCAAGTGGACCACTTTTTCTAGGTCTTTTTTGCATTTGGTTGAGGGATTACTTAGCAATTTTTGGTATGTTGTGGTGTCTTCCAATTGACGTTTAATTTCTGCTTGATAGTCAGCTTTGTTTTGGATGACCACTCCTCCTCCTTTATCTGCTGGCCTAATGACCAGGTCTTTTCTGTTAGTTAGGGATCGTATTCCTTTCTTGATATGTGCAGGGTCACTTGTTTTCTTTATCTTCAGTTGGTCCAGGTCCTTTAGTACTAGATTTTTGAACACTTCAATGTGTTGGTTGTCATGTAGTTGTGGGTTAAAAAGGGACTTGTTCCGTAGTCCACTATGTTCCATCCGTTGCGAATCTTGCGGTGTGGTTAGTCGTCTAGTTTGGGGGTTAGTTAAAATAGCTTTCTTGATATTCATTTTTCTTACGTATTTCTTAATTCCAATGTAAGTTGCAAATTTATCTAAATTTTTTGTGGGGGCATATTTTAAGCCTTTATCCAATACAGCCAGTTCTTCAGTGGTTAAGGTTTGTCCGCTCAAATTAAAAATTCCTTCTCCTAGTGGACCCTTTTTCTTTTTGAGTCTCTTTCCCGCTCGGCATCCCCTCTTGGTTCTGGGGTTCTTCTTCTTTCCTCCTGATGGTGTCTCCTTGGGGAATGGTAGGGTTCTTGTGGATGTCTCTGTGGGGAGCGATGTGCATACTCCTGTTTCCTCCTCGGTGGTGTTTCTCGCCGGCCTCGATCTAAAAAATCAGTACCATATCTATCTTGGTCGTGTGGGTACTGGCAGGGGTGAGTATTGGGTCCCCTCTGGTCTCGGATTGGGTCAAACCTATTGTGTGTTGGGATAGGGCTTCTTTCATATCCACCTTGTTGGTTGTAGTAAGGTCCTTCCCTATGTTCTCTATGTGCCCCTTCATTATACGGCCTGTCATTGGGGTGTCTTTGGTTATAGCCACTGTTGTGTCGGGGTTTTTTAAAAGTTTTTTAAAAGGTTTCTTCCAATTATTTCTTGGTGTGTGTGACCCCTGAGTATGGTAGTTATATTGCTCGTATTGAGGTTTAGGAGTATGGGGATAGGGTTCCCTATAATGCCCATTCTCCTGCGTGGGTGGATATGGTATGCTACCTTGGGGTTCAAAAAGCCTGACCTCTTTTTCTGGTGTTGATTGTGCTGATGTGATGGCTGGTTCTTCCAATTTGCTTTGCCATTTAAACACTTGGTCTGTTTTATAATCTGTGACATCTCTTTGATATTTCTTTGCTTTCCTCTGTTGTGTTTCTAAATCCTTGGCCATTAAATCTTTATTAAGTTGATTAGCTAATTTTTTGAAATCCTCAGATTCTTTATGTAGTTCCAGTTTGGATTTAAGTTCTTCTATTTGTTGATCTACAAATTTCATTTTCCTGTATTTTCTATCCAGAATAGGGATGAGCTTCGTGTTCGAGTCGAACCCATGTTCGACTCGAACATCGGCTGTTCGGTCGTTCGCCGAATTGCAAACGATATGGGCCGTTCGCGCCAAATTCGTGTGGCGCGTCACGGCCCATAATTCACTGCGGCATCGCAGTGCATTGCTGGCTGATTATTGGCCAAGCATGCACTATGACCCGCATGCTTGGCCAATCACAGCGCCGTCAGTAGAGAGAGCTGTAATTGGCCAAAGCCAGGGTGGCTTTGGCCAATTATGGCTCAGGGGATTTAGTACACACCCCACACTATATAAGGCCGCCTGCACGGCGGCCCTGTGTAGTGTGTGTTCCGGTGTGCTGAGAGATAGAGAGAGAGAGAGACAGTGTCATTTGATTTGAGTTAGATAGATTAGGCAGAACAGTCAGTCAGTTAGCTGCACTTACAGTGTATTGTGTATATATATGCATCCCAGGTGTTGCATATATATATATACACTGTATTCAGTTTAGCTAGATCCGTTCCTGTTATCTTCTATCTAGACTATTTACATTTAGTGCAGTGTGTCCTGCTCACAGTGTTCAGCTAGATCCGTTCCTGCTATTTACATTCAGTGCAGTGCGTCCTGCTCACAGTGTTCAGCTAGATCCGTTCCTGGTATTTACATTTAGTGCAGTGCGTCCTGCTCACAGTGTTCAGCTAGATCCGTTCCTGCTATTTACATTCAGTGCAGTGCGTCCTGCTCACAGTGTTCAGCTAGATCCGTTCCTGGTATTTACATTTAGTGCAGTGCGTCCTGCTCACAGTGTTCAGCTAGATCCGTTCCTGCTATTTACATTCAGTGCAGTGCGTCCTGCTCACAGTGTTCAGCTAGATCCGTTCCTGCTATTTACATTCAGTGCAGTGCGTCCTGCTCACAGTGTTCAGCTAGATCCGTTCCTGGTATTTACATTTAGTGCAGTGCGTCCTGCTCACAGTGTTCAGCTAGATCCGTTCCTGCTATTTACATTCAGTGCAGTGCGTCCTGCTCACAGTGTTCAGCTAGATCCGTTCCTGGTATTTACATTTAGTGCAGTGCGTCCTGCTCACAGTGTTCAGCTAGATCCGTTCCTGCTATTTACATTCAGTGCAGTGCGTCCTGCTCACAGTGTTCAGCTACATCCGTTCCTGCTATTTACATTCAGTGCAGTGCGTCCTGCTCACAGTGTTCAGCTAGATCCGTTCCTGCTATTTACATTCAGTGCAGTGCGTCCTGCTCACAGTGTTCAGCTAGATCCGTTCCTGGTATTTACATTTAGTGCAGTGCGTCCTGCTCACAGTGTTCAGCTAGATCCGTTCCTGCTATTTACATTCAGTGCAGTGCGTCCTGCTCACAGTGTTCAGCTACATCCGTTCCTGCTATTTACATTCAGTGCAGTGCGTCCTGCTCACAGTGTTCAGCTAGATCCGTTCCTGCTATTTACATTCAGTGCAGTGCGTCCTGCTCACAGTGTTCAGCTAGATCCGTTCCTGTTATCTTCCTACTGACAGGCAGGCTTGTCTGGTTACAGTATATAAAGCTACCTTAAGAAAATTACAGGTGTTCTTTTTGATCCTATTAGTACCACGGTCAGGCAGCTAGACTATTTACATTTAGTACAGTGCGTCCTGCTCACAGTGTTCAGCTAGATCCGTTCCTGTTATCTTCCTACTGACAGGCAGGCTTGTCTGGTTACAGTATATAAAGCTACCTGAAGAAAATTACAGGTGTTCTTTTTGATCCTATTAGTACCACGGTCAGGCAGCTAGACTATTTACATTTAGTACAGTGCGTCCTGCTCACAGTGTTCAGCTAGATCCGTTCCTGTTATCTTCCTACTGACAGGCAGGCTTGTCTGGTTACAGTATATAAAGCTACCTGAAGAAAATTACAGGTGTTCTTTTTGATCCTATTAGTACCACGGTCAGGCAGCTAGACTATTTACATTTAGTACAGTGTGTCCTGCTCACAGTGTTCAGCTAGATCCGTTCCTGTTATCTTCCTACTGACAGGCAGGCTTGTCTGGTTACAGTATATAAAGCTACCTTAAGAAAATTACAGGTGTTCTATTTGATCCTATTAGTACCACGGTCAGGCAGCTAGACTATTTACATTTAGTACAGTGTGTCCTGCTCACAGTGTTCAGCTAGATCCGTTCCTGTTATCTTCCTACTGACAGGCAGGCTTGTCTGGTTACAGTATATAAAGCTACCTTAAGAAAATTACAGGTGTTCTATCCCAGCTTAGTGCAGCTACAGGCCATTAGTATGTCTGGAAGGCCAAGAAGGAGAGGCAGACAGTCACAAGCCAATAAGAGAGGGCAAGCAGGCTCTGTGTCTAGTGCTGGTCGTGGAGACGGTGCATCCTCATCAGCACGTGGCCATGGGACACGCTTGGCCTTTTTTTCGGCAGCTGGCCGTGTTGAGCCGCAACATGCGGAAGACTTGGTCGAGTGGATGACCAAGCCGTCCTCATCCTCCTCATCCTCTCTCACCCATGCCCAGGGTGCTTTGTCTGGCAAAGCAGCGGCCTCTTCCCTCAGCTCAATGTCATCAGTGACTCCTTCCCTAGCTCCACCATGTCCTCATGAGGATTCCCTCGAACTGTTTGACCACAGTGTTGGGTACATGCTCCAGGAGGATGCCCAGCGTTTGGAAGGCTCTGATGATGATACTGAGCTCAATGAAGGCAGTAACATGAGCACGGACAGAGGGGGTGCCCAAGAAGGACAGCAATCTGGCAGTCATGCTCCCCCTGCTGCAGCATACTGCCAGGTTTGCTCCAGTGATGAGGAGGGAGGGGATGATGAGGTCACTGACTCAACGTGGGTGCCTGATAGGAGAGAGGAGGAGGAGGAGGTGGCACATCACCAACTAGGCAGGATGCCCTCCAGGGGCCAGCCTAAGGGCAGCACATTGACTGCATCACACCCCAAAGCTCCACATGTGCAGGGCGCTGCAGTCTCTGCGCGTTATTCAAAAAGTTCTTTGGTGTGGGCCTTTTTTGAGACGAGTGCATCAGATCGCACCGCTGCTATTTGCAACATATGTCTCAAGCGTATCTCGCGTGGCCAAAACATCTCCCGCTTGGGTACCACATGCTTGACCAGACATATGTTGACCTGCCATGCAGTTCGTTGGCAAGCGTATCTAAAAGACCCACACCAAAGAACAAAGACGATCTCTCCTTGCTCCTCATCAGCTGAGATTTCCAACCCCACTAGACCTTCAGTCCTCTCTGAGACCTGCAGTGAGAGGAATGAAGGTGTAGAATTAGGTGTGTCACAGCCAAGTACTTGTGGGCAATCTGCTTTTGGTACACCGACGTCAGATTGTACCAGGCAAATTTCCCTGCCCCAGCTGCTGCACCGCCGAAAGAAGTTTGCTCCCAGCCATCCACATGCCCAGCGGTTGAATGCTAGCTTGGCAAAATTGCTAGCACTTCAACTGCTGCCTTTTCAGTTGGTAGACTATGCCCCCTTCCGTGAGTTTGTGGAATGTGCGGTTCCTCAGTGGCAGGTACCCAAACGCCACTTTTTCTCACGGAAGGCGATTCCGGCTCTCTACCGGCATGTGGAAGGCAATGTCCATGCCTCGCTGGACAGGGCGGTCAGCGGTAAGGTGCATATTACCGCTGACTCATGGTCCAGCAGGCATGGACAGGGACGTTACTTAAGTTTCACGGCGCATTGGGTGACTCTGCTGGCAGCTGGGAAGGATGCAGGACAAGGTGCAGTAGTGTTGGAGGTTGTTCCGCCACCACGCCTCCAAAATGCTGATTGTGACACACCTCTCTCCTCCACCCCCTCCTCTTCTTCTTCCTCCATGGCCTCTTCCTCGGAACCAGCGGTGCTCCGTAGGCGTTCAAGGGGCTACGCAAGTACGCAGGCCAAAAGATGCCATGCGGTGCTTGAGCTGGTGTGCTTGGGGGACAGGAGCCACACTGGGGCAGAGGTTCTGTCAGCTCTGCAGGGGCAGGTTCAGAGGTGGTTGACGCCACGCCAACTTAAGGCAGGAATGGTGGTTTGCGACAATGGCACCAACCTCCTCTCTGCCCTCCGACAGGGACAACTGACCCATGTGCCCTGTTTGGCTCACGTCCTTAACTTGGTGGTGCAGCGGTTCTTGGGCAGGTACCCGGGCTTACAGGATGTCCTGAGGCAGGCCAGGAAAGTCTCTGTGCATTTCCGCCGGTCATATAATGCCAGTGCTCGGCTGACGGACCTCCAAAAGGAGTTTAACCTGCCCAAGAACCGCCTAATCTGTGACATGCCCACCAGGTGGAACTCGACGTTGGCCATGCTGCAGCGGCTGCACACGCAGCAGAGGGCCATCAATGAGTACCTGTGTGACTATGGCACCAGGACAGGGTCAGGGGACCTTGGTTTTTTTTCCCCACGCCAGTGGGCCATGATCAGGGATGCATGCACTGTCCTGTCACCATTCGAGGAGGCCACGAGGATGGTGAGCACTGACAGTGCATGCATCAGTGACACTGTCCCCCTTGTCCACCTGTTGGAGCACACGCTGCGTGGAATAATGGACAGGGCACTTGAGGCAGAACAGAGGCAGGAAGAGGAGGACTTCCTTAGCTCTCAAGGCCCCCTTTATCCAGACAGTGTTCCTGCGTGCCCGCCGATCACACAGGAAGAGGACGAGGAGGAGGAGGAGGAGGAGGAGGAAGATTGTGTCAGTATGGAGGTGGAGCCTGGCACTCAGCATCAGCAGTCTTTAAGGGATCAGTCCCAAGGAACACATGGACTTGTACGTGGCTGGGAGGAGGTGGCTGCGGACGTTGTTGTCCTTAGTGACCCAGAGGACTCCGGACCGAATGCCTCAGCAAACCTACGCTGCATGGCCTCCCTGATCCTGCAAAGCCTGCGTAAGGATCCTCGTATTCGTGGTATCAAGGAGAAGGACCAATACTGGCTGGCAACCCTCCTTGATCCACGTTACAAGGGTAAGGTTGCGGACCTTATCTTGCCATCGCAGAGGGAGCAGAGGATGAAACATCTTCGGGAGGCCTTGCAGAAAGGTCTGTGCAACGCGTTCCCAGAGACTGGGAGGTTACAAACTCCTGTTTCTGGACAACGTGTTGCTGAGGCTTCGGTCAGTCAAAGAAGGAGCGGTGGAGAAGGTGGCCGTCTGACCGATGCGTTCAGACAATTTTTTGGTCCGCAGCCCCAAGGTATGATCGGTTCCAGCAACCATCGCCAGCGTCTGTTTTACATGGTGCAGGAATACCTAGGGGCAAGATCAGACTTGGACACCTTTCCCACCGAAAATCCTCTGGGTTACTGGGTCTTGAGGATGGATCACTGGCCAGAGCTTGCACAGTATGCAATTGAGCTACTGGCCTGTCCTGCATCCAGCGTTCTTTCGGAACGCACATTCAGTGCTGCTGGAGGCGTGGTAACCGATCACAGGGTGCGTCTGTCCACCGACTCGGTCGATCGGCTGACCTTCATAAAAATGAATCAGTCTTGGATCACCACCAGCTACCAAGCACCTGATGCAGATGTAACCGAATAATTTTTTTTGAAATCTCAGATCCCTTCAAAGACTGCCTATGCTGATGCTGAGTGACTATCCCTGAGTAATTATCCTCTTCCTCCTCAATCATCACGCTGATAGCTTGTAAGAACATTTTTGGTTCTGGGCGCCACCACCAGTGCCTAAGGCACAATTTTTCAGCCCCTGTTTAACAGGGGCGTGTAATTACAATTTTTGATGTAATACTTTGCAGCAGGGCTCGTTCCTGCATTCCAACTAGAGTGTCTGTGAGGGGTTGCAGTGTTGTGGCACCAGCACCAGTGCCTAAGACCCAATTTTTCAGCCCCTGTCTAACAGGGGCGTGTAATTACAATTTTTGATGCAATACTTTGCAGCAGGGCTTGTTCCTGCGTTTCAACTAGAGTGTCTGTGAGGGGTTGCAGTGTTGTGGCACCAGCACCAGTGCCTAAGACCCAATTTTTCTGCCCCTGTCTAACAGGGGCGTGTAATTACAATTTTTGATGCAATACTTTGCAGCAGGGCTTGTTCCTGCGTTTCAACTAGAGTGTCTGTGAGGGGTTGCAGTGTTGTGGCACCAGCACCAGTGCCTAAGACCCAATTTTTCTGCCCCTGTCTAACAGGGGCGTGTAATTACAATTTTTGATGCAATACTTTGCAGCAGGGCTCGTTCCTGCGTTCCAACTAGAGTGTCTGTGAGGGGTTGCAGTGTTGTGGCACCAGCACCAGTGCCTAAGGCCCAATTTTTCTGCCCCTGTCTAACAGGGGCGTGTAATTACAATTTTTGATGCAATACTTTGCAGCAGGGCTCGTTCCTGCGTTCCAACTAGAGTGTCTGTGAGGGGTTGCAGTGTTGTGGCACCAGCACCAGTGCCTAAGGCCTAATTTTTCAGCTCCTGTTCAACGGGGGCATGTAATTACAATTCTTGATCTAATATTTCACAGCAGGGCCCTGTGAGGGCTTACAGTGTTTTGGCCACAGCAACACCTAAGGCCCAAATTTCTGCTGAGTATATAGAGCAGGACCCTACTTTCAAACATCTAACTTACAAACGACTCCTACTTGCAAACGGAAGGAGACAACAGGAAGTGAGATGAAATCTACCCCTAAGGAAGGGAAATTCTCTCCTGTAAGAGTTAATATGGGAAAACAATTTCTCCTTTCCACTGATGCTTTCCAATCCTTGTTCCACAAAAAAACCCAAATTTTCAAAAAACATTTTTCATTGGGACAAAAAAGTGAGGTGAAATCTTCTGAAGAGGAGGAAAGACGCAAAACAAATGTCACAGGGGTGATAACCCTTCCCTATGTTTTCCAAAAAGCTTAGAAAAGATTTTTTGGCTGGAGCTAAACACATTAAAAATGTTCAAAATTACAAACAGATTCTACTTAACAACAAACCTACAGTCCCTGTCTTGTTTGCACCGCCTGTATACTGCTGTTCAGAGTATATAGGGACCTTTCCTTATTTTAATTTGGGTGCGGGGTTCCCCTTAATATCCATACAAGACCCAAAGGGCCTGGTAATGGACTGGGGGGTACCCATGCCGTTTGTCTCACTGATTTTCATCCATATTGCCATGACCCGACATGACATTAAACCCGCAAGCAGTTTTAAATGAGATTTTTTCCTTTAAAAATGACATTTGGTGCAGGGACTGTTCTAAACATGGGAAACACGCGTCACTTTACAGGCATACTATAGACACCCCCCAGGTACGATATTTAAAGGAATATTTCACTTTTTTTTTTTTACTTTAAGCATCATTAAAATCACTGCTCCCGAAAAAACGGCCGTTTTTAAAAGTTTTTTTTGCATTGATACATGTCCCCTGGGGTAGGACCCGGGTCCCCAAACCCTTTTTAGGACAATACCATGCAAATTAGCCTTTAAAATGAGCACTTTTGATTTCGAACGTTCGAGTCCCATAGACGTCAATGGGGTTCTAACGTTCGTGCGAACTTGCGGTCCGTTCGCGGGTTCTGGTGCGAACCGAACCGGGGGGTGTTCGGCTCATCCCTAATCCAGAAGAAACCTGAGGCCTTCAATACTTTTACCATTAAAGAAACTGTACCATTCATTAATGGATTCTTTGTCACGGAGGCCGTCATTTGGGGGTACATCCCATCTGAGTCTCCTGGGGACTATGTTTTCTCTTAAGTACCTTTCGAAAGTGTTTGTGTCCCACCACAAACTGATTTTTTTCTCCATTGCATGTCCCAATTTGCGGGTTAGGGACTCTAAATCACTATTAATTTTAGTTTGTGTAGAAAAAACGGTGTCTAAATTAACATTCCTGTGATCCATAAACATAAATACTTCCATAGTGGCTGCAAAAGTGAATAAGTGTGATGGTACTATGTAAAATCTGAAAGAAAAACTTCTGCGCTACTACATAAAGCTGTATAGGAATTAACTGTGATGGTGATTCTTAATGATGCTGCAAAATCAAATATAGCGAACACCCCTCACTACTAGTAAACTGAAATATGCACAAAAAAAAAGTTTTGAAAGAGTGTTTAAAACGAGTTTTATTAAAGGGTTAATATTTGTTATACTCCTTTGAGAATTAATGCTTACATTTAGTATTATTCTGATCATATATAGATCGATCAGAGAATCGATCGATAAAAGCAGCAACTCGGGTCACTAACTCGTTTTAAACACTCTTTCAAAACTTTTTTTACTTTCTTGTTTGAATATAACTTTATCAATGAATAACAAAACGTCATTGCCCACTCAAAGATGGCCGCGGTATAATCACTTACTTGGTCTACAACAAAATGGAGTTGTCTCCACTTCCTGTTCCAATAATATAAAATGACCATGGCATTAGCCAATCCGGTGCCCTGAAGAAGTCACGTGATATGACGCAACGCGTAGGCACGCAACCGGAAATACGTTAGTGCGGACCGGAAGTGACGTAGCAAGTACCACTAACACGCTGTTCCCACTGTTGTTTGGCGCTTTTTCGTTTACCTTCATGTAAGGAGCTATTTTATTGTAATAAACTCCTTGGCTTAACTTTATTACACTATCGGAGTCCTTTGCTTTTAATTACCCCTATATGGAGCCTATCCATCAGAGGAAGTGACGCCTCCCCTAAGAAGGACCAGGACGCCACCACCATCACCGCACCAGAGCGACTACAGACTCATTGAAAGCGTACAGGCACTTTTATTGTGCCATTGAGGTGAGAGTTCTGGGAGCCCCGAGTGGGTATCCATTGCCACGAACAGTCACCAGATCACCTAGCAACGCATGTTCACTTAGCAGTCACAGTTGATATGTTTTATATGTTTATCCAACAATTTATATGATTGAACAACACTTAGTCACTTTGATGCACGTTTTATGTCATTTCAAGGACTTTCACTTTTTTACCTGCACCTGTTTATATTGTGACATCCCAATAGGGATTGTAATTTCATTTTTAAGGAGTGCAGTTTCTTCACATGGTTACTAATTTATTGTTTGCGCAGAATCACGTACACAATTTATCACGATTGTGCATATTTCATGTGAGCTCATCATTACAAGGTAAGGCAAACAAATGACACAGGGAATATAACTACATTAATATCTTGTTGAAAAAACACAAAAACATTTTGAAAGTGTACAATGCCTTTAAAATTTAAAAAAAAAATCTTTTGCCGCAATACCCACCTTCAGTCCTGCACTGTCCCCCACAGAAGGTCTGCTCTTCCAGCAGATGGTCCATCACTTCCATGTGTCTAGGCCAGTGGTTGCCAACCAGTCATCCGTAGACCACTGATGAACCACAAGAAAATGTTGTCGGTCCCCAAGGGTTCTGCCGCAAATCAACATTGTGACGGATGTATACTCCAGTGTTGTGTCCAGTGTTGCTCTTGATGCGCGCTGAGTCAATACTGTCAACACGCATTGATGTCCAATGCCTCTTCTGTAGTTCCAGCTCCTGTGAACTCAGAGGGAAGCGCTGGGAACAGTGCAAAGAGCAGGAAGTGAAGAAGGAGGGGACTTCCAATGGCAGTGCTGATCACAGACTTTGAGAGGGAGCACAGAGCTTGAGTACATGGCTGGATAAGGAGATGAGATTCAATGATGAGTCTGTGTAAGGCAGCAGTGTAAGTTTGGGGAGCAGAGAGCCAGAGCATTGTGTGCATAGGACAGCAGTGTGATCCAAAGTGAGGGGGCAGAGAGCCGAAGCATTGTGTGTATAAGGCATGAAAAATTCATGTTAGTGTTCTGCAGGATTCAAAATTGTAAGTTTAGTACTCCATGAGGTCCAAAAGGTTGGTGACAACTGGTCTAGGCTGTGATAGCAATACCTTGTGAAGGTGCATTATCCCTTTGGCCTAGGCTCAGAGTACTACTGCGCTAAAGTTACAACGTGAGCACTGTTCAGTGTAGAAGTTGGCACACTCACTGACACTGCTGAAGGAAAAAAAGGACCCATGAAGTAACCGGAGTGGCCAGAAGACCCTTGAGGAAAATGTTTGTTTTTAGAGCTGCTGGAAAATATGTTTTTTTTGCAGACTGTGATAAATTACCTAATCACCCATCCTACCAAATATCAGTTCATGTACTATGGAATTATGGGAGTTATAGATAGAAGAGGCCACAGATATTAATTATGTTGGTTAGTCTTCTCTCTTCCCGAGACAGGCGATAACACATAGCTCATTGAAAACAAAATAGTTCAGACTATTCAGTTAGGGTATACAAATAGTGGAATAAATTGAAGTTTTTAATATTTGCTCAGAGCTCCTCTACTAGTAACTCATTTGCTTTTTCCCCCTAGGGATAGTCAAACCTTATAGACTGGCCTCTGTAGAAATCTTCTATTATATGTTCACTTACAGATTATATTTGTGTTGCTGCAACCTACTAGAGTGCCATACTCAAGATAAGGACCCTTGGTTCAACAATTATACAGCCATTAGAAAGAATCTTATACTCTAGTAACCTCTGTAGACGTGATATTTACAGAATATACTTTTAATTGCTAAATATGTGGTACATAACAGAATTCCTTCAAGAATTACATAATTTTAGGATCTACATTGTTGTCTTTTAGTGAACTTTATGTCTTTTGCTGCTGGTTACAAGTACATTTTAGGTGTACTGTGTCACCCATCGATCAATGCAGAAAATTTGCAATTTAAGTGATACTCTTTATTGCCTCACTTATTTTATTTCAGGTTCCAGTTTTCAGAACCTGTTAGTTGTCTTCCTCAGGCTAAAGTCTAAATTTGCTTAATACATTCCGGTTGAATGAAATTAAAAGTTGTTCAAAGTTTTTACAGTTTTTTTTTTTTTTTAAAGCAGCCACAGATGGATGCTGGATCAACACCAGGGACAGAATTTCCATGAGGGATGAATATCCCGTGTGCTGGTGGTTGCTCTGTTCCTGTAAATCGTCATTTCTCAGCCCTTCGTTGCCCTCACAGCTGTGACCTTCTAGTGCTGAAGGGCTTAATACAAGCAGCTCTACCTGTCACAGGTGCTGACTGTCAGCCTTTTTCCCCCTTGCTCCATTAATAGAAGCTGTACTATTAGTTCCCTCAATTAAAAGCACTCTATGAATAGAGGATGGGCAAAATAATGGAAGGTCTACCTCTTCTATTCACAGAGTGCTTTTCATTGTAGGTACAGATTCTATAAAGAGTCATAAACACAAAGATCTCCTGTGCTTGGGAGGAAGCCCACACAATGCAAGTACGCTAAATTTCCATCCAGGCTTGAAAGGATAACTTTTGTCTTGCTGCCCTAATAAGACTGGGGAAGTCTGGAGCCAACCTCTGGCTCTGAGGAAGAGGCTAGTCCTCAAAACGTGTTAGCCTATTGGATCTTCATCTTCTCCTGCCACATGACATGATGTACTGTGGATTGGATGAAGCTGTGCTATGTGATGATCTAGCTTATATTGTTATTTTGTGAGTAAAATACTTACCACTTCTTTTATTAATAAAGCAATAGTTTTAGGATAATGCACTAGGTCAGTGCACCCTCTCATTCTTATTTGTGGCTCCACCAGTACAGATTCTATGAATGGAGCAGGGGAGTGGCAAGGCCTGTCATAATTGGGACTTTTGACAGGTGGAGCCACTTCCATTAAACCTGCAGCACCATAAGATCGCAACTGCAGTTATATCTGTGGGGGGCAGGGGAGTGAAGATTTCAAGAAACAGAGGAACAGAGCTGCCATCAGCACATGGGATTCTTGCTATTCACGTAAGTGCCATCCCTGTGGCTGATTAAAAAAAAATCAGTTTTACGCTTTGGATAGACTGGAGAAGGGTTTGGACATCTGTCAGGTTCTTATTTGTGGGTTACCCGGTTTTGGGATTTCCCCTCACTGTCTGTGACCAATGACCACACTCAAAGTGAACAGAATCTCCCTAGTGGGAACAAACACTGTTAAAACTTTAAAATCATTCCAATCTTTCCAAAATCTAACCAAAGAAGATACTGAAAACAGCTGGTGTTATTTATTAATGTTAACTTTATTTTCTGTGTTTTTTTCTTTAAAGATATAGTTAGGTTCCAACACCCTCCCATAAAGATTTGGAATTACCCCATTCCCTCCCACTCACATACACTCCTGTTGTGTCATAGCTATGAATGGCCTCAACCAGTAGGAATGTCCTGGGAGACAAGAAGGGCTGGGCAAACGCCTACACTATAAGGAAGTACCTGTCACAGAAGCTGACATTCAGCTGTGGTAGATGTGAATGAGATCTGCTATAGGTATGTGCATGCATACTTAAATTAGAACTATAGGAAAAACTTTTTTTATCATTTTGGATAGAGCAAGGGAGGGTTATAACCCCTGACAGCTTTTTTTTCGCCATCTGTTTCCCTTCACGTTCTGTCCCATAGCCAAACAGGAATTGAGAGGAAATCCCTTCAAATTTGGGGAATTCCTTGGGGACCCCCAGGTCACCAGAACTAGTGTTCCCAATGGAAAATTTCCCTTCTATTACTTTAACGGGGACAACCCAAAATTTGGGGTTTTCTTTTACTTTCACTTTCAATGATAATGGTAAACAGGACAAATAGAGAGGTTGACTCTCCATAACGGGGGCACAGCAATAAAAACTGACAGGCATTCTAATCCCTCCACACTCTATCCAAAACTAAAAAAAAAAGTTTTGCCTTAATGTTATACTTTAACCGCTTGCCAACCGCCACATGTAGATATACGTCAACAAAATGGCATGGACAGGCAAATGAGCGTACAATTATGTCCCTTTAAATTTGCCGCTGTGCCATCCTGTTGCACCGCCGGCGGCATGCCCCCACTGAAAGCTCTTTGAGTGTGATTGCGGGTCCCGCGGACTCAATGTCCGTGGGGATACCCGCGATCGTCTCACGGAGAGAAAGAACAGGGAAATGCTGATGTAAACAAGCATTTCCCCGTTCTGCCTAGGGACAGGACACTGATCACAGCTCCCTGTAATCGGGAGCGGTGATCAGTGTCGTGTCACACATATCCATGCCCCCCCACAGTTAGAATCACTTCCTAGGACACACTTAACCCCTACAGCACCACCCCTTCACTGCCAGTCACATTTACACAGTAATCAATGCATTTTTAATCGCACTGATCACTGTATAAATGTGAATGGTTCCAAAATAGCGCCAAAAGTGTCACATAATGTCGCAGTCGCGATAAGAAAATCGCTGATCACCGCCATTACTAGTAAAAAAAAAAAATTATTAATAAAAATGCCATAAAACTATCCCCTATTTTGTAGACGCTATAACTTTTGCGCAAACCAATCAATAAACGCTTATTGCGATTTTTTTTTACCAAAAATATGTAGAAGAATACGTATCGGCCTAAACTGTGGAAAAAAATGTTTTTTTATATATTTTTGGGGATATTTATTATAGCAAAAAGTAAAAAATAATGCGTTTTTTCAAAATTGTCACTATTTTTTTATTTATAGCGCAAAAAATAAAAACCACAGAGGTGATCAAATACCACCAAAAGAAAGCTCTATTTGTGGGGAAAAAAGGACGTCAATTTTGTTTGGGAGCCACGTCGCACGACCGTGCAATTGTCAGTTAAATCGACGCATTTCCCGAATCGCAAAAAAGTGCTCTGGTCTTTGGCCAGCCAAATGGTCTGGGGCTGAAGTGGTTAAGTGACTGCACTATATACTGCATCTGCTAGCAGCTGTATTTTTTAAGTGATTGAGTCAATTTAAAAAAGAATTCCAGGTATGTCTATTTTTACATATTTACCTTTGTCCAGCTTGGACCAATGTATCTATGCGTATACTGTATCTGTGGGATCCCTCTAGAAGCTGGAGATCCCTGTTGTAGACACCACTACTCCAGTGACCTCCACTAGCTTCCATGATCGGTGCCGAGTGACTGTCCTGCTGCATTGTGAACATAGGAGCTTGCCTGCTCTGCATGGGTGCCATTCAGGGGATGCTTTGCATTTTCTCAATGAATGTAAAACATTCCCCGGAGGAGGTGATCAGAGAATTCTTTGCATTCACTGACAAAAAAATGGTTGATCTCGTGGAAGCTAGTGAAAATTACTGTAGTAGTGGAGTCTGCGTTTTTTTTTTAACAGAACACAGTCTCCTGCAGATATACCAGTTAGACAGTTGAGACAAACCATTTAACACTGACAGGGTTGTCAATGATCAGGTTTATTCATTTATGAAAAATATTTATTCCAAAAGGAACAAAACTGTGAGCTGTACATGCTTAAAAAGTGTTAGCTGGCATTTGGCTTCAATTTGTTAGTTTATTTAAATCTGCTAGTGCATCTAACACTCTCTTCCCCCCAGACTGATAATGCTGTTTTCCGAAATTATCTCTGTTGCTCCTTCATCCAGAGTGTAAGCACCCTAAGGCAGTGAGTGTGTTACTGGCCAGATCACCAAGTGAAATTTTTGGGTTTAATACCTATTTAACACAATATTAGTAATAAAAATGTATACAAAAGAGAATAACCGCACACTTAAGAGAAAGTAACCCTCCCAGTAAACATATATATATATATATATATATATATATATATATATATATATATATATACACTATAACCAAATAAGTTAAATAACAGTAAATTATGAAAAAAAATCCGTGATGCAATGCTCCTTAAGTGAATTGAACACCAAACCAGTGTCACCAGCAACCACTATCACCCAGAATATGATAAGGTATCTGCTTACCAGATTTCCATGACTCTTTTTTTTTCAAGAGAAGTCATGTAACGTATATAGGATCATGCATGTAGGATCACCCCAAAGCCCTCACTTTATTTCCCCATGTTCTCTTACCATCTGGAAGTCAATCACTAAACAAACCAACCAAAACTCCACAGAAGGGAAATCATGTAAAAAAAGAAGAGAAGGCCTCTTCATAGTGCAGTAAAAGAGAAATAGCATATTTACTAAATAATTGAATAAACTCACAATGGTTTAAAAAACATGCGCATGTAAAAACATATCACCATGCCGGCAAGGAGCGCTGGTTCCGGGAACGCTGTGATATTGGCACAAGGCTTTGCCCAGACAATGATGTTGGCGCAAGAGGGAGCCTTGTGCCAACATCACTGCATTCCCAGAGGTCCTTGCCGGCATGGTGATATGTTTTTGAAACCATTGTAAGTGTATTCACTTATTTAATAAATATGCCATTTGTCTTTTACTGCACTATGGAGAAGCGCTTCTCTCTTCTTTTTTTTTTTTTTTTTTATATGATTTCTCTTGTGTGGAGTTTTGGTTGGTTTGTTGAGTGGTGGACTGCCAGGTGATAAGAGAACGTTGGGTAAATAAAGTGACTGCTTTGGAGTTATCCTATATGCCTTACATGACTTCTGTTGACTAAGAGAGTCATGGAAATCTGGTAAGCAGTTACCTTATTACATTTTGTGTGACAGTGGCTGCTGGTGACAGTGGTTTGGTGTTGAATTAATTTAAAGAAGAACTGCAGTCTGCTCACATAATTTGTAATAAAAAAACATCTTTGTCATTCTGAAGCTTCCCTCCAACCAATTTGCATATTATTTTATAGGGATGAGCTTCGAGTTCGAGTCAAACCCATGTTTGACTCGAAAATTGCATGTTCGACCGTTCATCGAATTGTGAACGATATGGGCCGATATTGGTGGTGTTCTTCTGATCCTATTAGTACCGCAGGCAGCTGCAGTATTTGCAAGTTAGTGTAGTATGTCCTCTGCACATTGTGCACCTAAAGCTACCTGAAGAAAATTGGTGGTGTTCTTCTGATCCTATTAGTACCGCAGGCAGCTGCAGTATTTACAGTTAGTGTAGTGCGTCCTCTGCACAGTGTGCACCTAAAGCTACCGAAGAAAATTGGTGGTGTTCTTCTGATCCTATTAGTACTGCAGGCTGCTGCAGTATTTACAGTAAGTGTAGTGCGTCCTCTGCACAGTGTGCACCTAAAGCTACCTGAAGAAAATTGGTGGTGTTCTTCTGATCCTATTAGTACCACAGGCAGCTGCAGTTTTTACAAGTTTGTGTAGGGTACCCTCTGCACAGTGTGCACCTAAAGCTACCTGAAGAAAATTGGTGGTGTTCTTCTGATCCCATTAGTACCGCAGGCAGCTGCAGTATTTACAGTTAGTGTAGTGCGTCCTCCGCACAGTGTGCACCTAAAGCTACCTGAAGAAAATTGGTGGAGTTCTTCTGATCCTATTAGTACCGCAGGCAGCTGCAGTATTTACAGTTAGTGTAGTGGGTCCTCTGCACAGTGTGCACCTAAATCTACCTGAAGACAATTGCTGTTGTTCTGCTCCTATTAATACCACAGGCAGGCAGCTGCAGCATTTACAGTTAGTGTACTGTGTCCTCTGCATAGTGTGCACCTAAAACTACCTGAAGACAATTGCTGTTGTTCTGTTCCTATTAATACCACAGGCACTCAGCAACAGTATTTACAGTTTGTGTACTGTGTCCTCTGCACAGTGTGCACCTAAAGCTACCTGAAGAAAATTGGTGGTGTTCTTTTGATCCTATTAGTACCACAGGCAGGCAGCTGCAGTATTTACAGTTAGTTTATTGCGTCCTCTGCACAGTGTGCACCTAAAGCTACCTGAAGACAATTGCTGTTGTTCTGATCCTATTAATACCACAGGCAGGCAGCTACAGTATTTACAGTTAGTGTACTGTGTCCTCTGCACAGTGTGCACCTAAAGCTACCTGAAGAAAATTGGTGGTGTTCTTTTGATCCTATTAGTACCACAGCCAGGCATCTGCAGTGTTTACAGTTAGTGTATTGCGTCCTCAGCACAGTGTGCACCTAAAGCTACCTGAAGACAATTGCTGTTGTTCTGATCCTATTAATACCACAGGCAGGCAGCTGCAGTATTTACAGTTAGTGTACTGTGTCCTCTGCACAGTGTGCACCTAAAACTACCTGAAGACAATTGCTGTTGTTCTGATCCTATTAATACCACAGGCAGGCAGCTATAGTATTTACAGTTAGTGTACTGTGTCCTCTGCACAGTGAGCACCTAAAGCTACCTGAAGAAAATTGGTGGTGTTCTTCTGATCCTATTAGTACCACAGGCAGGCAGTTGATTCTGCTAGCCGCAGTATCAGTATATATATATATATACATCCCAGCTTTGTGCAGCTGCATCTCACTGCACATTAGTATGTCTGGAAGGCCAACAAGAAGAGGCAGACAGTCACAAGCCAATAAAAGAGGGCAAGAAGGCTCTGTGTCTAGAGGCAACAGTGCTGGTCGTGGAGACGGTGCATCCTCATCAGCACGTGGCCGTGGGACATGCTTGTCCTTTTTTCCGGCAGCTGGCCATGTTGAGCCGCAACATGCCGAAGACTTGGTAAAGTGGATGACCAAGCCGTCCTCATCCTCCTCATCCTTTCTCACCCAGGCTCAGGGTACTTTGTCTGGCAAAGCAGCTGCCAACGTGATCTCTTCCCTCGGCTCAATGGCATCAGTCACTCCTTCCCTAGCCCCACCATGTCCTCCTGAGGAGTCCCCCGAACTATTTGACCACAGTGTTGGGTACATGTTCCAGGAGGATGCCCAGCATTTTGAAGGCTCCGATGGAAGGCTCCCATCTAGTGTAAGGCAGTAACGTGAGCCCAGAGAGAGGAGGTGCCCAAGAAGGACAGCAATCTGGCAGTCATGTTCTCCCAGCTGCAGCATACTGCCAGCTTTGCTCCAGTGCTGAGGAGGAAGGGGATGATGAGGTCACTGACTCCACATGAGTGCCTGATAGGAGAGAGGAGGAGGAGGAGGCACATCTCCAACGAGGCAGGATGCCCTCCAGGGGCCAGCTTAAGGGCAGCACACTGACTGTATCACACCGCAGAACTCCGCATGTGCAGGGCACTGCTGTCTCTGCACATTATTCCAAAAGTTCTTTGGTGTGGGCCTTTTTTGAGATTAGTGCATCAGATCCCACCGCTGCTATTTGCAACATATGTCTCAAGCGTATCTCGCATGGCCAAAACATCACCTGCTTGGGCTCCACATGCTTGACCAGACATATGTCAACCTGCCATGCAGTTCGTTGACAAGCGTATCTAAAAGACCCACACCAAAGAACAAAGCGGGCCTCTCCTTGCCCCACTATACCTTCAGTACACCAACGTCAGATTGTACAAGGAAAATTTCCCTGCCACAGCTGCTGCACCACCGAAAGAAGTTTGCTCCCAGCCATCCACATGCCCAGCGGTTGAATGCTAGCTTGGCTAAATTTCTAGCACCTCAACTGCTGCCTTTTCAGTTGGTAGACTCTGCCCCCTTCCGTGAGTTTGTGGAATGTGCGGTTCCTTAGGGGCAGGTTCCCAAACGCCACTTTTTCTCACAGAAGGCGATTCTGGCTCTCTACCGGCATGTGGAAGGCAATGTCTTGGCCTCGCTGGACAGGGCGGTCAGCGGTAAGGTGCATATTACCGCTGACTCATGGTCCAGCAGGCGTGGACAGGGACGTTACCTATCTTTCACCGTGCACTGGGTGACTCTTCTGGCAGCTGGGAAGGATGAAGGACAGGGTGCAGTAGTGTTGGAGGTTGTTCCACCACCATGCCTCCAAAATTCTACTAGTGGTGATTCTGCCATACCTCTCTCTCCTCCACCCCTCCTCTTCTTCTTCCTCCATGGCCTCTTCCTGTGCTGATTTGTCCTCAGAACCAGCGGTGCTCCGTAGGCGTTCAAGGGGCTACGCAAGCAAAAAGATGTCATGCAGTGCTTGAGCTGGTGTGCTTGGGGGACAGGAGCCACACTGGGGCAGAGATTCTGTGAGCTCTGCAGGGGCAGGTTCAGAGGTGGTTGACGCCACGCCAGCTTAAGGCAGGAACAACTGACCCATGTTCCCTGTTTGGCTCACGTCCTTAACTTGGTGGTGCAGCAGTTCTTGGGCAGGTACCTGGGCTTACAGGATGTCCTGAGGCAGGCCAGGAAAGTCTGTGTGCATTTCCACGGGTCATATAATGCCAGTGCTCGGCTGGCTGACCTCCAAAAGGAATTTAACCTGCCCAAGAACCGCTTAATTTGTGACATGCCCACCAGGTGGAACTCAACGTTGGCATGCTTCAGCGGCTGCACACGCAGCAGAGGGCCATAAATGAGTACCTGTGCGACTATGGCACCAGGACAGGATCAGGGGACCTTGTTTTTTTTTCCCCATGCCAGTGGGCTATGATCAGGGATGCATGCACTGTCCTGTCACCATTTGAGGAGGCCATGAGGATGTTGAGCAGTGACAGTGCATGCATCAGTGACACTGTCCCTCTTGTCCACCTGTTGGAGCACACGCTGCGTGGAATAATGGACAGGGAACTTGAGGCAGAACAGAGGAAGGAAGAGGAGGACTTCCTTACGTGTCATGAAGATCCTGCTAGTAACAGGCAGATTAGACCCATCGGTGCATGTTTGCGGGCGTCTATGCGCACATGCACTCCTTAGTGTCTGGTGGGTTATTTAAACTTGTCTGGCACTTGCATCATTGCTGTTTGCTCTGCAGCTCTGTATATGTGTTCCCTGAAAACCTGATATCTGCTACTGTTTTGACCCGGCTTGCTTTGAGACTGTTCCTGTTATCCGCCTGTACCTGATCCTGTTTGACGATCCCTCTGCCTGCTCCTTTTGTACCTCTGCTGCCAGCATGCTTTCCGACCCGACCTGTCTGACGTTTCTGGACTTCCATCCAGTCTGCTGAGCCTGTCTGCTGAGCCATCCCGGCTGCTCACCTGTTTGCTGATTCATCCAGTCTGCTGTGCCTGTCTACTGAGCCATCCAGGCTGTTCACCTGTCTGCTGATCAATCCAGTCTGCTGGGCCTGTCTGCTGAGCCATCCCGGCTGTTCACCTGTCTGCTGATTCATCCAGTCTGCTAGGTCTGTCTGCTGAGCCATCCAGGCTGCTCACCTGTCTGCTGATCCATCCAGTCTGTTGTCCTGTCTGCTGAGTTGTCCAGTCTGCAGTTCCTGACCATCCAGCCATCTGATCCTTCTGCTGTTGATCCTGCCAGGCACTCATACCACTCCGCACTCCTGCACCCCTGTCACCACTACCAGGGGCCCTCGAGTCGGAGGTGTAGGAGAGGCCATCCTCTGCAATTCAGGCTCACCCTTTAGGTACGTAACAGTAGCAAACAGCCATGTCTGAGCCCGAGCAGGGAACCTCTCCTATGCAGGAACTTTGTTTGCACTTAGCAGGCCTGACCCAGGCTGTCAAAAGCCTTCAGGAAGGATACACCGGTTGGAGGAATGGGTCCAAGTACTGTCTTCTCCCACTGGAATCCAAGGAACCCCTCAAGCCTCTACCTCTTCTACAGGCACCGCATCCTCTCCTATGGTGGTGATGCTTCTGCCCTAACCACGTGTCCCCACACCCGAAAAATTTGCTGGGGAATGTAGCAAATTCAGGGCGTTTCGCAATTCCTGTGAACTGTACTTCGCCCTCCAGCCATGTACCTTCTCTTTGGAAGCCACCAAGGTGGGCTTTGTTGTCTCTTTACTTTCGGGTGAACCCCAAACCTGGGCCCATCGCCTCCTGGAACAGAAAGCCGATGTGTTGACCAACCTTACCACCTTCTTCAATACCATGGCTCAACTATATGAAGGAAAAAACAGAAAAACACTGCGCTAAATTATTAAAATGAAGCAGCTACATACGGTGTGACAAACAACAATGAATAATGTGAATAAAAAAAAATTGTAGCGCATAAACGTGATGAAGGTTCTCCACAACATACCTTAGTGATAAAAAATGTGTGTGATTTATCAAGACAAAAACATGAATAAAGGAAAGTCCATATAAATGTCTCTACAAATGTGTATAAACAAACAAAAATGGCTGTGAAAAAGTTTGTGATGTGAATAAAAACTAAGTGGGTTCAACACATGGATGCCACTTCCGTCAAGAATTCCAACAGGGCAAAACAGTAGTAAGCTGGACTCTTACCAGATCTCGTGGACTCCCCTGTCGTATGACATGGAGTCATGGGAGCGTTACACCACACCAGGCCTGTAAGTCGATATGCGAATTGACACCGGTCTTGAGTATCGATTCCCCAGGTTCTCACGGGATCATCTAACGACTCCTTATAGTGACCATGGGCGGAATTCTGGCGACTGAAGTGTATGGTGTATAGCCAAGATGGGCTATATTTGAGCTCTCCCAGTCATATGTGGAAAGAAAAAGAGAGCTTCTCCATAGTGCAGATAAAATGGTGGTATCTTTTTATTTTAATAAAACCAGATACATAAAAACAAAGTGATCACAAAATAAAAATTATATATATGGGGCAACCTAAGAGAAGTTAAAAAAGCCCGACATGTTTCGACCCATAGGTCTTCTACTGGTTCTAATGCCCCAGTAGAAGACCTATGGGTCGAAACATGTCGGGCTGAATTCGCCTACAACAATTCTACACACTCTGCTACAAAACAAACCCCATTTTTTGCCAATTATGGCTTCCATCCATCATTCCTGCCCAGCTCCATCCCAGAATGTCCTGTACCAGCAGTTCATGAAACAATTAATTTTTTTTCTCTCAACAATCAGCTCTTGCAAGAAACTATGGCCAGGACACAATAAAGAAGTTTTTGATAAAAAGAAACGTGGAGAACTGTTACTGGCACCCGGTAATCTAGTTTGGTTGTCTACACCGAACCTGAAGATGGCATGCCCTTTGAAAAAGCTGGGTCCTAAATTCATAGGCCCATTTCCTGTGAAGAGGAAAATCAATGAAGTGGCTTACGAGTTGGAACTTCCTGAGTCACTTAAAATTCATCCTGTTTTCCATGTAACACTATTAAAACCCTCTGTTGCTAATTCCTTTCCTGGCCGAAGCTCTGACCCTCCTGATCCTGTATTAGTAGATGGGGAAGAGGAGTTTGAGGTAGAAGCAATAGTGGATTGCAGGAGGAGAAACAATCAAACTCAATTCCTGATCAAATGGAAGGGTTATGGGCCCGAGGAGAATTTCCCAAGGAGAATTCATGGGAAACATCTACGCTAAGAATGACTGATAAGTATGTGGACGGGGGATTATAACGGTGCTAAGGTCAAGGGGTATGAAGAAGAAGAGTACGAAAAGGGAGATTGTAAAAGACAAAGTTTACAAAGTTTATTAATGGTAATACAAAAATCGAAAATTACATAGGAACAATAAACACTTAAAATCAATACGTATACTGTATATGACCCATAATATGATGAAGTAGGCCAGATGGAAGTGGCTGACATAAAGGGGGCTCGATTTCCTACATGTTTCGCCAAGGCATTGGCTTCTTCAGGGAACAAGAGCTCAAAATGTGAATATAAGGAGGGAGTTCTGTATATGGAGATATAGAAAGCATCATGTGATCAAAAAATATATTGATACAGTACATCGTATATGTTCAGAAAGGTCAACATTGTGGCTGGATAGACATGCAACCCAGAGAACCCACCAATTCCGGCAAAGCAAACATTCCTGCGGCATCAGTACCAAGGGGGGGGGGGCGCACGGAGGCGTCACCACAGGGGAGTAAGCAGGCCGCGCCGTATAGTGTGCCTGCAGGGAGTATACAGTAGACCTGGCAATGGAGTGTATTGACAATGTATAGGTAATTATTGAGTTTAGCATACGAGAAACAAGGGATAGTTACATATCGGTTGCATGAAGCTAAAATGTGTAAAAGTATATAGGTAGTGTAACTAAATCTCGTTAGAGAGGTATAAACTCACGTTTTTCTTTAAAAGCAGATAGGATAAGGAGGACACAGAGTGCCTGCAGGTCAATACACACAGACAGCAAGACAGTCGATGGTGTAAACCAAATCAGCGGTCAGCTGAAAAAGAGCCTAGGTGAAGAAATGAATTGCTTAAAGGGTAATACTAGTGATTACTTTGAATTTAACAGGGCAAGAGTCATCGAAGGGGTACTTACTTAATGTAATCAGCTACCAGCTAGGGGTATAATGGTGGTGCAGTTACCCATATAGAGTATGTAGCTTGAAGGTTTTTAATAGGTAGTCTTTGAGATAAGGCAGCAATTACGGTGCGTCCTAGATAGGATAGATGCAGGAGAAGAGTTTAGAGCAATATAGATTCTATTGGGCAAGTAGGATTGCTGGAAGGACAAGGAGTATCATACCTAATAAGCCCTATGACAGACAGTGTCATTCAGAAAAAATCAGCATTGGCCAAGAGACTGAATGATGAGTCCAAAGTAGTTTCTGTGGATAATAATAGGGGGCACAGTAAGTGGTACACAGAAAAGAGATTAACGCAGACTGCCGTCAGAGAAGGGGATTACCTGGATGCTGTGTGTGGGGGAGATGCAGGCACCGGCCGATGGGAGAGGGATGCGCCTTGGTACCTCCCATTCCATGGCGTCTCGCTCTCCCATTCGCTACTTGGCCAGTCAGTTCTGAGCATGCGCGCGCGGTGCATGATGGAACGGGTAGTTCCACGGCACCGCATGGCGCGCAGGCGCGGATGCCTCTCATTTGCGTCCGCACACCTGATCAGTATCTGATCAGGTGTGGGGGGTATATCAGCAACCGGCCAGTTCCCCAGTCCCTTTGTTGGACGAGGGACGTGCCTGCATCTCCCCCACACACAGCATCCAGGTAATCCCCTTCTCTGACGGCAGTCTGCGTTAATCTCTTTTCTGTGTACCACTTACTGTGCCTCCTATTATTAGCCACAGAAACTACTTTGGACTCATCATTCAGTCTCTTGGCCAATGCTGATTTTTTCTGAATGACACTGTCTGTCATAGGGCTTATTAGGTATGGTACTCCTTGTCCTTCCAGCAATCCTACTTGCCCAATAGAATCTATATTGCTCTAAACTCTTCTCCTGCATCTATCCTATCTAGGACGCACCGTAATTGCTGTCTTATCTCAAAGACTACCTATTAAAAACCTTCAAGCTACATACTCTATATGGGTAACTGCACCACCATTATACCCCTAGCTGGTAGCTGATTACATTAAGTAAGTACCCCTTCGATGACTCTTGCCCTGTTAAATTCAAAGTAATCACTAGTATTACCCTTTAAGCAATTCATTTCTTCACCTAGGCTCTTTTTCAACTGACCGCTGATTTGGTTTATACCATCGACTGTCTTGCTGTCTGTGTGTATTGACCTGCAGGCACTCTGTGTCCTCCTTATCCTATCTGCTTTTAAAGAAAAACGTGAGTTTATACCTCTCTAACGAGATTTAGTTACACTACCTATATACTTTTACACATTTTAGCTTCATGCAACCGATATGTAACTATCCCTTGTTTCTCGTATGCTAAACTCAATAATTACTTATACATTGTCAATACACTCCATTGCCAGGTCTACTGTATACTCCCTGCAGGCACACTATACGGCGCGGCCTGCTTACTCCCCTGTGGTGACGCCTCCGTGCACCCCCCCCCCCCCTGGTACTGACGCCGCAGGTATGTTTGCTTTGCCGGAATTGGTGGGTTCTCTGGGTTGCATGTCTATCCAGCCACAATGTTGACCTTTCTGAACATATACGATGTACTGTATCAATATATTTTTTGATCACATGATGCTTTCTATATCTCCATATACAGAACTCCCTCCTTATATTCACATTTTGAGCTCTTGTTCCCTGAAGAAGCCAATGCCTTGGCGAAACATGTAGGAAATCGAGCCCCCTTTATGTCGGCCACTTCCATCTGGCCTACTTCATCATATTATGGGTCATATACAGTATACGTATTGATTTTAAGTGTTTATTGTTCCTATGTAATTTTCGATTTTTGTATTACCATTAATAAACTTTGTAAACTTTGTCTTTTACAATCTCCCTTTTCGTGCTCTTCTTCTTCATACCCCTTGACCTTAGCACCATTATAATCCCCCGTCCACATACTTATCAGTCATTCGATTATTTTGGGGATGAGGTGCTGCATTATACGGTACCACCTAGCCACTCCTATATAATCTACGTTAAGAGTCTGGTTCAATCCTTTAAAGGTCCCATCCTGAAAAATTAGCTTGGATGGGCATCCGGAGGCTGCCCCTTGGGGGGGGGCAATGTCATGAAGATCCTGCTAGTAACAGACAGATTAGACCCATCGGTGCACGATTGCGGGCGTCTATGCGCACGCGCACATGCACTCGTTAGTGTCTGGCGGGTTATTTAAACCTGTCTAGCACTTGCATCATTGCTGTTTGCTCTGCAGCTCTGTGTATATGTTCCCTGAAAACCTGATATCTGCTCCTGTTTTGACCCGGCTTGCTTTGAGACTGTTCCTGTTATCCGCCTGTACCTGATCCTTGGCTTGTTTGACGATCCCTCTGCCTGCTCCTTTTGTACCTCTGTTGCCAGCCTGCTTTCCGACCTGACCTGTCTGACGTTCCTGGACTTCCATCCAGTCTGCTAAACCATCCCGGCTGCTCACCTGTTTGCTGATTCATCCACTCTGCTGGGCCTGTCTGCTGAGCCATCCAGGCTGTTCACCTGTCTGCTGATCCATCCAGTCTGTTGGGCCTGTCTGCTGAGCCATCCCGGCTGTTCACCTGTCTGCTGATTCATCCAGTCTGCTGGGTCTGTTTGCTGAGCTATCCAGGCTGCTCACCTGTCTGCTGATCCATCCAGTCTGTTGTCTTGTCTGCTGAGTTGTCCAGTCTGCAGTTCCTGTCTACTGATCCATCCCGTCAGCTGTGCTGGCCATCTGATCCTTCTGCTGTTGATCCTGCCAGGCACTCATACCACTCCGCACTCCTGCACCCCTGTCACCACTACCAGGGGCCCTCGAGTCGGAGGCGTAGGAGAGGCCATCCTCTGGAATTCAGGCTCACCCTTTAGGTACATAACATTACCTCTCAAGGCTCCCTTTATCCAGACAGCGTTCTTGCATGCCCGCCGATCACACAGGAAGAGGACAAGGAGGAGGAGGAGGAGGATTGTGTCAGCATGAAAGTGGAGCCTGGCACTCAGCATCAGCAACAGTCTTCAAGGGATCATTTACAGTCCGTAGAAACCCATGGACCCATGTGGGAAGAGGTGGCTGCAGATCATGTCGTCCTTAGTGACCCAGAGGACTCTGGACCGAATGCCTCAGCAAACCTATGCTGCATGACCTCCCTGATCCTACAAAGCCTGCTGAAGGATCCTTGTATTCGTGGTATCAAGGGGAGGGATGATTACTGGCTTTCAACCCTCCTTGATCCACATTACAAGGGTAAGGTTGCGGACCTTATCTTGCCGTCGCAGAGGGAGCAGAGGATGAAACAACTTTGGGAGGCCTTGCAGAAAGGTTTGTGCAATGCGCTTCCAGAGCCTGGGAGGTTACAATTTCCTGGTCCTCCTTGACAACATGTTGTTGAGGCTTCGGTCAGTCACAGAAGGAGCGGTGGAGAAGGTGGCCGTCTGACCGATGCATTCAGAGAATTTTTTAGTCCGCAGCCTAAAGGTCTGATCGGTTCCAGCAACCATCGTCAGCGTCTGATTCACATGGTGCAGGATTACCTAGGGGAAAGATCAGACTTGGACACCTTTCCCACCGAAAATCCTCTGGGTTACTGGGTCTTGAGGATGGATTACTGGCCAGAGCGTGCACAGTATGCAATTGAGCTACTGGCCTATCCAGCATCCAGCGTTTTTTCGGAACGCACATTCAGTGCTGCTGGAGGCTTTGTAACTGATCGCAGGGTGCGCCTATCCACCAAATTGGTCAATCGGCTGACTTTCATAAAAATGAATCAGTCTTGGATCACCAGCTACCAAGCACCTGATACTGATGTAACCGATTGATTTTTTTTTAATGTGAGATCCCTTCAAGACTGCCTATGCTAATGCTGAGTGACTATCCTGTTATGCTGAGTCACAATCCTCTTCCTCCTCAATTTTCATGCTGATAGCTTGTAAGAACATTTTTGGTTCTGGGCACCGCCACCAGTGGCCAAGGCCCAATTTTTCTGCCCCTGTTTAACAGGGGCATGTAATTACAATTTTTGATGCAATACTTTGCAGCAGGGCTCATTCCTGCGCTCCAACTATAGTATCTGTGAAGTGGAATAGAAAAGACTACCGCGCTACATGTACATACAAATTATGGAATTTAAATAAACAAACCCCAACAAAATCATTAAAAAACATGTGAAGGAATGTAAATTAACAAAATCAATAAATGAAAATAGAGCAGCCGCTAAAAGTGGGATACACACACTAAAACAGTCAAAATCAAAAAAACGCAGCGCTGTGAGAGTAAATTACTAGAGGGTTAGCCTATGGGTGAACAAATTATGAAGTGAAAGTAACCTTGATATGTGTTGATATGAAATACACAATATGAATTTAGAAATTGGTCCCATAAAACATTAAACTCAAAAAAAGAAACCACAAGAAAACAGTCCGAATCTGTGTCCCAAACAGAAGGATGAGATGATGTGGGAAGATATGGGTGACAATCCCGGTTGACAGGTAGAAATGCAATTGGATAAATTGAGACCTTCACCGCACCACTGTGAAAAATAATAAGAATGTGCGCTTACCAGAAGGCAAGCTTATATGAGCTTGCGACCTTAACCCGGTCAGGGCCTTTCATGGACTGAAAATACCAACGCACCACTTCTGCTTTAAGGTAGGTACACTGTCCGTCAGATACCAGGAAATCATTCAATCAGGGAGATATTACCCTCCAGCTAAAGATTGTTCTCATCTTGATGCGGAGCTCCTGTGAATGATTGCAGTCTTTGTAATTTTTATGTTTTTTGTTCTGACTCTACTAACAAAGACAGGAGCTCCGCATCAAGATGAGAACAATCTTTAGCTGGAGGGTAATATCTCCCTGATTGAATGATTTCCTGGTATCTGACGGACAGTGTACCTACCTTAAAGCAGAAGTGGTGCGTTGGTATTTTCAGTCCATGAAAGGCCCTGACCGGGTTAAGGTAAGCGCACATTCTTATTATTTTTCACAGTGGTGCGGTGAAGGTCTGCATTTCTACCTGTCAACCGGGATTGTCACCCATATCTTCCCACATCATCTCATCCTTCTGTTTGGGACACAGATTTGGACTGTTTTCTTGTGGTTTCTTTTTTTGAGTTTAATGTTTTATGGGACCAATTTCTAAATTCATATTGTGTATTTCATATCAACACATATCAAGGTTGCTTTCACTTCATAATTTGTTCACCCATAGGCTAACGCTCTAGTAATTTACTCTCACAGCGCTGCGTTTTTTTTATTTTGACTGTATAGTATCTGTGAGGGGTTGCAGTGTTGTGGCACTAGCACCAACCAGTGCCCAAGGCCCAATTTTTCAGCCCCTGTTTAACAGGGGTGTATAATTACAATTTTTGATGCAGTACTTTGCAGCAGGGCTCATTTCTGCGCTCCAACTATAGCATCTGCTAGGGGTTGCAGTGTTGTGGCAATTTTTCTGCCCCTGTTTAACAGGGCCATGTAATTACAATTTTTGATGCAATACTTTGCAGCAGGGCTCATTCCTGCGCTCCAAGTAGAGTATCTGTGAGGGGTTGCAGTGTTGTTGCACCAGCACCAGTGCCCAAGGCCCAAATTTTCAGCCCCTGTTTAACAGGGGCGTGTAATTACAATTTTTGATGCAATACTTTGCAGCAGGGCTCATTCCCGCGCTATAGCATCAGTGAGGGGTTGCAGTGTTGTGGCACCAGTGCCTAAGGCCCAATTTTTCTGCCCCTGTTCAACAGGGACATGTAATTACAATTCTTGATCTAATATTTCACAGCAGGGCCTATTCCTGCGCCCACCAAGAGTAACTGTGAAGGCTTACAGTGCTGTGGCACCACCACCACCACCAAAGGCCCAATTTTTCTACCACTGTTCAACAATGGCATGTAATTACAATTCTTGATCTAATATTTCACAGCACGGCCCGTTCCTGCGCCCACCAAGAGTAACTGTAAGGGCTTACAGTATTGTGACAACACCAACACCCAACACCTAAGGTCCCAATTTCTGCAGAGTATATAGGGCAGGCCCCTACTTTCAAACATCCAACTTACAAACGACTCCTACTTGCAAACGGAAGTAAGAATTAATATGGGAAAACGTGTCTCCTCTTCACTGATGCTTTATCACCAATCTTTGTTTCACTACAAAACCCACATTTTCAAAAAACATTTGTCATTGGGACAAAAAGTGAGGTGATATCTTCTGAAGACACCCCCCAGGTATGATATTTAAAGGAATATGTCACCTTTTTTTCACTTTAAGCATCAATAAAATCACTGCTCCCCAAAAAATGGACGATTTTAAAACTTTTTTTGCATTGATACATGTCCCCTGGGGCAGGACCCGGGTCCCAACCCTTTTTAGGACAATACCATGCATATAAGCATTTAAAATTAGCACTTTTGATTTTGAGCGTTCGAGTCCCATAGACTTTAATGGGGTTCTAAAGTTTGCGCAAACTTTCAGTCCGTTCGCAGGTTCTGGTGCGAACCGAACCGGGGGGTGTTAGGCTCATCCCTATTATTTTATATATATACTGTGATTCTGCTGTACTTGCCAAATATGCTTCAGAAATCTCCCTCCACTAAGTCTGGCTGCAGCCATTTTTACTGTGGGCAGCTGAAGCTGCTGCCTGTTCACTTCCTGGATTTACGCAGACACACAGGCACACCTCCAGCTCTGCAGCCCCACAGCTCCGATTGGCCCTCTTATGACTCATTCCCCCTCCCTTCCTTCCAAACTCTCACGAGAGTGAGAGAGAGAGCTGTGCATGATGTCAAAAGCCTAGGCTAATGACCAGACAAGAAACAGGAAGTAGGTTGTATAAGGTATTTACTGGCAGAAAAAAAAATGTTTTCATATCCAAAGTTAAAACAACAAGGGCAGAAGATTTAATAGATGAAAAGTTAAAAAATTACTTTAAGGAGTAATGAAAATGTACTTATGCTCTGAATGCTGAGAAAAATCGAATACGCCAAGCAACTAATTCCCAGACTTCAACACAACAATACAAAAAAAATGACAGCTATAACCCTGAAACTCACATGAGCCCAACCCAAAGTCACAAGTTTTCATGTCTGTCATACAAGAAATCCCTTGCAAGCATGCCTTGAGCAACGTCTACAGGAAAAGCAATCCAACTGACATTGTGATTGAAATTGATGTCATTCATGTGATCTTGGTATGAGCCTGTTTTCTGTTTTAGTGACATTTTCCTTGTACACCAGATACCACAATACAATAATTCTTTTTTAAATAAAAATCACTGTGCACATGACTTTTCCTATTTCAGCTGCAACAATGCATACCAAATGTGCACCTTTGTTTAATGTCTGTGTTTTATAACAAAAAAAGGACATTACAAATATTGAAATAACAGCTTTACAACAAAGTGTGCAAATGTAATAATTATACATAGATCAATAAAAAAATAAGTCTACATATGAAATATAATTTGAGAAAAAATGGAACAAAACAAAGGGAGAAAGAACTAACAAACCAATTATAATATAAAAATTATTAGTTATAAATTATTGAGAATATACTAAACAACCACTAGGACAAAATAAAATAGACACTGGGATCTGCTAAACCAGTGGTTTCCAAACTGTGGCCTGGGGGCCAGATGCTGCCCTTTGCTTGACTTTATCCGGCCCTTTGAGCACTATCCCTTCAACTGACACTCACATTTGGGCATAATTCCTGCCACTGATACCAACAACAATGGGACACTATTTCTCCCACTGACACCAATGAAGGGGCATTATTCCTTTCACTGATGCCAATGATGAGTCCACTATTCCTTTCACTGACGCCAATGATGGGGTCACTACTCCTTCCACTGACACCAGTGATGGGGCACTATTCCTTCCACTGACACCAATGATGGGGCAATTTTCCTCCCATTAACACAAATGATGAGGCACTACTCCTTCCATTAATACTGATGATGGGGCATTGTTTACTCCCATTGATGTCAGTGTGTTTTCTACTCTGACTGGCCACAGTCCGGCCTCTTCAAAGTCTGAAGAACAGTAAGGTGGCCCTTTGTTTAGAAAGTTTGGAGACCCCTACTCCAAACAATATACTTACTGGACAACTGTCACAGATCTGCAGCTTTATCTGTCTCCTCTGTTCACAAAAAATAGCAGACATGCTGGTACATGTAGTTCCATGCCTTTAACTTGTAAGATTCTGCTGTTACCTGTTAGCCCACAAGACTTGATTTAAGACTGGTTAACTATGGGCTGTTAATTCAGTTAGCTACACACTCAGCTGACAGGGAAACTGAGTTAATGCCCTGGCTCAAAGAAATGCACATGCTCAGTCCACAAAACTGTGCACAGATTTAGAGCTGTACACACATCGCACTTTGAATGGACTTTGGTGCCCAGTGGGCTAGCACTGCAAGACTCATGATCATTGCTCAGTGGTCATCAGCTCCTGTGACCCGTGATCAGACCCTGCTTGTTCCTGTGCTATACCCAGTTTTGCCTGATATTGCTCCCAACTGGTACCTGACCTCTGGCTTGCTTCTGGACACTGCACCTTGCCTATTCCTTCAGCTCATCTTTTAATTGTGTGACACTGACCTCCGCCTGGCTTTGGTTTATGCTCTCATCTTCAGAATCTGTTTGAATCTCTGCTGCCCTTTCATTGCCAATTTCTGCCTCTCTGACAATGTTTCTGCCTCCTGCTTTTACATAGTCATTTGATTTTGAAATGTGACAGTGAACACGGGGAAAGTAACCCTTGCCCACTGTCACAGGGAGGAGAAGTCTGGTGGTGGGAGCCATGTGAATATGAGTATGTTACATGTTACACCCTAAATACAGGTGTAACAGGTAACATGCCTGTAAAGGTGAACTTATCCTTTAAGCTGGGCTCCTTCCCTCAGACTGTGCCTGAGCAACAGCTAGTGGTGCTAGTGCCAGACCCCCCCCACCCCCTATGATCTCCAAGAATCCAAGGAGCTGCTGAGTGCCCCCGTGTTTCCTAGTAGAGCAGCTTAATGATTTCTAGGGCTTCCTGAAAATAATACTTGTGACCCCAAGATTTCTAGTGTCTCTGACTTCTTGAGAACATTCCAAGTGACCCCTATTCTCCTAGTGTTATATGTTCTTAGAGACTCCTAGTGATATCATTAGGGTGCTTTTAGGTGTGTGAGCAAGGTGCAGCATGGTGTGGTGGTACCGCTATTGTAAGCAGCGCTTTACTGTCGTTTTACCCCCCGCTAGCGGCCGAGAAATAGTTAAAAACCACCGCAAAGCGCCTCTGCAGATGCTGCTGGCAGGACTTTTTTTTACCGTCCTGCCAGCGCATCGCTCCAGTGTGAAAGCCCTCGGGGCTTTTACACTGGAATGAAAGCAGCGTCACTTTCGGGTCGGCTTGCAGGCGCTATTATTAGCGCAATAGCGCTTGCAAACCGCCCCAGTGTGAAAGGACCCTTACTGTAGGACCGGTCTGTAGACTTGAAAGATGCCGACAGCATCTGCAAAGAGGAGGGGAATTTGGCCTGGCTGGTCCACCCTCAAAGTAGACAGATGGGGAATTTGGGAATGGGGAATTTGTCCCTACACTAGCCACTAGCATAAAGCACCCCAAACCCAGGAGCCGGAGTCTTAAAAGATAAGTTCACCTTTTAGAACAAAATAATAAATGCACATGTTTTTTAATGTAAAAACATTTGTTAATCCTCCTATGGAGTATCACTAGTTTCTTACTGATAGTCTTTGAAGCCTTTCATATGGTTGACCACCTCCTCAAAAAAAAAAAACTTTACTCTTTGGTCTCTGTGACTGTGCTCTTCGCTGGCTCTCATCCTACCTATTCCACTGCACCTTCAGTGTCACTTACAATTCTACTTCCTCTCCTCTTCCTTTCTCTATCGGGGTCCCTCAAGGATCTGTTCTTGGACTTATCCTATTCTCCCCAATATTTTAAACATTTTTGCATACATGCCTTTTTCCTCTGGTGTCTTTGGGGCAATAAATTTAGGTCTGGGGGTCAGATGACCCTGCTCAACTGCAGCAGTTGAGCAGGGTCATCTATATGGCAGAGAACAGGGTTTGGGATCACTTAAAGAGGAACTGAAGTCTGCTCATATAATTTGTAATAAAAACATCTTTGCCATTCTGAAGCTTCCCTCCAACCGCTTTGCATATTATTTTATATATACTGTGATTAAAGAGAACATCCCTTTGATCTGAGAGAAAAGAAGAGATGCCAAGACAATGGTGAGTTCTCCTTTTACCATTCAAGCAGGAACATCTGCCAAGATTGAGAACCGATTACCCAGTTCATCGATTGAACTCTGATCAAACCTCGGACATTAATTGCAAGTATTCTTCCTCCCCAATTCTACCTTATTTCTTTGTGGCTGTATATTGTCTTTATCTTTTTGAAACATCTTTTTCTGTAAATATTTTATTTGCACAACTTTGACCTTTTCATATCAAAACCTTTATGTTGAAAAGTGTTAACTAGGGATGGGCTATCTGTTCGAGTCGAACATGAGTTCCACTCAATCATTGGCTGTTCGCCCGTTCGCCGAACAGCGAACAATTTGGGATGTTCGTGGCAAATTCAAAAAGCTGCGGAACACCCTTTAAAATTCTATGGGAGAAATCTAAAGTGCTAATTTTAAAGGTTAATATGCAAGTTATTGTCATAAAAAGTGTTTGGGGACTTGGGTCCTGCCCCAGGGGACATATATCAATGCAAAAAAAAGTTTTAAAAACGGCCGTTTTTTCGGGAGCAGTGATTTTAATAATGCTTAAAGTGAAACAATAAAAGTGAAATATTCCTTTAAATTTCGTACCTGGGGTGTCTATAGTATGCCTGTAAAGTAACGCATGTTTCCTGTGTTTATAATAGTCCAAGAGCAAAATGACATTTCTAAAGGAAAAAAAAGTCATTTAAAAGTGCTAGTGCTAGTGCTGGCTATTAATGAATTGTCGGTCCCGACAATACACACAAAAGTCATTGAAAGTCATTGAAGAAAAAAAAAAACAAATGCGTGGGGGTCCCTCAAAATTCCTTTACCAGGCCCTTCAGGTCTGGTATGGATATTAAGGGGAACTCCAGGCCAAATTTTTTTTAATGGCGTGGGGTTCCCCCCAAAAATCCATACCAGACCCTTCAGATCTGGTATGCATTTTAAAGGGGAACTACGTACCAACATTAAAAAAAAATGGCATGGGTTTCCCCCAAAAATCCACACCAGACCCTTATCCGAGCATGCAACCTGGCAGGCTGCAGGAAAAGAGGGGGGACGAGAGAGCACCCCCCCCCTCCTGAATCGTACCAGGCCACATGCCCTCAACATGGGGAGGATGTCCCCATGTTGATGGGGACAAGGGCCTCATCCCCACAACCCTTGCCCAGTGGTTGTGGGGGTCTGCAGATGGGGGGCTCATTGGAATCTGGAAGCCCCGTTTAACAAAGGGGACACCTAGATCCCGGCCCCCCCATGTGAGTTGGTAAGGGGTACATTGTACCCTTACCATTTCACAAAAATAAAGTGTCAAAATGTTAAAAACCCACAGGAGACGAGTCCTTTAAAATAAAAAATAAAAAAGAGATTCCAGCAATGTAATCCAATAAATGCATGCTCCTACTCCAGTGATGTAATCCAATTCTCGATCTCCAGCGTTGGATGATCTCCAGCAACTCCAGCGAGGAACACGCACAGGATCCTGCCTCCACCGGAGGCACCCAGACAATGACGCAGCTCTAGCTTGACAGCTCTTATGTAGCTGAGGGCGGGGCCACCCATCACGTGACCCCATCCCCCTCTGACAAGGGGAAACACCGGGGTTTCCCAGTTACGTGCATCTGTGACCCCACCCCCTTTGATGCAATGGGAATCCTGCATGGCATCAATAGGGGCGGGGTCACCCGTACACATCACTGGGAAACCCCCGCGTTTCCCCTTGTCAGAGGGGGGCGGGGTCACGTGACGGGTGGCCCCGCTCTCAGCTACATTAGAGCTGTCAAGCTAGCGCCGCATCATTGGCTGGGTGCCTCCGGTGGAGGCAGGATCCTGTGCATGTTCCTTGCTGGAGTCGCTGGAGATCATCCATCACTGGAGATCAAGAATTGGATTACATCGCTGGAGTAGGAGCATGGATTTATTAGATTACATCGCTGGAATCTTTTTTATTTTTTATTTTTAACCACTTGACCACTGGGCACTTAAACCCCCTTAATAACCAGACCAATTTTCAGCTTTTGGTGCTCTCACATTTTGAATGACAATTACTCAGTCATGCAACACTGTATCTATATGAATTTTTTGTCCTTTTTTTCACACAAATAGAGCTTTCTTTTGGTGGTATTTAATCACCACTGGGTTCTTTATTTTTTGCGCTATAAAAGAAAAAAGACCGAAAAATCTGTAAAAAAATAAATTTTTCTTTGTTTCTGTTATAAAATGTTGAAAATTAGTAATTTTTCTTCATGTATTTTGGCCAAAATTTATACCGCTACATATCTTTGGTAAAAATAACCCGAATTAGTGTATATTATTTGGTCTTTGTGAAAGTTATAGCGTCCACAAGCTATGGTGCCAATATCTGAAAATTGATCACACCTGAAGTACTGATGGCCTATCTCATTTCTTGAGACCCTAACATGCCAGAAAAGTACAAATACCCCCCAAATGACCCCTTTTTGGAAAGAAGACATTCCAAGGTATTTAGAAAGATGCATGGTGAGTTTTTTGAAGTTGTCATTTTTTCCCACAATTCTTTCTGTTTTTTTTTTTTCACAAAATTGTCATATTAGCAGGTTATTTCTCACACACAGCATATGCATACCACAAATTGCACCCCAAAACACATTCTGCTATTACTCCTGAGTATGGCGATACCACATGTGTGAGACTTTTACACAGCGTGGCCACATACAGAGACCCAACATGCAGGGGAGCACCTTCAGGCGTTCTGGAGCACCCAGGCCAATTCTGACATGTCTCTCCTACATGTAAAAATCATCATTTATTTGCTAGAAAATTACATAGAACCCCAAAACATTATATATGTTTTTTTAGCAAAGACCCTAGAGAATACAACAGCGGTCATTGCAACTTTTTATCTCGCACGATATTTGCGCAGCAATTTTTCGAACGCGTTTTTTTTGGAAAAAAACCTGTTTTGCTTAAAAAAACAAAAAACAAAACAGTAAGGTTAGCCCAATGTTTTTGCATAATATGAAAGATGAAGTTACGCTGAGTAAATCGATACCTAACATGTCACCTTTCAAAATTGCACACGCTTGTGGAATGGCGCCAAACTTCGCCACTTAAAAATCCCCATAGGCGACGCTTTAAAATTTTTTATTGGTTACAAATTTTGAGTTACAGAAGAGGTCTAGGGCCAAAATTATTGCTCTCGCTCTACCGATTGCAGCGATACCTCACATGTGTGGTTTGAACACCATTTTCATATGTGGGCGGGACTTGCGTATGCGTTCGCTTCTGCATGTGAGCACACGGACAGGGGCGCTTTAAAAAATTTTTTTTTTTTTATTGTTCATTTTATTTTATTTATTTTAGTTTGACACTTTTTTCCCCCCAAAAAATTTTTTGATCACTTTTATTCCTATTACAAGGAATGTAAACATCCCCTGTAATAGGAATATGACATGACAGGTCCTCTTTACAGTGAGATATGGGGTCAATAAGACCCCACATCTCACCTCTAGGCTGTGCCTGAAATAAAAAATAAAAAAAAACCAAAAGATCCTGGCTTCGATCGTAGCGGTGAGTCGGTAGAAGCACCGGAGGGCAGCGGGAGGGGGGACATCCCCTCTCGCCTCCCGTAAGAACGATCAAGCAGTGTAACAGCCGCTGTGATCATTCTTATGGTGTAGGGAATCGCCGGCTGAAAAAGCTGATATCTGAATGATGCCTGTAGCTGCACCCATCATTCAGATATCCCCGCACAAAGTCAAGGACGTCGTATGACGGAAGGCGGGAAGTGGTTAAAACGCTTTTTTTTTTTTTTTAACACAAAGTTGTCCATTTATACAATATTTCTAACACATAGCATGTACATACCAAAAATGACACCCCAAAATAGATTCTCCTACTCCTCCTGAGTACAGTGATACCACATGTGTGAGACTTCCACAGCCTGGCCACATACAGAGGCTGGGTATGGCTGAGCATGGCTGGGTATGGCTGAGCATGGCCGGGTATGGCTGAGCACGGCTGGGTATTGCAGAGTATCGCCGAGTATGACTGGGTATGGCAGAGTATGGCTGGGTATCACCGAGTATTGCAGAGTATGGCTGGGTATTGCAGAGTATCGCAGAGTATGGCTGGGTATCACCGAGTATTGCAGAGTATGGCTGGGTATTGCGGAGTATTGCAGAGTATGGCTGGGTATGGCAGAGTATTGCGGGTTATGGCAGAGTATTGCAGATTTTTGCAGGGTATTGCAGAGCATGGCTGGGTATGGCAGAGTATGGCAGAGTATGGCTGGGTATCACTGAGTATTGCAGAGTATGGCTGGGTATTGCGGGGTATGGCAGAGTATTGCGGGATATTTCGGGGTATTGCAGGGTATGGCAGAGTATTGCGGGGTATTTCAGGGTATTGCAGGGTATGGCAGAGTATTGCGGGGTATTGCAGGGTATGGCAGAATATTGCGGGGTATTCCAGGGTATAACAGAGTATTGCGGGGTATTGCAGGGTATGGCAGAGTATTTCAGGGTATTGCAGGGTATGGCAGAGTATTGCGGGGTATTGCAGGGTATGGCAGAGTATTGCGGGGTATTCCAGGGTATGGCAGAGTATTGCTGGGCATTCCAGGGTATGGCAGAGTATTGCGGGGTATTCCAGGGTATGGCAGAGTATTGCGGGGTATTGCAGGGTATGGCAGAGTATTGCGGGGTATTGCAGGGTATGGCAGAATATTGCGGGGTATTGCAGGGTATGGCAGAGTATTGCGGGGTATTTCAGGGTATTGCAGGGTATGACAGAGTATTGCGGGGTATTCCAGGGTATGGCAGAATATTGCGGGGTATTCCAGGGTATGGCAGAGTATTGCAGGGTATGGCAGAGTATTGCGGGGTATTTCAGGGTATGGCAGAGTATTGCGGGGTATTCCAGGGTATGGCAGAGTATTGCAGAGTATTGCGGGGTATTGCAGGGTATGGCAGGGTATTGCAGGGTATGGCAGAGTATTGCGGGGTATTGCAGGGTATGGCAGAGTATTGCGGGGTATTGCAGGGTATGGCAGAGTATTGCGGGGTATTGCAGGGTATGGCAGAGTATTGCGGGGTATTGCAGGGTATGGCAGAGTATTGCGGGGTATTCCAGGGTATGGCAGAATATTGCGGGGTATTCCAGGGTATGGCAGAGTATTGCGGGGTATTGTAGGGTATGGCAGAGTATTGCGGGGTATTCCAGGGTATGGCAGAGTATTGCAGGGGTATGGCAGAGTATTGTGGGGCATTGCAGAGGGAATTGCAGAGTATTGCACAGCATTGCAGGGCATGCAGAGTAGTGGGGATGGCTGAGCATGGATGGATGGATGGCTGGATGTCTCTGTGCAGCGCTGTGGGCACTACACATCCAGCCCACAACGCTGCAGCCATCCATCCATTCCCCTCTCCTCCACAGTGTACCGATCGGTATACAGGAGGGGAGGAGAGGGGGAGGAGAGGAACCGGCGTCATCAGATGACGCCGGTTTGTTTACATGTGATCGCTCCGTCATTTGACGGAGCGATCACATGGTAAACGGCCGCGATCAGCGGCCATTTACCAGGATCTGTAATGCGCCGGGTCCTCTGGACCCGGCGGTCATGGATGCTCTCGAGTGCGCGCCCTAGGGGGCGCGCGAGAGCAGAATTCTGGGAGGACGTCCCTGGACGCCTTCCCAGAGTTAAACAACCGCCCTGTAGCCGTCATGTGGCTATGGGCCGGTTGTTAAGTGGTTAATAAAGGACTTATCCCAAGCCATCTCCTGTGGTTTTTTAACATTTTGACTCTTTCTTTTTGTGAAATGGTAGGGGTACAATGTACCCCTTACCAATTCACATGGGGGGCCGGGATCTGGGTGTCCCCTTTGTTAAAGGGGGCTTCCAGATTTCCAATAAGCCCCCTGCCCGCAGACCCCCACAACCACCGGGCAAGGGTTGTGGGGATGAGGCCCTTTTCCCCATCAACATGGGGACATTTATCCAATTCATCCATAATTTTATCTACTTCTTTTTTCCATTCTAACATTGTTGGGCATCTACTATTTTTCCAGTACCTTGGCACCAGTGCCTTTGCCGCATTCAACAAATGGGGGGTGATACTCTTTTTGTATATTTTGTTCGGCGATGGCATCCCATGGAACAGGAAGTGCAATACTGAAAATTCTATATGTTTTACCATCATCTTCCTGATTCAAGGGGCCACCGCCTCCCAAAATTTTTTAATTTTCGGGCACGTCCACCATATGTGGAGATATGTGCCTCTCTCCTCACATCCCCTTCAACAACATGCTTCTCCCTTTGGGAGCATTTGTGCTATGCGGGCAGGGGTACGGTACCATTTGGCCAGGAATTTATATGCCATCTCCTGAGTATGTGAGCTTATTGAGCTATGAGTTGTTTTAAACAATCTCTTTACCTGTAAAGTTGAGAACCTCCCTCCTATTTCTCTCTCCCACTCCTTAATAAAATAGGGAATTGTAGTACTATTGATGTTAAGTATTAATTTATACATCTTAGACAATAGATGTTTTGCTTCTGGGATTTTCAAGTTCCAGGATTCAAAAACTGTGAGGGTATTCAGGGGTCTAATCAGAGACTTCCTTTTATTGTAAAAATCTGTTTTTGGAAATATCTCCACATAGACATCGAAACATCCCCCCAATCTTCTACCAAATCCTTTAAGGGGATCAATTTGCCTGATGGCGCTATCCTCGCACAGGTTACCCCTCCTTCTCTTCCCCACCCTTCTAAGTTCTTCTTATCCTCCCCTGGTTGAAACCAGGGGAATCCCTCAAGTGAAGCCAGTGGGGAAATCATAGGTGCAATTTTACCTTGGGCGTTTACCCTATCCCATACTGATAATGTTGTTTTGGTTATAGGCGATGTCCATTCCAACAATCCCCTATTCACAGTTGGAATCCAGGGTGCCCATTCTAGATCTCTACCAGCTATTGTTTTTTCCAGATTTACCCATATTTTATTTGCAGAGTCATGGCGCCAGTTCAAAATTCGGACTAGCGCCATAGCTTTATAATACAAAATTAAGTATGGTAATCCTAGCCCTCCCTGCTCTTTATGTCTCCTAAGTATATCATATGATATTCTTGGATGTCTATCCCCCCATACAAATTTCGTAAGGGCCCTTCTTATCTGCCTAAAAAAAGCTTGTGGGAGTGTTATAGGGATGGTGTATAGTATATAAATAATTCTCGGTAGGACATTCATTTTTATTGCATTCACTCTTCCAAACCAGGTCATCAAATGACCTTTCCAACTTTTCAGATCTCTCTGTATATTTACTAACAGTGTGCCATAATTGAGCTCATATAACTTCTTTAAGTTCGCTGTTATGTTTATCCCCAAATATCTAAGAGTGTCCGTGTTTCAAATAAAAGGGAAGCCATCTTGTATGGCCTTCCTAATCTTGGGGGGGACATGGCTTGGCATCAGAATTGATTTTTCAGGGTTTATCTTAAAATTAGATAGGGCTCCAAACCTCTCTATTTCCCCCATCAGTTCCTTTAAAGATTCCTGTGGTTTAGATAAATAAAATAAAAGGTCGTCTGCATAGGCCGATACCTTATGCTCAACTGCCCCAATACGGATCCCATTAATCCCTCCATTCCTCCTTATTTTACATAAGAAGGGTTCAAGGATCAAGGCAAATAACAGGGGTGATAGTGGACACCCCTATCTAGTCCCATTCCGGATCTGAAAACTCTCCGATAACCCTCCATTTACCTTGACCCTTGCTCTGGGATTATTATATAATGCAAGGACCCATCCCATCATATGCTCTCCCAGGCCCACCTCCCTCAGAACTTCGGACAAGAAGACCCAATCAACCCTATCAAATGCTTTTTCAGCATCCATAGAAATCAGTACCCTTGGGATTCGCTCTGGTCCATTTTGAGCCCAGTGCAATATCTGTAAGGCACGAATTGTATTATCTCTGGTTTCCCGTCCTTTTATAAATCCCGTTTGATCTAGTTGTATTATTTTTGCTATATGATCTTGCATCCTAAGGGCCAGGATTTTGGATAGGATCTTCATGTCCGAGTTCAGGAGGGAGATGGGCCTATAATTAGCACACACCTGAGGATCCTTCCCCTCCTTCGGGAGGACCGTCACGTGCGCCATCAATGCCTCTGATGACAATGGGCTAGAAGTTTTTATAGAGTTGAGGTAGTCGCAGAAGGGCTGGGCCAGCTCTGGGAGAAACTTTTTATAATATACGTTCGTAAAACCGTCAGGGCCCGGGCTTTTCCCCAATGATAGTCCTCCCACCACTTTTCCCAGCTCTTCCACTGTAATTGGTTGTTCCATTTCCTCCAGTGCTGCAGTTGAAATTACTGGTAATTCTGATGTCCTTAGGTATTCCCTGATCTCCTGCCTCACTCCTCCCCCCTCTTCTCCTCTTTTGTCCCCCTCTATATTATATAGGGATCTGTAATACCTATGGAATTCTGCTGCTATTTTATGGGAATCAATAACCTGTTTGTTGCCTACTATTAATTTATGAACGTGCCTTGATTCCTGTTGTTTTTTTAACTGTCTCGCTAGCAGTTTTCCCCCCTTACTACCTTGTTTATAAAAACGATGCGCAAAATATCTTTGCTTATTTTTAACTTTCAGATCTAAACACTTAGCTAACTTAAACCTCAGCTCCACCAGCTTATTGTCATCCTCTGATTCCCGACTGTTTTTATGTTTTATCTCATTTCTATGTATCTCCTCTAAGATATCTGTGATTTCCTTTTGTTTTTCTTTCTTAAGGCGTGACCCCTGCGCAATCATCTCCCCCCTAATAACCACTTTATGTGCTTCCCACACTACTTGATTGGACACCTCATCTGTTCTATTGATCTCAAAATACGATACCAGACCCCCCTTCAGGGTTTCAAAGGCCCTTTTATCATCCAAAATAGATTCATTTAGTCGCCAGTTCCTTTCTTTTTTGCCTACACCACCCATTTGTAAGCTCAAAGCAACTGGCGCATGATCTGATATCGTAATTGAGCCAATTACCGAGGATTTCACAAGATGTAAATCAAATTGATCAACCAGTAATAAATCAATCCGTGAGTAGGTATTATGTATTCTTGAATAGTAGCTATAATCCCTTTCACGGCTATGCAAAATCCTCCAGCTATCTACCAAATGTAGTGCTCTAAAACTCTTTTTTAAGTGTCTCTGAGCTCTAAAAGATAGTACTGTCTTACCGGATGAGGTGTCCATTTCAGGGTCTAGAGTAAGGTTAAAATCCCCTCCCAATATCAGTATACCTTCCCTCAACTTTTCCAGTTTTTTCATTGTTTTTGATATAAACTCTACTGTACCATTATTAGGGGCATAAATTGATGCAAACGTGTAGCATTGATTCTGTATTCTTCCTTTTACACACAAAAAACGCCCTTCCAGATCCCTCTCCACTTCTACAAGTAGGAAAGGAGTTGTTCTATTAATTGCTATTGTAACACCTCTAGCTCCGCGAATAGGTGAGGTCGAGTGAAACCATTGATTAAATGGGAAGCATGGCAATCTGGGGGTCGACCCTGCTGTGAAGTGCGTCTCCTGGAGGAATATAACATCTGCCTTCTGACTGCGCAGCTCACACCAGAGGCGCCCCCTCTTACTCGGTGCTCCTAAGCCCCTTACATTATACGATACTATCTTCAATTCTGCCATTTAATCCATCCATATACCCCCCCTGTACCTGTCTCCACGATGCTCCAGGAGGTCCCCTTTCTTCTCTGTATATATCCCCACTCTGAAAGTAAGAGAATGTACGATGCCCGGAATGGATGAGGAAGAATGCGGAAAATGAAGAAGAGCAAGAGAAAAAAAAAAAAAGGACAAACCCCCCAAACCCCCCGAACCCCCCCCAACAGACACACACACACAGACACACATTATATTTCCTATCATCCCCCCTAATTGGTGGATCAATCTCCCTATAGGTATACCTCCCATCCCTGAGATTGTCCTCCCTGCCGCCAAACTGCAGAAAAATTAGTCCCCCTTTTGGGACTTTCCTATCGGGGCAAAGATGTTTCACGGTATGGATTAAGGAATTCCGGTTTCTCCCTGGGGCCCCATGAGCAGGAGGAGCCGTTTACACCATAAATAATATAAATTTTAAGGACAAGAGACAGACATATAACCAGGACTCTGCTTGCAAGTCGGAAAGGTTATCCCAGCCCAGGGGTCCGGAGACAAGAGGGAGAGACAGGGGGGAGGGGGAGAAGAGACAGACAAGGCAGGGGAAACCCCCCCAATCCCCCCCACCAAGCTTCTGATTAACTTCCTGGTCATCTCTCGCCTCGACTACTGCAACTTACTCCTCATTGGACTACCTTTACGTACACTATCCCCCTTCAGTCTTAAATGAATGCTGCTGCAAGACTCATCCACCTTACCAACTGTTCAGTGTCCTCCACCCCTCTCTGCCAAACCCTGCGCTGGCTTCCAATCACCCAATGAATAAAATTCAAAGTACTAACAATAATTTACAAAGCCGTCCACAACTCTGCCCCCAGCTACATCACTAACCTAGTCTCAATATACCAACCAAGCTGCTCTCTTTGGTCTTCCCAAGACCTCCTGCTCTCTAGCTACTTGTCACCTCCTCCCATGCTCGCCTACAGGTTTTCTCCAGAGCTTCTCCAATCCTTTGGAACTCCCTACCCCAATCTGTCCGACTATCCCCTAATCAACCCATCTTTAGATGATCCCTGAAAATTCTTCTCTTTAAAGAAACTTATCCTGCTGCTAATACACTTTCTCCATCAGCTCATCCCCCACAGCTATTACCTTTTGTATCAATTGACCCTCCCTCCTAGATTTTATGCTGTAGCGAGCAGGGCCCTCTGATTCCTCTTGTACCAAATTGTAATGTAACTGTAATGTCTGCCTTCATTTTGTTAAGCGCTGCACAAACTGTTGTTATATAAATCCTGTATAATAATAATAATAATAATTCTGTACTTGCCAAATATGCTGCAGAATTCTCTCTCCACTAAGTCTGGTTGCATCCATTTTAACTGGGGGCAGCTGAAGCTGCTGACTGTTCACTTCCTGGATTTACATAGACACACAGAGGCACGCCTCCAGCTCTGCAGCCCTGCAGCTCTCATTGGCCCTCTTATGACTCAACCCCCTTCCCATCCTGGCAAACTCTCACGAGAGTGAGATAGAGAGCTGTGCATGATGTCATAAGCCTAGACTTTTTACCAGACAAGAAACAGGAAGTGGGCTGTATAAGGTATTTACTGGCAGAAAAAAATGTTTTACTATCCAAAGTTTAAACAACAAGGACAGAAGATTTCATAAATGGAAAGTTGAAAAAATGAAGGTCTGCTTTAAGTGCATACATTAAACATTTTGCTGGGAAAATTATTGTTAAAAAAGAACATGGTTCTAAAAAGGGTCTAATTGGTGATTTATATGAAGTGTTATGCCCTGTACACATGATTGGACATTGATCGGACATTCCGACAACAAAATCCATGGATTTTTTCAGACGGATGTTGGCTCAAACTTGTCTTGCATACACACGGTCGCACAAAGTTGTCGGAAAATCTGATCGTTCTGAACGCGGTGACGTAAAACATGTAAGTCGAAACTATAAACGGGGCAGTAGCCAATAGCTTTCATCTCTTAATTTATTCTGAGCATGCGTGGCACTTTGTGCGTTGGATTTGTGTACACACAATCGGAATTTAACCGATCAGATTTTGCTGTCGGAAAATGTTATAGCCTGCTCTCAAACTTTGTGTGTCGGAAATTCCAACGGAAAAAGTCAGATGGAGCCCACACATGATCGGAATTTCCGACAACACAATCCGATCGCACTTATTCCATCAGAAAATCCAACCGTATGTTCAGGGCATTAGTGTGGGCAGTTAGTTCTAAAACCTTAACCAAATGCAGACAGATATGGAGTCAAGATATAAGTGATTTAGACGAAGACCAGTAGATAGCAGCATTAAAGCTCCTTCCAGAAGTTTCACTTTCCTGTCCACAAAAGCTGACACAGTTATATATACTCCATAGTGTCTATTATATCCCTTAAAAAATTGTTCTCTTGGGGCTGTTGACCTTCACCTAATTGCATATGGGCACGTTAATTCATACTTTAAGGCACTGTCCCAAATTATTTCAGTATTGGAAAGATATATTTCAAATTTTATTCGAACTTTGTTTTGTTTTGAATTCAACTGACTTCTAAGCCTAAACTTGCCCTGTTGGGTATGTTTCTGGAGGATTGGACATATTCTCTCTGAAAATTTTATTTACCCATTTGTTATTTCTTGCCGGTAAGTTGATTTCTCAACATTGGCTACCCTCTAACCTGCCAACTAGTTTTCAGTGGTGCACGGCGATAAACTCTGTGCTGGATAGAGAGCGACTTATTTATAAGCATAGGGGTTGTAAGCATAAATGTAATAAGGTCTGGTATTTCTGGTTATCCTCCCCAAATATAGTATCCACTAGTATGGATGATCTCCTTGTTTCTAGCGGTAGTGTTGCTGCACCATGACGGACCTATGGCATGGAACTTAATTCAATTACTGACTGTTCTATAATGATAAACATTCCCCAGCGATGACTGCTATATACCGAAACAAATTACTGTTATTGTTAACTTTATTTAAATTTTTTTCTATTATTATTTTATTTGTTTTGTTCTGTATAGGTATTTGTACTTTGTTTGTATATGTGTAAGACAACAAACAAAAACATTGCACTTATGCTTAGTTTGAATATGTGTAAGACAAGAAAACAAAAACGATATATATTCAATAAAAAGTATTTGATTAAAAAAAAAGACCATGTTTAAAATAATTCATACAGTTTAGTGGATATATTAGCCTTTTATTTTTTTTAACTATGTATTGTTATTTTTATTTAGGCCTTTATTTTTATGTATCTATCTTTTCAATATATTTAGCAGGTATATTTTATGAACCATAAGGAGACGTGACTTTTGCAATTTTTTAAAGCTTTCGGGACCATTTAAAAGGGAAGCCTCAAAGATATTAAGATCTTTAGTTCAGCAGTACAGGCATACCCCACTTTTAAGTACACAATGGGGTTTATTTACTAAAGCTGGAAAGTGCAAAATCAGGCTCACTGCTGCATAGAAACCAATGACTTTCTAACCCCAGCTTGTTCAATTAAGCGTTGGTAATAAAACCTGGAAGCTCATTGGTTTCTATGCAAAAGTGAGCCTGATTTAGCACTTTCCAACTTTAGTAAATAAACCCCGTTGTGTACTTAAAAGTGGGGTATACCTGGTTTCTCAGCGAATTTGGATAGGTTTTAGCATATTTTACTGTCAATCTGTCTGTAGGTCCCCTGGCATGGGGCGTGGTGTGTATTGTATGACCCTCACCACTTGAAAGTCATTCATCACAATAAAGTCAAGGCAAGCTGTAAACAAATGTAACCATGTAAGTCTTTAAGCTTTGCTGGAAATGGTAAAATGGCCGTTTCTCAATGATTTGTCATTGTTCTGAGGTTTGCTTTGTGAAAATATTCAAGTAATCCTCTGACATCATATGACCAAATGTGTTTTACAAGAGTAGACAGCTTAATAAATGATTGCGTACTTTAGAGGGGGAAACACCCTAAAATTAATCCTGGATTGTTTGGATGAAACAATACATAGGTTTGCCTGAAATGCCTGTCAATGATTTTGTACATATTGCTAAAAGAAGGAAATACGAAACTGCTTAGTATTAAGACGCTAATTATATTTTGGTAAAGGTATTCCACACCTTATGTAAGCAATTCTTTCTGTAATTCAAGGACTTCCTGACTGTGCATGTGTGGCAAGTAAAGGAACAACTGTTTCTTTCTTGATTTATTATGCTCAAGATCAAACACATTTTTTTTTTATAGTGAAAAGGAAGTATATAGTAACAAAAAATCCATGCTTGGGCTAAAAATGCTAAACCAGCAACTGACACAATAATCTGATACGAAGTATAACAAAACTAAAACACAAAGTGACATTATGTATGATGGGAGGAGCTGGGACACATGAGCAGTGAGCTTCAGCCATCTTCGATGCTGGCAACCCATTTTTTTTAACCACTTAAGGACCAGGCCTTTTCTAGCACGTTTTGTAAAAATCTGTATTTTTTGCTAGAAAATACTTAGAAATATTATATATATATTTTTTAGAAACCCTAAAGAATAAAATGGCAATCATTGCAATTTTTCACATCACACGGTATTTGCACAGCGTTTTTTTCAAACGCAATTTTTTGGAAAAAAAATACACTTTAACCACTTCAGCCCCAGAAGATTTTACCCCCTTCCTGACCAGAGCATTTTTTATAATTTGGCACTGCATCGCTTTAACTGACAATTGCGCGACGCTGTACCAAAACAAAATTTGCATAATTTTTTGCCCACACATAGAGCTTTCTTTTGGTGGTATTTGATCACCTCTGTGGTTTTTAATTTTAGCGCTATAAACAAAAAAGTGACAATTTTGAAAAAAAAAACAATATATTTTACTTTTTGTTATAATAAATATCCCCCAAATGTTTTTTTAAAAAACACATTTCTTCATTGGTTTAGGCCGATATGTATTCTTCTACATATTTTTGGTAAAAAAAAATTGCAATAAGCGTATGTTGATTGGTTTGCACAAAAGCTATAGCATCTACAAACTATAGGAAAGATTTATGGTATATATATATATATATATATATATATATATATATATATATAATTTTTACTAGTGATGGCGGTGATCTGCGATTTTTAGCGGTACTGCGACATTGCGCTGGACAGATGGGACACTTTTGACACATTTTTGGGACCATTGACATTCATACAGCGATCAGTGCTATAAATATGCACTGATTACTGTATAAATGTCACTGGTGCCTATCCTCTTTTACAAGATTCTTTCTAGTATTTACCCTATATTTTCTATACCTATAGGCATTTAGGATTTTTAGTGTAGGGTTTAATCAATTATTAGCATATACAGTAGGGATGAGCCGAACATCCCCCGGTTCAGTTCGCGGCAGAACATGCGAACAGCCCAAAAATGTGTGCGAACGCGCAAACCTCGTTAAAGTCTATGGGACTCAAACGTGAAAAATCAAAAGTACTATTTTTAAAGGCTAATATGCAAGTTATTGTCATAAAAAGTGTTTGGGGACCCGGGTCCTGCCCCAGGGGACATGAATCAACGCAAAAAAAAGTTTTAAAAATGTCAGTTTTTTCAGGAGCAGTGATTTTAATAATGCTTAAAGTGAAACAATAAAAGTGAAATATTCCTTTAAATATCGTGCCTGGGGGGTGTCTATGTAATGCCTGTAAAGTGGCGCATTTTTCCTGGAATAAAAGGAATAAAAGTCATTTAAAACTGCTTGCGGCTGTAATGTAATGTTGCCCCCCCCCCAGCCCATTACCAGGCCCTTTGGGTCTGGTATGGATATTAAGGTGAACCCCGCACCCAAATTAAAAAAAAAGTGGGGTCCCCAGGCCCTATATAATCTGAACAGCAGCAGTATACAGGCGATCCCCGGGTTACAAACAAGATAGGGACTGTATGTTCTTAAGTTGAATCTGTTTGTAATTTGGAACAGGTACATTTTGTAAGTGTAGCTCCAGCCAAAAAATCTATTTTTAAGCTTTTTGGATAACATAGGGAAGGGTTATCATCACCCCTGTAACATTTGTTTTGCTGTCTGTGCCCCTGTTCAGAAGATTTCACCTCACTTTCTGTCCCAATGACAATTGGATTTTGAAAATTTTGGGTTATTAGGGAAACAAGGATTGGTGATAAAGCATCAGTGGGGAGACACCTTTTTCCCATATTAACTCTTACAGGAGAGAATTTCCCTTCCTAGGGGTAGATTTCCTCTTACTTCCTGTTGTCTCCCTCCGTTTGTAAATAGGAGTCGTTTGTAAGTCAGATGTTTGAAAATAGGGGACCGCCTGTATATACTATACTATCTGCCCTATACACTCTGCGGAAAATTGGGCCTTACTTGTTGGTGGTACCAGAGCACTGTAAGCCCTCACAGTTACTCTTGGTGGGTGCTGAAACGGGCCCTGCTGTGAAATATTATATCAAGAATTGTAATTACATGCCCCTGTTAAACAGGGGAAGAAAAGTTGGGCCTTAAGCGACGGTGGTGGCACAACACTGTAAAGCCTCACAAATACTTTTGCTGAGCTCAGGAACAGGCCCTGCTGTGAAATATTAGATCAAAGATTGTAATTACGCACCCCTGTTAAACAGGGGCAGAAAAATTGGGCCTTAGGAGGTGGTGGGGGTGGTGGGACAACACTATAAAGCCTCACAGATACTTTTGTTGAGCGCAGGAATGAGCCCTGCTGTTAAATATTTGATCAAAAAGTGCCCCTGTTAAACAGGGGAAGAAAAATTGGGCCTTAGGTAGTGGTGGTGGTGCCCTAAACTGAAAATATTCTTAAAAGCTATCATCATGAAAATTGAGGAGGAATAGGATAGTCACTCAGCATAATAGGATAGTCACTCGGTTACAAAGCCTCCAGCAGCACTGAATGTACGTTCAGAAAGAACCCTGGATGCAGGACAGGCCAGTTGCTCAATTGCATATTGAGCAAGCTCTGGCCAGTGGTTCATCCTCAAAACCCAGTAACGCAGTGGATGTTCTGGTGGAAAGGTCTCCAAGTCTAATCTTGCCCCTAGATATTCCTGCACCATGGAATTCAGACTGGTTGCTGGAACTGATCTGACCTGGGCGCTGAGGACTGAAGAATTGCCTGAAGGCATCGGTCAGCCGGCCACCTTCTCCACCGCTCTTTCTGTGACTGAACGAAGCCTCAGCAACACATTGTCCAGCACCAGGAATTATAACCTCCCAGGCTCCATCTGCATAGGCTGGATAAGTTCTGCAACCTTACCCTTGTAACGTGGATCAAGAAGGGTTGCCAGCCAGTAATGATCCCTCTCCTTGATACCACAAATCCTAGGGTCCTTTCACAGGCTTTGCAGGATCAGGGAGGCCATGCAGTGTAGGTTTGCAGAGGCATTCGATCCTGAGTCCTCTGGGTCACTAAGGATCACATGACCCTCAACCACCACCTCCCAGCCACGTACAACTCCATGGGTTTCTGGGGACTGCAAACGATCCATTGAAGACTGCTGCTGATGCTGAGTGTTATCCTCCACCTCCATGCTGACATAATCCTCCTCCTCTCCTCTTCTTCTTCCTGTGTGATCGGTGGGCCTGCAGGAATACTAGTATCTGGATAAAGGGGGCCTTGATAGGCAAGGAAGTCCTCCTCTTCCTACCGCTGTTCTGCCTCAAGTGCCCTGTCCATTATTCCACAAAGCGTGTGCTCCAACAGGAAGACAAGAGGGACAATATCACTGATGCATGCACTGTCACTGCTCACCATCTTCGTGGCCTCCTCAAATGGTGACAGGACAGTGCATGCATCCTTGATCAGTAGCCACTGGCATGGCGAAAAAAAAGCCAGGCTCCCCTGACCCTGTACTGGTGCCATACTCACACAGGTACTCATTGATGGCCCTCTGCTGCGTGTGCAGCCCTGCAGCATTGCCAATGTTGAGTTCCACCTGGTGGGCATGTCACAAATGAGGCAGTTCCCTTTGAATGTCAGCCAGCTGAGCACTGGCATTATATGACCAGCGGAAATGACCACAGATTTCCTGGCCTGCCTCACGAGATCCTGTAAGGCCGGGTACCTGCTCAAGAACCACTGCACCACCAAATTCAGCGCGTGAGCCAAACAGGGAACATGAGTCAAGTGTGCCTGTCGGAGGGCGGAGAGGAGGTTGGTGCCATTGTCACATACAACCATTCCTGGCTGAAGCTGGTGTGGCGTCAACCACCTCTGAGCCTGCCCCTGCAGAGCTGACAGAATCTCTGCCCCAGTGTGGCTCCTGTCCCCTAAGCAGACCAACTCAAGCACCGCATGGCATCTTTTCGCCTGAGTGCTTGCATAGCCCCTATGGAGTACCTCTGGTGCAGAGGAAGAGGCCATAGAGTAAGAAGTAGAGGAGGGGGTGGAGGAGAGAGCTGTGGCAGAATCACCACTAGCATTTTGGAGGCATGGTGGTGGAACAAGCTCCAACAATACTGAATCCTGTCCCGCATCCTTCCCAGCTGCCAGCAGTTACCCAGTGCGCCATGAAAGAAAGGTAACGTCCCTGTCCATGCCTGCTGGACCATGAGTCAGCAGTAATATGCACCTTATTGCTGACTGCCCTGTCCAATGAGGCCAAGACATTGCCTTCCACATGCTGTAGAGAGCTGGAATGGCCTTCTGTGAAAAGAAATGGCGTTTGGGAACCTGCCACTGAGGTACCGCACATTCCACAAATATATATACAACTCTCGTATATATATATATATACAGTGGGGACGGAAAGTATTCAGGCCCCACCCCCGTGGCAAAATATCATTTAAATCACTTTTTCAATATTTTTTCGCAGTGCTTCTGGGGAAGGGGGTGGGGGTGGGTGGTATGTGAACGGTGTCAGCAGTTTTTTTTTAATTTTTAATAATTGGGTTTTTTTTTACAATTTAATTTGTTTTTAATTTTTTTCACAATGCTTTTTAGGGGGAGGGGGTTGGGGCAGTGGGCAGTGTTGGTAGGGCAGGGGAGAGTGGTGTCAGTTTTTTATTATATTTTTTTTACATTATATTTATATATATATATATATATATATATATATATATATATATATATATATATTAAATACACTGCAGCTAACTGAATAATCTGCGTGCCAGATGTATATTAGAAACAGTACGCCAAGAACAGCCTGCAGTGAGCTATAGCTAAACTGTATGCAGTGAATATATATATATATATATATATATATATATATTCAAGACTATCTGTATATATCTATCTATATATATATATATATATATATATATATATATATATATATATATATATATTACACTGCAGCTAACTGAATCACCTGCCTGCCAGAAGTATATTAGAAACAGTACACCAGGAATAGCCTGCAGTGAGATCTAGCTAAACTGGATACAGTGGATATATATAAGACTATATATATAAGACTATCTGTACATATATATATTAAATACACTGTAGCTAACTGAGTAATCTGCCTACTGGCCTGCTCAATCTAAATGAGACTCTCTCTCCGTCCACCCCAACAACACACTACACGAGGCCGACGTGCAGGCGACCTTATATAGTGTGAGGCGTGGACTTAGTCCCACTGAGCCATGATTGGCCAAAGGCAGAATGCCTTTGGCAAATTATGGCTCTCTTAGCTGAGGACGCTGTGATTGGCCAAAGCATGCAGGTCATGGTGCATGCTCTGGCCAATCATCACACAGCAATGCACTGCGCTCCCTCAGTGCATTATGGGCTGTTATGCACCACTCTAATTTGGCGCGAATGGCCCATAATGTTCGGTTTTCGATGAACGGGCGAACAGCCAATATTCGAGTTGAACTTGTGTTCGACCCGAACAGAAAGCTCATCCCTAATATATAGTATGTATTTGTATTGAGGGGCATGTATTAGCTTTTTACATTACAGTTTTCTTTCTTATTTTAATTTATCACAATTTATTTTACAGCAGCTTTTAACACTATTACAATTATGTACATGCACACTGCAATATCTGTATAATAGTGCAATGTAAATATACTTTTTAAAGCAAAGAGGGACTTTACCTGAATATTGTAAATAAATAAAAAAACGAACGTTATCTTCGGCTAGCAAAGAACTAGGGAGTGGGAGCGAGTACTGCTAGAAAAAGCTTGCTTCCCCCCAAAAAAATTACCATTATGTGACATGCCTAGGGGACAGAGAAGAACACTTTTGTTTTCAATATATATGCCTATTAAACTTTAATATGCCATGTTCAGATCACGGTCATGCTTTTCAGCTGCTTAGAACACATTGGGGTTGATTTACTAAAACTGGAGAGTGCAAAATCTGCTGCAGCTGTGCATAGTAGGCATTCAGCTTCTAACTTCAGCTTGTTCAATCAAGCTTTGACAAAAAACTTGGAAGCTGATTGATTTCTTTGCAGAGCTGCATCAGATTTTGCACTTTCCACTTTTAGGAAATCAACTCCATTGCATCCCACATAGTCTTCCATTCAGGCTATGTCACTCATTGATTCCTAGTATGCTCTAGTTTGTTCATAGGTTACTTTGGTAACCCAACATGAGCAGGGGTTAGTCATGGCTTTGCAGAGGGCTAGTCTTGATGTTCTAAGGCTAGTTTACAAGTTACATAGGTAACCCAATATGTGCAGCCATTGGCTGCCACTTTACAGATGTGTGGGCAGGGCTTAGTGGGGGACACTAGAACTACACTTACTTATTGCCTAGGTTCTGGGCAGGAGTTTGCTTTCATGAGAAAATCAGCATTAAGGCAAAACTCCAGACATAGTAATAAGCCACAATGAACACAGCTAACCCTCTATTAGCCCATGGCTAATGGACTATACTGTTAACACTAAGCATACTAGAAACCATACAGAAAATGCAGGATACAGGAAATTAACCTCACTCTGTAACTATGTGCGCTCTCTCTCTCAGGGGCCCCTCTACTTCTCTCCTGTGACTCCCAGACTAGGTCCCTAGATACTCTGTGCCGCAGGTTCAGTCCCAAAATGCAGAGAGCTGGCTGCTAGTAAAGGGGATGAGCACAACACCCCTTCACCACCAGAGTAACCATCACCCTACGAAAAATCACCCATTCTCTGGCTGGTTAGCTGCTTTAACCACCTCAATACAGAGCACTTTCACCCCCTTCCTGCCCAAGCCATTTTTCAGTTTTCAGCGCTGTCGCACTTTGAATGACAATTGCGTGGTCATGTTACACTGCACCCTAATGAAATTTTTATCATTTTTTCCCCACACATAGAGCTTTCTTTTGGTGGTATTTAATCACATCTGTGTTTTTTATTTATTGCGCTATAAACAAAAGAACATCGTGGCCGCTGGGCACGCGCACCGGGTTCCGAGCGACGGAGCTGGCATGCGCACGCGCCCCCTAGTGGCTCAGGAGGGCGATCACGTCATATGACGTCCGCCCAGAACAAGAGCTGCCTCGTCCCGCCGTCATATGACCATGGGCGGTAGCTTAGTGGTTAAGCTATGATACATATACAGTTGCCCCTAGCAGCTACACGGCATACACTAGACAGCAAACTACATATCTACAGTCCCCATGTTTCAAGCCCTGTTCTTTGGATACACCATGCAATACACCACTAAAAGTGTTACTAAACCCACAACAGTAAAATCAGCCTGTATATGCAGTAAAGCATGCTTTTTATACTCACTGTGTAACTTAAGGGGTTAATCCTCTGCATTGTGTAAAAAAGGCTGTTTGATCCTGTATGCACAGATCCTCCCCTTCTTGTATTGTCCACAAATTATGTCAGGATAAGACAGAGTTAGTGGAGTCATCCTGCAAATGCTCAGTTTGGTGTGTATTGCTAGAGAGTTATTTTTTCTTGGGAGGCTGCATGTGATCCGCACAGGGCCAATCAGTACTGTCCAGACAGAGGGTTAGGGATCCTGCATACTGATAGGACAGCCAGGACAGTGTGAAAACACCTCCTACAACTTTAACCAGGGACTGATAAAAGTCACAAGACTGCTATAATGCTGATGAGAAAAGGTATTTTATATTTACTAAACTGATTGCATTCCCATGTCCTGTGTACTGTGGGAGACCAGATATAGTAAATACAGGGTCCTGGGTTTAGTAACACTTTAAGAAAAGACTTCAGTCCAGACATTAAACAGTTAATGGTAACTTTACCGAAGAAAGGCAACATACAGGAACAGTTCCCATCAGGCAGCTTCTCACATGAATTCCTGTACAAGATGCTTCAGTGCCCATAGGGTAATCATACCTGAATAGCAGCAGAAAGTCCTTAGTGTCCAATAGAGGCAGAGTCCATGATTGGTAAATAATTCACATGGAGTAGCACAGAGTGTCTATAGTCCATGTTTGGCAAAGATCCCTAAAGTGTTTGCTACCCTAAAAAAAAAAGAATCCTGTTCCTTTAAAGCATGTTATACAGCACAGTGCTTGTGCTGTGTAATTTGACCCCCTGTATCACCTGAAATACCTGGCTGACATTCCTGGTTCTGCCTTCCCCTCTGTAAACTGACTACGGTTTATTGTGCTGAGCCCTGACACCGTGGTCAATTTACAGCTATATACCTGATTTCAGAGCGCTGACTGACCCGCCGCCTCTCTTCTCCTCCCCTCCTGACTGATGTCAGCGGGGGATCCTTGGCCCACCCACTGTAGCTGTCAGGCAGAGAGAGGAGAGAGGTGGTGGGTCACGTGAGCACCGATCGGCACTCTGAAATCAGGTATATAGCTGCATTTTTTTATAAGGCACAAACACTGGGACAGATTACAGAGAGGATAGTGTAAAAATTTAACTGTAATTTCAGCAGCAGGATCGGAGGGGGCGGGCATTGACACAGAGCTGACAGGCAGGGAGGGGAGGGGGAAAGGACAGAGCATAGCACAGAGAAGGACAGGAGAGCTGCGGATGACGAATCACGTAAATTGACCACGGTGTCAGGGCTCAGCACAATAAACTGTAGTCAGTTTACAGAGGATAAGGCAGAACCAGGAATGTCAGCCAGGTATTTCAGGTGATACAGGGGGTCAAATTACACAGCACAAGCACTGTGCTGTATAACATGCTTTAAAGGAACAGGATTCTTTTTTTTTTATGGTACCAAACACTTTAGGGATCTTTGCCAAACATGGACTATAGACACTCTTTGCTACTCCAGGTGAATTATTTACCAATCAAGGACTCTGCCTCTATTGGACACTAAGGACTTTCTGCTGCTATTCGGGTATGATTACCCTATGGGCACTGAAGCATCTTTTTTTTATAAGGCACAGACACTGGGGCACCTTAGATTAATAAACAGAGGGGATAGTGTACATTTTACATAGTGTGTTAACAACCACTTTAAAGACAGCAAGTCTAAGATTGGTAGTGTAAGTAATACTCCCTATAGTTTTCAGCCAAGGAAGTTGCCAACTTTGCCTCTGTTTAATCTACAGCTGCCATGATGCTGCACATGTGATCAGTTATGACACCAGCCATTGGATGGTTTGACAGTTTGGGTGAAAGCACAACCAATGGGGGTGTTACATTTCCGACACATGCCCGAAATGAAACTGTTTTATGGATGGGTTTACTTCTGCTTTAAGAGTCCTCAGGCGCCCGTCCCTCAGGGAGCCCTGGGTGGCCCCCCTGGCTGGGGGTGCTGTCCGGTAGCAAAACGGCCATCATCTTGTCAGTATTCCCAGCAGCTCTCTCTTGGGACACTGAAGGGCCCCTTTTCATGTGGCTCTGTGGAAAATTGGCAGGAAAATCTAGTCAATCAATTCCTCAGATCCACCACACATCTACATTTTAACAGTTTCACAGGACCAGACCCAGGTAACTGCCGAACATGAGTCGGCACAGAATAAAACAGTAACCCTTCTGTAGGCTCCTGCCAGAGGGCTGGGACTGGAACAATGAAAAGGGCTCCTTGTGTGCACCAGTTTCCATACAGATCACTTAGGAGACGGGATGCAAGCTCTGATTGGATACAGCTAGGTAATGGGCTCTGATTTAACCAGTACAGGACATGCATTGTGGCTAGGCTCTGAAGAAAGGAGGTGGGGGGGGGGCCCTGAAATGCGTTAGCTATCAACAGCGAATATTAAAATGCTATCTGTTCTGGAATTTTTTTTAGGCAACTTCTATTCTCATATTTATTAGTGGTTCCAAATTAAATAATAACTACTGCAGTAGCTAACAGACACAGAGATACCCTCTGCATCTTTCCAAATAACTTCTGTTCATTGAAGTTTTTCAAGTCTTTCTGTCAATTTAGGTTTTTTATACACAATTACGTAGGTATCACATTAATATTACAATTGTACTTTTATGGTAATGAGGGGCATAACATAGGCAGGTTAATTCTAATCAGGACTCAAATGATGCAATATGTAATCAAAACATTATTAGTGTTGTGCTCACAGTGAGTGCAGTGTGCAATACATAGGCAAACATACTAAATAGAATACAATTATATATAGAATTTACAATTTCCTTAACACTAGCTGTTAATTCTGGTGGTGGTTGGATGTTATATCTGTTTTCACATGTTGGGTCACTTCATATGTTTGCATTATTTATGATTTATTTGTAGCACTTACCCCCAAAGGAGCTGCAGATAAATGGGTCCTCTGATTCCAGCTGAGGAAATCCCTTCCTGCAATGCCCCACCATCTAACATACCAAGGCTGAAGAAGGAGGATATATTGGGGACAAAGGCCCTCTGAGGTAACAGTAAACAAAGAATGGCAACAGCAATAAACAATAACAGATTAACAATTTTGTACAATACCACAGAAGATGAGAGAGCCAAGTGTCTCTTCACCTGAACCCTGAATCTGGGTGAAGGTCCCTAACTAAAGGAATGGTACTGAAAGATACAAGGTCCTTCAGTTTATCAAAACCCCTCCCACTGGCCAGTTTAGTTTAATTGTTGGGGCCCAAAGTTCCTGCCTTTGTGCCTACAATCTCATTGTACAGGGGGTAAATTCCCAAACAAAATTCCTAGGTAAAGTGACATTGTCCCTACTGTGTTTTTAAGAAATGAGTAAGGAAGTTGTGGCCAGTGGCCTCTCACCACTATTCAGTCTGTAAATAAACCTTTCCCTACTCCCATGAAACAGTGGCACTGGCAGTGACTCAGTCAGGGCACGGTAATGGTGATTTCTCATAGAACCAGTGACGCCCCTTTTGTGCGGCTCACCGTGATGGCTAGAACCTCCACACACATGTAGCAGCCCAGTCTCAACACAGTGGCAAACATTAACGATAGGCAGCATGTCCAAATCATCAGCCCTTTTCACTCATCACCATTCACTCCCCAAGTGAGACTGTCCCAAGCCTAAACTTCTCTTTCCTTTTCTTCCTTTTGCTGCACCCCATCCTCCTGGGACTTGTAGTCCAAACCAGCTCTTGACTTGCTAGAGGCTGTCTGCTGGAGACTACATTTCCCCATAGTTCCAGGTGGCTTCCAGCAGTCTCTCTCCCACTCCATGGACAGACTTTGCCCTCCGCCCTGTAGCCAACCACTATTCTACTGCCACCTTGTCGACGGGGTTTTATCTGGCTTGCTGTAGCTGCAACTTCAGCCCTTTCCCCACATGGCCATTTCTCACTGACTTTTGGGGAGAGGGGGAGAAACTGTGTGTGGACAGCTGTGGCATTCTCAATGACAGCCCAGACTGGGTAGTAGTGGGCAGGGAGCGCCTCAGCCCAAGGCTACATATTTATATTAAACAGTGGTACATGCATCGCGAGGCCAGTGTTCTCTGTGTTTTCTCTATTGTTTACCATATCAGGTCATATTATAATATCTGTTACAAGAGCTGCCTGCCCCGATGTTATGTGAAAGCAGAAGAATATTGTTTATATAAGTGTAAGATATAAAAATTATATTGACTTGATCATGCCTGAAGTACTGTGGGATTCTAACTGTTGAGAATCCACTTAAATCAGTGGTCACATATCTTCTCTATTCTTCTATGTACAGTGGTGGGGTCCTTTTTCAAGTGTTGATGTCACCTCCTATTAGCTGTCCATTGACAAGTCCCTCTCAGGGTCCAGAAGATATATCTTCAGTGGTGTTGGTGATGGTGAACTTAAGTGAGTAAAACATCACTTTACCAGATATGCAGAAAAAGAACTCACTAAATGGATGAGAGGATAAGTTTTGTCTAGAGATGGGTTTTACTCCCTTCCTGACCAGGCAATTTTTTGCAAAACGGCACTGCATTACTTTAACTGACATTTGCGTGGTTGTGCAACACTGTACCAAAATAAACTTTTTGTCCTTTGTGACATTTTCCCCACAAATAGAGCTTTCTTTTGGTGGTATTTGATCACCTCTGCAGTTTTTATTTTTTTCCCTATAAACAAAAAAAGACAAACCATTTAAAAAAAAAACAAAAAAAACAATATTTTTTACATTCTGCCATAAAACACATCCAATAAAAAAAAATTGAAACGTCAAATTTCTTCATCAATTTAGGCCAATATGTATTCTGCTACATATTTTTGGTAAGAAATCCCAATAAGCGTATATTGATTGGTGTGCGCAAAAGTTATAGCATCTACAAACTATGGGATATTTTTATGTATTTTATTTATTTATTTATTTTTCTTACTAGTAATGGTGGTGATCAGCGAATACTGCGATATTGTGGCAGACAAATCTGACACCTAACTGACCCTTTTGACACTTTTTGGGGACCAGTGACACTAATACAGTGATCAGGGCTAAAAATTATGCACCGTCACTGTACTAATGACACTGGCATGGAAGGGGTTAACATCAGAGGCGATCAAAGGGTTATCTGTGTGCCTAGGTTGTACTTACTAACTGAGAGGGAGGTGCTTTGACTAGGGGAAGGCAAAGATCCGTGTTCCTGCTTAGCAAAAACATGGGATCAGTGCTTTTCCTTCTGACAGAACGACAATCTGCCTTGTTAATAGATTGTCGTTCTGTCTGTGCCCCATGTAATCAGCTGGCGCTGGCAGACATATAGTCCACAGTACCCACTGTGGGCACACTGCCCCAGACCCGGAAGTGTCAGATCATGTACTAGGTAAGTGATCTGGCGCAGAGTGGCTGCCCTGCCGCAGTAAAGCCCATTTCACACTGGGGCGGGCGTCGGCGGTAAAGCGGCGCCATTTTTAGTGCCGCTTTCCCAACGTTTTAGCGGCGCTATTTGGCCACTAGCGGGCTGATTTTAACCCCCGCTAGTGGCTGAAAAAGGGTCAAAACTGCCCACAAAGTGTCGGTTTGCCGGTGGCGCTGCTCCATTGTTTTCAATGGGCAGGGGCGCTTTAGGAGCGGTGTAGACACCGCTCCTACAGTGCTGCAAAGATGCAGCTTGCAGGACTTTTTTTATCGTCCTGCAATCGCATCACTTCAGTGTGAAAGCTTTCACACTGGAGAGACAAGAGAGGCACTTTACAGGCGATATGCAGGCGCTATTGTCAGCACTGTAGCGGCTGTAAAGCGCCTCAGTGTGAAAGGGATGTAAATGTACGGTGGGCAGTCCGCAAGTGGTTAATGTATAAGCTGGGCTAAAACTTTTTTCTTAGTTTTGGATGGATTGAAGTAGGATTACAGCCTCTGTTGGGGTATTTCTACTATCTGGGGCTCTGATAGAGATTTGCTCTCATGTTCTGTCCTGCTGGCAACTTTTTACCAAAAAGGATGTATAGGAAACTCTTTAATAGCAATACAGACAGATTTTTTTTTAATTTAGTAGGGGCAGGCTTGAACCCCCATCAGAATTTTATTTCTGTCTATATCCCTGTTGCTCCACTTCCTGTCTGGTGAAACTTTCATCAACAGGACAGAACCAACAGGCAAACAAAGCCCCAGACAGCAGTAGAAGAAAGGCACTCTTCCCCACACTTAAAAAACAAAAATAAAGATTTTTCGCTTGACATACACCAAAATACACTAAGTCATAATTAAAGAAGATAGACAGACAGACAGACAGACAGACAGACAGACAGACAGACAGACAGACAGACAGACAGACAGACAGACAGACAGACCAGGCAATAAGATGAAACAAAGATGATGACACTGAAAACACATTGCAGCACCAGATCAGCAGTTTCAGTGCATGCCTTTTCAGCTTGTAAATAAAGCATTGAATAGCAGTTTTGGGCGCTTCTTAACTAACTGACTTCAGTCTGCTTACATCAGTTCTGTATACACATTTTATACAGAATCAAAAGGATAACATCCACAGATATTGGAACAAGAACGAGAGTTCCCTCTAGTGGTACACAAAATAAATTATGCAGTCCTACTTTTATAATGCTGAAAACAGTTGTTTCATTGTTGTAACTGTGGTTGCTCAGTCAAACTGTACATTTGGTGCTGGAGATCCATTTCAACAGATACAGGTGCATCTAAAAAAATAAGAATATCATCAAAAAGTTAATTTATTTCAGTAATTCAATTCAAAAATTGAAACTCTTTATATTTTATATGGATGCGTTACACACGTAGTGATATATTTCAAGCATTTCTTTCTTTTAATTTTGATGAATATGGCTTACAGCTAGTGAAAACCCAAAATGCAATATCTCAGAAAATTTGAATATTACATAAGACCAATAAAAAAAAGGATTTTTAATACAGAAATGTTGGCTTACTGAAAACTAAGTCTATGTACGATAAAGTATGCACTAAACCAATACTTGGTTGGGGGTTCATCTCTTTTTATTTTTTGTAGGAGTAACAACGTTCTTACTCCGTTGTCCCTTCTTTCTCTCCCAGGAATGAACCAAACCCCACCTGGTATGTATGTATCCAATCCGGCATTAATCTCTTTAATCTAGTGGCTAATATTTTGGCATACAGTTTTGTGCCTACATTTAATAATGATATTGGTCTATAACTGGCACATTGCGTTATATCTTTTCCTTCTTTTAGTATTACTGTGATATAGGCCAACAGTGATTCTCTCCTCATTTCCATCCCTTCATCTATTGAATTCCAGTAAGAACATAATTTTGGAACTGATTGGCTTTATGTTTTTTATAGTAGATTGCAGAGAATCCATCCAGCCCTGGACTCTTACCCATGGCTGTCTCCTTTAGTGCTGTAGAGATTTCTTCTTGCGTTATGGGTCTCTCTAGATCTAACATATTTCCCTCACTTAATTTAGGTAATTTGGCCTCCTTAAAATAAGCTTGTATCTCGTCCTTATTTTCTGATTCTTTTGCTTGCTCCCTGTTAATCTTACTGAGTATAGTACACTATAAAACTTTTTGAATACTCTTGCGATTTCTGATGTATAGTACACCAGTTCCCCTGAGCTGTTTTACATTTTTTCTAAAAAGCTTAATGACTTCTTTTTCCTTAGTGCTCTTACCAGAAACGTTCCTGATTTATTTCCCCACTGGTATCTTTCTTACTCAGTTTATTGAAAGTTTGCCTTGTCTCTTGTTCCATAACGAGTTTAACTTTATCTCTTTTTAGCACAGATGTTGTATTCCTTTCCCTTTTTCATGCCTTTGTTCTAGCTCATATAGTTCTTTTAATATATAATTTATTTTATTCAGATTCTCTTTCTTTTTTTGAGTCCCAATTGATATCAGGATGCCCCTTATATAGGCCTTTTGGGCTTCCCATAACGTGGCCTCTGATAACTCCTGAGTCTTATTTATCTTAAAATGTTGTTCTAATTCTTTCTTTTTTTTCTATTATTTACTGATCTTGTATTAGTGTCTCATTTAGTCTCCAAATATTTGTCTTATTCTTTACCTCTGTAATCTCTATTTCCATTGTCACTTGTGCATGATCAGATAAAGTGATTGCTTCAATAGATGTTTTGCCTATTATTTCTCATAATCTATGTTCTACTAGTATATAATTCAATCTTGAATATGACCAATGCGCCGAGGAGAAGAATGTATAATCTCTCTCTCTAGGATTTTGGATTCTCCAGCTATCTAACAATTGACATTGGTATAAAATTCTTTTAAGTGACTTAAAGAGGAACTGCAGTCTGCTCACATAATTTTTAAATAAAAACATCTTTGACATTCTGAAGCTTCCCTCCAACCACTTTGCATATTAATTCATATATACTGTGATTCTGTACTTGCCAAATATGCTGCAGAAATCTCGCTCCACTGAGTCTGGCTGTAACCATTTTAACTGTGGGCAGCTGAAGCTGCTGCCTGTTCACTTCCTGGATTTACACAGACACATAGAGGCACACCTCCAGCTCTGCAGCTCTCATATGACTCATCCCCCTCCCTCCCTGACAAACTCTCACGAGAGTGAGGCAGAGAGCTGTGCATGGTGTCATAAGCCTAGGCTTTTTTGCAGACAAGAAACAGGATGTGGGCTGTATAAAGTATTTGCTGGCAGAAAAAAAAATGTTTTACTATCCAAAGTTAAAACAAGGTCAGAGGATTTAATATATGTAGAGATGAAAAAATGACTGAAGTTCCACTTTAAGTTGGAGCGCTTCACTTCTCCGGGCCTGGTTCGAAATATCAAGTTGTGGGTTCATGGGGAAATTGAAATCTCCTGCCACTATTACTTTACCCATTTTAAATTCAATTTTCCCAGGACCTGTCTTAAATAGACCATTGGATTCTTATTAGGGCAGTATCTGTTTGCAAACGTGCATTCCATGTCGTATAATTTTCCTTTCAGGAATAAATATCTTCCCTCTGCATCTACCATACTTTCCTTCACCACGAAAATGTTGTTCTAATTCTTTCTTTTTTTTCTATTATTTACTGATCTTGTATTAGTGTCTCATTTAGTCTCCAAATATTTGTCTTATTCTGTACCTCTGTAATCTCCACTTCCATTGTCACTTGTGCACTTATATATTTTGCAATTCCTATTGCTACCCCTTTCGCTCTTTTCATTGTTGAGTCCCCATGATACCATGTAGGATATTTCTTTGAGTAAAGTTTAACTTTTTTATCATGTGCAAAAAAACTACACCTGCAGTGTAATGTTGAACTTCTTTAAAAGGGTTGTAAACCCTCGTGTTTTGCATCCTATGCATTAAGGTGAAAAAACTTCTGGCAGTGACCGGTCCCCAGCCCCCCCCCGTTTTACTTACCTGAGCCCCATATATTTCCTTGGTGAAGACGCGCTCTCCCTCTCTGCACGGGGTCCCAGCTCTTGATTGGATAGATTGATAGTCATTGGCTCCCACTGCTGTCAATCAATTCCAATGACGCTGGGGGCGGGGCCGAGTCCAGCATTCGTGTCTATGGTTGCAAATGCTGGACTTGGGAGCTGCAAGAGCCACAGAGGGACCCCAGAAGAGGATGATCGGGGCCACTCTGTGCAAAACGAAACTGCACAGTGGAGGTAAGTATGACATGTTTGTTATTTAAAAAAATAAAAAACACAAAGGTTTACAATCACTTTAAGAATCTTATGCCTTTTAACCAGAGTATTTAGACCCTACACATTGTATGTTCAAAATTTAAATTTAATCATGTTAAATATCTATTACTCTTTTTTTTTTCAATGTTTTTATTTTCATTTTCAAGTTAACAAGTTAACAATCCGTATAAAGAAAATCAAATCAGTCCAAAAGGTCTTACAGAAGACCTATATCTGTATAGCGAATATAGGTTGCAAACTGGGAAGAAGTATATTGCAATATGTATATGACTTAACACTGAAATCTAATCAAAAGATGTATTACTGTTGAGTGCACATAAATGATTTCAGAGTTTATATAGCTAAAGGGACTTGTGATGTTTCACTTGAGGCGACTGATTCGGGAAATGGGGGAGGAGCCTCAGTGCCACCTCTGAATGGGTGGGGGCACCAGGACGGGTCACGTGAAGTCGATGTTTGTTAATCCTATGGTCCGTGGTAACAGAGAAAATAAAAGTGTAAGGGAGAGGGGGGGGGAGGGTGTTAGGGATGGGGAGGCAGGGGGATGGGGTAACTGCTTGCATATGATAAGGACAGGTATGTAGAATTTGTTGTGGTAGTTTCAGGGGTCCGGTCTACATGTACTTTGGTATATTGTTTGAAATTCCGTGGATTCTCTAAAGTGGATCCAACATGCCATAGTTGTTTGGTATTTGGTTGGTGTCTCTTTTGCTTGGTAAATTAAGTTCTCCATTTCTGCTATTCTGTCTATGCAATGGAACCAATCAGTAATAGTGGGGGGATTGGGGCTTTTCCAATGTAGCGGTATACATTGTTTGGCTGCATTGATAAGGTGGAGTGTAAGTGATTTTTTATAGGCCGAGTAGGGTATGGACGTGTGGTGGAGCAGATATCGGGCCGGGGTGAAGTCTGGGGTGTAGGTCATTATTCTGGCTATCAGGCGGTGGACCAAGGGGGGACCCAAAATCCTCCCATGTCTAGGAGTGTTTTTAACTTTGTGTACCAAGGATTCAAATGGTATGGGGAACCCCTCTCTATCCCCTTCCAGCTCCGCCCCGCACCTAGTCACAATACGCACCAAGGGATCAGTAGGTCTGCAATGACAGGTATTGCCTTAGGGGAGGGAGGTAGCGTAGAGCTCTGCAGTGGCTCCTCCTAATGTAGGGTGCATTCAAAACGCTGTTGTGATAGCTGTTTAATAACCCAGGATCTAAAGTGTAATCAATAATCATGGGGAGAGGTGAATGGGGGGACGCTGAGGTTTCAATCGAGGCCCCCTATGCATAACGTATGAACAAAAGAATAGGGGATGACCAACTATTTTAGGAGAGGAAGCCGTGCCACGTCCAAAACTTAATGAATACAAAACAAAGGGTTCCCCTAGGTGGACTTTTCCGGCACTTGCAAAAGCAAATAGGTGAAGTGTGTACAGAGTAGGGGGCATGAGTATATATAGATAAAAGGTATAATTTTATTTGTATAGAAAAATACATCAAATAAAAAACAAGCACTGAATATACATAGTAATACAATGGAAACTACATAGTAGCTATGATGAAAAGAAAACAATAATTGATAAGAAAGCTCTTCTCAAGCCCAACGCGTTTCGGGGTACTATATATCTGTACGATCCTTCTTCAGGGGCAAAATTGAGAGAGAAGGTTTCATCTATGCTGATGGGGGGGAAAAAATGGAGAGGAGAAGGTCAGGAAAATGGTTAAACCTATATAGTATCATATGGGAGATTGGGATGATCGATTGATCACCTACCTGAAACTACGATTGATTGCTTGTAAAAGTTTATATAAACAAAAGCCAGACAGGGCACTAGAGGAAGACAGGATGTAGTAATACGTATAGGTATTATAGCCAGTAAATCTACATGTTTAGATGGTGAAATGTGCAGGGTGGTAGGCTGCAGTCACCGTGGGGAGATACAGTACTCCCGTCCCGCCCAACCCGGGCGCGTGCAAACCGGAGCGGCGTGCTGAGGTCACAGAAAAAGCGTCCCTGGAAAATAAAAAAATGTAGAGGGGACCTTTAGGAGAGGGTCCAAAATGTATAGGTAGGGGGAAGGGGTAATTCCATAGATATAAGAGTTTAATCAGAAAAAGCATAGTAAGTGTATAGTTAATATGCATAGAATGAGCACTAAGAAAAGGGGGACTGATAAAAGAAAATCCAGTTCACCCTATATCATAGTGACAGAGTACACCTGTGTACATATATGGGATGCAATCCAACATAGTATATATTAAAAGTAGATGCACAGTAACCAGTCAAAAAATGATTGTAGTATGTGTGCATACTAAAAACGTATAAAGTAGCCAAAGGCAAGGTACAATTGTGAGCATGACCATAATATACACATGATAAGTGATACAAATGCAATGTTGCAGGGCCTGTTATAGGATGTATAAACAACAGAGCCCAGAGTAGGAACATACTTAAGGTGAGAATTGTATGGTTAGTATGGCAGTGTGGAAGAGTATTGAATATAGTTGAAAAAAACATACCTTAGATGGAGATAAGAGTATAAGTCACGACCTCACAGCCAAACATCCAGCAAGTGTAATGTCCTGCTGGGAAGTGAGGAGGGGTGGTTGATATAGTGCTCAATCAGCTGGCCTCTAGATGAGGCACAGCTGTTTAATGAGAAAACGTAGGCAGGGACGTGTTGTATCGACCCCCCGAGGCGGGGGTGCGCGGCGCCGCCCCAACAGCGCATGCGCGAACGTCACGGCGTTTGGAACAGCGTCGCGCACACCCGCCCCACCGGCACGGAAGTACCACTCCGGCGGACTGCGCATGCCCGCCGGAGTGGCAACATGGAGGTAGTGGGCGTGGGATGGAGAACGCCCAGATACCTCCCTAAGCGCCGCCCAAGGTAATCCTGTGGCGGCTTACCGTGCCGGGCAGCCGCTCCGGCCACCAGCGCCTCGGGGAGGGCGGGGAAAGGGAGGTTGTATCACAAAAGATGGAACAAAACAGAATGACATATACAAGGAGACATATACCCAAGAGGTGGGGCGGCTAATAATAAATTGTGGGCATTTCGATATCTTCCAATATGCAAAATAACCTGTACCAGCTGCATGAGCGGGGAACTAAAGTATTGTGTGAAACAGTGGGATTATAAATTGGTATAGGGGACAGTAGGCAATACCAAATACATATGACACTCATTGACAAAAACGGCTATTGAACTTCAGGGAGCAGATAAATACACATAACAATGAAGCATATATAACAGATATAAGTACATGATGGTTAAAAACAATAGCAAACATAAATACATCATATACAGACCCAGTGTAAGGGCCAAAAAAGGAGGAGCAAAACAAGAGGGGAAGAGATTGGTAAACTAATTGGTTTTACAAGAAAATGACCAGGCTGATTGTGCGTCACAATACATGGTCCCCTGTGGTACCAACTGCAAACTGTATCGGGAGACATAAGTAGATCGTGGGCCAGTAATTCCAAAAGGTGGAAAGAAGTAGGGTAAGGGAGGGGGAGGGGAAAGGAAAGAAAAGGAAGGGGGGGGGAGGAAAAGGGGGGTGAGGGGAAGGGGGGGGGGGAAGGAAAGGGAGGGGAGGCCTGTATGTGGCAGACATGCAGCCTGGTGTACAGGATAATCAGGGGTGGACAATAGTCACAAATCAATGAAATATCAACACAACATAACATAATTAATAACCCTATTTCTCCATACCCCCGGAATTGAAGCCTTGTAGAAAGGGTTTGAAGCAAACCGCTTCATTCAGGCCTGGAGGTGTAGTGGCCTTAAGTAGATGGATCCATTTGAGTTCTCTCTGAAGTAGGATTTTATTCCAGTCACCCCCTCTGGGGTTAGGGTGTATACGGTCCAAAATTAAAAATTTGATGGAGGGAAATTTGCCTCCATGTACCAGTGTTACATGTCGGCCAAGGGGTAAATCGGGGTCTGCTGTTTTCATAGCCACGATATGCCTGTAGGCTCGTCGCCAAAACTCGAGCTTAGTTTTTCCTATATAGAAACAGCCGCAGTTGCACTGGAGTAGATAGACCACTCCAGTGGTTCTGCAGTTAGCGAAATGTTTGGGGAAAAAAGGTTTTCCGTTTGGAAGAGTCTGGTTTTTTTGGGTAAGCATGTAACCACAACAATGGCATGAGCCACAGGCAAAGGTGCCCCTATATTTACAGTGGACTGTCGATGGTCTGAACTCACTTTTGGTGATCTGGTCACCAATGGAGGTAGCTCTTTTAAAGGTGAAGTGGGGCTTTTCTGGGACTAGATGGCCTAGACTAGGGTCTAGGGCCAATAGATGCCAATATTTGTCAACTATTTTTTGGTTTGGCGATGTTGTTGATGGTATGTTGTAATGATACTGAGTGGGTAAGAGTCTTTTAGTTGTTTGGTAGAATGAAGAAGTGTTTGTCTAGATTTGCTATTGGCTTTACGGAAGGCTCTTTTGAGGGACTTGTGAGAGTAGCCACGTAAAAGCAATCTATCTCGGAGAGCAGAAGCCTCTGTGAGAAAATTACTGTTGTCTGTACAGTTACGCTTAATCCTAATGTATTGGGAGTAAGGGATGGAGTCAATCAATGGTTTGGGATGAAAACTAGCAGCGTGCAAAATAGTATTGCCGGCAGTGCTCTTTCTGAACAATTTGGTGAGAGTTTTCCCTGTCCGTCCTTAAAAATCTCAATATCCCAAGAAGGTTACATGGGTATTGTCACAAGACATGGTAAATGTAAGATTAAAATCATTCTTATTCATCCGAGATATGAACTGCTCGAGTACATCCAACGGACCCTCCCATACGACCAAAATGTCGTCTATGTATCGATACCACGTTTGAATGTGGTTAGTATATTGGGTGAGGTTCTCATCTGAGAAGAGGGCTTTCTCCCACTCCCCCAGGTACAGGTTGGCATACGATGGGGCACAACAAGTCCCCATCGCCACCCCCTGCACCTGGAGGTAGTGGGAGCCCAGGAAGGTAAAAACGTTGTGGGTGAGGATGTACTCGAGCAGTTCCATGATGAATTCATTATAACTAGAGGCAGAATGCGCCTGTCTCAAAAGTACGTGTCTGATTGCTGCCAATCCCAATACATGGGGGATAGAGCTATAGAGAGTCTCCACGTCAACAGTGACAAGTAGAGCTCGGTCCGAAATAGAAAGGTGGTCCAGGATTTGTAACAAATGGCTAGTGTCCTTTACATAGGATGGTAGAGATACCACGAGGGGTCTAAGGTGTTCGTCAATCAGTTTGCTGGCATTTTCACTTATAGAGCCCACACCGGAGATAATCGGTCTACCCGGTGGGTCTTTGAGATTCTTGTGCACTTTGGGGAGTGCATAAAACGTAGGGGTTTTGGGAAAATTATTTCTTACAAAAGTCCAGGTAGCCTTACTAATAGTATGGTTAAGGAAAGCAGAATCGACCAAAGCGTAAAATTCCTTGTTATACTTTGTTACCTAGTAAGGCTACCTGGACTTTTGTAAGAAATAATTTTCCCAAAACCCCTACGTTTTATGCACTCCCCAAAGTGCACAAGAATCTCAAAGACCCACCGGGTAGACCGATTATCTCCGGTGTGGGCTCTATAAGTGAAAATGCCAGCAAACTGATTGACGAACACCTTAGACCCCTCGTGGTATCTCTACCATCCTATGTAAAGGACACTAGCCATTTGTTACAAATCCTGGACCACCTTTCTATTTCGGACCGAGCTCTACTTGTCACTGTTGACGTGGAGACTCTCTATAGCTCTATCCCCCATGTATTGGGATTGGCAGCAATCAGACACGTACTTTTGAGACAGGCGCATTCTGCCTCTAGTTATAATGAATTCATCATGGAACTGCTCGAGTACATCCTCACCCACAACGTTTTTACCTTCCTGGGCTCCCACTACCTCCAGGTGCAGGGGGTGGCGATGGGGACTTGTTGTGCCCCATCGTATGCCAACCTGTACCTGGGGGAGTGGGAGAAAGCCCTCTTCTCAGATGAGAACCTCACCCAATATACTAACCACATTCAAACGTGGTATCGATACATAGACGACATTTTGGTCGTATGGGAGGGTCCGTTGGATGTACTCGAGCAGTTCATATCTCGGATGAATAAGAATGATTTTAATCTTACATTTACCATGTCTTGTGACAATACCCATGTAACCTTCTTGGATATTGAGATTTTTAAGGACGGACAGGGAAAACTCTCCACCAAATTGTTCAGAAAGAGCACTGCCGGCAATACTATTTTGCACGCTGCTAGTTTTCATCCCAAACCATTGATTGACTCCATCCCTTACTCCCAATACATTAGGATTAAGCGTAACTGTACAGACAACAGTAATTTTCTCACAGAGGCTTCTGCTCTCCGAGATAGATTGCTTTTACGTGGCTACTCTCACAAGTCCCTCAAAAGAGCCTTCCGTAAAGCCAATAGCAAATCTAGACAAACACTTCTTCATTCTACCAAACAACTAAAAGACTCTTACCCACTCAGTATCATTACAACATACCATCAACAACATCGCCAAACCAAAAAAATAGTTGACAAATATTGGCATCTATTGGCCCTAGACCCTAGTCTAGGCCATCTAGTCCCAGAAAAGCCCCACTTCACCTTTAAAAGAGCTACCTCCATTGGTGACCAGATCACCAAAAGTGAGTTCAGACCATCGACAGTCCACTGTAAATATAGGGGCACCTTTGCCTGTGGCTCATGCCATTGTTGTGGTTACATGCTTACCCAAAAAAACCAGACTCTTCCAAACGGAAAACCTTTTTTCCCCAAACATTTCGCTAACTGCAGAACCACTGGAGTGGTCTATCTACTCCAGTGCAACTGCGGCTGTTTCTATATAGGAAAAACTAAGCTCGAGTTTTGGCGACGAGCCTACAGGCATATCGTGGCTATGAAAACAGCAGACCCCGATTTACCCCTTGGCCGACATGTAACACTGGTACATGGAGGCAAATTTCCCTCCATCAAATTTTTAATTTTGGACCGTATACACCCTAACCCCAGAGGGGGTGACTGGAATAAAATCCTACTTCAGAGAGAACTCAAATGGATCCATCTACTTAAGGCCACTACACCTCCAGGCCTGAATGAAGCGGTTTGCTTCAAACCCTTTCTACAAGGCTTCAATTCCGGGGGTATGGAGAAATAGGGTTATTTTTCACGGTTACTTTCAAGCATGTTTAATTATGTTATGTTGTGTTGATATTTCATTGATTTGTGACTATTGTCCACCCCTGATTATCCTGTACACCAGGCTGCATGTCTGCCACATACAGGCCTCCCCTCCCTTTCCTTCCCCCCCCCCCCACCCCCCCCTTCCCCTCACCCCCCCTTTTCCTCCCCCCCCCTTCCTTTTCTTTCCTTTCCCCTCCCCCTCCCTTACCCTACTTCTTTCCACCTTTTGGAATTACTGGCCCACGATCTACTTATGTCTCCCGATACAGTTTGTAGTTGGTACCACAGGGGACCATGTATTGTGACGCACAATCAGCCTGGTCATTTTCTTGTAAAACCAATTAGTTTACCAATCTCTTCCCCTCTTGTTTTGCTCCTCCTTTTTTGGCCCTTACACTGGGTCTGTATATGATGTATTTATGTTTGCTATTGTTTTTAACCATCATGTACTTATATCTGTTATATATGCTTCATTGTTATGTGTATTTATCTGCTCCCTGAAGTTCAATAGCCGTTTTTGTCAATGAGTGTCATATGTATTTGGTATTGCCTACTGTCCCCTATACCAATTTATAATCCCACTGTTTCACACAATACTTTAGTTCCCCGCTCATGCAGCTGGTACAGGTTATTTTTGCATATTGGAAGATATCGAAATGCCCACAATTTATTATTAGCCGCCCCACCTCTTGGGTATATGTCTCCTTGTATATGTCATTCTGTTTTGTTCCATCTTTTGTGATACAACCTCCCTTTCCCTGCCCTCCCCGAGGCGCTGGTGGCCGGAGCGGCTGCCCGGCACGGTAAGCCGCCACAGGATTACCTTGGGCGGCGCTTAGGGAGGTATCTGGGCGTTCTCCATCCCACGCCCACTACCTCCATGTTGCCACTCCGGCGGGCATGCGCAGTCCGCCGGAGTGGTACTTCCGTGCCGGTGGGGCGGGTGTGCGCGACGCTGTTCCAAACGCTGTGACGTTCGCGCATGCGCTGTTGGGGCGGCGCCGCGCACCCCCGCCTCGGGGGGTCGATACAACACGTCCCTGCCTACGTTTTCTCATTAAACAGCTGTGCCTCATCTAGAGGCCAGCTTATTGAGCACTATATCAACCACCCCTCCTCACTTCCCAGCAGGACATTACACTTGCTGGATGTTTGGCTGTGAGGTCGTGACTTATACTCTTATCTCCATCTAAGGTATGTTTTTTTCAACTATATTCAATACTCTTCCACACTGCCATACTAACCATAAAATTCTCACCTTAAGTATGTTCCTACTCTGGGCTCTGTTGTTTATACATCCTATAACAGGCCCTGCAACATTGCATTTGTATCACTTATCATGTGTATATTATGGTCATGCTCACAATTGTACCTTGCCTTTGGCTACTTTATACGTTTTTAGTATGCACACATACTACAATCATTTTTTGACTGGTTACTGTGCATCTACTTTTAATATATACTATGTTGGATTGCATCCCATATATGTACACAGGTGTACTCTGTCACTATGATATAGGGTGAACTGGATTTTCTTTTATCAGTCCCCCTTTTCTTAGTGCTCATTCTATGCATATTAACTATACACTTACTATGCTTTTTCTGATTAAACTCTTATATCTATGGAATTACCCCTTCCCCCTACCTATACATTTTGGACCCTCTCCTAAAGGTCCCCTCTACATTTTTTTATTTTCCAGGGACGCTTTTTCTGTGACCTCAGCACGCCGCTCCGGTTTGCACGCGCCCGGGTTGGGCGGGACGGGAGTACTGTCACATCTCCCCACGGTGACTGCAGCCTACCACCCTGCACATTTCACCATCTAAATATGTAGATTTACTGGCTATAATACCTATACGTATTACTACATCCTGTCTTCCTCTAGTGCCCTGTCTGGCTTTTGTTTATATAAACTTTTACAAGCAATCAATCGTAGTTTCAGGTAGGTGATCAATCGATCATCCCAATCTCCCATATGATACTATATAGGTTTAACCATTTTCCTGACCTTCTCCTCTCCATTTTTTCCTCCCCATCAGCATAGATGAAACCTTCTCTCTCAATTTTGCCCCTGAAGAAGGATCGTACAGATATATAGTACCCCGAAACGCGTTGGGCTTGAGAAGAGCTTTCTTATCAATTATTGTTTTCTTTTCATCATAGCTACTATGTAGTTTCCATTGTATTACTATGTATATTCAGTGCTTGTTTTTTATTTGATGTATTTTTCTATACAAATAAAATTATACCTTTTATCTATATATACTCATGCCCCCTACTCTGTACACACTTCACCTATTTGCTTTTGCAAGTGCCGGAAAAGTCCACCTAGGGGAACCCTTTGTTTTCTATGCATAACGTATAGACTACTGAAAGGCGTTGTGGGTGGGGGAACCCTGTACGTTAAATTTCCCCTGTGTCCCCATGGGTCAGGAAGGGGCTTCACTGCTATCCTGGTGGTGATGGGAACCCCAACATCTGCCTCTCTATGACCATGTCCTGTAAAAATAAATAGCATTAGTTACCCAAAAGTCTGCTAGAATGTGTAATCTCTGTCGGTCAGCGTAGAAGCTTATAAGTGGAAGTGAGTGTTCATAGACTGTGGAAGTTAACTGGCAGCACTACAAGGAATTTAGTCTCTCCGTGAGCTGAGTGTGATGATAGATGACCAATTGTGGAGCATAGGTGATTATGGTGTAGTTAGATGACCCATTACCCATGCAATGAAAGGGTGCAAGCCATACACATGTATGGATCGCATGTCCTGCAGTGGACATCATGTGTAGGTAAGGCATAACGTAGTAAGGACACTTGCAAGTTTCCATGGCAGGAGCTGTATGTGGAAAGGGATCAGCGTTACAAGGTAACTTGGGAATTTCAAGAACATAGTCAACAGGAAACTTCTGAACTTAACTGTGTCAGACTTGGCTGGAGGTTACCGGTCATCCGGGAGGCCCCTATGCTGCGTTAGCGGTCTCGTCGGGCTCTCCTTGATCTCGGCAAGTCGGTTGGGCTTGTAGCCTGGTGGGAACCTTGGGTGCCTGGGTGGCTTCAGGTCCCTGAGGGGGACCGGCGTCTGCGGTATCGGGTGTCTTGTGCATCCATGGGCTCCTCTGGTTGTGGATCCTTCCTGGTCACTGTACGGCGGAATTCTGCGTACCAGTTAGGGACTTCAATCAGCGGGATGCCTAGGGTGTAGCAGAAGTGTGGTAGGTCTTCAGGTACTTTCAGCCGTGCGGTGCGGCCCTGTGTGGTAGCAGAAAGACAGAAGGGGAACTTCCACCTGTATGGTATCCCCTTAGTGCGTAATGTATCCAGCAGCGGTTTCAGGTCTCTGTGGTGCTGCAGGGTGATGCTGGATAAATCCTGAAAAATCTGGATGGGAACTCCTGCATGGAGCACCTGTGCTCTGCTTCTGGCCTGCTTCAGTATGTCTTCCTTTACTTTGTAGTCTTCTATGCACCAGATGATGTCTCTGGGGGGGTCTGTATCCCTGCCTTTAGGTCTAAGGGCTCTGTGGATCCTTTCCATAGTGATCTGCGTCTGTGGTGGTCTGTTAAGGAGGTCATTGAACAGGCTTACAAATGTGGGGGAGAGCTGATCCGATTCAATGGATTCAGGCATGCCACGGATTCTTAGATTATGGCGTCTCCCCATGTTGTCTAAATCCTCCATGTGCCTCTGCAGCTCTGAGTTGGAGGGTGTGAGTGTTTACCCTCCGGGTGGCTCTGCGGAGGACTGTGTCATGCTGCTGTGTGACAGTCTCCACTACCTGAACCCTGTCAGCCAGTGTGTGAATGTCCAGCCGGAGCTCTGGGATGGCGGCTGACAGGGTGTCCTTAATGTCTGCAGCTATGGTCCTAAGGTCATGGATACTTAGCTGCTGTGTTGGTGGGACAGGGGTCCCTGAGCCTTCCGGCTCCCACTGTACCTTGTGAGGAATGTGCGAGCAGGGATCCCATCTCCTGAGAGGATACGGTCCTTCTGTGTGCAGGGCGGGAAGATACCATATTGTCCCTCTGTGACCTCAACATCTCTGGGATGTTGTGGCTGATTTCCCCGCTCTGCTCATGGGGGGAGCAGGACTGCAATGCGGAGGAGGTGCAGGAGGCTGTCCCCATGCAGTGTGGTCGGCGTGGGGTGAGTGTGGCTCGGGTGTACCTCCATAGCTCGGCTGTAGATTTCAGTGGCGGCGGGAGCTCCGGAGTTAGGCGTCCATCTCCTTGCGAGCTTAAACCACGCCTCCATCTATTACTCTTTATCTCCTCTTTTTCTTTCTTTTCCCTCCCTTCCGGGTGGGAGCTTCGAAGGATAGAGGGACATTAAAAAAAAAAGGAGATGAGATAACAAGTAGTTATCTGAGGGATTGGTCTATCCAGTAGCGGGTTGAACAGTTTGTTGATTGCACTTTTCAAGTCTTCCCTTTCTGCTTCTGGTAGACCTCGAATCCTTAAATTATTTCTCCTATTCCAATTTTCTTGATCTTCTACTTTGTATAGCATTCTCATCTGTTCTGTTTGCAATTTTTTCATGTGTTTTTTAAGCTTGATTATTTCATGGGCATACACTCTCCCCTCTGTATCCTCTACTTGTGCCAGTATATGGCCCAGATCTCCATATAATGCTGCCATTTTTTGTTTTTATAGATTTTTCTAATTTTGCAAACATATCTGTTATTTCCTTTTTTGCTGGCATTTGGGAGCTGGCTCCTTGTTCCTCCTTTCTTGTGTCAGTGTCACTGTCAATTCCCAAGTCCTCTCTTGATTTATTTGAGGTTTCTCAGAACGAGTGACCAATATGCTTTTCTTCATTTTTTCTGGCCCTTTTTTCTTACTAGCTTCTTGTTGTCTCTCTGTTACCGGGCTTCCTTCTTGTGTCATATATTTTTTAATTGTCAGTTCAGGCAACCCGTCATCCAAACAATGGGAGTCTGGATCTACCAGGTGCCTGGACTGACACCCGTCTCAACCTTTCAGCGAGCCGCTGAGATGGCTGCTCCCCGCACCTTCACAGCTCAGTGCTCCAGTGAGCAAGGAGGAAGCAGAGCAGAGAGCTGTGACTGACAGTCTACATCTCTCTGCTCACAGGGCTGTGAGAACCAAGCCATTGGCGATGTTCGATCGCTCGGTTCTCAGTACAGAGGCGCATTGGATCCATGCTGCATCCACCTAGGTAAGTATGAAACTGCAAAAAAAATCCCATACTTCTCTTTTAAGCTTTGATAAAACCTGGAAGCTGAATGGTTTCTATGCATAACTGCACCAGATTTTGCACTCTCCAGTTTTAGTAAAAGGGCATTACCCCCTGGACCAGTATTAATAAGATATGGTGGGATGGAGTCCAAGAATGGAGATACTTTACCATTCAGACATTGCATTATATAGCTACCTGCTCCCTGTTAGGGCCTAGTATCTCAGTGTCTGGCAGAGTGGAATCTTCCAGCACTGACTTTGAGATGTTACTATATGTGATGGAATGCATGAAGTTGAAAAGCAAACTGAAACTGGACAATTCACCACCAAAGAGAAAGCCTCTCCAGGTGAGCACATTAGCCATCCATCCACAGCATAGCCAGGGTTTAGGTGAAGGGGCTAGCACAGCTTGTCTGCAGATACACATTCGAAAAAAAAAAACAGAATTCGCTACAACACTTCACCTTTCGTGATCCTTCATGTAAAAGACATCACAGACAATGCGGGACGCAGTAAAGTTGATGCATTTCGCGCTGTGGCTAGCACTTACCCATAACCTCATGCTGAGATGCTGCAGCAAATTCTGAATTTCTTTTGATTGTGCAAACTGAAGCTTCTTGAAAATGTGAAAGGTGTGTGACAATAAACCATGTTCTGTAGTAATCCCACCTTTCACCATGCCCACTAATTAATGTAGCACCATGGTACTCTTATATGATGCATTTTCTTATCCCAAAATCTATCCTTATCATGATAAGGCCACTTGCTTATATTCACCTCCAGATCAAAGGGTTCCAATTCCTCACTAATGTCAGTATTGTGCTTTCAGCACCTCAGCCATTGTGTTGCCTAATTTTTCCTTATGACTAAATATAATCTTGTAAAATAGGAGGCAACCCAATAGAAAATGATACATTTTCTCATCTGCATTCCTGTATGACACTGAGCTGTGTATTTCATATACAACTACTTTTTTATTAGTGACACCCAGCAACGCCGTCATTCAAAAAGCAATGACTTCACAGTCAGCGACAAATAATTGATTCAGATGTCATCTTTGTAGTCATATAATACTTGTAATCCTCTGCTGCATGTAAATACGTGAGAACAATAAGATTGCAAACAGGGAAAAGAGTATCTAACCTTCCTGGAAACACAGGGGCAGGTGGTAAAGTGTGTCTCATGTTGTGTTTTTTACTTCCTTAAGTAACCTTGGGGGGACCATTGTTTCTATCATATGCAAAACGTGCCAGTATTAAAAAGTGTCTTTGCTGTTCCATCATCCATTCTACATATACATATTCCAGCTTATCCCTTTCACATATACATATTCCAGCTTATCCCTTTTACATATGCATATTCCAGCTGACATTCAAGCAGGTGAGGATTTGGTGTTAACTCTTATGCCCTGTACACACAATCGGACATTGATCAGACATTCCGACAACAAAATCCATCAGATTTTTTCCAACGAATGTTGGCTCAAACTTGTCTTGCACACACACGGTACACAAAGTTGTTGGAATTTCCAAACGTCAAGAACACGGTGACGTACACCACGTACGACGAGACTATAAAAGGTCAGTTCAATACCAAACGCGCCACCCTTTGGGCTCCTTTTGCTAATCTTGTGTTAGTAAAAGTTTGGTGAGAGACGATTCGCGATTTTTCAGACTCGTGGTTTTCAGATAGTTTTTTGCTGTTCAGTTTGCACTTGTGGGTTTGTATCTGGTCTTCAGTGCGTGCAGTGAGTTCCCATTGGTTTATTCAGTGTGTTCTTGTCCGCTCGTTACTGATTTTTAGGTCGTTCTTCACAGGCCTCGCTGTTCTTCAGTGCGTTCTGTTACTTTGTTCTGACCAGCTGACCATTTTGAAGCCATGTTGCGTGTACAAACTCATCGTAGAGTTCGGCTGTGCGGGGGCTTGGTGTTGGGGTCTTTAACACAAGCCCAGTCCATGGACAGGGTGGGGAGGAGTTAATGGACCAAGAATTGGTTGCTCCAGCGTGACAAATTCTGTCACATGCCTTTGCTCCGTGAGATCCGTGAGAATAATCCTGATGATTAAAGGAACTTTCTCAGGATGACGGACCCCGTTTTTCACCGTTTGTTGGCTTTGCTGACCCCTTATATCAGCAGGCAGGATACCTGCATGCGGCAAGCCATCATTCTGGAGCAGAGGCTAGTCGCCACGTTGCGGTAATTGGCGACGGGGAGAAGTCTGCAGGACCTCAAGTTCTCGACAGGCATCTCCCCCCAGGCTCTGGAGATCATTATCCCAGAGACCTGTTCTGCCATCATACAGGTCCTGCAGAAGGACTATATTAAGGTAAGATTTATCCTTTAACATCACATTATATGTATTTAATGTTTGCTAATATATTGTATTTCTTCCATCATTCCCTAATTGCCATAATTGTGATATGCTGTGAATGTCCCCTTATCCTCATGCATGCTGGAATTTTTTAACGTTTTTTTGTCCTTCATGCATATTTGCCTTCACTTACCTCTCCAGCATGCTCTCCTGGGCCCATACACCTCGCCTAGTCACTTAACAATGTATTTTGTCAGCTCCATTGTAGTGATTTACCCTAAACACCCCCTAAAATGTGTAAAAATGTTATTTGTGTCCTTAAATTCCAGCAGAGTGCCAGAGGCTTTTTTTTTGGGGTCCCAAACTCATTTGGCACCCTCCCTCCCCCCAACCGCTAAGTCAACCGATACCAAACTGATGCCTAACCCATACACACAATACCTACCTCTTTTGTGGTCAGATTTATGGTTGAATTTATGGATGCCACAACGTGACACTTGTTCTCTTCGTCTGGAAAAACTATCGGGGCTAATACATCTGGAAGGTGGAGTATTAGACCCTGAAGTATCACCTTCACCTTCTCGTCTTCTTCTTTCTGTGTTCCTTCATGTCGGCGCTTCCTCTCGTTCAGTCTCGGCACATCTGGATTCCGGAGCCGCTGGCAATTTCATGGATTGGGAAACTGCATCTTCCATGAGACTTACCCTTTTGCCCCTTTCAACGCCATTGGTGGTCTTGGCGATTGATGGCACTGTTTTCCCAGGGGGACACTCCACCAGAACATGGTAAAAAAGCAGGAGTAGTATGGCGCTGCCCTTATGGAGACAAAAAGATATTTTTCTTCTTTGTAGTAAATGTGTTACCTAGTGACCTTATTCCTAAAGAATTGCTTCTAAAACCTGAATGTGTCAAAAGGTTGAATAAAAACTGTGACTGGTGACGGATCCTGCACCAGTTCAGCCTATGCCCAGTGAAGCTATCCAGCTTGACTTCTGTGACCCATGACTTTCTAACCAACCTGGTCTCAGGGATCCACTGACTTCTGCCCAGTCTGATGATCCTGTGTTGGATGTCCAGCTCATCTTTAAGGGTCTGGGGGACCCTGCTCAGACTCCTGATGGACTTCTTATGCCTTTACCCAATCCTAAGAAGCCTTTAGCCCTCAATAAGTCCTCTTATCCTCTCCCTACCTCGGTTTCGGTCTCTGAGGATAATCTTAAGTACCAGGTTAGTCAAGTTCTTGATTCCCGGCGCCATAGGGCCATTCTTCAGTACCTCGTACATTGGGAAGGGTTTGGTCCTGAGGAGAGGTCTTGGATCACTGCATCTGAGATCTTTGCGCCTCATCTGTTGAGGAGGTTTCATCTGGAGTTTCCCTTTAAGCCAGGGCCCAGGCGGGGGAGGGGGAGGTACTGTCATGGTTATGCAATAGAATGTTCTCTTTCAGCTTACCTGTCTCCATGTGTTCATCTCTAAAGACCAGCTGCCTCTCACCTGACTGGTTTTATAACCTCTCCTCTAAGCATGGCCCCACCCCAGGCCCTATCAGGGAATACTATATTAACCTGTGCACTGCAAGCCAGCAGTGCTGATCAACCATTGTGTGTTAGCCTCCGTGTGTACTTCCTGTGTTTCCTACATCTGATTCCTGTTACCAACTTTGGCCTGTTCTCGACTCTTCCTGTCTGCTTGTTATGCCCCGTACACACGGTCGGATTTTCCGATGGAAAATGTCCGATCGGAGCGTGTTGTCGAAAATTCCGACCGTGTGTGGGCTCCATCCGACATTTTCCATCGGATTTTCCGACACACAAAGTTGGAGAGCAGGAGATAACATTTTCTGACAACAAAATCCGATCGCGTCAATTCCGACCGTGTGTGGCCTGTTCCGACGCACAAAGTGCCACGCATGCTCAGAAGAAATTCCAAGACAGAACAGCTCGTTCTGGTAAACTTAGCGTTCGCAATGGATACAGCACTTTCGTCAAGCTGCAATGTTAAAAATGGTTTAATACAGCGCACTCTCTTCTTCTTTATAACGTGAGAAGAATGAAGTAGTTTTGCTGCTCATATTCACACACACTTCTCACAAACTTATTTCGTTACTATTTATCGTGATTCCCTCAATATATTTTGATTTCTCACATCTGACAACATATTTTTGTATATTTTTTATATATTTTTTGGCTTTAATGTAGATTCTTTTTTTGTGTTTGTATTTTTTTTTTTTTTAGGCGATTTTGATTTGTACTTCCGAAAATGTTTGTGTGTGTTTTTTGTGACAAGTTCCCACAACACCATTGATATGTTGTTCTATTTAATCTGTAGGAGATTGTTTGGTGTTGTTGTCCCTTGTTAACTTCACATTGTACTTTAGAAATGTACCTGAATCGTCACCAACAAACTGTCCTTTTTGGATGAAAACACACACAGGAGAGTATAATTTACCTAAAATTTTTTATTAAGGGCTCACAACTAAACAAAGAGGGAGGCAACGCTGGAGAAACTGCAGAAGTGGGTGAAGCCTTGGACCCCCAGGCAAACATCAATAATTTGAAAGCAAAATTGGTGGCCTGAGGAGTCCAATTCTAAGGGAGGGCAGTCTGGTCCAGAAGTCCCAGAGATCCGGAAAGCAGCAGATGACATTTGTGTCCCCAGGCTGTGGTCATACGAGAGACTGCAGCTTTTGTCAGACCAGACTGAACCCAGGGTCATCACTCTCGGGTCTTCCTTCCACGCTTCCTTACACGCGGTGGCTGTGGTGGTGGAGTTGTGGCAGCAGGAGGAGGAGGAGGAGGATGGTCCAACTCAATGACATCCGTCTTGGGTGTTAGTTCCCCACTCACCCCCTTATGTAGGACTTTGTACAGAAGGTCCTCACAGAGCCTGCGTTGACCCTCCTGCATGCCCTGCAGTTTTGTGGCAGCCATGCAGGCAGAAGCCTCCTGGATCAGCCTGAATGCTGAATCCTGCACAGGACTTGGAGTGGCCTTCCTGGCTCGTTTATGTGGCAGGCGGAGAGGAGGAACCTGAGACTCAGTCAGGCTGCGACTTGTCCCAGGCTTCTCCTGGCTGACACTTAGCCCCGCCTCCTCCTGGCTGCCACTAATCCTCGCCTCCTCCTGACTGCCACATTCCACAACCTCCTCCTGACTGAGGTCTTCCTGTGTATGAAAAAGGGACATAGTTTTAGTCTTTTCTTCATCAATCACACACAATTTTCACCTCCTGACTGCTGAAAATTGAATGTTAACAAATATAACAGACTATCCTTCTGAGCCCAGCATTTTTCCTTCTTGTCCCAATTTTGGGTGCCCACTACTGTCTATTGATATGTAAAACACTTTCAATCAGCACTTAGTGATCAATAATAACATCTAGAAAACATCATTTATTTATTGACCAGAAATCAGTAGAACAATGCTATACCTGACTCCAGCTGGGCATCTGCTGCAGCTCCGGACCTCTGGGAATCTGTGACCTTCTTGCGCTCCCTAGGATAAGTGCTCCCCAGGCCACCAACTTTAGCTTTTAAATAAGGGATGGTTGCTGTGGGGACCATGGCGGATAGACAGCAGGTGCGTGCTAATTGTAGCAACGAGGAGGAGGGGGAGGAAAGGCCGGAGCCTGAAACGTCCCGATCCAGAAGGAGATTTAAGGACTCAAATATGTCCTTTGGGGAGATGTTGGAAATGGTGGACATCCTGAAGAAGTCCGACTATGATGAAAAGTATGGGCCTTACCCCAACCCCAATGTCCGAAAGGCCAAGATCATGGCGAAAGTGGTCAGGAGTCTGCACCGGAATTTCGGGGTACGATGATCAAAAGATCAGCTCAGGAAGCGGTGGTCGGACCTCAAATTCAGAGAACATGAGCAGTACAGAAAGATCCAGAGAGTGCTGCAAAAAAGTAAGTAGTTGTCCTATGTTCCTATTCTTTATGTTTATTACGTTCGTGCTGCTCCATGTGCTTTTAGGAACTGTTGTACAGTTTAAAATGGCAACTTTCATGTTCATGGGCACATTATTCGTTTGGATCAAACATTTTTCGTTCCAAGTATAAAATACCATTGTTTAGGCCATATGCATTTGGCCACCATTTTGACGCCCTATACTTGTCTTCAAAGAATTGGGTTGTGTAGATGGCTTTGTTACTAGAATGAAATGCAAACTAGATTCTGTGTAAGGAGAGGACACTTAGCAGCTGTTTACACATCTGGACTCTGGAGCACTAGTGTGGGACAAAAGAACACCATTTTTATTAGGGGGGCCACACAGGTGCTCCAGTGTATACTATACATACTATAGGGGGGTCTCCATCTGTGAAGCTTGTACTAAACAGGTAAAGTAGGACACTAAAAAAGCTACATCTTGGAACTCTGCTAAAATAGACAATTGTACCCCACTTCCAAGCAATGTTTCATCTTTATAGTTCTGACATTAAATATCTGTGTGCTAAGTATACCATTTTTGTTTTACATAGGGGATAAAAGACTCGGAAGACACCCCTCATCCGAGGAGACCAGAGCCCCCCCCTCTGGAAGAAGGGGAAATCCCCCCAACACAATCTGAGCAGGAGGAAGAAGACGTGGTGGAACTAGTCACCACAACAGGTGAGTGTCTGCGACCACAGGCTCAGGTAAGAGATGGATGGCGGCATTTTTTTTAGACCTAATTTATTTTGGGGTTCCTCTCTTTTTAGGTGATCGCGAGGTGCCCAGATCCTGATCGGGGAGATCATGGGGTGTAATTTACAATTGGAAATCATCAAGCAAAACATCAATGATGTTATTCCAAAAAATAAAAACATCATTGATGTTTTGGGGCGAGTTTAAAGCCCCTCCAAATCACTTTCTTCTTTTGTGTGCTACAATGTGCTAAATGTTTTTGTGATTTTTCACAAAGCCAAATTTGGAGGATGCACACAGTGTGTCAACATGTGCTATCTGCCATCACGGGAGATCAATGGACGCGTTTTGGGGGTGCAACCCCTTCCTCAATTATAAAGTAGCTGAGAGGAAGGGCTTGCTCCCCCAAAACACATCCTTTGATCCCCCGTGATGGCAGCTAGCACATGTTGACATTGGCAAAATTGTGTGCATCTTCCAAATTTGGCTTTTCCAGGGGTGATTTACCCCCATCTGAACGCAATATCAAACACAGTTCCTAAATACTCATGTTTGATATTGCCTTCAAGTTCTACCAAATGTGAACTTTGTAAGTTCAAGATTTGTGTCTTTCTTGTTGGTTTTACACATACCTGTTTTATGTAAAATGGACATTTTGAGTTTTGATAATGCCACCACAAAAATTGGTATACCACAAACATATTGGTTTTTTGGAAAAACCTTTGGTAAATGCACATGTGATTGTGCAGGTATTAAAAAGATTGTTAATCAAGAATGTGTGAATTATTGTCTCAACGCTACAACACTTTTGGGGTGATGTAATTGTTGTTTTCTGAGAAAATTGGGGTTATTTCCTAAGGGCAAATCCACTTTGCACTACAAGTGCAGTTTCAGTGCAGTTGCAAGTGCACTTGTAGTGAAATGTGTTTTTGCATTTAGGTAATAACAGCCAACAGTGCTTTGTATAATAAGGTTACACAATCACGACATTTTCTGCACTCAAAACATTTCTGTCAGGGTCAGCTAAAACAAACACAAGCAGTAAATGTCCACAAAGAATTTCTTTTTTGGTTTTATTATAAAAAGGCTTCACAGATTGCCTGGCATATTGATAGCCCCCCTACCCGCAAAGAACTCCAGGTAGCGTAACCGGACATCACAGGCACTCAGGGAGGGCAAGCCAGGATGGCCACTTTCAAGCGCCGTCAGTGTGGTTTGATGTATGATTCCGGCCTCAGGCCCAACTGAGCCAGCATAGTTGGCCTAATGTTTCCTTAAAAAGTTATGGAGAACACAGCACGCAAGTATAATATGGTTCAGTTTATACTCCGCCATATGGATGGGTGTCATAAATAGGCGGAACCGGCTGGCCAGGATTCCAAATGTGTTCTCCACCACTCTTCGGGCTCTGGCCAGCCGGTAATTAAAAACCCTCTGTTCCGCCGCGAGGGTCCTCATTGGGAATGGCCGCATCAGGTGGTCCCCCAGCGAAAAAGCTTCATCAGCAAAGAACACAAATGGGAGTCCTTCAACATTGTCCTCTGGAGCTGGCAAGTCCAAGCTGGCATTCTGGAGACGCCTGTAAAACTCCGTCTGGGCGATGATTCCACCATCGGACATCCGGCCATTCTTCCCCATGTCCACATACAAGAAGTCGTAATTAGCCGACACCACCGCCAACATCACTATACTATTGAACCCCTTGTAATTATAATAGTACGACCCCGAGTTGGGTGGTGGGACGATGTGGACGTGTTTCCCATCAATTGCCCCTCCGCAGTTAAGAAAGTCCCAGCGCTGGGCAAAGTGGGAGGCCACAGTCTGCCATTCCTGTGGCGTGGAAGGAAACTGTTGAGGAAAAAACAATAAACATTACTATTTTTACTCTGAAACATGGCAAGCAGATTAGAAACAAACATTATGGGGCAACCTCCAGATAGCATTTATTAAGGGGAATTTAACAAGGCCAAAGTATAAGGTACACCTATCATATTCCCCCTCCCCCCCTCTCATGGGCCATTTCTAACATTATAGAAGGGGGTGTGGAAATCTTGGACAGGTAACCCTCTTCACTTCATTGAGAGACGAATGCCTAAATAATGGGTATTACTTGTAACAGCCCCTCCTTAGTTACACTATTGGCAGTCCACTGGACAGGTAAGAAGTGTCATAATACAAAGATATAAATACACATTGTACACATTTGAGGACATTTGGACATTCTGCTATTACCTATCAAGATAATAATAGGATCCCAAAACTTTAAACAGTACCATTAGAAAGTATACAGGCAGGCCCTTGCGCTACATGCTTTGGGGAATTCATCCATAAATATGAGCACAAAAGAGGTGAGTATAGTGTGTATGGGATTGGCAAAGTCAGCAGATAGATGATTGAGGATAGATAGAGAATTGGTATCAGCTGACTTAGCAGTTGGGGGAGGGAGGGTTACTAAAAATTATTTGTGGACACCACAAAAAAAAACTCTGGCACTCTGCCTGAATTTAAATCAAAAATAACATTTCAAAACATTTTAGGGGGTGTTTGGGATAAAGCAGTACTATGGAGCTGATAAAATACATTGTTAAGTGACTACATGAGGTGAATATAGGGCAGGAGACACCGTGCTGGGGAGGTTAGTGAAGGGCAAATATGTATGAAGGACATAAAATAATAATTACATAAAAATGCAGCATGCATGAGAACAAAGGGGACATTCACAGCATATTACAATCATGGTAATTAGGGAATGAGGAAAGAAATACAATATATTATCAAACATTCAATACAATAAAATGTGATATTAAAGGATAAAAATCTTACCTTTATATACTCCTTCTGCAGGACCTGGATGATGGCAGAACAGGTCTCTGGGATAATGATCCCCAGAGCCTGGGGGGAGATGCCTGTCGAGAACTTTAAGTCCTGCAGGCTTCTCCCTGTCGCAAAATACCGCAGGGTAGCGACCAACCTCTGCTCCGGAGTGATGGCTTGCCTCATGCAGGTATCCTGCCTGCTAATATAGGGGGTCAGCGAAGCCAACAAACGGTGAAATACGGGGTCCGTCAACCTGAGAAAGTTCCTGAAATCATCAGGATTATTCTCATGGATCTCACGGAGCAAAGGCATATGAGAGAACTGGTCTCGCTGAAGCAACCAATTCTTGGTCCATGAACTCCTCCCCACCCTGTTCATGGACTGGACTTGTGTCAAGGTCAGGACCCCAACACCAAGCCCCCGCACAGCACAAACTCTACGAGGAGTATGCATACGAAACATGGCTAGAAAACGGTCGGCTGCTCAGAACGAAGTAACAGAACGCACTGAAGAACAGCAAGGCCTGTGAAGAGCGACCTGAAAAACAGTAACGAACGAACAAGAATACAATGACTAAGTCACGCGGAACTTGCTTGCATGCACTGAAGAGCAGATACAAACCCACAAGCACAAACTGAACGGCAGAAAACGATCTGAAAGCCACGAGTCTGAAAAAGCGCAAATCGTCTCTCACCAAACTTTTACTAACACGAGATTAGCAAAAGGAGCCAAAGGGTGCCGCGCTTGGTTCTGAACCGGCCTTTTCTAGTCTCGTCGTACGTGGTGTACGTGACCGCGTGGTTGGCGATCGGAAATTCCGACAACTTTGTGCGACCGTGTGTAGACAAAATAAGTTTGAGCCAACATCCGTCGGAAAAAATCCTAGGATTTTGTTGTCGGAATGTCCGAACAAAGTCCAACCGTGTGTACGCCCTATTACCCTGACCTTTGGCGTGTTATGTTTATCCTTGTCTGCTAGTTGCCTTGACCTTTGGCTTACCCCTTACTCCCCTGTCGTTCCAGCCTGCTGCCTCCTTCCTCTTCTTCTGTAGTCTATGGTGAGCATGAGCTGTGAGACCCTGGGGGCCGCGACCTGGAGCCAGACTACAGCGCAGTCCATCCTCACCACTAGAGGCTTCTGGTGAACACCCACTATCTCTTATGCCCCATACACACGGTCGGACATTAATCGGACACTCCGACAACAAAATCCTAGGATTTTTTCCGACGGATGTTGGCTCAAACTTGTTTTGCGTACGCACGGTCGCACAAAGTTGTCGGAATTTCCGATCGCCAACAACGCGGTGACGTCAACCACGTACGACAAGACTAGAAAAGGCCAGTTCAGAACCAAGCGCGGCACCCTTTGAGCTCCTTTTGCTAATCTCGTGTTAGTAAAAGTTTGGTGAGAGACGATTCGCGCTTTTTCAGACTCGTGGCTTTCAGATCGTTTTCTGTGGTTCAGTTTGTGCTTGTGGGTTTGTATCTGCTCTTCAGTGCGTGCAAGCAAGCTACGCGTGACTTTGTCATTGTGTTTTTGTTCGTTCGTTACTGTTTTTCAGGTCGCTTTTCACAGGCCTTGCTGTTCTTCAGTGAGTTCTGTTACTTCGTTCTGAGCAGCCGACCGTTTTCTAGCCATGTTGCGTATACGTACTCCTCGTAGAGTTTGTGCTGTGCGGGGGCTTGGTGTTGGGGTCCTGACCTTGACACAAGTCCAGTCCATGAACAGGGTGGGGAGGAGTTCATGGACCAAGAATTGGTTGCTTCAGCGTAACCAGTTCTCTCATATGCCTTTGCTCCGTGAGATCCGTAAGAATAATCCTGATGATTTCAGGAACTTTCTCAGGATGACGGACCCCGTATTTCACCGTTTGTTGGCTTCGCTGACCCCCTATATCAGCAGGCAGGATACCTGCATGAGGCAAGCCATCACCCTGGAGAAGAGGCTCGTCGCTACCCTGCGGTACTTGGCGACAGGGAGAAGTCTGCAGGACTTGAAGTTCTCGACAGGCATCTCCCCCCAGGCTCTGGGGATCATTATCCCAGAGACCTGTTCTGCCATCATCCAGGTCCTGCAGAAGGAGTATATGAAGGTAAGATTTTTATCCTTTTATATCACATTTTATTGTATTGAATGTTTGATAATATATTGTATTTCTTTCATCATTCCCTAATTACCATGATTGGAATATGCTGTGAATGTCCCCTTTGTTCTCATGCATGCTGGATTTTTATGTAATTATTTTTTTAGTCCTTCATACATATTTGCCTCACTTACCTCCCCAGCATGCTCTGCTGGCCCTATATTCACCTCATGTAGTCACTTAACAATGTATTTTATCAGCTCCATAGTAGTGCTTTACCCCAAACACCCCCTAAAATGTTTATAAATCTGATTTGTGCTTTAAATTCAGGCAGAGTGCCAGAGGCTTTTTTTTTGTAGTGTTCTTAAATTATTTTTATTAACCCTCCCTCCCCCCAACTGCTAAGTCAGCTGATCCCAATTCTCTATCTATCCTCAATCATCTATCTGCTGACTTTGCCAAACTCATACACACTATACCCACCTCTTTTGTGGTCAGATGTATGGATGAATTCCCCAAAGCATGTAGTGCAAGGGCCTGCCTGTATACTTTCAAATGGTACTGTTTAAAGTTTTTGTATCCTATTATTATCTTGATAGGTAATAGCAGAATGTCCAAATGTGCTCGAATGTGTAAAGTGTGTATTTATATCTTTGTATTCTGACACTTCTTACCTGTCCAGTGGGCTGCCAATAGTGTAACTAAGGAGGGGCTGTTCCAAGTAATACCCTGTATTTAGGCATTCATCTCTCAATGAAGTGAAGAGGGTTACCTGTCCAAGATCCCCCCCCCTATAATGTTAGAAATGGCCCATGAGAGGGGAGGAGGGGGAATATGATAGGTGTACCTTATACTTTGGTGTTGTAAAATTCCCCTTAATAAATGTTATCTGGATGTTGGCCAAGAATGTTTGTGTCTAATCTGCTTTCCATGTTTATGTGCAAAAATACAAATTTTTTTTGTTTTCCTCAACAGTTTCCTTCCACGCCACATGAATGGCAGACTGTGGCCTCCCACTTTGCCCAGCGGTGGGACTTTCTTAACTGCGGAGGGGCAATTGATGGGAAACACGTCCACATCGTCCCACCACCCAACTCGGGGTCGTACTATTATAATTACAAGGGGTTCAATAGTATTGTGATGTTGGCGGTGGTGTCGGCTAATTACGACTTCCCGTATGTGCACGAGGGGAAGAATGGCCGGATGTCCGATGGTGGAGTCATCGCCCAGACGGAGTTTTACAGGCATCTCCAGAATGGCAGCTTTGACTTGCCACCTCCAGAAGAGAATGTGGAAGGACTCCCATTCGTCTTTGTTGCGGATGAAGCATTTGCGCTCGGGGACCATCTTATGCGGCCATTCCCAATGAGGACCCTCACCCCGGAACAGAGGGTTTTTAATTACCGGCTGGCCAGAGCCAGAAGAGTGGTGGAGAACACATTTGGAATCATGGTCAGCCGGTTCTGCCTATTTCTGACACCTATCCATATGGCGGAGTATAAACTTAATCATATAATCCTGGCGTGCTGTGTTCTACATAACTTTTTACGGCAACATTCGGCCAACTATGCTGGCTCAGTTGGGCCTGAGACCGGAATTATAAATGAAACAACCCTGATGGCGCTTGAAAGTGGCCGTCCTGGCTTGCCCTCCCTGGGTGCCCATAAGAGGTGCGCATCTTCACTGACCTCGCGATTCGATTCGATTACGATTATCCTGTCCACGATTCGATTCGATTCGATTCCGCGATGCATCACGATGCATCACGATTACTGCGCTCGGTTTTCATCCAAAAAAATTCAAGCAGTCAGAAGAACTCAATTTTTTTATTTTATCTGTTCTTAAAAAAAAAAAAAAAGAAAGACAACACACCTTGCATGTAGCAAAGTGTAAATTACAGCAGACAACTTAAAGAGGAGTTCCAGACTGCCCCCAAACTACTACAAGAGAGGGTCAGAGACTGCAGACATGATACAGGAGAGGGTCAGAGACTGCAGACATGATACAGCAGAGGGTCAGAGACTGCAGACATGATACAGCAGAGGATCAGAGACTGCAGACATGATACAGCAGAGGGTCAGAGACTGCAGACATGATACAGCAGAGGGTCAGAGACTGCAGACATGTTACAGGAGATGGTCAGAGACTGCAGACATGATACAGGAAATGGTCAGAGACTGCAGACTTAGTACAGCAGAGGGTCAGAGACTGCAGACATGTTACAGGAGATGGTCAGAGACTGCAGACATGATACAGGAAATGGTCAGAGACTGCAGACTTAGTACAGGAGATGGTCAGAGACTGCAGACATGATACAGGAGATGGTCAGAGACTGCAGACATGATACAGGAGATGGTCAGAGACTGCAGACATGATACAGGAGATGGTCAGAGACTGCAGACTTAGTACAGGAGATGGTCCGAGACTGCGCACATGATACAAGAGAGGATCATAGACTGCGGACATGATACAAGAGAGGATCAGAGACTGCGGACATGATACAAGAGAGGATCAGAGACTGTGGACAATGTCCCCATAACGTCCCCCCAAATGATAATGTATGTCATTTCATTAATTATGTTTTATATATGTCTTATTGTCTTAGCGATTGATTCACATCACAACTTCATTGATACCTTTTTTTTTTTTGTATGATTTATGGTTTCTCTCATCACAGATCCCACACATGCAACGCTGCATGTGTGAGGTCAGTGATGAGCGAAACCATAAATCATACAGAAAAAAAAGTTATTAATGAAGTTGTGATGTGAATCAATCACTAAGACAATAAGACATACATAAAACATAATTAATAAAATGGCACTGTCACTTGTTAGGTTAACCATCAAGTTTATTTTAACTTTATTTTTACTTGTGCATACAGTAACTAATGATTGCTGCAGGAGCACACAGGAGCCAGAGAAGAGACTACCTGCCTCCAATGGGGGAAACACAATGCCAGTCGAGTGGCAGAACTTGGGGGTGCTCACTGCTCAGTAGCAGTATCACTGGATCTAAGTATCAGGGGCGGGGGGGGGGACTGCGGTGTCCGCCAGCCGCACAGCACAGAACGCCAGGGGATGGAACAAGGGGGCAACCATGTAGCCTAATGCTACCCGGGGAAAGCGGCAGCACCGGCACCGCTGCAGTTAGCCAGGGAGAGCAGAGGAAACCTCTCGCGGCTCGACTTCCGGGTTCCAGGAGCTACGGTCACCTGACCAGCCGCGTCACACCTCACACAGGCTCCAGCGAACGCTGTGTTTCCCGACGTGGCTGGAGATGACCTCATCGAAAGGGGGGCGCAGCTAACGCCCACGGCTCAGTGTGGAGAGGCAGGGCACAGCGCTTTCAGCTCCATTCGGAGGGGCGGGGCGGGGCATAGCGCGGCAGGCAGATAGATCAGGTCATTTAAAAATTAATTTTTAGCGATCGCAGCATCGATGCCGAATCGCAGACGGCCGAATCGCGATGCATCGATGCTGCGATTAAATTCAACACCCCTAGTGCCCATGATGTTCGGTTAAGATACCTTGAGTTCTTTGCGGGTAGGGGGGCCATCAATATGCCAGACAATTTGTGAAGCCTTTATCAAATAAAAAAAAAAAGCAAATCTTTGGTGACATTTACTGCTTGTGTTTGTTTTAGCTGACCCTGACAGAAATGTGGGGAGTCCTGAAAATGGCGTGATTGTGTAACCTTATAGAAAGCACTGTTGGGTGTTATTTACTAAAGGCAAAGACACTTTTCACTACAAGTGCACTTGAAACTGCACTGAAACTGCACTTGTAGTGCAAAGAGGAATTGCCCTTAGGAAATAACCCCAATTTTCACAGAAAGCAGCAATTACATCACCACAAAAGTGTTGTAGCGTTGAGACAATAATCCACACATTCTTGATTAACAATCTTTTTAATACCTGCACAATCACATGTGCATTTAGAAAAGGTTTTTAAAACAAACCAACATGTTTGTTGTATAACAATTTTTGGGGTGGCATTATCAAAAATAGAAATGTCCATTTAAGATAAAACAGGCATGTGTAAAACCAACAAGAAAGACACAAATCTTGAACTTACAAAGTTCACATTTGGTAGAACTTGAAGGCAATATCAGACATGAGTATTTAGGAACTGTGTTTTATATTGTGTTCAGATGGGGTGAAGTCACCCCAGGAAAAGCCAAATTTGGAAGATGCACACCAATTTACAAATGTCAACATGTGCTAGCTGCCATCACAGGGGATCAAGGGACGTGTTATGGGGGAGAAACCCCTTCCTCTCAGCTACTTTATTATTGAGGAAGGGGTTGCACCCCCAAAATGCCTACATTGATCTCCCGTGATGGCAGATAGCACATGTTGGCACACTGTGTGCATCCTCCAAATTTTGCTTGTCTAAAAATCGCTAAAACATTTTGAACTTTGTAGCACACAAAAGAAGAAAGTGATTTGGAGGGGTTTTAAACTCGCCCCAAAACATCAATGATGTTTTTATTTTTTTGAATAACATCATTGATGTTTTTCTGGAGGTTTTCCAAAGCTAAATTACACCCCATGATGTCCCCGATCACGATCTGTGCACTTTCTGATGTGAAAGGATCTGGATCCACAACATCACGATCACCTAAAAAGAGAGAAACCAAACAAAAACAGGTATCAAAAATATGCTGGCATCCATCTCTTACCTGAGCCTGTGGTCGCAGACACTCACCTGTTGTGGTGACTAGTTCCACCACGTCTTCCTCCTCCTGCTCTTCTTGTGTTGGGGGGATTTCCCCTTCTTCCAGAGGTGGGGGGTCTGTGGTCTCCTTGGATGAGGGGTGTCCTCTGAGTCTTTTCTCCCCTATGTAAAACAAAAATGGTATACTTAGCACACAGATATTTGATGGCAGAACTATAAATAGGAAACATTGCTTGGAAGTGGGGTACAATTGTCTTTTTTGGCAGAGTTCCAAAATGTAGCATTTTTGGTGTCCTTTGTCAAGCTGCAATACTTTACCTGTTTGGTACAAGCTTCACAGATGGAGACCCCCCTATAGTATACACTGGAGCACCTGTGTGGCCCCCCTATTAAAAATGGTGTTCTGGTGTCCCACACTAGTGCTTCAGTGTCCAGATGTGAAAACAGCTGCTCAGTGTCCTCTCCTTACACAGAATCTCGTTTGCATTTCATTCTAGTAACAAAGCCATCTACACAACCAAATTAGTTTCATACAAGTAGGGCGTAAAAAATGTGGCCAAATGCATATGGCCAAAACAATGGTGTTTTATAGGTCGAAAGAAAAATGTTTGATACAAACGAATAATGTGCCCATGAACATGAAAGTTGCCATTTTAAAATGTACACTTTTAAGAAAAGCACATGGAGCAGCACGAACGTAATAAACACAAAAAGAATAGGAACACAGCACAACTACTTACTTTTTTGCAGCACTCTCCAGATCTTCCTGTACTGCTCATGTTCTCGTAATTTGAGGTCCGACCACCGCTTCCTGAGCTGATCTTTCGATCGTAGTACCCCGAATTTCCGGTGCAGACTCCTGACCACTTTCGCCATTATCTTGGCCTTTCTGACATTGGGGTTGGGGTAAGGTCTATACCTTCCATCATAGTCGGCCCTCTTCAGGATGTCGACCATCTCCAACATCTCCCCAAAGGACATACTTGAGGCCTTAAATCTCCTTTTGGATCGGGACGTCTCCGGATCCGGGCTTTCCTCCTCCTCCTCCTCGTTCCTGTAATTAGCACGCACCTGCTGTGTCTCCGCCATGTGCTCTTCCCCCACTGCGCAGAATAAAAAGGGGCGGGAATAGACTAGAAAGAACGTCAGGGGCGGGCGGAGTTACACGCATGCGCAGTGTGTATAAAGCGTAATACGCGTGCGTATTACATACGATCTGTGAGCGGAGGAAGGAGCATCGGAGGCGCCGATCGTGATAACGAAGGTAAGATCTAAACTTGGGCCTATACTGCTTCGAAATTCAAGCCTATATTGTAACAAGATTAGGAGAGTTTAGCCTGACCTTAGGGTTTGTCTTGTGTTGTGTCTTGCAGAGAAAATGGATGGCTTCAATGACCACAACTTCCTCCCCCTGTTCATAGACAAATACAGGGAGCTGCCCTGTCTGTGGCAGGTGAGACACCCCCATTACAACAATAAACAAAAAAGGTAGGCAGCGCTGGAGAAACGGCTGGAATTGGTGAAGCCGGTGGTCCCCACAGCAACCATCCCTTATTTAAAAACCAAAATTGGTGGCCTGAGGAGCACTTATCTTAGGGAGCGCAAGAAGGTCACAGATCCCAGAGATCCGGAGCTGCAGCAGAAGATATTTATGTCCCCAGGCTGTAGTACTATGAGAGACTGCAATTTCTGTCAGACCACACTGAAGTCAGGGAATCCCTCTCCACTCTTCCTTCCACTCTTCCTTCCACCCCAGCTGAGGCTTCCGATGTCCAACCTGGGCCTTCCAGCCAGGAAGAAGTGGAGGAGCCCAGCTGGAGTCAGGTATAGCATTGTTCTACAGATTTCTGGTCAATAAATAAATGATGTTTACTAGATGTTATTATTGATCACTAATTGCTGATTGAAAAAAGTGTTTTACATATCAATAGACAGTAGTGGGCACCCAAAATTGGGACAAGAATGAAAAATGCTGGGCTCAGAAGGATAGTCTGTTATATTTGTTAACATTCAATTTGCAACAGTCAGGAGGTGAAAATTGTGTGTGATTGATGAAGAAAAAGCTAAAACTATGTCCCTTTTTCATACACAGGAAGACCTCAGCCAGGAGGAGGCTGTGGAATGTGGCAGCCAGGAGGAGGCGGGGGATTAGTGGCAGCCAGGAGGAGGCGGGGCTTAGTGTCAGCCAGGAGAAGCCTGGGACCAGTCACAGCATGACCGAATCGCAGGTTCCTCCCCTCCGCCTTCCATACAAAAGACCCAGGAAGGGGAGTCACGTTCAGGATTCTGCACTCAGGCTTATTCAGGAGGCTTCTGCGTCCCTCCGAGCCTTACCCACTCCTGAAGAGGCCTTTGCCTGCATGGCTGCCACAAAACTGCAAGGCATGCAGGAGGGTCAACGCCTCATGTGTGAGCAACTTATTTATAAAGTCCTAACTAAGGGGGTGAGTGGCGAAATCACACCCAAGACCGACATGATTGAGTTGGACCATCCTCCTCCTCCTCCTCCTCCTGCTCCCACAACTCCACCACCAGAGCCACAGCGTGGAAGGAAGCGTGGAAGGAAGACCAGGGAGTGATGGCCCTGGGTTCAGTCTGGTCTGACAAAAGATGCAGTCTCTTGTATGACCACAGCCTGGGGACACAGATGTCATCTGCTGCTTTCCGGATCTCTGGGACTTCTGGACCAGACTGCATTCCCTTACATATGGACTCCTCAGGCCACCAATTTTGCTTGAAAATAGTTGATGTCTGCCCTGGGGGTTCAAGGCTTCACCAATTTATGCTGTTTCTCCAGCGTTGCCTCCCTCTTTGTTTAGTTGTGAGACCTTAATAAATGAATTTTTTGGGAAAATTATACTCTTCTATGTATTTCATCCAAAAAGGACAGTTTGTTTGTGAGGATTCAGGTACATTTGTAAAGTACAATGTGAAATTAGCAAAAGACAACAACACCAAACAATCTCCTACAGATTAAATATAACAACATATAAATGGTGTTGTGGTAACTTGACACACAAAACACACATAAAAATATTCTGGAGTAAAAATAAAAATACAATAAAACAAAGATCAGCCTTGAAAAAAATACAAAACCAAAAAAAAATAATCTGCCTTAAAACAAAAAAAAAATACAACACAAAAATAATGTTGTCAGATGTGACAAATCAAAATATATTGAGGGAATCCAGATAAATAGTAAAGAAATAAGTTTGTGAGAAGTCTGTGTAAATATGAGCAGCAAAACTACTTAATTCTTCTCACATTATAAAAAAGAAGAGAGTGCGCTGTATTAAACCATTTTTAACATTGCAGCGTGACGAAAGTGCTGTATCCATTGCGAACGCTAAGTTTACATGACCGAGCTGTTCCGTCTCGGAATTTCTTCTGAGCATGCGTGGCACTTTGTGCGTCGGAACAGGCCACACAGGGTCGGAATTGATGCGATCGGATTTTGTTGTCAGAAAATTTTATAGCCTGCTCTCAAACTTTGTGTGTCGGAAAATCCGATGGAAAATGTCCGATGAAGCCCACACACAGTCGGAATGTCCGACAACACGCTAAGATCAGACATTTTCCATCGGAAAATCTGACCGTGTGTATGGGGCATTAGACTCCGTGCCCTGGGGAATCTATGCTCTAGCTCCCACTGGGATCCATGTTAGTTATCCTGTAGACCTGCTTCCTGAACCTTCCAGTGTTCAATCCGCAGCAGTCAGTCCTAGGGTCCACTACCTTAGCGGTGCACTTCCGACTCCTACAGAGTGCATCTGTCACCTGGTCCCAGGTGACCTGACAGCACTGTTGGATGTTATTTACTAAAGGAAATTCCACTTTGCACTACAAGTGCACTTGAGACTGCACTTGTAGTGCAAAGTGGATTTGCCTTTAGTAAATAACCCCCATTGACACTGAAAACACCAACTTTACTCCAAAAAATGCTCTTGAGCATTGAAAGAAGAAGCCACACATTGTTAATTATCAAACATTTTAATCAAAGCACAATCACATGTGCGTTTATAAAAGGGTTTTTGGACAAACCAACATGTTTGTTGTATAACTTTTTTTAGGTCACATTAAGTAGAAATCACCTTTTAAGGTAAAACAGGCATGTTTAAAACCATAAAAACAATACACAACTCTGGAACTTACAAAGTTCAACTTTTATAAAGTGAAGGCAATATCAGACATGGGTATGTACATGTACACGAGTATGTGTTTGATATTGCATTCAGCAGATGGGGTAATGTCACCCCTGTAAAAGCCAAATTTAGAAGATGCACACAAATTGCCTAATGTCAACATGTGTTAGCTGCCATCATGGGGGATCAATGGATGTGTTTTGTGGGTGCAACCCCTTCCTCTCAGCTACTTTATTATCGAGGAAGGGGTTGCACCCACAAAACGCGTACATTGATCTCCCGTGATGGCAGATAGCACATGTTGACACACTGTGTGCATATTCTAAATTTGGCTTTTAACATATGTAAAAAATTTTAGTCATAAAAAAAAAGCACAAGAAATTTAGGGATTTCTGGGTGTTTTAGATTCTCCCTAAAACATCAATGATGTTCTTCATTTTGTTTTGAACATCATTGATGTTTTGCTTTATTTTTTCTAAATCTCTATTACACCCCATTATCTCCCCGATGAGGATCTGGGCACTTTCACTGGTGAAATGACATTCCTCTTCCACAACATCCTGATCACCTACAAAAAAACAAAAAAAACCCACCATGTATTATAAATATGCAGGCATACATCTCTTACCTTAAGCTGTGGTCGCAGACACTCACCTGTTGTGGTGACAATTTCTACAACATCTCCCTCCTCCTCCTCTGGTTGGGTTAGGGGGATTTCCCCTTCTTCCTGAGGTGGGGGTTCCCTGGTCTCCTCTGATGAGTGGTGTCCTCCGAGTCTTTTCTCCCCCATGTGAACAAAAATAGGTATACTTAGCACACAGATATTTGATGGCAGAAATAGGAATATGAAACATTGCTTGGACGTGGGGTACAATTGTCTGTTTTGGCAGAGTTCCAAGCTGAATCATTTTTTTGGTCCTTTGTAAAGCTTGAATACTTACCTGTTTTGTGCAAGCTTCACAGATGGATACACCCCTATAATATTCACTGGAGCACCTGTGTTGGCCCCCTAGTAATAAAAAGGGTGTTCTTTTGTCCCACACTAGTGCTCCAGCGTCCAGATGTGCTACAGCTGCTGAGTGTCCTCCCCTTACACAGAATCTAGTTTGCATTTCATTCTAGTTACAAACCCATCCAGACAACAAACTTTTTTTAATCTGAGTAGGCCAGAAAAACGGTGTTGAACTGCATCTGGCCAAAACATCATATTTTAGTGGCCGAACGAACAATGTTTCCTACGAACGATTAATGTGCCATGAACATGAAAGTTGCCATTTTAAACTGTACAACAGTAAAGAAGAGCACATGGAGCAGCATGAACATAATAAAAATAAAGAATAGGAACACAGGACAACTACTTACTTTTTTGCAGCACTCTCCTGATCCTTCTTTACTGATCGTGCTCCCTTAATTTGAGGTCCGACCACCGTTTCCTCAGTTGATCCTTGGATCGTCGTACCCCAAAATTCCGGGGCAGACTCTTCACAACTTTAGTCATGATTTTGGCCTTTCTGACATTTGGTTTCGGGTAAGGTCCATACTTCCCATCATAGTCGGCTCTCATCAAGATCCACCATCTCTACAAAGGCCATATTCGATGCCTTAAATCGACTGCGGGATCCTGACGTTTCTGGCTCCGGGCTTTCCTCCTCCTCCTCATTGCTAGAATTATCACGTACCTGCTGTGTCTCCGCCATGTGCTCTCTCCCACTGCGCTGAAAGAGAAGGGGCAGGGAATAGACTAGAAAGAATGCCAGGGGCGGGCGGAGTTTCACGCATGCACAGTGTATATAAAGCGTAACACGCGTGCCTCATACGTACGATCTGTGAGCGGAGTATCAGAAGCGCCGATCGTGATAACGAAGGTACCATTTTAACTTGGGCCTATACTGCTTATAGAATGAGGCCTATATTGTGTCAAGATTAGGAGAGTTTCACCTGACATTAGGGTTTGTCTTGTGTTGTGTCTTGCAGAGAAAATGGATCTAGTCAATGATCATGCCAATATTCATTGATATGTTCAGGAAGCTGCCCTGTCTGTGGCTGGATCAATTGGTGGAATTTGTAAAGCCGGTGATTCCCACGGCAGACATCCCCTATTTGAAGGCCCTAATTGGTGGCATGAGGAGCACTTATCTTAGGGAGCGCAAGAAGGTCCAGGCTTCCCAGAGATCAGGACCTGCAGCAGATCACATTTATGTCCCCAGGCTGTGGTACTATGACAGACTGCATTTTCTGCAGGCCATCAGAGAACCAAGGCAATCACTCTCCAGTCTTCCTTCAAGGCTTCCTTCCCCCCAGCTGAGGCTTCAGACGCCCAACCTGGGCCTTCCAGGCAGCAACATGTAGAGGAGCCCAGCTTGAGCCAGGTATAGCATTCTTTAAAATATTTCTGTTTGTCAAATTAATGATGGTAAATCTATGTTAATTTTGATAACTAATTTCTGATTTCACAAAGTGTTTTACATATCAATAGACAGTAGTGGCCACAAATTATTGTGGAAAGAATGAAAAATGCTGGGCTCAGAATGATAGTTTTTTCTATTTATTAACATTCAATTTGCAACAGTCATGAGATGAAAATTATGTGTGATTGATGAACCAAAAACTAAAACGATGTCCCTTTTTCATACACAGGAAAGTCTCAGCCAGGAGGTGGTGGGGGTAAGTGCCAGCCAGGAGGTGGCCAGGCCCAGTAGCCTGCCCGATACCCAGGTCCCTCCCCTCCGCCTTCCACAAAAAAGTGTCAGAAAGAGGAGTAACCTGGAGGAGGCAGCAATTGGCTTATTTTGGAAGGCTACTGCGGCCCTCAGAACCCCCCACAGTCTTCAAGAGGACTTTGCATACATTACAGCCTGCAAAATGCTGGAAATGGAGGAGTGCCAATGCCTAATATGTGAGTATCTCATCTTCCAAGCCCTAAATAAGGAGTTGAGGGGCCAGTTCACAAGCCAAAGCCATGTTTGTGAGTTCAACCATGGTTCTCCTCCTCCTCCAGGTCCTCCTGTTTTGTGCAAGCTTCCTATGTCATCTGCTGCTGTTCCTGATCTTTTGTAGCCCTGGACCGGATTGTGCTCACTATTATATGGACTCCTCAGGCTACCAATTTTGACTGTAAAATTATTGATGTGTACCCTGGGGTACAAAGGCTTCGCAAATTTCACCAGTTTATCCAGCGTTGCCTTTCTCCTTATTTTGTTATGACCCAGAATAAATGGCTATAAATGGCTACTTGCCTATGTGTTTTACTTCAAAAAGGACAGTTTGTTTGTGAGGAGGCAGGTACATTTCCAAAATACAATGTGAAATTAACAAGGGACACCAACACCAACCAATCTCTTCAAGATTCTTAAATACAATATAATAATGGTATTGTGGACACACAAAACCCACAAAAATAATTATGGAGATCACCAACAAAAATTAAAAAAAAGTAACAAAAACACAAGATCTTGATTAAAAAAAACAAACAACAAATTATCAAAAATATAAAAACATAAAACCCACAAAAAATTTGTTAGATCTGAATACAAATATCATATTCATGAAATCACGAGAAATAATAAAGAAAGAAGTTTGTGAGAACTCTGTGTGAATATAAGCAGCAAAACAACTTCATTCTTCTAGCATTATAAAGAAGAAGAGAGTGCACTGCATTAAACAATTTAAAACATTGCAGCGTAACGAAAGTGCTATATCCATTACGAATTTTCCCAGACCGAGCAGTTCCGTCTCGGAATTTATTCTGAGCATTTGTGGCACTTTGTGCGTCGGAATTGTCCACACACGGTCAGAATTTACGTGAACGGATTTTGTTGTTGGAAAATTTTATAGCCTGCTCTCAAACTTTGTGTGTCGGAAATTCCGATGGAAAAAGTCCGATGGAGCACACACAAGGTCGGAATTTCTGACAACAAGCTCCGATCGCACATATTCCGTCGGAAAGTCCGACCGTGTGTACAGGGCATTAGAATTTATGTAATATGATACTGTGGTTTTATGAACTACTCAAGCATGCAAAGTATTACTTGTTGTACAGCCTGTTTGGCTTGTTGAGGCTGTGTTGTAACTGGCACTAGTAGACTGCGCTGTTGCTGGGTTTACTGGGGTCAGCAAGCTTTGAAACCCCCATCTTTGTGATTTAATGTGCAATGCACTAAAAGTGGGGCTTCAAATGTGCCTAATGACATGAGATAATGTTCATCCAGTCCTGACACCTACTCCCAACTGTCCCGGATTTCGAGGGACTGTCCCTGATTTGGAACAAAGTCCCTCTGTCCCTCTTTGCTCCTCATTTGTCCCTCATTTTGGTCTATAGTTGTATATAAATTGCACATTTTATCCTTCAAAAAGTGTTTCACAGTGCTGAACCTTTCATCCAATTTCTAAATTGCTGCATTTGTAAATTTAAAAACCCAACATAAAGGAATAGTAGTGGTAAAAAAAGCACTTGTGAGTTTAATAATTTTTTGATGTAATTCTCCTTTAACCACTTGAGCTCCGGAAGGTTTTAACCCCTTCCTGACCAGGCCATTTTTTGTTACTTTAACTGACAATTGAGCGGTCGTGCAACGCTGTACCCAAATACATTTTTCCCCCCAGAAAGAGAGCTTTCTTTTGGTGGTATTTGACCACCTCAGCTGTTTTTATATTTTGCACTATAAACAAAAAAAGGCTGTCAATTTAAAAAATTTTTTTTTTTTTTACTTTTCTGCTATAAAACATATCCAATAAAAAAATGCAAAAAATCTAAATTCTTCATCAATTTAGGCCAATATGTATTCTGCTACATATTTTTGGTAAAAAAAAAATCCCAACAAGTGTATATTGATTGGTTTCCACAAAAGTTATAGTCTCTACAAACTATGGGATATTATTTTAATTTTTTTTTTTTTTTTACTAGTAATGATGGCGATCAGTGACTTATAGTGGGACTGCGATATTGCGGCGGAAAAATCGGACACCTAACTGACACTTTTGACACCTTTTGGGGACCAGTGACACTAATACAGTGATCAGTGCTAAAAAAATATGCACTATCCCTGTACTATTGACACTGGCTGAGAAGGGGTTAACATCACGAGTGATCAAAGGGTTAACTGTGTGCCTAGGTTGTGCTTACTAACTGTGGGGGAGGTGCATTGACTAGGGGAAGGCAGAGATCCATGTTCCCGCTTAGGAGAAACACAGGATCAGTACCTTCCCCTCTGAAAAAAATGTGCTAAATACCGCACTGTCCAAAGGAGGGGGGAAAGCTGCCAGCACCGCAAATGACAATTGCAAAAAGTAAAATGGGAAAGTGATGGTGCAGCGCTAGTGACAATTTAAAATTTGAATGGGTAGTCTAAAGTGCATAGATGACCTAATACACATCTAAAACATATCAAAGTTAGAATAATTATGAAGATATCAAACAGTATACATGTGCAATATTGAAATAATGATAACAAGTGATTAAACCGATGTATAACATGCATATAAAAATGCAGTGACATCAGGTGATTAAACAAATGTATTCTATACATATAAATGCAGTGATGTCAGGTGATTAAACCAATATATACCACAAAATACAGTGAACAACTTATTATAAACTCAAAAGCAGTAATAGAAAAAATTAATGAACAAAGAAAGAGCCCACTGAGTGAGAAAAAAGTGTTTGATGAAAATGGAAATGTCCAAAACATATGTATCTTGACGCCCCCAATAGTAATTAGCAAGCCACCGCTAAACATGCATGAAAAGGGGGGGATGGAGCACCGCCACCAATAACACTGAGGCTTACCGGAAAAAGTGGATTCAGTAGGACATATTCCCCATGAATCAAACAGACTTGTCAGTGATTCTTCCCCAAAGATAATAAAGCCCAGATGAATATAACAAAAACTGCAGTGTTTATCCTCATGACACAACACAGTAAGCAGCTCCATGGTTAACAGAGGACGGAATTAAAATTAGACTTGAGAAACTTAACATTAATAAATCACCGGGACCAGATTGCTTGGGTACTTGGGGAACTCAGTCAAGTGATTGCCAGACCGTTGTTCCTAATTTTTACAGATAGTCTACTGACTGGAATGGTACCAGCTGATTGGAGAAAAGCCAATGTAGCACCAATATTTAAAAAGGGCCCAAAATACATCCCTGGGAATTACAGACCAGTTAGCCTAACATCAATAGTATGTAAACTCTTGGAGGGGATGATAAGGGACTATATACAAGATTTTAGTAATAAGAACGGTATCATTAGCAGTAATCAGCATGGATTCATGAAGAATCGTTCTTGCCAAACCAATCTATTAACCTTCTATGAGGAGGTAAGCTGCCATCTGGATAAAGGAAGGCCCGTAGACGTGGTGTATCTGGATTTTTCAAAAGGATTTGATACAGTTCCCCATAAACGTTTACTGTACAAGATAAGGTCCGTTGGCATGGACCATAGGGTGAGTACATGGATTGAAAACTGGCTACAAGGGCGAGTTCAGAGGGTGCTGATAAATGGGGAGTACTCGGAATGGTCAGGGGTGGGTAGTGGGGTTCCCCAGGGTTCTGTGCTGGGACCAATCCTATTTAATTTGTTCATAAACGATCTGGAGGATGGGATAAACAGTTCAATCTCTGTATTTGCAGACGATACTAAGCTAAGCAGGGCAATAACTTCTCCGCAGGACGTGGAAACCTTGCAAAAAGACCTGAACAAATTAATGGGTTGGGTGACTACATGGCAAATGAGGTTCAATGTAGAAAAATGTAAAATAATGCATTTGGGTGGCAAAAATATTAATGCAATCTATACACGGGGGGAGAATCACTGGGGTAGGGATGAGCCAAACACCCCCCGGTTCGGTTCACACCAGAACCTGCGAACGGACCAAAAATTCGCACGAACGTTAGAACCCCATTGATGTCTATGGGACTCGAACGTTCGAAAAGTGCTCATTTTAAAGGCTAATTTGCATGGTCCTGCCCCAGGGGACATGTATCAATGCATAAAAAACTTTTAAAAACGGCCGTTTTTTAGGGAGCAGTGATTTTAATGATGCTTAAAGTAAAAAAAAAAGTGAAATATTCCTTTAAATATCATACCTGGGGGGTGTCTATAGTATGCCTGTAAAGTGGCGCGTTTTTCCCGTGTTTAGAACAGTCCCTGCACAAAATGTCATTTTTAAAGGAAAAAATCTCATTTAAAACTGCTTGCGGGTTTAATGTAATGTAATGTCGGGTCCTGGCAATATGGATGAAAATCAGTGAGACAAACGGTATGGGTAACCCCCAGTCCATTACCAGGCCCTTTGGGTCTTGTATGGATATTAAGGGGAACCCCGCACCCAAATTAAAAAAGGAAACAGCAGTATACAGGCTCTATACTCTGAACAGCAGTATACAGGCGGTGCAAACAAGACAGGGACTGTAGGTTTGTTGTTAAGTAGAATCTGTTTGTAATTTTGAACGGGTACATTTTTAACGTGTTTAGCTCCAGCCAAAAAATCTTTTTTATGCTTTTTGGAAAAAATAGGGAAGGGTTATCACCCCTGTGACATTTGTTTTGCTGTCTGTCCTCCTCTTCAGAAGATTTCACCTCACTTTTTGTCCCAATGACAAATGTTTTTTTGAAAATTTGGGGTTTTTTGTGGAACAAGGATTTGAAAGCATCAGTGGAAAGGAGAAATGTTTTTCCCATGTTAACTCTTACAGGAGAGAATTTCCCTTCCTAGGGGTAGATTTCATCTCACTCCCTGTTGTCTCTTCTGTTTGCAAGTAGGAGTCGTTTGTAAGTTAGATTTTTTGAAAGTAGGGGCCTGCCCTATATACTCAGCAGAAATGTGGGCCTTAGGTGTTGTTGTGGCCACAACACTGTAAGCCCTCACAGGGCCCTGCTGTGAAATATTAGATCAAGAATTGTAATTACATGCCCCTGTTGAACAGGGGCAGAAAAATTGGGCCTTTGGTGGTGGTGGTGGTGCTGGTGCCACAACACTGTAAGTCCTCACTCGCTCTTGGTGGGCGCAGAAATGGGCCCTGCTGTGAAATATTAGATCAAGAATTGTAATTACATGCCCATGTTGAACAAGAGCAGAAAAATTGGGCCTTTGGTGGTGGTGGTGGTGCTGGCGGTGCTGGTGCCACAACACTGTAAGTCCTCACTCGCTCTTGGTGGGTGCAGAAATGGGCCCTGCTGTGAAATATTAGATCAAGAATTGTAATTACATGCCCCTGTTGAACAGGGGCTGAAAAATTGGGCCTTTGGTGGTGGTGGTGGTGGTACTGGTGCCACAACACTGTAAGTCCTCACTCGCTCTTGGTGGGTGCAGAAATGGGCCCTGCTGTGAAATATTAGATCAAGAATTGTAATTACATGCCCATGTTGAACAAGGGCAGAAAAATTGGGCCTTTGGTGGTGGTGCTGGTGCCACAACACTGTAATGCCCTGTACGCACGGTCGGACTTTGTTCGGACATTCCGACAACAAAATCCTAGGATTTTTTCCGACGGATGTTGGCTCAAACTTGTCTTGCATACACACGGTCACACAAAGTTGTCAGAAAATCCAATCGTTCTGAACGTGGTGACGTAAAACACGTACGTCTGGACTATAAACGGGGCAGTGGCCAATAGCTTCCATCTCTTTATTTATTCTGAGCATGCGTGGCACTTTGTCCGGCGGATTTGTGTACACACGATCGGAATTTCCGACAACGGATTTTGTTGTCGGAAAATTTTATATCCTGCTCTCAAACTTTGTGTGTCGGAAAATCCGATGGAAAATGTGTGATGGAGCCTACACACGGTCGGCAATTTCCGACAACAAGGTCCTATCACACATTTTCCGTCGGAAAATCCGACTGTGTGTACGGGGCATAAGTCCTCACTCGCTCTTGGTGGGTGCAGAAATGGGCCCTGCTGTGAAATATTAGATCAAGAATTGTAATTACATGCCCCTGTTGAACAGGGGCTGAAAAATTAGGCCTTAGGCACTGGTGCTGGTGCCACAACACTGCAACCCCACACAGACACTCTAGTTGGAACGCAGGAACGAGCCCTGCTGCAAAGTATTGCATCAAAAATTGTAATTACACGCCCCTGTTAAACAGGGGCTGAAAAATGGGGCCTTAGGCACTGGTGCTGGTGCCACAACACTGCAACCCCTCACAGATATTCTAGTTGGAATGCAGAAACGAGCCCTGTTGCAAAGTATTGCATCAAAAATTGTAATTACACGCCCCTGTTGAACAGGGGCTGAAAAATTGGGCCTTAGGCACTGGTGCTGGTGCCACAACACTGCAACCCCTCACAGATACTCTAGTTGGAACGCAGAAACGAGCCCTGCTGCAAAGTATTGCATCAAAAATTGTAATTACACGCCCCTGTTAAACAGGGGCTGAAAAATTGGGCCTTAGGCACTGGTGTTGGTGCCACAACACTGCAACCCCTCACAGATACTCTAGTTGGAACGCAGAAACGAGCCCTGCTGCAAAGTATTGCATCAAAAATTGTAATTACACGCCCCCTTTAAACAGGGGCTGAAAAATTGGGCCTTAGGCACTGGTGCTGGTGCCACAACACTGCAGCCCCTCACAGATACTCTAGTTGGAATGCAGAAATGAGCCCTGCTGCAAAGTATTGCATCAAAAATTGTAATTACACGCCCCTGTTAAACAGGGGCTGAAAAATTGGGCCTTAGGCACTGGTGGTGGCGCCCAGAACCAAAAATGTTCTTACAAGCTATCAGCGTGATCATTGAGGAGGAAGAGGATAATTACTCAGGGATAGTCACTCAGAATCAGCATAGGCAGTCTTTGAAGGGATCTGAGATTTCAAAAAAAATTATTCCTTTACATCAGCATCAGGTGCTTGGTAGCTGGTGGTGATCCAAGACTGATTCATTTTTATGAAGGTCAGTCGATCGACCGAGTCGGTGGACAGACGCACCCTGTGATCGGTTACAAAGCCTCCAGCAGCACTGAATGTGTGTTCCGAAAGAACGCTGGATGCAGGACAGGCCAGTAGCTCAAATGCATACTGTGCAAGCTCTGGCCAGTGATCCATCCTCAAGACCCAGTAACCCAGAGGATTTTCGGTGGGAAAGGTGTCCAAGTCAGATCTTGCCCCTAGGTATTCCTGCACCATGTAAAACAGACGCTGGCGATGGTTGCTGGAACCGATCATACCTTGGGGCTGCGGACCAAAAAATTGTCTGAACGCATCGGTCAGACGGCCACCTTCTCCACCGCTCCTTCTTTGACTGACAGAAGCCTCAGCAACACGTTGTCCAGAAACAGGAGTTTGTAACCTCCCAGTCTCTGGGAACGCGTTGCACAGACCTTTCTGCAAGGCCTCCCGAAGATGTTTCATCCTCTGCTCCCTCTGCGATGGCAAGATAAGGTCTACAACCTTACCCTTGTAACGTGGATCAAGGAGGGTTGCCAGCCAGTATTGGTCCTTCTCCTTGATAAAATGAATACGAGGATCCTTACGCAGGCTTTGCAGGATCAGGGAGGCCATGCAGCGTAGGTTTGCTGAGGCATTGGGTCCGGAGTCCTCTGGGTCACTAAGGACGACATTGTCCGCAGCCACCTCCTCCCAGCCACGTACAAGTCCATGTGTTTCTTGGGACTGATCTCTTAAAGACTGCTGCTGATGCTGAGTGCCAGGCTCCACCTCCATACTGACACAATCTTCCTCCTCCTCCTCGTCCTCTTCCTGTGTGATCGGCGGGCACGCAGGAACATTGTCTGGATAAAGGGGGCCTTGAGAGCTAAGGAAGTCCTCCTCTTCCTGCCCCTGTTCTGCCTCAAGTGCCCTGTCCATTATTCCACGCAGCGTGTGCTCCAACAGGTGGACAAGGGGGACAGTGTCACTGATGCATGCACTGTCACTGCTCACCATCCTTGTGGCCTCCTCAAATGGTGACAGGACAGTGCATGCATCCCTGATCACGGCCCACTGGCGTGGGGAAAAAAAAACAAGCTCCCCTGACCCTGTCCTGGTGCCATAGTCGCACAGGTACTCATTGATGGCCCTCTGCTGTGTGTGCAGCCGCTGCAGCATGGCCAACGTTGAGTTCCACCTGGTGGGCATGTCACAGATTAGGCAGTTCTTGGGCAGGTTAAACTCCTTTTAGAGGTCCGCCAGCTGAGCACTGGCATTATATGACCGGCGGAAATGCACACAGACTTTCCTGGCCTGCCTCAGGACATCCTGTAAGCCCGGGTACCTGCCCAAGAACCGCTGCACCACCAAGTTAAGGACATGAGCCAAACAGGGCACATGGGTCATTTGTCCCTGTCGGAGGGCAGAGAGGAGGTTGGTGCCATTGTCGCAAACCACCATTCCTGCCTTAAGTTGGCGTGGCTTCAACCACCTCTGAACCTGCCCCTGCAGAGCTGACAGAACCTCTGCCCCAGTGTGGCTCCTGTCCCCCAAGCACACCAGCTCAAGCACCGCATGGCATCTTTTAGCCTGCGTAATTGCGTAGCCCCTTGAATGACTACGGAGCACTGCTGGTTCCGAGTAAAAAGCACAGGGAGAGGCCATGGAGGAAGAAGAAGAGGAGGGGGTGGAGGATAGAGGTGTGTCACAATCATTAGTAGTGGCATTTTGGAGGCGTGGTGGCGGAACAACCTCCAACACTACTGCACCTTGTCCTGCTTCCTTCCCAACTGCCAGCAGACTCACCCAATGCGCCGTGAAACTTAGGTAACGTCCCTGTACATGCCTGCTGGACCATGAGTCAGCGGTAATATGCACCTTACCGCTGACCGCCCTGTCCAGTGAGGCATGGACATTGCCTTCCACATGCCGGTAGAGAGCCGGAATCGACTTCCGTGAGAAAAAGTGGCGTTTGGGTACCTGCCACAGAGGAACCGCACATTTCACAAACTCACGGAAGGGGGCAGAGTCTACCAACTGAAAAGGCAGCAGTTGAAGTGCTAGCAATTTTGCCAAGCTAGCATTCAACCGCTGGGCATGTGGATGGCTGGGAGCAAACTTCTTTTGGCGGTGCAGCAGCTGGGGCAGGGAAATTTGCCTGGAACAATCTGACAGTGGTGTACCAAAAGCAGATTGCCCACAAGTACTTGGCTGTGACACACCTAATTCTACACCTTCATTCCTCTCAGTGCAGGTCTCAGAGAGGACTGAAGGTATAGTGGGGTTGGAGATCTCAGCTGATGAGGAGCAAGGAGAGGTCCTCTTTGTTCTTTGGTGTGGGTCTTTTAGATACGCTTGCCAACGAACTGCATGGCAGGTCAACATATGTCTGGTCAAGCATGTGGTACCCAAGCGGGAGATGTTTTGGCCACGCGAGATACGCTTGAGACAAATGTTGCAAATAGCAGCTGTGCGATCTGATGCACTCGTCTCAAAAAAGGCCCACACCAAAGAACTTTTTGAATAACGCGCAGAGACTGCAGCGCCCTGCACATGTGGAGCTTTGGGGTGTGATGCAGTCAATGTGCTGCCCTTAGGCTGGCCCCTGGAGGGCATCCTGCCTCATTGGTGATGTGCCGCCTCCTCCTCCTCCTGACTCCTATCAGGCACCCACGTTGAGTCAGTGACCTAATCATCCCCTCCCTCCTCATCTCTGGAGCAAACCTGGCAGTATGCTGCAGCAGGGGGAGCATGACTGCCATATTGCTGTCCTTCTTGGGCACCCCCTCTGTCCGTGCTCATGTTACTGCCTTCATCGAGCTCAGTATCATCATCAGAGCCTTCCAAACGCTGGGCATTCCTCCTGGAGCATGTACCCAACACTGTGGTCAAACAGTTCGAGGGACTCCTCAGGAGGACATGGTGGGGATAGGGAAGGAGTCACTGATGACATTGAGCCGAGGGAAGAGGCCACTGCTTTGCCAGACAAAGTATCCTGAGCATGGGTGAGAGAGGATGAGGAGGATGAGGACGGCTTGGTCATCCACTCGACCAAGTCTTCCGCATGTTGCGGCTCAACACGGCCAGCTGCCGAAAAAAAGGCCAAGCGTGTCCCACGGCCACGTGCTGATGAGGATGCACCGTCTCCACGACCAGCACTAGACACAGAGCCTGCTTGCCCTCTCTTATTGGCTTGTGACTGTCTGCCTCTCCTTCTTGGCCTTCCAGACATACTAATGGCCTGTAGCCGCACTAAGCTGGGATATATATATATATATATATATATATATATATATATATATATATATATATACTGATACTGCAGCTAGCAAAATCAACTGCCTGCCTGTAGTATGAGAACACCACCAACCTTCTACAGGTAGCTTTAGCTGAACACTGTGCAGAGCTCGCAAAAAACTAACTTGTAGCTTTTTTAGCTGCCTGCGGTAGTGATAGGATTAGGAAAACACCACCAACCTTCTACAGGTAGCTTTAGCTGAACACTGTGCAGAGCTCGCAAAAAAATAACTTGTAGGTTTAGCTGAACACTGTGAGGAGGACGCACCACACTAACTTGTAGTTTTAGCTGAACACTGTGAGCAGGACGCACTACACTAACTTGTAGCTTTAGATGAACACTGTGCAGAGCTCGCAATAAAATAACTTGTAGGTTTAGCTGAACACTGTGAGGAGGACGCACTGCACTAACTTGTAGCTTTAGATGAACACTGTGCAGAGGTCTCACTACACTAACTTGTAGTTTTAGCTGAACACTGTGAGCAGGACGCACTGCACTAACTTGTAGCTTTAGATGAACACTGTGCAGGGGTCTCACTACACTAACTTGTAGTTTTAGCTGAACACTGTGAGGAGGACGCACCACCCTAACTTGTAGATTTAGATGAACACTGTGCAGAGGTCTCACTACACTAACTTGTAGGTTTAGCTGAACACTGTGAGGAGGACGCACCACACTATCTTGTAGTTTTAGCTGAACACTGTGAGCAGGACGCACTGCACTAACTTGTAGCTTTAGATGAACACTGTGCAGGGGTCTCATTACACTAACTTGTAGTTTTAGCTGAACACTGTGAGCAGAACACACTGCACTAACTTGTAGCTTTAGATGAACACTGTGCAGAGGTCTCACTACACTAACTTGTAGGTTTAGCTGAACACTGTGAGGAGGACGCACCACACTATCTTGTAGTTTTAGCTGAACACTGTGAGGAGGACGCACTGCACTAACTTGTAGCTTTAGATGAACACTGTGCAGAGGTCTCACTACACTAACTTTTAGTTTTAGCTGAACACTGTGGGCAGGACGCACTGCACTAACTTGTAGTTTTAGATGAACACTGTGCAGAGGTCTCACTACACTAACTGGTAGTTTTAGCTGAACACTGTGAGCAGGACGCACTGCACTAACTTGTAGCTTTAGATGAACACTGTGCAGAGGTCTCACTACACTAACTTGTAGTTTTAGCTGAACACTGTGTGCAGGATGCACTGCACTAACTTGTAGCTTTAGATGAACACTGTGCAGAGGTCTCACTACACTAACTTGTAGTTTTAGCTGAACACTGTGAGGAGGACGCACCACACTAACTTGTAGTTTTAGCTGAACACTGTGAGCAGGACGCACTGCACTAACTTGTAGCTTTAGAAGAACACTGTGAAGAGGTCTCACTACACTAAATTGTAGGATTAGCTGAACACTGTGAGGAGGACGCACCACGCTAACTTGTAGTTTTAGCTGAACACTGTGAGCAGGACGCACTGCACTAACTTGTAGCTTTAGATGAACACTGTGCAGAGGTCTCACTACACTAACTTGTAGTTTTAGCTGAACACTGTGAGCAGGACGCACTGCACTAACTTGTAGCTTTAGATAAACACTGTGCAGAGGTCTCACTACACTAACTTGTAGTTTTAGCTGAACACTGTGAGCAGGACGCACTGCACTATCTTGTAGCTTTAGATGAACACTGTGCAGAGGTCTCACTACACTAACTTGTAGGTTTAGCTGAACACTGTGAGGAGGACACACCGCACTAACTTGTAGTTTTAGCTGAACACTGTGAGCAGGACGCACAGCACTAACTTGTAGCTTTAGATGAACACTGTGCAGAGGTCTCACTACACTAACTTTGCTGTCTGTTTGCTGTTTGCTGTCTGTTTGCTGTTTGCTGTCTGTTTGCTGGGTTGCATTTTTGGGGCTTTTCCTTTTAGTTTTTAATTTGCCTCTTGCTGTCACTTTTTAAATAGCTTTTTTTTTTTTTCTGGTTTCATCAGTCTATCAATTAAGGGGTATGGTTAATTGCTCACAGGTGCCTATTTAACTGGTTGTAGGACTCAGTCTGCTCAGTGTGCTCAGTCTGAAGCTGTGGAGCTTGGTGTAAGTGGAGCTGGAATAAGTGGGAGTTAAAAACCAGAGTTTAAAACAGGAGGTTATAACAGGGGTCATAGTACCTGTGTAGTGTGAGTATCTGAGTGTTGTCTGAGTAGTGTGTGTGGATCGTTAGTACTTGTGTATTGTGTACTTGTGTATTGCGAGTACACGTAGGTCTGTGAGTACCTGTGTATTGTCTTGTTGTGTACCTGTGTATTGTCGTGTACCTGTGTATTGTCTTGAGTATTAGTGCCAGGAAGCTAGCTGTTAGGTAATTTGGACAGGGTAAAATCCCCAAATCCTCACTAAATTTAATAGGTACGATGCCCGGCAGGTGTGGAGAGGCGACTCTTTGTACAGCTTGCCGCATGTATGCGTTCCTTGATCATCCGTTCGAGGGCGAATACTGCTGTGCAAAATGTAAGCACATTGTTTCCCTGGAAGCCCAGGTTCTGAATCTGGGGAAGCAACTGTCAGCACTGAGAAGTCCCTCCATACTAAAGGTGAGCCAGGAACGTACACGGCAGGTGCCGTCAGGGGCCAGCACAGAGGCGGGTGGAGACAAAGAGGTGCTGGCACTAGCAAAGAGTATATGGGTGACAGTCAGGAGGGGTAGAGGGGGAAGTGCCAGAGAGACCAATCCAGGACTGGAGCATTCCAATAAGTACGCTCCATTGAGTGACATTGGTGAAACCAGTCAGGGACCAGCACTGCTGGAGATGAGGGACTCTCCTAGCTGCCAGGAGAAGAACTCCTCCAGTGAGAGTGGGGGGGCAGCAAAGGGAAAGGAAAGACATATTCTGGTGGTAGGGCACTCAATTCTTAGAAGGACAGAGAGGGCAATCTGTAACCAAGACCTGAAGCGCTGAACAGTATGTTGTCTACCGGGCGCTCGGGTTCGGCACATCACGGATCTTGTGGACAGATTACTGGGAGGGGCTGGGGAAGACCCGGCTGTCATGGTGCACGTTGGCACCAATGACAAAGTCAGAGGCAGATGGAGTGTCCTAAAGAATGATTTTAGGGACTTAGGAGGTAAATTGAGGAAAAGGACCTCCAAGGCATAGCTCCCAACTGTCCCTGATTTGGAGGGACTGTCCCTGATTTGGAGCAATGTCCCTCTGTTCCTCTTTCCTCCTCATTTGTCCCTCATTTTGGTCTGATCTATATAGTTGCATATAAAATGCACTTTTTATCTATCAAAAAGTGTTTCCCAGTGCTAAACCTCTCATCCAATTTCTAAATTGCTGCATTTGCGAATTCTAAAAGCCAATATAAAGGAATAGTAGTGGTAAAAAAGCACTTGAGGGTTTACCCAATCTTGTTTTTTTGTACAATTCTCCTTTAAAGGGGCGTGGTAGGGGGCGTGTCCTATGCCTGCATACTTTTGCTGATAGGTGTCCCTCATTCCCATCTCAAAAAGTTGGGAGGTATGCTCCAAGGTAGTGTTCTCAGGAATACTACCGGTACATCGAGCCACACCAGAAAGGCAGAGGGAGATTAGGGAAGTAAACAAGTGGCTGAAGAGCTGGTGTAGTAAGGAGGGGTTTGGGTTCCTGGAGGACTGGGCCGACTTCTCAGTCGGTAACCGGTACTATAGAAAGGACGGACTGCACCTAAATGAGGAGGGTGCAGATCTGCTGGGAATGAAGATGGCCAAAAAGTTAGAGGGGTTTTTAAACTAGGCGATGGGGGGGAGGGTCCAGAGACAGTGACAGCCAGCGCGGAAGATATTCCAAAGGGTAGTATTGGGGGCATTAGTGGTAGGTTGACCAAAGCACAAAAACACAAGGTGAGTATAGTAGCAAGTCCTAGTTGCAATCTTGAAACACCCAATACGAGGACAATATGCAACTGGTCTAAACTATGTGGCATGTTCACCAATGCCAGGAGCCTGGCGGACAAGATGGGTGAACTAGAGATACTGTTGTACAAGGAGGATTTGGATTTTGTGGGATTTTCAGAGACCTGGTTCAACAGCTCTCATGATTGGCTGGCAAACATTCAAGGGTATACCCTATACCGCAAGGATAGAGAGGGTAAAAAAGGGGGAGGGGTATGCCTATATATCAAGAATAATGTACAAGTGAATGTGAGAGATGACATCACTGAGGGGGCTAGGGAGGAGGTGGAATCTTTATGGGTAGAGCACCAAAGGGATGAAGCTAAGGGGAAAATAATACTGGGAGTATGCTATAGGCCCCCTAACCTGAGGGAGGAAGTGGAGACGGATCTCCCATCACAAATTGGATTAGCAGCAAGGATGGGAAGTGTTATCATAATGGGGGATTTTAATTATCCAGACATAGACGGGGCCGAGGGAACCGCGCATTCATTTAAGGCTCACCAGTTCCTTAGTGTCTTGCAGGACAATTTTATGGGTCAGATGGTAGACGCACCAACTAGAAATAAAACATTACTAGATCTACTGATTACCAACAATACAGACCTGATAACAGATGTGGAAATACGGGGCAATTTAGGTAACAGCGATCACAGGTCAATTAGTTTCAGTATAAATCACACAAATAGGAAACATGAAGGGAACACAAAGACACTGAATTTCAAAAGAGCCAACTTCCCTAAACTACAAACCTTGCTAAAAGGCATAAATTGGGATAAAATATTAGGAACAAAGAATACGGAGGAGAGATGGGTTTGCTTTAAGAGCATATTAAATAAGGGCATTAGCCAATGTATCCCATTGGGTAATAAATTTAAAAGAGCGAACAAACATCCTGGATGGCTTAACTCCAATGTAAAAATGCATATAAAAGCAAAGGAGAAGGCCTTCAAAAAATACACATTGAGGGATCATCCTCAGCATTCAGAATTTATAAAGAATGCAATAAGAAATGTAAGGGTGCAATTAGGATGGCTAAGATAGAACATGAAAGACACATAGCGGAGGAGAGCAAAAAAAATCCCAAGAAATTCTTTAAGTATATAAACAGTAAAAAAGGAAGGACAGACCATATTGGCCCCATAAAGAATGAGGAAGGACATCTGGTTACAAAGGATGGGGAGATGGCGAAGGTATTGAATTTATTCTTCTCCTCAGTCTTCACAAGTGAATCGGGGGGCTTCAGTAACCAAAACTGCAGTGTTTATCCTCATGACACAACACAGGAAGCACCTACATGGTTAACAGAGGACGGAATTAAAATTAGACTTGAGAAACTTAACATTAATAAATCACCGGGACCAGATGGCTTGCATCCGAGGGTACTTAGGGAACTCAGTCAGGTGATTGCCAGACCGTTGTTCCTAATTTTTACAGACAGTCTATTGACTGGAATGGTACCAGCTGATTGGAGAAAAGCCAATGTAGCACCAATATTTAAAAAGGGCCCAAAAAACATCCCTGGGAATTACAGACCAGTTAGCCTAACATCAATAGTATGTAAACTCTTGGAGGGGATGATAAGGGACTATATACAAGATTTTAGTAATAAGAATGATATCATTAGCAGTAATCAGCATGGATTCATGAAGAATCGTTCTTGCCAAACCAATCTATTAACCTTCTATGAGGAGGTGAGTTGCCATCTAGATAAAGGAAGGCCTGTAGACGTGGTGTATCTGGATTTTGCAAAAGCATTTGACACAGTTCCCCATAAACGTTTACTGTACAAAATAAGGTGCGTTGGCATGGACCATAGGGTGAGTACATGGATTGAAAACTGGCTACAAGGGCGTGTTCAGAGGGTGGTGATAAATGGGGAGTACTCAGAATGGTCAGGGGTGGGTAGTGGGGTTCCCCAGGGTTCTGTGCTGGGACCAATCCTATTTAATTTGTTCATAAACGATCTGGAGGATGGGATAAACAGTTCAATCTCTGTATTTGCAGACGATACTAAGCTAAGCAGGGCAATAACTTCTCCGCAGGATGTGGAAATCTTGCAAAAAGACCTGAACAAATTAATGGGGTGGGCGACTACATGGCAAATGAGGTTCAATGTAGAAAAATGTAAAATAATGCATTTGGGTGGCAAAAATATGAATGCAATCTATACACTGGGGGGAGAACCTCTGGGGGAATCTAGGATGGAAAAGGACCTGGGGGTCCTAGTAGATGATAGGCTCAGCAATGGCATGCAATGCCAAGCTGCTGCTAATAAAGCAAACAGAATATTGGCATCCATTAAAAGGGGGATCAACTGCAGAGATAAAACGATAATTCTCCCGCTCTACAAGACTCTGGTCCGGCTGCACCTGGAGTATGCTGTCCAGTTCTGGGCACCAGTCCTCAGGAGGGACATACTGGAAATGGAGCGAGTACAAAGAAGGGCAACAAAGCTAATAAAGGGTCTGGAGGATCTTAGTTATGAGGAAAGGTTGCGAGCACTGAACTTATTCTCTCTGGAGAAGAGATGCTTGAGAGGGGATCTGATTTCAATTTACAAATACTGTACTGGTGACTAGGGATGAGCTTCGAGTTCGAGTCGAACTCATGTTCTACTCGAACATTGGCTGTTCGCAAGTTCGCCGAACAGCGAACAATTTGGGGTGTTCGCGGCAAATTCGAATGCCGCGGAACACCCTTTAAAAGTCTATGGGAGAAATCAAAAGTGCTAATTTTAAAGGCTTATATGCAAGTTATTGTCATAAAAAGTGTTTGGGGACCCGGGTCCTGCCCCATTGGACATGGATCAATGCAAAAAAAAGTTTTAAAAACGGACGTTTTTTCAGGAGCAGTGATTTTATTAATGCTTAAAGTCAAACAATAAAAGTGTAATATCCCTTTAAATTTCGTACCTGGGGGGTGTCTATAGTATGCCTGTAAAGGGGCGCATGTTTCCTGTGTTTAGAACAGTCTGACAGCAAAATGACATTTGGAAGGAAAAAACTCATTTAAAACTAGCCGCGGCTATTGCATTGCCGACAATACACATAGAAGTTCATTGATAAAAACGGCATGGGAATTCCCCACAGGGGAACCCCGAACCAAAATAAAAAAAAAAAAATGATGTGGGGGTCCCCCTAAATTCCATACAAGGCCCTTCAGGTCTGGTATGGATATTAAGGGGAACCCCAGCCAAAATTGAAAAAAAAAATTGACGTGGGGTTCCCCCTAAATTCCATACCAGACCCTTCAGGTCTGGTATGGATTTTAAGGGGAACCCCGCGCCAAAAAAAAAAAAAAAAAAACGGCGTGGGGTCCCCCTAAAAATCCATACCAGACCCTTATCCGAGCACGCAACCTGGCAGGCCGCAGGAAAAGAGGGGGGGACGAGAGTGCGGCCCCCCCCCCTCCTGAACCGTACCAGGCCACATGCCCTCAACATTGGGAGGGTGCTTTGGGGTAGCCCCCCAAAACACCTTGTCCCCATGTTGATGAGGACAAGGGCCTCATCCTCACAACCCTGGCCGGTGGTTGTGAGGGTCTGCGGGCGGGGGGCTTATCGGAATCTGGAAGCCCCCTTTAACAAGGGGACCCCCAGATCCCGGCCCCCCCCCTGTGTGAAATGGTAAGGGGGTACTTACCCCTACCATTTCACTAAAAAACTGTCAAAAATGTTAAAAATGACAAGAGACAGTTTTTGACAATTCCTTTATTTAAATGCTTCTTCTTTCTTCTTTCTTCCTTCATCTTCTTCTGGTTCTTCTGGCTCTTCTGGTTCTTCCTCCGGCGTTCTCGTCCAGCATCTTCTCCGCGGCGTCTTCTATCTTCTTCTCCTCGGGCCGCTCCGCACCCATGGCATGAGGGGGGAGGCTCCCGCTCTTCTCTTCATCTTCTTCTCTTCTTCATCTTCTTCTTCATCTTCTTCATCTTCTTCCTTCTTCTCTTCTTCCTGTCTTCTCCGGGCCGCTCCGCAGCCATGCTGGCATGGTGGGAGGCTCCCGCTGTGTGACGGCGTCTCTTCGTCTGACGGTTCTTAAATAACGGGGGGCGGGGCCATCCGGTGACCCCGCCCCCCTCTGACGCACGGTGACTTGAGGGACTTCCCTGTGACGTCACGGGGAATGCCACAGGGAAGTCCCGTCATGTCACCGTGCGTCAGAGGGGGGCGGGGCCACCGGGTGGCCCCGCCCCCCGTTATTTAAGAACCGTCAGACGAAGAGACGCCGTCACACAGCGGGAGCCTCCCTCCATGCCACAGCATGGCTGCGGAGCGGCCCGCAGAAGACAGGAAGAAGAGAAGAAGAGAAGAAGAGAAGAAGGAAGAAGAAGAAGAAGATGAAGAAGAAGATGAAGAAGAGAAGAAGATGAAGAGAAGAGCGGGAGCCTCCCCCTCATGCCATGGGTGCGGAGCGGCCCGAGGAGAAGAAGATAGAAGACGCCGCGGAGAAGATGCTGGACGAGAACGCCGGAGGAAGAACCAGAAGAGCCAGAAGAACCAGAAGAAGATGAAGGAAGAAAGAAGAAAGAAGAAGCATTTAAATAAAGGAATTGTCAAAAACTGTCTCTTGTCATTTTTAACATTTTTGACAGTTTTTTAGTGAAATGGTAGGGGTAAGTACCCCCTTACCATTTCACACAGGGGGGGGGCCGGGATCTGGGGGTCCCCTTGTTAAAGGGGGCTTCCAGATTCCGATAAGCCCCCCGCCCGCAGACCCTCACAACCACCGGCCAGGGTTGTGAGGATGAGGCCCTTGTCCTCATCAACATGGGGACAAGGTGTTTTGGGGGGCTACCCCAAAGCACCCTCCCAATGTTGAGGGCATGTGGCCTGGTACGGTTCAGGAGGGGGGGGGGCCGCACTCTCGTCCCCCCCTCTTTTCCTGCGGCCTGCCAGGTTGCGTGCTCGGATAAGGGTCTGGTATGGATTTTTAGGGGGACCCCACGCCGTTTTTTTTTTTTTTTTTTGGCGCGGGGTTCCCCTTAAAATCCATACCAGACCTGAAGGGTCTGGTATGGAATTTAGGGGGAACCCCACGTCAATTTTTTTTTTCAATTTTGGCTGGGGTTCCCCTTAATATCCATACCAGACCTGAAGGGCCTTGTATGGAATTTAGGGGGACCCCCACATCATTTTTTTTTTTTATTTTGGTTCGGGGTTCCCCTGTGGGGAATTCCCATGCCGTTTTTATCAATGAACTTCTATGTGTATTGTCGGCAATGCAATAGCCGCGGCTAGTTTTAAATGAGTTTTTTCCTTCCAAATGTCATTTTGCTGTCAGACTGTTCTAAACACAGGAAACATGCGCCCCTTTACAGGCATACTATAGACACCCCCCAGGTACGAAATTTAAAGGGATATTACACTTTTATTGTTTGACTTTAAGCATTAATAAAATCACTGCTCCTGAAAAAACGTCCGTTTTTAAAACTTTTTTTTGCATTGATCCATGTCCCCTGGGGCAGGACCCGGGTCCCCAAACACTTTTTATGACAATAACTTGCATATTAGCCTTTAAAATTAGCACTTTTGATTATTCATGTTCGTGTCCCATAGACTTTAACGGCGTTCGCATGTTCGAACGAATTTTTTTCCTGTTCGCATGTTCTGGTGCGAACCGAACAGGGGGGTGTTCGGCTCATCCCTACTGGTGACCCCACAATAGGGATAAAACTTTTTCGCAGAAGAGAGTTTAATAAGACTCGTGGTCACTCATTACAATTAGAAGAAAAGAGGTTTAACCTTAAACTACGTAGAGGGTTCTTTACTGTAAGAGCGGCAAGGATGTGGAATTCCCTTCCACAGGCGGTGGTCTCAGCGGGGAGCATTGATAACTTCAAGAAACTATTAGATAATCACCTGAATGACCGCAATATACAGGGATATGTAATGTAATACTGACACATAATCACACACATAGGTTGGACTTGATGGACTTGTGTCTTTTTTTTTTTCAACCTCACCTACTACTAACTTGTAGTTTTAGCTGAACACTGTGAGCAGGACGCACTGCACTAACTTGTAGCTTTAGATGAACACTGTGCAGAGGTCTCACTACACTAACTTGTAGTTTTAGCTGAACACTGTGAGCAGGACGCACTGCACTAACTTATAGCTTTAGATGTACACTGTGCAGAGGTCTCACTACACTAACTTGTAGTTTTAGCTGAACACTGTGAGCAGGACGCACTGCACTAACTCTAAATAGTCTAGCTGCCTGACTGTGGTACTAATAGGATCAAAAGAACACCAGCAATTTTTTTCAGGTAGCTGTAAATACTGTAACAAGACAAGCCTGCCTGTCAGTAAGAAGATAACAGGAACGGATCTAGCTAAACTGAATACAGTGTATATATATATATATATATGCAACACCTGGGATGCATATATATACACAATACACTGCAAGTGCAGCTAACTCACTGATTGTCCTGCCTAATCTATCTAACTCAAATGAAATGACACTGTCTCTCTGTCTATCTATCTCTCTTTCAACGCCGGAACACACTACACAGGGCCGCCGTGCAGGTGGCCTTATATAGTGTGGGGCGTGTTCTAAACCCCCGAGCCATAATTGGCCAAAGCCACCCTGGCTTTGGCCAATTATATCTCTCTCTACTGACGGCGCTGTGATTGGCCAAGCATGCGGGTCATAGTGCATGCTTGGCCAATCATCAGCCAGCAATGCACTGTGATGCCGCAGTGAATTATGGGCCGTGACGCGCCAGCCGAATTTGGCGCGAACGGCCCATAATGTTCGGAATTCGGCGAACGACTGAACAGCCAATGTTCGAGTCGAACATGGGTTCGACTCGAATACGAAGCTCATCCCTACTCTGGGGGAATCTAGGATGGAAGAGGACCTGGGGTCCTAGTAGATGATAGGCTCAGCAATGGCAGGCAATGCCAAGCTGCTGCTAACAAAGCAAACAGAATATTGGCATGCATTAAAAGGGGGATCAACTCCAGAGATAAAACGATAATTCTCCCGCTCTACGAAACTCTGGTCCGGCCGCACCTAGAGTATGCGGTCCAGTTCTGGGCACCAGTCCTCAGGAAGGATGTACTGGAAATGGAGCGAGTACAAAGAAGGGCAACAAAGCTAATAAAGGGTCTGGAGGATCTTAGTTATAAGGAAAGGTTGCGAGCACTGAACTTATTCTCGCTGGAGAAGAGACGCTTGAGAGGGGATATGATTTCAATTTACAATTACCGGACTGGTGACCCCACAATAGGGATAAAACTTTTTCGCAGAAGAGAGTTTAACAAGACCCGTGGCCACTCATTAAAATTAGAAGAAAAGAGGTTTAACCTTAAACTATGTAGAGGGTTCTTTACAGTAAGAGCGGCAAAGATGTGGAATTCCCTTCCACAGGCGGTGGTCTCAGCGGGGAGCATTGATAGCTTCAAGAAACTATTAGATAAGCGCCTGAATGACCACAACATACAGGGATATACAATGCAATACTGACACATAATCACACACATAGGTTGGACTTGATGGACTTGTGTCTTTTTTCAACCTCACCTACTATGTAATATAGGCGTTGGTAGAATTGGGTAAAAAAATCTTCTCACAAGGACCACCGGTCGACAAGAAAGGAGGCTCCAAGATATATAAAACGTCTCATGGATTCAAATGTACAAGGCCAAAAAGGAATAAAAAACACACATAGTGTGAATCCGCAAAACACAAAATTTATTATAAAATGAAAGATTTACACTCACATTTAGAAGAGGTATAACAAGCACTTGTTAATCGATAAAATGATGCAATGGGAACAGCAGGCTCGATCCGAAACGTTTCATCCACAAAGATATCATCAGACGATATCTTCGTGGTTGAAACACGTTGGATCGAGCCTGCCGTGGCGCTAATTAGCGCTAATTACAGCAAATTAGCACTAATCGTGGTAATTATCGCTAATTACCGCTAAAACAGTATTCACTATAGCGCTGGTGAGAAAATACTCCCAAAATTGAAATTACTATAGTTCCCTGAAACCAAATAGTGCCCAAACCCTTACTCTGCTAAAACCTGGAGAATTGCACATGGAAATATTGTTTAGAGCATGATATAATTGTCTAAATAGTACTGACATATGCGGTATATTATTTAAAGATAATCTCCTTTTAAACTGTGTGAAAAAGTGATTTCTACACTGAAACATCTTTAAAAGTCTGAGAAGAGATAAATTCCCTGTTTTTATACAACTAGGTGCCAACACAACTGAGCATGCTCAGACCTGCAAATAGCTCTCATTTTAGCTCCAGTGTCTTTTTTACAAGGCGCTATAGTAAATACCAAAATAAGCACTGGAAGTGAAAATCTTCGCTATTATATTCCAATGCAAGTTTTAGCCATTGATTCTAATGGAACAATTGTAACTTTCACAAACAAATCCTTTTAATGTTGAGATGTAATGTATCTTTCTCTGAAATAAATTTTCTTTTGCAACATTGTTGCTTCTACTTCAAATATTTAGTTTTTAAGAATGCTAGAATGTGGAATGTTTTGATGCTTTGGTAAAAGATATTTTTCTCTGTTACTTTCACTTGTTAGGCAGGCCATACATGGTTCGAATTTTGAAAGAATTTTCTTTCGAAAATCTTATCTAAGAATTTTCGTTCGTATTTCGCACTATTAGTGGGCTGCAGCAACAGCCGATTTTTCGCGCTGCAATCAAATTTGAGTAATCGTCATGTTGGAAATTTTTTGAAAAACAAACGATTTTCTAATCAATGATGGGAGAATCATGCGAGAAATGTAATCAAAAAGGAAATGCACATGTGCAAGAAAAGAAAATTCCTGGGAAGAAAAGAAGATTTCCAGCCACAAAAATTCTTTTCTGTAGCAACAAAAGGTGAAATTGAAGGCTTGGTTGGCCGAATTTCTAAATTAATGGTGGCACCATTGGATCACAAAACATACACATTTTCTGATTTTCAAAAGAAAATTCTTTTGAAATTCGACCATGTATGGCCAGCCTTACTCTCCATCTCACAACAATCTTTACCCAAACTCACACAGGTGTCTTTATAAAGCACAAACAATACCAATGCTGATGCAAATTTAAAATGAGTCACTTTTTTTTTGTGCTTTTTATTATTTCCAAATAGCCCAAAAATGTGATATGTGTACCAACATCAGAAATCAAAATGTAATTCCCAAAAATTTAAGGGTAATATCACTATTCTATACTGACCCACAAAGAAGTAACAAACAACAGAATAAATCAAGAAGAATAACTCTTGAGTAATGTAATTCCATCACCTGTATGTCCAAAGAAATGCAGTATTTATGTGTAGGAGGTTTTCACATGTGGCAGCTCTGTGGCTTAGAGGTTAGAACTTCTGCTTAGAATCCCTGAGCTTCTGGGTTTGAATTCCAAACATGCCGCTTCATGTAGAGAAGTTGTCTCATCTCCCAGGTCCTAAAACTATGTCTAAATGTAGTATTTATGTGTTCCACCACCATTGTAAATCTTGCCAGATTCACTATCTAATCAAAAGTACCTGCCTTTACACACACATGAACTTTAATGGCAACCCAGTCTTAGTCTGTAGGGTTAAAATTTGATTTGGCCCACCCTTTGCAGCTAGAACAGCTTCTGGGAAGGCTAGGCAGGCTGTCAACAAGGTTTAGTGTGTGTATGGGAATGTTTGACCATTGTTCCAGGAGTGCATTTGTGAGACCAGGCACTGATCTTGGATGAGAAGGCCTGGCTCACAGTCTGCACTAATTCTGCCAAAAGGTGTTCTATTGGGTTGAGGTCAGGACTTTATGCAGCCAGTCAAGTTCCTCCACCCCAAACTCACTCATCCGTGTCTTTATGGAACTTCACTGGCCCTAACAGAGTCCTGTCCTCAACACAACAGAACACCTTGGGGATGAATTAGAGCGGAGACTGTAAGCCAGGCCTTCTCATCCAACATCAGTGCCTGACCTCACAAATGAACTTGAAAGGATGGTCAAACATTCCCATAGACACACTCCTAAACCTTGTGGACAGCCTTTCCAGAAGAGTTGAAGCTGTTATAGCTGCAAAGGGTGGGCCAAATGATTTTTGAACCCTACAGGCTAAGACTGGGATGCCATTACAGTCCATGTGCATTTAAAGGCAGGCGTCCCAATACTTATGCCAGTATATTGTATATTGCTTGTGACACTGAGCATGGCTATGGGCTTAGGGCTGGTTCACACCACAGAGATGCAGAGAACGTGTGAGGCTGCCTGCTGGCTAAGAGGTAGCAATTCTGTCTAGCAGCACTGGGGTTGTTGGTTCAATTCCCCAACATGCTAATGCTTGTGTTGAAGTTCATATGTTCTCCCTGTGTAGGTTTCTCACCACAATCCAAAGACATGCTGTCAAAATAGTCTCTAATATAAGAAAGTTAATTTTGGACTTTAGATTGGAAGCTCATTGCAGCCAGGGACTGATGTTAATGTTTGTTAGCACTAGGGATGAGCCGAACACCCCCCTGTTCGGTTCGCACCAGAACATGCGAACAGGCAAAAACTTTGTTCGAACACGCAAACACCGTTAAAGTCTATGGGACACGAACATGAATAATCGAAAGTGCTCATCTTATATGCAAGTTATTGTCATAAAAAGTGTTTGGGGACCTGGGTCCTGCCCCAGGGGACATGGATCAATGCAAAAAAAAGTTTTAAAAACGGACGTTTTTTCGGGTGCAGTGATTTTAATAATGCTTAAAGTGAAACAATAAAAGTGTAATATTCCTTTAAATTTCATACCTGGGGGGTGTCTATAGTATGCCTGTAAAGGGGCTCATGTTTCCTGTGTTTAGAACAGTCTGACAGCAAAATGACATTTTAAAGGAAAAAAAGTAATTTAAAACCACTCGCGGCTATTAATGAATTGCCGGTCCGAAAATACACATAAAAGTTCATTGATAAAAATGGCATGGGAATTCCCCACAGGGGAACCCCGAACCAAAATTTAAAAAAAAAATTACGTGGGGGTCCCCCTAAATTCCATACCAGGCCCTTCAGGTCTGGCATGGATATTAAGGGGAACCCCGGCCAAAATTTAAAAAAAAAATGGTGTGGGGTCCCCCTCAAAATCTATACCAGACCCTTCAGGTCTGGTATGGATTTTAAGGGGAACCCTGCGCCAAGTTTTTTTTTAAAAATGGTGTGGGGTCCCCCCAAAAATCCATACCAGACCCTTATCCGAGCATGCAACCTGGCAGGCCGCAGGAAAAGAGGGGGGGACGAGAGAGCGCTCCCCCTCCTGAACCGTACCAGCCCACATTCCCTCAACATTAGGAGGGTGCTTTGGGGTAGCCCCCCAAAACACCTTGTCCCCATGTTGATGGGGACAAGGGCCTCATCCCCACAACCCTTGCCCAGTGGTTGTGGGGGTCTGCGGGTGGGAGGCTTATCGGAATCTGGAAGACCCCTTTAACAAGGGGACCCCCAGATCCCAGCCCTGTGAAATGGTAAGGGGGTATAAAAGTACCCCTACCATTTCACATAAAAGTGTCAAAAAATGACAAGTTTTCCTTCGGTTTCTTCCTCCATCTTCTTCTTCTTCTTCTGGTTCTTCTGGTTCTTCCTCCGGTGTTCTCATTCGGCATCTTCCTCCGCGGCGCCAGCGTCTTCTTCCCTTCTTCTTCTCGGGCCGCTCTGCATCCACCATGATGGGAGGCTCCCGCTGTGTGACGCTTCTCCTCTTCTTACGGTTCTTAAATAACAGAGGGCGGGGCCACCCAGTGACCCCGCCCCCCTTTGATGTACAGTGACTTCCCTGTCTGCCCCCTCTGACATCACGGTGAATGCCACAGGGAAGTCCCTGTCAAGTCCCCGTACGTCAGAGGGGTCACCGGGTGGCCCCACCCTCCGTTATTTAAGAACCGTCAGAAGAGGAGAAGCGTCACACAGCGGGAGCCTCCCATCATGGTGGATGCGGAGCGGCCCGAGAAGAAGGGAAAAAGACGCCGGCGCCGCGGAGGAAGATGCCAGACGAGAACACCGGAGGAAGAACCAGAAGAAGATGGAGGAAGAAACCGAAGGAAGATAGAAGATAGAAGAAAGAAGAAGCATTTAAATAAAGGAATTGTCAAAAACTGTCTCTTGTCATTTTTGACACTTTTTTTGTGAAATGGTAGGGGTAATTTTGTACCCCCTTACCATTTCACACAGGGGGGAGGGCCGGGATCTGGGGGTCCCCTTGTCGCATCCTTAACAACCAATGAATCTTCAGCTGTCAGCAGCTTCCCCACTGAAAGTAAAAAAAAATGCCAGCCAAAAAAAAAATCGCAAAAAAACTGCATGGGGTCCCCCCCTGGTCTATGCTGGGCCCTTCGGGTCTAGTATGGATTCAGAGGGGACCCCCCCACACCAAATTTTTTTTTGAAATGGCGTGGAGTTCCCCCCATCCATTACCAGGCCCTTTGGGTCTGGTATGAATATTAAGGGGAACCCCGCATCAAAATAAAAAATGGCGTGGGGGTCCCCCCAAAATCCAATCACGCAACCTGGCAGGCCGTAGGAAAAGAGGGGGATTAGAGAGCACCCCCCCATTCCTCCTGAACTGTACCCGGCCACATGCCCTCAATGTGGGGAGGGTGCTTTGGGGTCCCCCCCAAAACACCTTGTCCCCATGTTGATGAGGACAAAGGCCTCATCCCCACAACCCTTGCCCGGTAGTTGTGAGGGTCTGCGGGCGGGGGGCATATCGGAATCTGGAAGCCCCCCTTTAATAAGGGGGCCCCAGATCCCAGCCCCCCTATGTGAATGGGTATCGGGTACATTGTACCCCTACCCATTCACCAAAATAAAGCAGTGAAATGTGACAAAAAACAGCAGGTGTACCCGCTGTCTGGCATCTCTTACACAGCCATGGGGCGTGACCATCCGTTGACGTCACACGGAAAGCACGCCCCCTCTTTTCCAGAAAATAAAGGGGCGGGCTCTGCGTGTGACGTCAACAGATGGTCACGCCCCATGGCTGTGTAAGAGACCCTCCTACAACGGAGGAAGACGGCGGGGGAGGAAGAACAGGGCAGCGAGGAAGAACATGGCAGAGAGGAAGAACACGGCAGTGGGAGAAGTAGGCGGTGGTGGGAGACACGGTGACAGAAGAGGGCGACAGAGGATGGCGACAAGAGAGACAGCACCAAGAGAAGATGATGGTGGGAGACATGGCTCAGGGGAGAAGACTATTGCCAAAAAACGGTTATTGTTTTTTGTCACATTTCACTGCTTTTTTTGGTGAATGGGTAGGGGTACAATGTACCCGATACCCATTCACATACGGGGGGGCCAGGATCTGGGGGATTAAAGGGGGCTTCCCTGCCCGCAGACTCCAACGGGCAAGGGTTGTGTGGATGAGGCCCTTGTCCCCATCAACATGGGGACAAGGTGTTTTTGGGGGACCCCAAAGCACCCTTTCCATGTTGAGGGCATGTGGCCTGGTACAGTTCAGGAGGGGGCACTCTCTTGTCCCCCCCCCCCTTTTTCTGTGGCCTGCCAAGTTGCGTGCTTGGATAAGGGTCTGGTATTGCTTTTGGGGGGACCCCACACCATTTTTTTATTTTGATGCGGGGTTCCCCTTAATATCCATACCAGACCTCAAGGGCCTGGTAATGGACTGGAGGGGGGGGACTCACGCCTTTTTTTCCAATGATTTTTATATATATTGCCAGGATCTGACAATACATTACAGCCACGAGCAGTTTTAACCACCTCAATAAAGTACACTTACACCCCCTTCCTGCCCAGACCAATTTTCAACTTTCAGTGCTCTCATAGTTTGAATGAAAATTACTCAGTCATGCAACACTGTACCCATATGAAACTTGTGTTCTTTTTTTTAACACAAATAGAGCTTTCTTTTGGTGGTATTTAATCACTAGTGGGTTTTTTATTTTTTGTGCTATAAATAAAAATGCCCGTAAATTTTGTGAAAAAAGTGCCTTTTTCTTTGTTTCTGTCATAAAATTTTGCTAATTAGTAATTTTTCTTCATAAATTTTGGCCAACATTTATACTGCTACATAGCTTTGGTAAAAATAACCCAAATTAGTGTATATTATTTGGTCTTTGTGAAAGTTATAGAGTCTACAAACTATGGTGCCAAGCTCTGAAAATTTATCACATCTGGTCAGGCCTTCAGTACATCAGGTGAATCTAATTTCTTGAGACACTAACAAGTCAGGAAAGTACAAATACCCACCAAATGACCCCTTTTTAGAAAGTAGACATTCCAAGATATTAAAGTGGATGTAAACCCAATGTCATCCTTTCTAAACTACTGCCATAGGGGTTATCTATAAGGATATACCTGCCTCCTGCATGTATCTTTACCTGTCAAATGTCTCCCCTCTGTCTGTTATTAGACCCAAAAAACTGCATATTCTGTGGGTGGGACTGTTGTCTGGAGCTCAGTGGGTGGAGTAGTGATGTTAGTAGACTCCCCACCCACCTCTACACTCCCCTTGTCAATATGCATGTTCTCCTGTGTATTTCTTACACTGAACTTCTGCTATGATCTCTAACATCCAGTGAAAAGACAGGAAAGTAACCACATGACTTCAGCATGCCAAATCATGCTGAGGTGTGGAACAGCCAATCCTTGCAGAGCTTCTGAAGAAAGGAGTGGGAGGGAATTAAAAAATACTGCATGTCCCTTAGGCTAGTGCACAAGATATTTAAATCACCTGTCACTCACAGCAAGGGGGAGTTTTTGACAAAGATTTTCTCTGTTTGTCAAGATTTATCTCACTGAACAATAAAAGAGGATTGCTCAGAGATGGATTAACTCTGTGTGGCAAGACTGGGCTAAAATGATAGGAAATCTTATACTCTACAGTATGATATCAAAAAATAAATAAAAAATTTTGGGTTTACATCCACTTTAAGTAAGTAGCATGGTGAGTTTTTTTAAGTTGTAATTTTTTTCCCACAATTCTTTGCAAAATGAAGATTTTTAAATTTTTTTTTTTTTTTTTTTTTTTTACACAATTGTCATATTATCAAGTTATTTCTCACATACAGCATCTGCATACAACAAATTACACCCCCAAATACATTCTGCTACTCTTCCGGAGTATGGCGATACCACATGTGTGAGACTTTTACACAGCCTGGCCACATACAGAGGCCCAACATTGAAGTAGCACCTTCAGGCGTTCTACGAGCATAAATGACAACATCTCATTTCTCAACCACCTATTACAATTTGAAGGCCCTGGAGCACCAAGACAATATAATTGCCCACAAAATGACTCCATTTTGGAAAGCAAACACCCCAACATATAATCTTTGAGGCATAATGAGTCTTTTGAACGGTTCATTTTTTTCCAGAAGTTTTTGGAAAATGTGGGAAAAAAATTAAAACGCATTTTTTTTTACACAAAGTTGTCAATTTATAAGATATTTCTAACATATAGCACGTATATAGCAAATATGACAACCCAAAATACATTCTGCTACTCCTTCTGACTATGGCGATACCACATGTGAGACTTTTACACAGCCTGGCCACATACAGAGGTCCAACATTGAAGTAGTACCTTCAGGCGTTCTAGGGGCATAAATTTCTCATCTCAATTCATTCCTACCTATCACACTTTTGAAGGTCCTGGAGCATCAGGACAATGGAATTATCCACAATTACCCCATTTTGGAAAGCAAACACCCCAATGTATATTCTATGAGGCATGGGCTGCAAATAGGTACTCGGGTACTCTGATGGGCTGCAGATAGGTACTCGGGTACTCTGATGGGCTGGAGACAGGTGCTTGGGTAACTTGATGAGCTGCAGACAGGTACTCGGGTACTCTGATGGGCTGGTGACAGTTACTCGGGTACTCTGATGGCCTGGTGACAGGTACTCGGGTACTCTGATGGCCTGGTGACAGGTATTTGGGTACTCTGATGGGCTACAGATAGGTACTTGGGTACTCTGATGGGCTGGTGACTGGTATTTGGGTACTCTGAAGGGCGTTGATAGGTACTCAGGTACTTGGTACTCATATGGACTGTGACAGGTACTCAGGTACTTGGGTACTCATATGGACTGTGACAGGTACTCGGGTACTCATATGGACTGTGACAGGTACTCAGGTACTTGGTACTCATATGGACTGTGACAGGTACTCAGATACTCGGGTAATCAGATGAACTGTGACAGGTACTCAGGTACTCATATGGACTGTGACAGGTACTCGGGTACTCAGATGGACTGTGACAGGTTCTCGGGTACTCAGATGGACTGTGACAGGTACTCGGGTACTCTGATGGATTGTGACAGGTACTCGGGTACTCTGATGGACTGTGACAGGTACTCATATGGACTGATAGGTACTCATATGGACTGACAGGTACTCAGATGAACTGTGACAGGTACTATGATGGGTGATGACAGGTCCTCTTTATTGGGGGGCAATCAGTGTGATTGGGGTACACTGTAAGCGATAACGAAATGTTACCGCAATCTCATCTTCAAACAAGATTGTGTGTGAGGAGGAGAACCCAGTAACATCTCGTTACCGCGGTTTGTTGACATTTAGTGATCGGCTGTGAAAGGATCACAACTGATCACGTGGTAAACAGCCACCAGCCAATGGCTGTTTACCAGCGTCGGTGACGAGCAGTGTTCCCAGGAACACGCCGCCACCGACGTGCACGCGCAGTGCGCCCACGATTGCGCGCATGCGCCGTGCACAGTGGGGCGGAACCATCTGTGAACGGCCGATCACGTGGTAAACAGCATGACCAATGGCTGTTCACCCCCCTCAGTGGCGAGCGGTGTCTCTGTGACACGCCGCCACCAAAGGAACAGGGATGCGCACGATCGCGCGCATTCCCTGTTTAAATGGAGGGCCATCATATAACGCCCTCCCAGAATGAGAACCACGCTGCCTGGCCATCATATTATGGACGGCAGGCGACAAATGGTTAAATTACATTTTTTTTTCCCATTAAACATTGGAAAGATGCACTACTTTACAGGCATACTAAGGACACCCCCAGGCACAATATTTAAAGGAATATTTAATTTTTATTGTTTCGCTTTAAGCATTATTAAAATCACTGCTCCTGAAAAAACTGCCGTTTTTAAAACTTTTTTTGCATTAATACATGTCCCCTGGGGCAGGACCCGGGTCCTCATACACTTTTTATGGCAACAACTTAAAATAAGCCTTTAAAATGAGCACTTTTGATTTATCATGTTCGTGTCCTTTAACGATGTTCGCACAAATTTTTGGCCTCTTCGCAAGTTCTGGTGCGAACCGAACCGGGGGTGTTCGGCTCATCCCTACCCAATGGCACATGAGCATGGTTGGTACCATAATATTAATGCCTCAAAATGCAAAACATTATTGTATACAATGAAAAGAATCAAACATTAGTAATAGTATTTTCTATGTATGATTGTGCTCAGCTCCATAGCGTATTGGTATGCCCTGCTACCTTCAAAGATTCAAGCCATGGGTTTGAATCCCACCAATGGTATCACCTCCTGAAAATGTACATTGTACTCAGCAGCATAATTAGCGAATGCACATCATTTTGGTTCGTTCCATCATTTTAACTCTTCAAATGCATGCAATAGTATGTAATTATTGAATAATATTATGGTGTGGAATTAAAAAATAACAGCTATTCAAAAATCAAGGAAAAAAATGGCGAAGGGTCTCCTCCCAGTGCATACCAGGCCCTTCGGATCTGGTGTGGACTTTAAGGGGAATTCCACGCCAAAATGTAAAAAAAAAATGACATAGGGGTCCTCCCTTCAGGTCTGGTATGGATATTAAGGGGAACCCTGCACCAAAATTTGAAAAAAAATTATGTGGGGGCTCCTCCCAAAATCCATACTAGACCCTTATCCAAGCATTTTACTGCTTATTTTGGTGAATGTGTAGGGGTACAATGTACCCGATACCCATTTGCATGGGGGGGCCGGATCTGGGGCCCTCTTGTTAAAGGGGCTTCCAAATTCCGATAAGCTCCCCACCCGCAGACCCCCAAAACCACTGGGCAAGGGTTGTGGGGATAAGGCCCTTGTCCCCATCAACATAGACAATACTCTATTAAGAATCCAAACACTTGTTCCACAGTGGGCATAGTTTACATGCTCGAGTGCAACTGTGGTTTACAATACATAGGGAGGACGTCTAGGCCCCTACATGTGCGCATAGGTGAGCACGTAAATAATATTAAAAAGGGGTTAGTAACACATAATGTGTCCAAGCATTTTCATTTATGTCATAATAGGGACCAGAGGGGCTTAAAATTTTGGGGTGTTGAGAGGGATAAAAAGACTGGGGGGAGGGAATTTTATAAGACAATTGAGCAGAAGAGAATCGTATTGGATATTTAAGACCAAAGTTTCTGTGCCATTGGGTTTGAATGTTGAATTTGGCCTAAATTGTTTTATATCTGATCGTTAGTTTTAAGTAATATTTTATATATAATCTATAAACCAGATGATGGCCATGGATGATTTTATTATTAATTTTCAATGTATGGTTGAATTCTTTAATAATAATTGTATTTATTTGCTGCTATTGAATTGGGGTTATGCAAAGTTTTCCAAGTTTTCTCTTGCACTTACCCTGGCAATTATATAATGTATGTTTTCAAATGCTTACCAATCACTTCCTGGTGAAGTTGGGTGAGTGGGCTGATTCCATGGTAACATGTATACAAAGGAGGGAACCTTTAGGTCAGAAGTGGATGTTTATTCCTTGTAGGTGATTATGTGATGCACCGTGAGTATCCTAAAATATGGCATTGGCCCCAGAGTAAAAATATGCGGGGAGGCGACATGATTCCGTATCCGCTGACTAAGTCCCACAGGACCTAGCACTTAGGACAAGCCCTCAGGATGTAAAGCAATGAACGGAAGGAATCACGTGATGTCACCTGCGGCCATCATCGTGGTTATACTGAACGCTTGTTTACCTGGCACTAGGTATAGTGCCACGTCTGTAAGTTTTATTCTGCAATTTTTAATAAAATAAGGTTTATACAGAAAGCACTAGATATCGCCCTCTGTTACATGTGCCATAACCGTTTGGAGATCTGGTATATTGCCATAAGGAGATCAGGATTTGGAATATCAGACCTTGTCCCTGCTGGTGGTCACCTCATTCATCAATGGGGATATTTACCCTTTATGGGAAGGCGCAATTGACCCATCTGTTCATTCAGAGGGTCCACGTTTTGAGGTGAGCGGCTAGTGACATCAAAGGTGGAGGCTCTGCACGTCACCGTTATGAATATACATCACGAGTGGTCATCACTTTGGGGAATCTAATATATGGACTATATTTATTTTTTCTGTTTAGTTAATTATTGCTTTAACGCTGCACTAATTTCTTTGATATTATTGTGCTGGGATTTGGTTTATTGACCCTGAGTGTTCAGCAGCTTTATTTTTATTTTTTTCTTAATTTGGATGGTAGCGCTGATTGATTTTCTGTATAATACCATTCATAGAATGCCTTGTAGTTTTTTTTCATTGAATGCAAAGCATTCTCTGGATAAGGTGAAGAGAAGGGGCTGTGACATCACAATCTCCACCCCATCCAATCAGTCAGCTGGCAAGTTGTAACAGCAGGATTTCTCACAGACCACTTACCTTTTGCGATGGATGCACTCTTTTTCTGGCTAGACAAAGGAGATGTCGCTCCTTGCTAGCAGGTTTTCAATATTCCTGGCCAGCAAGGGAGTGCCTCCATAGGAAAAAAAAGCCTCTCCTCCAAGATTTAGCATCAGAATTGCCCTTCTGACATGGCCCTCAAAAAAGGGGATTTTTTTTTTGTAGCCTCCCTGGCGGTTTTCCCGAGTGTGGCTCGGGGTTAAAATTCAGGACCATTAGAGGTAACCCCGAGCCACACTCGGGATTACATCGCAGGATCCTGGTGTGGCTTTACTTACCTTGTCCCCGGGATCCTGCGATGTCCCCCCACTGTGTCTGCGGGCTCCGTCCTCCTCCGAAGCCTCTCCGTGCCAGGCTCTGTTCCCTGCGAGCGGCGCGACGCACGGGGGCGGAGCCTGGCGGCAAATTCAAAGAAGTGTAAAATCATAACACATACAGTACTGTAATCTTACAGATTACAGTACTGTATGAAATTATTTCACATCCCTTTTGTCCCCAGTGCTTTGTCCTATTATTATTTTTTTTTTTTTTTTTAATTATTTATTTTTATTTATTATATTATAATTTATGTTTTTGTGTTTCAAACTTTATCATACCCGGGATATCTACTAGACTCTTGTTTGGACAGATTTAGGTGTGTTATTGTTAAGAATCACAGACCTACAATAGAAAACGCCAAATTTCCATGCAAAATAATTGTACCGCTTTCAGCACCTAAAATCCGAAATAATCATACCGCCAGGGAGGTTAAGAAGACTTCCATATTTATGGTTGATGCATTAAATAGACTGTACTCCCTCAACCCTGAAAACTCAAAGTTGTGCTCACGGTAATGGTAAGTTTAATTATATTAGAAAAATATAACAGTGCAGTTATGCATCCATAATAACATATAGCATTCAATGTAATACTTTATTCATTTTCACATAGCCGCATTGTTGCCATGTAATATTACAATAGTAATAAATATATTATACAGCAATATATCATACAAGCCACCCCTTGACTGGCTATGGTTTTGCCTGCAATACCAGTGTAGACCATCAGAGGCGTATTTTCAAGTAGGCAATATTTAATGTATATAAAATATATATAAAATTATGACACACAGTGATCACCAGGATCATCCTTCACACTGATTTCCCATTTGATTGCATCCCACCCCCTGGCTGAACCTCTCTATAAATCTTATACAAGGCTTGGCAAATACTGGTACACTAGATCTAATTATCTTGAAGGTATAGTATGCTTGGAGTAGTACACGGCATTGATTTGTAGGCTTCAGTATAATAAAGTGGTGTCTAAGGAAGTATTTAGTACATCCTCTTGTGCTCAGTGGATATAGATGACACCACCATTCCAAGAACATGTAGCACCTTATCAATAGGAATAGACCTCTTGCATACCCAGTGAGTACACATCACTGTATTTCAGTCATAGGAATACACCTAATACAGCATGCCACCGTATTGTATGATAGTTCATTCTAGTCCAATAGTCCATGAACACTGCTTTTGTTGAATGTAAACATATTGAAAATGAAACAAGGTAATTGGGATTATCCTTATACTCTCACATTGGAAACATCATAACTGGTGGTAGCGAATCTTCTTATGCAGTAGGCAATCTGAAGGACAAAGAAGGAGATTCAAATTAGCAAATGTTGCACATTTCAGTTATTCTCAAATATCTAACCATTATTAGTAGTAATTGTAGTACTAGTAATTATAATTAAAGTGATATACATAATGGCATTAGACAAAAATTACATTGGAGTGAGTGCTTTCAATGGACATCTCTTATTTGCTCTTAAGTGACTTATTTGCTAAAATAAAAATACTAAATATAGTGCAAACATAATAATGAATATGCACCTCTCCCTCCGCCTGTAAATATAATATATCAACAGTATGTATCCCATGACTATCAAGGTCACTTACCAAAAATCCAAGAGCCAATATTGACACTAAGGTAAGGATCACGGCAAGACATATGAGAATGATGCCCCAATCAGGAATGACGGTGGTTGATAATCCTGTAAACAATTGTAAAGAGTGAGATTGCATGTTTGGGAAGGTCAGCACCCTCAAAACTCTCTTATTCTTCAGAGACTGTGACAGTAGGATCTCTGAACATGAGTAGTAGGGTTTTGCATTACTGATAACAAGGGGAGCATAACATGTTACTGCAGAAACAGAGGTGGGAACTCCAATGAAGAGGTCCAGCTGCTGGAATTCTTATAGCTATAAAACAGTACTATAAACAAGATTCCCTTCTAAGTAAATATCAGTTTAAGAAATACCTATTATTCAATTACTTTTCACTATCACTTTTTATTAGTATTTATAGTGACCATACCTGTGCTTGCAGCAATAGTTGAATTTGTAGTTTTTGTATTAGTGGTCACTGTTGAGGTTCCTCCAGCTGTTGAAAATTGACTCTTATTTACAGTTGCACTTGATGTCATAGTAGTTGAGGTTGTAGTGCTCGAACTGTTTGTCACCAACGTACTTGCTGTAGGATTTCTTGTAGAAGTAGTGCTTAAACTGCTTGCCACTGAAGTTCTTGTCGTAGAACTGTTTGTAAAAGCAGTGGTGGAACTGCTTGCCACTGAAGTTCTTGTTGTAGGACTGCTTGTAGAAGTAGTGCCTGAACTGCTTGCCACTAAAGTTCTTGTTGTAAGAGTGCTTGTAGAAGTAGTGCCTGAACTGCTTGCCACTGAAGTTCTTGTTGTAGGAGTGCTTGTAGAAGTAGTGCTTGAAATGGTTGTCACTAATGTACTTGTTGTAGGACTGCTTGTAGAAGTATTTGAACTGCTTGCCACTGAAGTTCTTGTTGTAGGACTGATTGTAGAAGTAGTGCTTGAACTGCTTGCCACTGAAGTTCTTGTTGTAGAACTGTTTGTAGAAGCAGTGGTTGAACTGCTTGCCACTGAAGTTCTTGTTGTAGGACTGCTTGTAGAAGTAGTACCTGAACTGCTTGTCACTGAAGTTCTTGTTGTAGGAGTGCTTGTAGAAGAAGTGCCTGAACTGCTTGCCGTTGCAGTCCTTGATGTAGGAATGCTTGTAGAAGTAGTGCTTGAACTGGTTGCCACTAATGTACTTGTAGGACTGCTTGTAGAAGTATTTGAACTGCTTGCCACTGAAGTTCTTGTTGTAGGACTGCTTGTGGAAGTAGTGCTTGAACTGGTTGTCACTGATGTACTTGTTGTAGGACTACTTGTAAAAGTATTTGAACTGCTTGCCACCGATGATCTTGTTGTAGGACTGCTTGTAGAAGTATTTGAACTGCTTGCCACTGAAGTTCTTGTTGTAGGACTGCTTGTAGAAGTAATGCTTGAACTGGTTGTCACTGATGTACTTGTTGTAGGACTGCTTGTAAAAGTATTTGAACTGCTTGCCACTGAAGTTCTTGTTGTAGGACTGCTTGTAGAAGTAGTGCTTGAACTGGTTGTCACTAATGTACTTGTTGTAGGACTGCTTGTAAAAGTATTTGAACTGCTTGCCACCAATGTTCTTGTTGTAGGACTGCTTGTAGAAGTATTTGAACTGCTTGCCACTGAAGTTCTTGTTGTAGGACTGCTTGTAGAAGTGCTTGAACTTGTTTCCACTGATGTTCTTGCTGTAGAGCTGCTTGTAGAAGGAATGCTTGGACTTGAGAGGCTTGTATTTGAATGACTGATTGATGTGGTAGTGGATGATGTATTTGGAATAGTTATTTTGGATGTGGAGCTAGTTAACATAGTTGAAGTTGCAGAACCACTACTAGTAGGAAATGGTATAGAACTAATAGTGGAAGGCGATTTGTTACTGGTTATTGTAGTAGATGTTGTTACAGTCTTGCTGGAAGTTGGGTTAATACCTGTTGAATTAGTAGAAGAAGGAGGGTTAGTAGTTGAAGTTTTCTGGCTATTAGTTGTAATAGCTGAAGTTGTAGATGTGAGTTTACTACTGGTTAAAGGAGAGATAGTGATAGCAGTGGAAATACCCAGGCTAGTGGTTGCATTAGTTAAAAAGGTTACTGTGTTAGAGGAAGTTATTTTACTTGTAGTCAGGGTAGTTAACGTGGATGCACTGTTATTTGTATTTGTCTGCTTTGTGGGTAATGTAACTGAATATGTCACTGTGCTGGAGGATTTTGGATTGTTTGTGGTCTGAGTAGTAGGTGAAGTTGAAATATTAATGGAAGGTTTCTGGCTATTGGTACTGCTGGTTGGGAATGTAATTGTGTTGTCAGAGGTTACTAAGTTTGTTGGTTTAGTAGTGATTAAAGTGGTTGGATAAGATATAGTATTATTGGAAAGGTTTTGGCTATTGGTAACAGGGATTGAAAATGTAGCTGTGTTGATGGAGGTTGACTTAGTTGTGGACACTGTAGATAAGAAGGGAACAGTGTTACTGGTAGGTGTCAGATTAGTAGTTTTAGCAGATGATGTGGTAAATATGTTGCTAGATGATGTTTTAGTGGTTAAAATGGTTGAAGGTGATATAGGTACAGTATTGGTAGTAGATAGATTTTGACTACTAGTTGTTGTAACTATAAATGGTGAAGTATTAGAGAAGGTTGGGTTATTAGTAGTAAGCGTAGATGAAGAAGATACATGAGTGGTACTAGAAGTCTTCTGGCCAGTGGTTGCTGAGTACCCCGCTGTTTTGGTGGGGGTTGATGCAGTATTTGTCAAACTACTTGTCGAATATGAAAAATTATTAGTGGACGTTGTACTGCTTGTCACAGTAGATGAAGGTGCAACTACATTAGAGGAGGTTAGGTTATTAATTATAGTAGTTGAAGGAGGTGCAGTAATACTGGAAGATGGCTTCTGGCTATTGGTTGCAGTAAATAGGGATAAAATTGTGTTCAGGGAAGTTAGTTCACTAGTGGTTAAAGTAGCTGAAGAAAATACAGTGTTACTACTGGAAGCTGTTGTTTTGTTTGTAACAATAATGGAAGATGGCACAGTGTTGCTTGATGTAGGTATGCTACTGGTCAATAAAAACAATGAAGTTTGTTTACTGTATGGTGAAATGAAAGAGGTCACAGTGCTGATAGATGCTGCGGTGTTGATAGTAGAAGCTATTTGGCTACTTGTTGCTAATGTATTAGAAGATGTCACAGTAGTGGTTGATGCTTGAGTTCCAGTAGAAGATGTTGGTTGTGATGATGGTGATGACTGGCTGTTGCTTACACTATTTGAAATTGATGTTTGCCCAATTGTAGATGTGTAACCTGCCAACGTGCTTGATAAAACTACATGGTTAACAGTAGAAGGGGTTAGGCTGCTTGTTACCAAATTACCAAAAGATGTGCCTGTGGCGATTGATGTTGGAGTACTAGATGAAGATAGATATGGGACACCTGATGGCAGCTTGCTGCTACTTCCAGTATTTGAAGCTGATGTGTGATCAGTGGTAGGTGTGCTACCAGACAAAGTAGTTGATAAAATGGTATTCGTAATGATAGAAGGTGTTTGGCTGCTTGTTGCTAGAGTATTAAAAGTTCCAGTAGCAGTTGATGTTTGTTTTCCAGGAGAAGATGTCAGTGTTGAATAAGTTGATGATGGGCTATTGCTTACAAAATTTGAAACAGATGTGTGCCCAGTTGTAGGTGTGCTACCTGTCAATGTAGTTGATAAAACTGACGTGTTAATAGTAGAAGGTGTTTGACTGCTTGGTGCTAATGTACTGGAAGATGTACCAGTAGCAGTTGACCCTTGGGTTATAGAAGACGATATCAGTGGTGATGATGCGGATGACTGACTGTTGCTTGCAGTATTTGTAATTGATGGGTTAATTGTTGTAGATGTGCTACCTGAAAAAGTAGTTGATGATGCTAAATTGGAAATTGTAGAAAGTGTTTGACCATTTACTGCAGAAGTACTAAGAGATGCCCCGATGGCAGTTGATGCAGGAATACCAGATGAAGATAGATATGGGACACCTGATGGCAGCTTGCTGCTACTTCCAGTATTTGAAGCTGATGTGTGATCAGTGGTAGGTGTGCTACCAGACAAAGCAGTTGATAAAATGGCATTCGTAATGATAGAAGTTGTTTGGCTGCTAGTCGCTAGAGCACTAAAAGTTTCAGTAGCAGTTGCTGTTTGTTTTCCAGGAGAAGCTGTCAGTGGTGAAGATGTTGATGATGGGCTGTTGCTTACAAAATTTGAAACAGATGTGTGCCCAGTAGTAGGTGTGCTACCTGGCAATGTAGTTGATAAAACTAAAGTGTTAATAGCAGAAGGTGTTTGACTGCTTGGTACTAATGTACTAGAAGATGTATCAGTAGCAGTTGACCCTTGAGTTACAGAAGAAGATATCAGTGTTGATGATGCAGATGACTGGCTGTTGCCTGCAGAATTTGTAATTGATGGGTTAATTGTTGTAGGTGTGCTACCTGACAAAGTAGTTGATGATGCTGAGTTGGTAATTGTAGAAGGTGTTTGGCCATTTGCTGCAGAAGTACTAAGAGATGTCCCTGTGGCAGTTGATGTAGGAGTACCAGATAAAGCTTGATATGTGATACCTGATGACTGCATGGTGCTGCTTCCAGTATTTAAAGCTGTTGTATGCCCAGCTGTAGGTGTGCTTCCTGGTAATGTGCTTGATGGACTTGCAGTGGTAACTGTGGAAGCTGTTTGACTGCTTGTTGGTACTAAAACAGAAGAAGTTCCAGTGCCAGTAGATATTGCAGCTCCAGTGGAGTATGCTGTAGGTGATGATGATAGGGGCTGACTAATGCTTACAGTATTGGAAGTTGAAGTGTAACCACTTGGTGTGCTATTTGTCAATGTGTTTGCTGAAACTGAAGGGCTAAGAGTAGAAAGTGCTTGACTGTTTAATGTTACAGTACTGGAAGATGGCCCAGTAGAGGTTGATGTTGAAGTACCCGATGATAATATGCTGCTGCTTCCAGTATTTGTAGATGATATGACTTCTGCAGTAAATAAAGTTGTCTTAGTTGGCATTGAGATTGAACTGCTAGTAGAAGGAACCACAGAGGTCCCTGATAGAACTGTGCTGCTGCTTCCAGTGTTTGAAGTAGAAAAATTAGTAGATGTTGCTTGACTGCTGGTTGCTGTGGTGGCCAATGTTGCAGTGGTGCTTGATGTTAGAGAACCAGTAGAAGATGTCACTGTGGTACCTTGTGGGGATGATTGAATGACGCTTATTGTATTTGAAGTTTGTGTGTTTCCAGCTGCAGATGTGCTACTTGTCCCTGTAGCTGATGAAACAATATTAGTAGTTGAAGCAGTGTGACTACTGGAAAATGTTGCTGTAGTTGAAGATGCAAGAACACTAGTTACACTTGTGGTTGATATGCCACTGGTTACAACTGATTGACTGCTTGGCACTATAGTAGCTGAAAGTGGCTGGCCACTGGTTCCAGTAGATATAGTTGAGCTGCTAAATACCCCAAGACTAGAAAACGTTTCAGTGTTGGCTGATGAGGACTGTGTACTGGGGTTAGTAAATTTTGTTATGCCACTTGTTACAATTGATTGGCTGGGTAGTTCTGTGACAGAAGAAGTAAATACATTACCCGTAGATGTCTGGTTGCTGGTTGCGGTAGGTAAACTGCTAAACTGTGAAGATGTTCCGCTGCTTGATGAAGGTGATTGGCTAATCGTCTCAGTTGTCAGTGATGAAATGCTGCCGGTAAGAACTGACTGACTGCTTGCACCTAGATTTGAAGATGTGAATACATTGGTTGATGCTGATTGAATACTTGATGTGGAAGTTCCAGTGTTGCTGCTAAATACAGCATGGCTACTTGTGCCAAGTAGCGAGGATGTTATTGAACTGGCCAAAGATGATTGGGTACTTGACTCAGTATTCAGGCTTAATATGCTGCTGGTTTTGATAGACTGGCTGCTTGGTTCAGAAATAGAAGACATGAAAACATTGGTTGTGGTTGGTTGGTTACTTGTTTTTGCAGTAAAAGCAGAGTTACTGGATACAGTTTGACCATTTGTGCCCAGACTTGAAAATGTTTCAGAGCTAATAGATGGCGGTAGACTGCTGATTGCTGTCGCAGCTCCAGTGGAATAAGTTGTAGGTGATGATGGTAAGGACTGGCTAATGCTTACAGTATTGGAAGTTGCAATATAAACACTTGGTGTGCTATTTGTCAATGTTTCTGCTGACACTGAAGTGCTAAGAGTAGAAAGTGCTTGGCTGTTTAATGTTACAGTACTGGAAGATGGCCCGGTAGAGGTTGATGTTGAAGCACCCGATGATAATATGCTGCTGCTTCCAGTATTTGAAGATGATGTGGCACTAGTTTCTGTAGTAAATAAAGTTGTCTTAGTTGGGGTTGGGATTGAAGTGCTAGTAGAAGGAACCTCAGAGGTTCCTGACAGAATTGTGCTGCTGCTTCCAGTGTTTGAAGTAGAAAAATTAATAGATGCTGTTTCACTGCCGGTTGCTGAGGTGGCCAATGTATCAGTCATACTTGACATTAGAGTACCAGCAGAAGATGTCACTGTGGTGCCTGATGGGGATGACTGAATGACACTTATGGTATTTGAAGTCTGCGTGTTTCCAGCTGCAGATGTGCTACTTGTGCTTGTAGCTGATGAAACAACATTATTAGTTGAAGCAGTGTGACTACTGGAAAATGTTGCTGTAGTTGAAGACGTGGGGACACTAGTGGAAGGTATAAATGTGTTGTCTGATGTTAGTGTACTGCTGTTTTCAGTATTTGAAGCTGGTGTGGAATAACTAGTGCTGGTAACAGTATTTATTATAATAGGGGATTGATTATTAGTTACACTAATGGTTGGTATGTCACTGGTTACAACTGATTTACCGCTTGGCACTATAGTAGCAGAAAGTGGCTGGCTACTGGTTCCAGTAGATATAGATGAGCTGCTGAATACCCCAAGACTAGAAAATGTTTCAGTGTTGGCTGATAATGACTGTGTACTGGGGTTATTAAATGTTGTTATGCCATTTGTTACAATTGATTGGCTGTTTGGTTCTGTGACAGAAGTAAATGCATTACCTGTAGATGGCTGGTTGCTGGTTGCGGCAGCTAAACTGCTAAACTGTGGAGATGTTCTGCTGCTTGATGAAGGTGATTGGCTAATCGTTTCAGTTGTAAGTGATGAAATGCTGCCGGTAAGAACTGACTGACTGCTTGCGCCTAGGTTAGAAGATGTGACTACATTGGCTGATAATGGTTGAATACTTGAAATGGCAGTGCCAGTGGAGCTGCTAAATATGGCATGGCTACTTGTGCCGAGTAGAGAAGATGTTATTGAACTGGCTGAAGGTGATTGGCTACTTGTCTCAGTATTCAGAGTTGATATTCTGCTGGTTTTGATAGACTGGCTGCTTGGTTCAGAAATAGAAGATGTGAAAACATTGGCTGTGGTTGGTTGGTTACTTGTTTTGGCAGTAAAAGCGGAGTTACTGGATACAGTTTGACCACTCGTGCCCAGACTTGAAAATGTTTCAAAGCTGATAGATGGCGGTAGACTGCTGGTTTCAGTATTGAGTGATGTTAGACTTCCAGTTACAGGTGGTTGACTACTGCTTACTGAATTTGAAGAACTGAGTTCAGTTGAAGATGGCTTGTATGCAGTTTGAGTGGCCGTACTACTGGTAAAGTCAGTTGAGCCACTTATTCCATTGCTGGAAGATGTTACCAGATTGGTTGAAAGTATTTGACTACTTGATTCAAATGTTGAAGTTACTACTGTGTTAGTCACTGACTGACTAATTGTTCCAGTACTTAAGGGTGTTGCTGTACTCTGTGTACTAGTCAAAGGTCCTGTGCTAGCTGTTAATGTTGCTGGATTTGTTGACACTGATAACACACTAGTTCCAGAGATAGGTGTTGATGTTAAGGGGCTACTTGTCCCAGTATCAAAAGGCGTCACAGTGTTAGTTGATGACAAAAATGTACTTGTGCTGCTACTAGCAGAAGATGTTGAACTACTGGTGGAAACTGTGGAAGCACTGATTGCAGTACTAGAAGATGTGCTAGTTGATGTGGGCTGTTGAGTGTTGGTTTTAGTGGTAGTTGCAGTCACTGTGGTACTGACAGCTGTAGAAGCTGTTGTTGGAGAAGGTGTAGGACTCAATGCGTTGCTTATCTGGTTTATAAGATTTGCTATAGCTTGAGCCAGGGATGCAATGATACTATTAATGGCCTGAAGTATTGCGCTAGTAGACTGTGCTTCAACAGGAGACGCTGTAAAAAATTAAAAATGGTTATTCATTATATGGAAACCATAGATGTTTAAATGTTTGTCTTTTGAACGTTATTAACAATGTATCTTTATGTGGCCTTTAATGCATTGTCACTATATACTGAATTATTTCTTGGCACTAGTCACAGGGCTTTCTGCTGCCCCCCCCCCCAAACCTGCTAGATCTCTGTAGCATGTTTTACATAAGTAGCAGTATGGATCTTTTTTTAAATGTCATGAAACAAATACAGTTGTAATATGTCAACATTTCAAAGTGTAAAATACCTTGTATTAATTTTATTAAAACATGTATTGGTGGGTCCTTGTATTTGAATGAGTTTTTAGGTGAACCCATAAAAAATTCAAATCCAGCTGTTAATTATAAAGTCAATAAAGTCAACAAATATTTAGCTCAAAAAGGCTGATTGTAGCATTTTACCAATAAGGAAAGCCCTTAATTAAACCTAATGTAGCCCCTTAGAAAGGTATTCTACTCAGTTCATAACTATCTTCAGTATATCAGTGGGAAAGCTACTTGAATATCACCAGCCTGATCACTGACCTAAGATAGAGGTCAGAAAATATTACAGTCAATAAAACTAGGCATGTATACTTATACCCTGGGTGAACACCACTGCCACTGGCCTAAGTTGGAATGGACAATAGCAAACAGTTGGGAAAATCAAGTCCAGCCAATCAATTCTTCCCCCGAGATAAAAGGACCAAGCGGATGCCTCTGGAGGATGAACTGTGCCTGAAGGCATGCAATCATGTCCCAATCAGACCAAGATTAGGTAGATTGTGAGATTATGTGACCATAATTCTGTGTCTATATTCAAGTGAGAAGATAGTTGCACTGGACCATTTGTTGCAATTGGAGTATTCCATGTGTAGTTTGAAATCTCCATTAAGTAAAACTGAGACAGCTCTCAAGTCACAATTGCCATGCCAATGCTGGAACCTTACAAGAAATATCAGGTTTATGAAGTCAAAATCCAATACTTTTTGGGGATCAGGAGGCATCCCCTCATCGGGGCTACAAAAAGGTTACCCCTGATGAAGAGAGTACATAAACTGATTAATCTTGTCTCTATAGGAAACTTAAAGAGGAGTTCCACCCATATAAAAGTCAGCAGCTACAAAAAAATGCAGCCGCTGACTTTTATTAATTGGACACTTACCTGTCCCATGGTCCAGCGATTCGGGTGAACAAACTCCTGCTCCTCTCCCCCTCCTCTCTGTGGCTCCGGCATTGTCACTGTGGGTGCCCGGCTGTGGCTTCACAGCCGGGCATGCAATGCGCATGCGCGAGCCACGCTGCGCACTGTGACTGGCCGGGCAATCATCTGGGACCTGTGATGTATCCCAGATGATTGTCGAAAGGGAGGGGGGAAAGGTGAACTTCCTTCCGGCGCCATGGTGCCACAGGAGGAAGTGGGAGCTGGATCCCTCTAAAAAGCGGGTATCCGCTCCACCTCAAAAAAAATGGCATGCCAAATGTGGCATGTCAGGGGGGGGTCACCTTCACTTAAAGCGGAAGTTCCATTTTTGGGTGGAACTCCGCTTTAAGGATGTTCATAGATGTCCCAGTTAGTACAAGCAGTGCTTCCAATTTGAGCATTACATAGGAAAACCAGGCCAACTGCAAACTTTAAAAGTGAAACAGCAAGCTTCTCTGGTGGTCAGAGGGCTTTTCTGTCACACCTATATATTTTAGGACCTCATATGTGGGTGGGACCCTATCATTTCCTCTTCTATGTATATTGTATATGACATTACACACTTATGAGCATCCATTTGTCTACCTTTCAGATTTAGGTGAATGTTTTTGCTTCTGCTAAAGATACAATAATATGTGCTCATTCTGTGAAGCAATGCTAGTAACTATAAACATTTGTATACACAAAAACCAAAGCGTGACCTACTAGGTGTAAAACTCAATCAATGTGTGTAAATAATGTGGTTAACCAAGGTGTGGAAGTGCATACAATTCATATGGAAGTCATGTGATCTTTAACATTTAACATGAGTAATAACATGACTAATATATCAGTAACTGTTTGACCTGTACAGTAGCTGAGAAGATAAGATAATGGATGATTGATAAGCCACGGGACAGTGTCACCAGTTAAACAATAAAAAAGACAAATGTTGCCATTGATGTATCTAGGGTGTAGCTTGCTAATTAAATATCTATTGTTGCTTGACATTTCTTTCTACTTTGGCAAGCTGCTATTGATAGAAATGGTGTAATATTAATTCAATAACAATTTAAAAAAAACATTTAGTAGGTGTTATCCCAACCTAAAATGGTATATTAGTTTTCAATCAATACAGGGTTGAAATTGACTGGCTTCTCTGCTGCAACAGAAGTCTCGACTGGTTCAGTTTATGCTTTGCGATCAAAAGGTGTCTCTGTTGCCCTGCTGAATATTACTTTTTCTTTACCAAAAACTACAAATATGTGCATTTGTCTTATATTGGACAAATATGAAGACTGAAAGGGTCAGCACTCCCTAAAGTGATATTTCAGATTTTGGTAAATAGTTGAGAAATGAACCACCTGACCTATTGGTTAGATCTGCACTGGGTCTACACACCTGCTGTGCCCTTCATAATGGGTTCCCACTTTCCTTTCCCCTGAATTTTATATCTATTTTACATTATGGAGAATATAACAGGAAGAGTTGGCACATGAAAGCATGGCCAGAAACACCCAAAACTCCCAGGCAGGCAGTATCAACGTTGAAAAGGCAGAGGGATCTCCTTGCTGGAGTATCCAGGAAGCCAGGAGCTAATTAGCTATCTATGCCAATACTTTTGGATTGAACAGGTCTTTAGCATATGTCAACTTTTTTGAATGTATGCCTATATCAACATCGGCTTTTTTATATATATATTTGTCTAGTTCTGTGCATTTTATAGGTTCCGATCATCACACCATGTAGACAAAGTGATACATGCATCCACTGATACAAACTAAATCCAGATACTGAAAATATTTTATCTAATTTAAAACAGTATTATGCAGCCATGTATGAGAAAGAAAGCCTACACAAGATGCCATCTATTACCTTGAGAAAAAACAGACTTTTCTGTGCTCCTCTCTGATTTAGTTTCACCTTGTTACTGGGGCTTGACTTTCCCTGGCATAAATTACTGTAAGTTCTACCAATCCTGTGTCTATACTATCTCATTAAAACAAGCCAAACTTGAGGTTCTCTTCAGAATTATGTGAAATGGCGTGTACACACGAGCGGACTTTCGACGGACTGAACTCCGAAAGACTTTTTAAAGGACTTTCAACGGAGTTCCAACGGGGTTCCGACGCAACAGACTTGCCTACACACGATCACACCAAAGTCCGACTGATTCGAACGTGATGACGGACGACCAGACTAGAATAAGGAAGTTCATAGCCAGTAGCCAATAGCTGTCCTTGCGTAGTTGTTCAGACTAGCATACAGACAAATAGATCCATCGGAAAGATTTGAAACATGTTCAATTTCTAAAGTCCGTCTGATTTTTCGACAGCAAAGGTCCGATGAAGCCCACACATGATCTAATTGTCCGGCGGATTCGTTCCGTCGGACCTTTGCTGATGAAAAGTCCGGTCGTGTGTACACGGCATTACAAGTAACAAGTGTTAAAACATGCATTTTAAAACGTACCGCAGTGCGCTGTGGTGTCATTCATCATGAATAGAAGCCCAGTGCACTAAACAGACATCCAGTGGCATGTGTTTAAAATGAAATAAGTATATATTAGTCTATTATTACATAGCAATTCTTTACACACAGATACATGTGTGTGTGTGTATTCAGCAAGTTTTTTTTATGATTTACCACGCTGCTTATAAAAGACATTTAGGCAAATTATTTTACAAGGCAACTGTATTCTATCTTAAAGCACAATGCCGGCCTATGCTTCATTTTTTTTTTTACATTTTGACAGGTTTTTACTGATGTCTGTGTTGCCTTGAGAAGATACGCTTTTAAAAAAATCTTTGACTGGAGATGGACTTTGACTACTTGAGTACCTGATTCTGTTAATAATCAGCACTGCACAATTTTAAAATTGCACCCAGACTAAGTGGTTCTGTTGGGTCCCAGCAGCTTCTGGTGCTGAAACTGTCTGCTGTCAGTGATAACCAGCTCTGTCCAGCCTCTCTCTGTAGCAACAGTTCACTCCTGATATTTTCCTAGCTGATTGCAACCAGCAATAGACCATTACTAGAAGTGATCTGATGCTACATGGGTGCATGTGGGGTCTGCATCATGTCTCCACTGACCAGATCCAGACCCTCAACAAAGAAAAAACTGTATAAAAAAAGTGTAAAACATAGAAAAAAGTAAATGCACAGTATACGCGTGTGTGTGTGCGTGTATGTATTCAATATTTATATATAAAATATGCAAAAAAATAAATAAAAACATTCCTTGACAAAACGAATCCCCAGGTTGCAACAATGATGACATTTGTGTTTATTGCACAGGCAAAAAAAGCTCACATAATTGAACCCAAATATTATTTACAATTTAAGCCACCATTAACCTATAAAAAGTCACAGGTGTGCTTATTTTTGCCCTTATCCATCAGACTTAATCTTACCCAAATATTATGCTAACAGTTTATGCAATTCTTTTTCCCCCCTGCTCGCATCGTAATGTAAAGCGGAAAGGGGAATAATCTCCTGAAATAAAATGTTCACTTTGAGCTTTGCCATCCCACTATGCTACAAAAAAGTCTAATATGATATCATGTTAATCAGCACACATTGATATTTATTTTTTGTGGTAAATATATAGAGGTGTGCAAATTACACTCCTGTTGCATTGGGAAAAATAACAGAACAAAACATTTCTTTCTATTTTTTACTATTTATTCCCAATAAAATCAAGGAATTAAATACTGTATATGTTTCCAAACTTGATACCAAATTAAAGAGCTATCTGCCCCCTTCAAAAGAAAAAACATGTATAATACACTGGGGTAGGCTGAAAATGCTAAAAAGTTTATTATGAGGAACTGAGATATCTGAAAAACAAAAAAAGTGGCTAACTACATTTACATGACCCTATGTGATAGAGTAATTAAACAATCAGATTATTATGGTAAAAATTAACTGCAGAGAAAATGTTTTGTCTTTGCTTTAGAGAGGGTGTGGAAGAATGTGACCCTCCATCTGGTTTTAGCTGTGTCCCCTCCGGGAACGTTCCACTCAATTCAAGTATAGTCATTGGGACATGAAATGAGGGGACATTTGAATGAATGAAAATTCGGACACAAATATATAGACTTATCAGAGGTTCTACTCCTTCCCTAATCTACTCTACCCAACAAAATGGCCAGAGATATACTTCAAGGAGCTGTTAATAAAACTAACATTGACATTCTTATGTCTGCAGAGACATGGGATATTTGATGAACATATGCAACCTCTCTGTACAGGTTTTTGTTAGCTGTGATATCTATGATTAAAATAAACCTGTGCTTTGCCATGCAGGACAAAGCAAAAGGTTTACTTCATTCCCCACTCTCCAGTAGCACAAACTCACCACCTGTCCTCTATTCACCTGCTGCATCCTTCAGCAGCCGGGAGGGGAAAAAAAAACCTCTTACACCAGCACTGTCAAACAGTAAGAGTCTATTGTCCTACGTAAGCTGCAACTTGGGTGACTCATATCTTACACAGGATAACTTCTGCTCCAAGCAGTCAAACTTAACAGCAGGAGGTGATTATGTGCTGCTGATAGAGTGAGCCCATTGCTTTGCCCTGTGGGTTCACATTTTCATTTGTGAGAAATTGATCGATCTATCACAAATGGGCTTGTTGGAAAATTTGTATTCGATCAGCACTGTGGCCAATCATCTGCAGGGCTGATCAGTGTATTCTGATAGCGGAAGAATCCCTTCTGTCAGAATACAAAAGCACAGCATTGAGGATTCCTCTTTCTTTCTGCCTCTCTTGTGTGGATAGGGAAATTGGTTCAGTTTTTTTGATCAGCCCAGTGGCCGATCGAAAAAAAAAAAACGGATCCATCTATGGCTGACTTAAGGAGCACAATAACAAAAAATGGATAATGAAGTAGAGCATTTTTTTAATTCAAATGTTAAAAAAAAAAAAAAAAAAAAGATTTAAATGACAGCAGAAGCTATAATAGCATAGCAGGGGACTCTTTTTGCAAACACACAATTGCCTTCCTATCCAAGCACTCTATTAAATAGAAGTACCAAGTATCACTTTGTTGCATCTTTTATGGCAAAGAATATTTTGATTACAATAGAGAAGACCACAAAATGTACATAAACCTCATATATCTCTCTTCTGTCCAGTTATCAAAACCATTACATATACACATGTGAATATTATTCATACACCTTCACAAAATGCATATAGTGAATTATATTTAAGGTGTGGGGTATAGAATTCATTTTTATAGTCTTTAAAAGTGACAGACAGTAATTATCTAATATTCATTATCTCATTATGCAGAATCAGCTATGTGCTGGAAAATACAGCCCCTGCTATTAATTATCTCTTTACATTTGTTCAGTAACTGCTTCATATTACAGTTTTACAGGGTTATTTACTGTTATCAGTTATAAAAAAGACACTAGTCATTATTTTCTGTAATAAACACTCTAATAAAAATAAATAAATAAATTGTTAAAAAAGCAAAGAGTTTTCTTACCACACGACAGCAGTAGAATTCCAAAGGTAAAAAAGGTGGCAGTCCCCGAAAGATACATGTTCAATAAATATTAAATTAAGATACTCCGTAAAAAAATTGGCAACGTTAGTATTGGCAATGTTTCAGAACCTGTTAATATAGTATTGTACTAGGTTCCCTGTTCTAGCAATGCTGAAAGTATTAAAAGCTCTGTCTGTGCTTTTATATATATGTGTACAGACATATAGATATAGATTTGATGAGCAGGGAGTGCTCTAGGGTGTGTGTGATCTGTGACATCATACATACCAATCACAAGTAACAGATTTGCTCCTAGAGCTAGATAACGAAGAGGGAGGTTAAGGGTGAATCAACATCTAAATATAGATGGAAATAAAGGAAGGTGTCGGCGTCACAGATTGGTATTTGTACTTCTATCTCCTAAACATTCTGCTCTGTACTTCATGTGATACCCTAGAGAGTTTTGGTAATAGAGTCTCCTCAATCACCTGCATACATTGTTATGGCAGGAAAATCACCAGATTATCAATTTGATTACTATATAATTTGCTAAAGATTGTACAAACATTATATATATATATATATATATATATATATATATATATATATATATATATATATATATATATATATATATATATATATATATATATATATATATTACATATATTTAGAATTTAAAAATAATAATTCACAATTTACCAATTTTCCCAAATTTAAAGTAATTCACTTGTCATTAGTGTCTAATTTTTTTTTTTAACTTTGGATAGAATGGTGAGGGATTAGACCTTATGTCAGTTTATATTGCTTGGGAGATTCACTGTTCATTGTTTCACTGTTTTCCTGGTATTGCCACTGGGACAGAAAGTGGTAAGAAATCCAAAATTTCAAAATGGCATATTGTGTCTAATTGAATTTGCTTTGACATACCTTAGACATTAGCCTTAAGGGTAGACTGCTTAGGTGGAATTTGCTTGAAAAAAATGCACAACCAAAATTCCCTATTGAAGAAAAAAGCTTCAGTATCTAATATGTTCTTAAAGGGGCATTTTTGGCACAAAAAGGTCAAGTATAATTTAAAAGATTAATTTAAAACATCCCAGAAGCCACTGTAATTTCATCTTCCTCTAGTACATTTAGCCAAATAGACAAAATCTCTGAAAATGTTACAATTTCTGCTATGTATATTTTTGACAGCATAAAAAGGGTCAGTTCTGGTGACTCCTACTTGCCACTGAATCATGAAGTGAGAGGAAATCTTCCATTGTGTACACTTATTCCAGTGAGGGAAAAAGGATGATTTTCCCTCACTGGGGAGTGATTTACCTTCTCTTCCAGTGGTGCATTTGGAATAACAAATAAACAATGAAATGTGCACCAAGCTAAATGACAAGTCAAAAACCTCTGTATGCTATGCTGTCAATGGCAATGTTACCCCAAAAGGACCTACTTTCAGTGACTACACCAACAATCTCTATTAATAAATAAATAAAATTTGATAGACCAACCCAAAATCATAATCATTGATTATATTGTAAGAATTAAAAATATTAACACCACTAATCCCTAAAGGTCTGACATTTTGTGCATAATTCATATTTCAATATAAATACATTCATAACAAATTCACATACATAAGTTAATTTGTCAATTCAACTTCGTTGAATCTGAATGTCAATTTGAAGAGAATACAGTTTTTGAGCACACTGGTTTGCAAAAAAGCAGATGTACTATGCATTGATTTATACACCAATTACAGAAGAAGCCAATTCGATCTCTTTTACGTAATCATTGCTTTTGAGACTGACTGGTGAGGTCAAAATTCAGGAGACAATCCGTTGTGAATTTCAAACATTTTTAGGACACTTTCTCCAACTCCTTCTCTGAATTATTTACATGTTCATTGGCAAATTCAGACAAGCCTGACCCCGGGGAGTCTGCTTCTCAAGCCTTGGCAAATTTGAGGCGCATGGGCAACCTCGTGCTTCAAAGCCCCAGAAAGGACCCAAGAATACGTGGCATAAAGGAGAAGGATGATTACTGGTTGGCAACCCTCCTTGACCACCGTTATAAGGAGAAGGTCTCAGAACTCATCCCATCCCCGCAGAGAGTGCAAAGGATAAAATCTCTTGAGGACACATTAAAGAGGATTCTATTGAACATTTTTCCTGACTCCAGTAGGTTACAGTGTGGTGGAAAACGTTTTGAGTCTTCTGTTGGTCAAGAGAGGAGCGTTGGAGAAGGCGTCCGTCTAAGTGAGGCATTTCGGAATTTTTTTAGTCCTCGCCGCCCAGGGCTGTCAGCTTCCACATCCCACCGGCAGAGTCTTTATCACTTGGTGGATGATTACCTCGGGGCCAAAACAGAGATGGGGAGCTTTGCAGCTGACGATCCACTGACTTGATCATGAGAATAGACCACTGATCAGAACTTGCTCAGTATGCTATTGAGTTGTTGGGTTGCCCTGCATCCAGCGTGCTTTCAGAACGGGCATTCAGTGCTGCAGGAGGTTTCGTTACTGATCATAGAACGCGTCTGTCAACAGACTCCATGGACAGTTTGACTTTTATAAAAATTAATCAGTTCTGGATTACCAGCTATGAAGCCCCTGATGCCGATGTCTTTTTGGGATGTGGAATCTCTGCAGGACTTCGAGGCTGCCTAGTTTTGAGGGTGTTCAATCATTTCATCTGAAAGAATGTTCTTGGTATAGTTTCAATGGCACAATTAACACCCAAAGACCAATTTTTCAGCACCTGATTGACAGGTGCATATCATTGCAATTTTTTTTGCTTTCATCAAGAGCACCTGTATCGGGTTACAGTGGGAAGGTGCCACCGACACCCAAAGACCAATTTTTCTACACCTGTTTGACAGGTGAATATTGTTGCAATTTTTTACGGCAAGGCCAATGCTTGCTTTCATCAAGAGTACTTCTATAGGGTTACGGTGGGAAGGCGCCACCGACACCCAAAGACCAATTTTTCTGCACCTGTTTGACAGGTGCATACTATTGCAATTTTATACAGCAAGGCCAATTCTTGCTTTCATCAAGATTACCTCTATAGGGTTACGGTGGGAAGGCGCCACTGACACCAAAAAACCAATTTTTACGCACCTGTTACATTTTGGTGTCACTCTGACTTTGGATAGAAGTATCCAAAAAATCCCTAATCTTGTTCTTGGTGTACTACATTGTGGCCTCATCATACACACTAGCTCCCCAGCTGTTGCTGAGCAAAATAAAGGCAGCTTGCAGGGAAAATGTCATTTTTTTTTTTTTTAAACAATAATTTTTATTTTATGTCATTTTTTTTATTTATAAATGCATTTACTGCTGCAGCAGATTCTAGACATGGTACAGATCTGCCACTTTACAGACTAAGGGGACCCCCCAGACACTATATTGGAAGGAATTTTTAATTTTTATGCTTTTACTTTAAAAATAAAAAAATCACTGCTCATTTGACCACTTGCTGCCCGCCATATAGCAAAATGACGGCGGCAAAGTGGTTTCAATAACCTGACCGGATGTCATATGACGTCGCCAGGATATCAAGCCGCTGCCTGGGGGTGCACATCACGGCAATCGTTGTTGTGGTGTGTCAGTCTGACCGAACTCGTTAACGCGTAATCAGCCGTGTCCAATCGTGGCTGATCACAGTGTAAACAGGAAGAGCCGTTGATCGGCTTTTCCTCACTCGTGTCTGTCAGACACGAGTAGAGGAGAGCCGATCAGCTGCTCCTCTGATGGGGGGGTCTGTGTTAATTGATTATCAGTGCAGCCCCCCTGAGGATGCCCACACTGGACCACCAGGGATGCCAGTAGGACCACCAGGGATGTCACTACCAGGTATGCCACTCTAGACCACCAGGGATGCCAATCAGTGCCTACAATGGATGCCAATCAGTGCCCACAATGGATGCCAATCAGTGCCCACAATGGGCATCACTGATTGGCAGGCATTATTGTTTAGCACTGATTGGCAACCATCCGTACCATCAATTAGTGTACATCAGTGACACCTATCAGTGCCCATCCATAGCCAACCGTGTCACCAATCAGTGCCCATCCGTGCCGTCTATCATTGCTCATCTGTGCTGCCTATCAGTGCCTATCCGTGCCACCTATCAGTGCCCATCCGTGCCGCCTTTCAGTGCCCATCAGTGCCACCTATGTGTACCCATCAGTGCTGCATATCAGTGCCACCTATCAGTGCCCATCAATGCCGCCTATCAGTGCCCCATCAGTGCCACATATTAGTGCCCATCATCAGTGCCCATCATTGCCACCTCATCAGTGCCACCTCATTGGTGCCACCTCATCGTTGTCCATCAGTGCCACCTTATCAGTGCCCGTCAGTGCAGCCCCATCAGTGAAGGAGAAAATTTACTTATTTACAAAGTTTTGTAACAGAAACAAACAAAAAACTTTTTTTTTCTCAAAATTTACGGTCTTTTTTTTATTTGTTTAGCAAAAAATAAAAATCCCAAAAGTGACCAAATACCACCAAAAGAAAGCTCTATTTGTGAGAACAAAATGCTAAAAATTTAGTTTGGGTACAGTGTTGCATGTCCGCGCAATTGTCATTCAAAGTGCGACAGCGCTGAAAGCTGAAAATTGGTCTGGGCAAGTAGGTGTATAAGTGCCCTGTATTGAAGTGGTTAAAAATGACGTTTTTCACAAAAACCTTTTTTATTGATACATGTCCCCCAGGGCAAGACCCAGATCCCCATAACCATTGCATGCCCAATTACTTGCATATAAGCCTTCAAATGGGGGAATTTTGATTTTTGACGTTCGGGTCCCATTGACTTTAATGGGGTTTGTTATTTGGGATGGGGGGGTGGGGTTGGGGGTTTCATTGTGACTATATGGCGGAGATGGAAAATTGCACCATACCATAACTACCTATCACTAAAGAGCCTTTAAACCCCTCCCTCTCCCACAGCACCATTAAACCTTAGTCTCTCACCACAGCTCTTTAAACACCTCTCCTGCTCTCACCATAACATTTTTAACTCCTCTCTTACCTGCTAACCATAATACTTTCAAACCCTTCTCCTCTCATCACAGCACTTTTCCCTCTCAGCACATCACTTTAAACTCTTACCCTGCTCTCACCATTGCACCTTACAGTAAACCCCAACTTTCAAGACCACCCTCACTTGCCTCACTTTCAAGACCACGTCAGCCACAAATCTCAACATCCCTCCACTTTTGCGACTGTGCCCTCACCACTACCCCTGTCATGATATCTCTGCCGTAACGTCTTCACTCCCCAGCTATCATCAACATAGTTGCCAGCAATACCCATCTTCAGCATCAGGCCTGCCACCCCCCACTCCCCCTTGGTCCTTTCCTGCTCTTACCACTGCACTTGTCACTAGACATGTGCACTACCAAAAAATGTGTTTGTTTTAGTTTTCATTTCATTCGTTTTTCTTTTTGGGTCATTAATTATGATCGCAATTCATGAATTCAATAATTCATAAATTTGATAAATTTGTTAATTTGTAAATTCAAAAATTTGTAAATTTGTACATTCGTAAATTCGAAAATTCAAAAATCTGAAAAAAAGAAAGAAAATCTGACAATGCGAAATAATAACTAACTAACTAATAATAGCTAACTTTTAAATTATAGGAATTGGAATTTTCTTTCAAATTTGGCTGTTAGTGAACGTAACGAATACGAATTTATTCGAAGTTACGAATTATCTGAAATAACGAATGCCGCATCTAAACAAATAGAAGGGAACAAATTAATAAATAATAATAATAATAAAAAGTTTATTGTTATTATTATTGTTATTTATTTATTATCATTTTGTTACGCTCCATTCGTTTAGATACGGCATTCGTTATGTCAGATAATTCACAACTTAGGATAAATTCGTATTCGTTATGTTCACTAACAGCCAAATTTGAAAGGAAATTCCAATACCTATAATTTAATAGTTAGTAATAGTTAGGTTATTATTAGCTAGCTATTATCTCAGATTTTCTAATTTTTCCAGTTTTCGGATTTTCGCAATTCGCATTTAAAATTTCCGAATTTATGAATTTTCAAATTTTCAAATTTCAAATTTTCGAATATTCGAATATTCAAATATTCAAATTAACGAATATTTGGAAAAATTAGTTAAATGGGTTTTCGTTAAATTGGATGTTTCCGAATTAACAAATTTGTTGAAACAAAACTAATTCATAACAAAACGAATTGCACATGTCTACTTGTCACCCCCTTCCTCCACTTTCTTACCACCACTGCTACTATAATACCCCCTCTTTCCCCATTCTCATCACTGTGCTTGCCAGCATCCCCCCTCCCAATTCTCACCACTGTGTATGCCAGCATGCACATTACCAACTCTCTTACCGCTGCCCTTCCACAAATCCTACTCTTACCACTGTGCCTAAAACCCTCCTAACCACTGCATCTGCCTTGACACTCATCCCCAACTCTTTACTCCATGCCTGACACACTTCTTTTGCCGTGCCTGTTGTCCCCTCGCACACCCATCAAAACCACCCTTTCTCTATCCCAATACCCTCTCCACCCCTCACCCACCAGGATCAAACTTGGTCACTTGGAAAAAATCAAGACAGAGCTGCCTTCCCTTAGGCTATATTGATGGTGTGAAAAGGAACAGCATGGATGAGCAGCTACTGTAAATCTTGAGAAGTAGAAATGTTACCTGATTCGTTGCACATGTGTACTGTATGTAGTCCCGCCCCCTATTGTCTCTTCTATCTGTGTGTGTGTGCATACATATACCACTGTGCCATTAATAATTTTTGAACATATGGGTCCACACTTTAATGCAAATGCCTTTAAATGCAAAACCATCAAATGTGAAGATGCATATATTGTAGATAGATACAGTAGTGTGCACACAAGCTTTTTCCAGATAAAAATGGCGAATAGCGGTTGAAGGACCAATGAAAAGCATGTGGAGGACACCATACAAACAGATACAGCTCATCAGGTGGATAAGTAAACACTACAAAGTGCTCATTTCAAGGAGGAATTCCATGTTACCCTCTTTAGTAGCATCCAGTAATCCCTTGAAGCCAATAGCACATTAAGATCTCCTTTACAGGGCATGGCTAGCCGTGGAATGAGATGGCAGTTGAAGCCTGAGCTCCGCTCCACGGCAGTGATAGGAAGCTACGCACAGCAACCAGCTTCTACCCTCTCCTCCGGTCTGTGAGGGGAAAGCACTGGGACAATAACCGGCATGTCAAGAAGGTGAAATCCACCTCACCACCTTGCCACCTGATCTAGCACTTCAGCCTCATGGATTCACACTCCAGACAAGATGACGCCTGCTGCTTTTTTCCCTCAGCCACTACATATGCCCAGTCTGACGCTGCACAACCACCACAACACTCTGATCAGGCAGATTTCTCAGAGCTGAGAGAACTGGAAGACATAGACAGTCTACCTCCTCCAACCTCAGACCATGCAGATTTGCAGAGTGACAGAGGTAAGAGGATCACCTCCCTTCAACTCTCCTAGCAAAACTCCCCTGGCTAAAAAACATCATTGAGATGCTACAGACCCCTCTCCCCAGAGCTCCTCTTACATATCTGTGCTGGCTAACATGCCAGTGACTGATAATCCAATATCAGAAAGCATGCTTAAATCTATGCTCCTAACACTACAAAAAGATTTACATAGAGCTCTCCAACTATCTCTCTCCCAAGTGCATGACAGGATTAAATGCCTGGAAGAAAGAACTGATAATATGACGGAGCATATCTCTGAGGTGGGCAAAGCTCACAATGAGCTTCTGGATGCACATGATCATCACTCAGATGAGGTCCAAAGAATTAATCGGACCTCGAGGATAGATCCAGACGAAACAAAATACAATTCAGAGGTATCCCTGAATCAGTATCCTCTATCAAGCTAAAAAAATATTTACAAAAGCTCTTTACCACTTTACTCCCTAATCTATCATCCTGCGACATGCTCATCGATCATGCGCATAGAATCGCAAAACCAGATTATCTCCCCGTGGAGACGCCTAGGGATGTCCTGGCCAGAATTATTTTTTTTCACATAAAAGAAAAAATTCTGCACTCGCCTAGAACCCTCAGGCCTTTACTGGCACCTTACTCTAAAGTATACAATGGAGCTACGAAGAACATATGCTTCAATCCTACAGAAGAATAAAATTATTTACCACTGGGGATACCCCACAAAATTACTGGTCAACTACCAGCAAAAAGCCATCCCAATTTTATCTCCTAAAGATGGCTACAAAAAATTGACCAATTGGGGCTTACTACCCATTCCAGCATCTTCTCACCCATCACACAATCAAACTGTCCCCTCATCTCCTCACCAACCTCAACCAAAACAGGCGACCAAAGACTAACTGATACCACAAGGTTACTTGTCCCCAACATGGACATATCCTGCTTGGGCGAACTGTTAAATTCCACCTTACCCCCAGTTGAATAGTGTGCTAAGCACACTCAGTTGAACACTGCTTTATAACACAATGGAAGATGACAAGGTTGCGCGCTCTCGCCACTCCTATATATATTGTCAATGGAACCTTTCCTGGCAACACTCCAAAATAATTGGGATGTGGGAGGGGCGAGAGTGGGGGAAGAAGAACACAAAGTTGCGGCATACGCAGACGACATCTTAATGTACGTGACTAACCCAAGGGTGACTTTGCCAAATATAATTAAGGAAGTAAAAGACAATGGGAAACACTCAAACTTTAAAATAAACCCTATAAAAACAGAAGTATTAAACATCGGACTGGGAAAAAGTGAAGTTCTTGCTCTTCAAAGAGAATTCCCATTCACGTGGGTAAAAGGAGAATTAACATACTTGGGAATCAAATTGACACCAACAGTCGAAAAAATATATCCGGAAAATTATATTCCATTAATAAATGAGATTAAGGCAGAAATAAAGAAGACTATCACACAACCAATATCATGGATCGGAAGAATAAATATGTTTAAAATGGCGATACTACCAAAAATAATGTATACATTTCAGATGTTAAGAATAGGGATTCCGCAAAGTTTTTTAAGATGATAAAAACAATGTTGATAAAATATATATGGCAAAATAAAAAGCCGAGAATAAAATTTGCACTAATTACTAGGAAAAGAAAACACGGAAGATTGGCAACACCGGATGTAACCAGGCATTATAAAGCGGTAATTATAGCACCAGTGGCGGCCCGTCCATAGGGGGCGCCCGGGTATATCTCTCTCTCCCCCTCCCCCCTGTCTATCTCTCCCACCCACCCAGTGTCTATCCATCCATCCCACCCAGTGTCTATCCATCCATCCATCCCACCCAGTGTCTATCCATTCATTAATCCCACCCAGTGTCTATCCATTCATCCATCCCACCCAGTGTCTATCCATTCATCCATCCCACCCAGTGTCTATCCATCCATCCATCCCACACAGTGTCTATCCATCCATCCATCCATCCATCCATCCCACCCAGTGTCTATCCATCCATCCCACCCAGTGTCTATCCATCCATCCCACCCAATGTCTATCCATCCATCCCACCCAATGTCTATCCATCCATCCCACCCAGTGTCTATCCATTCATCCATCCCACCCAGTGTCTATCCATCCATCCCACCCAGTGTCTATCCATTCATCCATCCCACCCAGTGTCTATCCATCCATCCCACACAGTGTCTATCCATCCATCCCATCCAATGTCTATCCATCCATCCATCGCACCCAGTGTCTATCCATCCATCCCACCCAGTGTCTATCCATCCATCCCACCCAGTGTCTATCCATCTATCCCACCCAGTGTCCATCCATCCATCCATCCCACACAGTGTCTATCCATCCATCCATCCATCCCACCCAATGTCTATCCATCCATCCATCCCACACAGTGTCTATCCATTTATCCATCCCACCCAGTGTCTATCCATTTATCCATCCCACCCAGTGTCTATCCATCCATCCATCCCACCCAGTGTCTATCCATCCATCCATCCATTCCACCCAGTGTCTATCCATCCATCCCACCCAGTGTCTATCCATCCATCCATCCCACCCAGTGTCTATCCATCCATCCATCCCACCCAGTGTCTATCCATCCATCCCACCCAGTGTCTATCTATCCATCCATCCCACCCAGTGTCTATCCATCCATCCCACCCAGTGTCTATCTATCCATCCATCCATCCCACCCAGTGTCTATCTATGTGTCCATTTATCTGTCTATTTATCTATCTATTGCGGGCGAGTGACCGGCGGGGGGGGGGGGGTTAGGGCTTTGCGCCCCCCCCAAAAAAAATTGAGCACCAGCCGCCACTGTATAGCACGAAGGTTAGAGTGGACAAATGAAAATAGAGAAAAAAAGTGGGTGGAGATAGAAAACACGATAAGTAGAACAACATTGCACAAAAATATATGGATACCACGTAAGTTTAGAGCACTTGATCCGGAATCACATGATCTGACCAAAAATGTATTTAAAATCTGGGATGCAGTACACCGGGAAAAAGATTGGGTATATAACTCACCTTTAATGGTCCTCACTGGAACACATTTTTTTATACCAGGAAAAGAAATATTTTTTGGACTTGAAACAAGAAATCCACAAATCAAAGCTATCACTACAAGGGGGAGGATGAAAACATTACAAGAATTAGAAGATATTAATGGGTGGAAGATGAGTGAATGGGAATGTTTTCAGTTAAAACACTTAGTAAACACATTACCACACCCAATTAGAGATAGAGGGGAATTAAATCTCTTGGAAAAACTCTGTGTAGCACAAACGCCATTGAAAAATGGAATTTCGAAAATCTACGGAATATTGACAGACCTAGAAGGACAAGGAAGACCTTCCTATATAGAACAATGGGAAAAAGAACTGGATATAAAATTAGAAGACCAACAAGTTGAGAGGATAATAGGAGCAGAATTTAACCATGCCTGGGACATGAACACTATTGAAATGAACTATACATTTTTGGCAAGATGGTAGCTGACCCCAGAGAGAACCCATAAATATCAACCAGATGGATCACCATTGTGCTGGAGAAACTGTAAACAAAGGGCTACGATGGCACACATATGGTGGGAGTGCCCAAAAATAAAGGAATACTGGCAGGAAATAGTGGACCATATAAAGGAGATAACTGGTGAGAAGATAGATAATAACATGCAGACATGCTTATTCCACGACTCCAAAATCCCAAAGAAACAATATATGAAAACAGTAATTCCAAAACTTTTGAACGCTGCAAAGGGCCTGATTAAAAAAAAATGGTTAAATAGCGAAAAACCAGGTATAAGGGAGTGGTTTAAACAAATAGACTATTACAGCAAAATGGAACTCCTATGCAGTAGGGATAAAGGACAAATAGGGAAATACAACAGTACCTGGGAGGGATGGAAAAATTTCAAAACCTCGGAAAAATATCTGGAGAAGATGATGGAAGGTGAAGGGTTCTGAGCCAGAAATAGAAGGAGCCTTGAATGAAACAAACCAAATTAGGGGAGGGAGTGTGATGGGTATCGGGAAGAGGGAGGGAGAGGTAAGAAACGGAAATAGGAAGAATCAAGGTTTTGCCTATAAAGAAAATTAAAGTTTTAGATAACCCAAGAAAGTAATGGACAAATGCCACAATGATGTGAAAACAAGAAGGGACAAAAATGAACTGCAAAGTTGAAAAAAGTGTCTCAAAAGAGTTCGCTGAAGTGGTAGAAAAAAAAAAAATGTATGTTGTTTTACAACTGGCCATTACTGATGATACCTATGTATGCATGACTTTTACCTGAATAAACGCATATAATTTATACTTCAATTACTGATATGATGCTTTTTGGCCAAATGGTGCCCAAATCATTTAAAGTTCCATTAGGGCGAATCTTTTGTTGCATATTTCAGGGATGGAGGTGGGTTACCGGTGACACCAGACCACTCCTTTTTATTTTTTCAATACTCTGACGGTGAGTCACCTCTCCACACAGCCTGACTGCCTCGAGTGTGTTTGAGAGGATTTGCTGCCAGAAGGGACACTGACCTTACTACACAGCTGTCTGTATACCGACTATGGCCAGGGGGGTGTATTGTACACCCCCCATGCTGCCCCCCACCTGTATACTGTACATTTCTTGTCCCCACCTGTATACTGTACAGCCTCTACCACCTCACCTTTATACTGTACACTTTCTGCCCCCCAACTGTATACTGTACACTTCTTGCACCCCACCTGTATACTGTACACTTCCTGCCCCCCACCTATATACTGTCCACTTCCTGCCCCCCACCTGTATACTGTCCACTTCCTGCCCCCCACCTGTATACTGTACAGCCTCTACCACCCCACCTGTATACTGTACACTTCCTGCCGCACCTGTATACTGTACTATTCCTGCCCCCACCTATATACTGTACACTTCCTGCCCCCCACTTGTATCCTGTACACCCTCACCTGTGTACTGTACACTTCCTGCCCCCACCTGTATACTGTATACCCCCACCTGTATACTGTATACTTCCTGCCCCCCACCTGTATACTGTACACCCCCACCTGTATACTGTACAACCTCTACCACCCCTCTACCACTTTCACATGCTGATCGAATCCTGGTGAATTAGAGGACGTGAGTGTCTGTTTCCATATCGGCTGATCGTTTATGGAGGATCGGACAGATGTTTGTTTTGGCAGCGATCGCAGCCACCTCACATGTACTACAAGGCTTTGATTGATCTTTTTTCTGGTGAGTGCAATTCCTAGAGGGTGCTTAAGCACTAGATTTATCGATGGTCGAACATTTAAAACCGCTGAGGAATCACTTATGAACTGTTATATGCAAAAGACCGTGTTTGAATTTCGGTTTCAGCTGGACTTATAGACTATCAAGCTTTTATGTAAAACTTTTAGCGCTGAGGAAGTCTGAAAGACTACATTTTGTTTTCATTTATTTTTATTTTGTAGTTTTGATTGCTTCCTTTTTAGAAATATACTGTATACTTCCTGCCACCCCCTCCTGTATACTGTACACTTCCTGCCCTCCACCTGTATACTGTATACCCCCCACCTTTATACTGTACAACCCCTGTCCCCCACCTGTATACTGTACAACCCCTTCCCCCCACCTGTATACTGTACACCCTCTACCCCCACCTGTATACTGTACACCCCCCCCACACACACACACACGTATATACAAAAATGCATGTGCTTTGACACCTATGATTGCCCTGCACATGTTATATATTACCGTGCACACAACGGAGTGAAAGCAAAAATTCTAGCATCAGACAAAGTCCCTACAGGTCATCAGTTCTGGTGCTAGAATTATTGAATTCCTTTTGAAGCTTTTCTTTTGGTGGGGGGTGGCCATGACCCCCGCGACATCCACCGTATACATGGGCAGGCAGGGCAAAGGGGGTGGAGTCAGGGGGGAACTAAGTGGGGTGGCAAAACAAGATTTCGCTTAGGGTGTCAAGAATCCTTGCAGCAGCCCTGAGTACACCCCTCACATTTTTGTAAATATTTTATTACTGGGTATATCTTTTCATATGACAACACTGAAGAAATTACACTTTGCTACAATGTAAAGTAGTGAGTGTACAGCTTGTATAAAAGTGTAAATTTGCTGTCCCCTCAAAATAACTCAATACACAGCAATGAACCACTTCAAAGATTTACCCCCTTCCTGACCAGAGCATTTTTTGCGATTCGGCACTGCGTCGCTTTAGCTGACAATTGTGCTGTCATGCAACTTTGTATCCAAACAAAATTGACGTCTTTTTTTCCCCCACAAATAGAGCTTTCTTTCGGTGGTATTTGATTACCTCTGCGTTTTTTTTTTTTTTGCTCTATAAACAAAAAAAAGCGACAATTTTGAAAAAAAAGCAATATTTTTAACTTTTTGCTATAATAAATATCCCCAAAAAATATATCTTTTTTTTTTCCTCAGTTTAGGCTGATATGTATTCTTCTACATATTTTTGGTAAAAAAATTGCAATAAGCGTATATTGATTGGTTTGCGCAAAAGTTATAGCGTCTACAAAATAGGGGATACATTTTTGGCATTTTTATTATTTTTTTTACTAGTAATGGCAGCGATCTGCGATTTTTATGGGGACTGTGACATTATGGCAGACACATCGGACACTTTTGACACTATTTTGGGGCCATTGTCTTTTAGACAGCAATCGGTGCTATAACTAGCCACTGATTACTGTGTAAATGACACTGGCAGGGAAGGGGTTAAACACTAGGGGACGATCAAGGAGTTAAGTGTGTCCTTGGGAGTAATTCTCACTGTGGGGCGGGGTGGGCTACCACTGAAATGACAGCGATCACTGAGCAGTAGATCCCTGTCATGTCACTAGGCAGAACAGGGAAATGCCTTGTTTACATCTCCACATTCTGCCTCTCCGTCTCCCGATCCCGGACTTTCTAACGACCGGACTTGCCTACGCATGATCACACCGAAGTCCGATGGATTCGTACGTGATGACATACGACCAGACTAAAATAAGGAAGTTGATAGCCAGTAGCCAATAGCTGCCCTAGCATCATTTTTTGTCTGTCGGACTAGCATACAGACGAGCAGATTTTTCGACCGGAATCAAGTCCGTTGGAAAGATTTGAAGCATGTTCCAAATCTAAAGTCCGTCAGATTTTCAACCGAAAAAGTCAGCTGCAGGTCCGATGAAGCCCACACACGGTCGAATTGTCCACCGGACCAGTCCGGTCGAAAAGTCCGCTCGTGTGTACGCGGCATAAGTGTTACAAGGTCTCAGGTGTGAATGTGGAGCAGATGTGTTAAATTTCGTGTTTTCATTCTCACTCTCTCATACTGGTCACTGGAAGTTCAACATGGCACCTCATGGCAAAGAACTCTCTGAGGATCTGAAAAAAAGAATTGTTACTCTACATAAAGATTGCCTAGGCTATAAGAAGATTACCAAGACCCTGAAACTGAGCTGCAGCACGGTGGCCAAGACCATACAGCAGTTTAACAGACAGGTTCCACTCAGAACAGGCCTCGCCATGGTCAACCAAATAGGTTGAGTACACGTGCTCAGCATCTTATCCAGAGGTTGTCTTTGGGAAATATACATATGAATGCTGCCAGCATTGCTGCAGAGGTTTAAGGGGTGGGGGGGTCAGCCTGTCAGTGCTCAGACCATACGCCACACACTGCATCAAATTGGTCTGCATGGCTGTCGACCCAGAAGGAAGCCTCTTCTAAAGATGATGCACAGGAAAGGCCACAAAAACTGTTTGCTAAAGACAAGCAGACTAAGGACATGGATTACTGGAACCATGTCCTATAGTCTGATGAGACTAAGATAAACTTATTTGGTTCAGATGGTGTCAAACGTGTGTGGCAGCAATCAGGTGAGGAGTACAAAGACAAGTGTGTCTTGCCTACAGTCAAGCATGGTGGTGGGTGGTTCATGGTCTGGGGCTGCATGAGTGCTGCGGTCACTGGGAAGCTACAGTTCATTGAGGGAACCATGAATGCCAACATGTACTGTGACATACTGAAGCAGAGCATGATCCCCTCCCTTCGAAGACTGAGCCGTAAGGCAGTATTCCAACATGATAATGACTCCAAACACATCTCCAAGATGACCACTGCCTTGCTAAATAAGCTGAGGGTAAAGGTGATGGACTGGCCAAGCATGTCTCCAGACCTAAACCCTATTGAGCATTTGTGGGGCATCCTTAAACAGAAGGTGGAGGAGCGCAAGGTCTCTAACATCCACCAGCTTCATGATGTCAACATAGAGGTGTGGAAGAGGACTTCGGTGGCAACCTGTGAAGCTCTGGTGAACTCCATGTCCAAGAGGGTTAAGGCAGTGCTGGAAAATAATGGTGGCCACACAAAATATTGACACTTTGGGCCCAATTTGGACATTTTCACTTAGGGGTGTACTCACTTTTGTTGCCAGTGTTTTAGACATTAATGGCTGTGTGTCAAGTTATTTTGAGGGGACAGCAAATTTAAACAGTTATACAAGCTGTACACTCACTAATTTACATTGTAGAAAAGTGTAATTTCTTCAGTGTTGTCTCATGATAAGATATAATAAAACATACCTCCCAACTTTTTGAGATGGGAATGAGGGACACCTATCATCAAAAGTACACAGGCATAGGACACACCCCTTGCCATGCCCCCTTAAAGGAAAATTGTACAAAAAAAACAAGATTGGTTAAACTCACAAGTGCTTTTTTTACCACTATCATTCCTTTATGTTGGCTTTTGGAATTTACAAATGCAGCAATTTAGAAATTAGATGAAAGGTTTAGCGCTAGAAAATGCTTTTTGATAGATAAAAAGTGCATTTTTTTATACATTTATATAGATCAGACCAAAATGAGGGACAAATGAGGGAATGAGGGACAGTTGGGAGCTATGACAAAATATTTACAAAAATGTGAGGGGTGTACTCACTTTTGTGAGATACTGTATGTATAGCTCTGGGGTATTTGGCTCCTATACTTCATCTGCCCCATCCTGGCATTCACATCAGCAGTGACCACCAACAACAGGATCTCTCCAGCAACAGGATTATCAGAATGAACAGTGAAAACATTCACCTTTGCATGTGTCACTCCCCTACTGAATTTGGCGGAAAAACGTCACTCTCTCACTGTCAAAAAGACTGCAAAATGTGAATCGCTAGTGAGAGAAAGGGACGATTTGCTCATCCATTCCATGATGGAGCAACGCATGCAACCCGGTAAATATGTCACCTCCCTGCTGTGTCCTCCATAGTGATCCTACATTTGGTGAGTTTTCACCAGCAACAAGATCTCAAGTGGGATATTGGCTTTAGAGAAACCTAAAAACATTACCAAAAAATGACAGTACTGACAAAGGCAGGCCACAGCTTAGCTGCTGTGCATTGAGGTTCTGGGAGGGTATATTCCATAGAAAACCCACACCTAGTTTATTTACAGTGTTACTAAACCCAGGACCCTGCATTCACTATTACCGGTCTCCCACAGTATACAGAACACGGAAATGCAATTATTTTAGTAAATATAAACTGCTAAATACTTTTTCTCATCAGCAGTATATAGAAGTCTTGTGACTTCTATCAGTGTCTGGTTAAAGCTTGAAGGAGGAATTTTTATTCTCCTCTGACTGTCGTATGAGGCTGTATGACCCCCGACCCTCTGTCTGGACAGGGATGATTGGCCTTGTGCAGAAAAACTATCTACCAATACACATTAAACTGAGCATGTGCAGAGTGCCTCCAAGGCTCTATTCTATAAGGAGATGGATTGGGGACAGTAGAGGAAGGGAAGGATCAAATAATACAGGATCAAACAGCCTTTGTACACAATGCCAGGATTAACCCCTTAGGTTGCACAGTGAGTATAACAAGCATGCTTTACTGCATATACTGTACAGACTGATTTTACTGTTTATGAGTTTAGTAATCCTTTAAAGCATCATATCATGCCAGTTTGAAAAACTGAGTTTGAAATGATGGCAGCCTGCACATACTGTTAAACTTTGTGTTGAAACTATTATTAGTAACTAAAGCATGTGATATCCATGGAAGTAATTGATATGTTTTGCTCCTGTCAGTTTATCTTATCTAAATGATCTATTATACTCTGAGCTATGTACTATATAGCCATATATAAATGTCTTTAAAGGTAAAAGAGAAATTAGTTTTTCTCCTGCCCTCTAACTGCTACCGCTTCACACCTAGTTTGTAAATAAAGTGTTGGCGTAGGTCAGTGTGTCACCGGGGCGACCTTGTAAAGTATTTTCAGTCCCGAGGCACCCCTGTCCAAGGCTTGGTTCATGTTACTGTGTGTCACAGAACGCGCACAGAATCACGCTCGTTCCTGACATGCAGACAAATGCCCTGTTCTTTATTAATTCTTAATAGTACTACACACATTGGGCAAAAGCGGAAAGTTTTTGCAGCGGCTCAATTAATAAGAAAGAGTTGGGTCTTCTTTCCCTGCATTTATATAGGTAGGTTAGCCCATTGAAATTAATGGGCTTCCCTACACGCAATACGCAGTCACACAGATGTGAACCAGGGGCTTGTTTGCATGTGAGGTTGAAGGGGCGGTAAAATCATGTGGTTGAGCTGATTTTACCACAACCAACTGCTCCCCTTTAGCTGCAGAGACAGCAACTGGGGGTGTATGCATGCTATGGCTGCAGCTAGAAGTATACCTCTAGGTGAATGGGGCTGTACTGCAAGCACCCCACAACTGTGTGCATTGCATGTAGTTGCCATGTTGTGATGCTGCATTTACAGGGTTAAAACAGGTGGTGAGGGGGCAACATATTGCCTCTTTTCCACCTGTGAGGTGCCTCTAAAAAGCAATTTGAGCATGGATTGCTTTTCAGAGGAGCAGCAGTCCTTGCTGCTATTACAAATAAGCCCTAAAAAGCACTTCTGATAGTACAGAAATATGGGGTCAGGATTAAAAGTAATCTACAGGCTCCTGTTTCTGGCGCCACATGAGGAACAGGTAGATATACACAGCTCCTCCCGCCCTCCTCACAAAACCTGCTGTACAAATCTTCTAGTGCCTCGTGGAGACCCCTCTTTAACCCTGCTACCTTGTGGGATCACATGGGTCGCTTTGTGGAGCGATCGCAAGCTCGAGCGGTGCCCTCCATGATACCACCAGCAGGAGATATGGCCTCAGCCGAAGCCAAAATTGTGGCCTCTCCGTGTTCAGCAGAGACACTACAGTCCCCCACAGTATCAGGAGCAACGGCCACAGATCCTGCCTCTCCTGCAGGCATAGCACAAGCAGTGGTTACCTTGATAGGTCCCACTCTGACTGCTACAGAGGATGCTGCAGTACCCAGGGGGCTGGAGCAGCTGCATATAGAAGTACAGGCACAGGCTCAGAGGCTCTCACACGTAGAAGACAGGCTCTCATCACTGGAAGATGAATCCACTGCCAACTCTGCTGTGCTAGCACGCATTACTGCTGCAAACAGGGACATATGGGACAAGCTTGACGATTTGGAAAATCGCTCAAGAAGGAACAATTTACGCATAATTGGGCTGCCAGAATCTGTTTCCAATACCCAGCTCATGAATATATGCGCTAAAATTATTCCTGAACAACTGGGACTCCACATACCCTGTACTATTGAATGTGCCCATCGCATTGGTCAGTACTCAGAAAGTAGGGATGAGCTTTCTGTTCAAGTCCAACATGAGTTTGACTCAAACGTTGGCTGTTCGCGCGTTCATTGAAAACCGAACTTTGTGGGCCATTCGCGTCAAATTTGAGTGGCGCATAACGGCCCATAATGCACTGCGGGAGCACAGTACATTGCTGTATGAAGATTGGCCAGAGCATGCACCTTGACCTGCATGCTTTGGCCAATCACAGCGCCCTCAGCTAAGAGAGCCATAACTGGCCAAAGGCAGGGTGCCTTTTGCCAATCATGGCTCAGGGGGACTAGGTCTACGCCCCATACTATATAAGGCTGCCTGCACGTCGGCCTTGTGTAGTGTGTCGTTGGCGTGGACGGAGAGAGAGTGTAATTTAGATTGAGCAGGCAGGCAGGTTATTCAGTTAGCTGCAGTGTTTTTTTTAATATATATATAGTCAGTCTCGTATATATACAGTGGGGACGGAAAGTATTCAGACCCCCTTAAATGTTTCACTTTTTATATTGCAGCCATTTGCTAAAATAATTTAAGTTCATGTTTTCCTCATTAATGTACACACAGCACTCCATATTGACAGAAAAACACAGAATTGTTGACATTTTTGCAGATTTATTAAAAAAGAAAAACTGAAATATCACATGGTCCTAAGTATTCAGACCCTTTGCTCAGTATTTAGTAGAAGCACCCTTTTGATCTAATACAGCCATGAGTCTTTTTGGGAAAGATGCAACAAGTTTTTCACACCTGGATTTGGGGATCCTCTGCCATTTCTCCTTGCAGATCCTCTCCAGTTCTGTCAGGTTGGATGGTAATTGTTGGTGGACAGCCATTTTTAGGTCTCTCCAGAGATGCTCTATTGGGTTTAAGTCAGGGCTCTGGCTGGACCATTCAAGAACAGTCACAGAGTTGTTGTGAAGCCAATCCTTCCTTATTTTAGCTGTGTGCTTTGGGTCATTGTCTTGTTGGAAGGTAAACCTTCGGCCCAGTCTGAGGTCCTGAGCACTCTGAAGAAGGTTTTCGTCCAGGATATCCTGTACTTGGCCGCATTCATCTTTCCCTCGATTGCAACCAGTCGTCCTGTCCCTGCAGCTAAAAAACATCCCCACAGCATGATGCTGCCACCACCATGCTTCACTGTTGGGACTGTATTGGACAGGTAATGAGCAGTGCCTGGTTTTCTCCACACATACCGCTTAGAATTAAGGCAAAAAAGTTCTATCTTGGTCTCATCAGATCAGAGAATCTTATTTCTCACCATCTTGGAGTCCTTCAGGTGTTTTTTTTAGCAAACTCCATACAGGCTTTCATGTGTCTTGCACTAAAGAGAGGCTTCCGTCGGGCCACTCTGCCATAAAGCCCTGACTGGTGGAGGGCTGCAGTGATGGTTGACTTTCTACAACTTTCTCCCATCTCCCGGCAGCATCTCTGGAGCTCAGCCACAGTGATCTTTGGGTTCTTCTTTACCTCTCTCACCAAGGCTCTTCTCCCCCGATAGCTCAGTTTGGCCAGACGGCCAGCTCTAGGAAGGGTTCTGGTCATCCCAAATATCTTCCATTTAAGGATTATGGAGACCACTGTGCTCTTAGGAACCTTAAGTACAGCAGAATTTTTTTGTAACCTTGGCCAGATCTGTGCCTTGCCACAATTCTGTCTCTGAGCTCTTCAAGCAGTTCCTTTGACCTCATGATTTTCATTTGCTCTGATATGCACTGTGAGCTGTAAGGTCTTATATAGACAGGTGTGTGGCTTTCTTAATCAAGTCAAGTCACTATAATCAAACACAGCTGGACGCAAATGAAGGTGTAGAACCATCTCAAGGATGATCAAAAGAAATGGACAGCACCTGAGTTAAATATGAGCGTCACAGCAAAGGGTCTGAATACTTTAGGACCATATGATATTTCAGTTTTTCTTTTTGAATAAATCTGCAAAAATGTCAACAATTCTGTGTTTTCCTGTCAATATGGGGTGCTGTGTGTACATTAATGAGGAAAAAAAATTAACTTAAATGATTTTAGAAAATGGCTGCAATATAACAACGAGTGAAAAATTTAAAGGGGTCTGAATACTTTCCGTCCCCACTGTATATATCCACTGTATCCAGTTTAGCTAGATCTGACTGCAGTCTGTTCCTGGTGTACTGTTTCTATATATACTTCAGGCAGGCAGATGATTCAGTTAGCTGCAGTGTATTTAATATATATATATATATATATATATATATATATATATATATATACAGATAGTCTTGTGTATATATATATATCCACTGCATACAGTTTAGCTATATCTCACTGCAGGGCGTTCCTGGTGTACTCTTTCTAATATACTTCAGGCGGTGTACACAGTGCACAGTACTGTGCACCCCTAGTGCAGTTGCTACTACTTGTCTGGTGGTGTACACAGTACACAATACATACAGTGCACCCATAGTTGCTATTAGACTTCTGGTGGTGTACACAATACCGTGCACCCATAGTGCAGTTGCTACTACTTTTCTGGTGGTGTACACAATACAGTACACCCATAGTTGTTATTACACTTCTGTTGGTGTACACAGTACCGTGCACCCATAGTGCAGTTGCTACTACATTTCTGGTGATGTACACAGTACACAATACATACAGTGCACTCATAGTTGCTATTAGACTTCTGGTGGTATACACAATACCGTGCACCCATAGTGCAGTTAATACTACTTTTCTGGTGGTGTACACAGTACACAATACAGTGCAGTGTGGTGTTGCAAAACAAAATCCCCATCATGTCTGGAAGGCCACCAAGGAGAGGCAGATGCTCACAGGCCACTAAAAGAGGGCAAGCAGGCTCTGTGTCTACAGTCCACAGTGCTGGTCATGGACATGGTGCATCTTCTGCAGGTGGCTGTGGGGCACGCTTGTACTTTTTTTCTGCTGCTGGGACAGGGGCAGAAAAATTGGGCTTTTGGTGGTGGTGCCATAACACTGTAACCCCTCACAGATACTATTGTTGGGCGCAGAAACGGGCCCTGCTGTGAAATATTAGATCATAAATTGTAATTACATGCCCCTGTTAAACAGGGACAGAAAAATTGGACCTTAGGAAGTGGTGGTGGTGCCCTAAACCAAAAATATTGTTGGAAGCTAGCTTCCTCAAGATTGAGGAGGAATAGGATAGTCACTCAGCATAGGCAGTCTTCAAGGGATACCACATCCATAGAAAAATCAATCAGTTACATCAGCATCAGGTGCTTGATAGCTGCTACTGATCCAAGACTGATTCATTTTTATGAATGTGAGCCTATCAAGGGAGTCTGTGGACAGGCACACTCTATAATCCATTACAAACCCCCCAGCAGCATTTAATGTGCGTTCAGAAAGAGCGCTGGATGCAGGACAGGCCAGTAGATCTATTGTATATTGGGCAAGTTCTGGCCAGTGGTCCATCCTCAGTAACCCAGTGGATGCTCTGTTGGAAAGGTCTCCAACTCTGCTCTTGCCCCTAGATATTCCTGCACCATGTAATGCAGATCCTGGCGATGGTTGCTTGAACTGATCACACCTTGGCGTTGAAGACTGAAAAATTGTCTAAAGGCATTGGTCAGCCAGCCACCTTCTCCACTGCTCTTCCTCTGACTGAACGAAGTTGTCATAGTTATGCAGTAATCTTTGTCTGTCAGCCTACCTCTCCTCCATGTGTTCACCTTTAGAGGCCAGCCACTCTTTAGAGGCCAGCCACTCTTACCTGGCTACTTAAATAATCTCTCCTCAAAGCATGGCTCCACCCCAGTCCCTATCAGGGAACTCTATATTAACCCGTGCACTGAAAGACTGCCTTGCTGATCAACCTTTGTGTGTTTAGCTTCCATGTGCATCTTGCTGTGTCTTCTACATCTGATTCCAGTTACCGATCTTGGCTTGTTCTCGACTATCCCTGCGTGCTTGTGACCCTGACCTTTGGCGTGTTCTATGTTTATCCTTTGGCTAATTCCCTTACTATCTCTGTCCTTCTGTAGCCTACTGTGGGCATGAGCTGGGAGACCCTGGGGGTTGCAACCTGGAGCCAGTTGCAGCCCAGTCCATCCTCACCACTAGAGGCTCTGGTGAACACCAGCTGGCTCTTAGACTCTGCGCCCTGGGGAATCTTATGCTCTAGCCCCTGTGGGATTCGTGTTGGTGTTCCAGCAGACCTGTCTTCCTTAACCACCTAGACTCCCATCTGCAGAAGTCAGCCGTAGAGTCCACTACCTTTGCGGTGCAAACCTGACCCCAACGGTGAGCATCTGTCAACTGGCCTCAGGTGACCTGACAGAAGCCTCAGCAACACATTGTCCAGCACCAGGAAATTGTAACCTCACAGGGTCTGGAAATGCATTGCACAAACCTTTCTTCAAGGCCTCCTGAAGATGTTTCACCCTCTGCTCCCTCTGCAAAGGCAGGATGAGTTCTGCAACCTTACCCTTGTAACATGGATCAAGAAGGGTTGCCAGCCAGTAGTAATTCATTCTCTTTGATACCACGAATCCTAGGGTCCTTACGCTGCATGGCCTCCCTGATTCTGCAAAGCCTGCGAAAGTTTGCAGAGGCATTCGATTCTGAGCCCTCTGGGTCACTAAGGATCACATGACCTATAACAACCTCCTTCCAGCCATGTACAACTCCTTGAGTTTCTGGGGACTGAAAACCTTCTCTTGAAGACTGCTGCTGAGTGTTATCCTCCACATCCATGCTGACACAATCCTCCTCCTTCTCTTTGTCCTGTGTGTTTGGCAGGCCTGCAGGAATAATATCTGGATAAACGGGGCCTTGAGAGGTAAGGAATTCCTCCTCTTCCTCACACTGTTCTGCCTCAAGTGCCCTATCCATTATTCCATGAAGCGTGTGCTCCAACAGGAAGACAAGAGGGACAGTATCACTGATGCATGCATTGTCGCTGCTCATCATCCTTGTGGCCTCATCAAATGGTGACAGGACAGTGCACGCATCCTTTATCAGTAGCCACTGACGCGGCGAAAAGAACCCAAGCTCCCCTGACCCTGTCCTGCTGCCATACTCACACAGGTACTCATTGATGGCCCTCTGCTGCATGTACAGCCGCTGCAGCATTGCCAACGTTGACTTCCACCTGGTGAACATGTCAGAAATGAGGCGGTTGGTGGGCAGGTTGCATTCCCTTTGAATGTCAGTCAGCTGAGCACTGGCATTGTATGACCATTGGAAATGACCACAGACTTTTCTGGCCTGCCTCAGGAGATCTTATAAGTCTGGGTACCTGCTCAAGAACCGCTGCACCACCAAATTCAGGATGTGTGCCAAACATGGAACATTGATCAAGTGTCCCTGTCGGAGGGCGGAGAGAAGGTTGGTGCCATTGTCGCATACAACCATTCCTGGATGAAGCTGGCATGGCTTCATCCACCTCTGAGCCTGCCCCTGCAGAGCTGACAGAATCTCTGCCCCAGTGTGGCTCCTGTCCCCTAAGCAGTGGTTTAAACTTAAACTACGTAGAGGGTTCTTTACTGTAAGAGCAGCAAGGATGTGGAATTCCCTTCCACAGGCGGTGGTCTCAGCAGGGGGCATCGATAGTTTCAAAAACTATTAGATAAGCACCTAAATGACCGCAACATATATACAATGTAATACTGATATATAATCACACACATAGGTTGGACTTGATGGACTTGTGTCTTTTTTCAACCTCACCTACTATGTAACTCATTTACCGCATGGCATCATTTTGCCTGAGTGCTTGCGTGGCCCCTTGAACACTTACGGAGCACTGCTGGTTCAGAGAACAAATCTGCAGAAGAGTCCATAGAGGAAGAAGAAGAGGAGGGGGTGGAGAAGAGAGCTGTGGCAGAATCACCGCTAGCATTTTGGAGGCGTGGTGGCGGAACAAGCTCCAACAATACTGAACCCTGTCCTGCATCCTCCCCAGCTGCCAGCAGAGTTACTCAGTGCGCCGTGAAGGAAAGGTAACATCCCTGCCCATGCCTGCTAGACCATGAGTCTGCAGTAATATACACCTTACTGCTGACCGCCCTGTCCAACAAGACAAAAACATTGCCTTCCACATGCTGGTAGTGAGCTGGAATGGCCTTCCATGAAGAGAAATTTTTGGAACCTGCAACTGAGTCACAGAACATTCCACAAATTCACGAAAGGGGGCAGAGCATACCAGCTGAAAAGGCAGTAGTTGCAGTGCTAGCAATTTGGCCAAGCTGGCATTCAAGCTAGCATTCAGACTGTGAGCATGTGGGTGGCTGGGACCGAATTTGTTTTTACGGTTTAGCAACTGGGGAAGGGAAATTTGCCTGCTAAAATCAGATGGTGGTGTACTGCTAGCAGATTGGCTGCAAGTACTTGGGACACCTATTGCTATACCTTCATTCCTCTCAGTGCAGGTTTTTGAGAGGACTGGAGTAGGGTTGGAGATCCCAGATGAGGAGCAAAGAGAAGTCTGCCTTTTTCTTTGATGTGGGTCTACGGACTTGTTGCCTTATGAGTTTATGTGAAATCTACCTTAATAGCTGCAAAATATTGGAATTATGAATATATTTAATTTATATTTAATTATTTATATTTATATATTTTATATTTAATTTATTTATATTTAATGAATATATTTAATTTAGCTTTTATCTATGTGGGGCGGAACATGTTATCTTCACAGAAATCTCTGGTAGACTAGACAAGTCGGTGCCTAGGCTTGTGTATACAAACAATGGGATCCAAACCTCATTCTTTTACACATACTCACTTCAAAGGATCCCATGCTGGGATATGCAATGAAGGGAGGCCAACCCGTAATCAATACTTAACTTCCCGGAAAATTCAAGTTAAGCTCCTGCTCAGAATAGTCACAAGGATTTGCATTAAAGGGGGCTGACTTATGCAAAGTATAGGGATTGGAGATGTAGCCAGTCCTTAACCAGGAATAGGGAAGCTCACCAATCAGAGCCACGCTATACCAACCAATGAGGCATCGGCATGTAATGATATACTCAGACTAGATGGGAGGAAAACACACACTTTTATGGGGGAGCAACCATCAGAATGGAACCTTGGTGCAAAGGGTAATTATGGGAAAGGTCTGCATTTGACTTGTAACTAAATATATTTGCAGATTAATGTTTTCAGGAATATACTCTGTATTCCTTCATGTAATTCTCTTATTTTAACCTAATATTTTCTTCCTTGGTGTAGACTATAGATAGATGGTTGTGTATTAGACCTTCAACTACTCACCAATAAATGTTGTTATTGTGTTAAAGCTTTCACTCATGGTCAAAGAACTCTCATTTAACCCAAATCATATCTGAGAAATATTAAATCTCAAATATAGTATATGGGAAAAAGACTGCATGGGAGGTCGTCATATGTCTGGTCAAGCATGTGGTGCCCAAGCGGCTGCTGTTGTGGCCACACTTGATCCGCTTCACACATAGGTTGCAAACAGCTATGGCCAGAATGTACATCACTCCGGACTTAGCACACAAAATGCAGGATGAGACTTTGCAGTTCTACTGGAGGGGGTGTGGGGAAGTTGGGACAGCAGCGCATATCTGGTGGTCATGCCCAGAAATTAAAAAATTCTGGGAGGAGGTGCGAGAGACCACATACTTGATAACCAATAAGAAAATCCCAGACGACCCCTGGGTATGCCTGCACCATGGTAGCAATACACCATCCAAAAAAGATCCAAAAACTATCGTAAAAGCCTAACACCACACTTCCTCAATGCGGCCAAGAGTCTCATCCCTAGACACTGGCGAGACAGTATGAGACCTTCAATGCGGGAGTGGCTCGACAAAATAGATGAAATCTATCATATGGAATATCTGAGGTACAGTGAAGGAATGGAGATGGAGGAGTATGAGGAGACATGGAGAGACTAGGCCAAATTTAAGGCCTCCAACCAGGCAGCTGAGGTGTGGGAGGACAAAGCAGAAAACTCACCCTAAATGAAGCATCCTAATTAAGATTGAAGTTACCTATTGCGACAGGCTATAGAATCACTAGAAATAGTAGGAAGGGATTACCAACAGCTTGAGGTTGCATTGGAGCTCTCTCTCTCAAATGGGGGAGTTTTGGGAGGGGTGGGGGTGAGGGGGGAGGGTATATAGTAATAGGATATGGAATTAAACAATGAAGGTAAAAGGCAAATATTGTATAGAGTATACAGGGATTATAAGGTGTACCTGCCAATAGAAAACAGCCACAAGGATGTGAAAGTATTGAGGGATAAGTTTGACTGAAAAGTTGAAATAATATATCCTCATGAAAAGTACTTAGCTGATGTGGCAAAAAAAAAAAAAAAAAAAGGTTGCAAACAGCAACGTTGCGATTAGACATGTGCACACTGAAATTTAGTTTACCTGCTCCGTCGAATCTTCTTAGAACTTTCAACAGATACCATAAGCCAAAGTACGTGTGTACTTAGTTCTAGCTATTTTACTGCTCCTCCTCTTTGGTTACAATCAGCCAATAACATTCATCATGATCATTATTTTTATTTATCTTTTCTCCCCTACGTTGAATCTTTTCTCCTCTACGTTGAATCTTTTCTCCCCTACGTCGAATCTTTTCTCCCCTACGTCAAATCTTTTCTCTCTATGTCAAATCTTTTCTCTCTATGTAGAATAATCTTGGACTAATAGAGTTAAGGTTAGGCACATTCGACCACAGGTTTGATGGACACAGATTGTTTTTGTCATCATCATGTCGAATCTCCTATCTATATCGAACTGTTGTAGCAACGAAAACGAAAATAAAGCATTTGTTTATGTCGGATCTTTTGTTTTTCGGATTCTGCACCTTCGTTATCATTTGTTAAAACGATAACGAAAATACCTGAAATTCAGACAAAAATGCATTTGGACGAAAACGAATGCACATGTCTAGTTGCGATCTGCTGCACACGTGTCCAAAAAGGCCCACACCAAGGAACTTTTCAAAATTAGCAGGGGGTCAGCAGCGCCCTTGCACCTGCAGAGCTCTGCGGTGTGATGCAGTAGGGTGGCTGCCCTTAAGCTGCCCCCTAGAGGACATGCTGCCTCGTTGGAGTCAGTGACCTCATCATCCCCTCCCTCCTTGTCACTGGAGCAAACTTGGCACTATGCTGCAGCTGGGTGAACATGACTGCCAGTTTCTTGTCCTTCTTGGGCACTCCCTCTCTCTAGGCTCACGTTACTCCCTTCCTCAACCTGGGAACCTACATCAGAGCCTTCAAATCACTGCGCATCCTCCAGCAGCATGTACCCGACACTGTGGTCGAATAGTTTGGGGGGACTCCTCCGTGCATGATGGTTGGGCTACAGAAGGAGTGACTGTGGACAAGGAGCCAGTGGAATAGGCCGCTTTGGCAGCTGCATAGGAAGGAAAACTACTCTGAGCCTGGGTGACAGAGGATGAGGAGGATGAGGACGGCTTTGTTATCCACTCCACCAACTTTACTGCATGTTCTGGCTCAATAACACAACCAGCAGCAGAAAAAAGGATAAATGTGCACCATGTCCATGACCAGCACTGTTGACTGTAGACACAGAGCCTGCTTGCCCTCTTTTAGTGGTCTGTGAGCGTCTGCCTCTCCTTGGTGGCCTTCTGGACAAGATGTAAATTTTGTTTTGCAACGCCACACTACACTGTATTGTGTACTGTGTACACCACCAGAAAAGTAGTAGCAACTGCACTACGGCTGCACTGTATTGTAATTACAATTTTTGATCTAATATTTCACAGCAGGGCCTGTTCCTGTGCTTAACAAAAGTATCTGTGAGGCTTTACAGTGTTGTGCCACCACAACCACCACCACCACCGCCTAAGGCCCAGTTTTTCTGCCCCTGTTTAACAGGGGCATGTAATTACAATTCTTAATATAATATTTCACAGCAGGGCCCATTCCAGCGCCCACCAAGAGAAACTGTGAAGGCTTACAGTGTTCTGGTACCACCAACACCTAAGGCCCAATTTTCCGCAGAGTGTATAGGGCAGTCCCCTATTTTCAAACATCAGACTTACAAACGGAGGGAGACAACAGGAAGTGAGAGGAAATCTACCCCTAGGAAGGTAAATTCTCTCCTGTAAGAGTTAATATGGGAAAAAGGTGTCTTCACTGATGCTTTATCACCAATCCTTGTTTCCCTAATAACTAGACATGTGCACACTGAAATATTTCGTTTCGGAATTTCGTTTTCGTCCGAAAAATAAATTTATTTAGCTACTCCCGAAATTCGTTTTTATTTATTTTGTTTTTCATTAAAAATTGCATTAGTCCGAAAATCCAAATTAAGGTTGAATCTGTCATTGAAGGCTTATGGTGTCTGTCGAATGTTCAAAGAAGATTTGACGGAGCAGCTAAACTGTACAACGCCGTATAGTTTACCTGCCCGTCGAATCTTCTTCGAACTTTCGACACCATAAGCCAAAGTACGTGTGTACTTAGTTCTAGCTATTTTACTGCTCCTCCTCTTTGGTTACAATCAGCCAATAACATTCATCATCATCATTATTTTTATTTATCTTTTATCCCCTACGTCGAATCTTTTCTCCCCTACGTCGAATCTTTCTCCCCTACGTCAAATCTTTTCTCCCCTACGTCAAATCTTTCTCCCCTACGTCGAATCTTTTCCCTCTATGTAGAATAATCTTGGACTAATAGAGTTAAGGTTAGGCACATTCGACCACAGGTTTGATGGACACAGATTGTTATTGTCATCATTAGGGATGAGCTTCGTGTTCGAGTCGAACCCATGTTCGACTCGAACATCGGCTGTTCGACCGTCCGTCGAATTGCGAACGATATGGGCCGTTCGTGCCAAATTCGTGTGGCGCGTCACGGCCCATAATTCACTGCGGCATCGCAGTGCATTGCTGGCTGATGATTGGCCAAGCATGCACTATGACCCGCATGCTTGGCCAATCACAGCGCCGTCAGTAGAGAGAGCTGTAATTGGCCAAAGCCAGGGTGGCTTTAGCCAATTATGGCTCAGGGGATTTAGTACACACCCCACACTATATAAGGCCGCCTGCACGGCGGCCCTGTGTAGTGTGTGTTCCGGTGTGCTGAGAGATAGAGAGAGACAGTGTCATTTGATTTGAGTTAGATAGATTAGGCAGAACAGTCAGTCAGTTAGCTGCACTTACAGTGTATTGTGTATATATATGCATCCCAGGTGTTGTATATATATATATATATACACTGTATTCAGTTTAGCTAGATCCGTTCCTGTTATCTTCTATCTAGACTATTTACATTTAGTGCAGTGCGTCCTGCTCACAGTGTTCAGCTAGATCCGTTCCTGTTATCTTCTAGACTATTTACATTTAGTGCAGTGCGTCCTGCTCACAGTGTTCAGCTAGATCCGTTCCTGTTATTTACATTTAGTGCAGTGCGTCCTGCTCACAGTGTTCAGCTAGATCCGTTCCTGCTATTTACATTTAGTGCAGTGCGTCCTGCTCACAGTGTTCAGCTAGATCCGTTCCTGCTATTTACATTTAGTGCAGTGCGTCCTGCTCACAGTGTTCAGTTAGATCCATTCCTGCTATTTACATTTAGTGCAGTGCGTCCAGCTCACAGTGTTCAGCTAGATCCGTTCCTGCTATTTACATTTAGTGCAGTGCGTCCTGCTCACAGTGTTCAGCTAGATCCGTTCATGTTATCTTCTAGACTATTTACATTTAGTGCAGTGCGTCCTGCTCACAGTGTTCAGCTAGATCCGTTCCTGTTATCTTCTAGACTATTTACATTTAGTGCAGTGCGTCCAGCTCACAGTGTTCAGCTAGATCCGTTCCTGCTATTTACATTTAGTGCAGTGCGTCCTGCTCACAGTGTTCAGCTAGATCCGTTCCTGCTATTTACATTTAGTGCAGTGCGTCCTGCTCACAGTGTTCAGCTAGATCCGTTCCTGCTATTTACATTTAGTGCAGTGCGTCCTGCTCACAGTGTTCAGCTAGATCCGTTCCTGTTATCTTCTAGACTATTTACATTTAGTGCAGTGCGTCCTGCTCACAGTGTTCAGCTAGATCCGTTCCTGTTATCTTCTAGACTATTTACATTTAGTGCAGTGCGTCCTGCTCACAGTGTTCAGCTAGATCCGTTCCTGTTATCTTCTAGACTATTTACATTTAGTGCAGTGCGTCCTGCTCACAGTGTTCAGCTAGATCCGTTCCTGTTATCTTCTAGACTATTTACATTTAGTGCAGTGCGTCCTGCTCACAGTGTTCAGCTAGATCCGTTCCTGTTATCTTCCTACTGACAGGCAGGCTTGTCTGGTTACAGTATATAAAGCTACCTGAAGAAAATTACAGGTGTTCTATTTGATCCTATTAGTACCACGGTCAGGCAGCTAGACTATTTACATTTAGTACAGTGCGTCCTGCTCACAGTGTTCAGCTAGATCCGTTCCTGTTATCTTCCTACTGACAGGCAGGCTTGTCTGCTTACAGTATATAAAGCTACCTGAAGAAAATTACAGGTGTTCTATTTGATCCTATTAGTACCACGGTCAGGCAGCTAGACTATTTACATTTAGTACAGTGCGTCCTGCTCACAGTGTTCAGCTAGATCCGTTCCTGTTATCTTCCTACTGACAGGCAGGCTTGTCTGGTTACAGTATATAAAGCTACCTGAAGAAAATTACAGGTGTTCTATTTGATCCTATTAGTACCACGGTCAGGCAGCTAGACTATTTACATTTAGTACAGTGCGTCCTGCTCACAGTGTTCAGCTAGATCCGTTCCTGTTATCTTCCTACTGACAGGCAGGCTTGTCTGGTTACAGTATATAAAGCTACCTGAAGAAAATTACAGGTGTTCTATCCCAGCTTAGTGCAGCTACAGGCCATTAGTATGTCTGGAAGGCCAAGAAGGAGAGGCAGACAGTCACAAGCCAATAAGAGAGGGCAAGCAGGCTCTGTGTCTAGTGCTGGTCGTGGAGACGGTGCATCCTCATCAGCACGTGGCCATGGGACACGCTTGGCCTTTTTTTCGGCAGCTGGCCGTGTTGAGCCGCAACATGCGGAAGACTTGGTCGAGTGGATGACCAAGCCGTCCTCATCCTCCTCATCCTCTCTCACCCATGCCCAGGGTGCTTTGTCTGGCAAAGCAGCGGCCTCTTCCCTCAGCTCAATGTCATCAGTGACTCCTTCCCTAGCTCCACCATGTCCTCATGAGGATTCCCTCGAACTGTTTGACCACAGTGTTGGGTACATGCTCCAGGAGGATGCCCAGCGTTTGGAAGGCTCTGATGATGATACTGAGCTCGATGAAGGCAGTAACATGAGCACGGACAGAGGGGGTGCCCAAGAAGGACAGCAATCTGGCAGTCATGCTCCCCCTGCTGCAGCATACTGCCAGGTTTGCTCCAGTGATGAGGAGGGAGGGGATGATGAGGTCACTGACTCAACGTGGGTGCCTGATAGGAGAGAGGAGGAGGAGGAGGAGGAGGCGGCACATCACCAACGAGGCAGGATGCCCTCCAGGGGCCAGCCTAAGGGCAGCACATTGACTGCATCACACCCCAAAGCTCCACATGTGCAGGGCGCTGCAGTCTCTGCGCGTTATTCAAAAAGTTCTTTGGTGTGGGCCTTTTTTGAGACGAGTGCATCAGATCGCACCGCTGCTATTTGCAACATATGTCTCAAGCGTATCTCGCGTGGCCAAAACATCTCCCGCTTGGGTACCACATGCTTGACCAGACATATGTTGACCTGCCATGCAGTTCGTTGGCAAGCGTATCTAAAAGACCCACACCAAAGAACAAAGAGGATCTCTCCTTGCTCCTCATCAGCTGAGATTTCCAACCCCACTAGACCTTCAGTCCTCTCTGAGACCTGCACTGAGAGGAATGAAGGTGTAGAATTAGGTGTGTCACAGCCAAGTACTTGTGGGCAATCTGCTTTTGGTACACCGACGTCAGATTGTACCAGGCAAATTTCCCTGCCCCAGCTGCTGCACCGCCGAAAGAAGTTTGCTCCCAGCCATCCACATGCCCAGCGGTTGAATGCTAGCTTGGCAAAATTGCTAGCACTTCAACTGCTGCCTTTTCAGTTGGTAGACTCTGCCCCCTTCCGTGAGTTTGTGGAATGTGCGGTTCCTCAGTGGCAGGTACCCAAACGCCACTTTTTCTCACGGAAGGCGATTCCGGCTCTCTACCGGCATGTGGAAGGCAATGTCCATGCCTCGCTGGACAGGGCGGTCAGCGGTAAGGTGCATATTACCGCTGACTCATGGTCCAGCAGGCATGGACAGGGACGTTACCTAAGTTTCACGGCGCATTGGGTGACTCTGCTGGCAGCTGGGAAGGATGCAGGACAAGGTGCAGTAGTGTTGGAGGTTGTTCCGCCACCACGCCTCCAAAATGCTGATTGTGACACACCTCTCTCCTCCACCCCCTCCTCTTCTTCTTCCTCCATGGCCTCTTCCTCGGAACCAGCGGTGCTCCGTAGGCGTTCAAGGGGCTACGCAAGTACGCAGGCCAAAAGATGCCATGCGGTGCTTGAGCTGGTGTGCTTGGGGGACAGGAGCCACACTGGGGCAGAGGTTCTGTCAGCTCTGCAGGGGCAGGTTCAGAGGTGGTTGACGCCACGCCAACTTAAGGCAGGAATGGTGGTTTGCGACAATGGCACCAACCTCCTCTCTGCCCTCCGACAGGGACAAATGACCCATGTGCCCTGTTTGGCTCACGTCCTTAACTTGGTGGTGCAGCGGTTCTTGGGCAGGTACCCGGGCTTACAGGATGTCCTGAGGCAGGCCAGGAAAGTCTGTGTGCTTTTCCGCCGGTCATATAATGCCAGTGCTCGGCTGACGGACCTCCAAAAGGAGTTTAACCTGCCCAAGAACCGCCTAATCTGTGACATGCCCACCAGGTGGAACTCAACGTTGGCCATGCTGCAGCGGCTGCACACGCAGCAGAGGGCCATCAATGAGTACCTGTGCGACTATGGCACCAGGACAGGGTCAGGGGAGCTTGGTTTTTTTTCCCCATGCCAGTGGGCCATGATCAGGGATGCATGCACTGTCCTGTCACCATTCGAGGAGGCCACGAGGATGGTGAGCACTGACAGTGCATGCATCAGTGACACTGTCCCCCTTGTCCACCTGTTGGAGCACACGCTGCGTGGAATAATGGACAGGGCACTTGAGGCAGAACAGAGGCAGGAAGAGGAGGACTTCCTTAGCTCTCAAGGCCCCCTTTATCCAGACAGTGTTCCTGCGTGCCCGCCGATCACACAGGAAGAGGAGGAGGAGGAGGAGGAGGAGGAGGAAGATTGTGTCAGTATGGAGGTGGAGCCTGGCACTCAGCATCAGCAGCAGTCTTTAAGGGATCAGTCCCAAGGAACACATGGACTTGTACGTGGCTGGGAGGAGGTGGCTGCGGACGTTGTTGTCCTTAGTGACCCAGAGGACTCCGGACCGAATGCCTCAGCAAACCTACGCTGCATGGCCTCCCTGATCCTGCAAAGCCTGCGTAAGGATCCTCGTATTCGTGGTATCAAGGAGAAGGACCAATACTGGCTGGCAACCCTCCTTGATCCATGTTACAAGGGTAAGGTTGCGGACCTTATCTTGCCATCGCAGAGGGAGCAGAGGATGAAACATCTTCGGGAGGCCTTGCAGAAAGGTCTGTGCAACGCGTTCCCAGAGACTGGGAGGTTACAAACTCCTGTTTCTGGACAACGTGTTGCTGAGGCTTCGGTCAGTCAAAGAAGGAGCGGTGGAGAAGGTGGCCGTCTGACCGATGCGTTCAGACAATTTTTTGGTCCGCAGCCCCAAGGTATGATCGGTTCCAGCAACCATCGCCAGCGTCTGTTTTACATGGTGCAGGAATACCTAGGGGCAAGATCAGACTTGGACACCTTTCCCACCGAAAATCCTCTGGGTTACTGGGTCTTGAGGATGGATCACTGGCCAGAGCTTGCACAGTATGCAATTGAGCTACTGGCCTGTCCTGCATCCAGCGTTCTTTCGGAACGCACATTCAGTGCTGCTGGAGGCTTTGTAACCGATCACAGGGTGCGTCTGTCCACCGACTCGGTCGATCGGCTGACCTTCATAAAAATGAATCAGTCTTGGATCACCACCAGCTACCAAGCACCTGATGCTGATGTAACCGAATAATTTTTTTTGAAATCTCAGATCCCTTCAAAGACTGCCTATGCTGATGCTGAGTGACTATCCCTGAGTAATTATCCTCTTCCTCCTCAATCATCACGCTGATAGCTTGTAAGAACATTTTTGGTTCTGGGCGCCACCACCAGTGCCTAAGGCACAATTTTTCAGCCCCTGTTTAACAGGGGCGTGTAATTACAATTTTTGATGTAATACTTTGCAGCAGGGCTCGTTCCTGCGTTCCAACTAGAGTGTCTGTGAGGTGTTGCAGTGTTGTGGCACCAGCACCAGTGCCTAAGGCCCAATTTTTCTGCCCCTGTCTAACAGGGGCGTGTAATTACAATTTTTGAAGCAATACTTTGCAGCAGGGCTCGTTCCTGCGTTCCAACTAGAGTGTCTGTGAGGGGTTGCAGTGTTGTGGCACCAGCACCAGTGTCTAAGGCCTAATTTTTCAGCTCCTGTTCAACAGGGGCATGTAATTACAATTCTTGATCTAATATTTCACAGCAGGGCCCTGTGAGGGCTTACAGTGTTGTGGCCACAGCAACACCTAAGGCCCAAATTTCTGCTGAGTATATAGGGCAGGACCCTACTTTCAAACATCTAACTTACAAACGACTCCTACTTGCAAACGGAAGGAGACAACAGGAAGTGAGATGAAATCTACCCCTAGGAAGGGAAATTCTCTCCTATAAGAGTTAATATGGAAAAACAATTTCTCCTTTCCACTGATGCTTTCCAATCCTTGTTCCACAAAAAAACCCAAATTTTCAAAAAACATTTTTCATTGGGACAAAAAAGTGAGGTGAAATCTTCTGAAGAGGAGGAAAGACAGCAAAACAAATGTCACAGGGGTGATAACCCTTCCCTATGTTTTCCAAAAAGCTTAGAAAAGATTTTTTGGCTGGAGCTAAACACGTTAAAAATGTTCAAAATTACAAACAGATTCTACTTAACAACAAACCTACAGTCCCTGTCTTGTTTGCACCGCCTGTATACTGCTGTTCAGAGTATATAGGGCCTGGTGGCCCCACACCTTTCCTTATTTTAATTTGGGTGCGGGGTTCCCCTTAATATCCATACAAGACCCAAAAGGGCCTGGTAATGGACTGGGGGGTACCCATGCCGTTTGTCTCACTGATTTTCATCCATATTGCCATGACCCGACATGACATTAAACCCGCAAGCAGTTTTAAATGAGATTTTTTCCTTTAAAAATGACATTTGGTGCAGGGACTGTTCTAAACATGGGAAACACGCGTCACTTTACAGGCATACTATAGACACCCCCCAGGTACGATATTTAAAGGAATATTTCACTTTTTTTTTTTTTTTTTACTTTAAGCATCATTAAAATCACTGCTCCCGAAAAAACGGCCGTTTTTAAAAGTTTTTTTTGCATTGATACATGTCCCCTGGGGTAGGACCCGGGTCCCCAAACCCTTTTTAGGACAATACCATGCAAATTAGCCTTTAAAATGAGCACTTTTGATTTCGAATGTTCGAGTCCCATAGACGTCAATGGGGTTCTAACGTTCGTGCAAACTTTCGGTCCGTTCGCGGGTTCTGGTGCGAACCGAACCGGGGGGTGTTCGGCTCATCCCTAGTCATCATCATGTCGAATCTCCTATCTATATCGATCTGTTATAGCAACGAAAATGAAAAAAAAGCATTTGTTTATGTCGGATCTTTCGTTTTTCGGATTCTGCACTTTCGTTATCGTTTGTTAAAACGATAACGAAAATACCTGAAATTCGGACGAAAATGCATTCGGACGAAAACTAATGCACATGTCTACTAATAACCCAAAATGTTCTAAATCCAATTGTAATTGGGACAGAAAGTGCGGTGAAATCTTCTGAACAGGGGCACAGACAGCAAAACAAATGTTACAGGGGTAATAACCCTGCCTATATTATCCAAAAAGCTTAAAACTAGATTATTGGACTGGAGCTATACTTAAAAAATGTACCTGTTCCAAATTACAAACAGATTCAACTTAAGAACAAACCTACAGTCCCTATCTTGTTTGTAACCCAGGGACCACCTCTATACTGCTGTTCAGAGTATATAGGGCCTGGGGGCCCCACACCTTTTTTTTATTTGGGTGCGGGGTTCCCATTAATATTCATACCAGACCCAAAGGGCACGGTAATGGGCTGGGGGGTGGGGAAAACATTACATTACAGCCGCAAGCAGTTTTAAATGACTTTTTTCCTTTAGAAATGTCATTTTGTGCAGGAACTGTTCTAAACACGGGAAAAATGCGCCACTTTACAGGCACACCATAGACACCCCCCAGGCACTATATTTAAAGGAATGTTACACTTTTAATGTTTCATTTTAAGTATTATTAAAATCACTGCTCCCGAAAAAACTGCAGTTTTTAAAACTTTTTTTTGCATTGATACATGTCCCCTGGGGCAGGACCCGGGTCCCCAAACACCTTTTATGACACTAACTTGCATATTAGATTTAAAATTACCACTTTTGATTTTTCATGTTCAAGTCCCATAGACTTTAACGGTGTTCACGTGCTAGCACAAAATTTTGGTCTGTTCGCATGTTCTGCCTCGAACTGAACCAGGGGGTGTTCGGCTAATCCCTATAAGAAAGTTGTGCCAAACATGTCAACATGTCATTGTGAAATATCTCAACTATGCTGACAAAAACATCATTATGCAGAAATTTCATCGTACACGTTCCCTGTCAGTTGATGGCGCAAACTTGCTACTCTTTGCGGTCTACTCAATGGAAGTAATGAAACAACATAAGGCGCTCTCTCCGATCTGCACAACTCTATACAAAACCAAGTTAGATTCTCCTTTGCCTTCCCGGCAATCTTGCGCATCCAAACGCACACAGGGGAACACCTTACTTTCACCTCCCCGGAAGAAGCTCCCTCCGCACCACCTAAACAACAACGCAGCCCAACCAAGCCCCCATACAAATGCAGTTGATTCATTCACCAGGAAGATCAGTCCGTAAATCACAGAAAGACTTCGGAGACTCTCTATCATTGAATCTACATGGGAGATGGTTAGTATTACCCCCTTCTCTTCCTCTACCTTTTCTGTTTTTTTTTTTAACTCTCTGTTGCATTCTATGGGCTAACCCACTGCGCTACTCGTATATGGTTTTTAGCTAGATGTTTCTTTTACCACTAGGATAAATCACTATCCACACCTGTGGTTACCTTTAAGGTTCCTGCTGCTAGCCAACTCCCTTGCTCTCTCCTGGAGGTGACTCTTGAGCTGAGCACTCGCTCTTCAGAACCTATCCCTCCACCCAGCTCTGACCGATCCCCCCCTTATCCCTACTCCTCTGACCATCCCTCCCGATACCCATTACCTGTACCCGCCTTTCTCCCTCCCCCTCCCTCCCCCAAGCTCACACTTCATACCTAAGAGAGGAGTTAGTGAAGGGCGGGAGCTTTGATAAGCAGTTATACTTCATGTCTTCTCAAACTATGGGTTGGAACTGTATATGGTTCACCAGCCATAGGCCGTAAGGCTGGAGTAGCTATATTGCTCCACAAAAACTTGAGACACACTATTAGAGATGTTAAGACTGACTCCACTGGCCAAAAATGATGTTACATCTGACCTTAGCCACCAAAGACGTAGCTATCACTAACATATACGCTCCTAACTCACCAGACACTTCCTTTTTCCAAGACATGGTTAGTTGGGTATTGAATGCCCCTGAGACTCTCCACTTGATAGGTGGAAACTTCAATTCTGTTATGTCCACACTGGAAGATCGCACAAGTGATCTAACTCGTAGACTGAGTAAATCTACTTCACGACTTCTGACTCTACCTTTCTAGCACAGTCCATCGCCTCCATGCGTTTTGTAGATTTATGGTATCTAACACACTCGATGGACCGAGAATTTACCTTCTTTTCACCGCCCCACAACTACTTTTCATGCATCAATTACTTTTTTGTCGCTCTTGCATTATTATCGGCACTATGTGACTCGGAAATCAGTGACGCCAGAATCTCAGATCACAGACCCATTGCAATGCACATGTCCCACGCTAGACTAGGCGTTATCTGTCTTTATATGGCCCCACAAAAAAACCTGCATTGCGTTACAAAAACTATGTCTCCCTAAGTCTGTGGATAGGGCAGGCTTGCCCAATATACGTTTCTACCATCTCTCATGCCTACTTAGACAGGGCCTTGACTGGCTGTCTGGAAAGTCCAGATACACCAATATAATACTCGAGGCCTTGGCCTTGGCCTCTCTGCACACCCTTTCTGCCATCCTCCACTCGAATCTTAACACTCTACCACCTCACCTTAAATCAAGTGTACTCATCAAAGATATGATTATTGCCTGGAGAGAAGTGCGGAGACTACTCGGGCTACCGCTGAGTATTTCATGCCATTTGCCAATCCAAGGCAACCCTATGTTTCTCCCGTCCACTCTACATAAAGCTTTTGCTCAATGGCATACTAAGGGCCTTACTAAAATAACCTACATGTACCTTGGCAAACCTAGCGAGTTCAAATCCTTCCAAACTTTATCACAGGAATTTTCCTTGTCATCGTCACACATCTTTGTCTACCATCAATTAACCAACTATCTACAGTCTTGTTGTGTACATCAGACTGATCCCCTTCAAAAGTCCTTTATTGACATTGTACTCCAGAGAGACGACTACTCCACCTCCAGCCTGTACTCATTGCACACCAATCAGAAAAATATCATCTCAAGCCATTCCAAAAATGGTCTAACATGTTTGATGACAACAAACTATCCGTGAGGGATACAGACATATACACAAAATGACTGTCTCAGAAACATGGCGTGAAATGCAATTTAAGATCATACTGTCAAAAACTATGAATCAGACTGAGACAGAAGTACAGTTAAATCACACTTGTTTAATAATAATAAAAAAAGGTAAACAGAGTAAACCTAGTCAAAACATAGCCAGAGTTCAGGAACCGGAAAAGATAGTCAGACAAGCCAAAATGTCAGGGAGCCAGAGATGAGCGTAGTTGAACAGCAAGGAGGATCCGGAGCCAGAAGGAATGTCAGCCAAGCAAGTCTTTAACAGGAACACAGGAGAGCGTCTCTATAGATGTGACCAAGGTGAAGGCAGAGATCATCTGGACTGGACGGCTTAAGTAGGCAGGACTGACGAGCAGGATATCATCAACAGGTGAGTCACTATGGAGAGATAGGAGCTGGTAATTAGCTGACAGCTGAGCAGCCAGCTTTGAGAAGGAAGGGCTGAGCCCAGCCCTGACACATACACAGGGCATACTACCCATTCCACATCAACAAGGCAGACCCAACTCAAGCGAAATGCCCCTGGTGCTCACTACCACACCCCACATTGCTTCACCGTATCTGGGAATGCCCAACTATCAATACTTACTGGGACTCTGTGCTGACCTTCATCTCTAAAATCAATAAAACTTGGATACCAAAAAATCATCCTGTGCCTGTTCGAATACGAACCACCCTCATCCACATCATCAGCAGTGGGACCACTCAACATTTCACAATGGACTCATATATGTCTCCTAGTTGATCGCAGGACTATTATGTCTCATTGGATTAAATCAACACCACTCAATTTACCGGCAGTGAAAAAAGCTATATTATCACTTTTCTACCTGGATGGGCTGGACACCATCATACTGAACTTTCGCTCTACTTCATGCTTTTTCGCAAGATGGTGTAAATAAATGGAGTTCACATTCACCCAAAAGGACCTACAGGAACTTATGCAACCATTTTGCTTTACAGACTGGTATCTTAAACAAAATCTTACCAATTCCCGAGGTAATCTCAAACTGTCCAACTTGTCTGACCCCTCTGCTTTTCTACCACCCTAGAACAACCACAACTTCATGAAGCACTTTGGCGACCATGACTCTTTCCTATCCAAAACAAGTAGCCTCATCCTCTATTATTGTTGTAGCTAGGCCAGTCTCTGAGATCACTAGTTAAATACATCAAACGTTGCTTCCACTCCTGCAGGTACTAATGTCTAAGGTGTTGTTTTGTTTTGAAATACTTTGTTGTATTATTGTTGTACAGGTAAATATGATTCCCCTGTCATCCTCCCCTTTCCCCATACCTCCCCCACGCCCTCCCTTTCCTACTCATGATCAAACTTCAATTGTTTATTTGATTATACATGTTTCAGAGCTAATGAGCTCTATACCATTGTAATGTACAAAACCCAATAAATATTTTTCAAAAAAAAAAGTAACCCACATACACACTCACATATAGAAACAAAACACACCACACACATTTAAAACACACACTTATAACAAAAAAAAATATCAAACATTCCAATGAATAATATTAATGCATTAAAATCAGTCATCCATGATAAAACAATTAATGGCAAAGTAAATATTCAGATCTCTAGGACCCAGAACCTGACTAGTAAAAATTATTCATAATTTCTTTTGACTTAATTTTCTTTAAACATTGCCCCTGGTTAGTATTTTTGAACCTTCACCATCCCCCCAAAACCTTTGTTTAGCAGGATCTTTATTATAACAAATTTAAAATGCTTGGATATGCTGTGTTTTGTGTAACCCCCTTTTGATATTATATACAGTATATGTTCTCTGATCCAGATAACATTCTGCAGCCAATATACTGAAGCTCACATGGACACTTTAACATATATATTACCCCTTCTGCTGAGCATGAGATAAAATCTCTGTAGCACCCTTTTAGGTAGATTCTAGAGAGAGAGCATAGTTTTGGGTTTCCCTGCATACCAAGGAGGCTATTAGGTAAATTTAGGTGTTCTCTGCCTACTAGGGATGAGCCCGATGTTCAAGCTGAACGTTTGGCTTGAACATTGGGTGTTCGCCTGTTCACCAAACAGCGAACATTATGCGGTGTTTGCGGCAAACTCAAAAGCCGCCGGAACACCGTTAAAGTCTGGGACACTAACATGAGAAAGTGCTCATTTTAAAGGCTTATATGCAAGTTATTGTCATAAAAAGTGTTTGGGGACCTGGGACCTGCCCCACGGGACATGTATCAATGCAAAAACATTTTTTTAAAATGGCCATTTATTTGGGAGCAGTAATTTTTTTAATGCTTAAAGTGAAACAATAACAATGAAATATTTGTTTAAATATCATATCTGGGGGGTGTCTATAGTATGCCTGTAAAGTGGCACATTTTTCCCGTGTTTAGAACAGTACCACAGCAAAATTACATTTCTAAAGGAAAAATTGTCATTTAAAACTGAACGCGGCTGTAATGAATAGTCGGGTCTCAGCAATATAGATAACACTCATTGAAAAAAAGGGCATGGGTCCCCCCCATCTATTATCAGGCTCTTTGGGTCTGGTATGAATATTAAGGGGAACCTCAAACCAAAAATGAAAAAAAAATTGTGTGGGGGGGTCCCCCCAAAATGCATACCAGGTCCTTCAGATCTGGAATGGAAATTAAGGGGAACCTTGCACCAAAATTTAAAAAAAATGGTGTGGGGTCCCCCCAAAATCCATACCAGACTCTTATCTGAGCTCGCAACCTGGCAGGCCACGGGAAAAGAAGGGGAAACGAGAGAGCACCCCCCCTCCTGAACCGTACCAGGCCACATGCCCTCAACATGGGGAGGGTGCTTTGGGGTCTGACGGGAAGCCCCCGTGGTGTCAGAGGGGGCGGGGTTATCCAGAAGAAGCATCAGTCGGTGGGAGTCTCCCATAGAGGCAGAACGGTTGCAGCTTTTTTTTTCTCTTTCGGTCCATCGGGCAGCGTGAATTTACATTGGCGGACATTTTTATTTTTTTATTTTTTAATAAAGGACTTGTCCCAAGCTGTCTCTTGTCTTGTTTACCATTTTTGACACTTTTTTGTGAAATGGTAGGGGTACAATGTACCCCGATACCAATTCACATAGAGGGGGCTGGGATCTGGGGGTCCCCTTGTTAAAGGGGGGTTCCAGATTCCAATAAACCCCCCACCCGCATACCTCCACAAATACCCGGGCAAGGATTGTGGGGATGAGGCCCTTGTCCCCATCAACATGGGGACAAGGTGCTTTGGGGGGCTACTCCAAAGCACCCTCCCCATGTTGAGGGCATGTGGACTGGTACGATTCAGGAGGGGGGTTGTTCTCTCATCCCCCCTCTTTTCCTGTGGCCTGCCAGGTTGCGTGCTTGGATAAGGGTCTGGTATTGTTTTTTTGGGGGATCCCTACGCCATTTTTTTTTACATTTGGCACAGGGTTTCTCTTAATTTCCATATCAGACCTGAAGGACCTGGTATGGATTATGGGGGGACCCCCAAGCTAATTTTTTTTTAAATTTTGGTTCAGGGTTCCCCTTAATATTCATACCAGACCCAAAGGGCCTGGCAATGAACTGGGGGGGAACCCATGCCATTTTTTTCAATGAGTTTTATCTATATTGCCGAAACCCAACAATTCATTACAGCTGCGATCAGTTTTAAATGACAATCTTTCCTTTAGAAATATCATTTTTTTGCTGTACTGTTCTAAAAATGAGAAAAATGCACCACTTTACAGGCATACTATAGACACCCCCAGGCACTATAATTAAAGGAATATTTCATTTTTTTGTTTCACTTTAAGCATTTAAAAAATCACTGCTCCCGAAAAAACGTCCATTTAAAAAAAAACAACGTTTGCATTGATACATGTCCCCTGGGGCAGGACCCAGGTCCCCAAACACTTTTTATGACAATAACTTGCATATAAGCCTTTAAAATGAGCACTTTTGATTTTTCATGTTCGTGTCCCATAGACTTTAACGGCGTTTGTGTGTTCTGCCAAATTTTTTGCCTGGTCGGTATGTTCTGGTGCGAACCAAACCGGGGGGTGTTCGGCTCATCCCTACTGCCTACCAGGGAGCAGGGATCCATTGATAGGGTCTGCTCATTATGCTCAGATGCTGCTCATGTTGTCTGTCTGTTTCACACTAGGATGAGGAATATTGGACAGTGGGGGTAAACTTGACAAATGGGAGCATAGGCGTAGTTACAGCCTTGGTCATTGGCAGAAGCAGGTGCTTCAGGGCATGCTGGGTGACTGTATATATGCCTAGGGCACATGTGCTCAGGCTTTTCGGGTGGAGAGTGGGGTCCCAGAGGGCCGGAACTGCAGCTGCTGCAACCCAGATGTCTTGTAGAACTGACTAGGAGGGAGACACGTCTAGAAGGATCTGTTCCTGACTACTGTGTCTAGGGGCCTGATGCATTGAGTCTGCTGCCAGAGCAAGCAAATGACTTATTCTCCCATACAACTTTAGTGTGGTCCAGCAGGAAATCTGCTATCCAACTTAATTTAATTGGGTCAAGTGAGAGTTGTCCTCATCTGTGCATAGTTCAAGTTGGAGTATCCCATTAATTCCTTCTTCTATCCAAGTTCTACCAATAAATAAAAAAAAAAAACATATACCCTAGACTGATCGTTCGATAATGAGCAGAAGAGTGTGTGGGTTATAGTGTGAAAATATCCAAATGTCTGACTGCAGGGTAATCAGAGGGAGGCCCAGAGAAGACCATACTCAGCAACCACTAGGGTGCAGTGCCACATCTCTAATCTCATATTTCTTCCCTACTGTGTGTACTCTAAAATCTTCCCTCCTAAAGGTTAACTTGAACTTTTATTGAAGTTGTTCTTGTACTTGTACTTGCAAGTTGTACTTACCTTCAGTCCCATTCCTGTGTTTTTCACTATGTGGTCCTGCCTGGAGTCACACAGCCTTTGCAAGAATAACACCCTGGATGGATCCTGTGTCTAACATGCACGCACGCTGCAGCCTCATTCATTCCTTTGCATTGTCCATCTTTTGTAAAAGTGTTCATCTTATTGTAAAAAGGGCATTACATATGCAGGCTATCCAGAAGGATAATGGACAGAGTCTCAAAGTGGACCTTTCACTTATTTTACAAGTAACATTGCTCTGTGCAATGGTTTTGTGGGCTAAATACAGTAAAATACCTGTTGATTTTTCCAGAACTCCACTGCCCTGGTTTACTGAACTGCAATCTAAAGCAATGTTACTAGCCTATCCAACTATCTTCTGTGAAGTACAGTGGGGAAAATAATTATTTGATCCCTTGCAGATTTTGTAAGTTTTCCCACTTACAAAGAAATTAAGGGTCTGTAATTTTTATCATAGGTAAATTTAAATGATAGAGACAGAATATTAACCAAAAATCCAGAAAAAACACATGCTACAAATTAGGGTTGCACTGATACCGATACTAGCTGATACCAAGCATTTGCATGTGTACTTGTACTCGTGCAAATGCTCTGATGCTTGACCTGATACCTGGACAGTTAGGGACGATCGGTGCGGCGGTGGGGGAGTTACAATCACCAATCTCCCTGTGTGGCTTTCAATAAAGAATCTGACATTTGTCATTTACCAGACCCCTGCCATCTCACTAAAGCCCCTGCCCCCCCAACAGGGTTGATTAAAAAGATAAATAAATAAAGGAAACATTATAATAAATAAATATTTAAAAGTAAAATTGTAGTGCTGAATATTAGTGCAATTGTCACATGACATAAAAAAGTATCGTAATCGGTATCGGCGAGTACTTGAAAAAAAGTATCGGTACTTGTACTCGATCTTAAAAAAGTGGTATGTGTGCAACCCTAATACAAATGTTATAAATTGAGTTGCAGTTCAGTGTGTTAAATAAGTATTTGATCCCCTGCCAACCAATAATAATTCTGGCTCCCACAGACTGGCTACAGTATGTGCTTATGTGGTACACAGATTAGTCTTGTCAATTTAAGAAGGTGCTCCTAATGACAACTCGCTATGTGTATAAAAGACAACTGTCCACAGAATCTCTTTCTTCCATTCACACCTCACCGTCATGGGCAAGACCAACAAGACCAAACATCAGGGACAAGATTGTAGACCTGCACAAGGCTGAAATGGGCTACATGACCGTCAGCAAGAAGCTTGGTGAGAAGGAGACCACTGTTGGAGTGATTATTCGTAAATGGAAGAAATACAAAATAACCATCAATCGCCCTCGGTCTGAAACTCAATGCAAGATTTTGCCTTATGGGGCAATGATGATCATGAAAAAAGTGAGGGATCAGCCCAGAACTACACAGAAGGAGCTTGTGAATGATCTCAAGGCAGTTGGGACCACAGTCTACAAAAAAACTATTGGTAACATAATACACTGCCATGGATTAAAATCCTGCAGCGCCTGCAAGGTCCTCCTCCTCAAGAAGGCACATATACAGGCCCGTCTTAAGATTGCCAATGAACATGTAAATCATTCAGAGAAGGATTGGGAGAAAGTGCTGTGGTCAGATAAGACCAAAATTGAGCTCTTTGGCATTAATTCGACTCGCTGTGTTTGAAGGGGAAAAATGCTGACTATGACCCTAAGAACACCAACGGACTATGACCCTACGGTCAAGCACGGAGGTGGAAAAATTATGCTTTGGGGTTGCTTCTCTGTTAAAGGTACAGGCTGACTTTTTCGCATTGAGGGGCCAATGGATGGAGCCATGTATTGTAAAATCTTGGATAAGAACCTTCTTCCCTCAGTCAGAACACTGAAGATGGGTCATGAATAGGTCTTCCAGCATGACAATGACCCAAAACATACCGCCAAGTCAACAAAGAAGTAACACATTTAGATCATAGAGTGGCCTAGCCAGTCTCCAGACTTTAATCCTATAGAAAATGTATTGAGGGAGCTTAAAATTTATAGACCGTTCATTTCTTTGTAAGTGAGCAAACTTACAAAATCTGCAGGGGATCAGATAATTATTTTCTCCACTGTATGAAAGACCTCTTTCTGTTATAATAGGGTTGGGGAGGGGGAGAAGTGTTTTAGTTCACATTACAAGAGCAGCTATGGTGATAGCAAGGCTCCTCCATAGATACAGTACAGTGAGAATTGTCACTCTACTGAAGGAAGCTTGTTGCTGGCAGAATCACTGGGTGAGAATAAATTAAAAAAAGCCTGATAAAACAAAGCTAACGACCAAAGGAATGGTAAGCTGCAATATATTATTTGTTTGTTTTAGGGTATGGATACCAGCATATTAGTGGTGGTGATTTGAAATTTGCTTTTATAAAAATGTGAAATGATTAAAAAATATTTTATTGATTATGTTTTGTTTGGGCATTTGTCTTACATTAAATTATTAGGTTTTTAAAACCATGCTTCCCCTTTCCTGCTCAGCAGTATACTTACTTTTAATTTGCTAATGAGTTTATGAGCCAAAGTAAATACAAGGTACTTTTAATTATAAAAGAGAACTTGACTCTCTCCATGGGCCAATCAGTGTGTTTGAATAGCCTTGGGTGAAATATGACTCCCAAAACTTATAGCTTACACAGCATTTTTGCTCCCCTGGGCTGAAAGGTGATGAGGGGTAGTTATAAGAAGCACAGATTACGGTAATTTTAAAATAAACCCTATCTTAAAAAAAAATGCATGATAATTGCTATTGCTGGGTTCCATCTGGAAATGCTAGTTGCCTTTCTGTTCTACTGACCCCCTGGCTTTAGCTTTTTGATTCACTAACCCTAAACAAGAATGCAGGAAAGTCACAATCAAGTCAGAAGGCCCGATTTGCCTAGTTTTCTGGGTCCATGACCTAAATTACTGAAGCCATAATGTTAGGATGACAGCCAGGCAGTGTATAGAAAGAGAAGTAATCAATGATGGACTCCATATTTCTTGGGCTTTAAGCTAGTAAACTAGGTGTAAATGTCACATGACATGTCACATTGCACAGTTTTGTAATCTGAAATACAATCTAGAAGGGAAACAAAAAGGCTGTTGCCTTTTCTTATGTATACAGGTATCCTTTCCAACATTTTGTGAGCTTTAGACAAAATAATATATCAATATTTAGAAAGGGGGCTGGAAGTAATACACAAAGCACCTTATGTCATTAACCAAATATTACCATGTGGCCATATTAGACCAATGATATCACCAACATCCCCACCTCTTTGTTATGTGCAGCTGCAAGGCAGGGAACTCCCCTGCCACAGCTAATTGAGCCAGTGACCTGCTAACATGTGACCATTATTGCAGGTTCAGGCCATCCTGGGTTTGGCCCAAACCTTAGCTCATCCCTAGAGTTTACACTTATGCCCTGTACAATCGGTCGGATTTTCCGACGGAAAATGTGTGATAGGACCTTGTTGTCGGAAATTCCGACTGTGTGTGGGCTCCATCACACATTTTCCATCGGAATTTCTAACACACAAAGTTTGAGAGCTTCCTATAAAATTTTACGACAACAAAATCCATTGTCGGAAATTACGATCGTGTGTACACAAATCCGACGCACAAAGTGCCACGCATGCTTAGAATAAAAAGCTATTGGCTACTGCCCCATTTATAGTCCCGACGTACGTGTTTTACATCACCGCGTTCAGAACGATCGGATTTTCCTGACAACTTTGTGTGACCGTGTGTATGCAAGACAAGTTTGAGCCAACATCCGTCGGAAAAAATCCATGGATTTTGTTGTCGGAATATCCGATCAATGTCCGACCGTGTGTACAGGGCATTAGAGGTGTTGCAAAATTGTCAATGCCTTGACTCATCACTAGTGAACCCTAAAAGTATAGACTACAAATATGCAGATAGATCAGCATGTAATATAAGAACTCTTACAGTGTGGGATAGCCTAAACTCTAGGCATTGGTCAACTTGGAAATTGTACTCTATTTTTATAAAACATACAAGGTCTTGATAATACGGTCTGGAAATGCAACCGGTAAATGTTAGCAGGTTGTTAACATAAAAGATGGGAAGTTTAAAAAGCAAGCGAAATGGCTTCCGATAACTTACTTTATCTAATGCAAAGGAATATAAGTTTATAGTCCGAGTTATTATTACATGTTTATAGAAATCACCATGTACACAGGTAGAAAAGTGAGACAGCAAACATAGTATACTCATTGCCTCATTATTTTATTACTGATTCATGAATGGTTGCCTTCAGAGATAACCAGTTAAAAAAACAGAATGGGCGTTTTACTAAAGTCTGGAACACTAGACAGTCTATTCATAAAGGATTTCCTGTATGATACAAACAGTGAATGTTGGCTGATTGATCATTAAGCACCTATATTTCATAGCTATTTGCCTATAATTTTCAAAGAGGGTTTTCAATCAGCATGCGACATAACAGAGAGATTCCAATTATGTGATTTGTCTGTCACATTTAATGTCAAAAAAGACTCACCCATCGCATCATCATACAACATAATAGATTCTAATTGCAAACAATATCTGACCATCACACTTAAAATAATCAAACAATCAGCATACAACATAATAATTTCCAATTGCAAGCAAGATTCCCTATTTATATTGGGACTTTAAAGGCACAACAATATTAAACTACAAAAAGGTAAGTTTGTTTAGGGGTTTTTTATTTATAAAGTATAAAAAGACAAATGGACAAACATAGATGTTTAAAAACACATCAGACTAGGCATAAGACCTAATATTGGTATACCGTATGAAACCTATCCTGCAAGCTTGTATCACTTAGTCAAAGTGGAGGAGAGATACTTCCCCAAACGTTACACAATAGATAGTCATACAGCTAAAACAGGCAAAATGCTGCAGGTTTGGTGATCCACGGTGGGGTGCTCTCTGATTGCTATACATGTTTCGCGTTTCACAGAACGCTTCCTCAGGAGCTAGAGATTCTAGATTAAAATACATAAAAGAAGACAATAGAAAAAAAACAAATAAAGGCGGTAATGTAGTCCTTTTGACTAGATCCCTCTACGAAAACATGTGTTTAACAATCTTATCCAACAATAATTGGTATCGGGAAATTCCCCTATCATACACTATATCCTTTAAGAACCAGTTCCTAGACAATATCGGAGATGCCTACTTAAGAGGTTTAATCGACAAAGACACCTACGAGTACCTGAATGTTCGGTCTCCCAGGGTGGCGACATTCTATGCACTTCCTAAAGTGCATAAGGACCCGGTGTCGCCCCCTGGGAGACCGATAATTTCGGGTATTGGTAGTTTAACAGACAACGCTAGCAAACTTGTAGATGCTACACTTATGCCCCATGTCATGGCCTTGCCGTCATACACCAAAGATACTTTAGATCTTCTAAAACAGATTGAGGGGTTGCCGGTCGCTCCTGATTCCCTGCTCGTGACACTGGATGTGGAGGCTCTCTACTCCAGCATCCCTCACGAGCAGGGAATCGGAATGGTCCGCACCTTTTTGTACGAGGAAGACCACCACCATTGGAAATATAACGAGTTCATTCTGAGGCTACTCAACTTTATTTTGACTCATAATGCTTTTGAATTTATGGGTTCCCACTACCTCCAGGTGCAGGGTGTAGCCATGGGCACCTGTTGTGCCCCTGGCTACGCCAACCTGTACCTGGGGGGGTGGGAACGTCACCTGTTCTCTCGAGACCAATATGCAGAATATATAGATCAAATTTTGATCTGGAAACGCTACATAGATGAAATTTTTATCATTTGGACAGTCACTAAAAAGACTCTAAAAAAATTCATACAAATGTTGAACGTCAACCAATTTAATTTAAAATTTACATACCACTGCCATAATGATACTGTCAACTTCTTAGATCTCGAGATCTACAGGGACGTTAACAATACCCTATCTACAAATCTATTTAGGAAAACCACAGCAGGAAATACACTGCTACATGCCACAAGTGCACATCCTCCCCCCCTTATTAGAAGTATACCGTACGCACAGTACCTTCGCCTTCGTCAAAACTGTACGAGAATGACGGATTTTCAACACCAGTCCAACTTACTCAGGTAACGGCTTTTGGCGAGAGGCTATAGCCGGTCCCTCCTACGCAAGGCCTTTAACAAGGCCAAAAATTAAATCACGGACTGATCTTTTGTATGCGAAAAAAACTCAACCACAGAAATCCACGGTTAGAATGATCACCAAATTCTCTTCCCACTATCATGACATCAACAATATCCTTAAAAAACACTGGCATTTTTTGACAGAAGACCCTATTTTAAAGAAATATGTTAACACGTATCCTGAGGTAGTTTACAGACGTGCAACTTCTCTCAAGGATAGACTAGTATCTAGTCAGTATAAGACCCATAACTCTATTGCCCCACAGCTACCAAGGGGCACAACGCCCTGTGGCAGTTGCTCATTCTGTCCGTGGATATCCTCTGAATGTCCCATTCTATTACCTAATGGCGAAACCCACCATCCTAAATTTTCAGCTACATGCTCCACTCAAGGGGTAGTTTACTTGATGAGGTGCACCTGTGGGGTTTTTTATGTGGGGAAGACGGCCAGACAGCTAAGGCAAAGAATCAATGACCACGTTTACTACTCAGGGAATGGGAAGATGCTCACTCCAGTGAGCAGACATCTCGATTCATACCACCGTTTTAATACGTCTTCCATTTCCTTTGCTGTTCTGGCCATCGTCCCCCAAAACCCCAGAGGTGGTGAATGGGACAAACTTATATTACAAAAAGAGACCCTATGGATTGAGCGGTTAAATGCTACTAGGGCACCGGGTCTGAATGAATCTCATTCATATAGACCATTTCTCTGAGTCTACGCCTATGACTGACATGAAGTCCCTCTAATATGCGCCAGTTTAGTCATAAGAACCACTTATGCAATGAAAATAACTGTTGATGACATGATACGATAGATTATATCTGAACCACTTCTAATTTCCAGATCGATGTAATCATGTGTTCTCCCCCTCTTTGAAATGTTTAAATATCATTGGTACTGTTTATTTGTATTTATTGAGCCCCTATGGGATATTTTGTTAATAGAATAATGTTACAAGCACCGTGTACATTTGTTTCTATCCCTTTTTCCCCGCCATCTTGATGTCTCAGGGACCGGTTCCCTTAGTGTTGGTCTCCATCTGCTACACATGGCCCCTGCTCGGTGAGTTCCGTTGCCCCGCGCCGCACATCCGGTTCGACTCTTTGACCGGATGTGCGGCAATTGGCGGAGACACGGGGACTTCCTTCCCCCAAATCTCCGCCTCTGCTGCCTGCGTATTGGCCTGGCCCCGCCCCCTGTCACGTTATCTCTTGGCGCATGCGCGGGATTCCCCCGACATTGCGTCGTCTGTACGTAGGGGCGACGTGACGCGATGCATGCGTGGTAGCCTGCTACGGGGCCGGAACACGGTGTGCGCTTCGGAGCCGACTGTTTCCGGCCTGGGTCACCTTATATAGGGGCCAAGTACTGTCTGCCCTTGTGTGCTCACAGCACCGGTCCTTGCCTGACCGGACGGCGCATCTACATGGTCTCTCTCAATTACCCGAGGGTAAGTTCAGGTCACTCACAATTATACTCCTTTGGTTACAAGCAAACTATTACTACTTTGGTATCCCTTTTAACTGCAATATCTTACAACACTAATGTGTTTGTTTACCTTTCTCCCCCTCTGTATACACCAGCACTATAACTATAAAGTTTCTGCTTTCCTATTCATGGATACCTGATGCTACATTTCTCTGAGAGATCCCAGTTTGTGGCCGGCTGCTGTCCTCATTATACTTCAGACAACAGTTACTTTTGATCGAATCGCAATCATATGCACCTTATCATCATTGACAGTCTCTGATCTTACCATTTTCAAATGGTAAGTGAATCTTACTTTCCCATACACCTTCCATACATTTTTTCTTCTTTTCTCCTACTTTCCCCCTTTTCTCCCCCCCCCTTTTTTTCCCACCCCCGCTCCCCTCCCCTCCCCCTCCCTTCCCCTTCCCCTTCCCCCTTTTCCCCCTCCCCCCTCTCCTTCTTCCCTTTGATTCCCTTTTCCGATCCCCATTTCTCCCCTTGTTTCTTTTTTCTTTTTTCCTTCTTCCTTCTCTTTTTCCCCCGCTTTCTTTTTCCCCTTTCCCCCCCCTTCTCCTTTCCTGTCTTGTTCTTCCCCTCCCCTTTCCCGCCCCCTCCCTCTTCCTTCCCCTCCCCCCTCCTCGCTTCCCCTTTCCTTCTTCCTTTTGTTGTTTCTTTCCCCTCTTGCACTAATCCATTATAAAATCTGATTATATACTATTTATACACACATACATATGTATAATATTTGAAATCTCATTGAAGTATGTACTCTTTGTCTCCCCTAATTTGGCTGATCCTGACCCCCGGGCCTCACTATGTGTCATTTGGAGACCATAATCTTGTATAGGGCCTGTCCCATGAGTCATTATACCTGGCAGTGGTTATATCTATAGTTCTGAAATTTCTATGTATTTTTTGTAGTGTTTGCATCCTTTGAATTTGTTTTTTTTTCTGTTGTCTTCTTTTATGTATTTTAATCTAGAATCTCTAGCTCCTGAGGAAGCGTTCTGTGAAGCGCGAAACATGTAGAGCAATCAGAGAGCACCCCACCGTGGATCACCAAACCTGCAGCATTTTGCCTGTTTTAGCTGTATGACTATCTATTGTGTAACGTTTGGGGAAGTATCTCTCCTCCACTTAGACTAAGTGATTTGTTTACATACTTATAATCTTTCCATTGCTATACAAGCTTGCAGGATAGGTTCCATACGGTATACCAATATTAGGTCTTATGCCTAGTCTGATGTGTTTTTAAACATCTATGTTTGTCCATTTGTCTTTTTATACTTTATAAATAAAAAACCCCTAAACAAACTTACCTTTTTGTAGTTTAATATTGTTGTGCCTTTAAAGTCCCATCCCTAGACTCTATGTATTCATTACTATAATGTTGGGGACGCTGGCACAATTTTCTACCTAGTACCTGCAGAGTCACCCTGCATTTTGAGGTACTATAGCACTAGGCCCCCTGTTTAATGTCCCTATTTATATTTACAATTTGAACAAGATCAGCAATGGCATTACACACATAGTGAATTCACTGAAAATGATAGCTGAATACTGTAAAATACAAACAGACTAATGTCCAGCAAACACTTATTGTGCAAATTGCACAGCAAATCCATTAAAAATAGACCTTTAACCAGTGGCGACTGGTGTTTATTTTTTTCTGGGGTTGGCCGGCCGGGTCACGAAAGTCATGGGTGGCACCACCTTCCCCAGCCCCACACTTACCCTATCTCACAGGCGGCGCGGCGGGCGGTGTTAGCTTCTCTCCGGGCTGCGGGCTGCTTGTTGGCTCGGTTCCCGTCTTTTCCCTCCTCTCCTCCAAGCGTCTTCTCCCTCCTCCTCCTCCAGCTGGCCAATCTGATTGGATCTCCTTCTGGCCAATCGGGTGACGGGTCTCGTTACCAGCTTCCTGATTGGCCGGGAAGAGATTCAGTGTTACAATAGTGAATATTCATTCGCTATTGTAACACAACTGGGTGGGTTTGGAGCACAGTGCTCTGTGCCCCTAGACCACCCTATTTTGAAGCCTATTAGAGCCTCTGCCTCTAATCACATGCTTAAAAAAAAAAACCATTGGAATCCATGCGCCTGGTGTCCTGCATGTAGAACAGGGGGCCGGACGCATGGATGGTGGGGCGGCGCCCGTGCACTCCTAGTGCACGGGCCACCACTGCCTTTAACTACATTTATAGTGATCTATGAATCCCAAATATGGACATGACCATATTTGGTCAGTGACGTTACGGGGATCCCCCACCCCTTTGTTTATTTTTAGCCACTTACCGACTACCTAACTATGAATGTACGTCATGATGTACATCGCTGCAGCTAGATGCCGTAACCTCTGTATCATTTTGTCTCCTTGGTGGCCGGCTTTCCGATAAAAGTAATCCCAGCGGTTGATTCGCCGCTGCTTCCCAGTGGTGACCGGGCAAACCTTACCAATCGGTAGCTCCAGAAACCATCCGGTGCGGGCAGTTTCTTCACATAGAGATAAGCAATGGCAAGATGGCCACCGCTCATCTCTATGCCCTTGGAGTACCGCAGCGATGTTGATGTCACTTATGGTTCTCAGGCCATGTAAACAAGTTTTTTTTTTGAAGCAAAAGGATACACTTTTTTTTAGATTTTGCTTTTGAGGGTAATGGAGAGATCTGGGGTCTTTTTGACATAGATACCCAAACTGATTTTTGATGTCTTCCTTTGTAAACACCAACTTTATGCTTATTGGCACACAGATGGTTTCACCATAGCTAGCTAGGGATGCTGTACACTTGATGAACCTTCATAATTGGTGGAACAGACTGAAATCTTTCAGTTTACTGGTATTTAATTTTTTTCCATTATGCTTCAAAAATACACTATATTACCAAAAGTATTGGGACACCTGCCTTTACACACACATGAACTTTAATGGCAGCCCAGTCTTAGTCTGTAGGGTTTAATATTGAGTTGGCACACCCTTTGCAGCTATAACAGCTTCTAATCTTCTGGGAAGGCTGTCCACAAGGTTTAGGGGTGTTCCTATGGGAATGTTTGCCCATTCTTCCGGAAGCGCATTTGTAAGGTCAGGCACTGATGTTGGACGAGAAGGCCTGGCTCAATGTCTCTGCTATAATTCATCACAAAGTTGTTCTATCAGGTTTAGGTGTGGACTCTGTGCAGGCTAGTCAAGTTCATCCACCCCAAACTCGCTCATCCATGGCTTTATGGACCTTGCTTTGTGCACGGGTGTGCAGTCATGTTGAAACAGGAAGGGACATCCCCAAACTGTTTGCACAAAGTTGGGAGTGTGAAATTGTTCAAAATGTTTTGCTATCAGTGGCGGCTGGTGTTTTTTTTTGGGGGGGCGGCAAACAACCACCCCCCTGGTCAGCCAGCGGCTTTTCGTTATTGTCACACAACTAGGTGGGCGCAGTGCTCTGCGCCCCGAGACCACCCTTTTTAGAAGCCTATTAGAGCCTCTGGCTTTAATCAAGTGCTTAAAAAAAACCCCACCCCCATTGGAATCCATGTGTCCGGCACTCTGCATGTAGATTAGGGGGCCGGACGCATGGATAGGGGGGCGGCGCCCATGCGCCCCTAATGGATGGGCCATCACTGCTTGGTATACTGATGCTTTAAGAGTTCCCTTCACTGCAGCTAAGGGGCCAAGCACAACCCATGAAAAACAACCCCACACCATAATCCCCCGTCCACCAAATGATTTGGACCAGTGCACATAAAAACATTGATGAGCGAGTTGACCTCAACTCGATAAAACACCTTTGGGATGAATTAGAGTGGAGACTGCGACCCAGGCCTTCTCATCCAAGTTAGTACCTGACCTCACAAATGCGCTTCTGGAAGAATGGTCAAACATTCCCATAGATACACTCCTAAACCTTGTGGACAGCCTTCTCAGAAGAGTTGAAGCTGTTATAGCTGCAAAGGGTGGACCAACATAATATAGAACACTACGGACCAAGACTGTGTTGCCATTAAAGCTCATGTGCGTGTAAAGGCAGGCATCCCAATACTTTTGGTAATATAGTGTATACTTTTTAAAAAAAGCAAATTGCCAGTTCTGAACCCACAAATCTCATGGTGCGAACAGACTTGGCAAACTGGCAGTAAAGGGGATTATTACCAATACAATCCTCCTTTCCAGTCCAGTCAGTATCGTCTGAATTACTTTAGTCTTTACTTACGGTACATTCCCATCAGTTACACATTGCTATCATCTTTGGCGGGTTCTTGTTTTTCATGTATTAAATGTGTAGGGTGACATGTTAAGTCTAGTAGAAAAATGACGGTAATGTCAATATATTACACAACTTCACGTGAAAAATAAAGAAACTTTTTTCATACCACAAAGACACACCTTTCCTCCATATTGTTTTCAAGCTGGATTGGCTTTGTTGTTAAAAGGATATCATTTACCTTTAACGATACAGATACAGAAAAAAATAGGTTTTAGCTTATTTTATTATTACAAGCTCACTTCTTCTGTGGTTACAGCCAAATAACGTCTGTTTGGTTATTGGAGTGTTTTCATCATTTTTTATAACCAGATGAGTGTTATATGTGTTTTTTTATGTTTGCAGTGTTCTACCTGTTCTACCTGGAAATCTTGTCTTAAAAAAATCACTGATCATCTAAGGACTCATTCATTAGTCCTTAGATGTGGTGGCCTTATTAGTTCTCCTTTTCTGCCTTTTTTTTCTTTTATTGTCAACTGGTAATCCTGCCAGTAACACACTCCCTGTCCTGGATAACAACGCTCACTCTCTGTACTGTATCTCAGGAGGAACAGCTTTGACACCTTAGGACAGAAACACATGCCCCTCAGGACACAAAGGAAATTTGTGTAATTTTAAGGTGTATAATTTCAAAAAGAATCAATACACAAATAACTGTTAAAATCAAGCATTATTGTAACAGCTCAACCAAACATCAGGTTGGATTGTTAAATAAAAATAACAGAACGGTGAACAATATAATGGAGGTGGAGGAATGGATGACCACATGTAAAGGTCAATATAGTAAGTTCTATGCTGTTTGGGCCACACGGATCCATTATACTTCAGGGGCTTTAGGGACTCCGCAACCCCTTCACCAGCAACTTCAATACCTCCAATGGTGGAGGTCTGACCGTTGTTCGCAGCTCCTTTTTCTCTATAGGCCCTGAAATGTATATATATGAACCAATACTTCTACTGCCTATGATTTGATTTGACTTGTCGCCTTTTAAGTTGTTTTCCTTCTTTGTTTGATTTTTCTTATATTGTTTTGTTTATGGATGCTTGTCTATTTTTGCCTTCTTTACAGCATGAGATACACAGCTGATGAGAACTCACACAAAATGATGTGATATTCCTTCAGAATTGGCCCTACAAAGGCCCAAACCATTGTTGTGGGTTAATTTTTACACTGGTGTACAATTTTGGTTCTCGGTCAGATTTTTGTCATATTATGTCATAATATTTTGGCTGCACTGACTTTATGTATGGTAATGGGTTTTTTTTACTTATATGTATGGAAAATCTTCCTATAAATAAAGATTACATAAAAAAAGGGGGGGGGCGTGGTTTGGCCAAGCGAGAAGATGGCTGCTTGATTGAATAGCTCCCGTCATTACCGATCTTCCGACACCATTACCGGAGAGACTCGCCCGCTAGGATGGGGACAGCTTCACGGCAATCCTCAGCATCGAGATCCCGCTCTCCCCATAAACTTAACGGGAGTATGAGCCAAAATATTCCTGAAATGTTAAGGACACAGCGGGGCAATATGGCGACATCCCACCACAGACCCTCACAGACCCCAGCTACACTACTGACGGGACCTATACCCGCACCTCAGAATTCGCCACCGGCAGTATCAGGCAATCATGACGGCCCTCAGCAACCATACCTCAACATACACCACCTGAGTACCATTGCCGCCAACATAAAAGATACCCTGTCAGCCGTCATTGCTGAACTGAGACTAAACATCCACGCGCTGACTGACAGGGTACATGAGATTGAAAAGACTACGGCACAGCATGATACTGTTATCCGGAAGACGACAAGGGGGATTGACATGCACACCCTACAACTGAGGGAGGTCCAACGCCACATTGAAGACCTCGACAATCGTGGCCGCCATCATAACCTCAGAATTAGAGGCATGCCTGAGGCGATTGACTTGGAACACTTGACTCCTGCTGTCACTGACCTATTCAAAAGCCTACTAAACAGACCATGTCAAACCCTGTTTGACATGGAGAGAATCCACAGGGCCCTATGCCCCAGAGGTAGGGAGACTGATCCCCCTAAGGATATCATCTGTTGTCTTGTGGATAATAAGTTGAAAGAAGAAATCTTACAGCAAGCGAGAAGCAAACCACAAATACTACATGAAGGAACGCACATTCAGATTTTTCAGGATCTGTCAAGCATCACCCTGCAGCATCGTAGGGATCTAAAACCATTACTAGAAGTACTACTCGCAAGCGGGATACAATGTAGGTGGAAATTCCCCTTCTGATGTCGGCCACCCACCTAGGCCGCACGGCTCTACTTAAAGTACCGGAAGATCTGCGCCCATTTTGCAACAGCCTGGGCATCCCCCTAGTGGAGGTTCCTAATTGGTACGCTGAATACCGCCACTCAACTGCAAGAAGACACGCATCCCAAGAAGAACCGATGGAAGCACAAGACAATCGGCATCGCAGGAGAAGATCTCCATCAGGTACCAGATCACACACCGCCCATCAAGGCACGAATCACGGGTATGGCTCTTCTGACTCCCCACGACCTCGGAGAGCCCGGATAACTATTGAATACCTATCATAAATCCTGACATAAGTTCCATGTCGCCTCGTTCCGGCTCAGTTCAATAATTTCAGCTGTTTTTGACGCTATACTAGCATTACCAAGACTGCTCCTTAACATTTCTAATTTCATTCTGTATATGATAGACCAGGACACTGCTATAATGGCTAGATGTACTCTGCGCCTGCACTGATGGCCGCTGATGCTGCTTCTCTCCCTTCCGCAGCATCTGCCTACCCACTTATACAAAAACTGTCAGCTTTCACGAATGACATACTAAGCTCCCTCATCCGTGTCCCGCTCATACACGTGGAACATATTGACTTTTTTATCCACATGGGAAAGACATACTTCCAATACTTTACTGGAAAACAGACTTACACCTTACACAGATATTATCTGTTCCACCGAAGGATCCCAGAACTGCCATTGTTCTTTATATTATCTCATTATACCATGCGCAGCAGGCTATATTTGATCTAAGTAATGTATAATAGAAATATAAGGTGGTTGTCACTTTATCATCTCATTACATAAGGAACCGCATGACTAACTGACTGACACCGGTCATATATCCCTACTCAAGATCTATACTTTTTATTTCTTCTGCATAAGTTCTGGACTTACTGATAGGGCCCAGCCACCTTTACAACCACCCTAGCCATATACCTAGATCGCATAATACAAGGATTGCCATGATCACACAAGAATTCCACTGTAATTACTGTACAATATACATGATTGCCTTCACGCGCATATTCATACCCCTAAAAACGTAACATCCATCTAATAACTACACTAGATGGCTAAGTAGCTCGCGATATAGAGGTATCTTCTGTGTTAGGATATTACCAACCCCCACTCAGTGTAGTAAATCAGTGCTGGCCTGTGGTAAGGCCAGAGCTCACTGGTAGCTCGCTGTACTTATATAACCTCATTGAACGGATACGCAAACAGTACTTGACCTCATTCGAAGGTAATCCCCCCCCCCATTAAAACAACCCTCTCGTCCCTATTATGGCAGCCACCAATACCACTAGCTCACCTGGCTCAGGAAACCACTCTGCTCACAGGTTAAACTATGCTCGGTGAATATGCGGTGATTGAACACCCCTGAGAAAAGATCCCAATTACTCTACACATTACAGAAGAACAAAACTCACATAGCGTTCATTCAGGAAACCCATTTCTATTCTGACAATATCCCCAAATTTTATAATCATCACTTTCCTACGGTATACCACGCCTCCAATGATACCTCCAAAACAAAGGGAGTTGCCATATTAATATAAAAAAAACTGCCCCCTACAAATATCGGAAATTTAAACGAGATGTTAATGGACGGTATTTGTTCCTTAAGGGAACACTACACAACAAACACATTACTCTGGCTAACTTATACGCCCCTAACAAACAACAAGTCTCCTTCTTCCGAGAAACTTTACATTTACCCACTGAATTTTACTCAGGAATCCTCATTGTTGGCGGGGACTTTAATGTTGCGCTCACCTCGACCCAAGATTCCTCTACTGGGGCGTCTTCCATGCCATGTAGAGCCCTGAGAGCTATCAAAAAACACCTACAAGAACTAACCCTGCATGATACATTGCGCACGTTACATCCACATGACAGAGACTTTACGTTCTACTCATCACCCCACAAAAAATACACTAGAATTGACCACTTTTTTATTTCCCAGAAGGATCTAACACTTCTCACAAAAGCAACCATAGCATAGATCCTATGGTCCTCTCAGACCATAGCCCCATTTCTATTACCCTAACTCTTCCAATGACTTGTGTCCCAAATTAGATCTGGCGTCTTGATAATTCTCTCTTAACGGACCTTGAAATTACACAAAAAATAAATACTTACAGAAAATGTCACTGAGGAATCCACACCAGATAATGTCTGGGCTGCACATAAGTGCGTAATGAGAGAAGAATTCATCTCCTTTGCTGCCGCCAGAACCAAATTAAAACAGAATCGTATTGCCGCCCTATCCATTAAAATTTACACCCTAGAAAAGACACATAAATTATCCTTAGCCACTAAATCGCTCGCAGAACTTTTGGAGGCGAGAAGGGAACTCCGGGAGGAATTGGGTAAAACAATGAAACGTAAGTACATTTTAACACAAAAATTATTCTACGAGTTTGGAAATAAGTCTGGGGAAATGCTAGCCAGAGCATTACAACACAAAAAGGCAGTAAATACCATACACATGATTAAAGATCCTGCTGGCAATACCTTTGTATCCCCAGAAGATATTACTACCCAATTTGTCCAATATTTCTCCAAACTTTATAATCTACCCCCCACGACCACAACAGGCCCCACTTCAGACAGACACGAGGCCATCAAAGAATACTTATCACAACATTGCTCGTCCTCCCTCTCCCCAGAAGATTTGGTGAATTTAGACTGTCCTATCAGTGTTGAGGAAACTTCTATGGCCTTAAAACTTAAAACAGGTAAAAGCCCAGGACCAGACGGGCTGACCGTAAGTTTATTACAAAATTTTTCACAAGATACTCACCCCCCCATTTCACTACGACATTTAACTCACTATCTTCCTCCCCGCCAATCAACAGAGATCTATTAGAAGCCCATATCACATTAATACCGAAACCTGGCAAAGATGAGACGATAGTATCTAACTACAGACTCCCTCCTCAATGTGAATGTGAAACTCTACACCAAAAATACTTGCTAACCGCATACTTTCTCTCCTCCCCAAACTAATTTCCCTCAATCAGGTAGGATTTATTCCTGGTAGAGAAGCCAGGAATAACACCTTAAAAGCAATCAACATCTATCATTGGCTGTCAACATCCTCCAAACCAGGGTTCTTTCTATCTCTCGATGCGGAGAAGGCGTTCGACAGAGTGGCATGAGACTACATGTTAGCAACATTGCAAACCATGGGGTTTCCTGCACACTTTATTCAATTGATCTTAGCACTTTATTTTAACCCCTCGGCTAGAGTAAGGGTCAATGGCCACCTGTCGGACGCCTTCTCCATTTTGAATGGCACACGTCAAGGATGCCCTCTATCTCCTCTCATCTTTGTACTCACCCTAGAACCCATACTATGCAAACTCAGGGCTAATCCCAACATTAAAGGCATTGATATCTGTAACAAAAATTACAAAGTCGCAGCATATGCGGACGATATCCTCCTCTTCCTCTCTGACCCTTTAATCTTCATACCCAATCTGCTCCAAGACTTTATCCTTTTTCATAAACTTTCTAACTTGCAAATTAATTTCACGAAATCTAAAGCACTTAATATTTCCCTCCCATCGACGATAGTGACTCAATGCAAATCTAATTTTCCTTTCAGCTGGGAACTCCAGGCCCTCACTTACTTGGGTATCCATCTCCCCTCTAACCTAGAAGAGCTATATGATAGAAACTATCTGCCAGTATTACGAAATGTTCAAAAGGATCTCCACAAATGGACCCCGGGCCAATTCTCCTGGTTTGGAAGAATTGCCATTCTAAAGATGAACATTCTACCCCGTATATAATACATATTGCAAACCATACCAATTAAACTTCCCGCGTCATTTTTTGTGACTTATATAAGAATGTGCAGGAATTTTATCTGGGCTTCCAAATCCCCCAGATTAAGCTGGGACAGAATGACTCTCCCCAAACTGAAAGGCGGCTTAGGCCTCCCTGATATACATAAATATCGCGCTGCATGCATCTCACTAGAATTATTGACTGGCACGTCCACAAACTCACTAAAGATTGGATCACTATTGAAGAGTCTTTTGCGCAGGTACCTCTCTCCCATCTACCATGGATTGACGCTAACACAATACCTAAAGAACGCTTGACACACCCATTAACGGGACCCATGCTTTACACATTTGGTACAACATCCCACACACTCAAATGGAATCCCCCTCTAGGCCCGATGACCCCTATCAACGATAACCCTGCCTTTCCACCTGGCTTATCGCTCCCTAACCTGAATCACGACAGCGCACTACCAACACCCAGAGCCTATCAGTTCTTTCAAAATGATGCCATCCTACCATTTAACGCTCTGTCGTCCCGCTTTCCAGAATATAACATCCCCTTCTACAAATTTCTACAAATCAGACACTTTCTAAATAGTGCCAGACCCATCACACAATGGTATAGGGACCAAACTCCCTTTGAAGCTCTATGCTCCGGTACAGAACCTCAAAGTCATCTTATTTCCTCGGTTTACTCGCTTCTCTTTAGTGACCACGACCCTAAATCCAACTCAATCAGCCAGAAATGGGAGAGCGAACTCCAATTAGACCTACCCAAAGAAGAATGGGAAAGGCTCCATCAACATCTTGGCACAAGAAAATAATTACAAAATATACTCAAGATGGTACCGTACACCTGAAAGGATTCACTTATAACGGCTTTACCATTATGCTGGAGATGTGACGTGGGTTCCCTACTCCATATCTGGTGGGATTGCCCTCATATAAAATCATTCTGGAATAAAGTTCATAATACAATCTCACACATCACGACATATACTTTAGACTTCACACCAGCTCAATACTTGTTACATCACACATCGATTCCCCAACACACTTATAAAAAATCTCTCATGCTTCATCTATTAAATGCACCTAAACAATGCATACCAATAAACTGGCGGAATACCAATCCACCCACCCTAGCAGACTGGTTGAAATGTATAGAGAAGATCTCAGAGATGGAAAACTTAATCCATCAAACTAAGGAAAACCAGATGAAATACCGAAAGACATGGGCCTGTTGGTTACATTTCAAAAACTCCTCGAAATATCAAGAAATTCTCCACAACTCAGAACCACACCACACGATAACTGTGTAGTAACACATCTCTTATGTTAACCATTTTATGCTGTAGGTACTCTACCCGCCATACCTACCCACACACTTTCTTCATCATCCCATCTTCAACTCCCCCCTTTCAATATTCTGAAGAAGAGCTACCTGATTACCCACTAGCTACTAACACACGTTTGCTATCCGACAAATGCTTGGTCCTCACCTATGGGGCCAAATTCCAGACTCTCTACAATTGCATCCTCCTCTTAATTCCACGTGTAGATTCCAATGCCTTCATGGAAATAAGATATACAAAACCATATACTAGGCATAGAGGGCACGTATCTACCCCAGAGTAGATCAACACTGTTGACACAACATGAAACGATCACGCGGCCTCCTCCCTCGCACAGTATGATCCCGTTAGGGGTGCCTGGGATGAAGGCAGGCTCATCTTGATCTACTTGCTCAAAACGAATAGACCCTCCAATAGTGATCCTATGGATTTTCAAAACTGTTTAGATTCTTTTACATGACATTTCATAACCATTTAGTATGTTTCATCCATTCAAAGATTACTATGTGTACTAACTGGCTAATGTTATGTAATAATATGATTTTGAGCTACTCTACTTTGAAACTATATGACTTCATGTTCCGATTGCATCCGTTTTCATTTCTGTCATGATTTAATGTTACTATTTCATATATATCAATAAAACTATATGAAACAAAAAAAAGACAATAACAAGACAGTAAAACATACAGAGAATCTAATGCTTATAAGCACAGACCCATCCACATCATAGCAAAATTGTATTTATATACAATGTTGTATGCATCCATTGTATATTACATAATACAGACCATCTTGATATCTTATAAACCCACACATGTGTTGTGCCCTCATATAAATAATCAGTTATATTAAATCAAAATCAAAAAGCCCCAACACTGTCAAAACAATGAAAAAGAAGAGAAAAGAAAAAAGACAAATAAATCAAATGAGTCCAGAGCAAGTAAACTTTGCCAGTGAAAGTCTTTCAGAAGGTATATTTCAACCAAGACGCTGTATCCTGCAATTCAAATCCTCTTCAAAAATCATCACAAGTGCATCCAAATGTGCAACACAGATTCTGCTAACCAGAAGGTTAGACTCCTAATCCTAAGAGGTTTAACAGCGTTTATAGGGGACAAATCCCACCAATAGATGGATGGATGCATAAATGGATGAATAGATAGGACCTACAACCTCCAATTACACCACTTAATGGCTGGATGGATGTATAAATGAGTGTAAGCATCAACTCATCTTGCTAGGTATATGAATGGAAGTCAGCCTCCACAGCTGCAATTTTGCCATCCGATGGTTGAATAGATTAGAGCCTCCAGTCCCACAGCTTACTGCCCGAATGTATGGAAAGTATGTGTGTATGTCCACTAATACAAGCCGCCACAGAGAGTCGTTCTTCCCAAGTTCCTAACAGGTTAAACAGACATATAAAAGAGGAAGGGAGAATCCCTCATAGTGCATCAAAAGTCATATATTTATTTAATAAAAACAGGCATCTACTCACATGGATAAAAAGTCAAACAGCATGTACAAAAGTCCCCTTAATACACCCCAGCGGGGTCGTAATGACGTCACTGCTGAAACTGTCACTGGGGCAAAAGAGAATGTTGTGATAGCCAGCACAGAGGACCAAATATGCCCAAACTCAACAAATCACTAGAGGATGCTTCCTCACCATTAAACTGCTAGAGATAAACTTACCGGCGGCCTCATTTTCAAAGCCCAGTCCAACTAAGACAAGATAGGGCTAAGATGGACCTTACGGCCGCCATATTCCCAAGGTCCGATCTAGTCAAAAATAGAAGTTAAAAATTAAACCAAAGTACATCAATACCCTTACTAGGTTTATTTAAAAATAGTTTAATGAACCGCAGAAAAAAAGAGAGGAAAAATATAATCATGTTGTATAAATCTTAAGGCTAAAAATATTAGCACCATCTAGAGATGCATTTTGGCCAAAACATCAAACCGCTAATAAAATAATATAACAAAATGCTTAAACTTACACTTGTAAAAAAATATATACACTAAATATATATGCTCGCGCTAATGGTGTATCCAAAGAAATATAGTACAAAACGCAGCTGCTATACACAAAGTGCTAAACACTTGTGAAACATATGAATAAAGATATAGCGTTCACAAACACAATAGATGAAAATACAATAAATGGTGAACAAAGTCCAAATAAAAGTGACTAAAGGTGTTCCAATCCAAAGTGAAGGAAATATAAGGTGCTTCAGAAATATTCAGGTGTGCAATACCCCCTCATGTATCCCCACTCACCAGATCAGAACGACCCCCAGCTTTTCAGTCTGGTGGGTCACTTAAAGCTTGGTAAAGATATCTTGGGATGGCGGATATGGTGTCAAGTCATCAGGTCCAGAATTCCTTTATGAAGTTTCTCAGCCAGACAAACAAGTACCCAGAAGTAAAAAAGAATGGAACCGATAGTGAAGTACCATTAAAAAAGGTTTTATTGTAAAAGGGAGTGGGTACTTACAAAAGGTAAGATCAAGGCTTGTTTTATTATACCTTTTGTAAGTAGAGTGAACAAGTCTTGTGAACAAGTCTTGCTTTTTGATTGCTGGGTTGCATTTTTAGGTTCTTTTTGGGGCTTTCCTTGTAGCTTTTTAACACCCTTTTCTGACACTTTTTAAATAGCTAGTTTTTTTTTCTTTGCTTCCTTCAGCCTACTAATTAAGGGGAGTGGTTAATTGCTCACAGGTGCCTGAGGCCTATATAACCTTGTGTAGAATTCAGCCTGCTGGAACTCTGTCCAAGTGGAACTGGTCTAAGTGGTGAGTTAAAACCAGAGTTTAAAACAGGAGGTTATAACAGGGGTCATAGTACCTGTGTAGTGTGAGTACCTGAGTGTTGTCTGAGTAGTGTGTGTGGATTGTTAGTATTTGTGTATTGTGTACTGTATACTTGTGTATTGCGAGCGCACGTAGGTCTGCGGGTGCACGTAGGTCTGCGAGTGCACGTAGGTCTGCGAGTGGTCTGCGAGTGCACGTAGGTCTGCGAGTGCACGTAGGTCTGCGGGTGCATGTAGGTCTGCGGGTACACGTAGGTCTGCGAGTGGTCTGCGACTGCACGTAGGTCTGCGATTGGTCTGTGACTGCACGTAGGTCTGCGGGTGCACATAGGTCTGTGGGTGCACGTAGGTCTGCGAGTACACGTAGGTCTGCGAGTGGTCTGCGAGTGCATGTAGGTCTGTGAGTGCACGTAGGAATGTGAGTGCACGTAGGTCTGCGACTGGTCTGCGGGTGCACGTAGGTCTGCGAGTACCTGTGTACTGTCTTGTTGAGTACCTGTGTATTGTCTTGAGTATTAGTGTCAGGAAGCTAGTTGTTAGGTCATTTGGACAAGATATAATCCCCAATGCTCATTAAATTTAATAGGTATGATGCCCCGGCGCGTGTGGAGAGGCGACTCTTTGTACATCTTCCTTGCATTCCTTGATCATCCAATCGAGGGTGAATACTGCTGTGCAAAATGTAAGAGCATTGTTTCCCTGGAAGCCCAGGTTCTGAATCTGGGGAAGCAACTGTCAGCACTGAGAAGTCCCTCCATACTAAAGGAGAGCCAGGAATGTACACGGCAGGTGCCGGCAGGGGCCAGCACAGAGGCGGTGGAGACAAAGAGGTGCAGGCACTAGCAAAGAGTAGATGGGTGACAGTCAGGTAGGGTAGAGGGGGAAGTGCCAGGGAGGCCGATCCAGGGCTGGAGCATCCCAATAAGTATGCTCTATTGAGTGACATTGGTGAAACCAGTCAGGGACCAGCACTGCTGGAGCTGAGGGACTCTCCTAGATGCTAGGGGAAGAACTCCTCCAGTGAGAGTGGGGGGGAAGTGAAGGGAAAGGAAAGACAGATTCTGGTGGTAGGGGACTCAATTCTTAGGAGGACAGAGAGGGCAATCTGTGACAAAGACCTGAAGCGCCGAACAGTATGTTGTCTACCGGGCTCTTGGGTTCTGTACATCACGGATCTGGTGGACAGATTACTGGGAGGGGCTGGGGAAGACCCAGCTGCCATGGTGCACATTGGCACCAATGACAAAGTCAGAGGCAGATGGAGTGTCCTAAAGAACGATTTTAGGGACTTAGGAGCTAAATTGAGGAAAAAGGCCCTCCAAGGTAGTATTCTCAGGAATACTACCGGTACATCGAGCCACACCAGAAAGGTAGAGGGAGATGAGGGAAGTAAACAAGTGGCTGAAGAGCTGGTGTAGTAAGGAGGAGTTTGGGTTACGGGAGGACTAAGCCGACTTCTCAGTTGATAACCGGTACTATAGAAGGGACGGACTGCACCTAAATGAGGAGGGTGCAGATCAGCTGGGAATGAAGATGGCCAAAAAGTTAATGGGGTTTTTAAACTAGGTGATGGGGGAAGGGCTTAGAGGTAGAGATAGTCAGTGCTGAACATATTCCAGAGGGCAGTATTGGGGGCATTAGTGGTAGGTTGACCAAAGCACAAAAACCCAAGGTAAGTATAGTAGCAAGTCCTAGTTGCAATCTTGGAACACCCAATACGATGATAATATGCGAACAAGATGGGTGAACTAGAGATACTGTTGTACGAGGAGGATTTGGATTTTGTGGGAATTTCAGAGACCTGGTTCAACAGCTCTCTTGATTGGCTGGCAAACATTCAAGGGTATATTCTTTATCGCAAGGATAGAGACGGTAAAAAAAGGGGAGGGGTATGCCTGTATATCAAGAATAATGTACAAGTGAATGTGAGAGATTACATAGTTACATAGTTACATAATTACATAGTAGGTGAGGTTGAAAAAAGACACAAGTCCATCAAGTCCAACCTATGTGTGTGATTATGTGTCAGTATTACATTGTATATCCCTGTATGTTGCGGTCATTCAGGTGCTTATCTAATAGTTTCTTGAAGCTATCGATGCTCCCGGCTGAGACCACCGCCTGTGGAAGGGAATTCCACATCTTTGCCGCTCTTACAGTAAAGAACCCTCTACGTAGTTTAAGGTTAAACCTCTTTTCTTCTAATAGTAATGAGTGGCCACGAGTCTTATTAAACTCTCTTCTGCGAAAAAGTTTTATCCCTATTGTGGGATCATCAGTACAGTATTTGTAAATTGAAATCATAACCCCTCTCAAGCGTCTCTTCTCCAGAGAGAATAAGTTCAGTGCTTGCAACCTTTCCTCATGACTAAGATCCTCCAGACCCTTTATTAGCTTTGTTGCCCTTCTTTGTACTCGCTCCATTTCCAGTACATCCTTCCTGAGGACTGGTGCCCAGAACTGGACAGCATACTCCAGGTGCGGCCGGACCAGAGCCTTGTAGAGTGGGAGAATTATCGTTTTATCTCTGGAGTTGATCCCTCTTTTAATGCATGCCAATGTTCTGTTTGCTTTGTTAGCAGCAGCTTGGCATTGCATGCCATTGCTGAGCCTATCATCTACTAGGACCCCCAGGTCCTTTTAAATCCTAGATTCCTCCAGAGGTTCTCCCCTCAGTGTATAGATTGCATTCATATTTTTGCCACCCAAATGCATTATTTTACATTTTTCTACATTGAACCTCATTTGCCATGTAGTCGCCCACCCCATTAATTTGCTCAGGTCTTTTTGCAAGGTTTCCACATCCTGCGGAGAAGTTATTGCCCTGCTTAGCTTAGTATTGTCAGCAAATACAGAGATTGGACTGTTTATCCCATCCTCCAGGTCGTTTATGAACAATTTAAATAGAATTGGTCCCAGCACAGAACCCTGGGGAACCCCACTACCCACCCCTGACCATTCTGAGTACTCCCCATTTATCACCACCCTCTGAACTCGCCCTTGTAGCCAGTTTTCAATCCATGTACTCACCCTATGGTCCATGCCAACGGACCTTATTTTGTACAGTAAACGTTTATGGGGAACTGTGTCAAATGCTTTTGCAAAATCCATATACACCACGTCTACGGGCCTTCTAGATGGCAACTCACCTCCTTATAGAAGGTTAATAGATTGGTTTGGCAAGAACGATTCTTCATGAATCCATGCTGATTACTGCTAATGATACCGTTCTTATTACTAAAATCTTGTATATAGTCCCTTATCATCCCCTCCAAGAGTTTACATACTATTGATGTTAGGCTAACTGGTCTGTAATTCCCAGGGATGTATTTTGGGCCCTTTTTTAATATTGGTGCTACATTGGCTTTTCTCCAATCAGCTGGTACCATTTCAGTCAGTAGACTTTCTGTAAAAATTAGGAACAACGGTCTGGCAATCACTTGACTGAGTTCCCTAAGTACCCTCGGATGCAAGCCATCTGGTCCCGGTGATTTATTAATGTTAAGTTTCTCAAGTCTAAATTTAATTCTGTCCTCTGTTAACCATGGAGGTGCTTCCTGTGTTGTGTCATGAGGATAAACACTGCAGTTTTGGTTACTGAAGCCCCCCGATTCACTTGTGAAGACTGAGGAGAAGAATAAATTCAATACCTTCGCCATCTCCCCATCCTTTGTAACCAGATGTCCTTCCTCATTCTTTATGGGGCCAATATGGTCTGTCCTCCCTTTTTTACTGTTTACATACTTAAAGAATTTCTTGGGATTTTTTTTGCTCTCCTCCGCTATGTGTCTTTCATGTTCTATCTTAGCTGTTCTAATTGCACCCTTACATTTCTTGTTGCATTCTTTATAAAGTCTGAATGCTGAGGATGATCCGTCTCCACTTCCTCCCTCAGGTTAGGGGGCCTATAGTATACTCCCAGTATTATTTTCCCCTTAGCTTCATCCCTTTGGAGCTCTACCCATAAGGATTCCACCTCCTCTCTAGCTCCCTCAGTGATGTCATCTCTCACATTCACTTGTACATTATTCTTTTTTTTTTTTTTAAAGGTTAACTTTTATTATTTTTATAAGCAAATCCAATATTGGTTACACAGACGTACAATCATATCAAGCAGTGCTTTAGTCATATTACAATACGATGAACAGGTATATAGGTTTACATCACACATTAGTATAAATCGTCTTACATCATATTTTGTTGCAGTCAGGGGAAATTGCAAACAGTTGCTACAGCATATTATGCCTACACATCGCTTATAGCTTGTCAAGCAGGTGATATAGTGCTCTCCGAGCTTACCCATGAGTTCCACATTTTAAAGAATTTTTTGGGACATCCTCTAGCTCCATATGTTAGCTTATACAGTGGTATGGCTTGATTGATAAGGGTGAGCCAGAACTTTATAGTCGGAGTGGAATGGAATTTCCAGTGCATAGTTATTGTTTTTTTGGCATAAAACAGCACAATCCTTAAAAAAGACTGTGTATTTTTAGATAAGCCTTCATCATCAATGTAGCCCAATAGACATCTAAGAGGATTACAAATGTTTGGTATGTTAGCTACAGAGCTGATGAATGCCGTAACTTCTGACCAGAATTGCCGTATCGGGGCACATTCCCACATTAAATGGAAGAATGTACCCTCAGCCGCACCGCATCTTAAGCACAAAGGATCTGACAATTTCTTTAATTTAAATAGTAATTTTGGTGTGATGTACGCTCTGTATAACAGCTTTCTCTGGATCTCCTTATCTCTAGAGGAAATGACTGAGGGGACCTGCAAGGGAAGAATCTCCCCCCATATCTCCTCCGTCAACTCGGGTATATCTGCACGCCATGTGTGTTCAACATTACCTAGTCTGGTAGTGGTGGAGTGAAGCAGAGTTTTATAATAAGATGAGATTAATTTATCGTGAGAGGGATCAGTCAGCAGGAATTCAAGCCTGGAGGATTTCATCTCTATATTTCTTAGCCCAAATTGCGCAGCTGCTGTGTGTCTTATCTGCAGGTATTGGAAGTAGGCCGTCCTTGGGAGCCCAAAATCTCTCTGGAATTCTACAAAGGATCTAAACGTGTTACCCGTAAATAAGTGCGAGATTGTTTTCACCCCTTTTCTGGACCAATATAATCCGTCAGTTCTCTGATTAAATTCTGGTAAAGAAGGATTTCCCCAGAGTGGGGCATTGGGAGAATAAACAGCTTGAGTGCCGGTTTAATAATCTGCAGGGTCATGGATAAGATATTTACGCCCTCCCTCCCTCTAAGTGACAAACGATGTATTAGATTTTGGAGGGATTCGTATGAGGTGAGGATGGCCGCCTCAAGTGCAGTAGCTGCATTGTTGGCCTCCGGAAAGAACCACCAGTGAGCATGCGTTAATTGCGAGGCAATATAGTACGTTTGGAGGCATGGCAGTGCCAGACCCCCCCTCCAAAATAGGTCATTGTAAAGTATGTTTCGCAATCTTCACCACACCTCCTTTCCATAGAAAGTTGATAATTATGGAGTCTATTTCTTTAAATTTAGCTTTGGTAATATAAATTGGTGAATTACTCAGGATATAAAGGAATCTCGGGAGGTAGATCATCTTGAAAACATTGATTCTTCCTAATAACGTCAGAGGGAGAGTATTCCATGTTTTCAGGGTGGATTTTAATCTAATGATAGAGGGTCTAGATTAATCTTAGCATATCAGGAGATAGGGTGTTCGATCAGAACCCCTAGGTATCGAAAGGTAGTTACTATTTGTAATGGACATTCCGGGGGTAATATTATTTGTGATTCTCGGTCAATCTGAAACAGAAGGGATTTATCCCAATTGACCTGAAACCCTGAAAAGTGACCAAAACACTGGATAATCTCCAACAGGGCTGGGAGAGACGACTGAGGGTCCTCCAGATATATCAACATATCGTCTGCATATAGGGAAACTTTTTCTTCTAGGCCCCCAGTCATCAGTCCCTTAATCTCCCCACTGGATCTCACCAACGCAGCCAGAGGTTCTATTGCCAGTGCAAATAGGAGTGGTGACAACGGGCATCCCTGCCTTGTTCCTCTCTTTATTTGGAAAGCGTTTGATATAGACATATTAACCCTTAATCTAGCTATGGGTTTAGAATAAAGGAGCTGTACCCATTTTATGAAGACATTGCCAAATCCAAATTTGGCCAGGACTTCAAACAGATATGGCCATTCGACTGAGTCGAAGGCCTTATGAGCATCCAACGACAAAACTGCTCGGGAACCAGTTCCATCATGTGATGTCTGTAAGTTAGTATATAATCTTCGCAGGTTTATAGAGGTTGATCGTCCAGGCATCCCCCCCATAATGGATGTAATTACCACGTTTAAGCGCCTGGCAAGCACTTTAGCCAGAATTTTAACGTCTGAGTTGATAAGCGAAATTGGTCAGTATGATTCACATAGAAGGTGATCTTTATGGGGTTTGGGAATTAGAACTATCAATGCTTCTGACATGGAGGGTGGTAGCTGACCTGTTCTAAGGGCATAGTTGTACATCCGCAATAGATGTGGGACTAATAGATCCCGGAATTGCATGTACCACTCAATAGGGAATCCATCAAGGCCTGGGGTCTTGTGTCTGGCAAAAGATTGTATTGCTTCCTCTATTTCCTCCGTCGTTAACGGAGCGTCAAGCTCATCAGCCTGATTCCTCATCAATTTCGGAAGTGAAACCTCTGATAAATAGTCATCCAGTTCCACTATTGTATAGTGAGCTCTGGTGGTGTACAGAGTGGAGTAGAAGGTAACAAACTCCTTCATAATATCTTCATTCTGCTCAACCATCATGCCCGTTTGAGTTTTTATTCTGGGAATATTACAGGGTTGATAATCAGGCCTAGCCAGATACGCTAATAGGCGGCTATTTTTATCCCCAAATTCAAATATACGTTGATTTTGATATAGTAATTTTTTCTGTGTACGTTCTAGGAGTACCAGTTCCAGTTCTCGAGCCTTGTGTCGCCAGACAGCATGTGTGTCAGTAGTGGGGTTTGTAGAGTACTCTGTTTCCGCTACTCTAAGTTCTCCCTCTGCGTCCATTAACCTGGACTGTGACCCCTTGTGGGCCCACCCAATGGCAGCTGCAAAAGAGCCACGGGTAGTGACCTTGAAGGCATCCCAGACCACCGGGACATCTGCGCTGCATCTGTTGATTACCCAGTATGATTTCATATCTGCCATACTTTGATCTAATACAGCTTGGTCTGCCAACCATAATGGGCTCAGCCTCCATACCCGATATGAGGAAGATGTATTCAGGGCTAGGTCCACCATCAAAGGCGCATGGTCAGACAGAGCCCTAGGTAGGTACTTAATTCTGGTTACAAGACTGAGTAGATCAGATGAGACCAGGCATAGATCTATTCTTGATAAATATTATGAGTGTCAGACTGACATGAGTATTCCCTTATATTCGCATGTTTCCATCTCCAGGCCTCCACCAAATCAAATTGGACCAGAAAGGATCCTAGAGGAGTTGAGGGCAATGTAGCGCATCAAAATCTATCCATAGAATTATCTAAGACTGTGTTGTAATCCCCAGCTAATAATAAAGGGCCTTCAGCAATTTCAAGTATCGTTCCCATCACCTTTAAAAAAAATTTTTAGTGAAAGGCGGTGGGACATAGATATTCGTCACAGTATAAGGTTTGCCCAGTAGTTCCAGTACCAGGATCACAAAACAGCCATTGGGATCCAGTTTTATGTGTTTGATGGAGATTGGTGCCGATTTGGCAATAAGAATAGATGTCCCGCGGGCATAGGAGGAGTAGGTAGAGTGTAGAGCGTACGCTATTTTGGCTCTTTTGAGGGCCATCACCCTGGAGCCCTGGAGATGGGTTTCCTGGAGAAGGATTACATGCAGTTTATATCGTGATAAATAATCAAACATTATTGAGCGTTTTACCTTAGAATTAAGCCCCCTAACATTCCATGATACCAGACGTAGAGTATTCATTGTTAAATATAAGACATGAGTTTGCACGACCACCCATCCGGATAACCCAGAACCCACCAGGTTATGGGGACTTGATCCTCCCGATAGGTGGTGGCGCAATCTGAAAAAATATTGATGAAAAAGTAAAAAAAATAATAATAACAGTAATGTGCTTTTTGACATACTGTATATACCTGAACATCTTGACAGCCTGGAGGGCCTATAGACCTGTGAACCAAAATTATGAAAAAACATTTGTGTAGCCAGAACAACAGCAACACCTGAAACATTTCCCAACCCAACCAACCCACCCTAACCCTCCTGGCTCCCATACCCAAACTCATGAGAGCTTTGATCCCTTAACTGGAACTGTAAAGTAGGGGGTATCTAAACCAGTCTCGTGGTCAACAAGCTTTAGGTAGCACAAACAAGGGTGGTTGTGAACACAGCCCACCACCCATGTTCGCTCCTTGGACTAAATGAGTAAATAATAGCCCGGTCTTAATGCAATGTCATCCTATGTATCAGAGGTGCGTTTCTAATTTTGGCTTGCATTTCAACAATAATGATGATCAGCCAGACAAGATGATATCAGTGATTTTCCTTTCAAACCTCATTAGAATCTTCAACCTTTTTGTAATCTGATGGTTGCATAGAGGGATATGTCCTTTTCTTATTATAGGCTCCTATTCTGTTTCGTCAATGTCATAGGGCAGCAATTCAGGAATGTTAGCAAATGGAAAGTTCTGCTAGTATCTATTCGGTGGAGTAAGGTATATGTTCATCGAGGAGGGGATCTCCGTTGTGGGTTTCTTCTATCGGATGGACCCAGTGTGTCTGTCCAGTGAGCTGCTTCTTTCGGATCTGTGAAAAAGTGGGCCTTACCCTGATGGATAACCCGTAGGCGCGCCGGGTATAGCATACTATAAGGCAGTTGTAAGTCACGTAGGCGCCTTTTAACCGCCAAAAAGGTGGCTCGTTGCTTTTGCGTGGCTACTGAAAAATCAGGGAAGATGGTAATGCCATTACCATTAAAAAGTATGTTCGCTTTTTCTCTGGCTGCCCTGATGATGGCCTCTCTATCTCTGAAATATAGTAGCTTAATAAGCATAGCCCGTGGAGGCGCCCCAGGGGGTAAGGGGTGAAGTGGGACTCTGTGCGCTCTTTCAATGACAAACATTTTGGAGAACACATTGGCGCCAAAAGTGGATGTCAGCCATGGCTCCATAAACTGTTCTGGGGCTTTACCTTCCAATCCCTCTGGAAAGCCTCTGTGATTTTGTCAGATGTGTATTCTTGGGCCTGACGCAGCTTCCTGACTGATCCCTGCAGGGGACGCGTGTCATCCTCTAAATCTCCTATCCGCTGCTCTGCATTTTGTATTCTGTGTCTCAGATTTTGCACATCATGTTTAAGAAACGACAGGTCTGTCTTGATGGAGTCCATCTGAGTGGTTAGAGAGGCATGGCTGTGCTGTATAGCCTCCATTATTTGAGAGAGGGATGGCTCTGCAGGGCCGAAGGCCGCATCAGCAGTGGGATGGGATGCTGGGTCAGTGTCCTCTGAAGGGAAGAAAAGCAGGGGGTCTTCAGGGCTGCAGGAAGGGGCTCGCTGTAACTCACCCTTCCCATGATGTTGCTGGGCCGGCAGAGAGGTGGATGAATGGCTGTGCTTCAGAGCATGAGGCCGGCCGGCGCCATTTTGCTGCTGCTGAGACGCTGGTGTTGGCGGATCAAATCCCAGGGCTTCCTCCATGGCGGGGCCGCATTTAACCATCACAGGTTGCTCTTAGGAGTCTCAGGGATCTTTGGAGGCTGAGGATGGTATCAGATGGCGACCGGGCTAGCAGGATGATGACAGGATTGAAGCGGCATGGACGGAGCTCAGGCTTCTCACGTCCTCACATCCCGGATGTTGGCCATGCCCCCCGTACATTATTCTTGATATATAGGCATATCCCTCCCTCTTTTTTACCCTCTCTATCCTTGCGGTATAGGGTATACCCTTGAATGACATCACTAAGGGAGCTAGGGAGGAGGTGGAATCCCTATGGGTAGATCTCCAAAGGGATGAAGCTAAGGGGAAAATAATACTGAGAGTATGCTATAGGCCCCCTAACCTGAGGGAGGAAGGGGAGACAGATCTCCTATCACAATTTGGATTAGCAGCAAGGATGGGAAGTGTTATCATAATGGGGGATTTTAATTATCCAGACATAGACTGGACGGAGGGAACCGCGCATTCATCTAAGGCTCGCCAGTTCCTTAATGTCTTGCAGGACAATTTTATGGGTCAGATGTTAGACGCACCAACTAGAAATAAAGCATTACTGGATCTACTGATTACCAACAATACAAACCTGATCACGGATGTGGAAATACGGGGCAATTTAGGTAACAGCGATCACAGGCCAATTCGTTTTAGTATAAATCACACAAATAGGAAACATAAAGGGAATACAAAGACACTGAATTGCAAAAGAGCCAACTTCCCTAAACTACGAACCTTGCTAGAAGGCATAAATTGGGATAAAATCATAGGAACAAAGAACACGGAGGAGAAATGGGTTTGCTTTAAGAGCATATTAAATAAGGGCATTAGCCAATGCATCCCATTGGGTAATAAATTTAAAAGAGCGAGAAGTCCTGGATGGCTTAACTCCAATGTAAAAATGCATATAAAAGCAAAGGAGAAGGCCTTCAAAAAATACAAGGTTGAGGGATCATCATCAGCATTCAGTCTTTATAAAGAATGCAACAAGAAATGTAAGGGTGCAATAAGGACGGCTAAGATAGAATATGAAAGACACATAGCGGAGGAGAGCAAAAAAAATCCCAAGAAATTCTTTAAGTATGTAAACAGTAAAAAAGGGAGGACAGACCATATTGGCCCCATAAAGAATGAGGAAGGACATCTGGTTACAAAGGATGGGGAGATGGTGAAGGTATTTAATTTATTCTTCTCCTCAGTCTTCACAAGGGAATCGGGGGGCTTCAGTAACCAAAACTGCAGTGTTTATCCTCAGGACACATCACAGGAAGCACCTCCATGGTTAACAGAGGACAGAATTAAAATTAGACTTTAGAATTTGTTCATAAACGACTTGGAGGATGGGGTAAACAGTTCAACCTCTGTATTTGCAGACAATACTAAACTAAGCAGGGCAATAACTTCTCCGCAGGATGTGGAAACCTTGCAAAAAGATCTGAACAAATTAATGGGGTGGGCAACTACATGGCAAATGAGGTTTAATGTAGAAAAATGTAAAATAATGCATTTGGGTGGCAAAAATATGAATGCAATCTATACACTGGAGGGAGAACCTCTGGGGGAATCTAGGATGGAAAAGGACCTGGGGGTCCTAGTAGATGATGCAATCATGCAATGCCAAGCTGCTGCTAACAAAGCAAACAGAATATTGGCATGCATTAAAAAGGCTATCAACTCCAGAGATAAAACGACAATTCTCCCGCTCTACAAGACTCTGGTCTGACCGCACCTAAAGTATGCTGTCCAGTTCTGGGCACCAGTCTTCAGGAAGGATGTACTGGAAATGGAGCGAGTACAAAGAAGGGCAACAAAGCTAATAAAGTGTCTGGAGGATATTAGTTATGAGGAAAGGTTGCGAGCACTGAACTTATTCTCTCTGGAGAAGAGACACTTGAGAGGGGATATGATTTCAATATACAAATACCGTACTGGTGACTAGGGAAGAGCTTCGAGTTCGAGTCGAACTCATGTTGGACTCGAACATCAGCTGTTCGCCAGTTCGCTGAATAGCGAACAATTTGGGGTGTTCGCGGCAAATTCGAAAGCCGCGGAACTCCCTTTAAAAGTCTATGGGAGAAATCAAAAGTGCTAATTTTAAAGGCTTATATGCATGGTATTGTCATAAAAAGTGTTTGGGGACCTGGGTCCTGCCCCAGGGGACATGGATCAATGCAAAAAAAAGTTTTAAAAAGGGCCGTTTTTTTCGGGAGCAGTGATTTTAATAATGCTTAAAGTGAAACAATAAAAGTGTAATATTCCTTTAAATTTTGTACCTGGGGGGTGTCTATAGTATGCCTGTAAAGGGCGCATGTTTCCCGTGTTTAGAACGGTCTGACAGCAAAATGACATTTCAAAGGAAAAAATTTTTTTTTTTTAAATGGCGTGGGGGTCCCCCTAAATTCCATACCAGGCCCTTCAGGTCTGGTATGGATATTAAGGGGAACCCCGGCGCCAAAATAAAAAAAATGATGTGGGGGTCCCCCTCAAAATCCATACCAGACCCTTCAGGTCTATGGATTTTGAGGGGGACCCCCATACCCTTTTTTTTAAATTTTGGTGCGGGGTTCCCCTTAATATCCATACCAGACCTGAAGGGCCTGGTATGGAATTTAGGGGGACCCCCACGCCATTTTTTAAAAATTTTTGTTCAGGGTTCCCCTGTGGGGAAATCCCATGCTGTTTTTATCAATGAACTTTTATGTGTATTGTCGGACCAACAATTCATTAATAGCCGCGAGTAGTTTTAAATGACTTTTTTTCTTTTGAAATGTCATTTTGCTGTCAGACTTTTCTAAACACAGGAAACATGGGCCCCTTTACAGGCATACTATAAACACCCCCAGGTACGAAATTTAAAGGAATATTACACTTTTATTGTTTCATTTAAGCATTATTAAAACTCTGCTCCCGAAAAAACATCCATTTTTAAAACTTTTTTTTTGCATTGATCCGTGTCCCCTGGAGCAGGACCCAGGTCCCCAAACACTTTTTATGACAATAACTTCCATATAAGCCTTTAAAATTAGCACTTTTGATTATTCATGTTCGAGTCCCATAGACTTTAACGGTGTTCGCGTGTTCGAACAAATTTTTTGCCTGTTTGCATGTTCTGGTGCGAACCGAACAGGGGGGTGTTTGGCTCATCCCTACTGGTGACCCCACAATAGGAATAAAACTTTTTTGCAGAAGAGAGTTTAACAAGACTCGTGGCCATTCATTAAAATTAGAAGAAAAGAGGTTTAACCTTAAACTACGTAGAGGGTTCTTTACTGTAAGATCGGCAAGGATGTGGAATTCCCTTCCACAGGCTGTGGTCTCAGCGGGGAGCATCGATAGTTTCAAGAAACTATTAGATAAACACCTGAATGACCACAACATATAGGGATATACAATGTAATACTGACATATAATCACACACATACGTTGGACTTGATGGACTTGTGTCTTTTTTTAACCTCACCTACTATGATACTATGATACTATGAAGTACCCATTCGTTTTTGTCCCTGTTTGTCTGAGAAACTTCTTAAAGGAATTCTGGACCATGATGTTTAGGGGAAAACTGTTTATACAGGCTATGGCCATGAGAGCCCTTCTTAATATTTACTAGGTGCTTTCCAATCCTAACCTGCGGTTCCCTTCTTAGTCCTGCCTACATATTGCAGGCCACAGGGGCACTACAAGAGGTAGACAATATTCTTGGTAGAGCAAGTTATAGAATCCTTAGGTTCATTAGGCAAGGTTATCTTTAACCACTTCATTACCGACGTATTGTAAAATGACGTCCACAGATGGGATCTCCAATCCTGGGTGGACATCATATGACGGCCTGGGCTACCCGGCCGTCTAGGGGGCGCGCGCTCGTGCCCGCCACGTTGCTCGGGACCCGGTGCATGTGCCCGGTGGCCACGGTGTCTGCCGGGCACCCGCGATTGCTGGATAACCGGGCAGGACCGTGGATCTGTGTGTGTAAACACACAGATCCACGTCCTGTCAGTTGAGAGGAGACCGATCTGTGTTCCCAGTACAGAGGAACACCGATCGGTCTCCTCCCCTTGTGCGTCCCCTCCCCCTACAGTTATAATCACTCCCCCAGGAAACTTTTAACCCCTCATCTTCCCCTAGTGGTTAACCCCTTCCCTGCCTGTCACATTTATACAGTAATCAATGCAATTTTATATGCATATAAAATGTGTCCGCCATAATGTCGCAGTCACGAAAAAAAAATCACGATCGCCGCTATTACTAGTAAAAAATGCCATAAATCTATCCCGTATTTTGTAGGCGCTATAACTTTTGCGCAAACCAATCAATATACGCTTATTGCGATTTTTTTTTTACCAAAAATATGTAGAAGAATACGTATCGGCCGAAACTGAGGAAAATTTTTTTTTTTTTTTTTAAATTGGGATATTTATTATAGCAATTGAGCAATTATTTTTTAAATTGTCGCTCTTCTTTTGTTTATAGCGCAAAAAATAAAAACCGCAGAGGTGATCAAATACCACCAAAAGAAAGCTCTATTTGTGGGGAAAAAAGGACGTCAATTTTGTTTGGGTACAACGTTGCACGACCGCGCAATTGCTGTTTAAAATGCGACAGCGCTGAAAACTAAAAATTGGTCTGGGAAGGAAGGGGGTGAAAATGCCCTGTATTGAAGCGGTTAAGAAGGCTCCCAATTTGAGGTATTTGATAGCTCCAAACATGATAGAATTCACCTTCACATTAATCTTTCTTTGAGAATCTAAGGTTTTTTTTTCCATGTAGACATCATGTTTGGATCAAATGCCTCAAATCACAGCCATCTTTATTCATGTCTAATATACAATGTATACAGATCCTGGGTTGGATAAATGAAATATGCTATGCTGTCGATGGGTCTGTACAAATGAGGTCTGTGTTCATAAGGGTTAGGTGCTCCATATGTTTTTACACTCTTGTTTTTTTTTCTTTTAACCATTCAACCTGATGTTTGGTTGTGTTGTAATAATAAACGTTGGATTTTAACAGTTATATATGTGTGTTAATTCTTTAAGAGATCATGCACCTTAAAAATCTTACAAATTGTATTTCTGTCCTGAGGGGCATATATTGATATGTAATATTATTGTAATATGGTGGTCATTTGCTCCACTTATACCCTTGGCACTGATATGCCCTAGGGCAGAAAGTGTGTTAGGACTACAGAGCATGTCTCCTCATCAGAAATATTCTGCAGTCCACAGAGAGTTCAGGAAAGTTCTCTTTGAAACCTTTCAGAGAAAATAGAACATATGTAACTAAGTAGACATAAAATTATATTATATGGTATTTAGGTATTTCTGAAATGTGCAATTTGGCAAAGAATGTTGTCTGTCGCTGCCTTGGGTCTTTCCTTGAAGTATGAGTGTGTAAAACATTGTAAGCGGAAAACAAGCTAGATAACATTCCATACGGCTTGAATGTCTTAAAGTGACTGTAGTTAGCGTAGGCAAATAAAGCATTTGTATATTGCACTGTTTTGTAAATTTTATGACGTTCCCAGTGAATTCCTTTCTTGTTAATAATGATTTGGTTGAATTTAGCATTTTTGTTTTTGTGCCTTTTTTAATCCATCATTTTCTCTTAATGAAAGACATCCCAACTGACAGACCAATGCCACTTTAAATCAATAACTGTAGCAGACAAATAATTTTAAAAGCAATCAAAAGACATGACTGGCTAACTACATTCACTCTATGAAATGAATAGCCACAAGCCATTGTAGCTTGGGTAAATAATTATGAGGCGGTCTTGCATTGGGACCCAGTTATCCTATCATATAGATATTTTTTGGTGTAAGTGTTGTTATATAAACAGATGGGGGACTGGGCAGTCAGATATTTTTTTGTCTTCAGAGGATTCCCTTTATTTTGTAGAACTCAGTCTGTTAAAATCTAAAACAAATAGTAGCTCACACAACCTATCATAAATGTGTTAACTAGGGATGAGCTTCGTGTTCGAGTCGAACCCATGTTCGACTCGAACATCGGCTGTTCGACCGTCCGTCGAATTGCGAACGATATGGGCCGTTCGCGCCAAATTCGTGTGGCGCGTCACGGCCCATAATTCACTGCGGCATCGCAGTGCATTGCTGGCTGATGATTGGCCAAGCATGCACTATGACCCGCATGCTTGGCCAATCACAGCGCCGTCAGTAGAGAGAGCTGTAATTGGCCAAAGCCAGGGTGGCTTTGGCCAATTATGGCTCAGGGGATTTAGTACACACCCCACACTATATAAGGCCGCCTGCACGGCGGCCCTGTGTAGTGTGTGTTCCGGTGTGCTGAGAGATAGAGAGAGAGAGAGACAGTGTCATTTGATTTGAGTTAGATAGATTAGGCAGAACAGTCAGTCAGTTAGCTGCACTTACAGTGTATTGTGTATATATATGCATCCCAGGTGTTGCATATATATATATACACTGTATTCAGTTTAGCTAGATCCGTTCCTGTTATCTTCTATCTAGACTATTTACATTTAGTGCAGTGTGTCCTGCTCACAGTGTTCAGCTAGATCCGTTCCTGCTATTTACATTCAGTGCAGTGCGTCCTGCTCACAGTGTTCAGCTAGATCCGTTCCTGCTATTTACATTCAGTGCAGTGCGTCCTGCTCACAGTGTTCAGCTAGATCCGTTCCTGCTATTTACATTCAGTGCAGTGCGTCCTGCTCACAGTGTTCAGCTAGATCCGTTCCTGCTATTTACATTCAGTGCAGTGCGTCCTGCTCACAGTGTTCAGCTAGATCCGTTCCTGCTATTTACATTCAGTGCAGTGCGTCCTGCTCACAGTGTTCAGCTAGATCCGTTCCTGCTATTTACATTCAGTGCAGTGCGTCCTGCTCACAGTGTTCAGCTAGATCCGTTCCTGCTATTTACATTCAGTGCAGTGCGTCCTGCTCACAGTGTTCAGCTAGATCCGTTCCTGCTATTTACATTCAGTGCAGTGCGTCCTGCTCACAGTGTTCAGCTAGATCCGTTCCTGGTATTTACATTTAGTGCAGTGCGTCCTGCTCACAGTGTTCAGCTACATCCGTTCCTGCTATTTACATTCAGTGCAGTGCGTCCTGCTCACAGTGTTCAGCTAGATCCGTTCCTGCTATTTACATTCAGTGCAGTGCGTCCTGCTCACAGTGTTCAGCTACATCCGTTCCTGCTGTTTACATTCAGTGCAGTGCGTCCTGCTCACAGTGTTCAGCTAGATCCGTTCCTGCTATTTACATTCAGTGCAGTGCGTCCTGCTCACAGTGTTCAGCTAGATCCGTTCCTGCTATTTACATTCAGTGCAGTGCGTCCTGCTCACAGTGTTCAGCTAGATCCGTTCCTGCTATTTACATTCAGTGCAGTGCGTCCTGCTCACAGTGTTCAGCTAGATCCGTTCCTGCTATTTACATTCAGTGCAGTGCGTCCTGCTCACAGTGTTCAGCTAGATCCGTTCCTGCTATATACATTTAGTGCAGTACGTCCTGCTCACAGTGTTCAGCTAGATCCGTTCCTGTTATCTTCCTACTGACAGGCAGGCTTGTCTGGTTACAGTATATAAAGCTACCTGAAGAAAATTACAGGTGTTCTTTTTGATCCTATTAGTACCACGGTCAGGCAGCTAGACTATTTACATTTAGTACAGTGTGTCCTGCTCACAGTGTTCAGCTAGATCCGTTCCTGTTATCTTCCTACTGACAGGCAGGCTTGTCTGGTTACAGTATATAAAGCTACCTTAAGAAAATTACAGGTGTTCTTTTTGATCCTATTAGTACCACGGTCAGGCAGCTAGACTATTTACATTTAGTACAGTGTGTCCTGCTCACAGTGTTCAGCTAGATCCGTTCCTGTTATCTTCCTACTGACAGGCAGGCTTGTCTGGTTACAGTATATAAAGCTACCTTAAGAAAATTACAGGTGTTCTTTTTGATCCTATTAGTACCACGGTCAGGCAGCTAGACTATTTACATTTAGTACAGTGTGTCCTGCTCACAGTGTTCAGCTAGATCCGTTCCTGTTATCTTCCTACTGACAGGCAGGCTTGTCTGGTTACAGTATATAAAGCTACCTTAAGAAAATTACAGGTGTTCTTTTTGATCCTATTAGTACCACGGTCAGGCAGCTAGACTATTTACATTTAGTACAGTGTGTCCTGCTCACAGTGTTCAGCTAGATCCGTTCCTGTTATCTTCCTACTGACAGGCAGGCTTGTCTGGTTACAGTATATAAAGCTACCTTAAGAAAATTACAGGTGTTCTTTTTGATCCTATTAGTACCACGGTCAGGCAGCTAGACTATTTACATTCAGTGCAGTGCGTCCTGCTCACAGTGTTCAGCTAGATCCGTTCCTGGTATTTACATTCAGTGCAGTGCGTCCTGCTCACAGTGTTCAGCTAGATCCGTTCCTGGTATTTACATTTAGTGCAGTGCGTCCTGCTCACAGTGTTCAGCTAGATCCGTTCCTGCTATTTACATTCAGTGCAGTGCGTCCTGCTCACAGTGTTCAGCTAGATCCGTTCCTGGTATTTACATTCAGTGCAGTGCGTCCTGCTCACAGTGTTCAGCTAGATCCGTTCCTGGTATTTACATTTAGTGCAGTGCGTCCTGCTCACAGTGTTCAGCTAGATCCGTTCCTGCTATTTACATTCAGTGCAGTGCGTCCTGCTCACAGTGTTCAGCTAGATCCGTTCCTGGTATTTACATTTAGTGCAGTGCGTCCTGCTCACAGTGTTCAGCTAGATCCGTTCCTGCTATTTACATTCAGTGCAGTGCGTCCTGCTCACAGTGTTCAGCTAGATCCGTTCCTGGTATTTACATTCAGTGCAGTGCGTCCTGCTCACAGTGTTCAGCTAGATCCGTTCCTGGTATTTACATTTAGTGCAGTGCGTCCTGCTCACAGTGTTCAGCTAGATCCGTTCCTGCTATTTACATTCAGTGCAGTGCGTCCTGCTCACAGTGTTCAGCTAGATCCGTTCCTGGTATTTACATTTAGTGCAGTGCGTCCTGCTCACAGTGTTCAGCTAGATCCGTTTCTGCTATTTACATTCAGTGCAGTGCGTCCTGCTCACAGTGTTCAGCTAGATCCGTTCCTGCTATTTACATTCAGTGCAGTGCGTCCTGCTCACAGTGTTCAGCTAGATCCGTTCCTGCTATTTACATTCAGTGCAGTGCGTCCTGCTCACAGTGTTCAGCTAGATCCGTTCCTGGTATTTACATTTAGTGCAGTGCGTCCTGCTCACAGTGTTCAGCTACATCCGTTCCTGCTATTTACATTCAGTGCAGTGCGTCCTGCTCACAGTGTTCAGCTAGATCCGTTCCTGCTATTTACATTCAGTGCAGTGCGTCCTGCTCACAGTGTTCAGCTACATCCGTTCCTGCTGTTTACATTCAGTGCAGTGCGTCCTGCTCACAGTGTTCAGCTAGATCCGTTCCTGCTATATACATTTAGTGCAGTACGTCCTGCTCACAGTGTTCAGCTAGATCCGTTCCTGTTATCTTCCTACTGACAGGCAGGCTTGTCTGGTTACAGTATATAAAGCTACCTGAAGAAAATTACAGGTGTTCTTTTTGATCCTATTAGTACCACGGTCAGGCAGCTAGACTATTTACATTTAGTACAGCGTGTCCTGCTCACAGTGTTCAGCTAGATCCGTTCCTGTTATCTTCCTACTGACAGGCAGGCTTGTCTGGTTACAGTATATAAAGCTACCTTAAGAAAATTACAGGTGTTCTTTTTGATCCTATTAGTACCACGGTCAGGCAGCTAGACTATTTACATTCAGTGCAGTGCGTCCTGCTCACAGTGTTCAGCTAGATCCGTTCTTGCTATTTACATTCAGTGCAGTGCGTCCTGCTCACAGTGTTCAGCTAGATCCGTTCCTGGTATTTACATTCAGTGCAGTGCGTCCTGCTCACAGTGTTCAGCTAGATCCGTTCCTGCTATATACATTTAGTGCAGTACGTCCTGCTCACAGTGTTCAGCTAGATCCGTTCCTGTTATCTTCCTACTGACAGGCAGGCTTGTCTGGTTACAGTATATAAAGCTACCTGAAGAAAATTACAGGTGTTCTATCCCAGCTTAGTGCAGCTACAGGCCATTAGTATGTCTGGAAGGCCAAGAAGGAGAGGCAGACAGTCACAAGCCAATAAGAGAGGGCAAGCAGGCTCTGTGTCTAGTGCTGGTCGTGGAGACGGTGCATCCTCATCAGCACGTGGCCATGGGACACGCTTGGCCTTTTTTTCGGCAGCTGGCCGTGTTGAGCCGCAACATGCGGAAGACTTGGTCGAGTGGATGACCAAGCCGTCCTCATCCTCCTCATCCTCTCTCACCCATGCCCAGGGTGCTTTGTCTGGCAAAGCAGCGGCCTCTTCCCTCAGCTCAATGTCATCAGTGACTCCTTCCCTAGCTCCACCATGTCCTCATGAGGATTCCCTCGAACTGTTTGACCACAGTGTTGGGTACATGCTCCAGGAGGATGCCCAGCGTTTGGAAGGCTCTGATGATGATACTGAGCTCAATGAAGGCAGTAACATGAGCACGGACAGAGGGGGTGCCCAAGAAGGACAGCAATCTGGCAGTCATGCTCCCCCTGCTGCAGCATACTGCCAGGTTTGCTCCAGTGATGAGGAGGGAGGGGATGATGAGGTCACTGACTCAACGTGGGTGCCTGATAGGAGAGAGGAGGAGGAGGAGGAGGAGGAGGAGGAGGTGGCACATCACCAACTAGGCAGGATGCCCTCCAGGGGCCAGCCTAAGGGCAGCACATTGACTGCATCACACCCCAAAGCTCCACATGTGCAGGGCGCTGCAGTCTCTGCGCGTTATTCAAAAAGTTCTTTGGTGTGGGCCTTTTTTGAGACGAGTGCATCAGATCGCACCGCTGCTATTTGCAACATATGTCTCAAGCGTATCTCGCGTGGCCAAAACATCTCCCGCTTGGGTACCACATGCTTGACCAGACATATGTTGACCTGCCATGCAGTTCGTTGGCAAGCGTATCTAAAAGACCCACACCAAAGAACAAAGACGATCTCTCCTTGCTCCTCATCAGCTGAGATTTCCAACCCCACTAGACCTTCAGTCCTCTCTGCGACCTGCAGTGAGAGGAATGAAGGTGTAGAATTAGGTGTGTCACAGCCAAGTACTTGTGGGCAATCTGCTTTTGGTACACCGACGTCAGATTGTACCAGGCAAATTTCCCTGCCCCAGCTGCTGCACCGCCGAAAGAAGTTTGCTCCCAGCCATCCACATGCCCAGCGGTTGAATGCTAGCTTGGCAAAATTGCTAGCACTTCAACTGCTGCCTTTTCAGTTGGTAGACTCTGCCCCCTTCCGTGAGTTTGTGGAATGTGCGGTTCCTCAGTGGCAGGTACCCAAACGCCACTTTTTCTCACGGAAGGCGATTCCGGCTCTCTACCGGCATGTGGAAGGCAATGTCCATGCCTCGCTGGACAGGGCGGTCAGCGGTAAGGTGCATATTACCGCTGACTCATGGTCCAGCAGGCATGGACAGGGACCTTACTTAAGTTTCACGGTGCATTGGGTGACTCTGCTGGCAGCTGGGAAGGATGCAGGACAAGGTGCAGTAGTGTTGGAGGTTGTTCCGCCACCACGCCTCCAAAATGCTGATTGTGACACACCTCTCTCCTCCACCCCCTCCTCTTCTTCTTCCTCCATGGCCTCTTCCTCGGAACCAGCGGTGCTCCGTAGGCGTTCAAGGGGCTACGCAAGTACGCAGGCCAAAAGATGCCATGCGGTGCTTGAGCTGGTGTGCTTGGGGGACAGGAGCCACACTGGGGCAGAGGTTCTGTCAGCTCTGCAGGGGCAGGTTCAGAGGTGGTTGACGCCACGCCAACTTAAGGCAGGAATGGTGGTTTGCGACAATGGCACCAACCTCCTCTCTGCCCTCCGACAGGGACAACTGACCCATGTGCCCTGTTTGGCTCACGTCCTTAACTTGGTGGTGCAGCGGTTCTTGGGCAGGTACCCGGGCTTACAGGATGTCCTGAGGCAGGCCAGGAAAGTCTCTGTGCATTTCCGCCGGTCATATAATGCCAGTGCTCGGCTGACGGACCTCCAAAAGGAGTTTAACCTGCCCAAGAACCGCCTAATCTGTGACATGCCCACCAGGTGGAACTCGACGTTGGCCATGCTGCAGCGGCTGCACACGCAGCAGAGGGCCATCAATGAGTACCTGTGCGACTATGGCACCAGGACAGGGTCAGGGGACCTTGGTTTTTTTTCCCCACGCCAGTGGGCCATGATCAGGGATGCATGCACTGTCCTGTCACCATTCGAGGAGGCCACGAGGATGGTGAGCACTGACAGTGCATGCATCAGTGACACTGTCCCCCTTGTCCACCTGTTGGAGCACACGCTGCGTGGAATAATGGACAGGGCACTTGAGGCAGAACAGAGGCAGGAAGAGGAGGACTTCCTTAGCTCTCAAGGCCCCCTTTATCCAGACAGTGTTCCTGCGTGCCCGCCGATCACACAGGAAGAGGACGAGGAGGAGGAGGAGGAGGAGGAGGAAGATTGTGTCAGTATGGAGGTGGAGCCCGGCACTCAGCATCAGCAGTCTTTAAGGGATCAGTCCCAAGGAACACATGGACTTGTACGTGGCTGGGAGGAGGTGGCTGCGGACGTTGTTGTCCTTAGTGACCCAGAGGACTCCGGACCGAATGCCTCAGCAAACCTACGCTGCATGGCCTCCCTGATCCTGCAAAGCCTGCGTAAGGATCCTCGTATTCGTGGTATCAAGGAGAAGGACCAATACTGGCTGGCAACCCTCCTTGATCCACGTTACAAGGGTAAGGTTGCGGACCTTATCTTGCCATCGCAGAGGGAGCAGAGGATGAAACATCTTCGGGAGGCCTTGCAGAAAGGTCTGTGCAACGCGTTCCCAGAGACTGGGAGGTTACAAACTCCTGTTTCTGGACAACGTGTTGCTGAGGCTTCGGTCAGTCAAAGAAGGAGCGGTGGAGAAGGTGGCCGTCTGACCGATGCGTTCAGACAATTTTTTGGTCCGCAGCCCCAAGGTATGATCGGTTCCAGCAACCATCGCCAGCGTCTGTTTTACATGGTGCAGGAATACCTAGGGGCAAGATCAGACTTGGACACCTTTCCCACCGAAAATCCTCTGGGTTACTGGGTCTTGAGGATGGATCACTGGCCAGAGCTTGCACAGTATGCAATTGAGCTACTGGCCTGTCCTGCATCCAGCGTTCTTTCGGAACGCACATTCAGTGCTGCTGGAGGCGTGGTAACCGATCACAGGGTGCGTCTGTCCACCGACTCGGTCGATCGGCTGACCTTCATAAAAATGAATCAGTCTTGGATCACCACCAGCTACCAAGCACCTGATGCAGATGTAACCGAATAATTTTTTTTGAAATCTCAGATCCCTTCAAAGACTGCCTATGCTGATGCTGAGTGACTATCCCTGAGTAATTATCCTCTTCCTCCTCAATCATCACGCTGATAGCTTGTAAGAACATTTTTGGTTCTGGGCGCCACCACCAGTGCCTAAGGCACAATTTTTCAGCCCCTGTTTAACAGGGGCGTGTAATTACAATTTTTGATGTAATACTTTGCAGCAGGGCTCGTTCCTGCATTCCAACTAGAGTGTCTGTGAGGGGTTGCAGTGTTGTGGCACCAGCACCAGTGCCTAAGACCCAATTTTTCAGCCCCTGTCTAACAGGGGCGTGTAATTACAATTTTTGATGCAATACTTTGCAGCAGGGCTTGTTCCTGCGTTTCAACTAGAGTGTCTGTGAGGGGTTGCAGTGTTGTGGCACCAGCACCAGTGCCTAAGACCCAATTTTTCTGCCCCTGTCTAACAGGGGCGTGTAATTACAATTCTTGATCTAATATTTCACAGCAGGGCCCTGTGAGGGCTTACAGTGTTTTGGCCACAGCAACACCTAAGGCCCAAATTTCTGCTGAGTATATAGGGCAGGACCCTACTTTCAAACATCTAACTTACAAACGACTCCTACTTGCAAACGGAAGGAGACAACAGGAAGTGAGATGAAATCTACCCCTAAGGAAGGGAAATTCTCTCCTGTAAGAGTTAATATGGGAAAACAATTTCTCCTTTCCACTGATGCTTTCCAATCCTTGTTCCACAAAAAAACCCAAATTTTCCAAAAACATTTTTCATTGGGACAAAAAAGTGAGGTGAAATCTTCTGAAGAGGAGAAAAGACGCAAAACAAATGTCACAGGGGTGATAACCCTTCCCTATGTTTTCCAAAAAGCTTAGAAAAGATTTTTTGGCTGGAGCTAAACACATTAAAAATGTTCAAAATTACAAACAGATTCTACTTAACAACAAACCTACAGTCCCTGTCTTGTTTGCACCGCCTGAATACTGCTGTTCAGAGTATATAGGGACCTTTCCTTATTTTAATTTGGGTGCGGGGTTCCCCTTAATATCCATACAAGACCCAAAGGGCCTGGTAATGGACTAGGGGGTACCCATGCCGTTTGTCTCACTGATTTTCATCCATATTGCCATGACCCGACATGACATTAAACCCGCAAGCAGTTTTAAATGAGATTTTTTCCTTTAAAAATGACATTTGGTGCAGGGACTGTTCTAAACATGGGAAACACGCGTCACTTTACAGGCATACTATAGACACCCCCCAGGTACGATATTTAAAGGAATATTTCACTTTTTTTTTTTTACTTTAAGCATCATTAAAATCACTGCTCCCGAAAAAACGGCCGTTTTTAAAAGTTTTTTTTGCATTGATACATGTCCCCTGGGGTAGGACCCGGGTCCCCAAACCCTTTTTAGGACAATACCATGCAAATTAGCCTTTAAAATGAGCACTTTTGATTTCGAACGTTCGAGTCCCATAGACGTCAATGGGGTTCTAACGTTCGTGCGAACTTGCGGTCCGTTCGCGGGTTCTGGTGCGAACCGAACCGGGGGGTGTTCGGCTCATCCCTAGTGTTAACATGAACCTGTAGGTAGATTCAAGTGGGGACACAGGAGAGGCTCACCAAAGTATATGACTAGACACATGAAGTGCCATTCAGGCAGAACTCTCTGTTAGAGACCTTATCTTCACCCTGGTTTTCACCTTGCAGCATTTCTGAGCCAGTGCTGCAGAGCTTGCACCGGACCCCTCCATTCATTATATGTCACTTCTCCCAGCGACACTTATACTTATATTTGACTCCTTTTTTTCTATAGACCCCCCCCACTTTTATTCTTCACTCAAGCATTAAGTGTCATAGACTTGTAGGTGGGGTGGTTGGTCATTATGTCCTCCATGTTTCCCTCCTCTTGGGCGCCAAGCAAGAGTCACATGAAAAGCCTACCCCGGGTGGGTTCTTCTGAGCTACGCTAGGCACTTTGGATAAGGTCCATGAATAAATTCACATTTTGGAGAGTGATACTATTGGGTTTCGTAAGGGTGTTTTTTTTTCCTATGGGTTTCATTTATTTTTTTTTTTATTTTTTTTATTTATTTATTTATTTATTTTTTCTCTCTTCACTATGGCTTATCTAAATTGAGATCACGAGACTAACAGAGGGTCGTATTTAATACACTATGCACAATAGGTAAGAAGAAGACAGGACAGGGGGTAAGGTTTGGGGGGGGTTGGATTGTCTGTTTTCCTCTCCTCTCACCCCCCCCCCCCCCCGCCGGTGCCAGTGAAATAAGACTGGGTTGGATACCCCATCTATATTGTCCCTTAATGTTAGGGGACTGAATACACCTGAGAAGCGACGTATACTACTCCAGGATCTGAAAAGGTCACAAGTGGATATAGCATTCTTACAGGAAACACACTTTAGGTACAATAGCCTTCCCCTGCTTAGAAATAAGGACTTCCCGCTGGCTTATCATGCCATCAAGTCCAGGGGGGGTATCTATTTTGATTTCTAGTAAAATCCCATGGTCTTATACAGAATCTCTTGTGGGCACTGGGGGACAATATTTATTTCTTAAAGGTAGGATTTGCGGGGTGGGGGTAGCTGTGGCTATGTACAACAGGATTTTTTTCTTTTTACAAACATCTTGGATAAACTTTAGGAGTCCAGGAGGCCAGTCAGGAAGATACTTCCATAGGTACCTCGTCAGTGGCGGATGGTGCTCAAAAGTTTTGGGGGGGGTGCAAACAAACTGAAAAAATTTGAAAAAAAAAAACATCAATTGCAGCCTCACTGTACCATCAAACGTAGCCACTGTACCATCACATGCAGCCACTGTGCCATCAAATGCAGCCACTGTGCCCATCAATTGCCGTGACTGTGCACATCAATTGCCGCCACTGTGCCATCAAATGCAGCCACTGTACCCATCAATTGCCACCACTGTACCATCAAATGCAGCCCCTGTGCCATCAAACGCAGCCACTGTGCCATCAAACCTAGCCACTGTGCCCATCAATCCAATTCCTGTCCCTTCACCTCTCAGATCAGTCCCAATTCCTGCCCCATTAGACCTTAAATCCTGGTATATAGCATTTCTCACAAATCCTGGTACATAGCATGTCTCACAATCCTGGTATATGGTATGTCTCACAAATCCTGATATATAGCATTTCTCACAAATCCTGGTACATAGCATGTCTCACAATCCTGTTATATAGCATTTCTCACAAATCCTGGTATATAGCATGTCTAACAATCCTGGTATATAGCATTTCTCACAAAGCCTAGTATATAGCATTTCTCACAAAGCCTGGTATATAGCATGTCTCACAAAGCCTGGTATAGTGAATTTCTCACAAAGCCTGGTATATAGCATTTCTCACAAAGCCTGGTATATAGCATGTCTCACAAAGCCTGGTATATAGCATTTCTCACAAAGCCTGGTATACAGCATGTCTCACAAAGCCTGATATATAGCATTTCTCACAAAGCCTGGTATATAGCATTTCTCACAAAGCCTGATATATAGCATGACTCACAAAGCCTGGTATATAGCATTTCTCACAAAGCCTGATATATATCATTTTGCACAAAGCCTGGTATATAGCATTTATCACAAAGCCTGGTATATAGCATTTCGCACAAATCCTGGTATATAGCATTTCTCACAAAGCCTGGTATATAGCATTTCTCACAAAGCCTGGTATATAGCATTTCGCACAAAGCCTGGTATATAGCATTTTGCACAAATCCTGCACAATTACTCCCCTCCAGTTTGCACAATTAACTCCCCGTCTGTACAATTACCACCCCGTCTGAACAATTACCCCACCGGAATGCACAATTACCACCCCTCCCCGTCTGCACAATTACAACCCCCCATCTGCACAATTACCCCCATCTGCACAATTACCCCCATCTGCACAGTTACCACCTCCCATCTGCACAATTACCACCCCCCATCTGCACAATTACCACCCCCCATCTGCACAATTACCCCCATCTGCACAATTACCACCCCCCATCTGCACAATTACCACCCCCATCTGCACAATTACCAACCCTCCATCTGCACAATTACCACCCCCGTCTGCACAATTACCCCCTCTGCACAATTATCTGGGGGGTAATTGTGCAGGCAGGAGGGAGGGTAATTGTGCAGATGGGGAGTAATTGTGCAGACGCAAGGGGTGGTAATTTTGCAGACTGGGGTCTGCACAATTACCACCCCCCTGTCTGCACAATTACCCCCCTCCCGTCTGCACAATTACCAGTCCCCAGTCTGCACCCCCCATCATCAGCACAGACCCCCCAGTCACTCACTGAGTGAGTGTGAACAAGATATGGTGAAAAATACTCCTGCGCTAGTGAGATCGTTTGCTGTAAAACAAAGGTAGTATTGTAGTCAGAAATAGGACTGGGGGAGATGATGGAGCGTGTCCCGGTGCCTTAGCTGACCAGGGGTGGTCTGGAAAGGACTGTTTAGTAGGAAGTGGGTGGAAGGCGCGTGATCAGACGCTTACATCAAGAAATGTATGGTTTATTTATGTAAAAGAATACAGACATATAGTCATATAGATATAAAATCATACAAATACTCACTGAGTGAGTGGAGAGAATGAGAGGGGGGCAGAGCACTGCAGAGAAGTGCAGGGAAGGGAACAAAGGGTCCAGCCAGGCCTCCAGGGATTAGTGTGTGCGGATCAGAGGGGCAGCTCATGTGCCGTGGCCATATACAGACTCAGCGACTGAGTCAGTTAGAAGAGAGAGAGACACAACGTCCGGTCTGTGATAACAAGCCTGACACACACTGAGCCCGCGGCGGTTTACATACCTTACAGAAGCTGCATCAGCAAAGCTCAGGAGTCAGTCAGGCCTGCTTTGTCTCCCACACACCAGGCACCGCCGGTCCGTCACAGTCCACTCTTCCAATCACTCCAAACACAGTAGGCCGAGAGACCGGAAGTGACGCGGTGCTGCGAAAAGCACCGCCTATGCATGTTGCAATGGCAAATCACTGGAGCTTGGAGAATGGGGGAGTGTTTGCGGGCACATCTCTTGCGCCCCGGACACTCCCTAAACGTGGGCAAATCGGCTTGCCAGCCTGCAATCAGCTGACCACCATAGACCGCTGCATATCCGGCGCCCGGGGCACTCTTAAAGTGACCTTTTTTTTTCTTTTTTTTAACAGATTGGGGGGGGCGGCGCCCAAGCGCCCCCTATGGACGGGTCGCCACTGCACCCCGTACTGATAAAACATGGTTCTAGGATTAAATGAGAGAGGGAGGCAAAGTTAACATCCTTGCTAAGAGATATACAGCAATAAGAATCGCTTCATAAAAATGCTCCCTCCTCAATCAAATCTAGACATTCAGGGATTGATAGTTGAAAGAACTCAGTATAAGATTTTGGCTTATGCTGATTATATGCTCTTTTCACTGACTAACCCAATGATATCCCTTCCTAATCTCTATCATGAAATGGAGAGATATGGCTTTCTATTCTACTTAGATCAACCTATCTAAGTCAGAGGCAATGGGCATAGCAATACCTAAAGAAATGATGAGACTATTGAAATCCAGCTATAAATTTAAATGGACTGATCAAGCTCTGAATTATTTAGGTACCCGTATCCCAGCAGATCTCTCTTATACATTCAAGCCTAATTTTCCACCGCTTTTACAAAAGGTATGGAGCATCCTGGAGAAGTGGCGTAGGGGGTTCCATTCCTGGTTTGGAAGAGGTAATATAGTCAAAATTAATATTTTGCCAAAGTTCCTATATTTGTTTCAGGCATTACCCATTGCTATTCCTAGGCATTATTTTAAACAGATTGACACACTCCTCTCCGGATTCATGTGGGCACACAAACATCCAAGGATAAGAAGATACTTGCTGACCCTTCCTAAACAATACGGTGGACTGGCAATGCTTGATCTGCATAAATACTATCAAGCAGCCCTAATGAGTTGTATAATTGACTGGTGTCGACATGGGGACCTAAAGACCTGGTCGAGTTTGGAGCAAGCACAGAGTAGTGCCCTATTATATAGAGCACCCTGGTGTTTCAGGGAGCTCCCATCTATGGTTAAGACACACCCATTGATAGGTCCTATGATAAGTACATGTTACAGACTTATTTCCAAAGGGAAGCTCTCATCACTAGAGTCCCCATTATTCCCCATTTTGGGAACCCACAATTTGCGCCAGGCCTGCGGAAGGAGACCTTTGGGGAGTTACTGGAACGGGGGCTATATCAGGTCTCCCATTATGTAACAACAGGATCTTGGACTACTTTGCAAATATTGACATCCAGTTCCAACCCTTACCAACTAGATTTTTGGTGGGTGACACAACTGAGGCATTTTTTCCATACCTTACCACCTCCCGGCAATTTTGTGCGGAAGTTAACTATATTTGAAGAATACTGTAATGGGAGAGGTTCATTTTCTCACACTCTTTCGTAGATGTATGATTTGTTGATTAGAGCCTCAGAAGATTTCCAACTGCCATTCTTAGGAAAGTGGGAATTAGATCTGGGCAGAACTTTTTTGGAAGAACAACATACCAATATAATACATAATATATTTGAATCCTCAATTTGTACGAAGATGCAGGAAACTAATTTTAAGATTGTTTCTCAATGGTATCGAACCCCGGTTCTTCTTCATAGATATTTTCCAGATATTTCTGATAGTTGCTGTCGATGCCGTGAGGAGCGCGGGACACTATTACATATCTTTTGGTCCTATTCCAGAATTGAGGGTTTTTGGAGGGAGGTTCGGAGAATTGCTCAGAAATTTTGTGAAGATGAGATCCCTGAAAATCTGGCCCTCTTCCTACTACATGATTCCAAAATTTCAGTTAAAGCAGAGTTCAACCCACTTTTGACAGGTGGTCTTAAATGAAAGACCACCTCTCCACCCCTAGTTTTTGGATAGAATTTTTTTTTTCTAATAACATACTTTTTTATGACGTACAGCTTGTACTTTTGATCCATCTGGTCGGATAGATGGATCGGCCTCTGGGTCCGACATCGTGGGCTTGCTGGACAGGTAAGTGTCCTTATTAAAACAGTGTTTGTAGCTGCTGACTTTTAAAAAAAAAAAGTGTATTGGGGGGATTTTTCCCTTTTTTATTTTTTGTCCTGTCTTTGTCTTGTTTTGTATTTTTGGTTGGGTTGGAAAAAGGAATGGCTAGATATCTTACTACTGTATGGGGGTTCCCCATGCGATGGGATAATTGAGATTTTTGTATTTGAGGTTGAGTTTTAAGTTCATGACCAAGGAGAGATGAATACATTGAGAAATAGGTTAATATAGGTCTAACACGTTTGTGAACAAAATTAACTTAAGCTTTGAAATGTATTTATTGTTGGGATATTGTCACCATGTTATTTAGATGATGTTTGGATGTCATGACATTTTTTTTCCCTTCTGAAATAAAATAAAATAAAATATATTAAAAAAAAAGAAATTGGTGGGTATAGATTAATTTACATCACATTGGCATGGCAGTATGAACAAAAGGGAGATCTCACATCTGGAAACACGTTCGATTTTTAAAATGAAATTGTACTGCCCTTTTGGGCTTAATGTAGAATAGAACCTTAATTGATTCATAAATAATAGTTAACAGCTCATCTGGTTTTTATATTATTTTAATTTATTGTATTTTGCATTGTTCAATTTTTTTACTTTTAGCTTGTGATTGTAATGAGGCATACTCTGTAAAGGGGCATTCCTTTTGATACAGGTACTTTATTCTCTTTGAAATTGTGGGATTTGACTGTAGTCTCTATTTTGACCACTGGAAGGAGCCAACATTTGATTCCCAATTTAGTGGTCTAATAAGTCTTTTACTATGTTATTATTATTATTATTATTAAGAATTAAACGTATTCCATCTTTAGGGCTGTGTCCTATATTTATACTGTTTTTAGTGGAATCCCGATTTGCAAGAGGAGTGGCCTCTTTCCTGATACAGCCTCTGTGTACTATCCAAACTATTCACCGACCCCAGGACAATGTCCATTGTAACGATATATGTAGGGGGAGTTAGTGCCGATGTTATCACACCCGGTCGACTATGTTGATCTCGTGTTCTTTTCCCTCATTTCTGCTGCTGCACATATGATCTTGACTGAGAGTGTGGCTTCCTGATACATCCCCCAGATGTTGTGGCATAGCTTGAGCCCTGTTTGACCTCCTATCCAGGGGTCATTTTCTCTGCAGATTGTGTGTCCTCTCCCTGGTGGTAGAACACTGAAGTTGGGTCACTGAACAACAGGATTTGTACCTTCATGATTTTTGAATGGACATTTATTTATGGACATTTGTATCATTATTTTTGTTTTCACAAATCTGGTTTGTATTGATGATTTATTAACAATAGAAGATTTGTATACTTATTTTTATGTTATTTCCTATATTCTTATATTAAATTGTGTGTATAGGATTGTGCACTATTATTTGATCCCAATTGAATCGTATAGTTTACCAGTTCAAAAAATTGCTGGATTAGTTGTACCATGTCCATAATGTTGTTCCTATGTTATCCAGGCAAGGCTCATATAAATGAAAAATGCAGTGTTATTAGAAGCAAGAGGTGCTAAACCTTACATTTTCACACACTATAAACGTACCTATCTGTTCTCTCCATCACAGATCTGACTGGCTCTTCTTTTTTGATCCGGATACCTTTTTACTCATCAAATATAATTTTTTAAAGATGTTATTGATCACGGTTTTGGCCGCGTGGCCTAAACTTGTTATGGTCTGCTCTTGAGCACTGACACTATCAGAACCTTTAATGTGAGTAATGACTCTGTTGCCATTGGCGTGCTGTTACTTGGCTAAATGCTGTATCTAGGTCATATGAAATTGAAACACTGCTGGACCTGCTAACCCTTGCCTGCAGGTAAGTTTCTTCTCTTCTCTGCAGTCTTTCCTGCTCTTGCTAAAGCTTACTGTCCCTACTGTTTCAGAGGATGTTTCAGGATTTTTGTAGGTGGTTAGAGCACCTTGATATTATCATCTTGCTATTGTTGTCACTGTCTCTGCTTACCAAAGAGTTCAGCCAGGAGGGAACTGTGCTGTTACTTTGTCACGCACGTGGTCGGAGGTCTAAGTGCTGGGAGGGCTCCCCTTGCAGCTAAGTGAATAACACCCCTGGAGGTGGTACAGGGAATGCATTGACCAAAGAAGCACAGGTTGTCAGTTGTAGTAGTCTGCAGAGCTGATCACCAGATTGTAGCAGGAACAAACAGGATGCGCTGGAAGGGAGGTGTCCTTAGCAGTTCTGGGCATACTTGGCAGCAGGGCAAACAGAAAGCAGAAACCAGGCCAGGGGGCATACACCTTGGATCAGTCAGTAGCAGAGGCAGGTAGCAGAAACTGGAGCAAGCCGAGGCTGTACATAGGCAGGCAGATAATAGCAGAGTCAGTAAGCTAAGCTGAGATCAAATACAGTAGATCAAGCAGAAGCAAAATCAGTAGTTCAAGCCAAGGGTTAGAGCCAGGAATTAAGATGAAGCAGGTCAAAAGGCAAGCCGGGTTGGTAACAGGAAGTTCAAGATCAGGATAAACACGGAACACAGGGGGGCTGACGATAATCCAGCAATTTGTAAGAGGAGCTGCTGTCCCTATACAACCCTTGGTAAAAAGTATAGAATCATCACTCTTGGAAAATGTTCATTCAATTGTTTAATTGTGTAAAAAAAAACTAAAAATTACAGACATGCCTCAAAACTATTTTCGTTTAACATTCCAACCTTCTAACTTTAAGAAACACTTAAAAAAAAAAGAAAAAAAAAGAAAGAAAACTGTAGTCAGTTGCAACTATTATTGCAGATCAAGCAGAGGAAAAAAATATGGAATCACCATGTACTTTGCAGTTCTAAAACAAACATCTGCATCAGATTACATCCTGAAAAATGATATCATCATAACCAAACATCCTTTCAATTGATGGAATAAGAAAAGTGTCCAAAACTTCAATATAAACTTGCGCAGTTATTGAAGATTTATTGACTGTCATCTCCCCCATACCTTTACCTGACATGCAACCCCATATCATCAATTATTGTGGAAATTTTTATGTTTTCTTCCGGCAGCTGTCTTAATACATTTCATTGGAACGACACCAAATAAAAGTTCCAGCATCATCACGCTGCCCAATGCACTGAATATAACTTTCATCCAGTCATCCACAATCCATGATTGCTTTTCTTTAGCCCATTTTAACCTTGTTTTTTTCTGTTTAGGTGTTAATGATGGTTTTTGTTTGGCTTTTCTGTATGTAAATCCCATTTCCTTTAGCCGATGTCTTACAGTTTGGTCGCAGACATTGATTCCAGTTTCTGACCATTTGTTCCTCATTTGTTTTGTTGTGCATTTTCTGTTTCTAAGGCATATTGCTTTAAGTTTTCTAACATGACACTTTGATGTCTCCCTTGGTCTACCAGTATGCTTCTCTTTTTAAAGCGGGGGTTCCACCCAAATTTTGAACATTATCTCTATGCATTCTCTTCCTTGCCTAGATGCTGACATGCTGTGTAAAAAAATTTAAATCGCCGTAATTACCTTTTTTTTCTAATCTTCTTAGCACTTCCTGGTTTTCCTCCCATGGGAGTAGGCGTGTTTCTAGCCTCTCCCAGACCTCCCACAGTCCCCTGGGAGCTAATCTCAGGCTTCCCAGCATGCATTGTGCAACAGCGTCATCACAACATCTTGGTGAATGCTGGGAGACAGCATTCACCGCATCCAGGAAATACATGCTTGTGGGCTTCAAATGCCCACAATGAAGATGGAAACCGCCTTCAGTGAATTTTATAAGTTATTCTTTACAACAAAATCGGACACAGGCGGACTTATTACACAGAACATGTGAGTAGATAATCATGAGAAGAAAAGTTTGTGAATGAACTCCAAAAAAAAAAAACGATAGATAGGTGGACCCCCGCTTTAACAACCTTCCCATTTGATTTGTACTAAGGAAAACCATCATTAACACCTAAACAGAAAAAAACAAGGTTACAGTGGGCTAAAGAAAAGCAACCATGGACCGGATGACTGGTATTTAGCGATGAATTACAAATCTGCATTGGGCAGGGTGATGATGCTGGAACTTTTGTTTGGTGCCATTCCAATGAAAGATATAAAAATGACTGCCGGAAGAAAACATGAAAATTTCCACAATCATTGATGATATGGAGTTGCATGTCAGGTAAAGATATGGGGGAGATGACAGTCATTCAATCTTTAATAAATGCACAAGTTTATATTGAAATTTTGGACACTTTTCTTATTCCATCAATTGAAAGGATGTTTGGTGATGATGACATAATTTTTCAGGATGTAATCTGATGCAGATGTTTGTTTTAGAACTGCAAAGTACATGGTGATTCCATAATATTTTCCTCAGAATTTAGTGATTCCATATTTTTTTGCTTGATCTGCAAAAACACTTGCAACTTACTACAGTTTTCTTTCTTTTTTTTATTTTTTGAACTGTTTCTTAAAGCCAGAAGGTTGGAATGTCTGTGATTAGTTTTTTCTACACAAGTAAACAATTGAATGAACTTTTTCCTTTTTGCCAGGGGTTGTATAAGCCAGTGAAGGCTTGCAATTAGCACTCTGTGCGCCGATGCTCTGCCGTTCACTAATGTGCATGCGCAAATTATCGCTGCCATGTTAGAGATTGGCATTCTGGACAGATCTTCTCAGCAATTCTTCCCTGACATACTTAAAGAGGTTGTAACCCTATAAAAAAAAAAAGATGCTGTTCCCTTATAGCAGGTTAAACAGCATAGTGTTTGTGCTGTCTAATCTGTCCCTCTCTATGCTATAAAAAAACTGTTTGATCCTGCCTGTTCCTGTGTCCCCCTTAGTGTGCTGACCACGGTAATTATGGCTGCTGATGCCCGATTACCATGGTCAGGTTACATGCCTCCACCATCATGCTGCTCTCTTCTCTCCCCCTCCCTCCTCCTTTCCTGCCTGTCGGCTCCTGTGTGTGTGAGCTGCCCCTCCTGCCCCTATTAGTAGCTGACAGTAAAGTTAAAGAAAGAATACTGCCAGCCACTCTGTTTATTAAGACATCATACACAGTGGACATGTTTGTATAAATGATGCCTCTAAATATCTTATCTCAAATCTTTTCTGGCCACTCTCCTCCCCAGATCTAAGGGCTACAGTGGGATCGGTCACGTGACCTCCCCGGCTGATGTGAGAGGGGGATCGCTTTCATTCATATGAGGAGGCCATCCACCATGTGACCCAATAATAGATGGAGTCTGCATAGAAATGAATGTGATTTGTCCATGCATATATAGAGAACCAGCCAAGACAGATTTCAGTGGTGACTGTATGTTTCCCTGTGAGCCATACAGCATGAATTTGCCAGGATCATGGACAGGTGAGTATAAGGCTTTGTGGGGGTAGTGGTTGTTTAAAGATTGTCAATGTTTGGATAAGGAAGGTGCACTGGATATAGCCTTTTTGTTTTGAGCAACGTAACAGTTCCACACATAATGACCTAATTAGAAAAAATTGTACAAGCTAGGATTTAACCCTTGGTTGGTGCAGTGGATTTGCACTTGGTTAGGGCAGATATCAGAGTATAGTTTTAGATGGGGGTACATTTGGAACAGAGACCATTCAATTGTTATGGTATTGGGTATTTTTCTGTTTAGTCTGCTTGTAAATGATATAACTGAAGGTATTGTGGGTAAGGTATGCCTTTATTGTTGATAACACAAAGGTGTGGAGTTTAGTGTTGCTATTCCTGGAATTGTAATATGAAACATGATTTATCACTGAAAAAAAATGGTCAAAGCAGTGCTAAAAGTAGATCAAAGCAGTTCAGTGTTTCTAAAGGTAAAATAATGCATCCTCCCATAGGGCACAAGTTTGGGAGTACAATGTTGTACAGAACTAGGGACTGGGTTTGAGTTGGCCACAACACAGGGTTCGCTTCAAACTCTGGCTTTTTGCCGTTTGATGGATGGGGAATAAAATGATCTGTTTCCCCCCTGCTGAAATTAACCTTTAGTTGCTGCAGAAAAAAACACAAAAGGAAAAAAAATTACATGGCTTTCCCCACAAATGCATAACAGATCCTTAGACAGGGATCGGGTATAGATTATAAAGGGGGAAAAAGCGAGGTCCCCCCGAATTAATATCAGATCCTTCAGGTCCATATGCAGTTCTGGAGACTTTGCCTGCAAAAGGATATTGATAAGCTAGAACTAGTCCAAAAATGAGAAACAAAAATTCTGCAAGGTCTGAGGGATAAAGCATATGAGATGAGAGCGTAATGTATACAGTCTGAGGAAAGAATGTAAAGGAGATACATTATTAAATGTATTGTTGAGAAATAAAATTCCCCTCTGGGTGATTGATGTACATTGAAAGGATTATATTTGTCTGTGCCTCTGTACTGAGTGGGTCTAATGGGAGTGGTTTCATAATTATCTGTCAGGTGTGCAGCTAATGAGGAAATATGCTGGGCCTGAATCCCTTTAGACATGCTTCTATTGAAAGTATCTCTCCAAACAATTACATTTTTGTAGCAGGGGATGCCTGAAATCTGACTTGTTTCTAATGGGGCGTACATGCGGTCGGACTTTTCGACCGAACTGGTCTGACGGACGCAGACAGACCAAATCCTGCGGACAATCCGATCGTGTGTGGGCTTCACCGGACCTTCAGCGGACTTTTCCAATTGCAAATCTGATGGACTTTAGATTTGGAACATGCTTCAAATCTTTACGTCGTAACTCCGCCGGACCCAGAAATCCGAGCATCTGTATGCTAGTCTGACGGACAAAAAACGATGCTAGGGCAGCTATTGGCTACTGGCTATCAACTTCCTTATTTTAGTCCGGTGTACGTCATCATGTACGAATCCGTCGGACTTTGGTGTGATCGTGTGTAGGAAAGTCCGTTCGTTAAAAAGTCAGTCAGAAGTCCGTCAAAAGTCCATCGAAAGTCCGCTGAAAAGTCTGTCGGACAAGTCCGGTCGAAAAGTCCACCAGTGTGTACACGGCATTAGGCAGACTTCTGGGAAAATTGGTGAGCCAATCACACAAGCAGGAAATGATGTTTCTGGGGAGTGGTGAGTACACACTCTGTGTACAGAACAACTCAAGGTAGCCATATTGCAATGCATTCTCAGAAAATTACAGTGGCTTCAGATTGAAAAGGAAAGATCATTTTTAATAACATCCGATTACAATATTATTAGTGTCGCATATTTATGTGCTGTATTATTTTTTCCTTACTTGATATTTTTTCCTCACAAGAGTGGAGTTACCCATTAAATATACAGTATTATGAGTCTGAACAAGGTTCAGAAGGGCAGCATTTTCATTTTTTCATATGATTGTGAGCAGGGGTGTTGCTAGGTCTACAAAAGATCTGGGGCTAGAGCCCATAGCAGCATAGTAAAGAAAGGCATACACATGTATATATAGTAATATACGTGTGGGTGTATATATATCCCCAGAGAGCCCCCGCTTACATCAGGGTCCCCAGAGAGCCCCCCCCTTACATCACCTTACATCAGCGTCCCCAGAGAGCCTCCTCCTTACATCAGAGTCCTCAGAGAGCCTCCCCCTTCCATGAGGGTACCCAGAGGGCCCCCCCCACTTACATCAGGGTTCCCAGAGAGGCCCCCTTACATTAAGGTCCCCAGAGAGCCTCCCCCTTAAATTTTAGCCCATAGAGCCTAGGCCTTAAAATTAGGGTCCCCAGAGAGCCTCTACCTTACATCAGGGTCCCCAGAGAGCCCCCCCACTTACATAAGGGTCCCCAGGGAGCCTCCCCTCCCCTTGGGGACCCCTGCAGAGACTCTGGGCTATTGGTCTCAGATTCGGGGCTATAGCCCCAAAAGCCATCCCCTAGCAACGCCCCTGATTGTGAGTATAATTAGAGCAGCACTTGGTCTTTTTTAGCCGTCAGCCTTCTATACTTCTATCTTTTTACACCGTCATCATAATATTAGAATATTATTATATTGTTCTCTTTGATAGCATAGGAAATGATCTATAGCTATTTATCTTTCATACCATACATTTCATTCTTGGTTGAAAGTCTAGTGCAGGGAGCAATGTGTTTACAATGTATACAAAATCTCAATCTCAAAAAATTAGAATATTATCAAAAAGTAATTTTATTTCAGTAATTCAATTCAAAAAGTGAAACTCATATATTTTATATAGATGCATTACACACAGAGTGATATATTTCAAGCATTTCTTTTTTTACATTTTGATGATTATGGCTTAAAACTAGTGAAAACCCTAAATTCAGTATCTCAGAAAATTAGAATATTACATAAAACCAATAAAAAAAAGGATTTTTAATACAGAAATGTTGACTTACTGAAAAGCATGTCTGTGTTTTTAAGCATCTATATAAAATATATGAGTTTCACTTTTTGAATTGAATTAGTGTAATACATTTTTTGATGATTTTTTGAGATGCATCTGTATATATAGTTTAAAAACCTAAAAATATCTAACCATCTACTCTAAATTCATGACCCTCCCAAAAAGCGATCATGCCAGATAAATAAAACAAATGATCCAAAGTGCTACCCCAAATATACCATAAATAAATAGACCTAAAAATATGCTTATTTATAGACCTATTCCTGAGGGGGGGGGGGGGGTATCATGTAGATTAATAAATATGCTGTTAGGCTGGTGTCAAACATGGAGGCATTTCCTTGACTGAAAATACAAAGGTAAATATTAATCTTTTTTTTTTTTTTTTACTATCATGACTTGATAGTTATGCACTAAACAGATCTTTCCACAATATTGATTATGATCAAAACTCTGTTTATTGTTTTGTTAAATGACAGGAAAAAAAGAGGTAAAATTGAAAACAGTGTCTATGATTATTATTATTATTATACGCGTATAGTGCCAACAGTGTACGCAGCCCTTTACAATGTATAGGGGGGACAACACAATTACAGTACAGTTCAATACAAAAGGTACAGGAGGGCCCTGCTCGTAGAGCTTACATTCTAAAGGGAGGGGGTGGTGGTACAAAAGGTAATAGCTCCAGATAGTGATTTGATGGGGATGATTTGATGATGATTAAGCTGTGCGCTGTTGATTGTAGCCCATCACCTCATTATTCTTTTCTACCCTGATAACAAGAATGACCATTTGAATCTGGGTTCTTGCTAAAGGGAAAATGCTATTTTTTTTCTTGAACAAACAAAGCCCATTACCGCATGGGAAAATCACAGTTTTGGCTGTCACCATTTTTCAATCTAGTGAAGACACTTTATATGGAACACTGCCCTGTGATTGTATTCATAAAAGTGCAAACCTCATAATTCTGATTGCTTGCGTAGCAGCTGATAAGAAATGTAAATATAAGAGTTATTTATACCTAACAAAGTTCTGCTGAACGTAATATTTAGGAGCGGCCCAGATAATATTTTACCAAGAGGGTGCTTATCCCCACGCCTTTACAAAATATTCTGCTGTTAATCTTTAGGGAAGTCTAGAAATAGCTTCAGTATATTCATGTAACAGTGAATATCTCGGAATGTGTCAGTACTGATGAACTAGGAATTGTGTTACATGTTTCTTATAGGTCCTGTACATTTCAAAATGTATCTGACCCAATAAAATATGTGTAGCTTTAGCAATACTTGAAACTCTTGGTTTTACTCATTTGAGGCTTTAAGGTGCTTTTATGGCTGCTTAGCTTATTTCATTTTGGATTCTGTGTGTTCTGTCTGTGTATTTTTCCCTTTTTTCATTATTCATTTAGACAATTTCATTTTTGCATTTTGCTTATTTTTTATTATTTACTAAAGGTAATTACGGGCTTATTTTAGCATTGAACAAGTGTATTAGAAAGGATAAAATTGATCATTTTTATTCCTAAGGAATTTAAAGCCCTTGGAAAAACACCAAAAACCACTGTGATTGTGCCTTTCCTACTGACTTAGCTAAAATTTGGAAATTGTGCCAAATTCTGCTAATTTTCCCTCTTACTTTTGAGGAAATGAAAACTCCCACTATTTCTCACCCTCATCTCCCAATAAAAGAGAGTACCAACACCACTACAAATAGGTGTGCAAAAACACAGTTGTTCATACCCTTATGAATATTTTTTATATATTTTATTGGAATATCTGTTTGGCATACAGTAAAATGGAAAACCGTGTATACGTGTCAAAGGAATTCCATTGTGCTGTAAATATGAAAAACTAGACCTGTGTAATTACAGGGCCCAACAAGGCAAAGGCCAACATAACAATGGGCACATGGTGCTAGTGATCCAGCCTACACTTGTTTCCAGGAACATTGTCAGGGACAGGCAAGCCAAGCACAAGGAACTTTCTTTTTTGCACCATTGTTATATACATATTTTTGCTGTTTATAAGTTTTTGCTTGTAGGAAACAGCATTTACACTGCCCAGTTTTCAGAAAAGGCTAGTAAAAACAAGTACAATGTGTGAAAGGTTTTACAATATATATGTATAACTTGTCAAAAAGAAAAAGAGGATCCCATAATTAGCGTAAATAGGGATGACATACAGTATTTTGGTAAAATGCAATGTAAAAGGAAAGGGGTTTGAAAATGTTTGACATGGAAGGAAATCCGAGGGCGGGTTGAATTGGAATCCCGAGGTTACTCAGTGGGTAGGGTCGAGATGTAAAGTCAAAAGATAGATGTGTCTTAATCCCTATAGTAAATAGGGAATAGTGGAGCAGGAGTCTTGGTGGGGAAAGAAATGATAATTGCATGGATGCATCCAACAAACACATCCCCTCTTAAAAAGCTTAGAGATCTTAGTCAAATTCTAGGTGAAGGAATCAGGAGCTCCAGGGTTGCCAGATAGAAAGGAATTTATTCATATTGTTGATCAATTTAGTTTCAGTCTTTTTGTATAGCCTGACTAAGTTGATTAATGACTTAGTTTGATTTCCAAATGTTTGCAATTGTCTGCTTGGAGTTGGAGTTAAAAGGCCCGGGGGTTTGAAATTTAAGAGAGCATGTTGTGCTAAGAAAGGGATTGAGGAGTCCATTAGTTCTGAGATCATCTGAAACCCTTCCACTATGAGCTGCACAGGTCCACCGTGTGCAGAAAAAAGGTCCCACTTGCCTGAACCCTCTAAAGCTATGTGACCTCTTCAAAAGTCTGCATACCCTTAGTTCTTAATACTGTGTATTGCCCCCTTTAGCATCAAAAACAGCGTGCGGTCTTTTGTAATATCTGTATATGGGGCTCATTCGTCTTTGCCAAATGCCTCCAGTCATGCAAACTCTTTGGTCATGATATTAGGGTCAGGAGGCTGTGATGGATACTTCAGAACCTTCACCTTTTTCTTCGGTAACCACTGGAGGGTCAAATTTGTCATTGAGCTTAAGGTCATTGTTGTTTTGGAAAGTCCAAGAGCGTTTCATGTGCAGCTTTCTTGCAGAAGAATGTAATATGTCTGCTAGTATTTTCTGATAACATGTTGCATCCATCTTGCCATCAATTTTCACAAGATTCCCGTACCTTTAGAGCTCACACCCCCCAAAAACATCCATGAGCCACCACCATGCTTCACAGTGGGCTGGTATTTGTGTCGATTTAGGCCTGGTTGACCCCTCTCCAAACATAGCTGTGACCATAAAGCTCTGTTTTGGTCTTGTCACTTCAGATTACATTGTGCCAGAAGCTGTGAGGTGTCTCAATGTATTTTCGGGCATATTGTAACCGGGCTTTCTTGTGACATTGGTGCAGTAAAAGCTTTTTTCTGGCAACTTGACCATGTATTGCTTCTATTGTGCTCCTCGAAACAACCACATTGTTTTTTTCCAGAGCAACCTGTATTTCTGTTGAGGATACCTGTGGGGTTTTATTTGTATCCTGAACAATTCTTTTTGCAGTTGTGGCTGACATTATTCTTAGTCTACCTAAACTTGGCTTGGCATCAAGAGATCCCTGAATTTTCCACTTATTAATAAGACTGGCATATTCAAGGCTTTGGATATCTTTTTTATACCCTCTTCCTTCTATGTAAAGTTCCATTACCTTGTTACACACGTCTTTTGACAGTTCTTTTCTGCTCTCCATGGCTCAGTATCTAGCCTAGACTCATTGAATATTTATACACAGACACTAATTGCAATTTAAAAAGAAACAGACGTTGAAAATTAACCTTTAATTGCCATTTTAATCTGCATGTGTCACCTTGTGTACCTGTACCAAGGCCAAACATTCCAGAGTATGAAAACTTTTGATCAGGGTAATTTGGGTGATTTCTGTTATCATTATGATTTAAAAAGGAACCAAATAACTATGTAATAATAAATGGCTTCATATGAACACTATCCTTAAATAAAAGACAGTTTTTTGGTATGATCAGTCACATTTTCAATATCAACATAAAAGTTTCACAATTTCTGCCAGGGTATGTAAATGTTTGAACACAACTGTAGTGAGCACCCTGGGATGGTACCCGTTACCGTAATGCAGAAAATGCAATAAGGTACAAAAAAGCCTCTGCCTTTAAAACTACTTTAATCACTTCAATACAGGGCATTTTCACCCCCTTCCTGCCCAGACCAATTTTCAGCTTTCAGCGCTGTAACATTTTGAATGACAGTTGCGCGGTAATGCAACACTGTACCTATATGAAATTTTGATCATTTTTCTGGGACAGGAAGTGAAGGTAAATGTCTCCAACGGGTCACAAGCAGCAAAAAATACACCAACAGAGATTTGAACTGTTCCCTACTGTCCATCTAAAACTAAAAATGGCTAGGGTTATATGTTAGGGTTAAGGGTTAGGGTTAGAGTTAGGGTTAGGGTTAGTGGTAATTGTTTTGGTTATACCAACACTTTAGGTAAACCTGTGACCAGGCTATGCACACTTAATTATTTACATATTTTGAACCAGCAGTAAAAGCACTTAAACCAATTCCATATCTAAGGCACTGCAATCTGAGATTTGTTTCTATGAGAGCAGAATCTTGGTAGCCTTTCAGGCCTCTAATATAAACAGCCAGCTATTGTTTCTAAGCTGATAACCACTTCAGCCCCGGACCATTATGCTGCCTAAGGACCAGAGGACTTTTTCCAATTTGGCACTGCATCGCTTTAACTGCTAATTGCGCGGTCATGCAATGCTGTACCCAAACGAAATTTGCGTGCTTTTCTTCCCACAAATAGAGCTTTCTTTTGATGGTATTTGATCACCTCTGCCATTTTTATTTTTTTGCGCTATAAACGGAAAAAGACCGAAAATTTTGAAAAAAAATGATATTTTCTACTTTTTGTTATAAAAAAAATCCAATAAACTCAATTTTAGTCATATATTTAGGCCAAAATGTATTCCGCCACATGTCTTTGGTAAATTATTTAGTTATAGCGTTTACAAGCTAGGGTACATTTTCTGGAATTTACACAGCTTTTAGTTTATGACTGCCTATGTCATTTCTTGAGGTGCTAAAATGGCAAAGCAGTACAACCCCCCCCCAATGACCCCATTTTGGAAAGTAGACACCCCAAGGAAATTGCTGAAAGGCATGTTGAGCTCATTGAATATTCATTTTTTTTTTGTCCCAAGTGATTGAATAATGACAAAAAAAAAATTACAAAAAGTTGTCACTAAATGATATATTGCTCACATAGGCCATGGGCTATGTGGAATTGCACCCCAAAATACATTCAGCTGCTTCTCTTGAGTACGGGGATACCACATGTATGGGACTTTTTGGGAGCCTAGCCGCGTACGGGGCCCCGAAAACCAATCGCCGCCTTCAGGATTTCTAAGGGCGTAAATTTTTGATTCAAATGATTAAAAATGGTGGGTGTTTCATTTTTTTTTTTCACACAGTATTTGCGCAGCGATTTTTCAAATGCATTTTTTGGGGAAAAACACACTTTTTAAAATTTTAATGCACTAAAACACACTATATTGCCCAAATGTTTGATGAAATAAAAAAGATGATCTTAGGCCGAGTACGTGGATACCAAACATGATATGCTTTAAAATTGCGCACAAACGTGCAGTGGAAACAAAATAAATACATTTTTAAAAGCCTTTAAAAGCCTTTACAGGTTACCACCTTAGATTTACAGAGGAGGTCTACTGCTAAAATTACTGCCCTCGATCTGACCTTCGTGGTGATACCTCACATGCATGGTGCAATTGCTGTTTACATTTGATGCCAAACCAACGCTTGCGTTTGCCTTAGCGCGAGAGCAGGGGGGGCAGGGGTGCTTTTTTTTTCTTTATTATTTTTTTGCTTTTTTATCTTATTTTTAAACTGTTCCTTTCATTTTTTTTTATCATTTTTATTGTTATCTCAGGGAATGTAAATATCCCCTATGATAGCAAAAGGTAGTGACAGGTACTCTTTTTTGAAAAAAATGGGGTCTATTAGACCTTAGATCTCTCCTCTGCCTTCAAAGCATCTGACCACACCAATATCGGTGTGATAAAATGCTTTCCCAATTTCCCAATGGCGCTGTTTACATCCAGCGAAATCTAAGTCATGAAATGCTCGTAACTTCCGGTTTCTTAGGCCATAGAGATGTTTGGAGCCACTCTGGTCTCTGATCAGCTCTATGGTCAGCTCGCTGAATCACCGGCTGCATTCTCAGGTTCCCTGTTGAGACAGGAGAGCCAGAGAAAAACACGGAAGACGGTGGGGGGGGCATTCCCTCCCACTGCTTGTAAAAGCAGTCTAGAGGCTAATTAGCCTCTAGGATTGCTTTTACATGAAAGCCGACCGCTGGCTGAAAAGAATGATACCAAGATGATACCTAAACCTGCAGGCATCATTCTGGTATAACCACTCAAAGTCGTGAATGGCGTATTTGAAGACATAAAAATGGTTAATAATAAAACACAGTAAACTGTAAAGTATAAAAAATTGCATACCTGAAAAGCAAACATGATAAAACATAATAACAATAAAACATTGCAGAATAGAATACAGTAAAAAAGAGCAGAACAATAGAGAGAGAATAGAGAAAGAGAACAATAAAACGACAACTATTTTTTTTTTTTTTTTATATATATATATTTTTTTTTTTTTACACTTTTTTTTTGTAACTAACTTTTATAACTGTAACCGGTTCCAGGTTCGGGTCTCTCAAAATGCGATGGCATCTTGGGAGACCCTGTGAAAGTGTGCCTAGTCTGTGCAATGCTGTACGCTATGCTAATACTCAACTAGTGTATGGTAGCGTTCAAAACATTCACCAATGCAAAGACCAGGATTGTCAGGACAGGAGGGACAATAATAGCGGGTGTCACGCCTATATCCGCACTTGCTGCAGACACAACATCTTTTTTGGGGGGTTCGTTGGGTAGGGGTACTTGGGAGGACATAAAGAAAATGCCTCTCATGCAGCCGACTGCATTTGGTTGCGGCTTTCCGTGTGGGCACCCAATGAAGAGGAGGGGCTTGGAGTGCCGATGGGGCACCCCAGAAGAAGAGGATCGGGGCTGCTCTATGCAGGTAAATATAGGCAGGTAAGCATAGGCATGTTTGTTATTTTTATTAAAAAAAATAGTGAGGGTTTACAAGCACTTTAACTCATAAACAATCCCTTTTGCCACTTTTTACTCACTCATCTCCTGATTTATACTGGAAAAAAAAACATTTTTAATGCTGTGTTACAAGATAGCATATGCATATTTATTTATGTTGTATCAAATTTGCATTATTGGAGTATCCTACCACTGGCCATTAGCACTAACCATTCAACTATGTTTCCCAGTAACCAACACAGAGCAATGAGTAATGAACCAATCATCCATATCTGGTGTGAGTAAGTAAGAACTGTGTTGCATGGTCAACCCTCGTCTTTATGTGGCCATATATTATCTCTTATCATGAACACACGCACGTTCATGTTGACACAACATGACCTCAGCTCCTTGTTTAAGCAACCCTCTATTGTGATTTGTCCATTTCATCTTTGAGTGCAAATGGCCTGTTTACTCTGTAATACACTGTTCACACGCATTCATTCTTCTTACTGCTATAAAAATAACCCCTTTTATCTCACAGCCAACCTGCCTAACATTTCTAATGTTATAAAGCGGTTATTAACTAGCATGTAACTAAAAGCCTATGCTTTGGTTCCACAGCTGACCTGGGAAAGATCAAGAATGAGATAGGAGAAGGACGATCCTTTTTGTTATACCCATTGTAGTTATACCCATTGTAGTATAACTTTTATGGCTTAATAAAGGACCTCCTGCATTACATAAAGTGAAAGAGGATTTTGTTTTACAAACTGACTGGGCACTCAGAATCTCTGTAACCAGTCATATGTCCAATCCAAGATATCTACTAGGCACTAATCTCAGAGTTGGGGAAAAAATTATAAGACAGAGGCCCTTTCTGCGTCAGAACCCGCTGTCAGAGCAGGAAGGCTTTTAAATCTGTTATTGATGTCAGTGATTTTGGTTAATGGGTTGTGAAATTGTAGAAGTTACACATCGAGAAAGACGTCAATCTCCAATTTAAAAGCCTCATATGTAGGATTCATTGAAGTATCCTATATATGAACTGTTCCTTGTGTTCTTCCAACAACAGTTTGGACAAGAAAGTGGCACAATGTGGACAGTGCTAAAGGACTGTCAAAATGACTGCCATTTTGTTGTTTATTACAACACATTTTTTCATCCTTTGTTGGCAGTTACTTCCTATCTACTTGTACACTATATTACCAAAAGTATTGGTACGCCTGTCTTTATACGCACAAGAGCTCTCTCCTCCTGAGCAGATTGATAGAAGGGGGAGCCATTGAAGTAACATAACTAATCTATTTGAAACAAAACAAATTTTTATGTTCTGCACATGTCTAGTGCTTTGAGCCGCCCCTGCCCCAAAGCACCTCCCCATGTTGGGGGCATGTGGCCTGGTATGGTTTAGGAGGGGGCGCTTGCTTGTCCCCCCCTTTCCTGGCTGCATGCTCGAATAAGGGTCTAGTATGGATTTTGGAAGGGACCCCATGCCATTCTTTTAAAAAATTGGCCTTTTTGATTCCTCTTAAAATCAATACCAGGGACCCCCAGTTTGAATTTTTCATTGTTGGCATTCTTTTGTTTACATTTCAGCTGTCAGCGGGTAACCCGCTGACAGCTGATGAGTCATCGGTTTTTAAGGATGAGGTGACCAGCTTCCCAGCCTGCTCCTTCACAGCCAGCTATTCTGCACACAGATGGTCCTGATGGTCCACAACAAAACACCCAATGTGTGTTCATTGGTCTCCCTGTACCAATATATTGGGTTGTCAAGCTCCTTACAGATGTGGCTGCCACCAGCATCCCCAAACACAAGGAGTTCAGAGAACATTGCCAATCCTTTTGCTGCCAGAGCCTTGCTTGCACTTTTAGCACACATGATTAAAGAAAAAAAAAATGTAAGCTTGAAGATTACTTGAAACCCCCATCATTATACATTCTGAAATAAGAGACCTTGGAGAATAAAATAATTGTAGATCTAAATGTTTTATGCCATGCAATATTTGTAAAAAGGTTTATCAAGTGTACATTTACAGTAAAATTTAAAAGATGAGGTTGTGCAAACTAAATAGATTCCCAACATGGCAAGCTTTAAAATGAGCTCGTAATGACAATGAATGTTGGTACCGTATGATTTTCCATAGACAACATGTTAAAAGTCCCTTCTGGTCATCAGTTTAGAGTTAACCATGAATAATGGCCCTAGAATTATTTCTCTCACTCCAACATGCATGGCAAATACATGTGTAACTAAAAGAACATTTTTATATGTAAGCTCCCATGACAGGTATGTTCACATGCTTATGTTTGGGTGGGGCAGCCCCAACATTTTGTGGTGGAGGAATTTTAAGTGCTTGGGTGTAACTTCATATTTTGGCGCTTTTTTCACTAAAGCTTTATATTAAATGGAGGACCAAAAGTCCCCTATGTGATATAATGTCTTTTTGACAGGTTCTTTAATGAGTCATCAGGGATTTATTAGACCCCTGATGTCTCATTTGCCTTCCATTGAAGCTAATGGAGCACAAGTCATGCTCCATTAGATTCTTCGCTGGCTGCTTCAGGGTTCTTTGTAGCTAGGGAAAATTAATGAACAAATGTTTGTTGGTATCCATCCCCTCCACCTGGCATCATCTGCCCTACAAGTCTGGCAGGGGGCACAATTTTAGGAGTCATTGAAAGTAATCGGGTGGTAGAAATATTGCCTTAAACATCATTGTTTTAGACACAGGTTTAAAGGATAACTTCACCTTCTGCATGTTACATGTTACAGCCGTATAGGGTGTATCATGTAACATGGTCAGCATCACCCCCCAATCCCCCTCTTCCCTGTGACAGCAGGCGGGGGTTCTTCTTGCACTCGCTGTCAAATTTTAAAAATGGCGTGGTTGTGTGGGACTATGCTTGCACAACTGTGTCATTCATTTACAGGAATCTGTGAATGAGAAAACTATAGGTCATATCTTCCATTGTGGCAGATGGCTTGTAGTACTTAATGAACTACCAGGGCATTAATCAGTATCCTCGTAGTTCACTAACAAGTCCTGCAGCTGAATAACTGTTTGCCTGTACAGAGATATGGACAGAGAGCTCTCAGTAGTGTCTGCAAGAGCCTGACATTGCACCTCCACTGATCGCGGGTGCAATGAATTGCAGGCTGAAGTGTAAACACATTTAAAAATGCACATTTTTTACCTGCAAAATCACATGTATTTTTTTTTTTCCAAAAAGGTGAACTTAGACTTTATAAATTGCACAAATTTGCAGAACAGGATCTTATCTTTTTGGTTACATTCTCTAACATTGATTCCTAAGAGAAATTGCTTTAGAAACATTTGACCAGAAGAGGTATTGTAGAATTGTGAACAGGTATTTGACCATTTGACCAATATAGAAAATAGCTTAACACTATAGGCTAACATTTAAGCAGAAGAGGAAATATTATGAAGAAGACTTATTCACTGTGTACAAAGTGTATAAAGCTTGCTGTGCTTACCACCAACAGAGTAATGAATCCTCTACTGCAGAGTGTGAACTGATATACAGTACAGAATTGATACAGTGTTGCAGATACAGAACTCGGTCCCTTACCTCCTCTTCTGGAGTCCCTCGCAGGCGCTGTCCACTCCCCTCCTCCTCCAGGTGTCCTCTCAGCAAGCAGGGTGCTGAGAGGGCACTTGTGCAGATGCACTTCCGATCCACGCTGTGGGCCTCCATCAACATACACAGTGCCGGTAAGCCATGGCCCCTCTCTCTCCTCACGACTGATAGCAGCAGGAACCTATTACTCCCTCTGCTCTCAGAGTTTCCTGTGAAAGCGGAAAGCAAAGAGAGCATTGCTACAGCCAGGGGCAGTGCTGGATCGAGAGAGGAGGCAGTTAAGTGTTTAGCGATGGGAATAAGAAAACAAGTGGTAGGGAGTTAATGCAGGGAATACATTAACGTAAAAAAAATGTAAGTCTAGGGGACACAGACGAGAAAGATTTATTTTCCTGATCCTCCACTCTGCTAGACTAGTCCTTGTAGCATCTTCTCCCCTATGCTCAAGCTGTCAAAGGTCCTGGTATCATCAAGATTGATGCAAAGTCCATATTGCACATGATGCCGAAGGACTGTCCACCCCCAGAGCACAGAGGAGCACTGTCTGCCAGGGCAGTAGAAGATTAGATAAGTAAAAGGGCTTTTATTCTCCCCTAGAATAAACAAGCAGTTTCTCAGAGTTAGGCTTTAAATATTTTTTTACTATGACCATCATCCCCGTCTAGTGATCATGATGTGATATTTCCCTGATTCACTCTATTCTAATAGAGGAAAAATATTTTAACTGGAGAGAAAATAGCCTAATAACATTTACATAATAGGCCCTATTCACACAAAACAAATGTAAGAGGGGGCGGGGCCACCCGTTTACGTAATTGGTGATCCCGCCCCTCTGATGTAACAGGGAAACCCATAGGGAAGCCCCCGTCAACTCCCCGTGCATCAGAAGGGGCGGGGTCACCGGGTGCCCCCCCCTCTGTTATTTAAGAAGTGTCAGAAGACAAGACACGTCACACAGCGGGAGCCTCCCACCATGGATGCGGAGCGGCCCGAGAACTAAGAAGGGAAGAAGACTCCGCGGAGGAAGATGCCGGATGAGAACACCGGAGCAAGAAGCAGAGGATCGGAGGAAGAACCAAAGGGAGAAGAAGATGGAGGAAGAAACCGAAGGAAGATGGAAGAAAGAAGATACAAGAAAGAAGATGGAAAGAAGAAGACTTTAAATAAAGGAATTGTCAAAAACTGTCTCTTGTCATTTTTAAAATTTTTGACACTTTATGTGAAATGGTAGGGGTACTTTTGTATCCCCCTACCATTTCACACAGGGGGGGCCGGGATCTGGGGGTCCCCTTGTTAAAGGGGGCTTCCAGATTCCGATAAGCCCCCTGCAGACCCCCACAACCACCGGGCAAGGGTTGTGGGGATGAGGCCCTTGTCCCCATCAACATGGGGACAAGGTGCTTTGGGGGGGACCCCAAAGCACCCTCCCAATGTTGAGGTCAGGAGGGGGGGCACTCTCTCATCCCCCCTCTTTTCCTGCGGCCTGCCAGGTTGCATGCTCGGATAAGGGTCTGGTATGGATTTTTGGGGGGACCCACGCCATTTTTTTTTAAATTTTTGCGTGGGGTTCCCCTTAATATCCATACCAGACCTGAAGGGCCTGGTATGGAATTTAGGGGGACCCCCACGCCATTTTTTTTTTTAAATTTTGGTTCGGGTTTCCCCTGTGGGGAAATCCCATGACGTTTTTATCAATGAACTTTTATGTATATTGTTGGACCGACAATTCATTAATAGCCGCGAGTAGTTTTAAATGACTTTTTTTCCTTTGAAATTTCATTTTGCTGTCAGACTGTTCTAAACACGGGACACGTGCGCCCCTTTACAGGCATACTATAGACACCCCCCAAGTATGAAATTTAAAGGAATATTACACTTTTATTGTTTCACTTTAAGCATTATTAAAATCACTGCTCCTGAAAAAACATCAGTTTTTAAAACTTTTTTTTGCATTGATCCATCTCCTCTGGGGCAGGTCCCAGGTCCCCAAACACTTTTTATGACAATAACTTGCATATAAGCCTTTAAAATTAGCACTTTTGATTATTCATGTTTCTGGAACATAGATGATAAAGCAAGGCAAATAGGCAGCCCAAATATTTAGTGTGCTCCAGCCAATCCTTGGGGGGGTTGCCCAGAAGGTGGCTGGAGAGGCACATAAATAATCTGAGATTTAGAGTAGGAGACTGTCTGAGGGAGTAGAGGGAATCCACCCATCAGGATGGAGGATGGCTACCCCATCCTGCAGCAGTTCTCTTGGTTCCAGCTAATATTCATCAAGGTCTCAGCTGTGGCATAGCCAAAAGACCCCTTTTGGAGCTAGTCAAAGGAAACCTCATCCAAGGGCCTGGTCTAGAGAGCTCACTGAAGAGTGCCCGGTGAAAGTTAGAAGAAGTCTGGCTGACCTGTGGCATTGCGAGCATAGACCTCTCCCTCACTGAAGGGTGTCTGGTAGATACTGGAAGGAGGCATCTGGTAATCCTATGACATTGTGAGTACTGAACTAGGCTCAGGGTTCTAGTGACTGTGTGCTGTATCCCTTGGGTGGACAAGCCAGTAGTACTACTGCTGAGGATAGCTTCTAAGAAGGGAGCTCAGTCTCCACCATCTGTACTTAGCAAGGTGGTGTGTCCTCCTGCAAAGAATCTGGGCTTCTGGAGTACAAGTATCCCATATCCCCATAATCCCTTCCCAATTTCTTGAGCAATTAAAAAAACAGACATCCCCTAGTTTGATTATTGATTATTGAGTTAAATGTTGCTGTGTGCCTGGCTGCCTCTGTACTAACACTGGGGAATAACTGTTTGAATCACAGTGGCTCCTATGGGGGTAGTGCTACATTATTTTTCTGGAGAAACTGTATATACACTTTTGCGGCACAGGATTGATTGATGGGATGCGATTCGGAAGTCAAGGCGTAGAAATTTATCATGCAGAAATATGAAATGAAAATGTGGATTCTCAAATATTATCTGAGAATTAAACAGATTTGTTTCATGGAATCACATCTTTTTTAATCTAAGGACATTTATGAAGCAGGTAGAAGTCATATATAATCTAGAAATAAGCAATGAGACTATTAGTTTTCAAAGACACTATATTGTAATGGTGCTGATGCGCTGCACTAAATCTCTTCTTTTTGAATAGAAGAGATTATTCCGAATACAATCATAACAATAACATTAACTAGTATATATTTTTAGAGACAATGTAAAAGTTGTGAACATTTCATGCACAGAATATCATCCTTTTAAATAGAATTACATTTTGGAAGTAGAGAGTCATACTGTAGTACTGTAATTTTTTTTTTAAACATAATTCATATTTATTAATATATTATATTTATATTATTTTCAATAGGTGGCAATTGAAGAATAAGAATGGGTGGGACAAACATTCACCCCCTCCCCACAGATGAGCCATGCTGGGCCACAAGCCCTCAAAATGGGGGGGGGGGGGGTACTCTGGCAAAGCACCTTGTCACCATGTTATTAAGGACAAGGATCTCTTTCCCATAACCCTGGCCCAGTAGTTTTTGTTGGTGGGGGCTTATCAGAATCTGGAAGCAACCTTTAAATATTTTTGTATCAATTAATTGAAGGACTTGTCAAAAAGTATATGGTTATATACTATTGCCATTTTGTCAAGTTGGAAGTGAATCTGCAGCCCTCTTATTTTAAAGGGGGCTTCCAGATTCCAATAAGCCCCCCACCCAAGACCCCAAAGACCACCAGGTCAGGGTTGTGGGAAAGAGGCCCTTGTCCTTATTAGCATAGGGGACTAGTTGTTTTGTCAAAAAATGAAAAATGAGGGCTACCCTCAAAATCCATACCAGACTGTTATCCGAGCATGCAGACTGGCTGACCAGAACAGGGGGAAGACAAATTTTCACTCCCCCAACTCCTGAACCATACCAGGCCACAAGCCCTCACGACCATTCTGGCAAAGCACTTATTCCCATGTTGATGAGGACAAGGGCCTCTTCCCTGCAACCCTGGCCTGGTAGCTGTTGTAGTTTTGGGGTGGGAGGCTTGTCAAAATCCCCCCTTTATCAGAAGCCCCCTTTACATTTTTTTTTCATATTAATTAAAGGACTTGTCAAAAACGGTATGTTTATATATTATTGGTGTTTTGTCATGTTGGAAGTGCATCTAAGGGCCCTTATTTTTAAAGGGGGGGCTTTCAGATTCCAATATCCCCCCACCCAAGACCCCAAAGACCACCAGGCTAGGGTTGTGGAAAAGGGGACCTTGTCCTTATTACCATGGGGACAAGAGCTACTCTGGCAAGGTACCCCAATTTAAGGGCTTTGAAATTGGGGAGGAGGCGCCATGTCATTTTATTAATGTATTTTTTTTATACTATCTACGCTGTTTGTTTATATACACATGTTTGCAGAGAACCCCTGGCTGACAGCTGAATGTGCTAGGTGGGGATGAGTCGCTGGTTGTTAGGATGTCTAACAACCAGGAGCCCTGATCAGGAACCTGTCATATTTAGCAGTGCTAGTAATACTTAAGTTACCATCACCAGCTGTTAGGACACGGGTAACACAACCAATTTCAAGGTTTGCCTTGTCTTGCATCTTTCCTTTGCTACCAGCAGAGTTTCCCAGTGGGCCATAAAAAATGTATACCTTACCCATCCAAACTTGATGGACCACATGTCTATAATCCGGTGGACCCTCCTGCTGACAGTGTAGTCCAGGTCTGGGAACCTGCTACTGCAGTACTGCATAGGCTGCAAATTCATGAAAGGGGTCGACTCTACCACCTGGAAAGACTGTAAAGCTCCTGCATGGGTGTGGCTGGGGAAGCAGCTAATGCAGAGAAATTTGCCTCCTGATTGCAACAGCTAAAGAAGGCAGGATGAAGCTGACAAAATCAGAGAAAGGTTGCAAGCTATGCTTGCCTCTATTCTGCGTGGCACCATGATGAACTTATTCGCCACTGGAAGAGCCATAAGATAAACCTCTGACACCCCTTGAAAGACATTCATCCCTATTGCTGGAGGCTGCTGATGGGGAATCAGGTATTGTGTTGGTATAGGTGGAAAGAGAAGAGCTGGATGAAAAAGGAGTAAGGCTTTTTTCCTGCTAATGGCTAGCATTCAGGTGCTGCTTTCAGTGAGCTGTGTGGTGAGAAGTCACGTGTCTACTGTGCATTCTACACCTTATGTGTTAAAAAAAACCGCACAGTTAAGCTATGAGCAGGGCAGGACTTATGCCCTGTACACACGGTCGGATTTTCCGACAGAAAATGTGCGATCGGAGCTTGTTGTGGGAAATTCCGATCGTGTGTGGGCTCCATCTGACTTTTTCCATCAGAATTTCCGGCACACAAAGTTTGAGAGCAGGCTATAAAATTTTCCGACAACAAAATCGAATCGGTTAAATTCCGATAGTGTGTACACAAATCCGTCGCACAAAGTGCCACACATGCTCAGAATAAATTAAGAGACGAAAGCTATTGGCTACTGCCCCGTTTGTAGTCCCGACATACGCGTTTTACGTCACCACGTTCAGAACGATCGGATTTTCTGACAACTTTGTGCGGCCGTGTGTATGTAAGACAAGTTTGAGCCAACATCCGTCTGAAAAAATCCATGGATTTTGTTGTCGGAATGTCCGATCAATGTCCGATCGTGTGTACAGGGCATTAGGGTGGTGGGGGCCCCTGGGCTTGAGTTACTTTCGGGCCCTACCTTCTATACATATGCACAGCTCTATAAAACAGAAATAGAAAAGGACAAGGTGCGCCAGACTCAGTGCAGTATTAAAGAACTTCTGTTTAATTGGACAAGACAAAACAGCCAAATGGCTACTCACAAAAGTAGATATATAAGCGTATAAGTGGGGGATACTGTATTGGTATTCGTCCTGGGTCCACGATTAACCACTTGTCCACTGGGCACTTAAACCCCCTTCCTAACCAGACCAATTTTCAGCTTTCGGTGCTCTCACACTTTGAATGACAATTACTCAGTCATGCAACACTGTACCTATATGAAATTTTTGTCCTTTTTTTCACACAAATAGAGCTTTCTTTTGGTGGTATTTAATCACCGCTGGTTTTTTTATTTTTTGCGCTATAAATACAAAAAAATGAATTTGATTAAAAAAAAGAAAAAATTCTTTGTTTCTGTTAAAATTTATTGCAGAATATTGGCAAGTATTGGCAGAGTATTGACGAGTATTGGCAGAGTATTGGCGAGTATTGACAGAGTTTTGCAGAGTATTGGCAGAGTATTGGCAGAGTTAAAAAAATTTATTTCCCCATCGTATCTCCACAGAGTGGTACTGTGGATACGATGCTAATTTATAATTACGACACATTTTTTCTGATGAGGGATTATCTATGTATACTGATCAAGTATTGTGCTGGATGCAATACATAGATCATATTTTACTAATTTGGATGGGCACACATGCTATGCTTTTGGCCTTTGTTGAAGAGTTAAATCAGAACCTGTTCAATTTAAAATTTACTTTGAATTGGAACCTTTCCAGAATTACATTTTTGGATTTATCAATCTTCAAAGATGAAGACGGTTGTCTGGCTACCAGTCTTTATCGGAAAGAAACTGCAGGGAACACCTTGCTGCATGCAGGTATGAGGAGTGGACCACGGGATAACAGTGCCTCTGCCATCCAGTGAAATGGATGGATGTTCCCTCCTCTCTTCAGTGACCTGCCCTTGGATCACATTCTTCCTCTTTAACATTGTTCCTCTCCCTTATTTTCCTCCTCTGCTATATCTGCCAGTGCCACCCAAGTACAATCAGAGACCTCAACATCATCCTCTTCCCTCTGCCACTGGACTAACCTTGGCAGTAGGCTGCAGCTGCAGGAACATCCTGGCCAAGTGGTTCTCCCTGCCTGTTGTCATCTCCCTCCAAGAGTGCCCAACTATGCCCACTGTTTCTGCCCAGCTGCTCCATTCATAGAAGCTATACTACAGCTTCTATGAATGAAACACAATCTAAGAATGGAGCATAGGTGGATTATTGAAAGGTCCACCCCTTCTATTCATAGTTAATTTTCCATTCATAGAATCTGTAGTATTGGTTTCTATGAACGTTGTTAATGGGCAAAAAGGGCAGGTATAGTTGGGCACTGATGAGAGCCTGTGACCCCACAGCTCAATTAACTCCCACCATACTGAAAAATTATGGCTGTGGGGAGGGGGGCATTGATGGATGAGAATGTCAGTTAACAGAAGAGGCAGCAGAGCAAGAAAGACATCCTTCTAACTGTAAATTATTTTCCTTGTGCTGATTTTTGTTTATTTTGACTGCACTTAGGTTTTAATATGAATGTCCAAACAGCTGAAGTTCAATCTGAACTCCCACCTCATCTCTGTTAGTAACTCAAATATGCAGCTAAAATTTCTGCTAAAAAATGCAACTTAATCTCACCAGGTCTTATCTGTCTCAAAAACACCTCTCTTTGCACCAAATTTATATAAAAAAACATTAAAAAAACAGCAACAACAAATAACGACAAATAACAAATACAATTTATTTTTGTGTTTACATATGTATATTTATAAAACATTTTTTTCTTAGTCACAAATAGAAGATTTAACCATGGTGACTCAGTTCACTCTACTGATCTGGACGGCGCAACAAGAATGGTGTTAGCAAATGGTCATCAAAATCCATGACAATGACAAGAGTATAATGTGCAACGTAGGGAGTCCAGAGCCATTTGGTGAAACTGGCAAAAATAAAATAATGAAACAAGTAAACATATTTTTAGGTTAATTTATAAATATCATAACAACATCAACACCATTTCAAACTATTATTTGTTTTTACATTTTATATTATTATTATTGTATTATATGATCCTCTCGTAAAGCAGAGGAAGAAAAATTTGGAAATGTTACAACTATAGATTTTCTTTCACTAGGTTTACTACTAGGACACTAGGGTTGAAGTAAAATTTGAATGAAAATGCAAGGTCCATTTACTTTGACCCCGCCACTACTATTCATTTGTTCAAAACTTAGATTGAACTTACGTTTGAACAACTTTTATTGAACTTTTGAAATTACTGATTTCATCAGTAAATACATCAGAAGAATAGAATAAACAAAGGCACAAGTTATAAAATGGTTACAGACAAGGGGTAACCTTGGAGGTGTCCAACCCCAGCCCACCACCTCTATTTTAACCACTTTAGCCCCGGAAGATTTGACTGCTTAATGACCAGTGCACTTTTTACAATTTGGCACTGCGCTGCTTTAACTGGTAATTACGCGGTCATGCAATGTTGTACCCAAACAAAATTTGTGTCCTTTTTTTCCAACAAATAGAGCTTTCTTTTGATGGTATTTGATTGCCTCTTTGATTTTGATTTTTTGCGATATAAACGGAAAAGGACCAAAAATTGTGAAAAAATTATATTTTCTACTTTTTGTTATAAAAAAAATCCAACAAACTCAATTTTAGTCATACATTTAGGCCAAAATGTATTCAGCCACATGTCTTTGGTAAAAAATCTCAATAAGCGTATATATTTATTGGTTTGCGCAAAAGTTATAGCGTCTACAAACTAGGGTACATTTTCTGGACTTAACGCAACTTTTAGTTTTTAACTTTTAATGACAATGTCATTTCTTGAGGTGCTAGAATGGCAGGGCAGTACAGCCCCCCCCCAAAAAAATTACCCAAAGTTGTCACTAAATGATATATTGCTCAAACATACCATGGGCATATGTGAATTTACAGCCCAAAATACATTCTGCTGCTTCTCCTGAGTACGGGGATATCACATGTGTGAGACTTTTTGGGAGCCTAGCCGCGTACAGAACCCCGAAAACCAAGCACCGCCTTCAGGCTTTTTAAGGGTGTAAATTTTTGATTTCACTCCTCACTGCCTATCACAGTTTTGGAGGCCACAAAATGTCCAGATAGCACAACCCCCCCCCCACATGACCCCATTTTGGAAAGTAGACACCCCAAGCTATTTGCTGAGAGGGATCTCACTTTTTGTCACAAAGTTTTGAAAATGGAAAAAAGAAAAAAAAAATTTTTTCTTTTCTTTCTTTTTTTTTTTTTTGGGGGGGTTGAACCGTCCTGGCATTTTATGCACAACATTAGAAGCTTATGTCACACATCACCCACTGTCCTAACTACTTGAAGACAAAGCCCTTTCTGACACTTTTCGTCTACATGAAAACATTTTTTTTTGCTGAAAATTACCTTGAACCCACAAACATTATATATTTTTTAAAGCAATGACCCTACAGATTAAAATGGTAGGTGTTGCATTTTTTTTCCACACAATGTTTGCGCAGCGATTTTTCAAACGCATTGTTTTAAAAAAAAACACTTTTTTTTATTTTAATGCACTAAAGCACACTATATTGCCCAAATTTTTGATGAAATAAAAAATGATCTTATGCCGAGTACATGGATAACAAACACGACATGCTTTAAAATTGCGCACAAACATGCAGCGGGGTAATCTACAAACATTTTTAAAAGCCTTTAAAATACTTTACAGGTTACCACTTTAGATTTACAGAGGTCTACTGCTTAAATTACTGCCCTCGATCTGACCTTCGCGGTGATACCTCACATGCATGGTGCAATTGCTGTTTACATATAACACCAGAACAAGATCATAGAGATCATAGAGATGACTGGAGCCATTCTGGTCTCCAATCAGCTTTATGGTCAGCTGGCAGAACCACTGGCTGCATTCTCGGGTACCCTGTTGGGACAGGAGAGCCCGAGAAAACCATGGAAGACGGTGGGGGGGCGTTCCCTCCCACTGCTTTTAAAGCAGTCAGGAGGCTAATTAGCCACTAGGATTGCTTTTACATGAAAGCTGGCTGAAAATAATGATACCAAAATGATACCTAAACCTGCAGGGATCATTCTGGTATAATCACTCAAAGTCCAGCAACATACCAGTACATTGCTGGTCCTTGTTGGACATATATTGTAATGTTCTTTTTTTCATGCAGCCTGTGGACTGAAAGAAAAAAAGATTGATTGGCGGGTGTGCCCACCATTAGAATACTGCCCTTCATCCACCCACTTCTAATGATGGGCATACATGCACCATTTTTTTTTTTAACTGTGGTGGTGAATGACTTCCTACAGCGCTGGTGTTGCTGATTCACGTATCGTGAGAGCAATCGCTGTTGCTGTCAAAATAAATAAATCAGTGCTGCAGCTGAATGGCGTACCTGCTAAGCAAATGATGGTTAATAATAAAACAAAGTAATATTACAGTATAACAGTAAGATATACCATACAAAAACATTCTTATTATCCCTCCACTTCAGAGCGAGCAAATTATTACATCTCAAGCAGGCTCTCTCCACCAGCCTAAGATGGGAATCTAAAGCCGCTGGGGTAAGCCCCAACAATTCAATTGCACGGTGCCACATTGCACCAATTCCATGATCAAACAAGTGACTAAAAAGTGGCAAGCTTTTGTAATAATTGTCCACATACAAGTGGTACCCCTTTCCGAATAAGGGTGACACCAAGTCCCACACAATCTTACCAGCGATCCCTATGTAGTCTGAGCAGTTCTCCCTCTCTACGTAACTATCTCTTCCTTTGTAAACCATAAAACTATATGTATAGCCTGTTGCCCTGTCACAGAGCTTATACACCTTGACCCCATATATGGCACGCTTACTGGGAAGATACTGTTTGAATTACAAGTGGCCAGAAAACGTAATCGGCACTCATCAATGCAGACAACTTAACCGGGAGTAAACAAGGCTGAAAACTGCTGGTTGAAGTGGTTTACGAGGGCCCAAATTTTGTACGGTCGATCGTATCCAGGGTCACCCTGAGGACAACAGAGTTCATTGTCATTGAAATGCATGAACCCCAAGATCTGCTTGTATTGTGTCCTGGTCATGGACGCAGAGAACATGGGTATATGGTGAATTGGGTCAGTGGACCAATATGACCGCAACTCACTTTTTTTAGTTATGCCCATGAGGAGGTATAGGCCCAGGAAGGCCTTAAATTCGGAGACCGTAATAGGTTTCCAATCTTTGGCAAGGGTCCACTGGGGATTAGCGGCAATGAATTGACCAGCATACAAATTGCTTTGGTCCACAATAGATCTATAGAGATCTTCCGTGAAAAACAGTGAATAAAAATAAAGTGACGTAAAATCAACTGTTTCCACCTTAATTTCCGGGTTGGCCAGTGAATGGGGGAAGTACGGGTGCTGCAGAAGTGGTGGGCTCCCAATTCGGATTGGAAAATGCAGCAGGAAGGGCATTATGGGATCGATGGGCCTGTCTTTGTCTTCTTGGTGGCTGCGGGACACTAGTTGTGCTAGCCACCTCTCCAGCTTGAACTGGCTTATGGGACTCGCCACGTCACCACGTGATATTGCAGTGCTGGATGTATGACCAGGATGTACTAGGTCGCTGGTGCTTGCCAGTTCACCAGAATGATGAGCAGCACTAGTACTGGCTCTCTGCTCCCTACGAGGGCCCCGCGATTCTTGCACCTCAACAATAGCAGAAGAACGGGGTCGGGTACACCTGACCTTGGCAGTGACCATTCCTCTGTCGTCAAAGCTATCTGTCAGGGTGCCGCTGTTGTCTATGGGTTTGTATTCTGAGACTGAATCTGACAAATGGGTGAGTTTCTCTTCACTCTCATCTGTCATGCTCAAAAATGTGTAGGTCTCTTCACTAGTGTTCCTTCAATTGGACATTTTGGCCTCTAAATTTACTGGTACACTAGTAAGACTCACAGGAAAAAAGAGCACCTGACTGTCAACAACTGCTTCCAACGCTACCAAAAAAACTGTTAGGGATCAGGCCTGACTCTGCAAATGCTGCAGTTATGTGGTTAGTGTTTTGTAAGTGACATTGATCGACTGATACTGCAATTCGGTGGGTTGGGTTGGGCGGAGGGGCTAAACGCAAGTGCTAGCAGCTATCTGGGCTGATCCTGCTAACACTGCGTTTTTGACAACCCTAAAATACTGGGGACGCTAGTATAGATATGATCTGATCAGATATTGATCCGTTCAGACACTATACTACTAAGGGAGGTGTATGGTGCATGCGTGGGTGTTAGCGCTACTGGCACTAATCTGATGCTGCCTGGGGCGATGCTAAAACCTAACTGATATCACCCGCTGGTTGATTAGGGGATTAAATCTTTTATTAGGTAATATATGGCGGGTGCCCTGACGCTATAAAAAGAAATAACTAACTGACCAGCATCACCCATGACACTAATACGGCGATCACTGGTAACAGGGGGTGATCGAGGGGTTAAACCTTTATAAGCGGGATTAGGGGGGTCCCTAGACCTATCTGGGGCTACTACTAAGTACCCTAATGCTGATTAGTGTCACAAATGACACACGTACAGTGATAAAAAAAAATATGAACACTGCACTGGGTGACACAGTGTAGGGGTTAACTGGGGGGGTGGGGCGATCGGGGGGGGGTCGGGGGGTGAAATATGTGCCTATGTGTACTGTGTCAGTGTAGTGTTGGTGCCACTCACGTTTAGATGTCCTCTCTCCTCTCTCTGGAGCGGAAAAGAATTCCACGAGGAGAGATGACATCACTTTCCCTGTCTGTGTTTACACTTACACAGGCAAGGGAGGACTTCATTTGTCAGGACTGATCAACAGGTCACGGCCAGAAATCATTGCCCTGGGCCTGGAGACTGATCTGTTCTGAAACGATCTTCGCAGGAGCCATTAAATAAAGTCGTTTCGCCCACCTGTGCCAATCTGTCGCAGTAAAACTGCGGTGGCTGGTCAGGAAGTGGTTAAAGTAAAATCAGTTAAAGTTTAAAGCAAAAAACTTACAGCCTGGCTTCCAGACTCTTTTTGTATGTGAGGATTGTGCCACTGGGACTTCTCCTGGGGTTCTAGGAAAGTGAACTATCCAAAATCTTGCAGGAATGTGCTCCTGTACTGTGTAGGAAAGAATTCTCATAGGATTTGTGATCCTCAGCTTTCCCAGAATTTAACAAGAACATGCAGTGACGTCACCCTTGGCTAGGTGACAACGCTGTTGATCAGGATATAAGGTATTTTTTTACTTTTTTTCTTCCAATTTTTCATTTCTTTTTTTCTATTTAACCCAGCATTTTTATTGTGGAGCTATGGGCTATCCTATAATAATTGTACCTTGTACTTTCATGTAAGGTCTCCTTACCCTCCTCCCTACTGTTATCAATCCCCCCTCCTATGCTTCCTTATAATAATTTCAGTCCTCTCTTCCTTATTTTTATTTAGCCTTCTCTCTCCTCCCCCTCTCTTTTATATCTTTTCTCTTTTATATCATAAATATAAATATATAGGAAAAAACTCACCCTTGGTAGGATTTGGACTTGTAACAGATGTGTTGCTGGACCCACTATTTGATGTCACAGTAGTACTGGTTTGAGTGATGGCATTTATTGTAGGACTGAATTTAGTTGGAGGTCTCGTAGTAACCACAGAAGATTGGGGAGATGTTAAAATGTTACTACTATCTGTTGATTTTAAAGTGCTAAGAGAAGTTGCTTTATTTGCATAAGTGGATGAAAAAGCTGGTTCTCTAGTGGATGATATGACATTAACCCCAGAAGTAATGGAAGTCACTGATTTATTAGTAGACACCAGTGTGTTAGTTGACTTAATGGTCGAGAAAAAATAACTGGTAGATATTGGTTTAGTGGTTGACAATGAAGTGCGTGTCATGGTGCTAGATGCTTTACTGGGAGACAAAGGATGACTGGTAGATAATGGTTTTGGGGTTGTAAAGCTAGATATGAATACAGGTTTACTAGAGTGCTGTGGAGGAGTAATAGAGACTGGTTTAGTGGGTGCTCTGGATTCGAATGGAAATCTATTTGATACTGATTTAGTTGATGATGACACTGGAATACTGACTGATGTGGAGTGAGTGCTGGTTTTGGTCAAGGAAGATGTCTGTGTGTTGGTGCCAGCAACTGTTGGGCTACTGATCTTTGTAGTCGAATAACCAGCTGTGCTTGGGGTTGGTGGTGCTGTGGTACTGTTTATTTGAATGCCCAATTTTTGAAGTATATTAAGTAGTTCTTGGAGAGTCTGAAGCCAGGAGGATGAGATTGATGGCTGACTTTCTACTGGAAAAGCTAGAAAAGATTAAAAAGAAGAGTATAGTTACATTGAAAGCAATAAAATGTTGTGAAAAATGTTCTTTCTGTAAATGTTGTTGTTGGAAAAGTAAAGTTTAATGATTCTTGGGTACTTGTAAAAAGATAATATATACATAGTACATGTTAATATATTTTTACTTTCTGTTTGAATATACATAAATAATGTTATTTATATGAAACCAGACTTTGCAGTCAACAGCAACTAAGTCTGAGATTTTAGCCCCCACTTTCCCATCCTAATTTGCAAGGCCCAAGAAATGTTGCCTAAAAAATTATTTTGGACCCCCCGGCTTTGGCCAATTCATCTCGGCAGAGGTCATTCAGTGATGCAGAAGGCAGCAGTGTGGCTACAATATTGGACTGTTGTGGACTACAAGGTTCACTTTAAAGCAGAACTTCACTCTCTCAATCAACATTGACTATTTTTAATCCTTATGCTGCTAGCATTAGTAAATAGATAGGAAAGTATATTTTTCTTTTTTTTTAATTTCTTGAATTACTTCCTGGTTTCCATGAATAGGAAAATAATGCAATACATCCCAGGACTCTTTACGAGGGGAGGAGGGGTTTCCTCAGCTAAACACACCCTCCGCCTACATACCTGAACCAAGGGCAAATGGATTCCGGGTAAATGCTACATTATCTGCGCAAGATGGCTATGGCCAGAAATGCTAGCTATGTTTTTCAGAGGAATTTCTCAGCAAAATAAAGCAATGGAGACATGGATGAATGGTTGAGTTCACTTTGAACATTAAAAAGTGAATCAAATAGCATTTTTGCTTTATTGTGCTGAGATGCACTGTAGTATCACTTTAACTAAAGTCTTTCATTTAAAAAAAATAGTAATATCTAACACATACAGTAATACCATAAGGATAGACTTTGACTTTACATTCCATTAATACTCAAAAATATTAAGCCTCCATTCACACTTGTACGAATCAAGTTGTACCGACTTTGGAGTGCAAAATTGGTGCAACTCTGGTGCAACTTTGATGCAACTTTGGATGGGTATAACATTCAGATACGACTTTCATGCAACTTCTGAGGGTTAACATTGAAGTTTATGGCCCTCAAGTTGCATGAAAGTCAGGCCAAAATAGTGCATGAACTATTTTGAAGTTGATGCAATTTTAAGTCGTGCATATATGAAATGGTATCATTGGAAAACATGGGGAACAACTTGTCATGGCACTTTGATGTCCAAAGTTGCACAAGTGTGAATGGAGCCTAAGTCGAATTGCTTCCTATGGTTTCTACTGTATGTTATGCGTAATGTTGGAGTTGGGAACTCCATATTGCTATAAAAAAAAAACCTCATTACTAGAGCTACTGACACTCTTTTTGATACATGGACAGGTCAACACAAACATTAAAGAATCTTTCTATTTTTTTTGTATTTTTTTTTCAACTTTAATTTTTTTTATTATTTTTAAGATCTACATTCCAGTAGTAGTTATGACAGTTATTTTAGTAAACTTTTCTCAGATTATAAACTTAGCGTGACATACAATTAGAGTAAAAAAGAGTATGTAATGAAATGATAGAAAATTGAAAAATTAAAATGAAAAGTACAAGGATTACAGATATTGGTCATGTGATTGAAAAACAATTTCTGCCCACCCCTTTGGGAGCTAACTGTAGGCAGAGCTTGATCTTCGTGATATAGGAAAATACACAGGGTTAAATGATGTAAATCATATGACATTCAACATTCTGTCTTATAAGGGATCAAAACTCATAATTCTTTAGATAATTAGAAGCTCTTGGATTGTGTAGCCACTACCAAAATCCTAGGAGGAACGGGTCTACCAAACATTAAAAACTATTATTATGCATACTTATTAGACCAAATGAAATATTGGTTTTCCATCACCAATGATAAACTATGGACAAATATTGAAAAAGAAATCACCATAGGTCACGATCAGCTTGCCCTTCCTATGGCTAAATATTTAATACCAAAGAAAATAGTAATACCAAACCTTCTTTCTATTAAATCAACCCTAATAGCATGGAAACATATCCTAAAGCTAAAAATGGAACATGCTACACTAAAGTACCACTACCACTACTCTTAAGAATTATAGACTACTGTAAAATAGGATCATCAGCAAAAGACTGGACAACACAAGGTTACCAAAGGTACAAATGTCTACCAATGCATTTTAAGAACATAGTGAAAAACAAAAAGTGTAAAGATACCCGTATACCCGTCCAGCTTACTCAGAGCTGGACAAAACAAAGCACTAGGATATTTAAAAAAGAAGTTTCAAATTCATTAATTGCAAGGAATGCACACATTATCATTTAGGCTGGGTACACACGGGCCAAAATTCATCTAGTTCAGCCAAAATTTCAATCTGTGTGTTCAAAAGAAGCTGACATTAGAGTGCTGCTGGAAAACTCGCACTATCTGCCAATGACTGCAGTGCTGACTAGTATATTCTAATAGTAAGGGGCAGTACCCACTGTCAGAATACAATAGCACAGCGGGGAAGATCACTGCATCCACATCGCTTCTGTGGATGCAGGAATCTGTGAGTTGAATGGAAAAAAAAAGCTCACATTGTGTACCCAGTTTTAGACTGGACTTCAATAACTTGCTTTTATACATGGAAAAAGTTTTAATTTTTTTTTCAGTCATAAAGAAAACTAAAATAAATAAGTAAATTAAAAAATGCAAGATATACATGTGTAACATTATCTGAAATAAATTCCAAACTTTAATAAAAATGCTATCAAATTACACAATGATCAAGAAAATATCATTTGCCTGGCTGTCTCTGGCTTCAATACTTTAGTTTAAGTATTTAAACTTAAATACTTTAAGTTTATACTTAAACTGGACATCCAAATTAGAGAGTCACGGTAAAGTTTGTCTAATCTGCATACTTGTGACCGGTTTATGCTTCAAAAAGTATTGAAACCATTGGATCAGTATGACAGACAGGTTACTAGCATTTGCAGGAGTCAGCAATTACAACCTTCATGGTTTCTCAGAATAGGTTTGCTCTAAATTCTGTTCATGAATACTCTCTTTAAAATGTATTGAAATTATAATATTGCATTTCTTACCTGTTATCAATAAGCTGAGCCCTATGATGATAAGTCTGCATGTGGTAGAAACAGCCATATCATTAAGGATGTTCTATGTAATCCAGTCTGCAGAATGTATTGTGCTGGAGCCTTCAGAGAAGTTTATATCCCGCACATTTATATATTAGTAGTGAAGTAGTGGGTGTTGGGGTGTAACCATTGCCACCATTGTAGATGTCATACAGGAAGGATAATAAGCAATAGAAATGACTGTATAAAATCTCTAAATATCTCTAAATATAGGTATGATTTATATGGGAAGGGTGTCTGGCTTAACCTGCTTAGGGATCTTGAAAAAATAATAAATAGTGATTATGTTTTTTGATAAGTCTGCACGAAACCTACAACGTCACAATTTAAAAGTAATCTTTCTATGGGGAAAAAAAACATTGTTTGGTTTTGATATACCGGTTTCTTGAAATTTTAGACTAACCATTGCTAGTATTATTGAATCCAAAAATAATTCTAAAAAATGAACTTGACTTTCAAAAACATACAAGCTGCCTGGCTTTTATGTTGATATTTTACACAAAAAGAACAAGACACTCACTGTCATCACTGATATGAATACACAAAAAAGAAAAATAACAATCTGACTATATTGGCCAAACAAGGAGTACACAAAAAGTATATAAAATATAATTGTATTCCAACTGTTTTTTAAAAGATTCATGCAATACTGTATGGCATATCGGCAGACTTTAAATATCTATGTTAGGGAAAACATACAATGCCTTGAAAAAGTATTCATACCCCTTGACATTTTCTACATTTTGTCATCTTACAACCAAAACATAAATGTATTTTATTGGTATTTTATGTGATAGACCAACACAAAGTGGCACATAATTGTGACGTGGAAGGAAAATGATAGATGGTTTTCGAAATGATTTACAAATAAATATCTGAAAAGTGTGGCATGTATTTTTTTCCAGCCCCCTTAACTCTGATACCCCTAACTAAAATTGAGTGGAACCAATTGCCTTCAGAAGTCACCTAATTAGTAAATAGATTCCACCTGTGTGTAATTTATTCTCATATATAAATACAGCTGTTCTGTGAAGCTCTCAGAGGTTTGTTAGAGAACCTTAGTGAACAAACAGCATCATGAAGGCCAAGGGATACACCAGACAGGTTAGGGATAAAGTTGTGAAGAGGTTTAAAGCAGGGTTAGGTTCTAAGAAAATATTCCAAGCTTTGAACATCTCACAGAGCACTGTTCAATTCATCATCCAAAAATGGAGCATTGCACAACTGCAAACCTACCAAGGCATGGGCGTCCACCTAAACTGACAGACCGGGCAAAGAGAGCATTAATCAGATAAGCAGCCAAGAGGCCCATGGTAACTGTAAGGTACCTGGTAGGAGAGCCTGACTGTAGGAGAAGACCTCTCATACAACGCTGGTTCAGGAGCCACTGGAGTGGGGACAGTGGTCTCCTGAGCACAGTGGGGTAGGAGTGCCTGTATAGTCTCTGATGTGGAGGCAGAGATCCCTCCTGGGATGGCAGGGCTGCAGGTGAGTGGAGACTGGAACAGCAGTAACTTGGCCCACTGGGTTGCAGGTGAGAGGAGACTGGAACGGCAGCAGGCTTGACACACACACTGGATGGCAGAGTAGCAGGTGAGAGGAGACTGGAACGGCAGCAGGCTTGACACACTGGAGGGAGAGATCACTGAAGCTGAAGCTGAAGGTGCAACAGCAAGTGAACAGCAGGCACAAGCAGAGTCAGACAGTCCGGGTCGGCAGGTAGCTGGCACAGGTAATAACGGCAGGCAAGGCAGAGTCGGTGAACAGGCAGGGGTCGGCAACGGTAGCAGATACAGACAGAAGAGTAGTCAGACAAGCCGGATCGGGATTGGAGCAGGTCGGATGGTCAAACAAGCCGGGTCAAATCAGGTAGCAGACAATCAGGATACGGGTCAAACAGGTTCACAGAGCTGAGACGAAGCAGCGATGTTCTCATGGAACAGGGGAACTTTTATGTGCTAAAATTGCGCCAAACCGGCGCTAACGTGAACGCGCGCACGCACCCGCGCCGTGCACCTGCGCGCGCCCGAGCGCCGCGCTGATGCACAGCAGTTTGATGCCGTGTCTGAACGGAAGCGCGCCGGCGCATAGGCGAATGCAAGTGCCCCGGACTGGTGCTGGTAGATCCCTGACATTGCCCCCCCCCCAAGGGGCAGCCTCCGGATGCCCAACAACCTCTTCTTCTCAGGATGAGTAGAAAAATAAGCGCGCACTAAACTCCTGGCATGCACATTACTGTCCGGTTCCCATGAGTTACTTTCTGGGCCGTAGCCTTTCCACTTGATTAAGAATTGGTTCTGCCCTTGCCTTCTTCTACAATCAAGGATAGCCTCGACCTCAAATTCCTCGCTGCCATTAATTACAACAGGTTCAGGGGGTCTTGTGCCCCTAGCAGGAAAGGGATCAGGTACAGCAGGTTTAAGCAGAGATACATGGAATACTGGATGAATTTTAAATGAATCAGGTAAAGTCAACTCATAAGATACTTCATTGATTTTCCTTCTGACTGGAAAGGGTCCCATGAATCTAGGTGCCAACTTCTTAGAAGGACATGCTAATTTGATATTAACAGTAGAAAGCCATACCTGGTCGCCAATTTGCAAGTTCAGCTCCCCCCTTCTTTTCTGGTCGAAGATTCTCTTACCATCTGCCTGAGCCTTGGATACTGTTTCCTGTAACAACCGGCTGTTGTGACTGAGGAACTCCACTGTACTTTGTACTGCTGGAACCGAAGACTCTGAAAGGAAATCAGGTAGAAAGGTTAGGTGAAAGCCATAATTGACGAAAAAGGGAGATTGACCGGTGGCAGAATGTTTGGCATTATTATAGGCAAATTCTGCTAAGGGTAATAGAGATACCCAATCATCTTGTGTGAATGATGTGAAGCATCTAATGTATTGTTCCAGGGTCTGATTAGTCCTTTCTGTCTGACCGTTTGTCTGAGGATGGTAGGCCGAGGACAAGGCCAATTCAATCTTTAGGGTTTCACACAGGGATCTCCAAAAACGTGAAGTGAATTGAACCCCTCTATCAGAAACTATGTTTACAGGTACTCCATGAAGTCTGATGATCTCCTTGATGAATATGCGAGCAGTTTCGGTGGCGGACGGGGTTCCCCTTAAAGGTAGAAAATGAGCCATTTTGGTTAGACGGTCCACAACTACAAAGATAGCTGAGCATCCTTCAGAACATGGAAGTTCCACAATAAAGTCCATAGAAATCATTTTCCATGGTCTGTCGGGTACAGGCAATGGTTTCAATAGGCCCCAAGCTCGATTCCTGGATGACTTATTCTGGATGCAGATGGGACAGGAACTAACATACTTTTCACAAAAGTCTTTCAGATTGGGCCACCAGAAAGTACGCTGCACTAGTTCCAGGGTCTTGCGGACTCCAAAGTGGCCTGCCAAAGGGTGGTCGTGGAGAAGTGTTAAAACCTTGACCCGAATGTTTTCAGGAACAAAAATTTGGCTTCCTTTCCAGAACAGACCATCTCTTCTTACTAAAGAAATTCCAGTAGGCCTGGCTGATTCAGAGGATGCTTCCTTAATCAGGGAAAGTAAATCTTTTTGCAGCAGTAAAAAACTGTTTGCGGGTAAGATGGTGTCAGGAGTGGATAAGTCCTTAGGATTGTCATGCATACGTGATAATGCGTCTGGTTTGATATTTTTTGAGCCTGGACGGTACGTTATATGGAAGGAGAAACGTGAGAAAAACAGAGCCCAGCGGGCTTGTCGAGGCTTCAGACGTTTGGCAGATCGTAAGTACTCTAGGTTTTTATGGTCAGTATAGATTAGTACTGGATGCATAGCCCCCTCCAACAGGTACCTCCATTCTTCTAGAGCAGTTTTAATAGCGAGAAGTTCTCGGTCACCAACGTCATAATTCTTCTCCGCAGGGGAGAGTTTACGGGAGAAGAACCCTACAGGATGCATTATCTCTTTGCTACCTTTGCGCTGTGAAAGAATCGCACCTACCGCAATCTCGGAGGCATCAACCTCTAAAATAAACAGTAGGGATGGTTCAGGGTGACTGAGCATAGGTGCTGAAGTAAACAGTCTCTTGAGATTTTCGAAGGCGTCTTGGGCAAGTTGGTTCCAGGAGAAACGGATATTTTGTTTGGTTAACTGCGTGATGGGTGCAATTATGGCTGAGAACCCCCTGATGAATTTTCTGTAGAAGTTTGCAAACCCCACAAACCGTTGAACTCCCTTCTTGTCCAAGGGTACCGGCCAGTCCAGCACAGCGGACACTTTTTGTGGGTCCATCTTGATGCCTGTTGCGGAGATGATTAACCCCAGGAATTGGATGCTCTGTTGTTCGAACTCACATTTCTCCGCTTTTGCGTACAGACTATGTAAGCGGAGACGACCCAACACCCTGCGGACATGTTCCTGATGCAATTCACGGGATTCTGAAAAAATCAAGATATCGTCCAGGTATGCAATTACAAACACATCTAGAAAGTCCCTGAGGACGTCGTTAATCAGGTGTTGAAAGGTTGCAGGGGCGTTGCAGAGTCCAAAGGGCATGACCAGGTATTCATAATGCCCGAATCGGGTTCAGAATGCTGTCTTCCATTCATGTCCAGCCCGGATACGGATTAGATTATATGCCCCTCTTAGGTCAAGTTTGGTGAAAATGACGGCAGTCCTTAATTTTTGAAAAAGTTCAGGTATCAAGGGTAGAGGATACCGATTTTTGACCGTGATCTTGTTTAGCTCACGATAATCGATACACGGCCGGAGCGACTTGTCTTTTTTGGTGACAAAAAATATTCCGGCACCAGCTGGAGAGGTAGAGTGGCGTATAAAACCTTTGGCCAGATTCTCATCTATGTATGTTTTTAGTACTTCCTGTTCCTTCTCAGATAAAGGAAAAATGCGTCCGAATGGTATCTCGGATCCAGGCAGCAAATCAATGGGGCAATCGTAGGGCCGATGAGGTGGTAGAGAGTCTGCCCCCTTTTTACTAAAAACATCGATGAATTCATGATATTGTTTAGGTATGACCTGGTAGAGTTTCTGGTCGGTGTCTAAACAGAGTAGAGTAGATGAAGAATCCGAATCTTTCTTTAAACAGTGTTCAAGACAGTAAGAAGATGAGAATTTCACTTCTCCAGATGTCCAATGAATGCATGGGTTGTGGGCCTGCAACCAAGGAATGCCCAGGATGATGGGAAACATAGGTGAGGAGATGACATCAAGAACCAGCAGTTCCTTGTGTTGGGAGGAAGTAGAAGCAGGCAAAGGCAGGGTTTCTTGGGTTACTTGTCCCGATCTGATGCGGGAACCATCAGCTAGAAACACAGCGAGTCCATGGGTCTTGGTTTGTAATGGGATGTTATGCTGGCTGGCAAAGTTTGAGTCAATAAAGCAACTGCATGCTCCGGAATCAATGATGGCGTTGATCGTTATGGTCCCTTCTTGCAGCTGTAAAGACAGAGGAATGGCAATGTGGGTAGAGTTCGCAGACAGAGCAGAAAGACTGGTATACACAGAAGATGGGCGCTTACTTAACTTGACTGGACAGTTCAGGACATAGTGCCCAGTCCCACCGCAGTAGAGGCACAGATTGAGTTGCCGGCGCCGGGCCCGTTCTTCAGGCGACAAGGCAGGTCGCATCAGTCCCAATTGCATAGGCTCTGCAGAGTCAGGCATAGCATTAGCTGGATTTGAACTGGATGGGGGTAAGTAGCGTGCTGCCGGGAGTGGTGCTCTGGCTGTCATCCACATCGGACGGGATTGTAAAGCGGATCGTTCAGAACGACGTTCCCGGATTCGCCGGTCAATTTGAATAGTCAGATTAATTAATGCTTCAAGAGTGTCTGGTACACCCACTCGGGCAAGTTCGTCCTTTAAACCTTCAGACAGACCCAAGCGGAACTGATGACGCAGGGCCGCATCATTCCACTGAGTGTCCGCACTCCAGCGTCTAAAGTCCATGATATAGTCTTCCGCAGGTCTGCGACCTTGCTGGAGCGTGAACAGTGCTGATTCAGCTGTAGCAGTCTGTTGAGGGTCCTCATAAATTTGTGCCATGGCTTCAAAGAAAGATGATAAAGACTGGGTTAGAGCTGAGTCCCCCTCAAGTAGACGATGAGCCCAGGTCTGAGGTTCCCCTTGTAGGAGGGAAATCACAAACCCCACTTTGGTGGCCTCCAGTGAAAAAGTTCGGGGCTGTAACGCGAAGAAGAGCTTGCAGGCGTTGCGAAAGGCCCGGAACTTGGACCGGTCTCCAGGAGTGGGAACCTTCGGCTCAGGTGGAAGCATTACGACAGAAGGACCAGGAGCCGTCTGTGCTGGGGTTGTGGCTGAAGAGGAGGCCAAGGGGTTAGGCCCTGCTAGGTTCTGGACTTGCCCCTCCAATCTGTTGTAGTTATCCTGGAGAGATTGTACGGCTTGAGTGAGGGCCGCAAGGTGGGTGCATATTTCTTTCAAAGGAGAGGTATCTCCTGCAGGCTCAGTCATGGCTGCTTCGTACTGTAAGGTACCTGGTAGGAGAGCCTGACTGTAGGAGAAGACCTCTCATACAACGCTGGTTCAGGAGCCACTGGAGTGGGGACAGTGGTCTCCTGAGCACAGTGGGGTAGGAGTGCCTGTATAGTCCCTGATGTGGAGGCAGAGATCCCTCCTGGGATGGCAGGGCTGCAGGTGAGTGGAGACTGGAACAGCAGTAACTTGGCCCACTGGGTTGCAGGTGAGAGGAGACTGGAACGGTAGCAGGCTTGACACACACACTGGATGGCAGAGTAGCAGGTGAGAGGAGACTGGAACGGCAGCAGGCTTGACACACTGGAGGGAGAGATCACTGAAGCTGAAGCTGAAGGTGCAACAGCAAGTAAACAGCAGGCACAAGCAGAGTCAGACAGTCCGGGTCGGCAGGTAGCTGGCACAGGTAATAACGGCAGGCAAGGCAGAGTCGGTGAACAGGCAGGGGTCGGCAACGGTAGCAGATACAGACAGAAGAGTAGTCAGACAAGCCGGATCGGGATTGGAGCAGGTCGGATGGTCAAACAAGCCGGGTCAAATCAGGTAGCAGACAATCAGGATACGGGTCAAACAGGTTCACAGAGCTGAGACGAAGCAGCGATGTTCTCATGGAACAGGGGAACTTTTATGTGCTAAAATGGCGCCAAACCGGCGCTAACGCGAACGCGCGCGCGCACGCGTGAACGCGCGCACGCACCCGCGCCGTGCACCCGCGCGCGCCCGAGCGCCGCGCTGATGCACAGCAGTTTGATGCCGTGTCTGAACGGAAGCGCGCCGGCGCATAGGCGAATGCAAGTGCCCCGGACTGGTGCTGGTAGATCCCTGACAGTAACTCTGGAGAAGCTGCAGAGATCCACAGCTCAGGTGGGAGAATCTGTCCACAGGACAATTATTAGTCCACCAATCTGGCCTTTATGGAAGAGTGTCAAGAAGAAAGCCATTGTTGAAAGAAAGCCATAGAAAGTCCTGTTTGCAGTTTGTGAGAAGCCATGTGGGGACACAGCAAACGTGTGGAAGAAGGTGCTATGGTCAGATGAGACCAAAATTGAACTTTTTGGCCTAAAAAGAAAAACACCATGGGGTTTATTTACTAAAGGAAAATCCACTTTGCACTGCAAGTGCACTTGGAAGTGCAGTCGCTGTAGATCTGAGGGGGACATGCAAGGAAAATAAAAAACAGCATTTTTGCTTTTACATAATTGGATGATAAAATCAACAGAGCTTCCCCTCATTTCAGATCTTCCCCTCAGATCTAAAGCGACTGCACTTCCAAGTAGTAGTGCAAAGTGGATTTGCCTTTAGTAAATCAACCCCTATGTGTAGCGGAAAACTAACACTGCACATCACCCTGAACACACCGTCCCCACTGTGAAACATTGTGGTGGCAGCATCATTTTGTGGAGATGCTATTCTTCAGCAGGGACAGGGGAGCTGGTCAGAGTTGATGGGGAAAATGGATGGAGCTAAATACAGGGCAATCTTAGAAGAAAACCTGAGTCTGCAAAAGACTGGGGTGAAGGTTCACCTTCCAGCATGACAATGACCCTAATCATACAGCCAGATCTACAATGGAATGGTTTAGATCAAAGCATATTCATGTGTTAGAATGGCCCAGTCAAAGTCCAGACCTAAATCCACTTGAGAATCTGTGGCAAGACTTCAAAATTACTGTTCACAGATGCTCTCCATCCAATCTGACAGAGCTTGAGCTATTTTGCAAAAAAGAATGGGAAAACATGTCCACTGTTTAGATGTGCAAAGCTGGTAGAGACATATCCAAAAAGACTTGCAGCTGTAATTGCAGCAAAAGGTGGTTCTACAGAGTATTGACTCAGGGGCGCTAAATACAAATGCATACAAAAAACCTTGAGCCTTTAGAATTTGGGATGAAGATGCGAGCAACATTTACCAATGTTTTTTATTGATAAGCCATACAGTATTGTATTATTATTATTATTATTATACAGGATTTATATAGCGCCAACAGTTTGCGCAGCGCTTTACAACATGGGGCAGACAGTACACTTACAATACAAATCAATACAGGAGGGATCAGAGGGCCCTGCTCGTTAGAGCTTACAATCTAGAAGGGAGGGTCAAGTGGAGACAAAAGGTAATAACTGTGGGGGATGAGCTGATGGGAAAAAAAAAAAAAGTACAGTTGTTAGGTGTGGGTAGGATAGGCTTCTCTGAAGAGAAGGGTTTTCAGGGATCTTCTGAAAGCTAATAAAGTAGGAGATAAGCGGACAGATTGGGGTAAGGAGTTCCATAGGATTGGAGAGGCTTTGGAAAAGGCCTGGAGGCGAGCATGGGAGGAGGTGACAAGGGAGCTAGAGAGCAGGAGGTCTTGAGAGGAACGAAGAGAGCGAGTAGGTTGGTATTTAGAGACTAGGCAAGTGATGTAGCTGGGGGCGAAATTGTGGATGGCTTTGTACGTAGTTGTTAGAATTTTGAATTTAATTCTTTGGCCGAGCGGAAGCCAGTGGAGGGATTGACATAGAGGAGTGGCAGACACAGAGCGACAGGTAAGGTGGATGAGTCTGGCAGCGGCATTCATAATGGATTGAAGAGGTGATAGACTATGTAGAGGTAAGCCAATGAGAAGGGAGTTGCAGTAGTCAAGGCGAGAGATGACCAGCGAGTGAATTAAGAGCTTTGTTGTGTCATTTGTTAGAAAGGGGCGTATTTTGGAGATGTTGTGGAGGTTGAGGCGGCAGGATTTGGACAGTGATTGGATGTGTTGCTTGAAGGAGAGTTCAGAGTCTAGGACTACACCTAGAACTTTGGCATGTGGGGATGGGCTTATAGTTGTGCCATCGATTTTGACAGAGAGATCAAGGGAAGAGGCATAGGGGGGAGGGAAAATTAGAAGTTCGGTTTTGGCTAGATTGAGTTTAAGGAAGTGGTGAGACATCCAGACTGATATATCTGAGAGAAAAATTACTGATACGTGAGGAGACAGAGGGAGTGAGCTGAGGTGTGGAGAAATAGATTTGGGTGTCATCAGCGTAGAGGTGGTATTGGAAGCCATGGGAGGCTATCAGTTGACCCAGGGAGGCAGTGTAGATTGAAAATAGTAGAGGTCCAAGAACAGAACCCTGAGGGACCCCAACAGAGAAAGGAAGAGGGGAGGAGGAAGTAGAGTTATAAGATTCCTACTTATCCAAGTAGATAAGTAGATAGTAGATAGTAGATAGTAGATAGATAGTAGATAGTAGATAGATTCCTACTTATCCAACCGCACGCTAAAGGTGCGGTTGGATAAGTAGGAAGAGAACCAGCGAAGTGTACAGTCACGGAGACCAAAGGCGTGTAGTTTTTTGAGGAGGAGGGGGTGGTCAACCGTATCAAAGGCAGCAGAGAGGTCCAGGAGTAGGAGTACAGAATAGTGTCGATTGGTTTTGGCAGTTAGTAGATCATTGTATGAATTTTTTAATAAACAATAGTAATAAAATTATATTTTATATACTTTTGTATACTGCTTGTCTGGCCAGTATAGTCCAATTGTTCTTTTTTTATGTTGATCTTTTGTCTTCAATACTTTCAATGGCCTGGAATGAGTAAACAGATCAGGAAAGTCAAAGTAAAGTCACCAACTACAAATGCCCAATATCGGTTTATAATGGTTTTTAAATGCTTATGTCCAGAAATTTCCAAAATATAATTTTATATAAAATGTCACTGTATTTATTGATACACTTTAAAAAAATATTGTTATCCTTTCATAAAGGTATTAAGCATTAAAACATTTTCATAAGCAATTACTCGCCTTTGCTTTAACTATCAAAGGGTGTTTGCCCCTCTTGAGTCAATACATAGCATATAGCAAAAAAAAAAAAACAAAAAAAAAAAAACAGCTGCATGTAAGCAGTTAATGGGACAGAAATTTAGCAGAGTACACAATGTGTTTCATATGTGGGAGAACTGTCTGATAACAGGAGCCCCCCGACCACCGTTGGTGGACCAGGACCCTCCTATGCAAAGTCCAATATTAGGTAAATGGGACACAATGGTAGGAGGTCCTAATCCAGATGATATTTTTCTAATCTATTATACTCTGTACATAAACAGATAATAAGGTATAGCATTCTATCATATGGAAAATTATATGGAACAAATTACAATGGAACAAACAATTCTCTCCTTTAAAAACAAAATAATGGAAAGTCCAACATTAATATATCAATTTCTGAATGATGTATTGGAGAGTTTTTAGTTACCAGGTATTAGATAGTATTGCCTTATTTCAGCTCCATTATCAGTTATATTATAAAAATGATATAAAGCTCAAAACCTCCTTTAGACCCAGTGGCTGCATTGATTTCACTAAACAAATTCATTGGGTCCCACTACAGATGATAGGTCCTTCCAGATCTTTTATTCGTGGATCATGACTATTATCTAATGTAGGATGTATGAACGTTGAGGTTTAGCCCTACTTGTCTACCAATCAGGGTGTTTACCAGAGGAATTTTTGAATGTTACATGCACATTCATTGGTAGTTTTCTGCCCATTTTTCAATAAAAATTTAACAGTACTGCACTATCTCTATAAGTCTCATCTTTTCTTGTCGAGCCTAACCCCGGAGTATGAGATAATGGTGGAGAATACTATCAGCGGAACTGCATGTATCGGTATCATGTATCCATGATGCAAGATCTACCCAGCTTCACACTATGTTAGACCTCCTATAATTTGGGGTCTGACAGTTTGGTAAGAAGCTGTGTGTCCCTGTGCTGGTGGGCTCACTGGTCACACATCACTGGTTTTGAAAGATATGATGGATACATTCATTTTTGAATGAACTGTTTGCACATGGACACTATTTTTTGATAATCATATGCGACTCATGAGGATTATTATTTATGGACTTTATGTTATTCACTGAATTGTAGTGTTTTATTTATATTTATTTTTGTGCAATAAGCATAACATTATGATTGTTTATGAATTCACTCAACTGTGGTTATTCAATTTACAAAGAGCAACTACTGTATGTTGGGATTTATTCATATAGGACAGAGAACCTTATCCATATTTATCAGTGGCGGAAGTATAGGGGTCGCTGAGGTCGCCATGGCGACTGGGCCCCATGCTGCAGGGGGCTCTTGAGGGCCCCCCTGTTTATTTTGATAGGAGGAGTGGCTGAGATCGATCTCCCCATCGTTGGCCGAACTGTAATCGGCACTGTGCGGGGAGCTGCTTGTCACACTGATCTAAAGTGAAAGCAGTGTGTGCTGTGCTCCTTGTCTCCCCCTACAGTGCAGTACCCGGCAGGAAGAGGGAAGGTAAAGCACTGCCGTTTTTTAAAAAAGGCTTTCTGTATGTGTGTGTTCTTATGTGTGTTATATGTGTGTTCATGTATGTGTATGTGTTTGCATGTGTTTATGTGTGTATTTATATATGTATATGTGTTTATGTGTGTATTTATATATGTATATGTGTTTGTGTGTGTATATACAGTATATGTGTGTGTATATTATGTGTGTGTTTATCTATGTGTATGTGTATGTGTGTGTGTTTAGATGCAGTGATGGCCCATGCATTAGGGGGGGCACGGGCGCCGCCCTCTCTCTCCAGCCACCCCTCTATCACCAATAGATAGATTCATGCATTGCATGAATCTATCTATGGCCGTCGCTGCCACCCCCTATTCAGGCGCCCGGCCCCTTTTTGGGCGCAGGGAACCTGATGTACAGCGGCGGGGGGTGTTTTTGAAGCACCGGATTAGAGCCATAGGCTCTAATAGGCATCAAAAAAGGTGATCTCGCAGGCCACTCAGCTATGTTAGAAAAGCGAATGACTATTCGCTTTCCTAACACTAAACTGCCTCTCCACCAATCAGGTGCTCGGGTCTGTTACCCGTCACCTGATTGGCTGAAACGTCAGGCGCCGCTATTGGACGCCTATCACGGGGAGAGGACGGGAGATGTGGACAGCAGGAGACGCATGGAGGACCCCACTCGTCGCAGTCACCCGCTGCCCCACCAAGACAGGGTAAGTGCCGGTGAGCGGTCGGGGGTCACACTGGGGGCATTGAAGGGCACACTGGCAGCATTTAATGGGCACACTGGCAGCGTTTGATGTGCACACTGGCAGCGTTTGATGGGCACTCTGGCTGCATTTGGCACAGTGGCAGCATTTGATGGAACACTGGTAGCATTTAATGGGCACACTGGCAGCATTTGATGGGCACACTGGCAGCATTTGATGGGCACAGTGGCTGCGTTTGATGGCACAGTGGCAGCGTTTGATGGGCACAGTGGCAGCGTTTGATGGCACACTGGCAGAATTTAAGTGGCACAGTGGCAGCGTTTGATGGGCACAGTGGCAGCGTTTGATGGGCACAGTGGCAGCATTTGATGGCACACTGGCAGCATTTAAGTGGCACAATGGCAGCATTTAAGTGACACAATGGCTGCAATTGATGGCACAGTGGCTGCAATTGATGGGCACAGTGGCTGCATTTGATGATTTTTTTTCAAAAAATGTTTGCGTCCCCAAAAAAATTTTGAGCACCAGCCGCCACTGTTTAGATGTATGTATGCACATTTTATGTATGCACATTTAATCCTGACACCCTATATGTGTACAATCAGGACTGATTTTTTTTTTCTTGCTCGTTCAAAGTACCAGTAACAAAATGCTGTTCCTCTGAAAAGCGATCCATGCTCAGATCACTTTTCAGAGGCATTTTACAGCCGGTAAAGAGGCTATATGTTGCCTCCTGACCACCTGTTTTATCCCCTTAAAGTGATTGTAAAGTTTTTTTTTTTTTTAAATAACAAACATGTCATACCTTCATTGTGCAGTTAGTTTTGCACAGAGTGGCCCTGAACACCAACTTCTGGGGTCCCTCGGTGGCTCTCGCTGCTCCTCCTCTTATCAGACAACCCCCTAGGAAAAGCGCTGTCCAGGGGTCAGGGGGGCCCTTCATGATTTCTTGCTTTGGGGCCCTGAAGGTTTTAGTTACGCCACTGATATTTATATCAACGTACCTGTGTCAAATAAGAATATGGCACAGGTACATTGACAATGCTTAATTTGAAAAGAAGCATGTGCTCCCAATCCCCCAGATACAGATTAGGGCAGGATGGGGCACAACATATCTCCATCACCACGTTTTACATTTTAAGGTAATGGGAGTCCTGGAAAACAAACACATTGCAATTTGATCTAGGTTCCTAAGTCAGTGATGGCAAACTTTGGCTCCCCAGATGTTTTGGAACTACATTTCCCAGGATGCTCATGCACTCTGCAGTGTAGTTGAGCATCATGGAACATGTTGTTCCAAAACATCTGGGGTGCCAAGGTTCGCCATCACTGTCCTACGTCATGCAGAATACTGGAATACAAGACTTCCACATCTATAGTAACTAAGGTAGTAATGCTCCAAGAGGAATGGTCAAAACTTTAATTGTTTTCAACAGATCTAGCATATCTTTAGTGTAAGATGACAGGCTCGTTACATGGGGCCTCAGGTAATTATCCAGCAACTGCCTAGCATTCTCTGGCTTTTCTTTGGCTTCTGGTACTTGACACAATTGGTCTTCCAAGGGGTGTGGTCAAACTTTTATGTACTGTGACAACTTTGGGGTTGTTTAACTGATTGGTAGTGCTTTGCAGTGAGCTGGATTCACATGAGGTATGCCACTTCAGGACTTATAGGTCCACTTTTTTATTTAAAAAAAACTTTATTGAGTTTTCAAGGAAATACATCGGCGTTGACCATTCAATCTCAACAGTATCATTATAAAGTCTTCCCTGCAGGAAAAGATGATACAAAGAGTGGATAAATCATTACATAAGGAAACAAAGTAACTGTATTAAACACGTTTCCCCATATATCTTTACTATCATTGCAAAAGTTTCTGTTTGATACAACATTATTCAACCAGGGGTGTCTTCTGTTGGATAGATTAGCTACAGGCTATCAGAACTAATAAGACACATATTCTTAACGTGTAGCTCTAATCAAGTTAAATAAATTGGAAAGGGAAATATCGTACTCTCTAGAGAATCTTTGAAGTGTAGGTCCAATTTTATTTAAAACAGAAAGAAAATGTTTGCACCAATCAGTTTCCCTTATAGGAGATTTCCACCATCAATATGAAATTAACAATATTCAGCCCTGTTGCCCTCATGCTGTGGTCCACCTGACCATCTAACACAACATCCCAGTGTTCGTGCACAAACGCTGTACCTCTTTCAGCTCACTCCCCCCTTCAGCTCCCTGCTGCTCTGTCTTTCAGGCTTGGACCGCTGTCTGTCCTGTCTGAGACAGTGCCGTGCAGACATGCACACCTCTCTGGCTGCTCCCTCACACACAGACTCATCGGGAGGGTGCAGACCAGAATCCTAATTCTGATTACCCTAATAACTCAGCACACAACTGCACCATCAGTGTGCCTATTATCTACAAAACCTAGCCCAGACTGCCTTCAAACACCATGACAGGTCCTCACAGTACTTTTGTGAGAGCATAGAATGTTGGTATTCTAGGATGTTTAACTATGTTTATCAATCAGACCTCCCCTAAATGATTCACATACAATCTTTAAACCCAGCCTAAAATTGTTTTATATCTCCTGATTTTTTTTTTGTACCCATCACCATTATTGAGCATATCCGAGCACATCTTTTTATATCCAGCATTGTTCAAAGTCACATTGTTACTACCTTTACCTGATGACTTGATAGTACTAACATAGTTTTGTTCTAGTTTTTAAAGCTTGTTCCGGAGATCTAATTCCTCATAATGTCTCATAAGTAATTATTTTTTTCATAATTTCTAAGTGGAAGATTTACATTTTCCCTTACTACTTGTTTTAGAAATGACCGTATTTGAGCAATGGACTTAAAGTGGTTCCAAATACTTTTTTAGCTAAGATTAAATTAAAAAAAGATGCAATGATATTGTATAGAGTGGGTCCTTGCCTCTTTTTAGTGGTTGCTCACCAATGCTCTGCTTTCCTTCTTCTTATAAATGCCACCTCAGCAAGCCAGCTGCTTTGGGGGCACTCGTTCAGGCGCACTCCTGAATTGGGCTGTGTGCATCCATAAATTTACAAAGCCATGCCCCCTCACTCTCTCCTCACGGAAATTAATGGACAGCAGCAGGACTCTATGGCTCCTGCTGCTCTCAGTGAAGCATATGAGGGTAGGAAGAGGAAAGAAAAGACATGCATCTGGGCACAGCACTGAAGCGCTGGAGGACTCAGGTAAGTGTTTAGAGAGGGGTAGGGAAATAGTTAGTATGGTGTTTTTTACCTTAATTCAGAGAATGCATTAGGGTAAAAAACACCTAGACTTTAGAACCACTTTAAGGGTCGGAAATGTTTTTTAATTTGCTTTATACACAACAATCTGAGTCCTGGGTATCTCCTGTCTCCATGTCTAGTGTTCCTTGTGATTGATCTTCTGCCCCCACTGGATTAGACTCAACCTAGTTCTCCTCAAACAATTGTAACAAATCCTTGAGTGCTTGGAGGTCTTGGATAGTAAAATATTTGCATTCCCCATGGCCTTCAGATTTATAACATACACTGATCAACCATAGCATTATGACCACTGACAGGTAAAGTGAATAACATTGATTATCTCATTACAATGGCACCTGGAAGTGGGTGGGATATATTAGGTATTTCTTTATCTGAAACAGATTTGCTGATGACAGGGTAACAAGAACAACTGAGCAGTGTCCTTGATACTTTTACCTGTTAGCACTAACAAATTTGGATAGTGGTGCACATTTGATGACAAAGTAATAATCTCTAGCTTGTTTTGTCTATTGGTAACTTGACCATATCTTTCCATCTATTGCTATATGCTATGTATTGAACCAAGGGGGGCAAACACCCATTTGATAGTCCACGCAAGGAAAAGGATTTTTTTATGACAATGCTATACGGCTTAAAGTGATTCTAAATGCTTTTTTTTTAAAATAACAAACATGTTTTACTTACCTGCCCTGTGCAATGGTTTTGTACAGAGCAGCCCCGATCCTCCTCTTCTGGTGCTCTGAGGGCTCGCTCCCGAGCGGGCTCTGTGTGTCTATTAACACACAGAGCTTGGCTCGTCCCAACCCCTTGCTCTCTCCTCACTGACTGTGATTGACAGCAGGAGGAGCCAATGGCACCCACTGCTACCTCTCTGTTCAATGAGGAGCAATAGGAGGCAAAGAGAGCTGCTGCTCTCTTACACATCGCTGGATCAAGATCAGGCTCAGGTATAAGGAAGGACTGGGGGTCTGCTGCATAGAGAAGGTTTTTTACCTTAATGCAAAGAATGCATTAAGGTAAAAAAAACTTGTACCTTTAGAACCACTTATTTCTATTTCTATGAAAGGATAACAAATTGCATATGTTCTTATAAAGTGCATAAATTAAACCAGTGACTTTTTTATATAGTCCTGTAGCCAATATTGGGTATTTATAGCTGATTGCTGTATAGAGCATATGTGGTCATTTACAAAGTCATTTATTATATATGTTCTATATATTTTGTAAGTAAAGTCAATCATTCTTATGTGTATACTTGTTTTGGGTCAGTAACTCAGAATGGTTAAAATGTATGTTACCCCTAACAATAAACATATCCTATTTTCTCCCTTTTAATTGTTAAATTAAAAGCATTTTGTTACATCTGTAAGATCAGTGCAAAAAAAATGTGTTCATCGTGTCAGAAACCAAAGCTTTCTTGTGCACACTTCTTGTGCCCTACTTGTAAGAGCTTACAATCTAAACAGAGAGACAACTAATACAAAAGGTAATATCCGAACATGCAGGTAATATAACCTGAATGGGGGGGGGGCATGGCCTGACCTGGCATGGAGAAAGACGTCTAATTCCCGAGTTCTGCCCCCCACAGGAGATAGCTTCTAAAATACCGAGGTATTCTCTCTCTGCTATCCGTTTACACTATGGGGACGGCTTCCCGAACCTCTTCTGCCTCCCGCTCTCGGTCCCCTAGAGACCTGGCCGGATCACAAGGACAGAACATCCCAGAGATGTTCAGAACCGGCAGAAATAACATGGTGCCTTCCCCCACGGGCTCCCTCACTCTCCTCAGCTGCCGACATCGCCGAATGACTCGAGCGCTCCGCCTCAACTACCCCCGCATTCTCATGGCGGGGAAGCTGGAATCAAGCTAAGACCCCATCCTCCCCTTAATCTGCAAGATCTCCGCTCGGTCGCTGATGACATTAAGGAGACTCTCTCGGCGGCCATCTCGGAACTCAGGCTGGATCTGCGTGAGCTCAATGACAGGGTACATCTAGTTGAACGTGCCTCAGAGAGACAAGAAGAAACACTGCACAATGTTAATGCCTGCCTTGACTCACACACCCTACAAATGCGAGACATGCAGCGACACCTGGAAGACCTCGATAACCGAGGTAGAAGGCACAATTTGAGAATCAGAGGTCTTCCAGAGTCGATAGAGGGGGAACACATCTCACGATCTGTGGTAAGCATCTTCAACAACCTCCTGCAGCGCCCCCCTCAAACCCCCATCGCTATGGAGAGAATTCATCGGGCACTGCGACCTAAAGGAAGGGAGAACGATCTACCTCGGGACGTTGTATGCTGCATAGTTGATTTTAAATTAAAGGAGGAAATTATTAAACGAGCCAGGGGCACACATCAAATTCTTCACGAGGGTTGCCCTGTCCAAATATACCAGGATCTCTCGGGCATTACCCTGCAACACAGGCGCGATCTCAAACCCCTGCTAGATGCCCTCAGAGCAAAAAACATTGTATACAAATGGAAGTTTCCATTCTGCCTCATGGCTTCCTTTAACAGACGTTCAGCTGTCCTCAAGGTTGCTGAAGACCTACCACCATTTTGCTCCACACTGGGTCTGCCCCTGATCTCTGTACCTCTGTGGTACGCGGCTTTCCGCCCCAGGCCATCCCATCGGGACATGCTCAGGGAAGAACCCATGGAAACACAAAGTTCCAGGCACCACAGGCAACGCTCTCCCTCTACCTTAAGGAGCCACGTTATCTACCGCTCTGGGACACAGGAGGCTGCTCCCACTATCTCTCCGCGGTCAAGAAGAGCCCATAGGGATCATTAATTCAGGGTTACTACCGCTGTGCCGCTCATATCTGACCACCCAGTTAGACCCTATGACGGTCATTTGTTTTTTGAATCAGTTCTGCATTTAGAACTTTATAATTTTTTTTTCTTTACTCGTTTTGGTTTTCATACTGACAGGAACTCAGCATTATCAGCCGCACCTCCTGCAGACACCCCCCCCCCGCATGCTGCTTTCACAATGCCCGACTGACTACACCTTGTCCCTCGGACAGACCTTTACATCTGCTTTGTCAGCAACACCACCCTACTATAATGGTAGGCTTCATGTGTAAATAGTTGGTCTCCATCGATCTACCCAGCACGGAACTACACTCCCCATACTGCTTAGCGGGTGTAAACTCCGCCTAGTGTTACCACATAGTCCCGCCTCTCTGAATGGACTTCCTGTCATCCACGAGATGCACTTTGCAGTACTCCGTATATGGCGCTTACGGCAACGACGGCTCTCCACCCACATCTCACCGCCTCTTCCCCGGCTTCCATCCTGCACTCCTGAACCCGTCAGCATCGCCGCAGATTCATCCACGGTATGTGAGACTCTGTACTTAGACTAGCACGCTTACTGCCTACCTGTGGACAGCACCTGAGGATACCAGCATGCTGAGTGTCTTACTCACTCTACACTGATGGACTGTCCTAGTAATATAACTCTAACACTATGTTCCTGTGTTAAATAGTCATACATCACGATTATAATGGTTGTTATTTTATAACGTTGAATTTAACTCACATCTGCTGTTTATTGTTTATGGCCTCTCTAGCAGTACTGGAACTTTAAGGCCTTCACAAGTTAGATCCTTAATTTTTTTTTTTTCTTCATTTATCATTTATTTATTATTATCGTTTTATGATGCAATTGGTTTATGGGTCGTGGCTCCCCTCCCTTGCTTATGCCAACAACCCTTTTGGGGGCAATGGATATGGCCGACCTGGGGGAGATGACATGGTTATTGGGTTATCACCTCTCACAGATAGAGACGGGGGACGACCCCATGACTCGCTATATATTACTAGGCATCCCGAAGGTCCTAATATTTTTTCAACCCATGGGGCACAATGCATACTTACACACACTAACCGAAGCTTTCCCTGCAAGTCCCAGAAGGCTGCTCTGATAGCCATTTACCTCTACTAATGCCTCTCTTTGTCCTGTGGCGGCAGCGCACACTCTACTACCTGTACCTTATCCCCGTACTATCTTCACCTCTCCATCGCCTAGATTTGGGTCAACCCCCATACGGATCTGTACTGAGGTTCAGTAATCCCTACAGGGAACTGTGCCACAGGCGCGCTCCGTACCGCACCGACCTCTCCTAATAGAGGTTTGTGGACGTATAACTCCACACCTCTTCGGTACCCCCCTAACTTCATACACACTTCACCCGAGCTTACTCCTAATAAAGCGGATCGCCCCGCTCTCCCCTCACCCTCTATCCCTCCCCCTGTCCCCCTCTAATGGCGGATACCTCAAACACCCACCCACATGGAAAGATGCCACATTCTCACCTGCATGATCTCAAATTACTCTCTGTTAACATTAGGGGTTTGAACACTCCTGAAAAACGATCCCAACTCCTTCACTCACTCAAACAATCCAAAGCGCAAATAGCACTGATACACGAAACGCATTTTCGGACGGACTCCATCCCTAAACTACACAACAGTCACTTCCCCACGGTCTTTCATGCCTCTAATTCCGAGGCAAAATCGAAAGGGGTATCTATCCTCATTTCAAAACACTGCCCCCTCCAAGTGACTGACGTTCAAAGAGATCCGCTTGGCAGATTCCTTTTTATAAAAGGAACTATACACCAGAAAACATTTACGATCGCCAACATCTATGCTCCCAATTCTGGCCAAGTCACCCTTTTTTAATACACTACAATTACTCTCCAGCTTCTACTTCGGCACCCTTATTGTCTGCGGTGATTTTAATGTCCCACTCATCCCGTCTATTGACACTTCCACTGGGACTTCACCCCTCACATACCGAGCCCTACGATCCATCAAACATCAACTGAGCAACCTTCTACTCCATGACACTTGGTGCACCCTCCATCCTAAAGAAAAAGATTTCACCTTCTTTTCTTCCCCACACAACAAGTACTCTAGATTGCATCACTTCTTTCTTTCCCAAAATGACCTGACATACCTTACTAGCGCGACCATTGAACCATCCTTACTCTCTGACCATAGCCCCATCTCCATGACTCTACAATTTTCCGCAATACGCAAACGGACTCGTATTTGGCGCCTTGATAACTCGTTGCTGACTGACGAGGTCAACGCCCTCAGACTGTCAACGTGCCTTTCTGACTTTTTCTCACACAACTCATCAACTGCTGTCAACCCATATATTACGTGGGCCTCACATAAATGTGTCATTCGTGAAAAACTACTGTCTATAGCGGCACAACGCAACAAACTTAGGTATGCCCGTAATAACAAACACACAAGGCTTCCCTTGCAGCGGCTACTCTAACTGAACTTACAAAGGCAAAAAAGGAACTTTTAGAAATGCTAAATGTTACACTGAAACGCAAATTCGCATTGACGCATAAGCTATACTATGAATTTGGCAACAAGGCTGGCAAATTCTTGGCAAGGGCTCTCCAAGCAAGGAAAGCCTCTAACACTATCCACAAGATTAACAGTCCTTCAGGGGAGGCCTTGGTTACCAATGAAGACATAACAGCACAATTTATCCAATACTTCTCCAAACTATATAATCTTCCTCCATCCACCCACACTACCGACGCTTCAATAGACCGTCCAACAGCCATCAAAGATTTTTTAGCACAATAGGGTCCCACCCCTCTTTCTCCTGAAGACGTGCAATCCTTAGACCTTCCTCTCTCGGTGACCGAATTACACACGGCTTTAAAACAAATGAAGACGGGTAAGAGCCCTGGACCGGATGGTCTTTCGGTCAGCTATTACACGTCCTTTGCTAACATCCTCCTCCCACACTTAACCAAAGCTCTAAACACCCTTACCCCTGACTCTGTGGCCAATAATGACCTGCTTGAAGCCCACATTACACTACTTCCCAAACAGGGTAAAGACCCCACACTGGTAACCAATTATCGCCCCATCTCCCTACTAAATGTAGATTTAAAACTTTACGCTAAAGCATTGGCTAATCGCATTCTACCCTTCATCCCCACACTGATCTCACTGGACCAAGTGGGCTTTGTCCCTGGACGTGAAGCTAGGGACAACACCACCAAAGCACTGAACATTCACCACTGGCTCAAAAGAACGTCTACACCTGTTTTTTTCCTTTCCTTGGATGCAGAGAAGGCGTTCGACAGAGTCGCCTGGGACTACATGGCAGCCTCTTTGAGAGCCGTAGGCGTTCCACCGCGTATGATGCAGATGGTTCTGGCCCTCTATTCTTCTCCGAGGGCAAGAATCAGGGTTAACGGGGAGTTGTCGGGCGTCTTCTCTGTATCCAATGGAACCCGCCAAGGTTGCCCCTTGTCACCTCTACTAACCATGGAACCTATGCTTCGCAGACTGAGGGACAACCCGGCCATTCGAGGAGTGGATGTTCTGCACACTCAGTATAAACTGGCAGCCTATGCTGACGACGTCTTACTGTTCTTGATAGATCCCATTACAACTCTACCAAACTTATTGGCAGACTTAACACTCTTCAAATACCTCTCAAACCTTCAAATAAACTTTGAGAAATCAAAGTTCCTCAACATCACTTTACCAACAGCTACGGTGAACATATGCAAAAACAACTTCCCATTCAGTTGGGAAAAATCAGACATTTCCTATCTCGGAATCAAACTTACAACAAATTTATCTGACCTATACGCCAAAAATTTTATGCCATTGATCCTATCCATCCAAACAGACCTGCGGAAGTGGCTCCTTCTCGTGGCTGGGCAGGATCGCCATACTGAAAATGAATATCCTACCTAGACTTCTTTACCTCCTCCAAGCTATACCGATCAAACTCCCGACTTCTTTTTTCCTTTCATACAAGCGTATTTGCAGGACCTTTATTTGGGCAACTAAAGCCCCACGACTTAGCTGGGATAGGTTGGCTCTTCCCAAACGACTTGGAGGCTTAAGCCTTCCAGACCTTCAAAAGTACCATTGGGCCTGCCATTTAGCCAGAGTAGTTGATTGGCACATACACCGTCTTTCCAAAGACTGGATTGCACTGGAAGATTCCTTCACGAGTCTCCCGATTGCCAACTCACCCTGGATTAATCATAGACGAATTCCCCACGATTTCTCTTCACACCCCCTCATTGGCGCCACTCTATCCATTTTCAAAATGGCCTGCAAACTGCTCAATACTACTCCCTCACCTGGCCCTATGACGCCACTTGACAACAACCCAGACTTTCCCCCAGGCCTAACATTGAAAAATAAGACTCTTGCTACACATACCACGCAGGCTAGGGCAAACCAATTATTTCAGAACGGATCGCTCCTCACCCAACCATTACTCTCTACAACTTTACCTAACCACGATATACCCTTCTATAAATACCTGCAATTGAGACATTTCCTCCAGGCCACACAGCACTTGTCCCATTGGCATAGAGATCACACACCGTTTGAACTTCTTTGCCTGAGTACTGAACCCCAAAGTCACTTAATCTCCACGCTTTACTCACTCCTTTTCTCACACCACAAGGTTAAACAAGACAAACTGATACGCCAATGGGAAACGGATCTGTCCATAGATATCCCATCCAATGAATGGGATCAAATCTTCACCCTCATGCACAAAGGCTCCATTAACATCTCCACGCAGGAAAACAGGTTTAAATTGTTTTCAAAATGGTATAGGACGCCTGAGAAGGTTCACCACTTCCACCCCACCATCCCCCCAACCTGCTGGAGATGTGGTGCATCCAGGGGCACGCTACTACACATTTGGTGGGAATGCAGCCGGATACAACCATTCTGGAATTAAATCAATCAACTGATCTCCCAAATCACAACGTTCCAATTAACACTCTCTCCAGCACAATACTTGCTCCACCACACTCCCGTCTCCCTGAGTTCCTACAAAAAATCCCTCACCTTACATCTCATCAACGCAGCCAACCTATGCATCCCTGCCTTTTGGAGGAACACTGCCCCCCCACGGTCCGAGATTGGATCCGTAGGGTGGACAGGATAGCTGACATGGAAAATCTTATCTGCCAATCCAATGACCACCCTACCAAATTCTACACCACCTGGGCCAGTTGGCTACACTACAGACAAACCCAAACAGGGACATCGTTGCCCCAAACTCCTCCAAGACCATCTTGACGGCTTTTCTTTACTCTCCGTGTGGGTCACCCCCTTATCACACAACCGCCGGTTATCGCCCCCATTCCGCATCCAATTTTTTCCCTACAGTGTTCACCCCGCACTGTCTCTCATTTCATCTTACTTTATACTAATACCAGTATATCTCCCTTCCTGTTTATCCCACAGGCAAGGGCATATGTTTGCACTGTTATGAACACTACAGTTGCCAGTCCCATCCCATTTTCCAGAGTCCCTACCGGGAACTAAACAGACATCCAATCACACCACCGATACGTACCTCTTCCATCCTCCTTTCGAAAATCCCAGTCCATTCACAGCGAAGTTCCCTTTAGGGGTGAATGGTACCGGGATTGTCGCCAAGTGGTGTGCAATGTATCCACAGGCTTTTCCCGGGCTCCATACCGTCTGCTTCATATCTTGGCAGACAATGACAATTACATTGTGCTTCTCATTGGTTCCCACAGGCTAATTGCTAGCCCATGGACATATCACATACACTGAAAATAACCCAGGAATCTTGCAAGTTTACGTATGTTAATGTTTGTATATTTTCTAGACTCTCTTATGGTGATCAACGCCTTTTTCATGGGCGGACAGCTTGTACAACTGCATTATAACCGCATATTATACATCTGTAACCTTGTTTATTGAAATGTATGTTCTAATCCTTTTGTTCGACCATAAAACTCAATAAAATCTTTTTGAAAAAAAAAACATATATAGCCTGAATGCTGACAGAGTATGGGATAGTCAGATGGAACCGAGCAGGGAGTTCCAGAGAAAGGGAGAGGCTCTGAATCAGTCATGGAGTTGAGCTTGCGAGGAAGCAATCGGGGGCTAGAGAACAGGAGGGCTAAGTTGGGAGGAGTGAGGAGAATGATTTGGGTGATAGTTTGAGATAATGCTAGTGCCCTAGCTTGGGGTATGGAAGGCTATGTATGTTTTGGTTAATACTTTGAATTTTATGCATTGGGTGAGCGGAAGGCATGCATTTCAATGCAATTTCAAGCACTGGAAAGATTGGCAGAGAGGGCTGTCAGACAGTGAACAGATGGATAAAACTGGCAGTATCCATGATAGAGTTAAGAGGATATGGTCTACATAGAGGTAGGCTTATAAGGAAGGAGTTGCAATAGCCAAGGCAAGTTAAGGTTTTGAGACTGGTGACTAGTCGCTAAAACACAAAAAGACTGGAATCCATGGTTACAGTGGTCTAGAGCAGCATGGTATATATAATAAACTATTCTATAAACCTCCAAGAATAGTCATGAATGAGCTATACGGTACGTAATATATGTTAGAGACTTTCTACTCAGCCTTATGAGTGTAATTCAATACACAAAATATTGAACAGAGCACATACTATAATACTTAATGATGATACTACCCCCTCCCTCGGGTCACAAAAGAGGTTCCAACTGGGGTTCCGCGGGGAGAGGACATCAAGATCTCAAAAGTTCAACACATAGTTGCACGTTGAGTTATATCCAGTTACCAATCTTCTGTTATACTACAACATTTGCATACATATGTTTCATTATATATATATATATACAACTGTGCGACAAACAATGTTCACATTGTTATGTATATGTTCCTGTGAAAAATCAATAAAAACTTATTGAAGAAAAAAAAAGATATACAGAGACTGGTGACTGATCTATATTTTGTTTTTCATGTATATCCAGTATAAAAATACACTTTGCCTAAAATTACTATATAAAGGACTGGCAGACAAACTGACACAATAGCTTGTCATAAGCATCAATAAATACATCAGTCATTTTTCACAGCTCACTTACATTTCACTGCTGATTCACTGGGTGTTCCTTATCCAGACAATAGGAGATTCTGCATTTCACAACCTTTGACAGAGTGAAAAAAGAACTTGATATTTGTACCATATTTAAAGATACTGTAATTATTGGCTCATAGTTGAATTTGATTCTTTTTTTTTTTAAAGATATGTTTATCAAAAGAAAACTGAAAACAAAACACCACACAATTGTACAAAAAAAATTAAAAATAAAATAAACAATACACAATTAAGCATACCGTCTCACATGTCTCGAGTTATTATAAAACATGTAAATTGCAAGAAGGACACAAACAGCAAATTTTGCATACTCCATAACGAGGTGTAAAATGATCATAACCATAGGAAATTAACATTAGAACTATCAGATATAGAGGCTAAATTAAGAGGGTTAGAAATCCATCTATCCCACATTTTATGAAATCGTTTTGGCCTTTTCCGAAGGTCATAGGTGAGTTTAAACAGAGGTAGGGAGTAGGGATGAGCCGAACACCCCCCTGTTCGGTTCGCACCAGAACATGTGAACAGGAAAAAAGTTTGTTCGAACACGCGAACACCGTTAAAGTCTATGGGACATGAACGTGAATAATCATAAGTGCTAATTTTAAAGGCTTATAGGCAAGTTATTGTCATAAAAAGTGTTTGGGGACCTGGGTCCTGCCCCAGAGGACATGGATCAATGCAAAAAAAAGTTTTAAAAACGGCTGTTTTTTCAGGAGCAGTGATTTTAATAATGCTTAAAGTCAAACAATAAAAGTGTAATATCCCTTTAAATTTTGTACCTGGGGGGTGTCTATAGTATGCCTGTAAAGGGGCGCATGTTTCCCGTGTTTAGAACAGTCTGACAGCAAAATGACATTTCGAAGGAAAAAACCCATTTAAAACTACCCGCGGCTATTGCATTGCCGACAATACACATAGAAGTTCATTGATAAAAACAACATGGGAATTCCCCACAGGGGAACCCCGAACCAAAATTAAAAAAAAAAAATGACGTGGGAGTCCCCCTAAATTCCATACCAGGCCCTTCAGGTCTGGTATGGATATTAAGGGGAACCCCGGCCAAAATTTAAAAAAATGTGACGTGGGGTTCCCCCTAAATTCCATACCAGACCCATCAGGTCTGGTATGGATTTTAAGGGGAACCCCGCGCCAAAAAAAAAAAAAAACGGCGTGGGGTCCCCCCAAAAATCCATACCTGACCCTTATCTGAGCATGCAACCTGGCATGCCGCAGGCAAAGAGGGGGGGATGAGAGTGCGCCCCCCCTTCTGAACCTGAACCGTACCAGGCCACATGCCCTCAACATTGGGAGGGTGCTTTGGGGTAGCCCCCCAAAACACCTTGTCCCCATGTTGATGAGGACAAGGGCCTCATCCCCACAACCCTGGCCGGTGGTTGTGGGGGTCTGCGGGTGGGGGGCTTATCAGAATCTGGAAGCCCCCTTTAACAAGGGGACCCCCAGATCCCGGCACCCCCCTGTGTGAAATGGTAAGGGGGTACTTACCCCTACCATTTCACTAAAAAACTGGCAAAAATGTTAAAAATGACAAGAGACCGTTTTTGACAATTCCTTTATTTAAATGCTTCTTCTTTCTTCTATCTTCCTTCATCTTCTTCTTCTGGTTCTTCTGGCTCTTCTGATTCTTCCTCCGGCGTTCTCATCCAGCATCTCCTCCGCGGCGTCTTCTATCTTCTTCTCCTCGGGCCACTCCGCACCCATGGCATGGGGGGAGGCTCCCGCTCTTCTCTTCTTCTTTTCTTCTCTTCTTCCCTTCTTCTCTTCTTCTCTTCTTTATTTTTTTCTCCGGTCCGCTCCGCACCCATGCTGGCATGGAGGGAGGCTCCCGCTGTGTGACGGCGTCTCCTCGTCTGACGGTTCTTAAATAACGGGGGGCGGGGCCACCCGGTGACCCCGCCCCCCTCTGACGCACGGTGACTTGAGGGGACTTCCCTGTGATGTCACGGGGAATGCCACAGGGAAGTCCCGTCATGTCCTGTGCGTCAGAGGGGGCGGGGTCAACGGGTGGCCCCGCCCCCAGTTATTTAAAAACCGTCAGACGAGGAGACGCCATCACACAGCGGGAGCCTCCCTCCATGCCAGCATGGATGCGGAGCGGAAGAAAATGAAGAAGAGAAGAAGAGAAAAAGAGAAGAAGGAAGAAGAGAAGAAGATGAAGAAGAAGATGAAGAGAAGAGTGGGAGCCTCCCCCCATGCCATGGGTGCGGAGCGGCCCGAGGAGAAGAAGATAGAAGACGCCGCGGAGGAGATGCTGGATGAGAACGCCGGAGGAAGAACCAGAAGAACCAGAAGATGAAGGAAGGTAGAAGAAAGAAGAAGCATTTAAAAAAAGGAATTGTCAAAAACTGTCTCTTGTCATTTTTAACATTTTTGACAGTTTTTTAGTGAAATGGTAGAGGTAAGTACCCCCTTACCATTTCACACAGGGGGGGCTGGCATCTGGGGGTCCCCTTGTTAAAGGGGGCTTCCAGATTCTGATAAGCCCCCCGCCCGCAGACCCCCACAACCACCGGCCAGGGTTGTGGGGATGAGGCCCTTGTCCTCATCAACATGGGGACAAGGTGTTTTGGGGGGCTACCCCAAAGCACCCTCCCAATGTTGAGGGCATGTGGCCTGGTACGGTTCAGGAGGGGGGGCACACTCTCGTCCCCCCCTCTTTTCCTGCGGCCTGCCAGGTTGCGTGCTCGGATAAGGGTCTGATATGGATTTTTGGGGGGACCCCACGCCTTTTTTTCTTTCTTTTTTTGGCGCGGGGTTCCCCTTAATATACATACCAGACCTGAAGGGTCTGGTATGGAAATTAGGGGAAACCCCACGTCATTTTTTTTAATTTTGGCCGCGGTTCCCCTTAATATCCATACCAGACCTGAAGGGCCTGGTATGGAATTTAGGGGGACTCCCACGTCATTTTTTTTTTTTTAATTTTGGTTCGGGGTTCCCCTGTGGGGAATTCCCATGCCGTTTTTATCAATGAACTTCTATGTGTATTGTCGGCAATGCAATAGCCGCGGGTAGTTTTAAATGGGTTTTTTCCTTCGAAATGTCATTTTGCTGTCAGACTGTTCTAAACACGGGAAACATGCGCCCCTTTACAGGCATACTATACACACCCCCCAGGTACGAAATTTAAAGGGATATTACACTTTTATTGTTTGACTTTAAGCATTATTAAAATCACTGCTCCTGAAAAAACTGCCATTTTTAAAACTTTTTTTTGCATTGATCCATGTCCCCTGGTGCAGGACCCGGGTCCCCAAACACTTTTTATTACAATAACTTGCATATAAGCCTTTGAAATTAGCACTTTTGATTTCTCCCATAGACTTTTAAAGGGTGTTCTGCGGCATTCGAATTTGCCGCGAACACCTCAAATTGTTCGCTGTTCGGCGAACTTGCGAACAGCCATTGTTCGAGTCGAACATGAGTTCGACTCGAACTCGAAACTCATCCCTAGTAGGGAGTCGTTAACAAGTTTTAGCCAGTGAGCCAATGTAGGTAAAATGGACCCTTTCCAGGATTAGGATAGCAAAAGTGTTTTCTTAGCATAAAAGTATAATATACATAGCAATCTTTTAGTATGTGAGGAAAGTGTCAGGTCCCCAAAAACTCCCAAATAGAAATCCTTGGGGTGCAAAATATTTGGTAAGCCCAATGTGAAGAAAATAAAGGAGCCTATTTCCACCCAGAATCCCTGAACTATTGGGCAGGACCAAAAGCAGTGGAGGAAATAAGCAACCAGGCCACAACCTCTGAAGCATTCTGCTGAGTGGCTCAAACCCATCCTGTGTAATCTATCAGGTGTAAGATGGGAGTGGTGACATTTTTTTAGCTGTATAACTTTGTCCTTGGATAAAATGACTGAATTTTTTTAGGTATCACTAAATTCAGTCCAGCCTGCATCTGTGAATGGTATATCCAAGGAGGTCCATTTCACCTGTCCAGCATTGAATCTAAAGTTGGCTCTTTTAAAGAAAGCTCTATTTGTGGGGAAAAAAGGACGTCAATTTTGTTTGGGTGCAACGTCGCATGATCAAGCAAATTGTCAGTTAAAGCGAAGCAGTGCTGAATTGCAAAAAGTGCTCTGGTCAGGAAGGGGGTAAAATCTCTCGGGGCTGAAGCGGTTAATGACTGTATGTTGAGTTATTTTGAGGGGACAGCAAATTTACACTGTTATACAAGCTGTACACTCACTACTTTACATTATAGCAAAGTGTAATTTCTTCAGTGTTGTTACATGAAAAGATATAATAAAATAGTTACAAATATGTGAGGGGTGTACTCACTTTTGTGAGATACTGTAAGTTTAGTTAAGAAGTGCTTGTAGTGAAGAAAAAAGTGACTGTATATGCTTAAAACAGACCTTCACCCTTTTTCACCCACTTTCTATAATATGAATCCCTCCCTCCTTTTTTTAATTTTTATTTTTTTGCATAAACATTTTATTAAGAATTTTGCAGATATTACAAAAGGTAAAAGGATTCCATGAACCCTCCATACTCCATAATATGTATGACAATAACAGTATGGGTCAAACCCGGAGAGAACAAAAATCAACCATAAAAACGAGAGGAAAAAAAACCACAAAAAAATAAAAATAAATAAAAAATAGATAAATAAATAAAAAAAAAAAAGGAAAGAAAAGAAAAACAAAGGGCATTCTGTTCAGGTATCCTTGTCGGATCCTCTCAATCATAAACATCAAATATAAAGGTGGTTCACCAGCATTTTAATTTAATAGTACAATATCTAATAGGAAACTAGGAGAGCTCCCGCTCCAACTCTCTGGGGCACCAGGAGAGGGAAAAAAAAGGGGGGGGGGGTGGGGGTGGGGGGGGAGGGAAAGGGGCAGTTGAGGGAATAAGCATATAAGAGTGAAGAAGTGGGGGTGAGGACATCACCAACTGATCTCTCCAACATCCATTTACTAGAACAGTAATGCGCGTCCCGTCTGTAGCGTGACACAGGATTGACCCTCAGGATCTGGGGTTATAGTGCCACTAATCGTCTTCAGGATGCATCTCTTTTGAGCTCCTGGTATAACTGGGAATATCTAAAGGTTGTCCAGGCTTCCCATGTTGCAGTAATTCTAGAGATTTTATCCAGTGAGATATAGATAGAAGGAGAGCAGCGCCATCTAAGACCAGCATTTTATTCCATAAAAGACAATTGATAACTCACAAGATGTATGAGATGTCAGTGCTTGTGGGATTAATAATGTGGTTCATCCGCTCATGGGAAGACAATCTTCTCACTGGTGAAGAGGCAGCTAATGGGTCCAGGAACGCCGGTGGTTTCCAGTGCTTCCAGACACTCAGGGCGGCTAACAGACAGTGGTGTACGTCACTTCCGGTTAGAGAGAGAGCAGGGAGGAGAGCATGTTCGGATAATGCCTGTTCCTTCATCAGGCTAGAGACTGTGGCCATTTTGGAGGAGGTATATATAGTCTGTTGATGCCAGGACTAATCATTACCTTGGCAACCTTTCAAGGTGGTAATTAGTGGATCTGAGTGTCAGATTAACTAGTTAGATACCATCAAAGTAATCTAATAGCAATTCTGATAAATACGATTGTGTACTGGATGGTTTTGATTAAAACAAGGTTTTACAATTATGATTAGTAACAATGAACCAATCAGTGAGTATTGAAACAATGATTATGGGCAATATATATGTATATAAAGGTGAAGATAAAAATAAACTAGATATAAGGATAAAAACAATAATGATGAGCTGGAAATATATATATTGCAGTAAAAGTGCACTAACGCACTTCAATATATTGCAGTAAAAGTGCACTAACGCACTTCAATATATTGCAGTAAAAATTCACTAATGCACTTAAATATACTGCAGTAAAAGAGCACTGAATCTCTACACTGACACACTTCAATATACTGCAGTAAACCTGCCCTAAAACACCTGACACTAAAGTAAAAAAGGAAGGTTGCACTACACTCATGCTGTACTATCACTATATTCACACTACACCGACACTCTACACTCACAATAGAATCACAATAGCACTATATAGCACACTACACTAACTCGCTAGTAGCAATGAACTGAGCCCTGTTCTATCTATCATCACTCCAATATCACACTGCAAATGGCTGCTCTGGGAAGGAACCTTTTATAGTGTGGGGTGGGTCTATGAGCAATGAGCCATGATTGGGCACAGTCATCATTACTTTCTCCAGTCATGGCTCTGGCAGTGTTCTGTGCACTGAATGGTTAAAGCCTTCATTGCTTCAGCCAATCAGGGCTTCCAATGCACTGTGCTGCACGCAGTGCATTGTGGGGCGTTCGGTGGGCCAAACAAATGGTCAAACAACCCGAAAAATCGGGTGCTTGCGGAACGGGGGAACAGTCAATGTTCAGCCTGAACTCATGCTTGGGCCAAACCGTTCACACCAACACTAGTGTTAAAGATGAAGTATAATCTGCAAAGATTGTGCCTTCCTGCTTCCTCCTTTCCTCCCTCATCAACAGGCTAGTGAAAATATTAAATTCAGACTTTTTGTTTTCATTACATACCTTTTGGTTTCATGACACATGTTAGACCCACTAACAAAGGTCTCTGTGCTTTACTATGCAGTTCAAGCAAATTGTGGCTGGTGGAAGGGGCTGGCAGGGTGTTGTACATAGCTTCCATGGGAAGCTGTGGTAATGCCTACATGAAATGTTGTGCCTCCATGACTGAAAGAACTGAAATCCAATGGATAAAGGGGGTGGCCATGGAGAGAAAGGCTGGAGAGGAAAGCATTAGATGATACTGGACATCCATCAGCCAACAAACGAGGCAGGTCCTATCTAGAGAGGGACCCGCAATTCGAGTCAAACATAAGCTCAACTCGAACATTGGGTGTTCGTTTTTTCTAAAATGAACCAAACATATGGGGCGTTCGTGGGAAATTTGATGGCTGCAGAATGCCCCATAATGCCCCATAATGCACTGCGAGATCGCAGTTCATTGCTGAATGATGATTGGCCAAAGCATGCACCTGACCTGCATGCTTTGGCCAATCACAGCATGCTTTGCTGAGAGAGCCATAATTAGCCAAAGGCAGGGTGCCTTTGGCCTATCATGGCTCAGCGGGACTAATCCATGCCCATAGTGGCCGTGTATAGTGTGTGGACAGAGATAGTTTGAGCTAGATTAGGCAGGCAGGTTAGTTAGTGGCAGTATATTTGATATATATACAGTGCCTTCAAAAAGTATTCACACCCCTTCAAATTTTTCACAATTTGCCATGTTACAACCAAAAACATAAATGTATGTTATTGGAATTTTATGTGATAGACCAACACAATGTGGCACATAATTGTTAAGTGGAAGGAAAATGATAAATGGGTGATAAAACGGTGGGGGATCAGCCTGGCAGTGCTCATACCATATACCGCACAACACATCAAATTGATCTGCATGGCTGTCATCCCAGAAGGAAGCCTCTTCTAAAGATGATGCAAAAGAAAGTCCACAAACAGTTTGCTGAAGATAAGCATACTAAGGGCATTGATTACTGGAACCTGTCCTGTGGTCTGATGAGAACAAGATAAACTTATTTGATTCAGATGGTGTCAAGCGTGTGTGGCGGCAACCAGGTGAGGAGTACAAAGACAAGTATGTCTCACCTACAGTCAAGCATGGTAGTGGGAGTGTCATGGTCTGGGGCTGCATGAGTGCTGCCAGCACTGGGGAGCTACAGTTCATTGAGGGAACCATGAATGCCAGCATGTACTGTAACATACTGAAGCAGACCATGATCCCCTCCCTTCGCAGACTGGGCCGCAGGGCAGTATTCCAACATGATAACGACCCCAAACACACTTCCAAGATGACCACTGGCTTATTAAAGAAGTTGAGGGTAAAGGTGATAGACTGGCCAAGCATGTCTCCAGACCTATACCCTATTGAGCATTTGTGGGGCATCCTCAAATGGAAGGCGGAGGCAAGATCTCTAACATCCACCAGCTCCATGATGTTGTCATGGAGAAGTGGAAGAGGACTTTAGTGGCAACCTGTGAAGCTCTGGTGAACTCCATGCCCAAGAGGGTTAAGGCAGTGCTGGAAAAAAATGGTGGCCACACAAAATATTGACACTTTGGACCCAATTTGGACATTTTTACTTAGGGGTATTCTCACTTTTGTTGTCGGTTTAGACATTAATGGCTATGAGTTGAGTTATTTTGAAGGGACAGCAAATTTACACCGTTATACAAGCTGTACACTCACTACTTTACATTGTAGCAAAGTGTCATCTCTTCAGTGTTGTCACATGAAAAGATATAGTAAAATATTTACAAAAATGTGAGGGGTGTACTCACTTTTGTGAGATACTGTATAACACAGTGTATTGAAGTGGTTGAGGGGAACCCTGCGTCAAAATAAAAAAAAATGGTGTGGGGGTTCCACCCAGAATCCATACCAGACCCTTATCTTAGCATGCAACCTGGCAGGCCACAGGAAAAGGGGGGGGGGGAGACGAGAGAGTACCCCCCCTCCTGAACCGTACCAGGCCACATGCCCTCAACATGGGGGGGTCCCCCCAAAGCATCTTGTCTTCATGTTGATGGGGACAAGGGCCTCATCCCCACAACCCTTTCCTGGTGGTTGTGGGGGTCTGTGGGCTTATCGGAATCTGGAAGCCCTCTTTGACAAGCCCCCCCAGATCCCACCCCCCTATGTGAATGGGTATCGGGTACATTGTACCCCTACCCATTCAGCAAAAAAGTAAAAACAGACAGTTTTTGACAATTCCTTTATGCCCATCTATCTTCAATCACGGCGCCAATGGTCCCAAGAAAAATTAAAAATGGAAAAACTGAATGCATTATGATAAAACAAAAAACCTTCTGTCTTTTGAACCACTTTAACTTCAAGAGAGGAGCCTTTACAACTGTGCAAGACTGAAGGTAAGGCGTGAGCTCAACATTAACTGGTTTTATTTAGTTAATCTTAGAACTCTCCAGTGTAAAACAATACCCTTTTTCTCAAAACGATTGCAGGTTTTCTTTACATTAGTCTCAAAGAGGTGAAGTATACGCCTATAATTCACAAATGTATTCATACTGCCTTGTAAAGTTACTTTTTTTGGAAGAAAAGAGAAGGGTCACAGTCCCTATCACATTATTTTTTTTGCTGTCTATGACCTGCTGCTGAGATTTCCCTTAATTTCCTGTCCTCAATTACTGACATAATTGGTTTAGTATGACAACTAAGCAAACAATATTTGAAAAGAAGATCAGCAGTCGCTGTTCCTGTATTTCTTTTAACATAGGCTTCTTTTGAGGAATGCAAATATTCTTTTATCCCACCTCAGCTATATTCTTCCCTTTTCACCCCAAATCCTGAAATGCATTGCTGTCATTGTTCATTTTGTTTTTTATTCAAATCCCTGCACTGAATCACATCTTCATTGCTTGACGGTTGACAGGTCAGTGCTTGTCTTTTTTAAGATTCATAAAAAAAAGCTATCACCAGCACATTACAATAAAAACGAAATAGCCTCTAGCCCTTGTAAAAAGAGATTTTTTTTTCATAAATGTCTTGTTTATTCTACAATCTCTATGTTTTTTGTGCAGTTGCACATGTGCGTTTTTCCTTAATAATGAAAGATGGGATGTATTTTACATATTCCTAATAGCCTTATTATATTCTGATTGTCCATGTCCATACAATGATCAATGTGTATGAGAGGCAAACAAGAATTGCCTGAAGCAAGGAGGCAGAATATCAACATGCAGTGGATAAAATAAGTATTGAACACGTCACCATTTTTCTAGGTAAATATATTTAGAAATATATTTCTAAAGGTGCTTTTGACATGAAAGTTTCACCACATGTCGGTAACAACTAGGGTTGCACCGATAGCAGTTTTTTTAATACCGAGTACAAGTACAAGTATAAAAATAGAAAGAAACATACGTCTGCACTACTAATACAATAAAGTGCTGTATATTTTAAATATATTTGCATATAAGAGGTTGCTGCTTAACACCAACTGTTATTAGCAACCGGAATAAAAAGAAAATATAAGTGAAGCGCTACCTCCTTGCAAAATTTAAAAATTAAAAATACTATATACTGTATTATAAACACAAAATATATTTGCGTTTAGTCACTCACTTGATCACTTTGATAGAGTTGCATGTGGGTGACGTAATGCGTCAACCTGGGGCTTGTGACGTCATTGCGGTGTTGTAGAAAGTACACAATTACCCATGAGGGCAGCAGGGCCGAGGACTTGCAGACGACTTTGTGACCCCAGGGACAGATCTGTATATGTTCAAGTTCATCACCTGTATGCACCAGGGCTAGTGCATTCCTAAATGTGAAAGCAATAGTTGCTTGTGTTTTAAATAAATTTCGTTTTACAGTAATACACTATGCTAGTTCCTTTTTTACCCTTATGTTGCCATCATATATGAGACACCACGCTTGCAGGAGTCCACTATTTGGAGCTTAAAAGACACTGAATTGAGACCCCAAAGGGCAAGGTGCTACTTGGCCTAATTGGGGGCTGTTTTGGTAGGTGAGCGCATAGTGTGATACTGATTACCGATACCCATTTAAAAATGTGTTTATTTTTTTTTTACATTTTTTTTTTTTTTTTATATTTTTTAAAATTTAATTTTTTTTAAAACTGTACCTTTAACTTTTTTGATGGAGAGGTGGGGAGCGGGGTTATTGTTTAGGGTGGAGAGGGGGTTATTGTTTAGGGTGGGGAGGGGGTTATTGTTAAGGGTGGAGAGGTGGGGAGGGGTTATTGTTTAGGGTGGAGAGGTGGGAAGGGGGTTATTGTTTAGGGTGGAGAGGTGGTAAGGGGTGTTGTTGTTTAGGGTGGGAAGGGGGAGGGGGTTATTGTTTAGGGTGGAGAGATGGGGAGGGGTGTTATTGTTTGAGGTGGGGTGGGGGTTATTGTTTAGGGTGGAGAGGTGGGGAGGGGGGTTTATGTTTAGGGTGGAGAGGTGGGGAGAGGTGTTATTTTTAGGGTGTTATTGTTTAGGGTGGGGAGAGATTTATTTTTTAGGGTGGAGAGGTGAGGGGGGGTTATTGCTTAGGCTGGAGAGTTGGAGTAGGGGTTACTGTTTAGGGTGGAGAGGAGGGTAGGGGTGTTATTCTTTAGGGTGGGGAGAGGGTTATTGTTTAGGGTGAAGAGGTGGGGAGAGGGTTATTGTTTAGGGTGGAGAGGTGGGGAGGGGGTTATTGTTTAGCATGCAGAGGTGGGGAGGGGTGTTATTGTTTAGGGTGGGGGGTTATTGTTTAGGGTGGAGAAGTGGGGAGGGGGTTAATGTTTAGGCTTGAGAGATGGGGAGGGGGTTATTGTTTAGGGTGGGGAGGGGGTTATTGTTTAGGGTGGAGAGGTGAGGAGGGGTGTTATTGTTTAGGGTAGGGAGGGAGTTATTGTTTAGGGTTAAGAGGTGGGGGTTATTGTTTATAGTGGGGGGTTATTGTTTAGGGTGGAGAGGTGGGGAGGGGGTTATTGTTTAAGGTGGAGAGATGGGGAGGGGGTTATTATTTTAGGGTGGACTGATGGGGAGGGGGTTATTGTTTAGGGTGGAGCGGTGGGGAGGGGTGTTATTGTTTAGGGTGGGGAGGGGGTTATTGTTTAGGGTGGAGAGGTGGGAAGAGGTGTTATTGTTTAGGGTGGGGAGGGGTGTTATTGTTTAGGGCGCTAAGGGGTGTTATTGTTTAGGGTGGGGAGGTGGGAAGGGGTGTTATTGTTTAGGGCGTTAAGGGGTGTTATTGTTTAGGGTGGAGAGGTGGCTATTGTTTAGAGTGGAGAGGTTGGAAGGGGTGTTATTGTTTAAGGTGGAAAGGGGGCTATTGTTTACGGTGGAGGGGTGGGAAGTGGATTATTGTTTAGGCTGAAGAGGTGGGGAGGGGTGTTATTCTTTAGGGTGGGGAGGGGTATTATTCTTTAGGGTGGAGAGGTAGGGAGGGGGCTATTGTTTAGGGTGGAGCGATGGGGAGGGGTGTTATTGTTTAGGGTGAAGAGGTGGGGAGAGGTGTTATTCTTTAGGGTGGGGAGGGGTGTTATTGTTTAGGGTGGAGAGGTAGAGAGGGGGCTATTGTTTAGGGTGGAGTGATGGGGAGGGGTGTTATTGTTTAGGGTGGGAAGGGGGTTATTGTTTAGAGTGAAGAGGTGGGGAGAGGTGTTATTCTTTAGGGTGGGGAGGGGTGTTATTGTTTAGGGTGAAGAGGTAGGGAGGGGGCTATTGTTTAGGGTGGAGAGCTGTTTGTATATGCAGGAAGGGAGGGGGGAGGGGAAGGGGGTATTTGGGAACCCTACAGCTGCCATTCACTGAACTACAATACCCAGCAGACCTGCCGTCCCCCTCCAAGAAGCTCTGCAGCAGCTGAGACGGGGAAGCAAAGCCTGGCTCAGCGCAGGACACACTACTCACCAGGCAGATCAGTCACCTGTCAGCCACCTGCTGTGGAGCCCGAGGAGGAGAAGAACATCGCCCGGAGGACACAAAAAACTGAGCTAAGGGGGAGGGGCATGGCCAGCGTGGGAGGGGGTTGGGGCCATCGTGGGAGGGAGCAGATCCACTGTGGGGAAGAGAAATCCCCACTGACAGCTTAAACGTCATGGGTTGTTAAGGACGCGGCAGCCCCACTCCTTAACAACCGATAATTGCCTGCATTCTTTTGTATACATTTCATCTGTCAGCCGGGGAATCTCACTGACAGATGAAAGACTCGAACATGAAAGTATCAGTTTCAGATATGGGCGCAATTGTGCGAGTATCGATACTCCTTCAAATGTTTAGTTGGCACCGATATCGGTATCGGTGCAACTGTAGTAACAACCCATGCAATCCATATATACAAAGAAACCTAAACAAATACGTTCAGAAATTAAGTTATGTTTAATAAAATGGAATAACACATGGAAAAAGTATCGAACACATGAAGAAAGGGAGGTACAAAAAGGCATGGAAAGTCAAGACACCAGCTGAAATCTATTAGTAATTTGAATGCAATCCTGCCCCTTGTCAGTGCAAATTAATATCAGATGGTTCACTCTCAACTAATGGCCTATAAAAAGGTGTCTCATTACCAAGGTGTCACGCAAAAAACATCTCATGATGGGTAAAAGCAAAGAGCCTCTCTCAAGACCTTTGCAAACTTATTGTTGTAAAACATACTGATGGCATTGGTTACAGAAGGATTTCTAAACTTTTGAATGTTCTAGTGAGCACTGTTGGGGCCATAATCCGGAAGTGGAAAGAACATTATTTCACCATAAACCAGCCATGACCAGGTGCTCCTGGCAAAATTTCTGACAGAGGAGGGAAAAGAATTATCAGAAGGGTTGTCCTAGAGTCAAGGACCACTTGTGGAAAGCTTTAGAAAGACATGGGATTAGCAGATACAATTGTTTCAAAGAAAACAATAAGTAATGCACTTAACTGCCATGGCCTATATGCATGCTCACCATGCAAAACTCCATTGCTGAAGAAAAAACATGTTGAAGCTTGTTTGAAGTTTGCTGCACAACATTTAGACAAGCCTGCGAAATACTGGGAGAATATAATCTTGTCAGATGAGTCCAAAATTGAACTCTTTGGATGCCTTAATACACACCATGTTTGGAGGTCAAGGAGGTGCACATTACCCCAAAAACACCATACCAACAGTAAAGTTTGGAGGTGGGACTATCATGGTATAGAGCTGTTTTTTAGCATACGGTACTGACAAACTTCATGTTGTTGAAGGAAGGATTAATGGAAAAATGTACCATGACATTCTTGACAAAAATCTGTTGCCATCTACCAGGATGATGAAGATGAAACAAGGGTGGACATTTCAACAAGACAATGATTCCAAAGACAAAACCAAGAAAACTCTCAATTGGTTTCAAATAAAGAAAATAAAGCCGCAAGAATGGCCCCAGCCAATCATCTGACTTGAATCCAATAGTAAATCCATGGAAAAAAAACTAAAGAACAGAATTCATAGTAGAGGCCCACGGAACCCTCAAGATTTGAAAACTGTTTGTGTGGAAGAATGGGCCAAAATCATACTCGAGCAATGCATGTGATTACTTTCTCCATACAGGAGGCATCTTGAAGCTGTCATTACCAACAAAGGATTTTGTACAAAGTATCAAATAAATTTCAGTTAGCGTGTTTAATACTTTTTCCCTGTTTCATTCTATTTTATTACACATAAATTAATTTCTGAACTTATTTGTTTTGGTTTCTTTGTAGGTATGAATTGCATAGGTTGTTACAAAAATGTGATGACAATTTCAATGATTTCAGTGACAATGTCAATAACACCTTTAGAAATACTGTATATTTGCCTAGAAAAATGGTGACGTGTTCAATTCTAATTTTACACGCTGTATAATATTGTTTTAATGCTGTTTTATCAGCATGTAACTATTACATTTACATAATCCTAATAATTGTCACTGATGTTCCTGCAGCTTACTGTCTAGCTTGCTTCAGTGATAGAGAAGGTTGAGGAGATGATAAGGTCTGTGACCATACCTAGGTGCCAGAGATGGAGGAGGAAGAAAATAAGGGAGAGGCACAACATCAGCAAGACTGAATAACATCCAGGGGCAGCTCACAGAGAGGTGGCAGCAACCATCCTATTGCACTGGATGGCACTACTCTAGACGTGTGCAATTCGTTTTGTTACAAATTCTTTTATTAATGAATTTCAACAAATTCGTTAATTCGGAAATATCCGAATTAATGAAAACCCGTTTAAAAAAAATTTCCAAATATTCGTAAAACCGAATATTCAAAAATGTCTAAATTCGTACATTCGCAAATTCGTACACTTGCACATTCGTAAATTCGTACATTCATAAATTCATACATTCATAAATTCATACATTTGTAAATTAGTACATTCGGAAATCTGTAAATTCTGAAATTCTGAAATCTGAAATAATAATTAACTAATAATAACTTAACTATTACTAACTGTTAAATTATAGGTATTGTAATTTCCTTTCAAATTTGGCTGTTAGTGAACGTAACAAATACAAATTTATCTGAAGTTACAAATTATCTGAAATAACGAATGCCATATCCAAACGAACAAAACGTAATGAATTAATAATAATAAATAACAATAGTAATAATAATAAAAACGTTTTATTATTATTATTATTTATTATTAATTTGTTCCATTCCATTAGTTTAGATGTGGCATTCGTTATTTCAGATAATTCATAACTTCTGATAAATTCGTATTCGTTACGTTCACTAACAGCTAAATTTGAAAGGAAATTACAATACCTATAATTTAATAATTAGTTACTATTTCAGATTTTCTAATTTTCGGGTTTTCGAATTTCCGAATTTTCTAATTTAAGAATGTACGAATTTACGAATGTACAAATGTTCTAATTTACGAATGTACAAATTTACGAATTTACGAATGTACGAATGTGCGAATGTATGAATATACAAATTTACGAACATACGAATGTACGAATTTACTAATTGTGATCATAACGAATGACCCGAAAAACGAAAAAAAAAACAAAAACGAATGAAACGAAAAGAAAAACGAACACATTTTTTGGCAGTGCACATGTCTACACTACTCCATGGGCTCATCCCACTGTTATTTTGGCTTCATAGCTCAGCTGTGTGGGCCTTTTTTCACACATTTACTGCAGACAACACTATAGTCTCTGCCAGTAGTATATCAAAAGGGTTTATATCTGTCAGATGATAGCACACTATCAACAGAAGCAACTGTTCTTTATTTTGTGCAATCTTTTATGAATAAACCCCTTAATGTTTCCACCTGCTGCTCTTCAGTGGGATTTTTTTTTGATTTGATGAAGGCTAAATCATGCTTTTTGTCTCAGCCTTTTGGACCTTTTGCAGTACAATCAAAACATTTTGTGGATACAGTCTCTTTGAAATAGTGTAAACTAACAATGATTCCTTAGTTATGAACTGCCTGGTCTGTACCTCTGAAATAGCGGCCTATAAAAAAAAAAGTATATATCGTGTAGATAATCTGTACAATATTTTTTGACCTTTCATGGGAAGAATACAATGTATTTTTTTAATTATAGATGTTGTCTGTTGGCTTTCTTCCTCTGAAATTGCACCCTATTGAAAAGGCAAAGATTCTCTGTAGCCAAGTTGTACATTTTTTTTTAAATATACTGTAATTTTAAATGTATAGCTGACATCTACCTACTTTATTTATCTCTGAAATTGCATCCTAATAAAAAAGTATGAGATTACATGCAGCAAATCTGTGCAATTTTTAATGTTTGTCTCTGAAAAAAATCAATTCTAATGTAATATTTCTTTCTGAAATCTTCCTGCTCTGAAATTGCACCCGATTAAAAAGAATGAGATTATATGCAACAAATCTGTACACATTTTATATTCTAAGAAAATGCACAATTTAATTCAATATTTCTGGATTAAACTTGCTTACATTTTAATCCAGATATCATTTTAATAAAAAATCTATCTAATTTAATATTTATGGATGAAATACAGTGGGGATGGAAAGTATTCAGACCCCCTTAAATTTTTCACTCTTTGTTATATTGCAGCCATTTGCTAAAATCATTTAAGTTCATTTTTTTCCTCATTAATATACACACAGCACCCCGTATTGACAGAAAAACACAGAATTGTTGACATTTTTGCAGATTTATTAAAAAAGAAAAACTGAAATATCACATGGTCCTAAGTATTCAGACCCTTTGCTGTGACACTCATATATTTAACTCAGGTGCTGTCCATTTCTTCTGATCATCTTTGAGATGGTTCTACACCTTCATTTGAGTCCAGCTGTGTTTGATTATACTGATTGGACTTGATTAGGAAAGCCACACATCTGTCTATATAAGACCTTACAGCTCACAGTGCATTTCAGAGCAAATGAGAATCATGAGGTCAAAGGAACTGCTTGAAGAGCTCAGAGACAGAATTGTGGCAAGGCACAGATCTGGCCAAGGTTACAAAAAAAATTCTGCTGCACCTAAGGTTCCTAAGAGCACAGTAATCCTTAAATGGAAGACGTTTGGGATGACCAGAACCCTCCCTAGAGCTGGCCGTCTGGCCAAACTGAGCTATCGGGGGAGAAGAGCCTTGGTGAGAGAGATAAAGAAGAACCCAAAGATCACTGTGGCTGAGCTCCAGAGGTGCAGTCAGGAGATGGGAGAAAGTTGTAGAAAGTAAAACATCACTGCAGCCCTCCACCAGTCAGGGCTTTATGGCAGAGTGGCCCAATGGAAGCCATTCCTCAATGCAAGACACATGAAAGCCTGCATGGAGTTTGCTAAAAAAACACCTGAAGGACTCCAAGATGGTGAGGAATAAGATTCTTTGGTCTGATGAGACCAAGATAGAACTTTTTGGCCTTAATTCTAAGCAGTATGTGTGGAGAAAACCAGGCACTGCTCATCACCTGTCCAATACAGTCCCAACAGTGAAGCATGGTGGTGGCAGCATCATGCTGTGGAGGTGTTTTTCAGCTGCAGGGACAGGATGATTGGTTGCAATCGAGGGAAAGATGAATGCAGCCAAGTACAGGGATATCCTGGACGAAAACCTTCTCCAGAGTGCTCAGGACCTCAGACTGGGCCGAAGGTTTACCTTCCAACAAGACAATGACCCTAAGCACAAAGCTAAAATAATGAAGGTTTGGCTTCACAACAACTCCGTGACTGTTCTTGAATGGCCCAGCCAGAGCCCTGACTTAAACCCAATTGAGCATCTCTGGAGAGACCTAAAAATGGCTGTCCACCAACGTTTACCATCCAACCTGACAGAGCTGGAGAGGATCTGCAAATCCAGGTGTGAAAAACTTGTTGCATCTTTCCCAAAAAGACTCATGGCTGTATTAGATCAAAAGGGTTTTTCTACTAAATACTGAGCAAAGTGTCTAAATACTTAGGACCATGTGATATTTCAGTTTTTCTTTTTTAATAAATCTGCAAAAATGTCAATAATTCTGTGTTTTTCTGTCAATATGGGGTGCCGTGTGTACATTAATGAGGAAAAAATGAACTTAAATGGTTTTAGCAAATGGCTGCAATATAACAAAGAGTGAAAAATTTAAGGGGGTCTGAATACTTTCCGTCCCCACTGTATGTCTGCTTTCTCCCTCTAAATTAGCAGCCTATTCAAAGTTGTGGTGCAATTCTATAAAAATGTTCTGTCTTTAATAATAAAAAAAAATAATACAAATGTTTGTTCTCAAATGCAATCTGCCTGCTCTCTCTTTCAGAAACTGTTGCCTAACCATAAAGGCTTAAAATGTGTTATACATAGTAATACATAGTAATAACATTTTATTTTAAACAAGACAAAAATATATATTTTTTTATTTCCTCATGCAATCTGCTTGCACATTTCCTCAGAAATACTGACCTATCAAGGCTTAAAGGACAAAATCACCCTTCATAACATGTTGCATGTTACACCCATATTCAGGGTGTAACATGTAACATGTTATGAAAGGACTGGTCCCCGCTCCCCCTCTATGACAGTGAGGGATCTTCTACCCCTGTTAGCTGTCAAAATGTAAAAAATAAATGCGGCCGTGTGTGGTAGTTCATGGATTCTTCCTGTCAGAGTGTATCAGCTTGGTCGTACGAGGTACGAGCAAGCCGATACACTGACAGATCTGACAGATCTGCAGGAGTCCTGCATGGCATCAGCCATCTGCTGATCACTGGTGCAATGAATTACAGGCCCCTGCAACAAAAAATAACTCACGACATTCACATGGCATGAGACTCCCTTAACACAGTTAAACCACCGGATCACTATCTTGAAATACCTCATCCCAGATATCCACCTAACTAACTGGCCCAAAGAGACTAACGCATTACTTGACATACTATTCGATAAGGGACCTTTTAAATACTTTGTCCAACTAGTCTCGGACTATAATATACCCCTTTCAGATTTCTAACAATATATACAAATACACAACTGTATCAGATAAAACCCTCAGATCAAAACCACCATCCCAATACAAGTTAGGGACCACCTACACCTGATCCCACATGGAAAAGAAAGGATATAGTTGTTCTGTTCCATGGGAGAAAGCCATATTTATGAAGATTTCCCCCATGCTTAAATGGGAGAGAGATCTACAATGTCAATACCCCCCAAATCAATGGGAAAGGGCACTTAATTCTATATACAAAGCCACTTCATGCATTGCATTATGGGAATTAACCCAAAGCTAACTAAAATGTGGTATTTGACCCCTTCATTTTTAGCCCACTATAAAGGGAATGCTTCCTCATTCTGCTGGAGGAACTGTGGCCAAATAGGAACACGAGTCCTACACATAATGTGGGATTGCCCCCATATACGAAACTTCTGAAAAGAGATTTTCTCTATCGTTAACACTATTGTAGGATCTCTGGTTCCCCCTTACCTAGCCATTCTCAATTTGAATAGTGAACAAATACCTTCTGCTTGGAGTAGAGTGGTGATACATATACTTCTAGCAGCCAGACTCTCAATAACGAAATTATGGAAAACGTCTTCACCTCCAAAAGTGCTTGATGTTGTTAACATGACCTAAACATCCTGCACATATGAACTTTTAATGACAACGGATAGGAAGACCTACCTATGTGAAAGTACAGCATGGTCCTTGTGGTCCAAATTAGTTGATTTCATGAATAACTGAGAAAACTAAGTACAGTACTGAGAAGCTGACTGGATGGAACAAGTTAGCTTGTTAGTTTGTTGTTTCGTTCTGCAATTTTACAATATCTGTAAATTGAAGTTATATCCGGACATGACAACTGCCTATGTAAGCAACGTTGCCTATGTATATGTTTGTACATTCAATAAAAATGTGTTGAAATTAAAAGCTGTGGTAAAAATCTATTAAATTATATGTCTTCATTCCATCTTGGAAAAACAGACAATTTTTCATTTACAGATACAATATGCTTAGTCTCTCCCTCAGAAATTGTGGCCTAGCCTAGAAAGGCTTAAAAGGTGTTCTGCAATACTGTACAATGTTTCTGTTTAAAATAAAAAAGGCCCTCATTTTGGAATTCCATATGCAATATGCCTGCTTGATCGCTTAGAAATTGCAGCCTGTCTAAAAAAAGGTTGAAAAAAATGCTAATTTTTTATTTCCAAATGCAGTATGTTTGTATAAATTATGAGATTGACAGTTCCAGGGACAACTCATCACATCCACATACTATTTGAGCTAAGTACAGATTCCAACAGAAGATACCCCAATGGGGCAGCAAGACTTTAATGGATGTGTGTTTGTCACTGAGGTAAACATGTACAAGTCGGTTAAAAATAATCTTTATTATATATAAAAATTAAAAATCCATACATGGGTCATCATAACCATATAACTTTGTAAAAACATGAATCTATTAAACAGGCAAGCAGCTACATCAGCAACTAAACATAGATCCATAAATGGAGTTAACAAATGGTAATTTATACAACTCGTTTCCATAGCACATTAGGTTCCAACACGTTTCGCAGAGCTCTTCTGCTTCTTCAGGGAACTACTATATGTGTCTAAAATTTTTCAATATTCAATGAAAATGTTAGTTTACAATTCGTAATATCTAAAAATTATTAGTGGTTTGGTCCACTGAGGTGAATGAGAGGGCTCTAGTGAGATATCACTTTGGTTCCTATAGGCTAGGTGCTACATGGGTCCTATGGTAGCATAGGTATCGATTGTTGTGGCTGTATGAGTGGGAATTAGTGGGTGTGTGGATGTATGGGGGGGGTTGGGTATGTAGTGATGTTTGAATGGTTATGTGGGTCTTTAGGGGTAGTAGTAGGTGGTGTGAATGGGGTCCAGGGATGAGTATGAGGATAGGTATAGCACCATGCACTAGATATGTCAGTGTAGCATTTGAAGTGGGGGCAGGGAGGTCATCTGACCCACTATGAACAGTTTTTGATTTTGGAATATTGGAATAATGTTTTAACTGTTGTGGACAGATTGGCTGTGTCCTTTTCTACGCCCCTCACTTGGGTGGTCCAGTGTCCATCTAACCATCCCTTGGCAGCCTGCCAAGGGTCAGTTGACTCACCATTTACATCCTCCTTTCCTTGGTGAGCATGTCATCATTACCAACATTGGGAATTTTTTTTTAAATTATGAATTGTAAACTAACATTTCCATTGAATATTGATACATTTTAGACACATGTAGAAGTTTGTGTGTAATCCAATCAACAAAAAGTGCCGCCAAACAAATACAAATAAAGTGAAATATTGTTGAAAGCTGCCCCTTCAACAAGTGAAATAAATCATAAAGAATCAATTAGAACATATAAAAAGGTCGGCGCTAACTCTCATATGCTTATAACTGTGAATATAGTGCATAACATATAAACCACACAAACATAAAATCATAAAATGAACAGCCCTCATGTAGTGGAATAAATACACCAAAACACCATATAGTGACAGGTACTCTTAATTAGCCAAGCTGTGCTCCACCTTCACTCGTGTGAGAAGATTGCAGACTCACCAAATGTAAAAATGGGATACTTCATAAGCTCAAGTCCTTTTGGAGGGCAATCTTTGTGTTCACAAAGTTATATGACTCGGTGTAAACAGAAATAATCACATATCGCAATATGTTTTAAATGTAGATCAAACATCAGTAAGGAAATAAAAGAGCTCACTCACATATTAAGGTGCTCGTCAGCAAGCACCAACATGTACAGCGATCTTTAGCCGGAATAGAGACACACGTCTCTCCACGTCTCATCGTGCATTCCACCCCAGCAAGCTCCAGAACCAGCCGTGCCAGAAATGATATCAGCAAAGGAGAGCGTGCAGCCTCAATGCATGGGGACAAGGGCCTCTTCCCAACAACCCTGGGCTGTGGTTGTCGGGATCTGCAGGCGGGGGGGGCTTATCGGAATCTGGAAGCCCCCTTTAACAAGGGGGCCCCCAGATCCCAGCCCTCCTATGTGAATGGGTATCGGGTACATCGTACATCAAAAAGTAATAACCAAAAAAACTATTTTATGATAAGTCCTTTATTAAAAATTAAAAATAAGAAAGTAGTGTCGATCAAATCACGACGCCTGCCGGACCCGAAAAAAAATAAAAATGCTCCACCTCCTGAGAGGCCTCCTGCCGACTGCCCGCTCTGCGCTTTGACAGTTTTTGCATAGGCAAGAAGGGGGTGGTGCCACCAAGTGACGTAACCAGGTGGCCCACCCCCTTCTGACGTCACGTGACGTGCGTTTTTACCTTGCAAAAAAAAGCAAGAAAAATGTTTTCCTTTAAATCCTATGGGACTCCTATAGGCCGGCCATAAATGGGTCGAATTTCAAAAGAATTTTTTTTAGAAAACCTTAACTAAGAATTTAGTTAAGCACACCATTAGTAGGCTGCAGCAATGGACGATTCTTGTGCGAATTTGAGTGATCCTGCATGTTGGAAATCTTTTAAAACCAAACGATTTTCTAATGAATGATGGGAGAATCATGCGAGAAATATAATCAAAAAAGAAATGCGCATGAGTGCAAGAAAAAAGAAAATTCCCGGAAAGAAAAAGATTTCCAGCCACAAAAATTATTTTCTGTAGCAACATGAGGAGAAAGTGAAGGCTTGGTTGGTCGAATTTCTAAATCAACTGTGGCATCATTGGATCACAAAACGCACAAAATTTCTGATTTTCGAAAGAAAATTCATTCAGAATTTGACCCATGTATGGCCTGCATTACAGTAGTGGTGCATGTTAAAAAGTCTTGCAGGCAACCCAAAAACGCACTAGAAATGCACAGGAAATGCACCTGAAACACAGCAAAAGCATGATAAAAACACAACATTTTAATGCGATTCTGCTACAGAGCAGTGTGAAAGGGCCCCAAGTAGGGATGAGCCGAACACCTCCCCCATTCGGTTCGCACCAAAACATGCGAACAGGCAAAAAATTTGTTCGAACACGCGAACACCGTTAAAGTCTATGGGACACGAACATGAAAAATCAAAAGTGCTAATTTTAAAGGCTTATATGCATGGTATTGTCTTAAAAAGTGTTTGGGGACCAGAGTCCTGCCCCAGGGGACATCAATGCAAAAAAAAGTTTTAAAAACCTATGTTTTTTTCAGGAGCAGTGATTTTAATAATGCTTAAAGTGAAACAATAAAAGTGTACTAGAAAATGCATTTCCTGGGGAAAATGTGTGGGAATGCTAAATAGCTGAATTGCTAAAACGACCCCCAGCAAAACTGCCCCCATCATATTGCCATCAAAACTGCCCTATCAGAATTGCCCCATAAAAATTGTCCCCATCAAAACTGCCCCATCATATTGCCACCATCAAAACTGCCCCATCAAAACTGCCCCATCATATTGCCACCATCAAAACTGCCCCCATCAAAACTGCCCCATCATATTGCCACCTTTAAAACTGCTCCATTAAAATTGTCCCCATCAAAACTGCCCCATCAGAATTGCCCCATCAAAACGGCCCCATCATATTGTCACCATCAAAACTGCCCCATCAGAACTGCCCCATCAAAACTGACCCATCATATTGCCCCCATCAAAACTGCCCCATCAGAATTGCCCCATCAAAACTGCCCCATCAGAATTGCCCTATAAAAACTGCCCCATCATATTGCCACCACCAAAACTGCCCCATCAGAATTGTCCCATCAAAATTGCCCCATCATATTGCCACCATCAAAACTGCCCCTTCATAATTTCCCCATCAAAACTGCCCCATCATATTCCTCTATTATAAATCAGTACATGGTGTGTCTGTCCCCTCCCCCGGGCTTTGTAATCAGAGCTGAGATGCTCCAGCCACCTCCCTCCCTGTGTATAACAGAAGCTTTGGTAACCATGGCAACAAAAGCAACACAGTACACTCTGATTAATGGCTAAAATTTCCTGAAATGACCTCTAAACAAAAAGCTTTTTCACAAAAACTGTAAAAGGTATCAAACTGAAACGATGGAGGCAGATCGTAGGCGGCTTGCGGCTTTTTTTTTTTCTTTTTTGGTCCATCGGAGCATGAGAAGAAGAAGAAGACTTGTGGGTTTTATTTTTTAATTTTTTTAATAAAGGACTTGTCCCAAGGCGTGTAGTGTCTTTTTTTTACCATTCTCACACATTTTTTGTGAAATGGTAGGGGTACATTTGTACCCTGTTACCATTTCACACGGGGGGCTGGGATCTGGGGGTCTGCTTGTTAAAGGGGGCTTCCAGATTCTGATAAGCCCCCCACCCGCAGACCCCCACAACCACCGGGCAAGGGTTGTGGAGATGAGGCCCTTCTTCCCATCAACATGGGGACAAGGTGCTTTGGGGGGGCACTACCCCAAAGCACCCTCCCAATGTTGAGGACATGTGGCCTGGTATGGTTCAGGAGGGGGGGCACTCTCTCGTCCCCCCTCTGTTCCTGCAGCCTGCCAGGTTGCATGCTTGGATAAGGGTCTGGTATGGATTTTTGGGGGTACCCCTTGCCATTTTTTTTTAAATTTTGGCACGGGGTTCCCCTAAAAATCCATACCAGACCTGAAGGGTCTGGTATGGATTTTGAGGGGGACCCTCACGCCATTAAAAAAAAAATTGGCACGGTGTTCCCCTTAAAACTTTTTTTCCCGACAATTCATTATAGCCGGTACTAGCTCTAGCACTTTTAAATGACTTTTTTTTCCCTTTAGAAATATTATTTTGCTGGCAGACAGTTCTAAACATGGGAAACATGCACCCCTTTACAGGCATACTATAGACACCCCCCAGGTGCAAAATTTAAAGGAATATTACACTTTTATTGTTTCACCTTAAGCATTATTAAAATCACTGCTCCCGAAAAAACTGCCATTTTAAAACTTCTTTTTGCATTGATACATGTCCCCTGGGGCAGGACCCGGGTCCCCAAACACTTTTTATGACAATACTATGCATATAAGCCTTTTAAAATTAGCACTTTTGATTTCTCCTATAGACTTTTAAAGGGTGTTCTGCGGCTTTCGAATTTGCCGCGAACACCCCAAATTGTTCGCTGTTCAGCGAACAGCCAATGTTCAAGTCGAACTCATGTTCGACCCGTACATAAAGCCCATCCCTAGCCCCAAGTAAGTCACTTGTACCCTGGAGGAGAAGTGGTCTGGTTCCATCTGTATCTTGTCCACTCCATTGCTTTAGTCTCCATTTACACCTAGGCGATTTGAATTGTCGAAATTGCTGCAATTCTGCCCGCGATTCCGGAAACGTGGCAAAACGCGCAACAGTTTGCGATGCCATTATTTCTTATTTATTTTGTCGCAATTGTCGAGCGACAAAATGCGCTAAAATCACGGCACAAACACTCCTGGCTCTGTGCCAAGATTTGGTACATGAGCTTCTTTGTAGTGTTCCTGAAATGACCTCTAAAACAAAAAGCTTTTTCACAAAAACTGTAAAAGGTATCAAACTGAAAAGATATAGCCAGATAGCTGAATATTTTGTGAACATTTTAAAGTTTGTTTGGCGTCTGTAGGTGAAAGTATGAAGGAGCTGAAACTTTTGGGAACGGAAGAAAGTTTTAAGGATCTAAGGATCTGAAGCATGCTCCCATTGACTTCAATGTTAAAAAAAAGTGTTAAAAAGCTTAATATTTTAAAAAGTATAAATAGTAGAAAAAAAGTTGAAAAAGTCCCATCATCAGCTGAAAGAGACAAACATTTTAATAGTTGAATGGTTTTAATAGCTGAAAGTTGATTGCAGTTGATTGCAGAAGTTACGCAGAGCCAAAAAACATACGGAATAAAGGAATAATGAAAATAAATAAAATCAAATAACAATAGTGGGACTGCTAAAGCAGTCCCACTAAATATTCCTTTAAATTTCATACCTGGGGGTGTCTATAGTATGCCTGTAAAGGGGCGCATGTTTCCCGTGTTTAGAACAGTCTGACAGCAAAATGACATTTCTAAAGGGAAAAAAAGTAATTTAAAAGTGCTAGAGCTAGTTCCGGCTATAATGAATTGTAGGGAAAAAAAGTCATTTAACCACTTAAGGACCGCCTCACGCCGATGTACGTCGGCAAGGCGGCACGGGCAGGCAAAATCACGTACATGTACGTGATTTGCCTCCCGCGGGTGGGGGGTCCGATCGGACCCCCCCCGGTGCCCGAGGCGGTCCTGTTTTGTCCCCCGGCGATCGGAGGTGAGGGGGAGGCCATCCGTTCGTGGCCCCCCCTCGCGATCGCCGCCGGCCAATCAGATCACTTCCTTTGCTGCTGTATCCTAAACAGCAGCAAAGGAAATGATGTCATCTCTCCTTGGCTCGGTATTCCGTTGCAGCGCCGAGGAGAGAAGACTTCACTGTGAGTGCACAACACTACACACACACACAGTAGAACATGCCAGGCACACAAAACACCCCGATCCCCCCCCAATCGCCCCCCGATCCCCCCCAATCACCCCCCCCTCCCTGTCACAAACTGACACCAGCAGTTTTTTTTTTTCTGATTACTGCATTGGTGTCAGTTTGTGACAGTTACAGTGTTGGGACAGTGAATATTAGCCCCCTTTAGGTCTAGGATACCCCCCTAACCCCCCCTAATAAAGTTTTAACCCCTTGATCACCCCCTGGCACCAGTGTCACTAAGCGATCATTTTTCTGATCGCTGTATTAGTGTCGCTGGTGACGCTAGTTAGTGAGGTAAATATTTAGGTTCGCCGTCAGCGTCTTATAGCGACAGGGACCCCCATATACTACCTAATAAATGTTTTAACCCCTTGATTGCCCCCTAGTTAGCCCTTTCACCACTGATCACCATATAACCGTTACGGGTGACGCTGGTTAGTTTGTTTATTTTTTATAGTGTCAGGGAACCCGCCGTTTATTACCGAATAAAGGTTTAGCCCCCCGATCGCCCGGCGGTGATATGCGTCGCCCCAGGCAGTGTCAGATTAGCGCCAGTACCGGTAACACCCACGCACGCGGCATACGCCTCCCTTAGTGGTATAGTATCTGAACGGATCAATATCTGATCCGATCAGATCTATACTAGCGTCCCCAGCAGTTTAGGGTTCCCAAAAACGCAGTGTTAGCGGGATCAGCCCAGATACCTGCTAGCACCTGCGTTTTGTCCCTCCGCCCGGCCCAGCCCAAGTGCAGTATCGATCGATCACTGTCACTTACAAGGCACTAAACGCATAACTGCAGCGTTCGCAGAGTCAGGCCTGATCCCTGCGATCGCTAACAGTTTTTTTGGTAGCATTTTGGTGAACTGGCAAGCACCAGCCCCAGGCAGCGTCAGGTTAGCGCCAGTAGCGCTAACACCCATGCACGCACCATACACCTCCCTTAGTGGTATAGTATCTAAACGGATCAATATCTGGTCCTATCAGATCTATACTAGCGCCCCCAGCAGTTTAGGGTTCCCAAAAACGCAGTGTTAGCGGGATCAGCCCAGATACCTGCTAGCACCTGCGTTTTGCCCCTCCGCCCGGCCCAGCCCAGCCCACCCAAGTGCAGTATTGATCGATCACTGTCACTTACAAGGCACTAAACGCATAACTGCAGCGTTCGCAGAGTCAGGCCTGATCCCTGCGATCGCTAACAGTTTTTTTGGTAGCATTTTGGTGAACTAGCAAGCACCGGCCCCAGGCAGCGTCAGGTTAGCGCCAGTACCGCTAACACCCATGCACGCAGCATACACCTCCCTTAGTGGTATAGTATCTGAACGGATTAATATCTGATCCGATCAGATCTATACTAGCGTCCCCAGCAGTTTAGGGTTCCCAAAAACGCAGTGTTAGCGGGATCAGCCCAGATACCTGCTAGCACCTGCGTTTTGCCCCTCCGCCTGGCCCAGCTCAGCCCACCCAAGTGAAGTATTGATCGATCACTGTCACTTACAAAACACTAAACGCATAACTGCAGCGTTCGCAGAGTCAGGTCTGATCCCTGCGATCGCTAACAGTTTTTTTGGAAGCTTTTTATTGAACTGGCAAGCACCAGCGGCCTAGTACACCCCGGTCGTAGTCAAACCAGCACTGCAGTAACACTTGGTGACGTGGCGAGTCCCATAAGTGCAGTTCAAGCTGGTGAGGTGGCAAGCACAAGTAGTGTTCCGCTGCCACCAAAAAGACAAACACAGGCCCGTCGTGCCCATAATGCCCTTCCTGCTGCATTCGCCAATCCTAATTGGGAACCCACCACTTCTGCAGCGCCCGTACTTCCCCCATTCATATCCCCAACCAAATGCAGTCAGCTGCATGAGAGGCATTTTTATGTCCTCCCGAGTACCCCTACCCAACAAACCCCCCCAAAAAAGATGTCGTGTCTGCAGCAAGCGCGGATATAGGCGTGACACCCGCTATTATTGTCCCTCCTGTCCTGATAATCCTGGTCTTTGCATTGGTGAATGTTTTGAACGCTACCATGCACTAGTTGAGTATTAGCGTAGGGTACAGCATTGCACAGACTAGGCACACTTTCACAGGGTCTCCCAAGATGCCATCGCATTTTGAGAGACCCGAACCTGGAACCGGTTACAGTTATAAAAGTTAGTTACAAAAAAAGTGTAAAAAAAAAAATATATATATAAAAAAAAAAAAAAATAGTTGTCGTTTTATTGTTCTCTCTCTCTCTCTATTCTCTCTCTATTGTTCTGCTCTTTTTTACTGTATTCTATTCTGCAATGTTTTATTGTTATTATGTTTTATCATGTTTGTTTTTCAGGTATGTAATTATTTATACTTTACTGTTTACTGTGCTTTATTGTTAACCATTTTTTTGTCTTCAGGTACGCCATTCACGACTTTGAGTGGTTATACCAGAATGATGCCTGCAGGTTTAGGTATCATCTTGGTATCATTCTTTTCAGCCAGCGGTCAGCTTTCATGTAAAAGCAATCCGAGTGGCTAATTAGCCTCTAGACTGCCTTTACAAGCCGTGGGAGGGAATGCCCCCCCCCCACCGTCTTCCGTGTTTTTCTCTGGCTCTCCTGTCTCAACAGGGAACCTGAGAATGCAGCCGGTGATTCAGCCAGCTGACCATAGAGCTGATCAGAGACCAGAGTGGCTCCAAACATCTCTATGGCCTAAGAAACCGGAAGCTATGAGCATTTTATGACTTAGATTTCGCCGGATGTAAATAGTGCCATTGGGAAATTGGGGAAGCATTTTATCACACCGATCTTGGTGTGGTCAGATGCTTTGAGGGCAGAGGAGAGATCTAGGGTCTAATAGACCCCAATTTTTTCAAAAAAGAGTACCTGTCACTACCTATTGCTATCATAGGGGATATTTACATTCCCCGAGATAACAATAAAAATGATTTAAAAAAAATGAAAGGAACAGTTTAAAAATAAGATAAAAAAGCAAAAAAATAATAAAGAAAAAAAAAAAAAAAAAGCACCCCTGTCGCCCCCTGCTCTTGCGCTAAGGCGAACGCAAGCAGCGGTCTGTCGTCAAACGTAAACAGCAATTGCACCATGCATGTGAGGTATCACCGCGAAGGTCAGATCGAGGGCAGTAATTTTAGCAGTAGACCTCCTCTGCAAATCTAAAGTGGTAACCTGTAAAGGCTTTTAAAGGCTTTTAAAAATGTATTTATTTTGTTGCCACTGCACGTTTGTGCGCAATTGTAAAGCATGTCATGTTTGGTATCCATGTACTCGGCCTAAGATCATCTTTTTTATTTCATCAAACATTTGGGCAATATAGTGTGTTTTAGTGCATTAAAATTTAAAAAAGTGTGTTTTTTCCCCAAAAAATGCGTTTGAAAAATCGCTGCGCAAATACTGTATGAAAAAAAAAAATGAAACACCCACCATTTTAATCTGTAGGGCATTTGCTTTAAAAAAATATATAATGTTTGTGGGTTCAAAGTAATTTTCTTGCAAAAAAAAAAACTTTTTCATGTAAACAATAAGTGTCAGAAAGGGCTTTGTCTTCAAGTGGTTAGAAGAGTGGGTGATGTGTGACATAAGCTTCTAAATGTTGTGCATAAAATGCCAGGACAGTTCAAAACCCCCCCAAATGACCCCATTTTGGAAAGTAGACACCCCAAGCTATTTGCTGAGAGGCATGTCGAGTCCATGGAATATTTTATATTGCGACACAAGTTGCGGGAAAGAGACAAATTTTTTTTTTTTTTGAACAAAGTTGTCACTAAATGATATATTGCTCAAACATGCCATGGGAATATGTGAAATTACACCCCAAAATACATTCTGCTGCTTCTCCTGAGTACGGGGATACCACATTTGTGAGACTTTTTGGGAGCCTAGCCGCGTACAGGACCCTGAAAACCAAGCACCGCCTTTAGGCTTTCTAAGGGCATGAATTTTTGATTTCACTCTTCACTGCCTATCACAGTTTCGGAGGCCATGGAATGCCCAGGTGGCACAAACCCCCCCCAAATGACCCCATTTTGGAAAGTAGACACCCCAAGCAATTTGCTGAGAGGTATAGTGAGTATTTTGCAGACCTTACTTTTTGTCACAAAGTTTTGAAATTTGAAAAAAGAAAAAAAAAATGTTTTTTCTTGTCTTTCTTCATTTTCAAAAACAAATGAGAGCTGCAAAATACTCACCATGCCTCTCAGCAAATAGCTTGGGGTGTCTACTTTCCAAAATGGGGTCATTTGGGGGGGGTTTGTGCCACCTGGGCATTCCATGGCCTCCGAAACGGTGATAGGCAGTGAAGAGTAAAATCAAAAATTCACGCCCTTAAAAACGTTGAAGGCGGTGATTGGTTTTCGGGGCCCCGTACGCGGCTAGGCTCCGAAAAAGTCCCACACATGTGGTATCCCCATACTCAGGAGAAGCAGCTAAATGTATTTTGGGGTGCAATTCCACATATGCACATGGCTTGTGTGAGCAATATATCATTTAGTGACAACTTTGTGCAAAAAAAAAAGTGTCACTTTCCCGCAACTTGTGTCAAAATATAAAATATTCCATGGACTCAATATGCCTCTCAGCAAATAGCTTGGGGTGTCTACTTTCCAAAATGGGGTCATTTGGGGGGGTTTGTGCCACCTGGGCATTCCATGGCCTCCGAAACTGTGATAGGCAGTGAAGAGTGAAATCAAAAATTTACACCCTTAGAAATCCTGAAGGCGGTGATTGGTTTTCGGGGTCCCGTACGCGGCTAGGCTCCCAAAAAGTCCCACACATGTGGTATCCCCGTACTCAGGAGAAGCAGCTGAATGTATTTTGGGGTGAAATTCCACATAGGCCCATGGCCTGTGTGAGCAATATATCATTTAGTGACAACTTTTTGTAAATATTTTTTTTTTTTGTCATTATTCAATCACTTGGGACAAAAAAAATAAATATTCAATATGTTCAACATGCCTATCAGCAATTTCCTTGGGGTGTCTACTTTCCAAAATGGGGTCATTTGGGGGGGTTTGTACTGCCCTGCCATTTTAGCACCTCAAGAAATGACATAGGCAGTCATAAACTAAAAGCTGTGTAAATTCCAGAAAATGTACCCTAGTTTGTAGACGCTATAACTTTTGCGCAAACCAATAAATATACACTTATTGACATTTTTTTAACCAAAGACATGTGGCCGAATACATTTTGGCCTAAATGTATGACTAAAATTGAGTTTATTGGATTTTTTTTATAACAAAAAGTAGAAAATATCATTTTTTTTCAAAATTTTCGGTCTTTTTCCGTTTATAGCGCAAAAAATAAAAACTGCAGAGGTGATCAAATACCATCAAAAGAAAGCTCTATTTGTGGGAAGAAAAGGACGCAAATTTTGTTTGGGTACAGCATTGCATGACCGCGCAATTAGCAGTTAAAGGGACGCAGTGCCAAATTGGAAAAAGACCTCTGGTCATTAGGCAGCATAATGGTCCGGGGCTCAAGTGGTTAAAAGTGCTAGAGCTAGTCCCGGCTATAATGAATTATCAGGAAAAAAAGTCATTTAAAAGTGCTAGAGCTAGTGCCGGCTATAATGAATTGTCGGTCTGTCAATACACATAAAAGTTCATTAATAAAAACGGCATTAAATTTCCCCACAGGGGAACCCCGAACCAAATTTAAAAAAAAAAATGTGTGGGGGTCCCCCTAAATTCCATACCAGGCCTTTCAGGTCTGGTATGGATATTAAGGGGAACCCCGTGCCAATTTTTTTTTTTTTAAATGGCGTGGGGTCCCCCAAAAATCCATACCAAACCCTTATCCAAGCACGCAACCTGGCAGGCCGCAGGAAAAGAGGGGGGGACGAGAGAGCGCCCCCCCTCCTAAACCATACCAGGCCACATGCCCTCAACATTGGGAGGGTGCTTTGGGGTAGCGGCCCCCCAAAGCACCTTGTCCCCATGTTGATGGGGAGAAGGGTCTCATCCCCACAACCCTTGCACGGTGGTTGTGGGGGTCTGTGGGCGGGGGGGCTTATCGAAATCTGGAAGCCCCCTTTAACAAGGGGACCCCCAGATCCCGGCCCCCCTGTGTGAAATGGTAACGGGGTACAAATGTACTCCTACCATTTCACAAAAAATGTGTGAAAATGGTAAAAAAAAGACACTACACGCCTTGGGACAAGTCCTTTATTAAAAAAATAAAACTGTCCCAAGGAGTCATACCCGGTTACGTAACCGAGTGACCCCGCCCCCCTCTGACGCTAAAGGAAATCCATAGGGATATCCCCTTACGACAGAGGGGGCAGGGTCACCCGGCGATTACATTGTGTGGCTCTGCCCTCTCTTATAAAAGAACTGTCACCTGAGAGGCCCGTCATTACGGCGGGTGCCTCCCATGGAGGCAGATCGTAGGCGGCTTGCGGCTTTTTTTTTTCTTTTTCGGTCCATCGGAGCGCGAGAAGAAGAAGAAGAAGACTCATGGGACAGTTTTATTTTTTAATTTTTTTAATAAAGGACTTGTCCCAAGGCGTGTAGTGTCTTTTTTTTACCATTTTCACACATTTTTTGTGAAATGGTAGGGGTACATTTGTACCCCGTTACCATTTCACACGGGGGGCTGGGATCTGGGGGTCTGCTTGTTAAAGGGGGCTTCCAGATTCTGATAAGCCCCCCACCCGCAGACCCCCACAACCACCGGGCAAGGGTTGTGGAGATGAGGCCCTTCTTCCCATCAACATGGGGACAAGGTGCTTTGGGGGGGCACTACCCCAAAACACCCTCCCAATGTTGAGGGCATGTGGCCTGGTATGGTTCAGGAGGGGGGCACTCTCTCGTCCCCCCTCTGTTCCTGCAGCCTGCCAGGTTGCATGCTCGGATAAGAGTCTGGTATGGATTTTTGGGGGGACCCCTTGCCATTTTTTTTTTAATTTTGGCACGGGGTTCCCCTAAAAATCCATACCAGAAGGGCCTGGTATGGATTTTGAAGGGGGACCCTCACGCCATTTAAAAAAAAAATTGGCGCGGTGTTCCCCTTAAAACTTTTTTTCCCGACAATTCATTATAGCCGGTACTAGCTCTAGCACTTTTAAATGACTTTTTTTTCCCTTTAGAAATATTATTTTGCTGGCAGACTGTTCTAAACACGGGAAACATGCACCCCTTTACAGGCATACTATAGACACCCCCCAGGTACAAAATTTAAAGAAATATTACACTTTTATTGTTTCACCTTAAGCATTATTAAAATCACTGCTCCCGAAAAAACTGCCATTTAAAACTTCTTTTTGCATTGATACATGTCCCCTGGGGCAGGACCCGGGTCCCCAAACACTTTTTATGACAATACTATGCATATAAGCCTTTTAAAATTAGCACTTTTGATTTCTCCTATAGACTTTTAAAGGGTGTTCCGCGGCTTTCAAATTTGCCGCAAACACCCCAAATTGTTCGCTGTTCAGCGAACAGCCAATGTTCAAGTCAAACTCATGTTCAACCCGTACATAAAGCCCATCCCTAGCCCCAAGTAAGTCACTTGTACACCTAGGCGATTTGAAATGTTGTCGAAATTGCTGCAATTCTGCCTGCGATTCCGGAAACGGGGCAAAACGCGCAACAGTTTGCGATGCCATTATTTCTTAATTATTTTGTCGCAATTGTCGAGCGACAAAATGCGCTAAAATCACAGCACAAACACTCCTGGCTCTGTGCCAAGATTTGGTACATGAGCTTCTTTGTAGTGTTTTTGGAGCGGATGGAGGCCCATTAAAATTCTCCACAAAGGAACACAAAAAAAGCTATAAAAAAAATGCGGTGCAGGTGTGAATGGAGCCTAAGGCTATTAATAGCTGCTAATCTTTTCTCCCTATCTAAGGCCACTTTCACACTGAGGTGCTTTACAGGCATTTTAGCGCTAAAAATAGTGCCTGCAAAGCGCCTGTAAAGCGCCTCTCCTGTCACTCTATCGTGAAAGCCCGAGTGCGCTTGCGGGACATTAAAAAACTCCTGCAAGCAGCATCTTTGGGGGGGTTTAGGAGCGGCGCCCCTGCCCATAGAAATGAATTAGTACCGCTGCCGAAACGCCTGCAAAGTGGTTCGGCAGTGGCGCTTTGCAGGCACTATTAACCCCTTTTTAGGCCGCTAGTGGGGGTTAAAAGTGTTAGCGGGCTAGCGGGCGAAAAGTGCCGCTAAAACGATGGTAAAGCGCTGCTAAAACTAGCGGCGCTTTACGGCCGATTCTGTCACAGCTCCAATGTAAAAATAGCCTAATAAAAAATATTGAATGTTTCTTTAAATCCTATTTTTGCTATTACATGGCTATTAAACCACTAGGATTTTTTTTTTCATGTTTACACATAGTTTGTTTGAAATATCGAATACATGAAAACACCAATTCCAATCATTCAAATGTTTCAACAATATCCATATGTATTATGAAGACACATAATTATGATTTGATGTCTTTGGCTTGTTTTGCATTAGCTGAGCGCCCTCTAGTGTTTCCAGTCTAAAAAAAATATCTCAGAAGACAGCTTTCACGTTGCTTTGACTGCGGGTGTATTATATACAGGATAGGAAGTAAAGAGACTATTGTTTGTAAATAGTTTTCCTTGTCTATGTCCTGTTGGATTTATCTTTACTTCCTGCCCTAGAGACACAACAGCAATTCATAAAATATCTCTTTAAAATTTTGAAATTCCGGTCACTTTTTGTCTCAGTGAAAAAAGTCAGCAGGACTCACAATTAGAGGTGAGGGTCATTCTACCAGCAGGGACAAAAACACTAATAACCTTCAACACTTTCCCACTCTATCTAACAACAAAAAAATGGGCATGTCAGAGGGTTAACACAAGCTCTAAATAATAAAGCTGTAAAGGTTTTTAACCACTTACGGTCCACCCTCTAGCAGTTATAAATATACGCAATCTTTCGGGTCGCGCATGCCTGCCATGCACCCGCCAATCATCAGGCAGAGAGGCAGAAGGGTGGATGGCCTATGTCAACAAGGCAGTTCGCCATTCAGACAGGTGGGGAGGGATGGAGTTTGTGTCCCTGCAAAGCAGGAAATAAATTCCCTCTCTTCCCCTAGTAAAAGCACCTCCCACAGTATAGTAAAACACTGGCTAGGCACACAGTCAACTCTTTGATCGGCCCTGATATTAACCCCTTCCCAGCCAGTGTCATTAGTACAGTCACAGTGCATATTTTGTAGCACTGAACACTGTATTGGTCCCCAAAAAGTGTCAGTTAGCGTCAGAATGTCTGCTGCAATATCGCAGTCCAGCTATAAGTTGCTGATCGCCGCCATTACTAGTAAAAAAAAAAATAAATAAAAATATCCCATAGTAGTTAATCCTCCTTCCATTTCCATGTGCCTAAACAAGGTTAGGCGTATTAATGTCATGGAAGATCTAGTGTCTACAACTCAGGACAGGTAAGGGAACAATATACCAAAACATGGTCACATTGGGACATGTTTGTAAATTTGAACAAGGGGAAGTTACTTCTGGAAAGCTGTTCTGGGGATTGAGGTCCTCCTGTCTTTTTCGTTAATACGCACGTAATGGCTCAGGCACACAAGAATATGGGGTGGTAGTGCAAAGTGGGTCTAATGAGTAAGGTGGACCCACATCCCAAAAATGTCAGGGAGAAATGGAAATTTGATCCTCTTATGGGACTTTAAAGGGGACACCTACTCGTGAGTAATAGAGTATAATAAGCCAATCTCCATGAGGGTTACAGTGCCCCAAGAGGGGGGTAGATTGGGGGTTAACGGCTGTATGGGGGCAGTAGAGATGCGTGCTCGACCAGGGGGTCCAGGCCAGAGAAGGCCAGGAAAGTCCGGCCTTGTAGGTTGTAAGGAGCGACGTGCAGTGATGCAGGAAGTTTATCTCGAAACGCGTTGGGTATTCTCTGTGTGTGTGTTCCATACATACCGGAGTTCTATGATTGTGGATCTTCTGCATATTGTATTGCCATGTTTCATGTTTGTATTTTGTATCCTGTACCCTATGCCAACTTACCTGTTGTACCCTAGATCTACCCGAACCCATACCCTAATAAATACCTTAACCTTTGCAATCAAACTTATACTCTCTACACTCCTTATTATACTCTATTACTCACGAGTAGGTGTCTCTTTTAAAGTCCCGTAAGAGGATCAAATTTCTATTTCTCCCGGGCTCAGGCACACAGCTGCAACGAGCTTCAATGCCACTACCAATGCCAGGAAAAAGCAGCTGTAAAAATATGCTTTTAGTATCTTTTTGTATTAGGGTTAATGCACGTTTAGCCGCGCTAGATTTTAGCGGCGTTTCTCTGCCTCTATTCAAATTCAATGTTTCCCTATGAGAGCCCATTGATTTGAATAGAAGTCGCACCAAAAGTCGGATCATGATGATACGACTTGCAGTGCGATTGGTGCGCTGAGGATCTTGAAGAGAAACCTCATGCCAAAATAATAATTAAAAAAAACGGCATGGGGTCCCCCCCAAGACCCATACCAGACCGATTTTAAGAGGAACCCCCACACTCAATAAAATGGCGTGGGGGTACACCCAAAATCCATACCAGACCTTTATCCGAGTATGCAGCCCAGCAGGTCAGAAAAGGGGGGACGTGCGAGTGCCCCACCTCCTGCACGATACCAGGCCACATGCCCTCAATATGGGGGTGGGTGGTTTGGGGCGGGGGGGCCTGCACCCCCCACCGCAAAGCACCTTGTCCCCATGTTGATGGGGACAAGGGCCTCTTCTTGACAACCCTGGCCATTGGTTGTAGGGGTCTGCGGTAACCCTACCCATTCACCTAAAAAAAGGTGTAAAAAAAACAGTACACAGGGTTTTGATAAATTAATTTATTAAAGCAGCTCCGGTGTCTCTTCTCCCTCTGGCGATGTCTTCATCCCCCGGTGATGTCTCCTCTCTGTGCTGTCTCCTGCCTCTGTTGGGTCTCCTTTCTGCGCTGTCTTCTCCCTCTGTTCTTCCTCCGATGTTGTCTCAAATCTCTCCGCCGTATGCCAATACTTATAGCCAGAGGAATGATGGGACAGTGATGTCACAAGGAGGTGGGGCCTTCGGATGACATCACCGGGTGACCCCACCCTGCCGGAGGGAGAAGATGTCGAAAGGAGAAGAAACGCCGGAGCTGCTTTAATAAATTAATTTGTCAAAAACCTGTGTACTGTTTTTATTTTTGACACTTTTTTTTTAGGTGAATAAGTAGGGGTGTAATGTACCCCATACTCATTCACATAGGGTGGAGGGCCGGGATCTGGGAGCCCCCTTGTTAAAGGGGGCTTCCAGATTCCAATAAGCACCCCGCTCGCATACCCGGTCAGCTAACGTCCAGGATTGTCGAGACGAGACATGGGGACAAGGTGCTTAGGGGTAGGGGGCGCAGGCCCCCCTGCCCCAAAGCACCCACCCCCCTATGTTGAGAGCTTGTGGCCTGGTATGGTCTAGGAGGGGGGGCGCTCACACATCCCCCCCCTTTCCTGACCTTCCGGGCTGCATGCTCGGATAAGGGTCTGGTATGGATTTTGGGGGAACTCCCATGGCGTTTTTTTTTGGCATGGGGGTTCCCCTTAAAATCCATACCAGATCAAAGGGTCTGGTATGGATCTTGGGGGGACCCCATGCCATTTTTTGTTTCATTTTGGCACGGGGTTCCTTTTCAAGATCCTCAGCGCACAAGTCGCACTGCAAGTTGGATCATCATGATCTGACTTCTGGTGCGACTTCTATTCAAATCAATGGGCTCTCATAGGGAACCATTGATTTTGACCTGTAAAAAAGAAATGCTTGACGTGGCTTAAGAGCGTTAAGCCATGTTTAGCAGCTTTTAGTGGCGTCAGACTTTTTTACAGCTCGTTTTTTCTGCACCTGAAAGCACAGGCTGACGTTTTTTTCTACTGCCCCTAAACGCTTATGTCTCCAAACGCCTCTGACAGTTTATGTGTGCATGGGCACATAGGGTAACATGGAGGGGCATTTAAAAGCAGTTAAAAAAAACATCAGATGCCCCTAACAGCAGCTTTAAAAATGTCTTGTGTGCACGAGCCCTAATCCATCACCCTGGATATTTCCCCAATCCCTCCATTCCCCTTTTCTTTTCTTCTTTTTTTTGTTTGGTTTGTTTTGTTTTGTTTTTTCTTCCTTTAAAAGAAAAAAAAGAAGGGGCTGAAGCATTCGCCAGAAGCAAAATTGGGTATAATATTTTTAGTTATCTCGTTATAGAAATGAGAAAGTAATGTGAGTCTCAGGCTTGCCAGAATATTTTGCATTACTGTAATCTGCATTATAATAATTGTGGCAGAGCGTTGCCCTGCCAGGGTCTAAAAGGAGGTTGTGACCCAGAATTCTCAACTGGACAGGTTGAGGGTCCCCAGGGAGCTTGTAACATGAAGAGGAAAGTGGCTTCTAAGTTTACTCCTTTCTTAGAAAAATCCACTTTGGGACCTGGAGCCAGGTGGGAAATCCAGGTGGGATGAAATCCCCAGACATGGGTCCTGATGTGTGTTGGGCTTTTAGTAGTAACCTGACCATAGTTCTGGGCTCCACCCCGGCAGATAGGAAGTCTGAGTACAAGGAGTCAGGAGGGCTCCACGGGGGAGCCAGTGCAGCAAGAGGCTGCTAGCTATATGCACCAAGGTGGTCGGTGAAACAGTCTGTACGAGACAGACAAGGGCCTGGAGTGTAAGGCCAGAGCAGCAGTGCTGCAAGTGAGAGCCAACTAGGCTGAATGTCATTTTGTTGATGGACAAAGGAATGCTGAAACCCCCTGCGAGGGAAACCTAGGTTTGTTTGCTGAACTTGCTTTTAATAAAAATGGGCAAACAAAGCCCCTAAAACGAAAAACCAGCGAGTGGCGGTGTCCTTAAAGCTCTACATTTGATACTAGTCTTTTACATAATATATATTGTTTTGCGCAGCCTATTGCATTCGGGTGTGCACCCCAGAGCACAAACACACATGCGTGTAAAGCAGCAGAGCAGTGGACAGTCTCAGTAGCACAATAATTGGTGTCAGCGGGGCAGTATTTTTTATAATATTTTTTATTAATTTTTTACAATGTCTTATGGGACTTTGGTAAAGCACTTTTGAGACAGAGACAGAAACTGAGGACAGAGATTCCCCAGTCTCTTTCTCTGCAGCCTGCAGTAAACATAGTTTACTATGCGTCAGTTAAGAATGAAGAATGACAGGGGTGATCAGTGCAGATTACTCACTGTGTTCATTCAGAAAAGGAAGGCCAGTTAATGAAATATTTACCAGCCCCTTCCCTGAAAGGAGGGAAGCTGGCAGCACTGCAGGGGGGAGATGGGAAGCAGAGGGTATTGGCACCACATGTGGTGATTAGGGTGAGTTGTATTAAGTGAGAATTTGTACTTATTTTGTCGTACATTGTTTTGATTGGTGCGCAGTTCTTTTGTATAAATAAAGGATTTATAAAAATAAAAAAAGAGATTTTTTTTAAATATCCCATAGTTTGTAGACGCTAATACTTTTGTGCAAACCCATCAATATACGCTTATTGGGATTTTTTTTACCAAAAATATGTAGAAGAATACATATTGGCCTACATTTATGAAGACATTTCATTTTTTTATTGGGTATGTTTTATAGCAGAAAGTAAAAAATAATGTTTATTTTTTTCAAAATTGTCGGTCTTTTTTGTTTAGAGTGTGAAAAATAAAAACTGCAAAGGTAATAAAATACCACCGAAAGAAAGCTCTATTTATGGGAAAAAAGGACATATATTTTATTTGGGTGAAGCGTTGCATGACCGCGCAATTGTCAGTTAAAATAACTAAGTGCTGTATCGCAAAAAATGGCCTGGTCATGAAGGGGGAAATGTGATCGCTTACGTACAAGTTAAGGTATCATCGTTTTTCGTCATTTCACATTTTGATATCTATTTACTCAACATAGTCCTATCTTTTATATGTTATTATTATTATTATTATTATTATACGAGATTTATATAGCGCCAACAGTTTACGCAGCGCTTTACAATGTATAAGGGGGACAACACAATTACAGTACAGTTCAATACAAAAGGTACAGGAGGGCTCTGCTCGTAGAACTTACATTCTAAAGGGAGGGGGTGGTGGTACAAAAGGTAATAGCTGCAAGAATGATTTGATGGGGGTGGCTCAGGGACAGTTATGTGGGTGTGGGATAGGCTTCCCTGAATAAATGAGTTTTCAGGGATCTCCTAAAGGTGGACAGGGTAGGGGCTGATCGGACATACTGGGGCAGGGCATTCCAGAGGATGGGAGAGGCTCTGGAGAAGTCCTGAAGGCGAGCATGGGAGGAGGTAACAAGGGAGCTAGAGAGCAGGAGGTCCTGGGAGGAGCGGAGGGGGCGATTTGGGCGATATCTGCAGATGAGGTTGGTGATGTAGATGGGGGCGATGTTGTGATAGGCCTTGTATGTTATGGTTAGCATTTTGAATTTTATACGTTGGGGGAGGGGAAGCCAGTGAAGGGATTGGCAGAGAGGGGCAGCAGTCACGGATCGATTAGTGAGGTGTATTAGTCTAGCAGCAGCATTCATAATAGACTGAAGGGGGGATAGCCTGCTTAAGGGTAGGCCATTAGGGAGAGAGTTGCAGTAGTCGAGGCGGGAAATAATCAAGGAGTGAATAAGTTGCTTTGTGGTGTCATTAGTCAGGAAGGGTCGAATTCTGGAGATGTTGCGGAGGTTAAGGCGGCAGGATTTAGCCAGTGATTGGATATGGGGGCTGATATGTTTTTATATCAGAAATTGTGCTTGTGTGCACTAAGCCCTCGTTCAAACTGGTGCAATTTGTTATGCGATTTGACAGTTCCAAATTGCATGACAAGTCGCATCCCATTGCTGGCAATGGAACCATTCAAAATGTCGCGACTCATGTTGCAGCGACTTTGAAAAATCTTCCTGCAATACATTTTTCCGATTTCATCGCAACTTGCATAGACTTCTGTTAAATGAAGTTGCAAGCCGCAATGAAATCGGAGGTGCAAATCTCACTAATCTGCGGCTTTGTATGCCAAGGACATCATATGACGGTCTACGGTATGGTAGTGGTTAAAATGCATTTTCAAGCCACAAATATGCACACGTAAAAAAAAAAAAAAAAAAAAGAAAGAATTGGTTTGGCAGCAAATAGGTTAATGAACTAGGTTAAAATTAAAAAGAACTGAAGCTTGCAGTGACTGAATCTTTCCACAAGGTGACACTGCATTATCACTGTCAACAACTTGGAAGGCTTGTATGCTGGAAAGCAAGAGACCTATGAAGTCCAATAAACAGAATGACCTGAGTGTAATAAAAAGGGCTGTGAGAAATAAAAAATAACACATTGTTGCTTGTGAACCTAAAATATTGCTTTATAGTTTACTCGCCTAGTTAGGTAATTGTATGTTTTTAGACAATGCTACTTAAAGTTCTATATTGGAAATGTGAAAGGACCAGTCAGGAGTAGGGATGAGCCGAACACCCCCCTGTTCGATTCGCACCAGAACATGCGAACAGGAAAAAAGTTCGTTCGAACACGCGAACACCGTTAAAGTCTATGGGACACGAACATGAATAATCAAAAGTGCTAAATTTAAAGGCTTATATGCAAGTTATTGTCATAAAAAGTGTTTGGGGACCCAGGTCCTGCCCCAGGGGACATGAATCAATGCAAAAAAAGTTTTAAAAACGGCAGTTTTTTCAGGAGCAGTGATTTTAATAATGCTTAAAGTCAAACAATAAAAGTGTAATATTCCTTTAAATTGCATAGCTGGGGGGTGTCGATAGTATGCCTGTTAAAGGGCGCATGTTTCCTGTGTTTAGAACAGTCTGACAGCAAAATGACATTTCGAAGGAAAAAAAGTCATTTAAAACTACTCGCGGCTATTGCATTGCTGACAATACACATAGAAGTTCATTGATAAAAACGGCATGGGAATTCCCCACAGGGGAACCCCGAACCAAATGGACAGCGGTTGGGACACAGATGGACAGGGGTTATAACCCTTCCTTATAAAGACAAAGATAAAGGCACAGCTGAAGTAAACTGTATGATTATTATTAAAACAATGCATAAAAGCACTTACATCTGGGTAAGTGAAGAGAGGCACATCAGGAAGTCCTGTGAGGTGAGTCTCTGTGCTATTCATCACCCTTATCATCCACAGGCCTTTTATAGACCATCGGCCTCCAGATTAATGATCCCGTATTGTCTCCCCCCCCCCCCTTTTTATATCATTGATTAACAACTGGCGCCAGTACCATCCCATTGTATAACCCTTCCTTACTCTATCCAAAGTGAAAAATATTTGCATTTACACATAGTTCCCAACTGTCCCTGATTTTGAGCGACTGTCCCTGATTTGGAACAAAGTCCCTCTGTCCCTCATTGCTCCTCATTTGTCCCTCATTTTGGTCTGATCTTTATAGCTGTATATAAAATGCACTTTTTATCTATCAAAACATGTTTTCCAGCGCTAAACCTTTCATCTGATTTCTAAATTGCTGAATTTGTGAATTCCAAGAGCCAATATAAAGGAATAGTAGTGGTAAGAAAAGCACTTGTGGGTTTAACTAATCCTGTTTTTTGTACAATTCTTCTTTAAGGGGGCGTGGCAAGTAGTGTGTCCTATGCCTGCATACTTTTGCTGATGGGTGTCCCTCATTCCCATCTCAAAAAGTTTGGAGGTATGCATTTAGATATACATTTTTTTAAAGCATCATTTTTTATTAGATTTTCAAAACAGTACAAAAAGGTAAGGGATACCAAGAAGAGAGAACATGTCAATCAAAATAATTACCAAGTGCAGCAATACCATCCAGCATATAAACATGGAGGTGGCTGAGAACAGCCGCTAGAGTAATGTTATTTTTCAGCCCCCCAGCCCCAATTCATATGTTTTCATGCATAACTGAGTCACTTAGACTTGTTTCCATGTCCTATGCACAAAAACATAAGAAGCGGGGTGCAGAAAAATGGCAGCAGGTGCTCTGGACTGATGAGTCAAAATGTGAAATATTTGATTGTAGCATAAGGTGACCAGATTTTTCAAAATTAAATCCTGGGACATATTTTTTTTCTTTTTTATTGGCAAATAGTAAACTATTTTATAAGCAGCTCAAGCTGCTCAGTGCCCATCAATGCAGCCTGTACAGTGCTCATAAATGCAGCCTGTTCAGTGCCTATTGGCTCAGCCTGTTCAGTGTCCATCAATGCAGCCTGTTCAGTGCCCATCAGCTCAGTCTATTCAGTGCCCATCAACTCAGCCTGATCAGTGCCCATTAATGCAGCCTGTTCAGCGCTCATCAGCTCAGCCTGTCCAGTGCCCATCAATGCGGCCTGTTCAGTGCCCATCAATGCAGCCTGTTCAGTGCCTATCAATGCAGCCTGTTCATTGCCCATCAATGCAGCCAGTTCAGTGCCCATCAATGCAGCCTTTTCAGTGCCCATCAGCTTAGGATCACCAGTGCTCATAAATGCAGCCTGTTCAGTGGCTATAAATGCAGCCTGTTCAGTGGCCATAAATGCAGCCTGTTCATTCCCCATAAATGTAGCCTGTTCAGTGCCCATCAGTCCTACCTGTGGTCATCAATTCAGCCTGTTCAGTGCCCATCAAGTGCCCATGGAGGAGGAGCCACCGCTGCCACCACAATAGTGGAAGGAATAAACCCCAAGGAAGAGCTGCAAGGGAGGGGGGCGAGCTAGGGTCTCCTGAGTCGGGAATGGGCCGTGGAGGCTGATCAGTGTCGAGCATAAACTTCCTCAACCAGGCGAGGTCTGGGAGGAACATGGGCCGCTTCATGCACTCTCCTCTCCTTCTCCACGTGTGCACAGGTAAGAGCTGTGCAGTACCCTGGTCCACCAGATCATGAGGGAGGTGGGGGAGGGGGCGCTGTGCTGACACCAGAGATCTACATGGAAAGATCGCCCCTATAAAGGGGAATGCAGCTGACAAAAAAAATCCAAAACCCCAGCAAGTGGCTGGGGATTTGGATTTCACCACCCCCTTCATCCTGGCACCCTGAATCCAGCACTGAAACGGGGACAGTCTGGGTCTGGGGACAGTGTCCTTAGTCCTGGGACTGTCCCCAGAAATCGGGGACATCTGGTTACCCTACTGTAGCAGGAGGCAATTTGTTTGCCGAAGGTCTGGAGAGCGGAACAATAATGAGTGTCTGCAGGTAACAATGAAGCATGGTGGAGGTTCCTTGCAAGTTTGTGGCTGCAAAAAGAGTTGGAGATTTGAAAAAAGGAATGGTTGCTCTACATAAGATGGCCTGGGCTATAGGAAGATTGCCAAGACCCTGAAACTGAGCTGCAGAACAGTGGCCAAGACCATGCAGCGGTTTAACAGGACAGGTTCCACTTAAAACAGGCCTCGCCATGATCGACCAAAAAAGTTGAGTGCACATGCTTAGCGTCATATCCAGAGGTTGTCTTTGGGAAATAGACGTATGAGTGCTGCCAGCTTTGCTGCAGAGGTTGAAGGGGTGGGGGTCAGCCTGTCAGTGCTCAGACCATACACCACATACTGCATCAAATTGGTTTGCATGGCTGTCGTCCCAGAAGGAAGCCTCTTCTAAAGATGGTGCACAAGAAAGCCCACAAACAGTTTGCTAAAAGACAAGCAGCCTAAGGACATGTTCTTTGGTCTGATGGGACCAAGATAAACCTATTTGGTTCAGATGGTGTCAAGTGGGTGTGGCGGCAACCAGGTGAGGAGTACAAAGACAAGTGTGTCTTGCCTACAGTCAAGAATGGTGGTGGGAGTGTCAAGGTCTGGGGCTACATGAATGCTGCTGGCACTGTGGAGCTACAGTTCATTGAGGGAACCATGAATGCCAACATGTACTGACATACTGAAGCAGAGTATGATCCCCTCCCTTTGGAGACTGGGCCACAGGGCAGTATTCCAACATCATAATGACCCCAAACACACCTCCAAGACGACCACTGCCTTGCTAACAAGGCTGAGGGTAAAGGTGATGGACTGGCCAAGCATGTCTCCAGACCTAAACCCTATTGAGCATCTGTGGGGCATCCTCAAATGGAAGGTGGAGGAGCACAAGGCCGTCATGACAAAAGTCGTCATGGAGAAGTGGAAGAGAACTCCACTGGCAACCTGTGAAGCTCTGGTAAACTTCATGCCCAAGAGGGTCAAGCCAGTGCTGGAAAATAATGGTGGCCACACAAAATATTGACACTTTGGGCCAAATTTTTCACTTAGGGGTGTAATCACTTTTCTTGCCAGCGGTTTAAACATTAAAGTGATTGTAAAGCTTTGTTTTTTTTTAATAACAAACATATACTTACTTCCACTGTGCAGTTAGTTTTGCACAGAGTGGCACTGATCTTCGACTTCTGAGGTCCCCCGGCGGTGCTGGTAGCTCCTCCCTGCATTTTATAACCCCCTAGGAGAAGCGCTCTCCTGGGGGGTTACCTTGCGGGCGTGCTCCCGAGTCCAGCATGTGCATCCATAGGCGCAGAATGCTGGACTTGGCCCCACCCCCGGTGCCCGCGTCATTGGATTTGATTGACAGCAGCAGGAGCCAATGACTGCGCTGCTATCAATCTATCCAATCAAGAACCGAAACAACGGGCAGAGGGGAAGAGCGCGTTCCTTGCATGGGAATTACAGGGCTCAGGTGAGTAAAACGGGGGGGGGGCTGGGGGGGGGCGGTCAGTGACCGAAGTTTTTTCACCTTAATGCATATACAACCACTTTAATGGCTGTGTGTTGAGTTATTTTGAGGGGACAACAAATTTACACTGTTATACAAGCTGTGCACTGACTACTTTACATTGTAGCAAAGTGTCATTTGTTCAGTGTTGTCACATGAAAAGATATAATAAAATATTAACAAAAATTTGAGGGGTGTACTAACTTTTGTGAGATACTGTATATATAAGTTGCAAAGATATTATTTAATGCACAAAAAAAGTTTGGTAATTTCTTTTTGTTTACAAATGTTTTATTGAAAAAGTTCAAACAGGTACATGGAAAGGATATAACAACTACATTAATCAGCATTGAGAGTGTTATACGTAGGTAGGATTACTGTAAATACAAACTTTCATCAAAATAGAATGCTGAAATTCAAAACTTATATAGGGAGCACTCACAATGTTCAAGTTCTTGGAATGCTATTGATTCATTTTGTAGAAAACTAAAAACAAAATTCAAAATAAAATTAAATACTGCTACTAGTGCAACAGGCATCATATAAAACTCATTGCTTAACTATCATGTATAATATATCCACATACGTTTCTGTAAAGTCAAGGCACTATTGATGTTAGTATTTAAAGAAAACAAGCCCTTAACGAGTCCCGCAGTTAGAGTCGGAAGTGCAATCTGGTACCCATGGGGCAAAAAAAATGCACCACGATCCAGCTTGGAAGCTGGCCAGGGGCCCCATTCTCGTTCGAAGATTCTCATAGAATCCCTAAGTGTGTGGTGGATACCTTCCATCAATTTTATGGATTCCATGCGACTAAGGGCTTACGCCAGTTCAGGGCTATTGCCCACTGTATAGCACTAAACAGCGTGTGGACCAGTTTTTGTTTTGAGGGTATGACCTCAGGGAGGTCAGCAAACAGAATGCACATCTGGTATGTCAAGGTGATGCTTGATCCATTATTTGGAGTATTTTCGTTGCTGTCTGCTGCCAGAGAGATTCCAGAACCTTACAGCTCCAGAAAGTATAGAGGAGAGTACCCTTTTCACCACAGTCTCTGAAACATCTGTCCGAGGATGGTTGGGAACATTCTATTGATTCTAACTGGTGTATAGTACCACCTAGTATGTAGTTTCAGTACTGTTTATTTAATGGCCATAATTAGCGGGTACATTTATGCATATTGGAGACCATATCTCGCCAGTCCTCTGCTGAAAACTCCAGGCCCACCTCAGATTCCCATCCTAGCATTGCTTGGGATTTAGCTTCTGTGTGATGGTCATTGAGGTACATATATAATGTGGAGATCATCCCTCTATCTCTGGACCCCCCATGACATAGAGTTTCAAAAGGTGTTCTGGCCTCATCCCTTATTTGGGAGACAGCCCTTTTGGAAAAAATGGCGTATCTGTAGGTATTTGTAGAGATCCGAGTTGGGTATGGCGTAGTTTTGGGTCAAGTGTTCAAAAGAACAGAACCTGGTGCCCTGTAGCAGCAAATGCAGCGTCACTAGACCTTGTGAGGACCAGTATGCGAAATCTATTTCAGCATGAAATGACACAGGGAAGTTAGGGTCTCCCAAAAAGGATGCCAATAGGGAGGGCTTAGTGAGAAGGTTAAATTTTCCTTTGTATAAGGTCCAGAGATACAGGGACTGCCCAACTATTTCGTTGAGCTCGAAAATACTTCTATAGTTCACTGCATTAGTCCACAGAAGGCCCGGGGTGATAGCAAGGTTTAACTGAAGCTCTCTCGAACTGTAGCCATGGTATGTGAGAAGGGGACGTGTGCAATTGGGCCAATTGCACCAATCTAGCAGATAAATAATACTTCCATAAGTTTGGGCATCCCAGCCCCCCCCATCCCGGGACCTAAACATCAATGACCTACCAATGCATGGTTGTTTTCCCTGCCAGATAAATTTTAGTAGGGCAATTTGAATGGCATGTATGGTAGATCTTGATACATACAGTGGTAGGGCCCTGAAGTAGAACAATGATTTAGGAAGGGCTGACATTTTAACCGCTTGTATTCGGATTAAAAATGAGATATGATATAGGGACCATTGAGCCAGTAACTTTTTAATATTTGAGAAGGACTGAGGATAATTATGGGTGTATATTTGTTTAAGAGAAGGTGCCAGACGTATACCCAGGTATTGTAGAGATTCCATATTCCAGGAGATCTCAAAACTGCTCTTTAGAGAAGATATTAAGGAATGTGGTAAGTTTATAGGCATAGCTACACACTTAGAGGGATTAACTCCCAGACCCGACACAAGGTTAAAGGTGTCTAATGCTGTAATTAGGTTGGGCAAGGAGATTAAGGGGTCAATTAGGAACATAAGGACATCATCTGCATATAGACTTATAGTTTAATTTCTTGACTGTTACTACTGTATCCTCTAATATTGGGGTTACAATTGATATGTCTAGCAAGGGTTTCTACCACGAGGGCAAACAAGAGAGGGGATAGAGGGCAGCCCTGTCTAGTACCTCTACCAAGGGGAAAGTATTCTGATGAGCATCCTGGAAGTCTAATTCTAGTTTGAGGTAGGTGGTAGAGAGCATGGAAACCATTTACAAATCCTCCTTGAATCCCAAATTTGGATAGCATAGTGTCTAGATATATAGAAAAAAAGTGTAGCGCTAAAGTGACTGAAATGATTAAAGGGTTTTAGAAACAAGGGGAGGTAGAGCACAAATTTACAAATGGCTTATAACCTCGGCTTGGTCAAAAAACCGGATAAATATATACACAAGTGATGTGATAATTTTTCTAAAGCATTACCAGAGTACAATACTCTATAAATAAGTGCAAATGTGCAAAAGAAATGTGCAAAATGTGCATAAAATATGGAGTAAGAGATTAAACAAAAGACTCAAAGGTCTGTATTTAACTGGGACTGAAATATGACGAAACTGTCCAACATATTAATAAGGAAGTGTTAATCCCATATAAGTAATGAAGATTCAAATCATATAGTCCATATGTTGTCTGATGTAGTTGACATAAGGGGGGCCCAAAGGCAAAATATCCTTCTAGTGAAGGTACTCCGACTCAGAGGGGATCAAAGCAGGTATCCTTGCAATATAAAGATTCAAGGGAATGTAAGGTAGAATACTCTTACCGACTTCGGTGGACTCACAAGCCGTGGGCGGTGAGTCATGCGAGCTTGCACTGTCCCGTGATAGGTGACAGTAGGGAAGTGGATGATACACCTGGAGACGTCCTCATTGGATGGAAAGCCTGGAGCTTGTCCTGTAGATCAATTCTTAGCTGTGATGGTTGCATTAGTTTTCACTTTTAGGCTTTCTTTTTTTTTTTTTTTTATTTCCATCTGATGATCTGACCAGTAAGTCTTAAATGCTGGCAATGAATTCACAGAGAGGCTGGACAATGGTTAGAATTTAACAGAGATCTTACATTCATGACTCACCGCCCACGGCTTGTGAGTCCACCGAAGTCGGTAAGAGTATTCTACCTTACATTCCCTTGAATCTTTATATTGCAAGGATACCTGCTTTGATCCCCTCTGAGTCGGAGTACCTTCACTAGAAGGATATTTTGCCTTTGGGCCCCCCTTATGTCAACTACATCAGACAACATATGGACTATATGATTTGAATCTTCATTACTTATATGGGATTAACACTTCCTTATTAATATGTTGGACAGTTTCGTCATATTTCAGTCCCAGTTAAATACAGACCTTTGAGTCTTTTGTTTAATCTCTTACTCCATATTTTATGCACATTTTGCACATTTCTTTTGCACATTTGCACTTATTTATAGAGTATTGTACTCTGGTAATGCTTTAGAAAAATTATCACATCACTTGTGTATATATTTATCCGGTTTTTTGACCAAGCCGAGGTTATAAGCCATTTGTAAATTTGTGCTCTACCTCCCCTTGTTTCTAAAACCCTTTAATCATTTCAGTCACTTTAGCGCTACACTTTTTTTTTTCTATATATGTTTATATGATTTCAGTCATTCGTTAGTGTTGGCAGCTGTTTTCACACACCAGTTAGGCGCGGTATTTTATTTATTTAATAGTGTCTAGATATGGCCAGAGGACACTATCAAAGGCCTTGTTAATGTCTAGACTTAGCATCAAAACTTTGCGTAAGTGCAAGTCTGCGTCTTGTATAATATTGGACGCAAGACGTATGTTGTCGGTTATTTGCCTGGTGGGGATAAAACCTGTTTGATCTGGGGAGATTAATGTTGTGATGATGGATGCTGGGCAATCTGCTAACAGGCGACTAAATATTTTTAAGGCATTGTTAATGACCGATATAGGTCTAAAGTTTTGGGGAAGGGAATGATCTTTTCCTGGCTTTTACAGTGACATGGTGGCCATAAGCATATCAGTGGGGAATGAATTTCCAGCTAAAACTTTATCAAAGAGTTTTGTTAATTTTGGGGTTAATAGTCCAGAAAACTTTTTATAATAATGGGCTGTGAAGCCATCGGGGCCTGGGGCCTTGGAGGGTTTCAGAGTGGAGATAATTGAGGCTACCTCTTCTTCTGTGCAGGGAACATTCAGGGATTGCTGTTGTTCCTCAGTTAGCTTAGGAAGGGAAACGGCATTCAACCAGGATTGGGATGAGGGAGTACTGGGGACCTGAGGGTCAGCCAGTAGTGTTTGATAGTATGTGGAAAAAAGTTGTAACACCTCCTTTGGGTGGGAGGTGAGGTTTCCTGTCTTGTTCCGCAGTCTGTAGGTGTGTTTGGGTTGTAGTGTTTGTTTCAATTTCCTTGCAAACATTGTCGAAGCTGAATTGCTATACAGTAGGAAACGAGCCCTGGACCACCTAAGTGTTTTTTCAGTGTGCTCTGATAGGAGAGTATCCAGTGCTCTCCTTTTCTGATTAATCTGGTTGAGCAATTCTTGTGTAGGGGTTTGACAATGTTGGTGATATAGTTTATCTAGGTCAGCTGAAAGGGAGGTAATATCCAAGAGCTTTTGTCTTTTACGTTCCGAGGCGAGCTGCATAAGCCTTCCCCTCAGTACCACCTTGTGTGCTGCTCACAAGGACGCTGGAGAAATCTCCCCAACATCATTGTGCGCAAAGTATTCTGTAATGTATTCTGTTATCTGGGATAGTGCTATTGGGTCCGTGAGCATGGAGTCATTGAGCCTCCAGGCTCCCGCATCTCTGGAAAGACCAATGTGAGAAAAGACACAAGACACCATATGATGGTCGGACCACTGACACACATGAATTCTAGCAGAGGTGGAGTTAGCTGTCAATACAGCTGTGGAGAATATGTAGTCATGCCTGGAGTAGCTGTTGTGGGGGTGGGAGTAAAAAGTGTACTCCCTGACCCCCACATTATGAGCTCTCCAGGTGTCCAATAGCTGGTGGGTTTTCAGTTGGTATTGTAGCGATTTTGGAAAGGCATTATTTTTATCTGACCCTTACCGCTCCTGTCTAGATCTGAGTGTGCTACCAGGTTAAAGTCCCCACCTATCAGTATATGGGGAGAGTGATATTATCAAGCGTTAGGAAAAACCTTTTAAAAATGGAAGCCTGAGCGTCATTAGGTGCATATACAGAGGCAATGCTAATGCATTTTCCCTGGATACACCCCTGAATGATCACAAAGCGACTATCTGGGTCTCTATAAATATGTTGTACATCAAACATAACCGTATTTCTTATAAAAATTGCGGCTCCACGTGTTCTGGACTCATATGTGGTATAATATCCCTGTTGAAAGGCCCTATCAAAATAGCGCGGGTGGTTTTGGGAGGAAAAATCTATCTCCTGAAGAAGTAGGACATCAGCCCCCAATCTCTTATAAGCTCGAAAGGCTTTCCTCCTTTTATTTGGGGAGATAAAACCCTTCAAGTTGTGGGAAATTACTTTAAGACCCATTACTTTAAGACTCCAAAGACATGCTGGTAGGTTAATTGGATCCTGTCTAAATTGTCCCTAGTATGTATGAATGTGAGTTAGGGACCTTAGATTGTAAGCTCCTTGAGGGTACTGACTGATGTGAATGTACAATGTATATGTAAAGCGCTGCGTAAATTGACGGCGCTATATAAGTACCTGAAATAAATAAATAAATAATAAATAATAATTTTGAGGAACTGGAAGGTGCGTAGTTATATACAAGTCCAGGGCACTTTGCTAGCCTTAGTTTAAATCTAGCAAACCCCCCTGCTGTAACCTTATGAATTAAGAGACTGATGTGATAAACAGCACATGAATCATTACATACTGTATCACCTTAAGCAGACATGAGATGGCTGAGTTACTATGAAATAGCTTGCATGTAAAAAATTGTGTGAGCAGCAGTTAGAAACACAAAAGAAAAGATAACAAAAAAGAAAAACTCTTGCAACAACTTCTGCAAATTCTTGTAATAGTCAGTCATAACTGCAAAAAGCAGCTTTTCAACTATGAGGGTCAGGGGAGACATAATCACCCTGACCAAAAGGAACCTCCTAATTCGGACCAGTAGGTCCAGAACTCCAATCAAGTGGTGAAGACTGTCTCTCCAATCCAGCGTCTGCTCGTAATCCGGTCCGTAAAAAAAGATCCATAAAACAAACAAAAAAAAAAACCCAAAAAGAAAAAAAAACATTCAGGAACTATGGGCTTGAACCGACTTGATTGGAGCGGGGGAACAATCAAACAGGCGCGAGAGAACTTTTGCCTGGGGTAGAGACTAAACGTGGGCCACTGTACATGTGGGCAATATGACAACCTCCTCTACCAATGTGGGCCTAAGGAAGTCTAGTGTTGATTGTGGCATTCTTGGGTGATCCGCAGCATAAAGTTTGGTAATTTCTTGGTGCTTTTATATTCCTTCACTTTAGATTCATATCACCACGTGTGTTTATGCGTGGCTGGCAAAAATGAAAAAAATCCCCTGTAAAAGGCAATGGACTCCAGAAGCGCACTGTCACCGCTGACAGGGCTTCTATCTTCCCCCAGTCTTTCTTCTAAGAGAAGTCAAGGAATAATTTAAATATATTTAAATATATTTACAAGGGCCCACTCACAATTACGAGTTGCAGTGACAAGCACTGCAGCAACACACAGCAAAAAAATGATCAAAATCAATGGACTGTCCTGGGACAGCATGTCTAAATGTGCTATGATTTGTTGTATTACCGCAAAGCATAGTGTAAATGGGCCTAGCTCTAATGGAGTCTTCAAGAGCTATTGTAAGTGTTCTATTGATATGTATACATAATTAGTGATAGGGTGAAGTTTGAGTGGGATCAGGTGGTTTTATTTCTCTTGAAGACAAAGGGGGTTATTTACTAAAGGCAAATCCACTTTGCACTACAAGTGCACTGCAAGTGCACTTGAAAGTGCGCTGAAAGTGCACATGGAAGTGCAGTCGCCGTAGATCTGAGGGAGACATACGAGGAAAATAAAAAACAATGTTTTTGTTTGTACATGATTGGATGATAAAATCAGCAGAGCTTCCCATCATTCCAGATCTACCCCTCAGATTTACAGCGACTGCACTTTCAACTGCACTTGCAGTGCACTTGTATTGCAAAGTGCATGCTTGCCAACTGTCCCGGATTTCCCGGGACATTCCCGGGACTTAGATGCCATTCCCAAATTTGTGGCGTCCCGGTAAATGTCCCGAGAAATCCAGTTCTTCACGATTTTGCCGCTGCCGCCACTAGAGGTCCGGCGACAATGTCTCCGCCGGCCGCCACTTTAATGAAGTTTAGGAAGATGGCAGGGGGGGGCTAGACGGAGCTCCTGCGTCGCCGCCCACCCTCCGCCCGCTCCGCCTCGCCCCGCCTTGCCCCTCCTACCCCCTGCCTCGCCCCGCCTACCCCCTGCCCCGCTGCCAGTCTGATATGGAAAGGGGCAGGGGTTCTAGCCATGTGGAGGACACCTCTGAGGTAGGGTGGGGGCGCACCGCTGTGGGACTCCTGATGTGAGGGGGGTTCCACTGGGGACACCTGATGTAGGGGGGGGCTCCACTGGGGACACCTGATGCAAGGGGGGCTCCACTGGGGACACCTAATGTGAGGGGAGGCTCCACTGGGGACACCTGATGTAAGGGGAGCTCCACCGGGGACACCTGATGTGAGGGGGGGCTCCACCGGGGACACCTGATGTGAGGGGGGCTCCACCGGGGACACCTGATGTGAGGGGGGGCTCCACTGAGGACACCTGATGTGAGGGGGGCTCCACTGGGGACACCTGATGTGAGGGGGGCTCCACTGGGAACACCTGATGTGAGGGGGGCTCTGCCGGGGACACCTGATGTGAGGGGGAGCTCTGCTGGGGACACCTGATGTGAGGGGGGGTCCGCTGGGGACACCTGATGTGAGGGGGGGCTCTGCCGGGGACACCTGATGTGAGGGGGAGCTCCGCCGGGGACACCTGATGTGAGAGGGGGCTCCACCGGGGACTCCTGATGTGAGGGGGGCTCCACCGGGGACACTTGATGTGAGAGGGAGCTCCCTGGGGACACCTGGTGTGAGGGGGGCTCCACTGGGGACACCTCATGTGAGGGGGGGCTCCACTGGGCACACCTGATGTGAGGGGGAGCTCCGCCGGGGACACCTGATGTGAGGGGGGGCTCCGCCACGGACTCCTGGTGTGAGGGGGGGCTCCGCTGGGGACTCCTGGTGTGAGGGGGGGCTTAAACTAGAATACACACATTTTTATTGTGTAGGATCTGGGGCTGCTGTCCCATCATTTCCCTCTCCCCCTTTCCCCCTCGCCACGCCCATTTAAGCCACGGCCACTATGTCGCGTAAACCACGCCCATTTCTCGCCGCTTTGCGCGCCGCACTTGCATGTTTTTCTTGAGCCACGCCTACAAATGAATGCCCCGCCCCCTAATTATTGTACGGCTCTGCCTGCAGCCACAAAAGTGTCCCACATTTTTTTTTTACAATGTTGGTAACTATGAAAGTGGATTTGCTTTTCGTAAATAACCCCCCAAAGTGTCTATAGGGTTTGATTTTACTTAAAGAAAAACCCTTTTTATGATTGTCTTGAAAACTTTCACTTTGACAAATTTAACTACATTTTCAAGCGCCCACTGGTATTTTTGTACTGGATATTGTAAAACCTGCTAAATAATAAGACATGATGGTCTCCAGATACCTTCAGGACATTCTTCCACAGCTGTGTGCACTCCCATGGATGGATGTACTACAAAATGTGAAGATATGAAAATATACCCCAGGAAAACCCTATAGGGAGATTGTTTTTTCCTATTCTTTTACTATTGCTATTCTTGTGTGTAAATAATTGGCTCCACGTGCAAAGCTGTTGTCATATGATGTAGAAATGACTGGCATTTGCCTACGCATAGTTAGATGTGTTTTACATTCCCAACATGTGTACCTGACTTGTCAATGTGTGACTCATCTTCTGTTCTGCTTTCTCTGACATGATTCTGTCTCAAACCTGTTTGTTGAAATAAATTTATGTCTCTCTTTGATGTGTCCCTCCTTTCTCTAGATCAATGTAGACCTACACTACTTCAATTATGCAAAGACTTGATGTGTATTCCTGGGTGGAGTTGCTAGTATGTTTAGTATTTCAAGGAGAATTTACACTTGCAACATGTTTTTAAAGCGGTATTAAACCACAAAACAAACATTTATTACATTGCAGCTTACCAGTTCCTAGATGTGATGGCTGCATTCATTTTCTTTTGTTAGACTTTCTTTCTTTTATATTCATTTGGTGATTCAGCCAGCAAGTCTGTTTTTTCCCAAAAGCAAAACATCTCCAGCAGAATGTATCAGTTTAGATGGATGAGACCAACCAATTAACACTGGCAGGGGTGATTAAAATGAACAGCTTTTTTTTATGTACATTATCTCACAAAAGTGAGTACACCCCTCACAGTTTTGTAAATATGTTATTATATCTTTTCATGTGAAGAAATGGCACTTTGCTACAATGTAAAGTAGTGAGTGTACAGCTTGTATAACAGTGTCAATTTGCTGTCCCCTCAAAATAACTCAACGCACAGCCATTAATGTCTAAAATGGTGGCAACAAAAGCGAGTACATCCCTAAGTCAAAATGTCCAGATTGGGCCCAGTTAGCCATTTTCCCTTCCCGGTGCCCTGTCTGTGGCAGGTGAGACATCCCCATTATAATAATAAACAAAAGAGGCAGACAGCGCTGGAGAAACTCCTGGAGTTGGTGAAGCCGGTGGTCCCCACAGCAACCATCCCTATTTAAAAAACAAAATTGGTGGCTTGAGGAGCACTTATCTTAGGGAGCGCAAGAAGGTCACGGATTCCCAGAGGTCCGGAGCTGGAGCAGATGACATTTATGTCCCCAGGCTGTGGTACTATGAAAGACTGCGATTTCTGTCAGACCACACTGAAGTCAGGGAATCCCTCTCCACTCTTCCTTTCACTCTTCCTTCCACTCTTCCTCCCACCCCAGCTGAGGCTTCCGGTGTCCAACCTGGGCCTTCCAGCCAGGAAGAAGTGGAGGAGCTATGCTGGAGTCAGGTATAGCATTCTTCTACAGATTTCTTGTCAATAAATAAATTATGTTTACTAGATGTCATTATTGATCACTAATTGCTGATTGCAAAAAGTGTTTTACATATCAATAGACAGTAGTGGGCACCCAAAATTGGGACAAGAATGAAAAATGATGGGCTCAGAAGGATAGTCTGTTATATTTGTTAACATTCAATTTGCAACAGTTAGGAGGTGAAAATTGTGTGTGATTGATGAATAAAAAACTAAAACAATGTCCTTTTTTCATACACAGGAAGATCTCAGCCAGGAGGAGGCTGTGGAATGTGGCAGTCAGGAGAAGGCGGGGCTAAGTTGCAGCCAGGAGGAGGTGGGGCTAAGTGTCAGCCAGGAGAAGCCTGGGACAAGTCGAAGCCTGACTGAATCGCAGGTTCCTTCACTCTGCCTTCCATACAAAAGAGCGAGGAAGGTGACTCACATGCAGGATTCTGCGCTCAGGCTCATTCAGGAGGCTTCTGCGTCCCTCAGAGCCTTACCCACTCCTGAAAAGGCCTTTGCCTGCATGGCTGCCACCAAACTGCAGGGCATGCAGGAGGGTCAACGCAAGCTATGTGAGGACCATCTGTATAAAGTCCTAAGTAAGGGGGTGAGTAGGGAACTAACACCCAATACCCACCTGAGTGAGTTGGCCCCTCCTCCTGCCACAACTCCACCACCAGAGCCACAGCGTGGAAGGAAGCATGGAAGGAAGACCAGAGAGTGATGGCCCTGGGTTCAGTCTAGTCTGACAAAAGCTGCAGTCTCTTGTATGACCACAGCCTGGGGACACAGATGTCATCTGGTGCTTTCCGGATCTCTGGGACTTCTGGACCAGACTGCACTCCCTCAGATAAGGACTCCTCAGGCCACCAATTTTGCTTGAAAATAGTTGATGTGTGCCCTGGGGGTCCAAGGCTTCACCCATTTCTGCTGTTTCTCCAGCGTTGCCTCCCTCTTTGTTTAGTTGTGAGCCCTTAATAAATGAATTTTTTTTTCTATTATACTCTCCTATGTGTGTTTTCATTCAAAAAGGACAGTTTGTTTGTGAGGATTCAGGTACATTTCTAAAGTACAATATGAAATTAATAAGGGACACCAACACCAAACAATCTCCTTGAGATTAAATACTATAAGATATCAATGGTGTTGTGGTAACTTGACACACAAAACACACACAAAAATATTCTGGAGTAAAACTAAAAATACTATAAAACAAAGATCAGCCTTGAAAAAAATACAAACCAAAAAAAAAAAATCTGCCTAAAAACAAAAAAACAAAAAAAAATACAACACAAAAATAATGTTGTCAGATGTGACAAATCAAAATATATTGAGGGAATCCCGATAAATAGTAAAGAAAGAAGTTTGTGAGAAGTCTGTGTGAATATGAGCAGCAAAACTACTTCATTCTTATCACATTATAAAGAAGAAGAGAGTGCACTGTATTAAACCATTTTTAACATTGCACCGTGATGAAAGTGTTGTATCCATTGCGAACGCTAAGTTTACCAGACCGAGCTGTTCCGTCTCGGAATTTCTTCTGAGCATGCGTGGCACTTTGCGCGTCGGAACAGGCCACACACGGTCGGAATTGACGCGATCAGATTTTGTTGTCAGAAAATTTTATAGCCTGCTCTCAAACTTTGTGTGTCGGAAAATCGGATGGAAAATGTCCGATGTAGCCCACACACGGTCGGAATTTCCGACAACACGCTCCGATCGGACATTTTCCATTGGAAAATCCGACCGTGTGTACGGGGCATTATACCTCTACCAGATTTTTTTCTCTCTGCGTCCCTGTTGCAGACATTATAAAACCATTGTCAGTATGACGGAAAAGTGAGGCTAGATCTTTCTAATGGAGTCCAGGATATTAAAAGAGTTCTAATTCTGCCATACTGGCTTGATGTTTATTAATAATCACCATACGTAAAACAAATCACGGCCTCTTGTTATGCTCATGCTTCACGTTTCTTACTGAGAAGTCACATGTTTTCTACAATACTTACTTTAACCACTAGGTGTTGCACTATGATCATACTGTAGTGTGGCATGCATCCTATAGACGGCTGTGGATGATAATGCCAGAAGCACTCTCTGCATTCCTTGTGAATAATGATGGGTGGCTTCTAAGCTACAAAGACATTATTATGAGCTGACTAGTAAACGTAATGGTACATATTTTAATATTGTCAATTAAAAGTAACCTTTCCACAAATTAGAGCCAAGCCAAACTTTATTAATCAACTTGAAGATGTCTGTTTTGATAGTCATATAACCCGCCTAAAATCACTTGTAGATGAACACGGTGCATCTATAAAAAAAATAAGTAAACAGTTTTATTCAATGAACAAGCGTATAAACCTACCCTGACTTTCACCCACCACCATAACTCTTGTTTATAGCTTGTGTCCTTAATTTTGTGTTGAAACCAGTTACTCTTTAATTGCACTATGTGTCTGTTTTATGAGGTATAAACTGTTTTACAGCCTCAGTCATTGAAGATACTTTATATAAATTATTGTATTAAGCCTTTTTCATGTTTAAAAATAAAATTCTGACTTATGCCATGTTTTTTTCAAGCAGTCTGAGGTTTCGGAGCTATCAATGAACATGTGTTGTTAGGGTCTATGAAAATCCTAACAATAAACTTCACTCCTTTACTCCCATTTGATCCCAGTAAACATACCATTGGAGATTCCTGCGAGAAACAGGAAACATACTTAGAGACTAACCCCGGGCTGGCTGCAGATAGACCAGGTGACTACATGGGTGGAATTACCGATGACAGCTGTTTTGCCAACCAATGCTCATACTGTTGAGGAACACATAGTTTGGGACACTTTTAAGGCTGTAATGTGAGGGGACTATATATCTGCCATTCAAGTGGTGCTCAAAGATTATAAAGTGATCATGCAGGCACTGCAGGATAAGGAGAGGAAATGTAAGGAAATGTATTGCTCCTCCCCCACAGAGAACACTTATTCTTAGATCAGGGGTCTTCAAACTATGGCCCTCCAGTTGAGCAGGAACTACAATTCATATCATCTCTAGTCATGTTTGTGAATTTCAGAGTTTTACAATGCCTCATGGGACGTGTAGTTCCGCAACAGCTGGAGGGCTGTAGTTTGAAAACCCCTGTCTTTGATGCTAGATGCCAAATATCCATTCATGTGATAAACCTTGCTCATACCTCTTGTTTACATAAAGCAGAGTCTCTATTCGAATAGGGTGACAAGAATGGCACATTACTGGTGGCTGATCAGAGAACACAAACTAATATTTCTTACATTAAAATATTTAATGCATTAAAACTGCTAGTGGAGTGCTTACTTTGGATCCCTCTGCCACCCTAGATGCTTTTGTGCATTACTATACTTCCTTGTATTCCCCTATTCCCACATATAGATTCCCACGGAGAAATGTTGGAGATTTTTCTCTCTAGCCCCCATGCCCTCTCTCTCAGACTATGACAAGGCATCACTTGACATAAATATCACAGCCCTGGAAATTGAGGCTGTTTATTTAATGTTTACATCAAGTAAATCTCCAGGCCATGACGAGTTTCAAACTGAATGGTACAAAACTCACACTGAATTTCTGCTTCTGAAACAGGGGGGTGGGGGTGCTGCAAGACTCGATGCTAGAAGCCCATTTAGTCCTGGTAAGCCGAGTAAGGATCTTACTATAGACCTATTGCATTGTTAAATGTTCGTTTGAAGATTCTCATGAACGTCCTAGCGACTAGGCTATCCACAGTAATACCAGCTCTGGTGCACATCTACCAGGCAATGTCTCAGAAGTCAAAAGATACCAATCTCCAAAGACTTTTTACGCACCTACAAATTAATCATAACAATTCTGGCATAAGGGCACTGGTATCATTAGACTTCATAAAAGCCCTTGACTCCATGGATTGGGGTTATATGAGTAAAGTCTTTGAGATCATCAGATTTGGTCCTAATTTTTGACACTGGATCTCTAAGCTCTATAGTCACCCTAGAGCGGCACTTAACATAGGCCGCTCTCTTTCCCCTCCTTTCTATATTGGCAGAGGAACCTGACAGGGTATCCACTATCAAACTGCCTGTTTGTTCTTATGATGGAGCTCCTGGCAATTGCCCTTAGATCCTCTATGGAAGTGGGAGCTTTAGAAGTGGGGGGCCAATATAGAATGTTTAGCATTATTTGCAGATGATTTGATCCCTTTTCTCAGACTTTACATACAGTTATTAAGATTTTGGATGATATTGCTTCATATTTGGGAATTGGGACTAAAGGTAAGTTGGTCCAAATCCAATCTTTTGCCCCTTGACTGTGACACTAGGAAAATGGCAGATGGTAATCTTCCACTCCACTGGGTATATAAATTGTCCTATCTGGGTGTCCAAATCACTGCCCAGTGGTTTGATTATATGGCCCTGAACTTACTGCTCTTACACATTTCAAACATAAAACTGAGGCCTTTAAAAACCTACCACTATACTTGATAGGTAGAATAAACTTACTTAAAATGCCCCTGGGTGGGTCCCACATTCATACATTAAGAAAATTTGTGGTTTGTTTAGCTCTTTTCCTCCCCATAGGATTGGGATGCAAGCCCTTCAGGAACCATAGGGACAAGGGGGTCTTGCTACAAATATTACTTGGCGGGACAAATGGTTTTTGCATGTTGATGACTGCTGGGTGATATTGGATATTCTGCCAAGGTGCTTGAGACTGCACTTTTGGGGTCCTATGAGATTCTCAAACATTTACACCATAGGGAGTCTTGCTCCTCCCTTCACCTCATTGGTTCTATGAAGACCACTATAAAGGCTATAAACTTCTCCATCCACAGTTGACTTGGATCTCACCCTCTGCTCCGCTACAGCTGAATCTCCATTTACCTCAGTTTGCTACCTTGCCAGACCCCCCTATATGGCCCAATAAGGGGGTTAAACTGCCAAGAGGTATAGTAGGGGAGGAAGGTTGCTGACATTTGATGACCTGAAAGCCATATTTGCTCTTCCCAATCACTACTTCTTTGGCTACCTTCAGGTGTATCATACATTCTCGTCACAATTAACTCCTATAGTATTGAGACTTGGCCTTCCACAGGTGAAACCTTTTTTCTTGATGCCTCATTAAGGAAACCTCTATTGGGTGTAAATAAGGAATTGATTCCAATACTACTGCCCTCAGTAATACGTTGTTGGGAACAATGGGTGGAGCATAGGCGTGCACAGCCCATTGCATTAGGGTGTGCACCCCAAAGCTCAAACACATATGCATGTGTGTGCATGTGTATATATACGGAAGGTGTCAGTGGGGCAATAGACGGTGTCAGTAGGGCAGTGGACAGAGTCAGTAGTTTTTATTTTTATTATTTTATTTATTATTTTTTACAGTTTTATTATTTTTATTTTACTATTTTTTTAAGGGGGCCTAGGTGAAATGTCAGGGGTCTAAATGGGGAATCTGCGCCACATGGGGTGATTAGGGTATGCTCAGGCACACCTGGCACACCCTATGCGCACGCCTATGTGGAGGATGTGCCATAGTTACAGGGAGATGATCAGGATGAAATGCGGGATTATCCATCTAAACACTTCGTTTTCGCCAGGGACCGTCTTATACATTTTAAATTCCTACATAGAATCTATTTAACACCTGTTAGACTGGCTGGTATATATCCTTCCTACTCAGCTGTCTGTTGGCATTGTGTCCACTCCCAAGCTACGTTTAGTCATATTTTCCGCCATTGTCCAGGTGTTCAGAAGTTTTGGTCAGATGTAACTAAATGTATAGCTGATACCCTGGCGACACTGATCAAGCAAATTATAGCTGTATGCTTGTTGGGACTGGTAAAAGGGCTGTCTCTACCACTTTTTATAGGAGGCTGCTTAGTATCTTATTATGTTATGCCTGCCAGGTCCTTGGATACTCAACCCTTCTATGTTAATGAGTAAGGGGTATACCCCTAGTCATTCACAAAAAACAATGTAAAGTGTACATAAAGACAGAGAAAGTTTTTGATATTCCCTTTAATTAAAAAGACCCAAATCCCACGATTTACATCCATCATCAATCACATTGTAGAGTGATGTAGAACCACATCAATCACAATGCCTGGTGCCAACAGACACACCAAAAATAAATAAATAAAAAAGACAGACATATGAATGGTCCAGTTGCTTCACTCCTATGCAGTTACAGGTTTGGCGGATGACAGCTGATATTTATAAACTTGCGGGGTCTCCCAGGTGAGGTCATTGACCCCAAGGCATTATGGAGATTGTCTCTAGCAAGTTAACCTCTATATTGAGGGCATGTGGCTTGGCTTGGTTTACAAGGTGGTGCCCATACTCGTCAAAAACCTTTCCTGGCTTCCCAGACTGCAACCTCAGATAAGGGTCTGAGGGGTTTTTTTGGGGGGGGGGTGACTTTTTGATTTCTTGATTTTTGTATGTGGTTTCCCCTTAAAATTCATACTAAACCTGAAGGACCCGGCGAGAATTAGGGGGTAAGTCCATGTGATTTTGTTTTGTATTGTGGGGGGTTCCCTTATTAACATCTATATAAGACCCTCATTTAGGATTAGTGTCTGGTATACAATGGAATGAATGGAATCCCCATCTGCTTTGCTTACAAACAGAAGAAAGTAGCTGGGAATTATCATTTTGCCGGGAATTTAAACACAGGAAGGCGTTATTAAAAAAAAAAAAAATTATTTTCACCTTTTTATCCTTTGTTGTATCTCAGTGTTGATGATCTCCTGCAGCCTCTCTCCAGCCAATTTCTGTCTGCATGCACTCCAGCACTGGCTGGAAGGAATACCCTGATGGTGACAACTGGGGACTATGCATGTGACATGCATGTTGAATGGACACAGTAGCACAGTTAAGGGACAAGAAAAGAGTGTTGTCACACTATAGGGACCTTCATGGCAGGATTATAGGGTATTATTTTGATGAAAACTGCATATTTAACTACAGTGATAATTGCGTTTAAAATTACATCAACATGTTAACACTTATAAGAGATTCTAGTACTTGGTTTTATACATACTTTAATCTGGTAACAATACCCCTGCAACACACAGAGACAGGTCACCTGCTGTCATGTGTTTGTGGCTGAGTGCTGCCTATGGCTTTATATCATCGGTTTATTATAAAATGCTTCACATACTGTACTATTCATTTACAATAATTAGTCTTTAATTGACCTTTTCCAACAAGCTACAAAGGCAGCTGATGAATTCTGAAAGCAATGGTAATAAGCATTTAAGTCATAATTAAAAAGAATGTAACCCCTCCCTCAAAAACCTGCCCATTGTTATGCTGTTCACACAAAACAGGAAAATCTGTTTATCCTCCACTTCCTGTCCCCCTGACACAGTGATAAATAAGGACTCTTGCTAGTGGGCTCAAGGGTGCAAAACTTTGCAGGCGCCTGTTTTAAAAAAAATAAATGCACTTTTTTACCTGCAAATATGTGATTTTTTTATTTTTTATGTAAAAGTAAGATTTTAAAGCCACAGGCAGTATTAAAAAAAAAACAGTTCAGGCTGCAATATTCACTTTCAATCTGCAACAATATCCTGCAGCACCTTTTTTACTAAAAGAAGTTGCCATTCTTCCACATTCTATTACACCCGGAATCACTCAAACTGCAAAACTGAACACGTACTGTGAGAGCAGGACATTATAGATCTGCCCCTTAAAGGGGGCATCATTATGGTTTCCTTCATTCATAGAGCATTGATGCAGAGAGGAACACTGACCTCACAGAGTGTCTAAAGTATATCTAAAGTCAAAATTTTTATTTTTATTTTTGGATAGAGTGGTAAGGAATGCCTGGAGAACAGGCAAAGAGAAAGAGTGGCATGTAACCAGCCTGACGACCTAAAGTGTTACTAAACCGAGAACAGTAACACCAGTCTTCATATGCAGTAAAGCATGCTTGTTATATTCACTGTGGAACCTAAGGGGTTAATCCTCTGCATTGTATAAAAAGGCTGTTTGATCCTGTCTTCTCTGTACCTCCCTTTCTTCCACAGTCCCCAAACCATCTCCTAAAAGAACAGAGCATTGGGGACAAGCTTCACATGCTCAGTTTGGTGTGTATTGCTAGAGAGTTTTTTTTTTCTTGGGAGGGAGCATGTGATTAACACAGGGACAATCAGCACTGTCAAGACAGAGGGTCAGGGGTCCTGCAGTTAGGACAATCAGGGGAGAATGAAACCAGACACTAATAGAAGTCACAAGACAGCTATATACTGCTGTTGAGAAAAGGTATTTAGCAGTTTATGTTTACTAAAACTATTGCATTTCCATGTTCTGTGTGCTGTGGGAGAGCAGATATAGTGAATGCAGGGTCCTGGGTTTAGTATCACTTTAAGTAGTAAAAAGCAAAAAAGGAGACCACAAGGAGATATATATATATATATATATATATATATATATATATATATATATATATATATATATACATATATATATATATATATATATATATATAATTGTTCCTAACATGCCCCCTTTGTTCCAACATAGAACCTTTTTTAAAACTGAATGTAACTCTTGTTTTGTCAATATTAATGTTTGCATGTTGTGTCTTAATCCATATAGTATTTCCAAATGACAATTGCTGCACTACAACGTACTGTAAATTCCGTCTTCCTCATAAAACTGTTTTAGAACTTTTCTTGGCCAGATAATATTCTTACAGCCATCTCTCAGCGGTATGGTTAGTAAACCTTGACATTTGAAAACTTAAACCTTTGGTCATCATTCTCTCAACCTTTTTTTACTGTTTTTGTCCAAGTTGGGGAGATTTCCCCTCACTACCTGTCTCTATAACTACAAGGAGCGAAAGGAACCTTCTACAACATGTATATTGGGGACACAAACAGCATTTGATATCTGACAGAGGGTATAACCCTTCTTTGCTTTAATACTAAAAACAAGGTTTTGGCTGGATAAATATTTTACATGAAATCAGTGAACAATTTCTCTTGAGTGATTCATTATATTTCACTGCTTCTTATCAATTCACAGTGAAAGTGCACCTTAGATAACAGAGGTGCCAACAGCATGGGAGAGAATTGACTGAAGGTATAGGCATGTAGATAACATGATTTCTATCTGCTGTGATAATTCATACTCTGGCTCTTTGCCATTTCAACAACTGTTGATACTTTCCATTGCTAAATGAAATGGTTTTATTACATAAGGCACTGTGTGTTTCTGTGCGTTTGTGCATGCCCTGTAAATTTAGGATAGTTAGGTAAATATCAGAGTCTTACAGAATAGCAGCACATTTACATTCACCACTTCAACTCCGGAAGGTTTACCCCCTTTAATGACCAGGCCATTTTGCACTGCGTTATTTTAACTGACAATTGCGCGGTCATGCAATGTTGTACCCAAACAAAATGTATGTACTTTTTTCCCCACAAATACACCTTTCCTTTGGTGGTATTTGATTACCTCTGTGTTTTTTATTTTTTGTGCTATAAATAAAAAAAAAAAGACAGACAATTTTGAAAAAAAAATAAATTTTTTTTTTACTTTCTGCTTTAAAACATACCCAATACAAAAATGTAAACAAATCAAATGTCTTCATCAATTTAGACCAATATACATTCTGCTACATATTTTTGCTAAAAAAATCCCAATAAGCGTATATTGATTGGTTTGCACAAAAGTTATAGCATCTACAAACTATTGGATATATTTTTGGAATTTTAATTTTTTTTTACTAGTAATGGCGGCGATCAGTGACTTATAGTGGGACTGCGATATTGCGACGGACAAATCAGACACCTAACTGCCACTTTTTGGGGACCAGTGACACTAATACAGTGATAAGTGCTAAAAAATATGCATTGTCACTGTACTAATGACACTGGCAGGGAAGGGGTTAACATCAGGGGAGATCAAAGGGTTAAACGTGTTCCTAGGGAGTGCTTGCTAACTGTGTGGGGGATGTACTTGTACTGTGGGAAGACAGAGATTCGTGTTCCTGCTTAGCAGAAACACAGGATCACAGCCTTCCCTTGTCACAGAACAGTGATCTGCCTTGTTTACATAGGCAGATCGGCGTTCCGCCTGTCTCCCAGATGATCGGCGAGTCGCGGCGGACATCGCATCCGCCTGACCCACTTATTGGCTCCCGCTGTGTCCAATTGGACACAGCGGAAGCGGGTTGCCGGCAGCGTGCGTGCAGGCCCAGACCTAGAAGTGCAGAATCACGTACAGGTACATGGTTCTGCCCAGAGCGGCTGCCCTGCCACAGTAAATGTACATGGGGTGGTCGGCATCTGGTTAAGGTTGTTGTTATAAAAGTTTCTTTTTTGACATCCTTTTGACAACATACCAGATTTCCCCATCACGGCACTGAGATTCAAAAAATATTTTTATAGGGATATTTAGATGGGCAAACTACACAAAAATAAATATCAACTATGTGTGAATAAAATGCATAATTGTATTACTATATTACTGTAGTGCCAACCTTTGGTAGGAGCCGCTTGCGTATGTTTGGTTCTGTACTCTGCCTCTCAATCCTGGTAGTAATGTTAGTGCAAACACCACAGTAAATGGACACTAATTGTAGTAAACCAGAAAGTTTGTTTACTAGAAGGCTGTTTACCATCAAGCAAACAGTAATAGTATAATCAAGTAGTCAAAATAGAAAAAACTCTGATATAGAACAGTATAACACAAAGTCATGTAAATTACAAATTGCACAATTCAACCAACTTAAATGACTCTAAGGTGAGCTATGTGCTCAGGCATGAAGGGAAACAGGAATGGCTTGTTGAAGGTCAGTCTGTTGCCCTAAAAATCTGAAATCACAGGCCCAGAAGGTAAACGCATGATACAACAGGCAACAGTGCGAATGATCAACTTTAGGCTTAAAGTTATTTTTTCTCCTTAACCACTTCAGCCCCGGAAGGATTTGCCCCCTTAATGACCAGGCCATTTTTTGCGATATGGCACTGCGTCGCTTTAACTGACAATTGTGCGTGTGACGCTGTACCCAAACAAAATTGACATCCTTTTTTTCCTACAAATAGAGCTTTCTTTTGGTGAGATTTGATCACCTCTGCGTTTTTTAATTTTTGCTCTATAAACAAAAAAAAAGACAATTTTGAAAAAAAAAGCAATATTTTTTACCTTTTTGCTATAATAAATATCCCCCCCCCCAAAAAATATATGATCTTGATACCAAAATCGACACAGTGACTAACGTTTAACAGTGCCATAATCGTATAACAACGTGCCAACAATTAAGCAAATGACATACATAAACAGTGCAAACCTTGACCCCTGACATGGGTTTTTAACTTTTTATAGGGTCTTTTTATGACTACAGCAATTAATTAAATCCCAAGATTCTTGTTATAATAAAAAAAAATGCAAGAAATTATGCATTGTAAAGCAGGAGGAAAAAAAGTAGGGTGTGTAGTTTTTCATAAAAGAGACTTTGTATGTCACTTCTGTCAAAAGACTACTTTGTATTTTTAATTGCATTTTGTTATTTCATATACCACGTCATATGCTCATGCAAAGTGCAGTGTAAACTGTTTGCATCTATAAGATGCCAAAACTGAAGCCGAAGCCATGTACACATGGGTTACATCATCACTTGGTGCATGTTGGGTGAAGAAAGAAAAAAAAGAGATGGGCACAGTGGCAAAGGAGTGGTTGCAGTGAATACAGACCTCTTAATACAGGCCATAAGATGTAAGTATTTTGTGATGACTTGCACATTATGGCACATAATCCCATCACTTTCTTCTAGCACAGTTTCATTTTAAGCAAACCTGAGTGGGTATTTAGCACTGTGGTGGTTTCCTGCAAATCACTGGCATATTGGTGACTAATTTTATTTTTAAAAAAGGGGGCAATAACCTGTTTGTATGCCACACACTACTTATCAGGCATTTTACACATAAACAGAAGTCACATTGTTGTGACATATACATCTGGATGACTCTGGCTGTCTATTACATTTTCAATGTGTATCTCAGCTGGGTGTAGCCTCATTCCTGCATACCTCTCCCTATGTAGACACGGCAAGGCATAGTATTCAACTAATCAAGATTGGTGATCTTGCGAGAACAATAACGTCACAATAAGTGTCAGTAGCCCATCTTTATTTAGACAGCACAATACACCCCATATCAACCCAACTCTATGCACACACATAAATGAAGCGTTAGCCATCAAAATGACGTACATCTGAACCTTTGCTTGTTTTTATAATTTATTTGGAAATCTGTTCACAACTCAGACAGCTCATTTCTGAAAGGTTGGGATAAGTGATCTCTGGGTTCATATTATGATACATAACCAATCATATTTGGCTGGTTAGGGCTCATATACTGTATATGTATGCAGCTATGCTTGCAGCAAGTGAGGTCATAGAATTTTACTTAGGGGTCTATTTATTAAGGGTTTGCCATAAAATTTTAAATTGACCCTTCTGACATTTGAATCAAAGGAAGTGGCGGCTGGGTTTTTTTTTTTTGGGGGGGGCAGAAACCAACCACTATTGTAACACAAGTGGGATCCATTGCGTTCGGCGTCCCACATGTAGATTAGGGGGCCGGACGTGAGGATGGGGGGGGGGAGCAGCTGTGTGTCTTTTTTGGGATTTCTGCACTAAAGGAAATTCATTAGGGGCCATATTTATATGCTGCTGAAACCTGAAAGATACAGTAAGTAGTTTAAGTAACAATATTACATTAATTTCTTCAGGTGCTTCTTTACCTTTCAGATTCATATCTGCACATATGGTGAAATGGTTAGGACTCAGATGAAACAGTCTGCCAAGGAGATGTCCACCTACTTTCCCGCCATGGATGGCAGCTAGGTAGCACATAAACCCCCCCATTCCTTTGGGAACCCTTTCTCGAGCACTAGGGATGTCAGAGTACCCGGTTCCCTTTACATACTAGTACATGGGTGCTCAACTTGAGGCCCTCTAGTTATTGTAGAACTACAGCTCCCATCATGCCTCTGCCTTTGGGAGTCATGCTTGTAACTGTCAGCAGCTTGCAATGTCTCATGGAACTTTGTATTTCTGCAACAGTTAGAGGGCCACAGGTTGAGCACCCATGTAAACTAGTGCGTGGGAGGGGTACTATTTTGGTGAATTCCTTTCAAAGCACTTGCCATTCTCATTGCTGAAGGGCACCCAAGTAGGGATGAGCTTCGAGTTCGAGTCGAACTCATGTTCTACTCGAACATTGGCTGTTCGCAAGTTCGCCGAACAGCGAACAATTTGGGGTGTTCGCGGCAAATTCGAATGCCGCGGAACACCCTTTAAAAGTCTATGGGAGAAATCAAAAGTGCTAATTTTAAAGGCTTATATGCAAGTTATTGTCATAAAAAGTGTTTGGGGACCCGGGTCCTGCCCCAGGGGACATGGATCAATGCAAAAAAAAGTTTTAAAAACGGACGTTTTTTCAGGAGCAGTGATTTTATTAATGCTTAAAGTCAAACAATAAAAGTGTAATATCCCTTTAAATTTCGTACCTGGGGGGTGTCTATAGTATGCCTGTAAAGGGGCACATGTTTCCTGTGTTTAGAACAGTCTGACAGCAAAATGACATTTGGAAGGAAAAAACTCATTTAAAACTACCCGCGGCTATTGCATTGCCGACAATACACATAGAAGTTCATTGATAAAAACGGCATGGGAATTCCCCACAGGGCAACCCCGAACCAAAAAAAAAAAATGATGTGGGGGTCCCCCTAAATTCCATACAAGGCCCTTCAGGTCTGGTATGGATATTAAGGGGAACCCCTGCCAAAATTTAAAAAAAAAATTGACGTGGGGTTCCCCCTAAATTCCATACCAGACCCTTCAGGTCTGGTATGAATTTTAAGGGGAACCCCGCGCCAAAAAAAAAAAAAAAAACGGCGTGGGGTCCCCCCAAAAATCCATACCAGACCCTTATCCGAGCACGCAACCTGGCAGGCCGCAGGAAAAGAGGGGGGGACGAGAGTGCGGCCCCCCCCTCCTGAACCGTACCAGGCCACATGCCCTCAACATTGGGAGGGTGCTTTGGGGTAGCCCCCCAAAACACCTTGTCCCCATGTTGATGAAGACAAGGGCCTCATCCCCACAACCCTGGCCGGTGGTTGTGGGGGTCTGCGGGCGGGGGGCTTATCGGAATCTGGAAGCCCCCTTTAACAAGGGGACCCCCAGATCCCGCCCCCCCCCCTGTGTGAAATGGTAAGGGGGTACTTACCCCTACCATTTCACTAAAAAACTGTCAAAAATGTTAAAAATGACAAGAGACAGTTTTTGACAATTCCTTTATTTAAATGCTTCTTCTTTCTCCTTCATCTTCTTCTGGTTCTTCTGGCTCTTTTGGTTCTTCCTCCGGCGTTCTCGTCCAGCATCTCCTCCGCGGCGTCTTCTATCTTCTTCTCCTCGGGCCGCTCCGCACCCATGGCATGGGGGGGAGGCTCCCGCTCTTCTCTTCATCTTCTTCTCTTCTTCATCTTCTTCTTCATCTTCTTCTTCTTCTCTTCTTCCTTCTTCTCTTCTTCTCTTCTTCATTTCTTCTCCGGGCCGCTCCGCAGCCATGCTGGCATGGAGGGAGGCTCCCACTGTGTGACGGCGTCTCTTCGTCTGACGGTTCTTAAATAACGGGGGCGGGGCCATCCGGTGACCCCGCCCCCCTCTGACGCATGGTGACTTGACGGGACTTCCCTGTGACGTCACGGGGAATGCCACAGGGAAGTCCCGTCATGTCACCGTGCGTCAGAGGGGGCGGGGTCACCGGGTGGCCCCGCCCCCGTTATTTAAGAACCGTCAGACGAAGAGACGCCGTCACACAGCGGGAGCCTCCCTCCATGCCAGCATGGCTGCGGAGCGGCCCGGAGAAGAAATGAAGAAGAGAAGAAGGAAGAAGAGAAGAAGAAGAAGAAGATGAAGAAGAAGATGAAGAAGAGAAGAAGATGAAGAGAAGAGCGGGAGCCTCCCCCCCCATGCCATGGGTGCGGAGCGGCCCGAGGAGAAGAAGATAGAAGACGCCGCGGAGAAGATGCTGGACGAGAACGCCGGAGGAAGAACCAGAAGAACCAGAAGAAGAAGAAGATGAAGGAAGAAAGAAGAAGCATTTAAATAAAGGAATTGTCAAAAACTGTCTCTTGTCATTTTTAACATTTTTGACAGTTTTTTAGTGAAATGGTAGGGGTAAGTACCCCCTTACCATTTCACACAGGGGGGGGGGCCGGGATCTGGGGGTCCCCTTGTTAAAGGGGGCTTCCAGATTCCGATAAGCCCCCTGCCCGCAGACCCCCACAACCACCGGCCAGGGTTGTGGGGATGAGGCCCTTGTCTTCATCAACATGGGGACAAGGTGTTTTGGGGGGCTACCCCAAAGCACCCTCCCAATGTTGAGGGCATGTGGCCTGGTACGGTTCAGGAGGGGGGGGCCGCACTCTCGTCTCCCCCTCTTTTCCTGCGGCCTGCCAGGTTGCGTGCTCGGATAAGGGTCTGGTATGGATTTTTGGGGGGACCCCACGCCGTTTTTTTTTTTTTTTGGCGCGGGGTTCCCCTTAAAATCCATACCAGACCTGAAGGGTCTGGTATGGAATTTAGGGGGAACCCCACGTCAATTTTTTTTAAAAATTTTGGCTGGGGTTCCCCTTAATATCCATACCAGACCTGAAGGGCCTTGTATGGAATTTAGGGGGACTCCCACATCATTTTTTTTTTTTAATTTTGGTTCGGGGTTGCCCTGTGGGGAATTCCCATGCCGTTTATATCAATGAACTTCTATGTGTATTGTCGGCAATGCAATAGCCGCGGTAGTTTTAAATGTGTTTTTTCCTTCAAAATGTCATTTTGCTGTCAGACTGTTCTAAACACGGGAAACATGAGCCCCTTTACAGGCATACTATAGACACCCCCCAGGTACGAAATTTAAAGGGATATTACACTTTTATTGTTTGACTTTAAGCATTATTAAAATCACTGCTCCTGAAAAAACGGCCGTTTTTAAAACTTTTTTTTGCATTGATTCATGTCCCCTGGGGGAGGACCCGGGTCCCCAAACACTTTTATTGACAATAACTTGCATATTAGCCTTTAAAATTAGCACTTTTGATTATTCATGTTCGTGTCCCATAGACTTTAACGGCGTTCGCGTGTTCGAACAAATTTTTTTCCTGTTCGCATGTTCTGGTGCGAACCGAACAGGGGGGTGTTCGGCTCATCCCTACTCCCAAGGCTGATGCCTTGGATAGAATGGGGAAAGATTAAAACTCCATTCAGGATTTTACTTCTCTCTGGCATATTTCCTCTTGATTTCTGTCCTGCTTACAAAGGTTTTACCAAGTTATGACAAAGGTTCCTGCATCCCTATACTTTACTAAAGAAAATTATTTTAATTCTGCTTTATTCTATCAATAGGCAGGTAAATAGAGCATTAGAATAGTAATTGTGAATTGCATAATAAAAATGAAACACAAAAGTGAAACACAAAAGCAGCAGATACCAAATAAAAACAAACAGTGAGATGAACATGCTGTGAAATATATAATATGATCAAACACAAAATGTAAAGTGGAACTCCAAGCAAAAGCATAATTTAATGGAGTTGTGTATTCCCTAAAATGTTAAAATAATTTAATGCACTGTATATTTATGACTTATCAGTGTGTTTCTGCTCTTCTTTTGTCCAGTGGGCAAGATTAGGGTGGATAGGTGACACAGCTGCTTTCCTTATAATGTATGTAAAGCCCAAAGTTTTCATTTTATTATATTTTATTTTATTTTTATTTTTGTATTTGTTAAAAGGTTAGACCCTTTCTTGACAAACATCTGGCCACTGCCCCCACCTATAACTGGCCTTTGCAGCAAGGAGCACATGTCATGGCGAAGCATGTCAAACAAAACCAAAGAAAATTCCCAGCTCAACTCACCAGCCAGCCTGCTACCATTCGAATTCTCCTAACAGTTTGTGTTAAAAACAAGGGTTTAGTTTGCACACATTTTCAAATACATGTGTAAGCTGCAGAGCCACTTCATGTCATCCCAGTATTATCTGCAGTCTTAACTCTACAAATTTATTAGAGCCTCCATAGCAGAAGCACATAGATTCTTTCTTGACCTGTGATACCTTTCCTAATTGTGAATAAAAAGAAATCTTATTTCATTAGGTTGTGCTAGTGGTTTCTTTTTTGGGTCTGATACTCTGTTTTTTCATTGCTGCTTGTGACCTGAGGAGATTTACCCTTAATATTGGTCAAGCAGACGTTTGTCTCCGGTACAGAAAGAGATGAGAAATCAAACATTTTTGAATTGTCAAAGGAACAGAAGGTGAAGAGAAATCTTCCAATGTGCAAACCTGTTCAGGTGATGGCTGCCTTACGCTTTGGATATATTCTCTCTTACTTCCTGCTGTGTCTCAGGGATGGGAAGGGAAGTTTCCTTAGAAGGACAGAGATGAAAAAAAAGGTCTTAATCCTTTCTCTCTTTAATCTAACTTCCTCTAACTTCTGGGAAAAGTTTGGCTTTACATGCTGTACATTTTAATTTTGATGGAGAAAGTGGTGTCATTTTTCTGGCTATGCTTTCTGGCAGAGGTGTTGAATCACAAGAATGGCTTTTCAGAATTACAAAAAATACATTGACAGCTAAAATAGTTTGCATGTGTATATTTTAACTTTGTATTTGCTTTTAGCTGAAGTCCAGCTTTAAAGAGATAGAAACCACACTTAAAAGGTAGTCATGGAGTAAGCAGATCTTAAAGGAGGAACTACATCACTGTGGGGAGAAAGTGGGCCCAGGAAAGGGTTAGGGTAGCTATTGGAAGTGTCTTACCTTGTAAGAAGGAAGCAGTACTCTTGGGTAAGTGAAGCCATGGGGCTGCTTTCAAGCTTGAAACTAGGGACGGCCATTCCAGAAGGATGTGGTGAGCTGAAATATTGTCCCAGCTTCCCATCCAATTTTTGCTTAGGTCACATAGAAGCAGGGGCGGACTGACCATTGAGCCACTCGGACACTGCCCGAGGGCCCTGGGCCACTAGGGGGCCCCATCAGGGTTGCCAGCCTCAGTAAAACCAGGGACAGTATGTATAAATCTGTGTTTTTTTAACATCTGTCTGTGTATACTGTGTGTACATGTATGTGTATACTGTGTAATTGTATACTGTGTGTGTGTATACTGTGTGGCCCCATAATCTCTGATTGCCCGGGGGCCCCATAATCTCCTATTGCCTGGGGGCCCCATGACTTATCAGTCCGCCCCTGCATAGAAGGTAATTTTTAATGGAAGCTGGGTGAGTTGGAGGTCTTTGGCACTGCAGAATCAGCAAGGCTTTATGGTAAAAGGAGCACATCTCATGGTATGGAGCTCTCTGGTGGTCAGGGGTTGAGCCCCTTGGGCCTCAGCTTGTGTGAAACATGGGGTGTTTTCATTAAGGGATCCCTGAGCTAGTAGTATGAGCTTGAGGAAAGACTTTGGGTACATTAGACTTTTAACCACCAAAGACCCCCCCCCCCCATCCTAGTTATTTCAATGCTAAAATGTGAATGTTGTTATTTATATTTGCATGTATTGTACTGTTATGGCTAAAAAGTGGCTGCTTTGGCTTATTACAATCCATGTCATTTGGTCCAGTGTTTTTATTGGGAGGTGTTAGTAAAAAGGCTGGCATTATTAATAAATAGCTCAGTCAAGTAAGTCCTACATAACTGCATATATAGCTTTATACTTGTAAATGAATGGAAAAATGGAAAGTGGCATCCATGTTGCCCTTGACAGCCAGCAAGCAATCATTTTTCATCCCAGCTAATTCACCTAGATTCTTTTGGCACAAAACAATCACATCAGACACCAGTCAGATATACTAATTCATATCTCTCTTTTCCAAATTCCATCTGCAAGAGAGGATGATAGCATGGCATGCAAAATGACTGGGATGTTTCTACATTATATGCGATCCAAAGTGGATGTCTCTTTTAATTAACTAGTTTGCTCACCTCTTTAAGAACAACACCTGTAATTAAAACATGATTATATTGTACACCGTGTATTGTGCAATACACCGTGCATTGTGCAATTAGATATACTTAGGAGGCATATTTCATTATTAAAACATCCAAAGCAATGTGAAATATTTATTTGATAAATGGTAGGATCGGGTAAAATGTTATTAATAAAAATAGGCTATATGTAGACATTACCATATTGCCTTGTGCTGAAAATTTAAAATAGATTTCCATCTTAAGTGTTTTGGATTTTGGCTGGATTTTGGTTGGGTTAGATGTGTTGAAGGATGATCAGTGTTCCTTATCATCCAAGTAGGCCATCTCTCCTGACGTTGACTCAGTTTATTAGGCTAGGTGTCAAGTTTCTTTTATGAAATGCATACTCTAAATCTTGAAGTTCAAATATTTTCTAGAAGAAATTCACTAGGGATATGCAGATGTACTGTATATACTCTGTAAATACATTGTTTTGTAGTTTCATTTGAAGCAACATGATACTCTTGACTAAAAGAATATGTTAAATGCTTCTCTGCTCAGATGCCAATATTTGTTCTCTCGCAAGGTTTTGATCAGTACTGGTGTCTGACACTTTCAGATGTTTCAAATTGTGTTTTCCCCCGCTGTGCACTGTGGATCTTCTCACCAACTGTTATGTCACTACTGGACATCTTAGACACGTAGAGGCTAGCAAGAGAAACCACAGAGCATAGTGTAGGACAAGCTATCTGACATACTCAGAAGAGTTATGTATCTGCCCTCCACCCGACCTATTGGACAAGTAAGAACTTAACATCCCAGCTGCAGGGCTACTTTAAAGGGAAATTTTTCATAGAATTTGACATTATCTTATACCAGACACAAGAGAGAGCCCTATCAGCTTCATTCACAAATCTTCTTTTATGGAACCCCTTTATCACCCAAATTGCAGCATTTTGCTGCAGGCCCTGACCAGGGGCACGATCGGGGTGGGCTGCCCATACATGTGTAGAGGCCCGGGTGCCCGGGCCACAACCAATGAGACTGAGTTGTTGCTGCTGTAGTAACTAGCAATTGCTAAAGCAAGGTAGCTATGGAGTGAGCCAATGGGATATCATCTGCACTCTGCCGCTCCCTGCAGACCAGACGCTGGTTTGGGCGCCACATCAGTTGCAGCTTAGCTGTGTGGAAGACCTGCACTGCATGCAGCCTGCAGGTCTGCTCAGTGCTCACTGTGGACTGGTCTGGAGACACGTTGTTAGATATTACAATGGTAAATTGATTGATAATATTGCTGGATATGGGCCTGTATTGTGACTGTCTCTTTGTTGGATTGGGCTGTTTGTGACTGTCTTTATGTTGTATTGGGCTGTCTCTAAGCTATATTGGGATGTCTCTTTGCTGGATAAGGATGTCTCTTTACAGAATATATGGGGATGTCTCTGCTGGACTGGGCTGTCTCTTTACTGGATTGGGATGTCTCTTCGCTGGATTGGGATGTCGCCTTGTGGAATATATTGGGATGTCTCTTCGCTGGATTGGGCTGTCTCTACTATATGGGGATGTTTCCTTGCTGGATTGAGCCATCTCTTTGCTGGATTGGGCTGTCTCTTTGCTGAATGTATAGGGGGTGTCTCTTTGCTGAATATATGGGGCTGTCTCTTTGAAGAAAATATGGGAATGTCTCTTTGCTGTTTTGGGATGTCCCTTTGCTGAATACATGGGGATGTCTCTATGCTGAATATATGGGGATGTCTATTTGCTGGATTGGGATGCCTCTGTTGAATATAGGGGGTGTCTCTTTTCTGGCTTGGGATGTCTCTTTGCAGGATTGGACTGTCTCTTTGCTGAATATATTAGTTTTTTGTTTTGAAGTTTTTTTCGTCGTCTTCTTAGATCTGCTAGGAGAGGATAGATTGCGGGGGCATTGAAAGGGTAGTACAGTTAGTGTTAGTGTAGGGTCCTGCTCAAAAGAGTCTACCTTGTCGTGGTGACAGACTTCACATTTTTTTGCCAAAATATAATTCCTTATTGTTAAATCTTGAAAGCACTGATGACACTTCCGGTTCCAGCGCCGCATGGATTAGCTGCTCCTCTCCTCGGATCCTGCAACACAACCCCAAATCGGCCTGAAAAATCAGCCTGAGTCACCCCAAACATTAACAGGCTCCTCCGGGTGACTGCCGCCTACATATGGACCGGTTTGTGGAGAAAACCAGCACCCGATTGCACACAGCCCTGACGGCGCTGCTGGCCCAGCCGCAAATCGAGGCCCCGGCTTCGGCCTACACGGAGCCTCCTGTTGAATTACAGCCGGCCGAAATGGAGGTAAGTGGCTGCTCGTCCCCTCAAGCCACCTTGCATGCCTCATCCCTACATGCCTCCTCCCCACACACCTCCGTTTCACATGCCCTCTCTCCGCAGGCCTCTGCTCCACAAACCACAGGAGACAACAGCACGGAAAGCATAGCACAGGCTGGGGCTGCTCTGTTATCCCCCATGATGGCTGCCTCTGTGGAGAAAGCAGTGAACGCGGGGATGAAACAAATCAAGGCCCAGCCAGGAGAGCATAACACCAGATTAAATGATTTAGAGCACCGCTTATCTGGCTTGGAAGAGGAGCTCTACCAGGGTCAGGCCACTGAACAAAGGCAGGATAAGATCAATCAATACATCATCCAAAAATTGGACGATTTAGAGAATAGGTCCAGAAGGAGCAACCTGCGATTCGTGGGTGTCCCAGAATCGCTCAAAATGCAGGCTCTCTCTGGATTCTGTGCCAGGCGCATCCCTGAAGCACTAGGCCTTCCAGGCCCCTGCACAGTGGAATGGGCCCACCGCATGGAATCTTTTAACACTGAGCGCAAATCACCCCAGCCAATAATCGCTAAATATCTGAACTATTTAGACAAAGCCGTGATCCTACAAAAGTTCAGACAAACCCACTCTCTCCAAATTGACGGAATAAGGGTCCTGATATTTGCTGATTACTCAATTGAGGTATCTAAAAAACGGAAAGCATTCCAGCAGGTGTGCACAGAACTCTACAAACAGCAAATAAAATTCACACTGGCGTTCCCAGCTACCCTCCGCTTCAAGACCCCAAATGGAGAACAATTATCTTTTCAAGACCCCTCTGACGCGGAAGCCTTCTAGCGGTCTCTGCATGCAGACTTGCACCACCACACCCCTTCCAAGGCTGCTCCTTTCAACTGCACCCTGGACCAAAGAAGCCCGAGAAAGGACTCCCCTAAACGCTTCAGGCCCTTGGCCCCAGAACACCACCGCGCCACCCCTCGCTAAAAGGGAGTCACATAATGTCTTTGTCAATCTCTCCATCAAGGGCGCATATAATGCAGCACCGCACAGTCTGACATTATCATTTTTTTTCTTTGTGTCTTACATCTCAAAGGCACTCCTTTTTTATTCTTTTTTTTTTCTACCAGCTCTACCGGTTTTGTAACCACCATTTTGATTCTAGGTGAATGTATAATAACTACTATGCTTCATGTTATGATGTTAAGCAAATAATACTCCTTTTGTTATAAAATGCTTTTGCTTGCTCTACCTCTCCTCCTGGCCACACTGTGTACCCCCTCCCATTTTTGTCTTCCCCCCATACATGACCCGAGGCAGCCGAGCATACTCTTCTCGCTAAATTGGGTGCTCATATGCCACTCTAATAGGGTCTTGTATTGGGAGCTGATCTACACAGTGTCCCCATGCGGAAAAAAGAGAAGTTCACACGATTGGTTATGTTCTTTTTTCAAGTTTCCCCTTCCTACCTCTACTCCCTCCCCCTTCTCCAAAAGCCCTGGGGCCCATGCACTACCCCAGACTCCCCTCCACTACACTACTACCATGAGACCAGAACCTATCCTCCTGATATAAAAACTACTTCACATAACCACCTACACAGTGATAAATCTACAACAGCGGCCCAAATCCCTCTTACTGCCCCCCCCAATATGAAAATAGTCTCCTGGAACGTAAAAGGCCTTAGATCCCCTAACAAGAGAATGAAGATCCTCAGACATCTCAAAAGACTTAAAACTGACATCGCCCTACTCCAGGAATCTCACTTATTATCCCAAGACTTCCACTGTATGAAAAAGCTATGGGTGGGCACGGTCATAGGCTCAGATGCTGTTGGGCGTAAATCAGGAGTTCTTCTGCTGATACACAAAAATCTCCCCTGCACAGTCCTCTCCATAAAAGCAGACACCCAGGGATGTCTTCTATCAGCACATATCCAAATAGGTTCCAAGGACCTAGTAATATCTAATGTTTACGCCCCTAATATTCCCAACAAACAGTTCTATAGCAAACTCTCTACATGGCTACTTAGCAACACACACCTTCAACACTTAATTGGAGGAGACTTCAATGGCATTCTCCATCAGACTGACGACAGATCACCACCCAAACGCTCCAGGGCAGGATCCGATCCTACCACCCCTACGCATTTCGCATCCTCTATGGAATCCCTTCACCTCCAAGACCTTTGGCAACTCTCACACCCAGTTGACAGGGAATTCACCTTTTACTCTAACCCCCACCAAGTCCTCACCAGGATCGACTACTTCTTTGGTTCTGACAACCTAGTCCCTATGCTGTCCGGGGCAACCATACATGCCATTTCTGACCATGCTCCTTTTGAGGTGACACTCGATAACCTAGATCTACCTCCCCACCCAAAAATCTGTCGCTTCCCTTCCTACCTACACAATAACACTGATTTCCAACAGTTCATGGAGAAAGCTTGGTCTGAATACTCCACGGCCAACGCACCCCACATTGGTGATCCGAATCTCTTCTGGGATGCTGGAAAAGCATACCTTAGGGAACGGATCATCTCCTATGCCACCTCCTTTAAACGGAACACTTTAACAAATCACAAATTAGCCAGTGCACGACTACATCAGGCACAACGCTCCCTGATCACCAAGGACTCCTCTGACAGTAGAAAAGAATGGCAGGCAGCCAAGAAGGCTTTCGATTCATGGACAGACATCCTTGAATTAACTAAAAAAGCACACTTGGATGCCACTCTTCATAAATTCAGAAATAAAGCAGGCAAACTTTTAGCCAGACTCTGCAAGGGCCCCTTCCGCCCGATCCATATAACCTCTCTACGAGACACCACCGGCAACATACACTCAATACCGCAAACAATAAACAATACCATGCTCAAATACTACTCAGCTTTATACACCCCTGATCCCATAGATAAACAAATAGCACATTCCTTTCTACAGAAAATTGACATGCCCAAAATCACTCTCCTACAACTAGAAGCTCTCAATGCTCCCATCTCTCTCTCCGAAATCTCAACCACAATCCGCAATCTAACTCCCTCCAAGGCCCCTGGTCCTGACGGATTCACTAGTGATTTCTACGAAACCCTACAAAATATAGAACCCACTCTCCACACGGTATACAATGGTATTTGGTCCCGCGGATCATACCTTCAAATGGGAAATCAGGCCATTATTAAATTACTCTCTAAGAAAGGTAAAGACCCCCAGGACCCAGGCTCCTATAGACCAATTTCACTACTGAATCTGGATGTCAAAATTTTATCTAAGATCATTGCCACTAGACTCGCTGCTATTATCCCCTTACTGATTCACCCTGCCCAATCTGGCTTTGTAAAAGGCAGGACCGCCACCCTGAACATACGCAAAGTCATGTTGGCCTTAGAACATGCTAAACATAACCAAAGTGGAGACTACGCCATCATCACGCTAGATGCGGAGAAAGCCTTCGATAATGTCAGCTTTGAATGGTCATGTCAAAAATGGGATTCACAGGCCCCTTTTGCCATCTCATCAATACCATGTATACAACCCCTGCAGCTAAGCTGGTGGCAGCAGGCCTACTCACAGAGAACTTCCGCCTCCACAAAGGTATGCGGCAAGGCTGTCCCCACTGCTTTTCAACATTGCACTTGAACCTTTATCCAGATATCTAGCTCAATCAGCTCCACTACATGGCATCAAAATTTTTAAACACGACCTATGCACCTCCCTCTTTGCGGTTGATGTCCTTATATTCTCATCCGACCCCTCCTCCGACATGCCCACTATCAAAAAGATTTTTGATGAATTTAGATCCTGCTCGGGCCTACGTATCAATTATAGCAAGAGCGAAATCCTTCCTATAGGCACCCTCTCCAATCCACCCTGGGCCCAGCATTCCATCTTTTCAGTAGCCAAATCAAACATCACCTATCTAGGAATCAAAATAGGGAAACTACCCTCCTCTTTATATCACCTCAATTACCCCCCACTGATCACTAAAATATCTCAGGAACTAGCTAACTGGATAGATCTGCCCCTCTCGCTCCTGGGAAGATGTCATCTAGTAAAAATGGTTAGTTTTGCAAGATTGCTATACTCGATGCAAACTATTCCTCTACTTTTGCAACACAAAGATATCAAACTTCTAAATTCAGCCATTTCAAAATTCCTATGGCAAAACAAAAGACCACGTATAGCCTTAAAAACATTGCATCTTCCCAGACGCGAAGGGGGAATTAGTCTCCCAAATGTTATGACTTATAACTTGGCATGTTTATTAAGAACTAGCCTGGACTGGATAACACGATCCTCCTGCTATTCCAACTATCACATGGAAACTGAAATGGCTCACCCCTACTCCTTAGTGGCCCTTCTCCACTGCAAATGGAAATCAGTCCCCCCTCCGTATCAACACAACGTCCTCCTGAGAGACACAGCTATAGCCTGGAGAGAAGTCCGGAAACTCCTCAAGCTGTCTCCTTTCATGTCTAGCCACCTACCAATTCAAGGGAATCCTAGCTTCCCCCTGGACTGGACCACAAACCCTTCATCATCTGGCAGGAAAAAGGCCTCATAAAATTTACTTCCCTATGTGACATGAAAACAGGACGTCCTCTTCCCTTCTCAACTATTGCGGAGTCTTTCTCTCTTCCACAAGCCCATGTTTTCCACTATGGTCAATGCATCACATTCTTAAAGGTAGCATGCAAAGAGAAAAACAAGAGGTTTAAACCTAACATTACTGACCGAATGCTCCTGGACGGCTCCTATAAAATTTCTGACATCTACCAACCTCTTCTACGAGAGACCATTCCCCCTTTGACTTCCTCATCTGTAGCCAACTGGAAAAAAGACTTCCCGGATCCGGACTTGGTGCACAAAATTCTACAGGGCCTTAACAAAGTACAACAACTTACCCCCAATGAAATATGGAGAGAAACTCAACTAAAGATCAAACATCGAGCCCACATACCTTTCTTATCCTCCAAAACAGAACAGAGCAAATCCTTCTGCCCCCTCTGCCACCAACCGAGGCCATCCCTGACACATCGGTTCTGGTCTTGCTCCTCCATATCCATCTTCTGGGACCAGGTCCTATCTTCCATTTTTGACGTTACCCTACTAAAGTTACCTAAGGACCCGCTGCTGCTCATCTTTGGTCACTGGGACCCCCAACTGCTGCCATGGCCTCAAACTACCAATACGAATACCAGTGAAATCTCCAATGAGCCCCCCTCTTAAAAGGACTGGTCTTTGAGCTGTCTCCTAATTGCACAGAGAACTATATTGAAACACTGGACTTCATCTCATTCTCCTACCATCGCTCAAATCAAACGAGAGCTCCTTCTCCTACTATTTAAGGATCGACTCAACATCGATTTCAAACATGACAAATCTTGCTCTCGCTTCTTTTCCAGATGGCACACCTTCATGCTTTCAGCACTCTCTCCAGAAGAACTAGCCAACCTCAATCAATTTACGTTCTCATATTACAGAACTTTATCCTCAAATCTAGGGGACATGGACCCACCCAATAGAAAACCCACAACCAATGGTCTTTAGCTCCATCCAGATTCGACCTGCAACACAAGTCTCTCCATAGGCTATCTAGCCAACCACTCCATTTATCTCTACCAACAATGTGAAGAAACCCACCTCAAACTGCCCTCATTTCGGTAATGGAGCCCCACCCTCCCTTCTTACTTTAAAGATGAAGTTAACACTACCTATTATACCTCCCTCCCCTTTTACTCCACCCCAACCACCCCTCCCACTTCCAGTTATTCCCCCCTCACTTCCTCCTGCAAACATAGGGGTTTACTGTAAAAAGATAATGTAAAGATTCATCCAGGTATCTTCTTTTGTTGATAACTTTTGCCCGGTTGTGCTATGTACATCTCCTTTAGATATCTCACCCTGGTATGTATGTCTACAACCCCTAGACTGTTACCTTGCTCACAAAATATTTTGTAAAAAGTTCTTATAAATGTTCTTTTTTTGTCAATATGTTTGGTTTTTATATCTCAATAAAAACTTTTTGAAAAAAAAAAAAGAAATCACTGATGACTTGGAATACAAATTTTATTTTTATATATTAAGTTATGAGTGTTAAAATAAAAGTGGGTGCACTGATGGACTCAGTGGGATGGCTAGTGGGTGGATTCAGTAGGACGGCCAGTGGGCGGGCCCTGGAGAAGGTTGGCGGTCAGGCCTGGGGGGAGGTCTAAAGCTGTGTAGGGGCCCCAAAATTTCTGATGGCTGTCCTGGGTCTGACTTTGCTGCAAGCCATCTGTATTTGAGTCACTTAAAGGCCAACAGAAAGTTGGCCAATTTTCTGATGGAGGGAGGTGTATTTTGGGAGTTCTGCTGTATACAATAAATCCTAGGACATATAGAATAAGATTTGGAAACTGAAGCTGTAGCTGTAGGTATGGCCATTTCTACCTTCACTTTTAGGTTGTCATCTTCATCCGACCTTCGGTACTGAGTAAGACACTATCTAGAACAAATATGCATGACAGACCTCAATAGTAATTTAGGTAGCAAATTTAGGATCAGGATCATCCGGAGCCTGCAACTTTAAACCCAAGTCTGTTATGGTAGTGATTTAAAACCAAATCAACAGTAGCAATTCTCATGTATTGAAACTGCCTATAGTACTCCAACTCTTCATTCCTGCATGTCAGACTGTTTTTCACAGCCTGTAATGCTCAAAACTGATATGCAAATATTAACTTCACTCATCCGAAGAGTGGCCCGGCCACCTCTTGCCTCCCATGCCACTCTATTTTGCCATGCCTCTGCCCTCAACACTGATTGATGAACTAATAGTGAGGCTTAGGATGTGGCAAAGATCATCTTTGTGCATGGCTGGTAGTCAATTTTTCCAAATCAGAGTATCTAAGAGATAGGGACACACTGGATGACAAATATAAGAACTTTAAGCACTGATATTAACTACTTGATCACCGGAAGATTCACCCCCCTTCATGACCAGGCCATTTTTTTTGCGATACAGCACAGCATTACTTTAACTGACAATTGTGCGGTTGTACGACACTGTTCCCAAATAAAATTGATGTCATTTTTTTCCCACAGATAGAGATTTCTTTTAGTGGCATTTGATCACCTCTGCGTTTTTATTTTTTGCACTTTAAACAAAAAAAGACCGACAATTAAAAAAAAAAAAAACAATATTTTTTACTTTTTGATATAATATACATTTAATAAAAAAATTGTAAAAAATAAAAAAAAAAACTGAAAAAAGTAAGGGCAGCGATCAGTGACTTATAGCAGGACTGCGGTATTGTGGTGGTCATTCTGACACTATATGACACTTTCGTCCCCTACCCAAAAGTGTCAGATCACATATATATATGTGTGATTGGGCGCACAGGGGCCGTCCTTCAGCAGTAAAGCTGCTATAGGGCAGACCTGAACTGGTTAAATAAGTTGATATATTATTATGTTTTTAAGAGCAGCATACATTTTGACATAGCTCTTAGTGCAGTTGGTATTGTCCCTAGTGGCGACTCTAGGAACAATATATGAGGGGGCACATAAGGTACTATCGTCAAAACTGATGGGGCACTCAGAATTTTCACTACTAAATCATATGACTAGGGATGAGCTTTGTGTTCGAGTCGAACGCATGTTCGACTCGGACATCGTGTGTTCGGTCGTTCGCCGAATTACGAACGTTATGGGCCATTTGTGCCAAATTCGAGTGGCGCGTCACGGCCCATAATTCACTGCGGCATCGCAGTGCATTGCTGGCTGATGATTGGCCAAGCATGCACTATGATCCGCATGCTTGGCCAAACACAGCGCCGTGTGTACAGAGAGCCGTAATTAGCCAAAGCCAGGGAGGCTTTGGCCAATTATGGCTCAGGGGGTTTAGTACACTTCCCAAACTATATAGGGCCGCCTGCACGTCGGCCCTATGTAGTGTGTTGTGGTGGAGAGAGAAAGATACACAGAGAGACAGTGTCATTTGATTTAAGTTAGATAGAATAGGCAGGTCGAGTCAGTTAGCTGCACTTGCAGTGTATTGTGTATATATATATATGCATCCCAGGTGTTGTGTATATATGTATTCAGTTTAGCTAGATCCTGTTCTTCTCTTCCTAATATACTGACAGGCAGGCAGGTATTTTTACAGTATCTCAAGTTACTGTGCTGTGTACCCTGCACAGTTGCACCTACAGTATAGCTACCTGAAGCCAGGTGCTTGTGTAGGCCCTTGACGTATTTCAAGTTACTGTACTGTGTACCCTGCACAGTTGCACCTACAGTATAACTCCCTGAAGCCAGGTGCTTGTCTAGGCTCTTGACGTATTTCCAGTTACTGTACTGTGTACCCTGCACAGTTGCACCTACAGTATAACTACCTGAAGCCAGGTGCTTGTCTAGGCTCTTGACGTATTTCCAGTTACTTTACTGTGTACCCTACACAGTTGCACCTACAGTATAGCTACCTGAAGCCAGGTGCTTGTGTAGGCTCTTGATGTATTTCCAGTTACTGTACTGTGTACCCTGCACGGTTGCACCTACAGTATAGCTACCTGAAGCCAGGTGCTTGTGTGGGCTCTTGACCTATTTCCAGTTACTGTACTGTGTAACCTGCACAGTTGCACCTCCAAAATGCCACTACTGGTGATTCTGACACACCTCTCTCCTCCACCCCTTCCTCTTCTTCTTCCTCCATGGCCTCTTCCTCTGCTTTGTCCTCGGAACTAGTGGTGCCTTGTAGGCGTTCAAGGGGCTACGCAAGTACACAGGCCAAAAGATGCCATGCCGGGCTTGAGCTGGTGTGCTTGGGGGACAGGAGCCACACTAGGGCAGAGATTCTGTCAGCTCTGTAGGGGCAGGTTCAGAGGTGGTTGACGCCATGCCAACTTAAGGCAGGAATGTTGGTTTGCGACAATGGCACCAACCTCCTTTCTGCCCTCCGACAGGGACAACTGACCCATGTGCCCTGTTTGGCTCACATCCTTAACTTGGTGGTGCAGCGGTTCCTGGGCAGGTACCCAGACTTACAGGATGTCCTAAGTCAGGCCAGGAAAGTCTGTGTGCATTTCCGCCGGTCATATAATGCCAGTGCTTAGCTGGCAGACCTCCAAAAGGAAGGTAACCTGCCCAAGAACCACCTAATCTGTGACATGCCCACCAGGTGGAACTCAACGTTGGCCATGCTGCAGCGGCTGCACACACAGCAGAGGGCCATCAATGAGTACCTGTGCGACTATGGCACCAGGAGGGGGTCAGGGGAGCTTGTTTTTTTTTTCCCCACGCCAGTGGGCCATGATCAGGGATGCATGCACTGTCCTGTCACCATTTGAGGAGGCCAGGAGGATGGTGAGTAGTGACAGTGCATGCATCAGTGACACTGTCCCCCTTGTCCACCTGTTGGAGCACACGCTGCATGGAATAATGGACAGGGCACTTGAGGCAGAACAGAGGCAGGAAGAGGAGGACTTCCTTAGCTCTCAAGGCCCCCTTTATCCAGACAGTCTTCCTGAGTGCCCGCCGATCACACAGGAAGAGGAGGAGGAGGAGGAGGAGGATTGTGTCAGCATGGAGGTTCAGCCTGGCACTCAGCATCAGCAGCAGTCTTTAAGGAATCATTTACAGTCCCAAGAAACCCATGGACTTGTACAAGGCTGGGAGGAGGTGGCTGCGGATCATGTCGTCGTTAGTGACCCAGAGGACTCCGGACCGAATGCCTCAGCAAACGTACGCTGCATGGCCTCCCTGATCCTGCAAAGCCTGCAAAAGGATCCTCGTATTCTTGGTATCAAGGAGAGGGATCAATACTGGCTGGCAACCCTCCTTGATCTACGTTACAAGAGTAAGGTTGCAGACCTTATCTTGCTGTCGCAAAGGGAGCAGAGGATGAAACATCTTCGGGAGGCCTTGCAGAAAGGTCTGTGCAATGCGTTCCCAGAGACTGGGAGGTTACAAACTGTTCCTGGACAACGTGTTGCCGAGGCTTCGGTCAAAGAGCGGTGGAGAAGGTGGCCGTCTGACCGATGCATTCAGACAATTTTTTGGTCCGCAGCCCAACGGTATGATCGGTTCCAGCAACCATCGCCAGCGTCTGTTTTACATGGTGCAGGAATACCTAGGGGCAAGATCTGACTTGGACACCTTTCCCACTGAAAATCCTCTGGGTTACTGGTTCTTGAGGATGGATCACTGGCCAGAGCTTGCACAGTATGCAATTCAGCTACTGGCATGTCCTGCATCCAGCGTTCTTTTGGAACGCACATTCAGTGCTGCTGGAGGCTTTGTAACTGATCACAGCGTGCGCCTGTACACCGACTCGGTCGATTGACTGACCTTCAAAAAAATGAATCAGTCTTGGATCACCACCAGATACCAAACACCTGATGCTGATGTAACCGAATAATTTTTTTTGAAATGTCAGATCCCTTCAAGACTGCCTATGCTGATGCTAAGTGACTATCCTGTTATGCTGAGTGACTATCCTCTTCCTCCTCAATGATCATGCTGATAGCTTGTAAGAATATTTTTGTTTCTGGGCGCCGCCACCAGTGGCTAAGGCCCAATTTTTCAGCTCCTGTTTAACAGGGGCCTGTAATTACAATTTTTGATTCAATTCTTAGCAGCAGGGCTCGTTCCTGCGCTCCAACTAGAGTATCTGTGAGGGGTTGCAGTGTTGTGGCACCAGCACCAGTGCCTAAGGCCCAATTTTCAGCTCCTGTTTAACAGGGGCATGTAATTACAATTTTTGATGCAATTCTTTGCAGCAGGGGTCGTTCCTGCACTCCAACTAGAATATCTGTGAGGGGTTGCAATGTTGTGGCACCAGTGCCTAAGGCTCAATTTTTCAGCCCCTGTTTAACAGCGGCATGTAATTACACTTTTTGATGCAATTCTTTGCAGCAGGGCTCGTTCCAGCGCTCCAACTAGAGTATCTGTGAGGGGTTGCAGTGTTGTAGCACCAGCACCAGTGCCAAAGGCAGAATTTTTCTGTCCCTGTTCAACAGGGACATGTAATTACAATTCTTGATCTAATATTTCACAGCAGGGCCCGTTCCAGCGCCCACCAAGAGTAACTGTGAGGACTTACAGTGTTGTGGCACCAGCAAAACCACCACCACCACCACCAAAGGCCCAATTTTTCTGCCCCTGTTCAACAGGTGCATGTAATTATAATTTTTGATCTAATATTTCACAGCAGGGCCCATTCCAGCGCCCACCAAGAGTAACTGTGAGGACTTACAGTGTTGTGGCACCAGCACCACCACCATTACCAAAGACCCAATTTTTCTGCCCTTGTTCAACAGGGGCATGAAATTACAATTCTTGATCTAATATTTCACAGCAGGGCCCTGTGAGGGCTTACAGTGTTGTGGCAACACCAACACCTAAGACCACAATTTCTGCAGAGTATATAGGGCAGGCCCCTACTTTCAAACGTCCAACTTACAAATGACTCCTACTTGCAATGGAAGGAGACAACAGGAAGTGAGATGAAATCTACCCCTAGGAAGGGAAATTCTCTCCTGTAAGAGTTAATATGGGAAAAATGTTTCTCCTTTCCACTGATGCTTTATCACCAACCCTTGTTTCACTAAAAACCCCAAATTTTCTAAAAACATTTGTCATTGTGACAGAAAGTGAGGTGGAATCTTCTGAAGAGGAGCACAGACTGCAAAACAAATGTCACAGGGGTGACATTTCCCTTCCCTATGTTTTCCAAAAAAGCTTAAAAATAGATTTTTTGGCTGGAGCTACACTTTAAAAATGCACCAGTTCAAAATTACAAACAAATTCTACCTAACAACAAACCTACAGTCCCTGTCCTGTTTCCACTGCCTGTATACTGCTATTCAGAGTATATAGGGCCTGGGGGCCCCACGCCTTTCCTTTTTTTAATTTGGGTGTGGGGTTCCCCTTAATATCCATACAAGACCCAAAGGGCCTGGTAATGGACTGGGGGGGTACTCATGCCGTTTGTCTCACTGATTTTCATCTATATTGTCGGGACTCGACATTACATTAAAGTCGCAAGCAGTTTTAAATGACTTTTATTCCTTTAAAAATGTCATTTTGTGCAGGGACTGTTCTAAGCACGGGAAACACGTGCCACTTTACAGGCATACTATAGACACCCCCCAGGTACTTACTGGGCACTTAAACCACCCCTCCTGCCCAGACCAATTTTCAGCTTTCAGCGCTGATGCACTTTGAATGACAATTGCATGGTCATGCAACACTGTACCCAAATGAAGTTTTTTATCATTTTTTTCCCACAAATAGAGCTTTCTTTTGGTGGTATTTGATCACAGTTGGGATTTTTATTTTTTGCTAAACAAACAAAAAAAGATGGAAAATTTTGAAAAAAAAATCATGTTTCATAGTTTGTTATAAAATTTTGCAAACAGGTAATTTTTCTCCTTCATTGATATGCGCTGATGAGGTGGCACTGGTGGGCACAGAAAGGTGGCACTGATGGGCACTGATAGGTACCACTGATGGGGGCACTGATGGGTGGCACTGATGGGCAGTGATGGGTGGCACTGTTGGGCACTGGTAGGTGAAACTGATGGGCACTGATAGGTGGCACTGATGTGCAGCACTGTTGTTGTGGCACTGATTGTGGGCGCTGATGGGTGGCACTGTGGGCGCTGATAGGTGACGCTGGGTGACGATGGTGGGCACTGGTAGGCGGCACTGCTCCTATTGCTAGGTGTCACTGGCAGGGGGCACAGATGATCGCCGTGATCAGGACTGATGTCCCTCTTACGGCCGCCAGTGATTGGCTTTTTTTTTCCTCCTCACGCTGTCAGCGCAGGGAGAAAAAATAGCCGATTACGGCTCTGTTTACATCACATGATCAGTTGTCATTAGCTGACAGCTGATCATGTGGTAAGGGGTCGGGACCGACCCCTTACTCTGATCTGTGATCAGGCGAGTCTCATAGACTCGCTGATCACCGAGCGCGCCGCGCGTGCCCTGCAGGGGGCATGCAGGCCGCTCGTGCATGGGACAACGTCAATAGACGTAGTCCTGGCAATGTAGGTCCGTGCTGTTGCCGTCATTTGGCAATAGCGCAGATCTGAAGAGGTTAAAGGAATATTTCACGTTTTTTTCACTTTAAGCATCATTAAAATCACTGCTCCTGAAAAAACGGCCATTTTTAAGACTTTTCTTTGCATTGATACATGTCCCCTGAGGCAGGACCCGGGTCCCCAAACCCTTTTTAGGACAATACCATGCAAATTAGCATTTCAAATTAGCACTATTGATTTTGAACGTTCAAGTCCCATAGACTTCAATGGGGTTCTAACGTTCGTGCGAAGTTTCGGTCCGTTCGCAGGTTCTGGTGGAAACCGAACCGGGGGATGTTCGGCTTATCCCTACATATGACTAAAAAAAAAACCTAAATAAGTATATATAAAAAAGATTACAAAAGTAATGCGGTATGCAATGATACCTTTATTGTACTAACCTGAAACTTAATAGACAATCTTTCGAGAGTTTTCCTTTCTTTCAGACCAGAGAAAGAGAGGAAAACTCTCAAAAGCTTTTCTTATAGTTGAAAGCAATTTCAGCAAACAGTTTATGCAGTAAAAGTCCATGTTATTGGTGCCAGTTTACGCAGTAATAATCCCTTAATATTGGTGCCAGTTTACGCAGTAATAACCCCTAGTATTGGTGCCAGTTTACGCAGTAATAAAGCCTACTATTTGTGCCAGTTTATCCAGTAATAAAGACTAATATTGGTGCCAATTTACGCAGTAATAAAGCCTAGTATTGGTGGCAGTTTACGCAGTAATAACCCCTAGTATTGGTGCCAGTTTAAGCAGTAATAAAGACTAATATTGGTGCCAGTTTACACAATAATAAAGCCTAGTATTGGTGCCAGTTTAAGCAGGAATAAAGACTAATATTGGTGCCAGTTTACGCAGTAAAAAAAGCCTAGTATTGGTGCCAGTTTACGCAGTAATAAAGCCTAGTATTGGTGCCAGTTTACGCAGTAATATAGCCTAGTATTGGTGCCAGTTTACGTAGTAATAACCCCTAGTAGTGGTGACAGTTTACGCAGTAATAATGCCTAAAATTGGTGCCAGTTTACTCAGTAATAACCCCTAGTAGTGCTGCCAGTTTACACAGTAATAATGCCTAAAATTGGTGCCAATTTACACAGTAATAATGCCTAAAATTAGTGCCAGTTTATGCAGTAATAAAGCCTAATATTGGTGCCAGTTTACACAGTAATAAAGCCTAATATTGGTGCCATTTTACTCAGCTAACTCCTAGTATTGGTGCCAGTTACGCAGTAGTATTGGTGCCAGTTTATGCAGCCCTGCGGTCCCCCACCCGAAACCACCTTGTCCCCATGTTGATGAGGACAAGGGCCCCTTCCCGACAACCCTGGCCGTTGGTTGTTGGGGTCTGCGGGCGGTGGCTTATCGGAATCCGGGAGCCCCCTTTAATAAGGGGACCCCCAGATCCCGGCCCCCCGCCTTATGTGAATGAGTATGGGGTACATCGTACCCCTACCCATTCACCTGGGGAAAAAAGTGTCAATAAAAAAACACACTAGACAGGTTTTTAAAGCAATTTATTAGGCAGCTCCGGGGGTCTTCTTCCGACTTCGGGGGTCTCTTCTGACTTCTCCGCTCTCACCGGCCTCTTCTCCTGGTGTCCTGGTACCAGCCATTCTGGTTGGGGACTACATGTCCCAGAATCCCTTGCAGCTGCCCCTTCTGCTTGTGAAGTCCTTGTGATTGGCTCCTCTGCTCCTGCCAATAAGGATGCAGGGGAGGGAGCAGATGGGCAGCCTGGCTGTGGCATCAGCTAGGAGAGGGAGAGGGGAGAAATCCCCTGCAGGAGATGACAGGCACACTCTCGCTTGTGAGAGCCAACTCTTGCCTGTGTCAGCTTGTCAGAGGCCGAGGAAGATGCGGGGCAGCGGACACCTGCTACAGAAAAAAAGGCCTGTTAATTGGGGGGGCACAGTATAATGTTGGGGGGGACACCTCTGCCCCCCCCCTGTGACACCACTGATTGTCTATAAAATGCAAAATACTTATGTAACAGCCTCCATGTTAACAAGAAAATTACACTCTGTAATTGTGGGCATCATAAAATCAATGCAGGAATTAGGAACATAACATTTTTATGGCTGGTTGTTTATTGCCTCTTTATCTGTGATTTATGGCTCAATAGCTCAACACATAAACTTGCTCAGTTTTATTATCACCTGAAGCCACAATATGGAGTACTCTGTAAAACATCATTAACATTTCAAATTTTAACACAAAATATTTAGCTACCATTAAAACATAAGTGCAGGACAGTAATGAATACCTGTTGAGGAGCAGAAATTAGTCTTTCCTGACGGCTCCATGTCAGAACAGCTGGGTATAGGCTCCGTCCCCCCCATGCCTCTAGAACTCATATAAATTTGAGCCCATCTACAGCCTCTGTGTTCTTCTTTTTTCCTCCTGTGCGCAAGACCTAGGTGTGCTGCTCTACCTGGCTGGTGTAAAGGGCTGGCCATCCATCTATGTGTGTGGATTAGGCTGGATGCAGTCCCTGGTGTCTCAGCTAAATGACCCATAATCCAGGGAGCCCCGCTGCTGGTCCTTGAGGCGGCTTTTATCATGGCTTACTGCCTTGTCTGCTGGGTCCATGTAAAGTGGGCAGCGGGTATTGTTGTGCCTTGCTCCCTGCAGCCACTATGCATAGCCTGGGCTCCTCCACAGGGAGTACTCTGCATAACAGGTGCACAAAGTAATACTTTGTTCACGCATGGCAATAACCTGTTGGTGGCTTCTCATGTTTGCTTTACTATTGTGCCAACCCCCTCAAAAGACCAGCATTTCCAGAGAAGGTAGAGGAGTCACTTGTGGATGACTACTGGAGCCAGCTATGACCTGTTGAGATATGGGATATCCTTTTAAATTTCTATGTGCCCTCCAGTTTTGCACTAAAAAAAAAGGAGGGGGAGCATGTTTATGATGTCTACAATTCCCTTGGTATGGGTACATTGCAGAATATTATTGTAATTCTGTTGCAAATTCCTACGTTTTTGTTGCTGTTCTGAACAAACTTTTTCATTATGTCCTGATTACTGTCAGGGCAAGGTTTGGCTCAGTAAACCACCTGGTGAATCAGGGCTGTAAATGAAGGCTTCAGTCTCCCTCTAGCAGTGGTTAACCCTTTAGGGTTTGTTACTAAGCAAACTATTTTACTGCATTTAATTATTTTTATGGGGTGTTTTTTTAAATAGCACGCAAAACCCTGTGGAAGGGTTATCTATTGGTAATTACCAGTCTCAGAGCAAACAGCCCTCTTCAGGCTCTTCAATAAAGAAGACATGGATGAACATGGCTGTATGAGTCTTGCTTTTATATGGTTATATGTTCTGGCAATGACCAGTCAGCCTTCCCAGGCAAATCAGCCTCCATGGAAATCTCCAAAGGGGAAGATGTGGAGGAACATGACTGTGTGAATCTTGCTTTGATTAAGCAACCAGAGATGAGGATGATGATACCTAAAATGTTGTCTTATTTATTAAACAAGTGGCCAATACACTCGAAGGAGTTATTTCCACTTACCTTGTGAAGGGGTTAAATTCTCTGGCAAGGTGCAGTCTCATAGCTTTCCCAAGCAAACATCCCCCTTCTGACTCTATAAGAGGAATACAGGGATGGGCATGACAGTATGTATCCCACTGGCTCAAGCAACCAGGGATAAGGATGACAGCTAATAGGATGTCACATTCAATAAACACATTTTCAACACACTCTAAAGGAGTGGTTTCTGCTCACCCTTTGAAAGGGTTATCTTCTCTGGCAATGAGAAACTGCCTAGGCATACCAGGTGAAACAGCCCATTTTCCAAATTTCCGGATGGACATGACTGCATAAATTCTGCTTTGTTCAAGCAACCAGGGATAAAGATGACGACACCTAACAGGTAGGGATGAGCTTCGTGTTCGAGTCGAACCCATGTTCGACTCGAACATCGTCTGTTCGCCCGTTCGCCGAATTGCGAACGATATGGGCCGTTCGCACCAAATTCGTGTGGTGCGTTATAGCCCATAATTCACTGCGGCATCGCAATGCATCGCTGGCTGATGATTGGCCAAGCATGCACTATGACCCGCATGCTTGGCCAATCACAGCGCCGTCTGAACAGAGAGCTGTAATTGGCCAAAGCCAAGGAGGCTTTGGCCAATTATGGCTCAGGGGATTTAGTACACGCCCCACACTATATAAGGCTGCCTGCATGGCGGCCCTGTGTAGTGTGTGTTCCGGCGTTCATTGAGAGAGAGAGAGAGACAGACAGTGACATTTGATTTGAGTTAGATAGATTAGGCAGAACAGTCAGTCAGTTTAGCTGAACTTACAGTGTATTGTGTATATATATGCATCCCAGGTGTTGCATATATATATATATACACTGTATTCAGTTTGGCTAGATCCGTTCCTGTTATCTTCCTACTGACAGACAGGCTTGTCTTGTTACAGTATTTACAGCTACCTGAAGAAAATTACTGGTGTTCTTTTGATCCTATTAGTACCACAGTCAGGCAGCTAGACTATTTACAGTTAGTGCAGTGCGTCCTGCTCACAGTGTTCAGCTAGATCCGTTCCTGTTATCTTCCTACTGACAGGCAGGTTTGTCTTGTTACAGTATATACAGCTACCTGAAGAAAATTACTGGTGTTCTTTTGATCCTATTAGTACCACAGTCAGGCAGCTAGACTATTTACAGTTAGTGCAGTGCATCCTGCTGACAGAGTTCAGCTAAACCTACAAGTTAGTGCGGTGCATCCTGCTCACAGTGTTCAGCTAAAACTACAAGTTAGTGGGGTGCGTCCTGCTCACAGTGTTCAGCTAAACCTACAAGTTAGTGAGGTGCGTCCTGCTCACAGTGTTCAGCTAAACCTACAAGTTAGTGGGGTGCGTCCTGCTCACAGTGTGCAGCTAAACCTACAATTTGGTGTAGTGAGACCTCTGCACAGTGTTCATCTAAAGCTACAAGTTAGTGCAGTGCGTCCTGCTCACAGTGTTCAGCTAGATCCGTTCCTGTTATCTTCTTACTGACAGGCAGGCTTGTCTTGTTACAGTATTTACAGCTACCTGAATAAAATTGCTGGTGTTCTTTTGATCCTATTAGTACCACAGTCAGGCAACTAGAGTATTTACAGTTAGTGCAGTGCGTCCTGCTCACAGTGTTCAGCTAAACCTACAAGTTGGTGTAGTGAGACCTCTGCACAGTGTTCATCTAAAGCTACAAGTTAGTGCAGTGCGTCCTGCTCACAGTGTTCAGCTAGATCCGTTCCTGTTATCTTCTTACTGACAGGCAGGCTTGTCTTGTTACAGTATTTACAGCTACCTGAATAAAATTGCTGGTGTTCTTTTGATCCTATTAGTACCACAGTCAGGCAACTAGACTATTTACAGTTAGTGCAGTGCGTCCTGCTCACAGTGTTCAGCTAAACCTACAAGTTGGTGTAGTGAGACCTCTGCACAGTGTTCATCTCAAGCTACAAGTTAGTGCAGTGCGTCCTGCTCACAGTGTTCAGCTAAAACTACAAGTTAGTGCTGTGCGTCCTGCTCACAGTGTTCAGCTAAAACTACAAGTTAGTGCTGTGCGTCCTGCTCACAGTGTTCAGCTAAACCTACAAGTTGGTGTAGTGAGACCTCTGCACAGTGTTCATCTAAAGCTACAAGTTAGTGCAGTGCGTCCTGCTCACAGTGTTCAGCTAAAACTACAAGTTAGTGTGGTGCGTCCACCTCACAGTGTTCAGCTAAACCTACAAGTTAGTTTTTTGCGAGCTCTGCACAGTGTTCAGCTAAAGCTACCTGTAGAAGGTTGGTGGTGTTCTCATACTACAGGCAGGCACTTGATTTTGCTAGCTGCAGTATCAGTACATATATATATATATATATATATATATATATATATATATATCTATATATATAGATATATATATATCCCAGCTTAGTGCAGCTACAGGCCATTAGTATGTCTGGAAGGCCAAGAAGGAGAGGCAGACAGTCACAAGCCAATAAGAGAGGGCAAGCAGGCTCTGTGTCTAGTGTTGGTCGTGGAGACGGTGCATCCTCATCAGCATGTGGCCGTGGGACACGCTTGGCCTTTTTTTCGACAGCTGGCCGCGTTGAGCCGCAACATGCGGAAGACTTGGCCGAGTGGATGACCAAGCCATCCTCATCCTCCTCATCCGCTCTCACCCATGCCCAGGGTACTTTGTCTGGCAAAGCAGCGGCCTCTTCCCTCGGCTCAATGTCATCAGTGACTCCTTCCCTAGCCCCACCATGTCCTCCTGAGGAGTCCCTCGAACTGTTTGACCACAGTGTTGAGTACATGCTCCAGGAGGATGCCCAGCGTTTGGAAGGCTCTGATGATGATACTGAGCTCGATAAAGGCAGTAACATGAGCACGGACAGAGGGGGTGCCCAAGAAGGACAGCAATCTGGCAGTCATGCTCCCCCTGCTGCAGCATACTGCCAGGTTTGCTCCAGTGATAAGGAGGGAGGGGATGATGAGGTCATTGACTCAACATGGGTGCCTGATAGGAGAGAGGAAGAGGAGGAGGAGGAGGTGGCACATCACCAACGAGGCAGGATGGCCAGGGGCCAGCCTAAGGGCAGCACATTGACTGCATCACACCCCAAAGCTCCACATGTGCAGGGCGCTGCAGTCTCTGCGCGTTATTCAAAACGTTCTTTGGTGTGGGCCTTTTTTGAGATGAGTGCATCAGATCGCATCGCTGCTATTTGCAACATATGTCTCAAGCGTATCTCGCGTGGCCAAAACATCTCCTGCTTGGGTACCACATGCTTGACCAGACATATGTTGACCTGCCATGCAGTTCGTTGGCAAGCGTATCTAAAAGACCCACACCAAAGAACAAAGAGGACCTCTCCTTGCACCTCATCAGCTGAGATCTCCAACCCCACTATACCTTCAGTCCTCTCTGAGACCTGCACTGAGAGGAATGAAGGTGTAGAATTAGGTGTGTCACAGCCAAGTACTTGTGGGCAATCTGCTTTTGGTACACCGACGTCAGATTGTACCAGGCAAATTTCCCTGCTCCAGCTGCTGCACCGCCGAAAGAAGTTTGCTCCCAAAATTGCTTGGCAAAATTGCTAGCACTTCAACTGCTGCCTTTTCAGTTGGTAGACTCTGCCCCCTTCCGTGAGTTTGTGGAATGTGCGATTCCTCAGTGGCAGGTACCCAAACACCACTTTTTCTCACGGAAGGCGATTCCGGCTCTCTACCGGCATGTGGAAGGCAATGTCCATGCCTCGCTGGACAGGGCGGTCAGCGGTAAGGTGCATATTACCGCTGACTCATGGTCCAGCAGGCATGGACAGGGACGTTACCTAAGTTTCACGGCGCATTGGGTGACTCTGCTGGCAGCTGGGAAGGATGCAGGACAAGGTGCAGTAGTGTTGGAGGTTGTTCCGCCACCACGCCTCCAAAATGCTAATGATTGTGACACACCTATCTCCTCCACCCCCTCCTCTTCTTCTTCCTCCATGGCCTCTTCCTGTGCTTTTTCCTCGGAACCAGCGGTGCTCCGTAGCCGTTCAAGGGGCTACGCAAGTACGCAGGCCAAAAGATGCCATGCGGTGCTTGAGCTGGTGTGCTTGGGGGACAGGAGCCACACTGGGGCAGAGGTTCTGTCAGCTCTGCAGGGGCAGGTTCAGAGGTGGTTGATGCCACGCCAACTTAAGGCATGAATGGTGGTTTGCGACAATGGCACCAACCTCCTCTCTGCCCTCCGACAGGGACAAATGACCCATGTGCCCTGTTTGGCTCACGTCCTTAACTTGGTGGTGCAGCGGTTCTTGGGCAGGTACCCGGGCTTACAGGATGTCCTGAGGCAGGCCAGGAAAGTTTGTGTGCATTTCCACTGGTCATATAATGCCAGTGCTCGGCTGACGGACCTCCAAAAGGAGTTTAACCTGCCCAATAACCGCCTAATCTGTGACATGCCCACCAAGTGGAACTCAACGTTGGCCATGCTGCAGCGGCTACACACGCAGCAGAGGGCCATCAATGAGTACCTGTGCGACTATGGCACCAGGACAGGGTCAGGGAAGCTTGTTTTTTTTTCCCACGCCAGTGGGCCATGATCAGGGATGCATGCACTGTCCTGTCACCATTTGAGGAGGCCACGAGGATGGTGAGCAGTGACAGTGCATGCATCAGTGACACTGTCCCCCTTGTCCACCTGTTGGAGCAAACGCTGCGTGGAATAATGAACAGGGCACTTGAGGCAGAACAGAGGCAGGAAGAGGAGGACTTCCTTAGCTCTCAAGGCCCCCTTTATCCAGACAGTGTTCCTGCATGCCCGCCGATCACACAGGAAGAGGAGGAGGAGGAGGAGGAGGAGGAAGAGGAGGAGGAAGATTGTGTCAGTATGGTGGTGAAGCCTGGCACTCAGCATCAGCAGCAGTCTTTAAGGGATCAGTCCCAAGAAACACATGGACTTGTACGTGGCTGGGAGGAGGTGGCTGCAGACCATGTTGTCCTTAGTGACCCAGAGGACTCCGGACCAAATGCCTCAGCAAACCTACGCTGCATGGCCTCCCTGATCCTGCAAAGCCTGCGTAAGGATCCTCGTATTCGTGGTATCAAGGAGAAGGACCAATACTGGCTGGCAACCCTCCTTGATCCACGTTACAAGGGTAAGGTTGCGGACCTTATCTTGCCATCGCAGAGGGAGCAGAGGATGAAACATCTTCGGGAGGCCTTGCAGAAAGGTCTGTGCAACGCGTTCCCAGAGACTGAGAGGGTACAAACTCCTGTTTCTGGACAATGTGTTGCTGAGGCTTCGCCAGCGTCTGTTTTACATGGTGCAGGAATACCTAGGGGCAAGATCTGACTTGGACACCTTTCCCACCGAAAATCCTCTGGGTTACTGGGTCTTGAGGATGGATCACTGGCCAGAGCTTGCACGGGATGCAATTGAGCTACTGGCCTGTCCTGCATCCAGCGTTCTTTCAGAACGCACATTCAGTACTGCTGGAGGCGTGGTAACCGATCACAGGGTGCGTCTGTCCACCGACTCAGTCGATCAACTGACCTTCATGAAAATGAATCAGTCTTGGATCACCACCAGCTACCAAACACCTGATGCTGATGTAACAGAATAATTTTTTTTGAAATCTCAGGTCCCTTCAAAGACTGCCTATGCTGATGCTGAGTGACTATCCCTGAGTAATTATCCTCTTCCTCCTCAATCATCACGCTGATAGCTTGTAAGAACATTTTTGGTTCTGGGCGCCACCACCAGTGCCTAAGGCCCAATTTTTCTGCCCCTGTTTAACAGGGGCGTGTAATTACAGTTTTTGATGCAATACTTTGCAGCAGGGCTCGTTCCTGCGTTCCAACTAGAGTGTCTGTGAGGGGTTGCAGTGTTGTGGCACCAGCACCAGTGCCTAAGGCCCAATTTTTCTGCCCCTGTTTAATTAACAGGGGCGTGTAATTACAATTTTTGATGCAATACTTTGCAGCAGGGCTCATTCCTGCGTTCCAACTAGAGTATCTGTGAGGGGTTGCAGTGTTGTGGCACCAGCACCAGTGCCTAAGGCCCAATTTTTCTGCCCTTGTTTAACAGGGGCGTGTAATTACAATTTTTGATGCAATACTTTGCAGCAGGGCTCGTTCCTCCGTTCCAACTAGAGTGTCTGTGAGGGGTTGCAGTGTTGTGGCACCAGCACCACCACCACCACCACCACCACCAAAGGCCCAATTTTTCTGCCCCTGTTCAACAGGGGCATGTAATTACAATTCTTGATCTAATATTTCACAGCAGGGCCCATTTCTGCACCCACCAAGAGCGAGTGAAGACTTACAGTGTTGTGGCACCAGCACCACCACCACCACCACCAAAGGTCCCGTTTTTCTGCCCCTGTTCAACAGGGGCATGTAATTACAATTCTTGATCTAATATTTCACAGCAGGGCCCTGTGAGGGCTTACAGTGTTGTGGCCACAACAACACCTAAGGCCCAAATTTCTGCTGAGTATATAGGGCAGGCCCTTACTTTCAAACATCTAACTTACAAACGACTCCTACTGTACTTGCAAACGGAAGGAGACAACAGGAAGTGAGATGAAATCTACCCCTAGGAAGGGAAATTCTCTCCTGTAAGAGTTAATATGGGAAAAACATTTCTCCTTTCCACTGATGCTTTCCAATCCTTGTTCCACAAAAAACCCCAATTTCTCAAAAAGCATTTGTCATTGGGACAAAAAGTGAGGTGAAATCTTCTAAAGAGGAGGAAAGACAGCAAAACAAATGTCACAGGGGTGATAACCCTTCCCTATGTTTTCCAAAAAGCTTAAAAAAGATTTTTTGGCTGGAGCTAAACACGTTAAAAATGTACCCGTTCACAATGACAAACAGATTCTACTTAACAACAAACCTACAGTCCCTGTCTTGTTTGCACCGCCTGTATACTGCTGTTCAGAGTATATAGGGCCTGGTGGCCCCACACCTTTCCTTATTTTAATTTGGGTGCGGGGTTCCCCTTAATATCCATACAAGACCCAAAGGGCCTGGTAATGGACTGGGGGGTACCCATGCCGTTTGTCTCACTGATTTTCATCCATATTGCCAGGACTGGACATTACATTAAACCCGCAAGCAGTTTTAAATGAGATTTTTTCCTTTAAAAATGACATTTGGTGCAGGGACTGTTCTAAACACGGGAAACACGCGCCACTTTACAGGCATACTATAGACACCCCCCAGGTACGATATTTAAAGGGATATTTCACTTTTTTTTTTTTACTGTAAGCATCATTAAAATCACTGCTCCCGAAAAAACGGCCGTTTTTAAAAGTTTTTTTTGCATTTATACATGTCTCCTGGGGTAGGACCCGGGTCCCCAAACCCTTTTTAGGACATTACCATGCAAATTAGCCTTTAAAATGAGCACTTTTGATTTTGAACGTTCGAGTCCCATAGACGTCAATGGGGTTCTAACGTTCGTGCGAACTTTCGGTCCGTTCGCAGGTTCTGGTGCGAACCGAACCGGGGGGTGTTCGGCTCATCCCTACTAACAGGTTGTTACATTCATTAAGCCTGTGGTCAATACACCCTAAAGGAGTGTTTCCACTCACCCTGTAAAAGGGTTACCAAGCAGTCTCCAAGCCTTCCCAGGCAAACAATCTGCTTCAGATTCTTCCAAAGAGAAGACAGACGAACATGACTGCAAGAATGTTGCCTTGTTCAAGCAACCATGGATAAAGATGACGACACCTAACCGGTTGTCACATTCAATAAGCATGTGGTGAATACACTCTAAAGGAGTAGTTTCTGCTCACTCTGTGAAGGGGTCATATATGGTGCCAATGAGTAGTCTCAGAACCACCTCAGGCAAATTAACCCTTGTCAGCTTCTTCCCAAGTAGAGGTGAATGAACATGTGATTCCTACTTTGTTCAGGCAGGTTGTGATTAAGATGATGGTTACCAAGTTGTCACATTTAAGCATATAGTCAGGACACTCTAAACGAATTGCTGAATTCATCTTCTGCAAGGGCCATCTATTCTGGCAATGTCCAGTCTTCTATTCAGGGCCTTCTCAAGCCAATCAATCCTCCTCCTAAAGACGACCTTTGTCCAGATTGGTAAAGTGGGTGAAATGCCTTTAAATAGAAGTGAAGCTTTGGAAGTTTTTTAAGTACCTCCAGAGGACAGCTTGACTATTCCCTTATGTTGGGAGAATCAAGTGCTTGTTCTACAAGATTGGAGTATGTTGTCACATCAGGATGTCAAAGTTATGCCCTTTTGAACTGAAATATGTCCAGGGGTTGGGATCACCCCTCTGGTCAGTGTGTGTCCCCTGTGGGATTGGCCATATACATGATCTTACCATCAGACGATGCTGTGGCCTTCAAGGACAAATGCTATCACTGCAGTTTTTTTTGATTGTTGAAGGTCAAGCCTAAATTTAATAGTGGTCAGTTTGGCTTCCTGCCTCAAGATGAATGTCTGCTGAGTTAAAGGAGACAGAAAAACTAAAGAGTCACTTTCCATGCTTACTCTCACCCCAGAGAGGTTAACTTCTGCATTCCTGGCTGGATGTCCAGAGAAAACTGGGAGGCCAAAGCATAAACCAAGAAGACGGTAAAGAGTTCCATGTCAGGATGCTTTCTGTTATTTTGGGATTATGTCACCCATACATGCCTTAGGGGCACTATGTGGCTCCTCTGTGGACATAGGTATGGCTTTGGTGATTGACACATGGTCCCTTAAGGCAAGCATTTTAGACCATATTTGGAGATCTTTCATCCTTCACGTCTCAGATTGAGCCATAGAAATCACCTCGCTCCAGCACCTCAGGTAGGCTCAGTTTAACTCTCACTCCCATTCAAGTCAGATTTCTGGACCAGTGGCCTAAACTTGTGGTTGAAGAAACTAAATTGTCTGTAATGCTATTCCCTTCTGATGACCTAGTGACTGGTGGTGCAGTCAGACACCAGCAAAGTAGCAGGGGAGCCCTACTTTAAGAGCAATGGGCTCAGGGCCAATGGTCTTTTTCAAGGGTTCAAGATGGTGTCCAACATCCTGGAGTTGAGAGCAGCATTTCAGGCTCTTAGCCTTCAGTCACCTCGTCCGGGGTAAGCCTGTCCTGGTAAAGTTGGACAGTGCAACAACTGTGGCCTACATCTGGAAAAAAGGCTCAGTCTCTCCCTTCTGAAGGAGGTTCCTCTAATTCTAGAATCTGCCCAAGTCAATCTTCTGCAGCTATCTGCGGCCTACATGCCTGGTCAGAAGAATCTTCAGGCAAACTATTTGTCCAGGACCAGTCTGGACGACAATGAATGGTCCAGACTACTGCGAGACTTTTGAGAACTAACAGAGCTTGGTATTTTTCTTCCAGAGGTAGACCGCTCACATCCCCAGTCAACACCAAGTTGCTGAAGCTCCATTCCAGGGCCCAGAATCCACAAGCAATCGGGGTGGAGGTTTTGACCGCAGAGTGGATCTTCAAGACAGCTTATGCCTTTCTGCTGCTCCCTCTGATTCTCAGCTTCCAGCTGAGGCTGTGATGGGGGAAGGTGACAGTTCTGGCGATGATCTCAGAATGGCTGAAGGGGCCTTGGTACCCTCTGCTCAACCTTATGAGTGTCAAGGATTGACTCCCTCTGTCTGTAAGATCAAATCTTCTCCAAAGTCCCATTCATCCAGGATCCAATAGGCTCAGCCTGATGACCTGGGTCTGGAGAGGCAGAGGCTAATGGATTTTGAATGCTCTGTGAAGATTGTGAACACTTTTACGAAAACAAGTAAGGACAGCGTTAACCGTGCCTATAGTAGAATATGGCATACATTCCCAGTATTATTGCTGATCAAGATTTTACGCTGGACTCTTTAGAAGTCTGTTCTGAAATGCCTGCAGGCGTGGCTTGATTTAGGTCTATGCGTAAGTATGCTATAGGCACACATTTCGGCTATCGCTGCCTTCACCGGCATAAAGTGGGCATCCAACACTTAATTATACTGTTTTTCAAGATGCAATTTGGTTGAAATCTCAAATTGTTTCTGAATCTCATCAGCTGCCAGCCCGCCATGTCATGTGGTGGTGAGGGCAGCTCTGTTCAGAGAGAGCGACCGGCGTGCAGCTGATCGATACAGCCGGCTCCCTGCTCTGTGTTTGCTGACAGCCTGGCACAGAATGCTCTCTGCTGAGGGAAACTTGTCAAAGGATTATAATGCTTGCATCTGCTCATTCTTGTGAGTGTATTGATTATATTATTTTAATTTCAAATACAATAAAAGGTTTTGCACTTCTTCACTTTTGTGTTTTTACTGCCTGCTGCAAGCACAGTTGCTCCAGAGCTTAGTAAATGAGCAGAAGCTCTGCTGACTTCCATCATCCAATCATGTGCAAGCAAAAATGCTGTGTTTTAAATTTTCCTTGCATGTGATTAGGTACTCTTTGCAAAGTGAAGCTTTACCTCATTTACTAAGCCCAGGAGCAACTGCACTTTCCAAACTGCAGTCTATTTGCCTTTAGTAAATCAACCCCTTAGTGCCGTAAAAAGCCTTAAATTAGCTCCAGAACCGGTGTAATAGATATGTGTTCCATTTTAAAGGGATGAGGTGGCAATCATAGCAGGTCCATGATACCCTGCTGTCACAGTATGTTCTCAGTTTTCTGGGTTGAATAACGTTGGGCATCACTAAACTCTAAAGATGGGGACATCTAGTGGTGACATTGAATTAATGTAGGGCATAGCACTGTAAAGGAGGTACTGACTGCAGCCAGAGCTACTTTTTTGTTTGTTTGTTTTGCACTGCTGAGGGACTATTACAAATGCCCAGAGTTATGTTGGCCATATGTTAAAGCGGTATTAAACTTAAAGCCAAAAATGCATTATATTGCAGCTTACAAACCATTAGATGTGGTGGCTGCATCAGTTATCATTTCTTTGTATTTTTCCCCTCTGTTTTCAGTTTTCACTTGGTGATCTGTCCAGTAACATACCCCCTGTATTAGAATGCCTCCACTCTTGATGAATGAGCACAGAGGGTACAGCAGACAACAGCATTTTCAGACTTGGGGGGGGGGGTGTAAAATTTATTAGCAGATATAAATACACAAACAAACTTCAGCTCACGCTGAACAATCAGCTACAAGAAACATTTTTTTCCCCTTTTAGGATAAAGATTTTAAAATAAATAAATGCCGATCATTTTAAGCACCCCTGCCAGTGTTAAATGGTTTGTCTTATCAAGTTAAACTGATACATTCTGCTGGAAAGCTTTTGCTTTTGAAAAACAACAGGCTTGCTGCATGGATCACCAGATAAAAATAATAAATAGAAAGTCCTAAAAAGAAAACTAACGGAGCCATCACATCTAAGAATTGGTAAGCTACAATATAATAAATGTTGAACAAAATACAATTACTATATTCCCCCATCCACATACTCAATGTGGATGGGAGAATCCTTCCCACTGAGCTTTTGCGTTCTGAAGGTGGGGAGAGTTCCTTTCCATCAGTACCCACTGATCAGTGCCGCTGGCTATAGCCAGCGGCACTGATCGTTTGGGAAAAACCTGACAGGCTGGTTGTACGGAAGTTGGTAGATTGCCTTCTGTAGAACCAGGCTGCCCACACATTGATTGAAATTTAACATGTCCCTGATGAACCGACTGCATTTCTATCTCTGTATGGCTGGCCTTAGGCTTTAAAGTACACCTGTTATGTGTAAAATATGCCACCTCTGCCCTTTCCTTCTGAAATTACTAATTTCCTGGTTGTCATTCTAAAACTTTGACTTCAACAATTTCTGGGTCACTGGCCTGGAATAAGTGTAGAGATAAACAATTAAGACTTTGTTTAAATTGTCTTGCCAAAATGTCACAATTTTTGGTGTGGAAGGGGTTGTTACTGTTACTGACAACTGTCACTTTTTGTCAGCAGCCACAAAATTGCTAGTGGGACATGTACATTTCTGGCAGCTGGTAGGTGGGTGGGGGCAGGTGGTAGGTGAGAGCTGGCAGGTAAGAGGAAGTAGCAAGGGGCTGGTCTGTGTGAGAAATTGGGACACACATAGAGTATAGCATAGAATAGAAAGACTCCTGTATAAGCACAAGTATTTACATGATTTCATCTTTTGAAACCATCTCATAGATAGTTGTATTGGATGATACCTGAACAAAGATGGTCAACCACTGAGCTCTGTTAGAGGTGAAAAATTCTTGCGATTATTACAGTACACAACACTTTTGCAAGTCCTTTTAAAACAAGGCCTTTTGCTAGGTTTACTTAAATATCCTGATACTGATGTAATGACTGTGGCTCATTCCCAAATAAAATATGAGGAAGCTTTATTCATGATTATCAAGAATTGTTTCCCTAAATTTCCACTAATTAAAGGTTGTTTTGGGGTTAGCTATTTACTTCATTAAACTGTGCTTGTAAAATCTGGTGACTAATGTTATGTTCAGCCATTATTATGCCAGGCAAAAACCTTTGCAATAAAATTACTGAACAAGCCTAACAATTTAATTACAGTTGTGTGTCGTCTAGGCATGCAAGATGAGCTTAAAATGTGTCTCAGCTAGATACATTCTACAAGACAAATTTGGAAAAAATGCTAAGGCAAGAAAAGAAAAAACTGTTAGACAACTTTAGGAAATATTGTGAGGCTCTGATCTCTGTCAAAAAAACACACATGCATTTGTTTTTTAGCTGTATATTCCTTTTGTAAAGTAGCGCATCTTTCCCATGTTTAGATCAGTACCGCAGCAAAATGACATTTCTAAAGGAAAAAATGTCATTTAAAACTACTTGCGGCTGTAATATATTGTCGGGTCCCAGCAATATACATAAAAAATTATTGAAAAATATGGCGTGAGGTCCCTCCCCTCAGTCCATTACCAGGCCAAAAAATTGCATGGGGGTCCCCCCAAAATCCATACCAGGCCCTTCAGGTCTGGTATGAATATTAAGAGGGAACACTGCGCCAAAATGTAAAAAAAAAATGGCATGGGGATCCCTGCCCCAAAATCCATACCAGGCCCTTCAGGTCTGGTATGGATTTTAAGGGGAATACCGAGCCAATTAAAAAAAAAAATGGCGTGGGGGTACCCCCCAGAATCCATACCAGAGCCTTATCCAAGCACGCAACCTGGCAGGCCACAGGAAAAAGGGGGGAACGAGAGAGTGCCCCCCTCCTGAACCGTACCAGGCCACATGCCCTCAACATTGGGAGGGTGCTTTGGGGTAGCCCCCCAAAGCACCTTGTCCTAATGTTGATGTGGAGAAGGGCCTCATCCCCACAACCCTTGCCCAGTGGTTGTGGGGGTATGCAGGCGGGGGGCTTATCTGAATCTAAAAAAATAAAAAAATGTCCAGCAACGATCACAGTGCAGATGACCCGAGGAAAAAAATAGCAAACAGAAAAACTCTGCCTCGATGGAAGGCTCCAGCCAACTGCAGCCTTTTTGCTTTGACAGCTGTTATATAGCTGAGGGCAGGGCCACTCGATGACATAAACGGGTGAACCCACCCCCTTCTGATGTCATGTGATCGAAGATGGATGAACATTCCTGTTTTTTGATTTTTTTTTTTTTAATAAAGGACTTGTCCTAAACTGTCTCCTATCATTTTTACTTTTTGCCAATTTTTCGGGTGAATGTGTAGCCAATACCCTTTCACATGGGGGGGCAGGATCTGGGGGTCCCCTTGTTAAAGGAGGCTTCCAGAGTCCAATAAGCCCCCTACCCACAGACTCCCACAACCACCGGGCAAGGGTTGTGGGGAAGAGGCCCTTGTCCCCATCAACATGGGGACAAGGTGTTTTGGGGGGACCCCAAAACACCCTTCCATATTGAGGGCATTTGGCCTGGTACAGTCCAGGAGGGGAGGCACTCTCTCGCCCCCCTCTTCCTGCAGCCTGCCAGGTTGCGTGTTCGGATAAGGGTCTGGTATGGATTTTGGGGGGACCCCCACACCATTTGTTTATTTTAGCGCGGGGTTCCCCTTAAAATCCATATCAGACCTGAAGGGCATGGTAATGGACTGGGGGGGAACCCATGCCGTTTTTTTTCAATGATTTTTATCTATATTGCCAGGATCCGGCAATACATGATAGCCGCAAGCAGTTTCAAATAACATTTTTTCCTTTAAAAATGTCATTTTGTTGCACTCATTCATTAATCTATGTACGGCCGCTATGTAAGCAGCCTAACATAGTATGGGGCGGGGACTCCCTGAGCCATAATTGGCCGAAGGCACCCTGCCTTTGGCCAATCATGGCTCTCACAGCAGAGTGCGCTGACCTGCATGCTTTGGCCAATCAGCAGCTGTCAATGCATTGCGATCTCGCAGTGCATTGGCAGTCTCGCCGTTCATTATGGGGAATTCCGCAGGCGCTCAAATTTCCCACAAACGCCTCATAATGTTCTAAATTCGGCGACTGGGCGAATACTTGATTTTCGACTTGAACTTTCATTTGAGTTGAACACCGGGCTAATCCCTACTTATATAATGATGTGTAATAAAATGATAGGTAATGTAACCCCCAGGGGATGGGTCTATGACGACCTAAGCTCATTTCACACAAATTCCTTAGCTCACCCAGTGGCAATTACAAAGGAGAATGATTGGAAAAAGGTTTTTGGGATTCTTTAGGTGCTTTACATCAAACGACACTGAATTCAATAAAAGTCCTCATTTATTTAAACATCATAAACATATTTGAGCTCCAATAAAAGCATTTACACTTAGGGTTCAAAGATCCTGCTTTACATGCCTATATTCTGATAGCAAAATCAAACATGTTTCACCCACTGGGCTTCTTCAGGGGTTATTTTGTCCGCTATTGGTTCTATCAAGCAAACATATAATGTAAGTATATGTATAAGAAGAGAAAAAGAAACAAAAACATTATATTCAATGATGTTTTATTCACGTGCTTACCCCATACTAATTATTATATTACTTGAGCAAATTAGTTGGATAGTTCAAAGTAAGTTTTCAACAAATTTGTTCAAGTAATACATTCATTAGTATGGGGTAAGCATGTGAATGAAACATCAATGAATATAATGTTCTTTGTTTCTTTTTCTCTTCTGGTACATGTACTTACATTATGTTTGCTTGATAGAACGTTATATCTATTAGCGGACAAAATATCCCCCGAAGAAGCCCAGCGGGCGAAACATGTTGGGATTTTGCCATAAAAATACAGATATGTAAAGCAGGATCTAAGTGATATGAACCCTAAGTGTAAATGCTTTTATTGGAGCTCAAATATTATTCTTTAAAAGCCCCTGCCACATTTGCTATTGGGGAATTATCCCTTAAATTCCTGCTCCAGATGTAACAGGAAGTTAGAGGAAATCACCCAAAATTAGGGTAATTTCCTTCTTATAAAGTTGTTCTCAGAACAGGTGTCACCTTAGGAAGATTGCACCTCTTGTGGATATCTGTTACATTTTAGTCTTTCTTATCACAATCTTTCTCTGTGAATCTCCCCAATGAGGACACAGACAGGAACCAAAACTTCATAAATGGTCTAAACCTTTCACACTCTTTGCAAAAGTAAAAATAAGGTTTGACCTAGTGATACACTTTTTTTTTTTTTTAGCTGGAGTTCTTCTTTAAAGCACATGGAAATGTAAAAATCCACCCTTACAGTGGGGTCCCCTGGCACTGCAGGGGAAAATGCTCTTTATGTCTAGCGGATTTTAGTACAGGCTTTATCACTCCAGTTGGCTCCAGTGCTCTCCTTCTTCAATTTTGGTCTATAGGTGAAGTCATCATGTAGAAGAAAGGGACATAAATTCTATATTGTAAGTTTAGGAGGCTGTAGTGCAACAGTTGCTGGTTACAGCTGCCATAGCAGGCTGTAGGGGCTCCTGCTGGAGCAAGGAGTAGGGTAAATACGTTCTCCCTAATCCTTTGTCCCTAATATAAATGATCAATTAACCCTTGCAGTGAGCAGGAGGGTCCCAGTGCAAGGGTGGGTTTTTTTCTCACTTTCATTGAATTGGGCTTTTTTTTTTTGCACTACTATATTACAATACTGCTCATTGTGGTTTAGAATTATACGAGGGATTTACAATATCAATCCTCAACTAAAACAATATCAGTTTCTCAAAACAGCTATGCAATCAAGTTCTAGGAAACCTGGTAGCTAAGAGGGTGTGTTTCTCTGTACTCTTAAATGTTTTGGGAGTCAGCCATTCTGAATGTTTTCCAGATCATGCAGAACGTGTGGAATGTATGTAAATGAGTTGCTCCATTAGAACCTAGCTTTGGAAGTGCATGGAAAGTTGTCTCTGAAGATATAGATTAGAGATTCCTGGAATGAATATTGGTAAAGGAACAAAGAAATCCTACTTATTCGTTTTCAAACGTATACTTGCAGAGTATTGCCAGCAATAGTCACCATAGCTAACAGAGATCCAGACACAAATGACTTAGTAAGAGGTCACCTCCACCCAAAAACATCATACTTCTCTTTCTGTGGGGTGATTAGTTATCCCCACAGGAATTCCTAGTTTTGGCCATTTATTGCTGGCATGAAAATGCCATATGATGTTGCCATGCTCCTCTGATTGTTTCTTCCTAATACAAAGTGTCTTTATCCTTTATGTAACTAACAGGGATCCAAGATGTGTCCAGTCCAAGGTGGTGGGTATGGAATAGGTTGCAAGTCAGCTTATAGTCTGTGGCTCTTGTATTGCCCCACCAATTAGAGCTGGAAGTCATTCAAGACCAAATCATAAAGAAGAATGGTAGCCAAACACAGGCTAGATATTGGGCCAGATGTAAGACAAGGGTAGTTAAAGTAAACCCTAATATTGAGCTTCTGTTATCTGCTCCCTTTTGGCCTGTCGTACTGTACTGTTGAAAGCCTTTTGTTATTTATGTTCTAAATTGCATTTTTTAAAACAATCTACTGAGCTGGCCAGAACTAATTCTTAAGGGAGTATATTCTACATTTTCACAGCTCTTAGTGTGAAGTAGCCTTTCCGTTTTTGGAAATTAAATCTCCTTTCCTCCAGACGTAAAGGGTGCCCCCTTGTTCTCTGTGATGACCTTAAGGTAAATAACCCAACACTGAGTTCAGTATTTGAACCACTTATGTATTTATTCATGTTGATCATATCCCCCCTTAATCTCCTCTTTTCAAGAGAAAATACAGTTAGTTCAGCTAATCGTTTCTTATAGCTGAGCTCCTCCATGACTGTTCTGCCTCCAGCAAGATATTAATTAAAAAAGAAGTATTTTTTTTTGTGCAGAATCACACTTACCTAGGTGGATGCAGAATCAGTCCGCTGCTGCATCTGTCCCCCCGATTACTCTTACTGAGAACTGAGCGATCAAACAGTTTGCTTGGTTCTCAGGGCTCCCCGACAAAAGAGCTGGTGACTGTCAGTCACCGCTGTCTGCTCTGCCCCCCCCTCCTTGTTCTCTGGAGTGCTGAGCTGTGGAGGGGGCGGCTCGCTGAGAGTCTGAGCTGCGTGTCGGTCCAGGCATGTGGGCAGATCGCTACTTCATGGTTGCAATTTTGGACGCCTATGGAGAACCTCTGTACGCATCGTAAACCGGCGTTCGCATCGTGAACCGGCGAACAGGCATACGCGCGTACGAATGGTGTGACAAATGCTGGTGCCAACTGGCCTATTTAAACCTGCTGCTGAGAGCATAACGCTGAAGGATTATCGTCAGCTCTCCTGTGTTCCCTGTCCCTCTGTATCCCTGATTCTTGGACTTCCTGTTACCGATCCCAGCTTGCCTTGACCCTGCTTCCTGATATCCTGGTTTGACTTGTGGCTTGTACTTTTGTCTCTGCTCCTGCTTGCTTCCAGTGTTTGCCTCTTCTGTCTCCCGTGTATGACCCTGGCTTTTTCCAGTTCCTGCTGTTTGACTGATCCACCATATGTGACCTTTGGCCTCCTCTCTATCAAGCACCTCAGCACACCTGCTCTTCAAGCGCTTCCAGTCTGCTACAGCCATCTCCTGGTGATCAGCAGTCTTACTACAGCAGCATCTGGCAAACCATGCTTCTTTAGGCACCTCACTCCCTGTATCATCTCTAGGGGTGCGTTGCACTTAGTTGCAAGGGGAGCCCTCTCAGCACCTCAGCCTCCAAACCGGTACGTGACACAGCCCCATGGACTTTACAATGCACCGACAGCACTAGTGAGCATGGTGGGGAGGAGGAACACACAGCTACAACTACACCAGAGATCACCTCACAATGCACAGAGGTCTGCAAAGGAATCATAAGTAGCAGATCCTGCTCCAAAATCTGTCTAGTCAGAGTTTACCCAAAGTCTTTAGCCAGCTCAACCTTCTTTGACATATTCATTATTAAAGGTTCCAACATTTCCTACTCCTTAAGAACGTGTGACAGAATAGTTGAGATGGAGGGGTGGAGAGCATCTGGCTACCTAGTTTAATCTATTGATGGACAAAACTTCCTGTCCTTACCAACTCTTATTGAATGCAGTCAGATCCTTAATCACAGATTTAAAATTCACACACCATACGCAGAAGCTCATCACCCACATTTAAAACTCTTAGCACACTTGATACCACTCCTTGGGAGAGATATCTTGCAAGTCCATAAAGTGAGAGCTCAGGTGAATGGTCCCCACAATGCTCCCTATGCCCAGAAGTTAGACCTAGGATGGGTCATTATAGGAATTGTTTGTCTGGGAAACATGCACAAACCTATCTCTGTTAACAGTATGCTTACAAGTACATTAGAGAACAGACGCCCCTCCCTTTTCCAGCCATGCCACAACCACTTCCTCATAAAGGAATTGCCATACACTACTCACTTGCCTTGTCCCTTCATAGTCCCCTATAGTGACAACCTTGCCTGTGACAGTGACTAAGACCATTTAGGGTGCAGTGTCTTACAAAGAACAAAAGAGGACAATCATGTGGCAATGTCTATTGAGGACAAATTCCTCACTGATTGGTGACTTCACATGGGGTGGTGCAGGCAGACGGCAGTTAGCCTTCATCGCAACCAGAGTTTTTTTAAATCTTTTTTCAGGTCTGGCGGTGGCGTTGGCGTTGTGATTGACGATGGATCTACATCAGGGGACATTTTTATTTTAATTTTAATAAAGGAATTGTCAAAAACTGTATGTTTTTATTTCTTGTTTACACTTTTACACTTTTTTGGTGAATATGTAAGGGTACCATTTACCCCATTTTCCTTTAGTACCATGTACTCCATACTCATTCATATAGGGGCAGGGGCTGAGATCTGGGGGCCCCCTTGTTAAAGACCCCCACAACCACAGCCCAGGGTTGGCAGGAAGAGGCCCTTATTACCATCAACATAGAGACAAGGTGCTTTGGGGTGGAAGGGCAGAGCCCCTCCCACCCCAAAGAACCCCCATGTTGAGGGTATTGCTCAACATGGCTTGTCCCCCCCTTTCATAACCTGCCAGACTGCATACTCAGATAAGGGTCTGGTATGGATTTTGGGAACTTTGGGGACCTCACGCCGTTTTTTGTTTTTGTTTTTTTTGGTGTGGGGTTCCCCTTAACATCCATTCCAGACCCAAAGGGCCTGGTATGGATTGGGGGGACCCCCATGCCATTTTTCTTAACATTTTTGTATTGCCAGCAATGGTATTGTATTGCTGGGAATTTCTTTTTTTCTTTATATATGTCCGTTTTGCTGCAGCAGGTTCTCTACATGGTACACATGTGCCACTTTACAGGTAGACTAAGTGGACTCCCCAGGCACTATATTTAAAGGATTTTTTTGTTTTTATTGTTTCACTTTAAGCATCATTAAAATCACTGCTCCTGTAAAAACAATCTTTTTTTAAAAAAAATTGCATTGATACATGACCCCCAGGGCAGTACCCCCATACCCTTTGTATTGTAAATAACTTGCATATAAGCCTTCAGAATGGGGACTTTTGATTTTTCAAGTTCTGGTCCCATAGCCTTTAATAGATTTTGCGGTTCGGGTCCGAATTTTTGACATGTTCAGGAGCTCTGGTGCGAACCAAACAGTGGGGTGTTTGGCCCAACTCTAATGATTTGTACAAGGGCAAAATAATCTCTCTCTCTCTCTCTGGAGTCTATACAAGAAAGTAGTAGCTTTAAAAACTGCAGCTTGGCATTGCATGCTATTATTAAAGAGGAAGTAAACTTCCATCTTTAAATTTTACCTATAGGTAGTGTAAATATCTCCTAAACGTGCACTGTTTAGGAGATATTTACTGTAAATGCAGCCAGTGAAATCACTGGCACATGTTCTCTGAAGGAATAGCCACCCTTGCCATTTCTTTAGAGCCCTGTGCCGTGACCAGCAGTTCCCACGCGCATGGGAGTGACGTCATCACGGCTATGGCCAGTCACATAGCCAGTGTCCGCGAATCCCAGAAGCAATACAGGTGAAGATGGAAGCTGTCTCCTGAGATGACATTGCATTGCTGGAAGGCTTCATTTTGGGATAAGTGTCACATAATGTGCTAGTATGTGATGCATACTAGCACAATATGCCTTTGCCTTGCAGGTAAGAAAAGAAAAAAAACTGCAGGGGTTTACAACCCCTTTAAGTCTATGATCTACCAGAACACCTAGATACTTTTTCACAACTGACTTCCCTACTCGTTCTCCTCCTAGTGTGTATGATACATGTATGTTTTTAGCCCCCAAGTGCATAACTTTATATTTATCAACATGAACTACTTGCCGACCAGCCGCTGTCATTATACTGCGGCAGGTCAGCTTGTTTCCACGAATCGCCATAGCTGTATGTCTGTCCGTTCTACACCTATAGCAGGCGCGCGTGCGCACCCGCTGCACGACGGGGGAGCTGATGTGTGAGGCCTGCGGCCACGATGTCTGCCGGCCACTAACGATCGCTCCACAGAGAGCCAGAACGGGGATCTGTCAATGTAAATAAACAGATCGCCGCTCTGACACGGGAGTAGAGAGAGAGATCGTCTGTTCCTAGTGATCAGGGACAGCGACCTCTCTCCTCCTCCAGTCAGTCCCCTCCGCACACAGTTAGAAACACCTCCAAGGGAACACATTTAACACTGTATAAATATCACTGGTCCCAAAAAAGTGTCACAAGTGTCCAATCTGTCTGCTGCAATGTAGCAGTCCTGGTAAAAATCACTGATCACAGCCATTACTAGTAAAAAAAAAAAATTCCAAAAAAAATGCCATAAATCTATTCCAAATTTTGTAGACGCAATAACTTTTGTGCAAACTAATCAATATATGCTTATTGCGATTTTTTCTTTTTTACCAAAAATATGTAGAAGAATACATATTGGCCTAAACTGATGAAGACATTTTTTTTTGGATATTTATTATAGCAAAAAAGTAAAAAATATTGTTTTTTTTTTCAAAATTGCCGGCCTTTTTTTGTTTACAATGCAAAAAATAAAAAACACAGAGGTGATCAAATACCACCAAAAAAAAAGTTCTATTTGTGGGAAAAAAAGGACGTCAATTTTGTTTGGTTATAGAGTCGCACGACCGCGCATGTCAATTAAAAAGACACAAAAAATGGCCTGGTCATTAAGGGGGAAAATCTTCCGGTCCTTAAGTGGTTAAACATAATTTGGCACACTGCTGCTACCTTTATTGAGGTTGGCCTGTAAGTTGGAGACATCCTGTAAGGACATAATTTCATTACATAGCTTAGTGTTATCCGAAAAGACTGAAATGGTCCTTTTACCCTATATCATTTGTAAATATATCTTTCAGCCAGTTTTCTATCTATTTACAAACTGAATATTCTAAGCCTGCAGACTTTAATTTACTTTAATTTATTAGCCACAGGTGGAGAATTTTGTCAGACTCTTGGGCAAAATCCAAGTATACTATGCTGCTAGCCACGCTTTTGTCTAAGTTTATACTTACTTCCTCAAAAAAAAAAAAAGTCTGACAGCTTCTGTCTTTCATAAATCCATGCTCTCGATTGCTTAAAATATTATTTTCTAGCAAAAACGTCTCTATCTTGCTGACTACAGAAGTTAAACTAATCGGTCTGTAGTTACTTGGTGAATACTTTGATCCCTATGTAAATATGGGCACCACATTGGCCATATGTCAATCCAGGTGTACCATGCCAGTAATTAAAGAGTCTCTGACAATTAGAAACAATGGCTTAGATATTAGACATGTGCATGATGATAACATTTTTTTTCATTTTGTTTTGTTTCAAATCTAGTTATTTTGTTTAGTTAAATTCAGTTAATTAGTTCAATTCATATTCGTTATTCGGAATTCGAATTCGGAATTTGTATTCCGAATTTTTCTAATTTTCTTTGCGCTTTTCGATTTTTTTTTTCGATTCAAAGCCCTCGAATCGATAAATTTTTAATTGACCTAATTGAAAACTTTATATTTTGTTTTTATTAGAATGTGAACAAACAAAAGAAAAATCTTCATCAAATGATTACAATGACTCGTAGGTTTGCACAACTGCAAACCCACTAAGACATGGCCGCCCACCTAAACTGACAGGCCAGGCAAGGAGAGCTTTAATCAGAGAGGCGGTCAAGAGGCCCATGGTAACTCTGGAGGAGCTGCAGAGATCCACAGTTCAGGTGGGAGAATCTGTGCACAGGACAACTATTAGTCATGCACTCCACAAATTTGGGCTTTATGGAAGAGTGGCAAGAAAAAAGCCATTGTTAAAAGAAAGCCATAAAACGTCTTGTTTGCGAGAAGCCATGTGGGGTACACAGCAAACATGTGAAGAAGGTGCTCTGTCAGATGAGACCACAATTTAACTTTTTGGCCTAAAAGCAAAACACTATGTGTGGTGGAAAACTAACACTGCACATCACACTGAACACACCATCCCCACCATGAAACATGGTGGTGGCAGTATCATGTTGTGGGGATGCTTTTCTTCAACAGGGACAGGGAAGTTGGTCAGAGTTGATGGGAAGATGAATGGAGCCAAATACAGTGTAATCTTTCCGACACTCCGACAACAAAATCCATGGATTTTTTCCGACGGATGTTGGCTCAAACTTGTTTTGCATACACACGGTCGCACAAAATTGTCGGAAAATGTGATCATTCTGAACGCGATGACGTAAAACATGTCCGTCGGGACTATAAACGGGGCAGTAGCCAATAGCTTTCGTCTCTTAATATATTCTGAGCATGCGTGGCACTTTGTGCGTCGGATTTGTGTACACACGATCGTAATTTAACCGATCGGATTTTGTTGTAGGAAAATTTCAAACTTTGTGTGTCGGAAATTCCGATGGAAAAAGTCCGATGGAGCCCACACACGATCGGAATTTCCGACAACACAATCCGATTGCACGTGTGTACAGGGCATTAGAGTGTGCAGAAGACTTGAGACTGAGGTAAAGGTTTTTTGGTTGTAACATGACAAAATGTGGAAAATTTCAAGGGGTATGGATGCTTTTCAATGCATTGTATATACCATAGCTTGTAGACTCTTTCACACAGACTAAATATACACTTATTTGAGTTATTTTTCCTACTGAGTTATGTTTACTAAAAAAATGTAGCAGAATGCATTTTGGTCCAAATTTACGAAGAATGATAGCTTATTTGCAAAATTTTACAAAAACAGAAACTAAGAAAAATGTGTTATTTTTCAACATTTTCAGTATTTTTATTATTCATTTATATAGCAAAAAAAACAAAAAAACAATGGGGATTAAATACCACCAAAAGAAAGCTCTATAAAATATATATCTTCATTTGGGTAGTGTTGCATGACTGCATAATTGTCATTCAAAGTGTGGCAGAGCTAAAACTTTAAAATGGCCTTGGCAGGAAGGGGGTGAAAGTATTTGGTATAGAGGTGTTTAAAACAATTCAGGTTTCCATAGCCAAATCTTAATAATCGTCACAATAGATATCAGACTGAGAGAGGGAGGATTCACAATGTGAGTCAGTCAGTGCTCTGATGCATTGCCATGTGCTGTCCATGTAATACAGTAACTTACTTATAGCGAAGATGAGGAAAATGATGATATCATCATTATGGTACGCTCGTCCTTTCTGATTAGCAGTCTGGGGGCAGGAAGGTGACCAAGCAGTGCTGCTTACTTAAAATACTAAAAGGTGACTGTCACTTACCTAGGTATGCAGTGTGTCAGAGCTGTGTGTACAATCAAAAAACTGAATATTTAATAGTTTAAATCTGTGTACTGTGTTTTGTAACAGCTAAGAAAGATAACTGTTTAAGAGGGTTGAAAAAAAATATCTCCTATAGATTTGTAAATAAACATTTTATTTTTTTAATATTTTAATTTTCCAGATGGCCCATGGCTGGTCACATGACACGCAATGTCATCTTTCTGTTTGCCTTTTCTCCCTGAGGCATGTGGTCCTCAAAAATTCAGAGAGCAACACTGACATGGTGAGCACATGGGGGCTATGGTGATGTTCCCTCTGGAGATACATGAACTTTAATGGCATTCCAATATTGAGTTGGTCCACCCTTTGCAACTATAACAGCTTCAACTCTTCTGGGAAGGCCGTCCAAAAGGTTTAGAAGTGTGTCTATGGGAATGTTTGATCATTCTTACAGAAGGAAATTTGTGAGGTCAGGCGCTGATGTGGACGAGAAGGCCTGGCTTGCAGTCTCCGCTCTAATTCATCCCAAAGGTGTTCTGTCGGGTTGAGGTCAGGACTTTGTGCAAGTTCCTACACCCGAAACTCACTCATCCATGTGTTTATGGACCTTGTTTGTGCACTGGTGTGCAGTCATGTTGGAACAGAAAGGGGCCATCCCCAAACTGTTCCCACAAAGTTGGAAGCATGATGTTTTCCAAAATGCTGACACCTAAGAGTTCCCTTCACTGGAACAAAGGGGCCAATCCCAACCCCTGAAAAACAACCCCACACCATATTCCCCTCTCCACCAAATTATTTTGGACCAGTGCACAAAGCAAGGTCCATAAAGACATGGATGAGTGAGTTTGAGGAACTGACTGCCTTGACCTCAACCCAATAGAACACCATTGGGATGAATCAGAGCGGAGACTGCAAACCAGGTCTTCTCGTCCACATCAGTGCCTGACCTCACAAATGCACTTCTAGAAGAATGGTCAAACATTCTCATAGACACACTCCTGAACCTTGTGGACAGCCATCCCAGAAGAGTTGAAGCTGTTATAGCTGCAAAGAGAGTGGGCCAACTCAATATTGAACCCTACAGACTAAGACTGGGATGCCATTAAAGTTCATGTGCTTGTAAAGTCCCAATACTTTTGGTATAATAGTGTATTTTCCTGCTCACCTAGAATCCAGCTTTAAATAAATTGATTATTTTGATAATGTAGATGCTTGTATGAACCATAACACATCTTATTACGTTTTAGTTTTAAACTCTAATATCTACATACTAAACACAGTTATGCTAACAACATGGAAGTTAGAATGTTAAGCTGTCATGTAATTGCAGCATGTAAACTTTGGTAAACAGACTTTAGCAATGTATAACTCTAATTAGTCATTTAATTCTGCCTAGGGAGGAAGCATGCATGAACTGGATTATCAATAAATTAATAAAGAAATTAATAATCATTCAAAATATTTCCGAAAGGTAATTTTAGTAAATGTATTGCCAACTGTCTTGCTTGTTATTTATAAACCCCATTTCTAGTTTAAGCCATGGGCCTCCCCTGCCCCCGGACAACCTATCTAACAATGTAATGTACAGATATCTTAAAGAGATACTGTGACATTAAAAAAAAACTTTAAATCAAAGCATATACTTCTAGAGAAGAGTGTAAATACTTACCTTTTCTGCTGCCTGGACCACTCAGTGCAGCTCTGTTACATACATTAGGTTATCCAAGGGCAATTATTCAGATCTTAGGATATCAGGACCACCTAAATAAATGTAGGACCATACCAGATCTATCTGACTGCCTCCACCACACTCTCTATTCTATCAATTGTACACATTTTAAAACTCGTAAATTACATTAATTTCCTCCATGTTTTTAAATCTTTTATTAAAAGATAAGATTGCACTCACAGAATTGTATTTATCTATCAGCGGAACAGATAATGGGGTAGGTAAGCCACCATTGCGTTATCGCCATTAGTCTCACTTCACTTCCTATATCGCGCGCCCATCCACCGTCTCGAAAGAAACAAATGTGATGACGTCACTGTCAAGGCTCCACCCTACGCGTTTCGTCAGCAATAGGACTTGGTCTTGGGATTGGCCATTACGCGAAGTGAGACCAATGGCGATACCGCAATGGTGGCATTATCTGTTCCGTTGAGAGATGACTACAATTCTGTAAATGCAATCTTATCTTTTAATAAATTTAATTTATCAATGTACTACACCATGGAAGCCTTTTTTGTTTCATGTCTCTGAGTACCCCTAGTAAACAGCGGGAGTTCCGGACTGTCCTTAAGGGCTGAGGGAGACCTTACTTCCCTAGGCTGGGTGAGACTGCTGCAGCAGTCATCACCTTCTGGTAAGCAGGCAATTCATACACTTTGGGTGACGATTTGGATGCACTTTGTTTACTTTGAGGATCCTTTCACGATTGTCACAAATATCTCTCTAGAATTAATTCTTGTGGACATCACTTTTAAAGATCTTTGGACTCTTTTCACTTAAATGGGACCTTGCTTTAGTTTTTCTTTTTGTCACTTTTTTCTTTTTTTCTTTTTTCTTTTTGGTACTTTCTTTTATATATATTCACATTTATATAATTATGAGTTTTAGTATTATTTTACTGAAAGCTGTAAAGTTAAAAATATTTTAAAATGACATCTAAATTTTATTAGCATCTTAAAGCTCATATAAGAATCTAGTGATTGGTGTTACATTTACTTTTGAAGAATGATGATCTTAATTGATAAACAAAAGGCTGTTCCACTTTAGGTTTTATTGGTTTAACCACCTAAGGACCAAGCCTATTTTTTACACTTGATGTTTACAAGTTAAAATATTTTTTTTTGCTAGAAAATTACTTAAAACCCCCAAAACATCATATATTTTTTTCAGACATCCTAGAGAATAAAATGGCGGTTGTTGCAATACTTTATGTCACACTGTATTTGCGCAGCGGTCCTACAAACGCAATTGTAAATTGTTTGAATGAAAAAAATAAGAAATCAGTAAAGTTAGTCCAATTTTTTTCTATATTGTGAAAGATAATGTTACACCAAGTAAACTGATACCCAACATGTCATGCTTCAAAATTGCGCCCGCTTGTGGAATGGTGACAAACTTTGACCCTTAAAAATCTCCACAGGCGACGTTTAAAAACTTCTACAGATTACCAGTTTTGAGTTACAGAGACGGTCTTTAGCTAGAATTATTGCACTCACTTTAACAATTGCGGTGATCCCTCACATCTGTGGTTTGAACACTGTTTACATATGAGGGCACAACTTATGCATGCGTTTGCTTCCGCACGTGAGCATGGAGGGATGGGGCGCTTTAACCACTTCAATACAGGACATTTATATACCCTTCCTGCCCAGACCAATTTTTAGCTTTGAGCGCTCTCACACTTTGAATGCCAATTACTTAGTCATGCAACACTGTACCCAAACAAAATTGTATCATTTTTTTCACACAAATAGAGTTTCTCTTGGTGGTATTTAATCACTGCTGGGTTTTTAATTTTTTGCGATATAAGTTAAAAAAGAACGAAAATTTTGAAAAAAAAAACACTTTTTTTTAGTTTCTATGATTTTGCAAATAAGTAATTTTTTGTTCATAAATTTGGGCCAAAATTTACACTGCTCCATCTCTTTGGTAAAAATAATCCATATTAGTGGATATTATTTGGTCTCTATGAAAGTTGTAGAGTCTAAAAGCTATGGTGCAAATCATTGAAAATTGATCACACCTGATCATACCTGATGCACTGACGGCCTATCTCATTTCTTGAGGCCCTGAAATGTCAGGAAAGTACAAATACCCCCCAAACGACCCCTTTTTGTAAAGTAGACAGTCAATGGTATTTAGTAAGAGGCATGGTGAGTTTTGTTGAAGTTGTAATTTTTTCGCACAATTCTTGGGAAAATTTAGATTTTTTTTTTTTACAAAATTGTCATAATAACAAGCTATTTCTCACACACAGCATATGCATACTTCCAATTACACCCCTAAATACATTCTGCTACTCCTCCCGAGTATGGCGATACCACATGTGTGTGACTTTTACACAGCCTGGTCACACAGAGAGGTCCAACATGCAGGGAGCGCCAAGAGGGGTTCTAGGAGCATAAATTACACAACTAATTTCCTAACGACCTATTACATTTGCGAAAGCCCTGGAGCACCAGGACAATGGAATTACCCACAAAATGACCCCATTTTGGAAAGTTAACACCCCAACGTCTATTCTATGAGGCATAATGAGTCTTTTGAACGGTTCATTTTTTTCCACAAGTCTTCGGAAAACGTGGAAAGAAAATTAAAACATATTTTTTTTTAAACAAAGTGGTCAGTTTATAAGATATTTCTAACTCAAAGTATGTATATAGCAAAAATAACACCCCGAAACACATTCTGCTACTCCTGAGTATGGCGATACCACATGTGTGAGACTTTTACACAGCCTGGCCACATACAAAGGCCCAACATGCAGGGAGCACTGTCAGGCATTCTTGGAGCATAAATTACACCTCTAATTTCCTAACAACCTATTATATTTTTGAAGGCCCTGGAGCACCAGGGCAGTGGAATTACCCACAAAATGACCCCATTTTGGAAAACAAACACCCCAACGGATATTCTATGAGGCATGGAACGGTTAATTTTTTTACACAATCTTCAGAAAACGTGGAAAGAAAATGAAAATTTTTTTTTTTTTTTTTTATACACAAAGTTGCCAATTTATAAGATATTTCTAACACATAGCAATAATTTCACCCCGAACCCCTGCTACTGCTCATGAGTATGGCGATACCACACTTTTACACAGCCTGGCCACATACACATAAATTACACATCTCATTTTATTCCTACCTATCACACTTTTGAAGGTCCTTGAGCACCAGGACAGTGGAATTACCCACAAAATGACCCAATTTTGGAAAGCAAACACCCCAACATATATTCTATGATGCACGGGCTGCAGATAGGTACTCGGGTACTCTGATCGGCTACAGATAGGTACTCGGGTATTCTGATGGGCTGGAGACAGGTACTCGGTTACTCTGATGGGCTGGTGACAGGTACTCGCTTACTCTGATGGGCTGGTGACAGGTACTCGGGTACTCTGATGGGCTGGAGATAGATACTCTGGTACTCTGAAGGCCTTGTGACAGGTGCTTGGGTACTCTGATGGCCTGGTGACAGGAACTCGGGTACTCTGATGGCCTGGTGACAGGTACTAGGGTACTCTGATGGCCTGATGACAAGTACTTGGGTACTCTGATGGGCTACAGATAGGTAGTCAGGTACTCTGATGGGCTGGTGACTGGTACTCGGGTACTCTGATGGGTGGTGACAGGTACTTAGATGGGCTGTGACAGGTACTCAGGTACTCAGATGAGCTGTGACAGGTACTCAGATGAACAGTGACAGATACTCAGATGGGCTGTGACAGGTACTCGGGTACTCAGATGGGCTGTGACAGGTACTCAGGTACTCGGGTACTCAGATGGGCTGTGACAGGTACTTGGGTACTCGGATATACTGTGACAGGTACTCAGGTACTCAGATATACTGTGACATGTACTCAGATTCTCGGGTACTCAGATGGGCTGTGACAGGTACTCGGGTACTCAGATGGACTGTGAAAGGTACTCAGTACTCAGATGGACTGTGACAGGTACAAAGGTACTCGGGTACTCAGATGAACTGTGACAGGTATACAGGTACTCAGGTACTCAGATGGGCTGTGACAGGTACTCGGGTTCTCAGACGAACTGTGACAGGTACTCAGGTACTCAGATATACTGTGACAGGTACTCAGGTACTCGGCTACTCAGATGAACTGTGACAGGTACTCAGATATACTGTGACAGGTACTCAGGTACTCAGATGGGCTGTGACAGGTACTCAGGTACTCAGATGGACTGTGACAGGTACTCGGGTACTCAGATGGACTGTGACAGGTACTCGGGTACTCAGATGTACTGTGACAGGTACTTGGGTACTCAGATATACTGTGACAGGTACTCAGGTACTCGGGTACTCAGATGGACTGTGACAGGTACTCAGGTACTCAGATGGACTGTGACAGGTACTCAGGTGCTCGGGTACTCAGATGAACTGATGGCCTGGTGACAGGTACTCGGGTACTCTGATGGCCTGATGACAAGTACTTGGGTACTCTGATGGGCTACAGATAGGTAGTCGGGTACTCTGATGGGCTGGTGACTGGTACTCGGGTACTCTGATGGGTGGTTACAGGTACTTAGATGGGCTGTGACAGGTACTCAGGTACTCAGATGGGCTGTGACAGGTACTCAGATGAACTGTGACAGATACTCAGATGGGCTGTGACAGGTGCTCAGGTACTTGTGTACTCAGTTGGACTGTGACAGGTACTCGGATGCTCAGATAAACTGTGACAGGTACTCGGGTACTCAGATGGACTGTGAAAGGTACTCGGGTACTCAGATAAACTGTGATAGGTACTTAGGTACTTAGATGTACTGTGACAGGTACTCAGTAACTCAGATAAACTGTGACAGGTACTCCAGTACTCGGGTACTCACATGGGCTGTGACAGGTACTCGGGTTCTCAGATAAACTGTGACAGGTACTCAGATACTCGGATACTCAGATGGGCTGTGACAGGTACTCGAGTACTCAGATGTACTGTGACAGGTACTCGGGTACTCAGATATACTATGACAGGTACTCAGGTACTCAGGTACTCAGATGGGCTGTGACAGGTACTCGGGCACTCAGATGGACTGTGACAGGTACTCAGGTACTCAGATGGACTGTGACAGGTACTCAGGTGCTCAGGTACTCAGATGAACTGTGACAGGTACTCAGGTACTCATATGGGCTGTGACAGGTACTCGGGTACTCAGATGGGCTGTGACAGGTACTCAGGTACTCGAGTACTCAGATGGGCTGTGACAGGTACTCGGGTACTCGGATATACTGTGACAGGTACTCAGGTACTCAGATATACTGTGACATGTACTCAGGTTCTCGGGTACTCAGATGGGCTGTGACAGGTACTCGGTTACTCAGATGGACTGTGACAGGTACTTAGGTACTTAGATGTACTGTGACAGGTACTCAGTAACTCAGATGAACTGTGACAGGTACTCCACTACTCGGGTTCTCAGATGGACTGTGACAGGTACTCAGGTACTCAGAAGAACTGTGACAGGTACTCAGATACTCGGGTACTCAGATGGGCTGTGACAGGTACTCGAGTACTCAGATGTACTGTGACAGGTACTCGGGTACTCAGATATACTGTGACAGGTACTCAGGTACTCGGGTACTCAGATGGGCTGTGACAGGTACTCGGGTACTCAGATGGACTGTGACAGGTACTCAGGTACTCAGATGGACTGTGACAGGTACTCAGGTGCTCGGCTACTCAGATGAACTGTGACAGGTACTCAGGTACTCATATGGGCTGTGACAGGTACTCGGGTACTCAGATGGGCTGTGACAGGTACTCAGATACTCGGGTACTCAGATGGGCTGTGACAGGTACTCGGGTACTCGGATATACTGTGACAGGTACTCAGATACTCGGGTACTCAGATGGGCTGTGACAGGTACTCGAGTACTCAGATGTACTGTGACAGGTACTCGGGTACTCAGATATACTATGACAGGTACTCAGGTACTCAGGTACTCAGATGGGCTGTGACAGGTACTCAGGCACTCAGATGGACTGTGACAGGTACTCAGGTACTCAGATGGACTGTGACAGGTACTCAGGTGCTCAGGTACTCAGATGAACTGTGACAGGTACTCAGGTACTCATATGGGCTGTGACAGGTACTCGGGTACTCAGATGGGCTGTGACAGGTACTCAGGTACTCGAGTACTCAGATGGGCTGTGACAGGTACTCGGGTACTCGGATATACTGTGACAGGTACTCAGGTACTCAGATATACTGTGACATGTACTCAGGTTCTCGGGTACTCAGATGGGCTGTGACAGGTACTCGGTTACTCAGATGGACTGTGACAGGTACTTAGGTACTTAGATGTACTGTGACAGGTACTCAGTAACTCAGATGAACTGTGACAGGTACTCCAGTACTCGGGTTCTCAGATGGACTTTGACAGGTACTCAGGTACTCAGAAGAACTGTGACAGGTACTCAGATACTCGGGTACTCAGATGGGCTGTGACAGGTACTCGAGTACTCAGATGTACTGTGACAGGTACTCGGGTACTCAGATATACTGTGACAGGTACTCAGGTACTCGGGTACTCAGATGGGCTGTGACAGGTACTCGGGTACTCAGATGGACTGTGACAGGTACTCAGGTACTCAGATGGACTGTGACAGGTACTCAGGTGCTCGGCTACTCAGATGAACTGTGACAGGTACTCAGGTACTCATATGGGCTGTGACAGGTACTCGGGTACTCAGATGGGCTGTGACAGGTACTCAGATACTCGGGTACTCAGATGGGCTGTGACAGGTACTCGGGTACTCGGATATACTGTGACAGGTACTCAGGTACTCAGATATACTGTGACAGGTACTCAGGTTCTCGAGTACTCAGATGGGCTGTGACAGGTACTCGGGTACTCAGATGGACTGTGACAGGTACTCGGTACTCAGATGGACTGTGACAGGTACAAAGGTACTCGTTTACTCATATGAACTGTGACAGGTATACAGGTACTCAGGTACTCAGGTACTCAGATGTGCTGTGACAGGTACTCGGGTACTCAGACGAACTGTGACAGGTACTCAGGTACTCACATATACTGTGACAGGTACTCAGGTACTCGGCTACTCAGATGAACTGTGACAGGTACTCAGATATACTGTGACAGGTACTCAGGTACTCAGATGGGCTGTGACAGGTACTCAGGTACTCAGATGGACTGTGACAGGTACTCGGGTACTCAGATGGACTGTGACAGGTACTTGGGTACTCAGATGTACTGTGACAGGTACTTGGGTACTCAGATATACTGTGACAGGTACTCAGGTACTCGGGTACTCAGATGGACTGTGACAGGTACTCAGGTACTCAGATGGACTGTGACAGGTACTCAGGTGCTCGGGTACTCAGATGAACTGATGGCCTGGTGACAGGTACTCGGGTACTCTGATGGCCTGATGACAAGTACTTGGGTACTCTGATGGGCTACAGATAGGTAGTCGGGTACTCTGATGGGCTGGTGACTGGTACTCGGGTACTCTGATGGGTGGTTACAGGTACTTAGATGGGCTGTGACAGGTACTCAGGTACTCAGATGGGCTGTGACAGGTACTCAGATGAACTGTGACAGATACTCAGATGGGCTGTGACAGGTGCTCAGGTACTTGTGTACTCAGTTGGACTGTGACAGGTACTTGGGTGCTCAGATAAACTGTGACAGGTACTCGGGTACTCAGATGGACTGTGAAAGGTACTCGGGTACTCAGATGGACTGTGATAGGTACTTAGGTACTTAGATGTACTGTGACAGGTACTCAGTAACTCAGATAAACTGTGACAGGTACTCCAGTACTCGGGTACTCACATGGGCTGTGACAGGTACTCGGGTTCTCAGATAAACTGTGACAGGTACTCAGATACTCGGGTACTCAGATGGGCTGTGACAGGTACTCGAGTACTCAGATGTACTGTGACAGGTACTCGGGTACTCAGATATACTGTGACAGGTACTCAGGTACTCAGGTACTCAGATGGGCTGTGGCAGGTACTCGGGTACTCAGATGGACTGTGACAGGTACTCAGGTACTCAGATGGACTGTGACAGGTACTCAGGTGCTCAGGTACTCAGATGAACTGTGACAGGTACTCAGGTACTCATATGGGCTGTGACAGGTACTCGGGTACTCAGATGGGCTGTGACAGGTACTCAGGTACTCGAGTACTCAGATGGGCTGTGACAGGTACTCGGGTACTCGGATATACTGTGACAGGTACTCAGGTACTCAGATATACTGTGACATGTACTCAGGTTCTCGGGTACTCAGATGGGCTGTGACAGGTACTCGGTTACTCAGATGGACTGTGATAGGTACTTAGGTACTTAGATGTACTGTGACAGGTACTCAGTAACTCAGATGAACTGTGACAGGTACTCCAGTACTCGGGTTCTCAGATGGACTGTGACAGGTACTCAGGTACTCAGAAGAACTGTGACAGGTACTCAGATACTCGGGTACTCAGATGGGCTGTGACAGGTACTCGAGTACTCAGATGTACTGTGACAGGTACTAGGGTACTCAGATATACAGTGACAGGTACTCAGGTACTCGGGTACTCAGATGGGCTGTGACAGGTACTCGGGTACTCAGATGGACTGTGACAGGTACTCAGGTACTCAGATGGACTGTGACAGGTACTCAGGAGCTCGGCTACTCAGATGAACTGTGACAGGTACTCAGGTACTCATATGGGCTGTGACAGGTACTCGGGTACTCAGATGGGCTGTGACAGGTACTCAGATACTCGGGTACTCAGATGGGCTGTGACAGGTACTCGGGTACTCGGATATACTGTGACAGGTACTCAGGTTCTCAGATATACTGTGACAGGTACTCAGGTTCTCGGGTACTCAGATGGGCTGTGACAGGTACTCGGGTACTCAGATGGACTGTGACAGGTACTCGGTACTCAGATGGACTGTGACAGGTACAAAGGTACCCGGGTACTCTGATGAACTGTGACAGGTACTCAGGTACTCAGGTACTCAGATGGGCTGTGACAGGTACTCGGGTATGCAGATGAACTGTGACAGGTACTCAGGTACTCAGATATACTGTGACAGGTACTCAGGTACTCGGCTACTCAGATGAACTGTGACAGGTACTCAGATATACTGTGACAGGTACTCAGGTACTCAGGTACTCAGATGGGCTGTGACAGGTACTCGGGTACTCAGATGGACTGTGACAGGTACTCGGGTACTCAGATGTACTGTGACAGGTACTCGAGTACTCAGATATACTGTGACAGGTACTCAGGTACTCGGGTACTCAGATGGGCTGTGACAGGTACTCGGGTACTCAGATGGACTGTGACAGGTACTCAGGTACTCAGATGGACTGTGACAGGTACTCAGGTGCTCAGGTACTCAGATGAACTGTGACAGGTACTCAGCTACTCATATGGGCTGTGACAGGTACTCGGGTACTCAGATGGGCTGTGACAGGTACTCGGGTTCTCAGATGGACTGTGACAGGTACTCAGGTACTCAGAAGAACTGTGACTGGTACTCAGATACTCGGGTACTCAGATGGGCTGTGACAGGTACTCGAGTACTCAGATGTACTGTGACAGGTATTCGGGTACTCAGATATACTGTGACAGGTACTCAGGTACTCGGGTACTCAGATGGGCTGTGACAGGTACTCGGGTACTCAGATGGACTGTGACAGGTACTCAGGTACTCAGATGGACTGTGACAGGTACTCAGGTGCTCGGCTACTCAGATGAACTGTGACAGGTACTCAGGTACTCAGATGGGCTGTGACAGGTACTCGGGTACTCAGATGGGCTGTGACAGGTACTCAGATACTCGGGTACTCAGATGGGCTGTGACAGGTACTCGGGTACTCGGATATACTGTGACAGGTACTCAGGTACTCAGATATACTGTGACAGGTACTCAGGTTCTCGGGTACTCAGATGGGCTGTGACAGGTACTCGGGTACTCAGATGGACTGTGACAGGTACTCGGTACTCAGATGGACTGTGACAGGTACAAAGGTACTCGGGTACTCTGATGAACTGTGACAGGTACTCAGGTACTCAGGTACTCAGATGGGCTGTGACAGGTACTCGGGTACGCAGATGAACTGTGACAGGTACTCAGGTACTCAGATATACTGTGACAGGTACTCAGGTACTCGGCTACTCAGATGAACTGTGACAGGTACTCAGATATACTGTGACAGGTACTCAGGTACTCAGGTACTCAGATGGGCTGTGACAGGTACTCGGGTACTCAGATGGACTTTGACAGGTACTCGGGAACTCAGATGTACTGTGACAGGTACTCGAGTACTCAGATGTACTGTGACAGGTACTCGGGTACTCAGATATACTGTGACAGGTACTCAGGTACTCGGGTACTCAGATGGGCTGTGACAGGTACTCGGGTACTCAGATGGACTGTGACAGGTACTCAGGTACTCAGATGGACTGTGACAGGTACTCAGGTGCTCAGGTACTCAGATGAACTGTGACAGGTACTCAGGTACTCATATGGGCTGTGACAGGTACTCAGATGGGCTGTGACAGGTACTCAGGTACTCGAGTACTCAGATGGGCTGTGACAGGTACTCGGGTACTCGGATATACTGTGACAGGTACTCAGGTACTCAGATATACTGTGACATGTACTCAGGTTCTCGGGTACTCAGATGGGCTGTGACAGGTACTCGGGTACTCAGATGGACTGTGATAGGTACTTAGGTACTTAGATGTACTGTGACAGGTACTCAGTAACTCAGATGAACTGTGACAGGTACTCCAGTACTCGGGTACTCAGATGGGCTGTGACAGGTACTCGGGTTCTCAGATGGACTGTGACAGGTACTCAGGTACTCAGAAGAACTGTGACAGGTACTCAGATACTCGGGTACTCAGATGGGCTGTGACAGGTACTCGAGTACTCAGATGTACTGTGACAGGTACTCGGGTACTCAGATATACTGTGACAGGTACTCAGGTACTCGGGTACTCAGATGGGCTGTGACAGGTACTAGGGTACTCAGATGGACTGTGACAGGTACTCAGGTACTCAGATGGACTGTGACAGGTACTCAGGTGCTCAGCTACTCAGATGAACTGTTACAGGTACTCAGGTACTCATATGGGCTGTGACAGGTACTCGGGTACTCAGATGGGCTGTGACAGGTACTCAGGTACTCGGGTACTCAGATGGGCTGTGACAGGTACTCGGGTACTCGGATATACTGTGACAGGTACTCAGGTACTCAGATATACTGTGACAGGTACTCAGGTTCTCGGGTACTCAGATGGGCTGTGACAGGTACTCGGGTACTCAGATGGACTGTGACAGGTACTCGGGTACGCAGATGAACTGTGACAGGTACTCAGGTACTCAGATATACTGTGACAGGTACTCAGGTACTCGGCTACTCAGATGAACTGTGACAGGTACTCAGATATACTGTGACAGGTACTCAGGTACTCAGGTACTCAGATGGGCTGTGACAGGTACTCGGGTACTCAGATGGACTGTGACAGGTACTCGGGTACTCAGATGGACTGTGACAGGTACTCGGGTACTCAGATGTACTGTGACAGGTACTTGGGTACTCAGATATACTGTGACAGGTACTCAGGTTCTCGGGTACTCAGATGGGCTGTGACAGGTACTCGGGTACTCAGATGGGCTGTGACAGGTACTCGGGTACGCAGATGAACTGTGACAGGTACTCAGGTACTCAGATATACTGTGACAGGTACTCAGGTACTCGGCTACTCAGATGAACTGTGACAGGTACTCAGATATACTGTGACAGGTACTCAGGTACTCAGGTACTCAGATGGGCTGTGACAGGTACTCGGGTACTCAGATGGACTGTGACAGGTACTCGGGTACTCAGATGGACTGTGACAGGTACTCGGGTACTCAGATGTACTGTGACAGGTACTTGGATACTCAGATATACTGTGACAGGTACTCAGGTACTCGGGTACTCAGATGGGCTGTGACAGGTACTCGGGAACTCAGATGGACTGTGACAGGTACTCAGATGGAATGTGACAGGTACTCAGGTGCTCGGGTACTCAGATGAACTGTGACAGGTACTCAGGTACTCAGATATACTGTGACAGGTACTCGGGTACTCAGATGGGCTGTGACAGGTACTCGGGTACTCAGATGGACTGTGACAGGTACTCGGTACTCAGATGGACTGTGACAGGTACACAGGTGCTCGGCTACTCAGATGAACTGTGACAGGTACTCAGGTACTCATATGGGCTGTGACAGGTACTCGGGTACTCAGATGGGCTGTGACAGGTACTCAGGTACTCGGGTACTCAGATGGGCTGTGACAGGTACTCGGGTACTCGGATATACTGTGACAGGTACTCAGGTACTCAGATATACTGTGACATGTACTCAGGTTCTCGGGTACTCAGATGGGCTGTGACAGGTACTCGGGTACTCAGATGGACTGTGACAGGTACTCAGGTACTCAGATATACTGTGACAGGTACTCGGGTACTCAGATGGGCTGTGACAGGTACTCAGGTACTCGGGTACTCAGATGGGCTGTGACAGGTACTCGGGTACTCAGATATACTGTGACAGGTACTCAGGTACTCAGATATACTGTGACAGGTACTCAGGTTCTCGGGTACTCAGATGGGCTGTGACAGGTACTCGGGTACTCAGATGGGCTGTGACAGGTACTCAGGTACTCGGGTACTCAGATGGGCTGTGACAGGTACTCGGGTACTCAGATATACTGTGACAGGTACTCAGGTACTCAGATATACTGTGACAGGTACTCAGGTTCTCGGGTACTCAGATGGGCTGTGACAGGTACTCGGTACTCAGATGGGCTGTGACAGGTACTCAGGTACTCGGGTACTCAGATGGGCTGTGACAGGTACTCGGGTACTCAGATATACTGTGACAGGTACTCAGGTACTCAGATATACTGTGACAGGTACTCAGGTTCTCGGGTACTCAGATGAACTGTGACAGGTACTCGGTACTCAGATGGACTGTGACAGGTACTCGGGTACTGAGATGAACTGTGACAGGTACTCAGGTACTCAGGTACTCAGACGGACTGTGACAGGTACTCGGGTACTCAGATGAACTGTGACAGGTACTCAGGTACTCAGGTATACTGTGACAGGTACTCAGGTACTTGGCTACTCAGATGAACTGTGACAGGTACTCAGGTACTCAGGTGCTCAGATATACTGTTATAGGTACTCAGGTACTCAGGTACTCAGGTACTCAGATGGGCTATGACAGGTACTTGGGTACTCAGATGGACTGTGACAGGTACTCGGGTACTCAGATGGACTGTGACAGGTACTCAGGTACTCGGGTACTCAGATGGGCTGTGACAGGTACTCGGGTACTCAGATGGACTGTGACAAGTACTCAGGTACTCAGATATACTGTGACACGTACTCAGGTACTCGGGTACTCAGATGGGCTGTGACAGGTACTTGGGTACTCAGATGGACTGTGACAGGTACTAGGGTACTCACATGGACTGTGACAGGTACTCAGGCACCCAGGTACTCAGATGGGCTGTGACAGGTACTCAGGTACTCAGATGGGCTGTGACAGGTACTCGGGTACTCAGATGGGCTGTGACAGGTACTCAGGTACTTGGGTACTCAGATGGGCTGTGACAGGAACTCAGATGGGTGATGACAAGTACTTTGATGGGTGGTGACAGGTACTTTGATGGGTGATGACAGGTACTTTGATGGCTGGTGACAGGTCCTCTTTATTAGGGGGGAATCAGTGTGGTTGGTGTACACTGTGAGCGGTAACGAGATGTTACCGAAATCTTCTTCTCACACACGATCGGTGTGTGAGGAGGAGAACCCGGTAACATCTTGTTACCGCGGTTTGTTGACATTCTGTGACCGGCTGTGATTGGACACAGCTGGTCACGTGGTAAAGAGCCAATTTCATTGGCTCTTTACTGTGATCGGGATTGGGCTGTGTTAGGGTGACAAGCCTCGTTCCCAATCGGCACTCTGTGTGCACCCTAGTGGCGTGCATGAGCGCAGTGCACGTGGGCAGTACATGTGACCGGCTGTGATTGGACACAGCCGGTCACGTGGTAAATAGCCCTTTTTATTATTGGCTCTTTATACAGATCTGGGATGGGCTGTGTCCATAGGACATGCCTCATCTCCAATTGCCGTGCTGCAGGCTCCCGTGGGCCCCAGGAGTGGCGCGAAACCAAGGACATCATATGACGCCCGCCCAGGATGGGAGATCCCATCTGCGGATGTCATATGACTATAGCCCGGTATTGAAGTGGTTAAAAATGTATATTTTTTCTAATTTATTTATTTATTTATTTATTTTACACTGTCCCTTTAAAAAAAAATTGGATCACTTTTATTCCTTTTACAAGGAATTACATCCCTTGTAATAAAAAAAAAGCATGACAGGACCTCTTTAATATAAGATCTGGGGTCAAAAGACCTGACATCTCACATTTTTACTTAAAAGTAATAAAAAAATAAAAATAAAATGTCTTTTTTGTCAATAATAAAATTTTCCCTGTAAGGCCGTTGGGCGGAAGTGACGTTTGACGTCGCTTTCGTCATCCAATGCCACAGAGTCAAGTGGGGGCCATCATTCCCTCACTAGACTTCCTGTCCATCAGAGCAGAGGATTGGATCGTCTCCGCTGCTACCGACACCTCCGGTAAGCGGTGGAGATGACCGGGACGTGGCAGGAGGGGCGGCATCACCTCTACCGTCGCCCATAAAAGTGGTCCGCCCTTGAAAAAAATCCTGGGGTCATGGCAGCTATCTGCTGCCATAACAACGGTATTTAACGTCAAAGTAGTCACGCATATCCACGTTGGGTGGTCCGTAAGTGGCGGCTGGTGTTTTTTTGGGGGGGAGGCGGAAAACTGCTACCCCCCTGGTCAGACACCCAGCCTCACACTTACCCCATCTAGGCGGCGGGAGGCGGCTTCTATCGCATCTCCTTGTCTGCATCACGGTGGCTTCTCCCTCTTCCTCCTAGGAGTCCAAAAGGATCGCCTGTTCTTTCAGCCAATTGGGTGATGGGTCTCAGGACCCATCACCCGACTGATTGGTCGGGAGGAGGATCAGTGTGAATATTTGCTATTGTCACACAACTGGGTGGGCTCTGAGTGCAGTGCCTCTGTCTCTAATCGCTTTCTATAAAAAAAACAAAAAAAAAAACACCCCCCTATTGGAATCTATGCGTCCAGCACCCTGCATGTAGATTAGGGGGCGAGATAGATGGATGGGGTGGCAGCACCCATGCGCCCCTAATGGACGGTCCACCACTGGGTTTAATGAATGCTGTGGTAAAGGGCGCTTCCAATGCAATCATTAACCGGTTCAATACAGGGCATTTTCACCCCCTTCCTTCCCAGGCCAATTTTTAGTTTTCAGCGCTGTCGCACTTTAAACAACAATTGCGCGGTCGTGCGATGTTGTACCCAAAAAAAATTGACGTCCTTTTTTCCCCACAAATGGAGCTTTCTTTTGGTGGTATTTGATCACCTCTGCGGTTTTTATTTTTTGCACTATAAACAAAAAGAAGAGTGACAATTTTGAAAAAAACACAATATTTTTAACATTTTGCTATAATAAATATCCCAATTTAAAAAAAAAAACACATTTTTTCCTCAGTTTCGGCCGATACGTATTCTTCTACATATTTTTGGTAAAAAAAATCGCAATAAGCGTATATTGATTGGTTTGCACAAAAGTTATAGCGTCTACAAAATACTGGATAGATTTATGGCATTTTTAAAAAAAATATATTTATTTATTTTTTTTACTAGTAATAGCAGTGATCGCGATTTTTTTTCGTGACTGCGACATTATGGCGGACACATTAGGGCACTTTTGACACATTTTTGGGACCATTCACATTTATACAGCGATCAATGCTATAAAATTGCATTGATTACTGTGTAAATGTGACAGGCAGTGAAGGGGTTAACCACTAGGGGGACACAAGGGGTTAAATATGTTTCCTAGGGAATGATTCTAACTGTAGGGGCCGGGGACGTACAAGGGGAGGAGACCGATCAGTGTTCCGCTGTACTAGGAACACAGATCGGTCTCCTCTCAACTGACAGGACGTGGATCTGTGTGTTTACACACACAGATCCACGGTCCGGCCCGGTTGACGGGCAATCGCGGGTGCCCGGCGGATATCGCGGCCGCCGGGCACACACACCGGGTCCCGAGCAACGCGGCGGGCGCGCTCCCCCTAGGCGGCCGGGAAGCCCAGGCCGTCATATGGCGTCCACTCAGGATGGGAGATCCCATCTGTGGACGTCATTTGACAATGGCCGGGTAGCGAAGTGGTTAAAATACAAAAAGTAATTTATACAAATAGTATGTATACATTCAAAACCGTGTATAAACAGGTATTAGTGAATGGCTTCACTTTATACATGTGCACAAATGTCTCAGTTAAAATAACTAATATATTTATGATTGCTCAAACAAATATATTCCACTCCAACATCTTGTGAAAAATAAAATCAGTGTGTCAAATAACATTCGTGACTTTTCACCCAAAGTGACAACAAATTGTGCCCTGGCCAGCAAGTGACCATAAGACATGAAGTACCTCCTCAAATGCTGGGTTTAAGCCTTCGCTCTTCAAAAATATCTAAAATATTTACAGTTGTAACTGTGGATTAGACAGGCACTCATGACAAGCTGCATTTTTCATTCTCCAATTACTTTTCCCAGGGCTTTTTTTCTCAGACAATAGGTGCAGGAACCCCCCCCCCCCCCCTTTCCGAGTCACCCCTTTTTGCCACCCCTACCCACCTCCCAGTACCATCCCTTTTAGACAATATAGAACCAAGTATCAATTTGAGGTGCTAAGTAATTTGTATGGAATTTGGTAATAATATCAAGAAAAGCAGTCAAATAGATTCCCTGCAGCCAGCAACAATAGATCCCCCTAACAACAATGGACCAACCACAACAAAATTTCCCCGCTAGCAACAATAGACAGCCAGCATCAACAGATCCCTGCACAGCCAGCATTAATAGACTGTCTGGCTGCCATCAACAATAGACCCCTCCCCCAACAGTAGATCTCTTTCAGCAACAACTGACCTCCCCAGCAACATAAGACCCCCACCAGCAACAATAGACATCCCCAGAAACAATAGACCCCCCTTGCAAAAATAGATTCCCTGCAGTGAGCATTAATACCCTGCAGAACACCCCAGCACCCCTTGCCATTACATACAGTCAGTCCAAGAGGTGCCGGAAGTGCGTTCCCCCGCGTTCCCGCTGCAAAAAGCCCTGCTTTCTACCCATGTAGATGTTTTAATATAATCTGCTTATATGGCATGTTTGAATATTTTGCATACACAGTTAATGCACAGCTGTTATAAGATTTATTATCTGTACTACAATTCTACATTTGTTGTGTTATTCTGTAAACCCTACATTTAAAACAAATTAATGTCAGATGTATAAAAAATAAAATATCTAAATGTTGCTTGTTTCCATTTAGGACATAAAAATGGTCTAGCTGAAATCAATCTAGTATTTGTTAAAATTGCATAAATGCTGTATGTATTCATGCTGACACACTGGAGCAAAAATCTCCATGATCATTCATGATCTGTCATACAAATGAAAGAAAAGCACAATTTTGAAAGGGATGGTGGCATTAGCATTGATGATCTGTGATCATGCCAACTACGGTGTGTTGTAAACTGTAATATTTTTTCACTCTGATCTGATTTATTTATGAAAATCATTTTTTTTATAACATAGGTAACAGTGGGACCCATGATAAATGCTTAAGGGCTCTCGCTCAGGCCAGATGAGTTGGATGCCGCTGACTAGTGAGGGTGCAGGCTGAGGAAAGGTCCGTCCAGACCAAAAGCATACTGCAGGAACCCTAAGCTTGATTCATCCAGACCACAACTCCAACATGTTTCGCCCCGCCTCTTAATCATAGAGATGAGGGTCTGCTTTTGGCAGGGAAATACAAATCATCATCAGTCGCCTAAATATCGATATAGGTAAACCACTCAAAAAATTTTAAATGACAGGTGAGTGAAAAAGTGCACCGTGTAGCATATGAGTCCAAGTCCCTGGAAAGCAACCACAGTCAATAACTTCACGTATGATATAGCAATAATGAAAACTGATAGACAATTTAGAGGCATGCAAACACAGGTGCAAAAAGTAAATAGAGACTAAAAACTATACGTGAAAAATGAACATAAAAATAAAAGTATTGCTTGTGAAATGCAAAAAAGAAAGAAAAATGACAAACTGCCACATGAGATCCTATAAAAGTCTAATCCCCTAGTTAAAAATATTATTATTGTTTCTTTTATTCATTTTATTTAGTTATTGGTGTTCACTTTAAAATATGTAGTATTGAAATACAAAAACAAAAGAGAAAGAGCTTAGGTGGCGAGGATGGAGATTGTGCCTTGATAATAAACCTGTGTGGTAAATCCCAATCATAAAAAAACTCAATCAAAAATTTCCAAAAAAGGTTCAAGATTCACAGAAGGAAAAAAAGGATATATCCTATATCTCCAATACCAACAATAATATTCAATACACAACACTTGAATGAATAAATGGTCTCCAAATGATTGCCATCTTGTGATATTTAACCACACAGATTTACCTCTGAGTTCAGCTCTCAATTGATTTCTGTGAGCTTATGTTTACATTTACAGTACAGTGTACAACATCTTTGCTGGATTCAATGATATCTCGTGAACCTACACGGATTATCGAAGTTAGTATTCCCCTTTTTTTTACCAGTTGGAGACCATTTATTCACTTAAATGAATCCACCTGTAAATTTCCCAGTTTATTGTATCTTTATAGGTTACTCTGTAAGCTCGCTGAGATTGTGCTTGTTTTAACCCCCTATCTCATTACATTTTCTCTTAAATGTTTGTGTATTGAATATTATTGTTGGTATGAGAGATATTGTATGGAGTCTTTTTCCTTTTTTTTCCTTCTATGAATCTTAGACCTTTTTTGGTCATTTTTGATTGAGTTTTACTATTGGGATTTACCACACAGATTTATTATCATTCTCCATGCTCGCCACCAAAGCTTTTCTCCTGTCTTTTAAGACATGGTTTTTTTTGTACTACATATTTTAAAGTGAACACCAATAACTAAATAAAATTAATAAAAGAAAACAAAATAAACAATATTTTTTTTTTTTCCAAATAGATTTTTATTGAAGTTTTCAATAATACAACAGTATAGACTGCAAATTGTTCAATCATAAGTAGTGCGACAATTGGTACAATTACATAGTTACATAGTTACATAGTAGGTGACGTTGAAAAAAGACACAAGTCCATCAAGTCCAACCTATGTGTGTGATTATATGTCAGTATTACATTGTATATCCCTGTATGTTGCGGTCATTCAGGTGATTATCTAATAGTTTCTTGAAGCTATCAATGCTCCCCGCTGAGACCACCGCCTGTGGAAGGGAATTCCACATCCTTGCCGCTCTTACAGCAAAGAACCCTCTACGTAGTTTAAGGTTAAACCTCTTTTCTTCTAATTGTAATGAGTGGCCACGAGTCTTATTAAACTCTCTTCTGCGAAAAAGTTTTATCCCTATTGTAGGGTCACCAGTACAGTATTTGTAAATTGAAATTATATCCCCTCTCAAGCGTCTCTTCTCCAGAGAGAATAAGTTCAGTGCTTGCAACCTTTCCTCATAACTAAGATCCTCCAGACCCTTTATTAGCTTTGTTGCCCTTCTTTGTACTCGCTCCATTTTCAGTACATCCTTCCTGAGGACTGGTGCCCAGAACTGGACAGCATACTCCAGGTGCGGCTGGACCAGAGCCTTGTAGAGTGGGAGAATTATCGTTTTATCTCTTGCGTTTATCCTCCTTTTAATGCATGCCAATATTCTGTTTGCTTTATTAGCAGCAACTTGGCATTGCATGCCATTGCTGAGCCTATCATCTACTAGGACCCCCAGGTCCTTTTCCATCCTAGATTCCCCCAGAGGTTCTCCCCCCAGTGTATAGATTGCATTCATAATTAGATAAACTTGTTATTACAGTGTACGCACAAAACAAGACATGCGTATTTATAATGAACTGTGGTAAATGTTTACATAAGAAAGATAATTAAATTAGTTAAAGGAAGATAAAAGAAATAAAATAAGAGAAATAAAAGGAGGGGGGAGGAGGGGGAGGGAGACAGCATCAGCATAAATACAGTTCTTGTAGCAATTCAAACCAAATGTAAAGTAAGAAATAATAATTTTAACTAGGGGATTAGTCTTTTGTAGGATCTTTCTTTTTTGCATTTCATATGCAATACTTTTATTTTAATGCTCACTTTTTCACTTATTGTTTTTAGTCTCTATTTACTTTTTGCACCTGTGTTTGCATGCCTCTAATTTGTCTATCAGTGTTCAGGGCCTTGGACGCATATGCTACACGGTGCACTTTTTCACTCATCTGTCTCTTTCACTTTTTTGATTGTTTTACCTACATCAATATTTAGGCGACTGATGATAATATTTATTCCCCTGCCACCAGCAGACCCTCATCTCCATGATTAAGCCTGGGGGTGGGGCAAAACATGTTGGAGTTGTGGTTTGGATGAATCAAGCTTGTACCTGCTAACCACTTAGGCCAGGTGAGGTGTGCTGTGGCCAGACTATCTCTTACTATTTCTGCAATAGGTAAAAATGGGTTTAGGCTTCTTTTTATGAAAATCTTTTTCTTTTTTTTTTTTAATTACATATGTAACAATGGGTATAGGCTTCTTTTTATCTGGGAGTACCACTAGAAAGATGGTAAAAGTAAGGATCCTCCAGTCAGTTGAGCTGCAAATGGCACATACATAGAGAGCAAGCAAGCACACAGTGATTGAATGTAACACATGCCATCAGGCCCAGACTGGGACAAAAAATAGGCCCAGGTATTTTAGACTGAGCAGCCCATGGCATATTTACCATGAGGCATGAAGAGCATGGGGGAGCAGAGAATGTGGGGGGTGTAGAGAACAAAGGGGAGTACAGAGAGCACTAGGGGGGCCAGAGAGCATGGGGGGGTGAAGAGCACGGAGGTGGAGAGCACTAGGGGGAGCCGGAGAGCACAGGGGTGCTGGAGAGCACTGGGGGGTTGAAGAGCACTGAGGGGGCGGGGACCACAGGAAGCAAAGAGAACAGGGGGGTGGAGAGCACAGGCGAGGCAGGGAGTACAGAGGGGCTGGAGAGCTTGGGGAGCTGGAGAGCACTGGAGGGGCTGGAGAGTACAGGGGCAGCCGATAAGCACAGGGGGCCTGAGAGCACTGGGGGGGGGGAATACAGGGGGGCTGATGAGCACAGGGGGGCCTGAGAGCAAAGGGAGGGGCTGGAGAGCACGGAGGGCTGGAGAGCTCTGGGGGAATGATGAGCACAGGGGGGACTGAGAGCACTGGGAGGGGCTGGAGAATACTGGGGGGCCGGAGAGTACAGAGGGCTGATGAGCACTGGGAGGGGCTGGAGAGCACAGGGGGCTGGAGAGCACTGGGGGGCCAGAGAGTACAGGGGGGCTGATGAGCACAGCACTGGGAGGGGCTGGAGAGTAAGGGGGCTGGAGAGCACTGGGGGAGCCGGAGAGTACAGGGGGGCTGATGAGCACTGGGAGGGGCTGGAGAGCACTGGAGGGGCTGGAAAGCATGGGAGCTGGAGAGCACTTGGGGGCTGGAGAGTGTCATGGTTATGCAATAGAGTTTTGTTTGTCAGCTTACCTGTCTCCATGTGTTCATCTCTAAAGACCAGCTGACTCTCACCTGACTGCTTTTATTAACTCTCCTCTAGCATGGCTCCACCTCAGCTCCTATCAGAGAACTCTATATTAACCTCTGCACTGCAGGCCTGCCCTGCTGATCAACCGTTGTGTGTTTGGCTTCCTGTTCCTGCCTGCCGCGTGCTCTACGTTTATTTCTGTTACCGACCTTGGCGTGTTCTCTACTATTCCTGTCTGCTCGTGACCCTGACCTTTGTCATGTCCCCGATCATCCCTGTTTGCCTTGGCGTGAACTTTGTTGTCCTTGTCTGCTTGTGGCCCTGACCTTGGCTTATTCCTTTACTATCCCTATCCTCCTGTTGTCTACTGTGGGTGTGAGCTGGGGGACCCTGGGGGTCGCGACCTGGAGCCAGTTGCAGCCCAGTCCATCCTCACCACTAGAGGCTCTGGTGAACACCTGCTGGCTCTTAGACTCCGCGCCCCAGGGAATCTTACGCTCTAACCCCGGTGGGATCCGTGTTGGTGTTCCAGCGGCCCTGCCTTCCTTACCACCCGGACTGCCATCCACAGCAGTCAGCCATAGGGTCCACTGCCTTGCGGTGCACTCCTGATCCCAACGGTGTGCATCTGTCACCTAGCCTCAAGGTGACCTGACAGAGAGTTCCAGGGGGGATGATGAGCACTGGGAGGGCCTGGAGAGCACTGGGGGGTGCAGGAGAGTACAGGGGGGCTGATGAGCACTGGGGGGCCTGAGAGCACAGGGGGGCTGGAGAGCACTGGGGGGGACGATGAGCACAGTGCACTGGGAGGGGTCGGAGAGCATGGAGGGCTGGAGAGCACTAGGTGGCTGATGAGCACAGGGGGCCTGAGAGCACTAGGAGGGGCTGGAGAGCACTGGGGGGCGGAGAGTACAGGGGGGCTGATGAGCACTGGGAGGGGCTGAAAAGCACTGGGGAGGCCAGAGAGTACAAGGGGGCTGATGAGCACTGAGAGGGGCTGGAGAGCAGCGGGGGGGCCGGAGAGTACAGGGGGCTGATGAGCACTGGGAGGGGCTGGAGAGCATGGGGTGCTAGAGAGCACTGGGGGGAGTTGGAGACCACTGAGGGGAGAGAAGCGGGGGAGTCTGAGAGCACGGGGGCACCTGAGAGCATGGTGGGAGCCTGAGAGCACAGGGGGGCCTGAGAGCACTAGGGGGCAGTGGAAAGAAGCTGGATAGGAGGAGCGGCTGCATACACAGTAGAAGAATCCATCTCTTGATTTTTCTCCTACAGCCTCGGGCAGCAAATAAAGAGATGGATTCTTCTACTGTGTATGCAGCCGCACCGCCTATCCAGATACATGCATGGGGAGCCGCACTCACTTTCCCTCCTGTCTGGCGGCCGTATCTCGTGTAGATCCCTTCCCCCTTCATGGTCACAGGCAGGACCGTTTTTAAGGCAGGGCAAAAGGGGCAGCTGCCCTGGGCCCCACCATTGTTGTGGGGCCCAAAGCAGCTACCTCATATTTGCCAACTATCCCAATTTAAATTCCCTTATCCCTTGAAGTTTTAGTCCCATGCTGTGTCCCTATATCTCAGTGTAAAGTTCTGTTGCTGCTGCCTAGCTCTGCCCTATTGCCATGTACAGATGATTCACCTGCAGACACTGTGTTTACATGTAAATAACCTGCATTGATATGTAAATAGCAGCTGCATTAATATGTAAATAGTAGTGCACCATGGCATTGATATGTATATCATGAGGTCATTTCTACCATCATTTCTGCTGAATGCTGCCCACTGGGGAGGTAAAGGGTCATGCTTGAAAGTCTTGCCTACAACTATAGTCATTAAGCCTAACATCAGCCTGTTCTACAAAGGTAAGCAAATTGGAGGTGGAACCCTTCTTCAACCCTTCTTCAAAAGAACATGGTGCCACAGCACCCTGAATTCTGGTGCATGTTGATAGGCATATCTCAGCCGATGCATGAAGGATTCAATAACAATTAATTGAACTTCTGTGTATCTGCTAAGGGGCAGCATGTTCCTGTGGTGTCAGGAAAGTAAGTTTGCATGCGTTCCCGACACACACAAATGTGGATGCAGGCTAAATGTCTCAGTTACATTGGTGGTCAGTGTAAATCTTCTCATTACATTGGGGCTTGGTGTACAATCCTTTCATTCACACTAGTGGCTAGTGTAAAGGTTCTCCTTACATTGGTGGTCAGTGTAAATCCCTCTTTATATTGGTGGTTACTGTGAATGCTCCTATTACATTAGTGGGCAGTGTATATCCCCATTACATTGGTGGTCAGTGTAGAAAGTCCTCTTTATATTGGTAATTTAAAAAAAAATCCAAACTTGTATTTGTGATCAGTTTTAAATCCTCCCTTACATTGGTAAGGATTTAAGTGCAGCGCTTAAAGTGATGTGTAATAATATGAGTGATAGTGCACAATCAAACATCCATTAATGGAATTGCCTATAAAGCAAGACTAGTATGCAAATAGTAAGACAACATACATATAAACATGTTGAGAACCATAATGTCCACTAAACTGTATCAAAAGGCGCTTGAACGTGTCCATAGCACATTTGATGGTAAATTTAGTTCGAGCACATACCTCTGTTGGTCGTCTTTGACTGAAAGTCTGAATATTTACTTATCTTGCACTGTTTGAAAAAAAAATTTTTTTTTTTCACTTCGGACTCATCCAAGTGTCTTTTGAGTTTAATGGACATTATGGTTCTAAACATGTTTATATACATGTTGTCTTACTATTTTGCATACTAGTCTTGCTTTATAGGCAATTACCATTAATGGATGTTTGCGCACTGTCACTCATATTTTTGTATTATTATACGCCACTAGTTACTTAGAGCTGCACTTAAATCCTTACCACTCTCTTTACACAATTTGTCTAATTGCAGTGTCAGCAGCTCATTTTTTGACTGTGGTGGTGCAGTCACTATTTTTTTCCTCCCCTACATTGGTGGTCTATGTAGAAGCCCCCTTTAATTGGCGGTGAGTGTAAATCCCCCTTACATTGGTGGTCAGTGTAGAAATCCCCCTTTACTGGCTGTTGATGTAAAACCCCCATTACATTGGTTGTCAGTGTAAATTCTTCATAAATTCTTCATAACATTGGTGATCAGTCTACATTTCCCTTTACATTGGTGGTAAGTGCAGAATTGCCCTTACACTGGTGGTCAGTGTAAATCCCCCCCTAACATTAGTGGTCATTTTAAATTCCCCCTAGTGTAAACCCGTACAAATCAGTACAAATCTCCTGGACAATGGTTGTCAGTGTAAATTCCCCCTTGCATGGAGATCATTGTATATTCTCCATTATACTGGTGGTTGGTGTAAATGCTCTTATTACATTGGTGTCAGTGTGGAAATCCCTCTTTTTTATTGATGGATGGCGTAAAAATCTCCCGTTACATGGTGGTCAGTGCAAATTCCCCCTCGCATCGGTGGTCATTATAAATTCCCTATTACATTGGTAGAATCCCCCACTATATACTTGCCAAAGATTTCCAGCTTTGCTCTACATGATTCAGAATTTGTCACAGTGTACTGCTTCCTAACTAATCCCATCCCCCCACCATTGCCACTGATCACACCCCCCCCAGCATTGCCACTGATCCCAGAAGTCCTAGGAAACCTAGGAGTTTTCTGTCTATTGATGGGTCCCCTCACCTCCCCAGTCCATGGTGTACATGCAGTAAGGAGATGATGTGCTGTAACCTTTAGCAACCAATCAGTGAGCAGCAGTGCTGTGCACTAACCTCGTGCAACCAATCATTGAGCGCTAAGCATATACTGTAACCTCTAGGAACCAATCAGTGAGCAGTAATAATGTACAGTAACCGCTACCACATTTAGTGAGTGTTTTAGATCTCCACTAACCTCTCCCAATCAGTGAGCAGTATTGATGTACAGTAATCTCTAGCAACCAGTTAACAAGCAGAAGTCAGGTGCTGTAACCTCTAGAAAATAAAGAGTGAGTCATAATGTGCTGTAACCTCTAGCAGCCAGTCAGTGAGTGGTAATGATACACTGTAACCTCTGCCAAACAATCGCAATCGCTGCCTGATCTGACTCAGTAAACTGATTTGAGTCTAGCTGCTATTTATTGTATGTCTCAAAGCATGTGGAGAGCAAAATTGCCTAGAAGATGGGGCCCAAGAAAATATTTGCCCAGGGTCCAGTCAATATTAAAGATGGCCCTGGTCACAGGTAACGTGACCTGTAGTCTCCTGAAATGGCAGCGAGGCCAGGTAAGCGGTGGGGGCTCAAGGAGCAGCTCAGCTGCCTTGGCCCCACAAGGACATGCGGCCCGGCGGCTCCAGCCCATCGGACAAGTGCCCAGTGTGCCCTGTGGCCAGTGCGGGCCTGCATGCCATGTATTAAAATAGCCTAGAAATAGCATTAAAAGAATATATATATATATTACTATAAGTAATATGTAGACACACAGAAGTACAATTTTGAACTGAATGTATTGCATGACTACAGAATAGAACTGGACCAGGTCAATTAATTTGCACCTGGTAACTTCTTGCGTTGTCTGCAGTTAAGACAAGAGTCTGAGAGACCTAAAGTCAGCCATAGATGGAGCAATTTTCTTTCCTGTAACACCCGGGAGCTCGGGGATGCCTGTGTGCCCCACACATAGCAGATCACATTAACAGGTATTCAATGGAAACCAAATTTAAACATTGGTTCTCTTCTCTCTCACACAGAATGGCTTTTAGAGCAGAGAGAAAAAATGCTGTAGTCTGTCAGTGTACAGTAGCCTGTTAGACTGCATGTACACTCACAGACTGCAGTGCCAGCCTGCCCCAGTGTCCCTGATCACTGTCCCAAGTGTAGTACCAATAAACAATTCAGCCAGACTCCTGCACCTGTCACAGTGTCACCAGTGCTACAGTTACACCACCATGCACCATAACAAAATCCTGATCACTGCTATATCAGCGCCAAGATCACTGCTATACCCCATACCAGCATCCTGATCTTCACCATACGCCATACCAGTGTCATGATCGCTGCCATTCGCTATACCAGTGCCAAGATCACCGCCATACCTCATATCAGCGTCCCGATCACCACAATATGCCATACCAGCACCATGATCACTGCCATGCCCCATACCAGCATTCTGATCACTGTCATATGCCATGCCAGCATCCTGATCACCACCACATCTTACCAGCAACCTGATTACTGCCATACTCCATATCAGCTTCCTGATCACCCTCTTAACCCATACCAGTGCCCTGATCACCGCCATTCATCATACCAGTGCCCTGATCACCACCATACCTCATACCAACATCCTGATCACCACCATAATCCATACCAGCACCTGATCACTGCCATACACCATACTAACATCCTAATCCCCACCATACCTCATACCAATGTCCTGATAACTCTCATACCCCATACCAGAGCCCTGATCACCGCCATGTCCCATACAAGTTTCAAGATCACCGCCATACTCTATACCATTCACCTGATCACCGCCATACCCCATACCAGCATCCTGATCACCACCATACATCTTACCAGCTTTTTGACCCCCGCCATGCCCCATACCAACATCAAGATCACCACCATACCCCAAACCAGCGTCTTGATCACCACCACAACCCAAACCAGTGCCCTGATCACCGCCATACACCATACCAGCGTCCTGATCACCGCCATTCATCATACCAGTGTCCTGATCACCACCATACCTCATACCAATATCCTGATCACCACCATAATCCATACCAGCACCCAATCACTGCTATACACTATACCAGCATCCTGTTCACCACCATACCTCATACCAATGTCCTGATCACCGCTATACCCCATACCAGTGCCCTGATCACCGCCATGTCCCATACAAGCGTCAAGATCACCGCCATACTCTATACCATCCAACTGATCACCGCCATACACCATACCAGTGTCCTGAGCAACGCCATACCTCATACCAACATTCTGATCACTGCCATAACCCATACCAGCGCCCTGATCATTGCAATAACCTATACCAGCATCTTGATCACCACCATACCCCATACCAGCATCTTGATCACCACCATAACCCATACCAGTGCCATGATCACTGCCATACACCATACCAGCATCCTGAGCACCGCCATACTTCATACCAACATTCTGATCACTGCCATAATCCATACCAGCACCCTGATCATTGCTATAACCCATACCAGCACCCTGATCACCACCATACCAGCTCCCTTGATCACCGCCATACCTCATACCAAAGTTCTGATAACCACCATACCCTATACCAGCATCCTGATCCTGCCATACCCCATACCAGCATCCTGATCCTGCCATATCAGTACTAGTATAAAAAGAGCCAGTGTCCCCAATTGTTTCCACTTTCCTGGTTCTCCAGGGCCTTCAAAAATGTGATAGACAGTCAGGAAATTAGATGTGTAATTTATACCCCTAGAACATCATAACCGCTTTCTTTCCAGCAACGTACCCGTCCCAGCGATTCCAAAACTGGTAAAAGTAATCAGAGTGGCTAAAGAGCCACTCCGATTACATTTAAAGGCATCTTGATCACCACCATACCCCATACCAGCATCTTGATCACCACCATAACCCATACCAGTGCCATGATCACTGCCATACACCATACCAGCATCCTGAGCACCGCCATAGTTCATACCAACATTCTGATCACTGCCATAATCCATACCAGCCCCCTGATCATTGCTATAACCCATACCAGCACCCTGATCACCACCATACCTGCTCCCCTGATCACCGCCATACATCATACCTAAGTTCTGATAACCGCCATACCCTATACCAGCATCCTGATCCTGCCATACCCCATACCAGCATCCTGATCCTGCCATATCAGTACTAGTATCAAAAGTGTCCCCAATTGTTTCCACTTTCCTGGTTCTCCAGGGCCTTCAAAAATGTGATAGACAGTCAGGAAATTAGATGCGTAATTTATACCCCTAGAACATCATAACCGCTTTCTTTCCAGCAACGTACCCGTCCTGGCGATTCCAAAACTGGTAAAAGTAATCGGAGTGGCTAAAGAGCCACTCCGATTACATTTAAAGGCAGTGGAAGGGGCCCTCCCTTGCCACCACTGCCTTATTCGGCTCTCCTAAACAATCAAGGAGCCCGGTAAGGAAATGACCAGCAGCATCTGGCTCCAGGCACACAGTGGGAGGAGCAACATCATGTCAGAAATCAGAAGCAATGAGGATTTAGTCACTTCCCATTTTGGTTCTCTGTTTACCTAGCTGTTACTGGCCAGGAAAGCAGCCGTTCAGACCAATTTGTGTTTAATTGGCTGCGTTGGAGGCCAGAGGAGAGGTCTGGGGTCCTATAGACACTGATCTCTCCATAATGACCTGTCATGACCCATGCAATAAAGTCGATTAAAAAAAAAAAAAATTAGGCGACAGTGTAAAAATGTTTTTCTTTAAATAAAAAAAATATTAAAATGAAATATTTTTTTCAGAGTGCCCCCCCGTCTGCCTGTGCTTGCGCACAAGTGTGAATGCGTTGCACTGGTCCTGCACGTATATGTATAGACCTCTCGCATCACACATGTCAGGTATCGCCATGAACATCAGAGTGAGAGCAATAATTCTAGCACCCTACCTCCTACATAACCCTAAACTGGTAACCTGTAAAGGCTTTAAAAGTGTCACTTATGTCATGTGTGACATGTTTACTATCTATTTACCAAAAATCATAAGGTATTAATTATATTGTGATTCTGTGCATTAAATTAAATAAAGTGTATTTTTTCCCCAGAAAATTGCATTTGAAAAACTACTGCGCATATACTGTCTGACATAAAAATATGCAACACCCACTATTTTATTCTATAGGGCCTTTGCTTAAAAAATATTTCATGTTTGAGGGTTCCAAGTAGTTTTCTAGCAAAAAATTATCTTTTATACATGTAGGAGAGAAATGACAGAATTGGCCCAGACTGGAGGTGGTTGAGGTGCTTCTTGGATGTTGAGCCCCTCTGTGTGGCTAGGCTGTGAAAAGTCTCACACACGTTGTATCCCCTTACTCAGAAAGAGTAGCAGAATGTATGTTGGGGTGTAATTCTAAGTATACCTGTGCTATGTGTGAACAATATCTTATTAAATTGACAGCTTTGTGTAAAAAAATATATTTTCATTTTCTTTCTACATTTTCCAAAATCTTGTGGCAAAAAAATGAAGTCTTCAAAAGGCTGCTCATGGCTGTTAAAGATACTGTACATTGGGGTGTTTACTCTCCAAAATTGAGTCATTTGGTGGATGTTTCTTCTGTCCTGGTGTTCCAGGGCCTCTAAAATTAAGAGGTAGTCATGAAATTAGATGCACAATTTATGCCCCTAGAAAGCCTGAAAGTCCTTCTGGGATTTTGGGCCCCTCTGTGTACCTAGGCTGTGAAAAAGTCTCACACATGTGGTATCGCCATACTCAGGAGGAGTAGCAGAATGTGTTTTGGGGTGTAATGCCCCGTACACACAGTCGGATTTTCCGATGGAAAATGTCCGATCGGAGCGTGTTGTCGGAAATTCCGACCATGTGTGGGCTCCATCGGACATTTTCCATCTGATTTTCCGACACACAGGTTGGAGAGCAGGAGATAAAATTTTCCGACAACAAAATCCGATCGCGTCAATTCCGACCGTGTGTGGCCTGTTCCGACGCACAAAGTGCCACGCATGCTCAGAAGAAATTTCGACACGGAACGGCTCGGTCAGGTAAAATTAGCGTTCGCAATGGATACAGCACTTTCGTCACGCTGCAATGTTAAAAATGGTTTAATACAGCGCACTCTCTTCTTCTTTATAATGTGAGAAGAATTAAGTAGTTTTGCTGCTCATATTCACACACACTTCTCACAAACTTATTTCTTTGTTTTTTTCTTGGGATTCCCTGAATATATTTTTATTTGTCACATCTGACAGAATTTTTTTTTTTTTTTTGTTTTCTTTTTTTTTTAATTTAAAGCCATTTTTTGTTTAGATTTTATGTTTGTATTTTTTCCAAGACTGATCTTTGTTTAATGTTATTTTTAGTTTTACTCCAGAATATTTTTGTGTGTGTTTTGTGTTTCAAGTTACCACAACACCATTGATATCTTGTATTATTTAATCTCAAAGAGATTGCTTGGTGTCCCTTGTTTATTTCACATTGTATTTTTGAAGTGTACCTGAATCCTCACAAACCAACTGACCTTTTTGAAGTAAAACACACATAGGCAAGTATAATTCAAACCAAAAATCCTTTATTAAGGTCTCAGAACCAAACAAAGAGGGAGGCAACACTGGATCAACAGGAGAAATTAGCGAAGCCTGGGACCCCCAGGGCAGACATCAATTCTTGAACATCAAAATTGGTGGCCTGAGGAGTTCATATGTAAGGGAGGGCAGTCTGGTCCAGAAGTCGCAGAGATCCGGAAAGCAGCAGATGACATCTGTGTCTCCAGGCTCTGGTACCACAAGAGGCTGCATCTTTTGGCCGACCAGACTGGATCCAGGGTCCTTACTTTCTGGTCTTCCTTCCACGCTTCATTCCGGGCTGTGGCTGTGCTTTTGGAGATGTGGCAGGAGGAGGAGTAGAACCTGGAGGAGGAGGAGGACTGGGAGGACCTGGAGGAGAGGGAGGAGGAGGAGGAGGACCTGCAGGAGGAGGAGGAGGACCATGTGTGATTTTGCAAAGGTGTGTCTGAGATGTAATTTGGCCCCTCATACCTTTATTAAGAGCCTCCAATATGAGCGACTCACACATGAGTTGTTGTCCCTCCTCCATCCTCTGCATTTTAGAGGCGATGATGGCAGCAATGTCCTCCTCCACAGTGTGTGGTGCTCCCAGGGCCTCTGTAGCCCTTCAAAAGAGACCTATGGCAGCCTCCTCTAGGGCACTCCTCCTCCTGCCACTTTCTCTTTCCAGGTGTAGGGGAGGGACCTGCAGATCAGGCAGCCGGCTCGGCCCGGCCACCTCCTGGCTGAGACTTCCCTGTGTATGAAAAAGGGACATGGTTTTAGTTTTTGCATCATCAATCACAATCCTAAATTAGTACTCCCAACTAACATCTAGTTAACATCATTGATTGGACAACCAGCAAAATTTAGAGGAATGCTATACCTGACTCAAGCTGGGCTCCTCCACATGTTGTTGTCTGGAAGGCCCAGGTTGGGCGCACGAGACCTCAGCTGGAGGGGAAGGAAGCGTGGAAGGAAGAGTGGAGAGGGATGACCTGGGTTCAGTCTGGCCTGCCAGAAAATGCAGCCTGTCTTAGTACCACATCCTGGGGACATAGATGTCATCTGCTGCTCTGGATCTCTGCAAATCCTGGACTTTCTGGCGCTCCCTTACATATGTGCTCCTCAGACCACCAATCAGGATCTTCAAATATGTGATGTCTGCCGTGGGGATCACCTGCTTCACAATTTCCAACAATTCATCCAGTGCTGCCTTCCTCTTTGTTTGGTTCCTGTAATGTGGGTGGTTGATCTCCCACAAACAGGGCAGCTCCCTGAACATGTCAATGAATATTGACATGAAGTCATTATCTTGTAATAAGATATCCATGTTCACTGCAAGACACAACACAAGACAAAGCCTAATGTCAGACAAAACTCTCCTAATCTTGTTACAATATAGGCCTCAATCTAGAAGCAGTATAGGCACAAGTATGTCTCTTACCTTCGTTCTTACGATCGGCGTGTCCAATCCTTCCTCCAGATCGTACGTAATACGCACGTGTGTTACACTTTATACACACTGCGCATGCGTGTAACTCCGCCCACCCCTGACGTTCTTTCCAGTCTATTCCCCGCCCCTTTTTGTTCGGCGCAGTGGGTGAAGAGCACATGGCGGAGTCACAGCAGGTGCGTGCTAATTATAGCAACGAGGAGGAGGAGGAGCAAAGCCCGGAGACAGAAACATCCCGATCCAGAAGGAGAAGATTTAAGGCCACGAATATGTCCTTTGGGGAGATGTTGGAGATGGTGGACATCCTGAAGAAGGCCAACTATGATGGAAAGTATGGGCCTTACCCCAACCCCAATATCAGAAAGGCCAAGATCATGGCAAAAGTGGTCAAAAGTCTGCACCGGAATTTCGGGGTACGACGAAGATCAGCTCAGGAAGCAGTGGTCGGATCTGAAATTAAGAGAGCCCGAGCAGTACCGAGAGATCCGGAGAGTGCTGCAAAAAAGTAAGTAGTTGTGCTGTGTTCATATTCTTTTCGTCTTTATTACTTTCATGCTGCTCCATATGCTTTTCTTAATTGTACAGTTTAAAATGTCAATTTTAATGTTCATGGGCCCATTATTCGTTCGTATGAAACATTTTTTTTTTCGGCCTCTAAAACACCATTGTTTAGGCCATATGCATTTTCCTACATTTTTTAGGGCCTACTTGGATGCCAAAAATTTGGTTGTGTAGATGGGTTTGTTACTAGAATGAAATGCAAACTAGATTCTGTGTAAGGAGAGGACACTGAGCAGCTGTTTTCATATCTGGACACTGGAGCACTAGTGTGGGACACAAGAACACCCTTTTTATTAGGGGTCCCACACAGGTGCTCCAGCGTATACTATAGGGGGGTCTCCATCTGTGAAGCTTGTACAAAACAGGTAAAGTATTGCAGGTTGACAAAGGACACTAAAAAAGCGACATCTTGGAACTCTGCTAAAATTGACAATTGTGCCCCACTTCCAAGCAATGTTTCCTATTTATAGTTCTGCCATCAAATATCTGTGTGCTAATTAGACCATTTTTGTTTTACATAGGGGAGAAAAGACTTGGAGGACACCCCTCAACCGAGGAGACCAGAGACCCCCCACCTCTGGAAGAAGGTGAAATACCCCCAACCCAAGCGGAGCAGGAGGAGGAAGAAGATGTGGTGGAAATTGGCACCACAACAGGTGAGTGTCTGTGACCACAGGCTCAGGTAAGAGATGGATGCTGGCAGATTTTTGATACCTGTTTTTGTTTGGTTTCTCTCTTTTTAGGTGATCGTGATGTTAGGGATCAAGATCCTTTCACATCAGAAAGTGCCCAGATCCTGATCGGGGAGATCATGGGGTGTAATTTAGAATTGGAAAACATCAAGAAAAAAATCAATGATGTGATTCAAAAAAATAATAACATCATTGATGTTTTGGGGCGAATTTAAAACCCCACAAAATCACTTTTTTTTGTGTGGTACAATGTTTTAAATTTTTTAGCAATGTTTCGAAAAGCCAAATTTGGAGGATGCACACAGTGTGCCAACATGTGCTATCTGCCATCACGGGAGATCAATGGACGCGTTTTGGGGGTGCAACCCCTTCCTCAATAATAAAGTAGCGGTGAGGAAGAGATTTCTCCCCAAAAAAACGTCCCTTGATCCCCCGTGATGGCAGCTAGCACATGTTGACATTCGTAAATTGCTGTGCATCTTCCAAATTTGGCTTTTCAAGGGGTGACTTCACCCCATCTGAACACAATATCAAACACAGTTCCTAAATACTCATGTCTGATATTGCCTTCAAGTTTTACCATATGTGAACTTTGTAAGTTCAAGATTTTTGTCTTTCTTGTTGGTTTTACACAGGCCTGTTTTATTGTAAATGGACATTTCTATTTTTGATAATGCCACCCCAAAAATTGTTATACAACAAACATGTTGGTTTGTTTTAAAAACCGTTTCTAAATGCACATGTGATTGTGCAGGTATTAAAAAGTTTGTTAATCAAGAATGTGTGGATTATTGTCTCAACGCTACAACACTTTGTTGGTGATGTAATTGCTGTTTTCTGAGAAAATGGTGGTTATTTCCTAAGGGCAAATCCTCTTTGCACTACAAGAGCAATTTCATTGCAGTTTCAAGTGCACTTGTAGTATAAAAAGTGTATACGCCTTTAGTAAATAACAGCCAACAGTGCTTTGTATAAAGTTACACAATCACGCCATTTTCTGGACTCAACACATTTCTGTCAGGGTCAGCTAAAACAAACACAAGCAGTAAATGTCCACAAAGATTTTCTTTTTTTGGCTTTTTTATTTGAAAAAGGCTTCACAATTTTGCAGGCATATTGATGGCCCCCCTACCCACAAAGAACTCCAGGTATCGTAACCGGACATCACGGGCACTCAGGGAGGGCAAGCCAGGACGGCCGCTTTCAAGCGCCGTCAGTGTTGTTTCAGGTATCACTCCGGCCTCAGGCACAACTGAGCCAGCATAGTTGGCCGAATGTTTCCGTAAAAAGTTATGGAGAATACAGCACGCCATTATTATATGATTAAGTTTATACTCCGCCATATGATAGGTGTCAGAAATAGGCGGAACCGGCTGGCCAGGATTCCAAATGTGTTCTCCACCACTCTTCGGGCTCTGGCCAGCCAGTAATTAAAAACCCTCTGTTCCGGGGTGAGGGTCCTCATAGGGAATGGCCGCATAAGATGGTCCCACAGCGCAAACGCTTCATTGGCAACGAACACGAATGGAAGTCCTTCCACATTGTCCTCTGGAGCTGGCAAGTCCAAGCTGCCATTCTGGAGATGCCTGTAGAACTCCGTCTGGGCGATGACTCCACCATCGGACATCCGGCCATTCTTCCCCACGTCCACATACAAGAAGTTGTAATTAGCCGACACCACCGCCAACATCACAATACTATTGAACCCCTTATAGTTGAAATAGTACGACCCCGTGTTGGGTGGTGGGATGATGTGGACGTGTTTCCCATCAATTGCCCCTCCGCAGTTAGGAAAGTCCCATCGCTGGGCAAAGTTGGAGGCCACAGTCTGCCATTCCTGTGACGTGGAAGGAAACTGTTGAGGAAAAAAAAAATTAATATTTTTGCTCAGAAACATGGCAAACAGATTAGGCACAAACATTCTGGGGCAACCTCCAGATAGCATTTATTAAGGGGAATTTAACAACATCAAAGTATAAGGTACACCTATCATATTCCCCCTGACCCCCCTCTCATGGGCCATTTCTAACATTATGGGGGGTGGGGAAATCTTGGACAGGTAACCCTCTTCACTTCATTGAGAGATGAATGCCTAAATACAGGGTATTACTTGGAACAGCCCCTCCTTAGTTACACTATTTGCAGCCCACTGGACAGGTAAGAAGTGTCATAATACAAAGATATAAAAACACACTGTACACATTTGAGCACATTTGAACATTTTGCTATTACCTGTCTCAAGATAATAATAGGATCTAAAAACTTCAAACTGTTCCATTTGAAAGTATACAGGCAGGCCCTTGCACTACATGCTTTGGGGAATTCATCCATAAATCAGAGCACAAAAGAGATGGGTATAGTGTGTATGGGTTTGGCAAAGTCATCAGATAGATGATTGAGGATAGATAGAGAATTGGGATCAGCTGACTTAGCAGTTGGGGGGAGGGAGGGTTAATAAAAATGATTTGGGGACACCACAAAAAAAACCTTTGGCACTCTGTCTGAATTTAAAGCACAAATCACATTTCAAAACAGTTTAGGGGGTGTTTGGGCTAAAGCACTACTATGGAGCTGATAAAATACATTGTTAAGTGATTACATTAGGTGAATATAGGGCAGGAGAACATGCTGGGGAGGTTATTGAAGGCCAATCTTTATGAAGGACTAAAAAATTAATTACATACAAATCCAGCATGCATGAGGACAAAGGGGACATTCACAGCATATTCCAATCATGGTAATTAGGGAATGAGGAAAGAAATACAAGATATTAGCAAACATTAAATACAATAAAATGTGATATTAAAGGAGAAAAATCTTACCTTCATATACTCCTTCTGCAGGACCTGGATGATGGCAGAACAGGTCTCTGGGATAATGATTCCCAGAGCCTGTGGGGAGATGCCTGTCGAGAACTTCAAGTCCTGCAGACTTCTCCCTGTTGCCAAATACCGCAGGGTAGCGACGAACCTCTGCTCCCGAGTGATGGCTTGCCTCATGCAGGTATCCTGTCTGCTAATATAGGGGGTCAGCGAAGCCAACAGACGGTGAAACACGGGGTCCGTCATCCTGAGAAAGTTCCTGAAATCATCAGGATTATTCTCATGGATCTCACGGAGCAAAGGCATATGACAGAACTGGTCACACTGAAGCAACCAATTCTTGGTCCATGAACTCCTCCCCACCCTGTTCATGGACTGGACTTGTGTCAAGGTCAGGACCCCAACACCAAGCCCCCGCACAGCACGAACTCCATGAGGAGTATGCATATGCAACATGGCTAGAAAACGGTCGGCTGCTCAGAACGAAGTAACAGAACGCACTGAAGAACAGCAAGGCCTGTGAAGAGCGACCTGAAAAACAGCAACGAGCGGGCAAGATCGCACAGAAAACTCCAATACGAACTTACTGCACACACTGAAGAGCAGATACAAACCCACAAGCACAAATTGAACCGCAGAAAACGATCTGAAAGCCACGAGTCTGAAAAAGCGCAAATCGTCTCTCACCAAACTTTTACTAGCACGAGATTAGCAAAAGGAGCCCAAAGGGTGCCGCGCTTGGTTCTGAACTGGCCTTTTCTAGTCTCGTCGTATGTGGTGTACGTGACCGCGTGGTTGGCGATCGGAAATTCTGACAACTTTGTGCTACCGTGTGTACGCAAAACAAGTTTGAGCCAACATCCGTCTGAAAATATCCTAGGATTTTGTTGTCGGAATGTCCGAACAAAGTCCGACCGTGTGTACGGGGCATTAGTCTAATGCCCCATACACACGATCGGACATTCTGACAACAAAATCCATGGATTTTTTCCGACGGGTGTCAAACTTGTCTTGCATACATTCGGTCACGCAAATCTTGTCGGAAATTCCAAACGTCAAGAACGCGGTGATGTACAACAGATATGACGAGCCGAGAAAAATGAAGTTCAATAGCCAGTGCGGCCCTTCTGCTTGATTCCGAGCATGTGTAGAACTTTGTGCATCGGGATTGTGTACACGCGATCGGAATTTACGACAACGGATTTTGTTGTCTGAAAATTTGAGATCCAGAACTCAAATTTTGTGTGACAGAAACTCCGATAGAAAATGTCGGATGGAGCCTACACATGGTCCGAATTTCCGACAACAAGATCCCATCAAACATTTTCCGTTGGAAAATCTGACCATGTGTATGGGGCATAAGTATATCAATGCTGCTTGTTAGAAATATCTTATAACTTGACAACTTTGTGTAAAAAAAAAATTAGATGCGTAATTTATGCCCCTGGTACACCTGAAGGTGCTCCTTATGCCACGTACACACTAGCGGACTTTACAGCAGACTTGATCTGGTGGACCAGAGTCCGCCGCACAATCCGATCGTGTGTAGGCTCCCGCGGACTTTTTTCCCTGAAGTTCAATGGACCTAGAAATGAAACATGTTTCAAATCTTTCCGTCATAACTCTGCCGGACTCAGTTCCTGACGGAAAGCCTGTTCGCCTGTATGCTGGTCTGACGGACCACATACGACGCAAGGGCAGGGTACTGCATCTCACGCTCACTGCAATAGGAAAAACAAATTTTCCTATTGCGGCGAGCGCGGGGCATACCAGGGGGCCCCCAGATCCCGGCCCCCCACCCTATGTGAGTGAGTATGGGGTACATGTTACCCCTACCCATTCACCTAGGGAAAAAGTGTCAATAAAAAAACACACTACACAGGTTTTTAAAGTAATTTATTAGACAGATCCGGGGGTCTTCTTCCAGCTTCGGGGGTCTTCTTCCAACTTCGGGGGTCTTCTTCCAGCTTCGGGGGTCTTCTTCTGACTTCGGGGGTCTCTCTGGTTCTTCTCTACTGTCTCCGGCCTCTTCTCCCGTTGTTCAACCTCTTCTCCGCAGTCTCTGGTTCTTCTGCCGGGCTCCTCCACTATCTTCTGCTCTTTTGCCCCTCTTTTGCTAACGGTAGCCCGGACTTCTGCCTTCTGCCTTCTTCCTTCTTGTCTTCTTCCCTCTTCTCTTTTTCCGATGTTGACACAACGCTCTCTCTGGCTGGAATGCTCTCTGGGCGCTCTACTATGACTTATATAGGCGTGACCCTGCCCCCTTATGCCATCACAGTCCCTGGGCATGCTGGGACTATGACGTTTTAGGGGGCATGGTCACCGGGTGACCACACCCTTTCCTGCCCGCCGGACTGCATGCTCGGATCGGGGTCTGGTATGGACTTTGGGAGGACCCCACGCTGTTTTTTCGGCATAGGGGGTTCCCCTTAAAATCCATACCAGACCTAAGGGCCTGGTATGCCCCGCGACAGGGCTCGCAAGGTGCCAATCTCGCCGATAAAATCGGCGAGATTGACTTCCTTTTCTAGTCCCTTCAAACCCGAGTCACATTCAAAATGAATGGACTTGGCCATGTGTGGGCAAGTCCGTTCATTTGGAAAGTCCGCCGTAACTCCGTCGAAAGTCCGTCGGGAAGACCGGCGGACCTAGTCTGCCGGAAAGTCTGGTCGTAAGTGGGCAAGTGCGTCCATTCTGAAAGTCCGTCTGAAGTCCGCTGGAAGTCCGTCGGGAAGACCGTCGGACCTAGTTTCCCAGAAAGTCCAGTCTTGTTTTCCAAAAACTGTGACAAAATATTACAACTTCAAAAACTCACCATGCCTCTTACTAAATACATTGGGCTGTCTAAAAGGGGTCATTTGGGGGGTATTTGTACTGTCCCTACATTTTAGGGTCTCAAGACATGAGATTTCATGCAAATAAAAAAGAAAAAACAGACTGATGCCAAACTTGACGTGGTATCACCTTCTATTAGTACAACAGAGCTCAGACTGGAAGGAGCAGCACCAAGGCTCAATCATTTGTGCTGCAGTGCAAGGATTATACTGATAGAAGGATGGTAAAGAGATGAGCTTATCATCCTGCTGCTTGCATCTTCTTTTACTGTCCAGTAACAGGGTTGGGTGGGAAGGAAACCTGCAAACTAAAGTGTAACGGAAGAAGAAAATCAGGTCTCCTGCTCTAACAGAAAGGTCTGTATGGTGTGGCAGAGCTGTGTTAATCTCAGGACTGTGTACTTGTGTATTCCATGTGTGTACTTCATCTGTGTATTTAGCTATTTACCCCGAGTTCATCTTTAAAGATTTTTGTTAAGTCTAATGCCTCGTACACACGATCGGACATTCCGACAACAAAATCCATGTTTTTTTTCCGACGGGTGTTGGCTCAAACTTGTCTTGCATACACACGGTCATACAAAGTTGGTCGGAAAGTCCGAACTTCAAATTCCAAACTTCAAGAACGCGGTGACGTACAACACGTACAACGGCACTAGAAAGAGGAAGTTCAGTACCAAGTACGCCACCCTTTGGGCTCCTTCCGTGTTAGTAGAAGTTTGGTGACAGACCATTCGCACTTTTCAGTCTCCTGCTTTTCTGATCGTTACTGCTCTTCGGTTTGTGCTTGTGGGTTTGTATTTCTATTACGTATTTGATACCCAGTGCGCTCTTGTCCGCTCGTTTCTGATTTTCAGCTCCGGCCTTTCTGTTTTTCAGTGCTTTCTGTTAGTTTGTTCTGACCAGCCGACTGTTTTGAAGCCATGAGGACCCTCACCCCGGACCAGAGGGTTTATAACTACCATCTGGCCAGAGCCAGAAGAGTGGTGGAGAATGTTTTCGGGATAATGGCCAGCCAGTTCCGCCTATTCCTTGCACCAATCAACATGGCGGAATATAAACTTAACCAGATAATCCTTGCATGCTGCATTCTACACGACTATTTAAGGAAAAATTCAATTAACTATGTGGCCTCAGTTGTGCCTGAGACCGGACTTCAAGAAGAAACCCTGACGGCGCTTGAAGCTGGCCGTCCTGGCTTGCCCCCCCAAAGCGCCCGCAAAGTAAGACAGAAGTATGTCGAGTACTTTGCGGGTAGGGGGGCCATTGATATGCCAGAAACGGTTTAAGAGACATTTTATCAACAATTTTTGAACTTAAACTGAAAGAAGATTCCATTTGATTTACTGCCTGGGTTTCTTTTAGCTGTCTCCTAGGTTCTTCAATGGGCTTTTCTTTTTGGACATTTTCTTCAATAGTGCAAATGTAATTTATTTGATACATGAGGTGACAATCTCTTCTTCAGCGAACTATTATTGTGTTGTGGGTCTGCTACACACACCTTGTTTTTGTTGTTAATGTATGTAATACATTACTGACAAAAATATTCATAATTTTCAGCACCATGAATGAATTTTGTGGAGTCATGAAAATGGCGTGATTGTGGCAAATTAGAAAGCACTGTGGGAGTTATTTACTAAAGGCAAATCCACTTTGCACTCCAACACTTAAAAGTGCACATGAAACTGCACTGAAACTGCACTTGTAGTGCAAAGTGGATTTGCCTTTAGTAAATAACCCCCATTGTCACTGTAAACACCAACTTACTACAAAAATTGCTATTGAGCATTGAAAGAAGAAGCCACACATTGTTGAGTATAAAACATACTCAAAGCACATTCACATGTGTGTTAGAAAAGGGTTTTTGAACAAACCAACAACTTTGGTGTATATTTTTTTTTTTCACATTGTAAAGATCCTTTTTTTGGTTAAACAGGCATGCTTCAAAGCATAACATACACAACTCGGGAACTTACAAAGTTTAACTTTGATAAAGTGAAGGCAATATTAGACATTAGTATGTCCAAACTGTGTTGATATTGCCTTCATCAGATGGGGTGATGTCACCCCGGTAAAAGCCAAATTTTGAATATGCACACAAATGCTAACTGGGGATTTCCCTCCTGATACCATGCCTAATGTCAACATGTGCTAGCTTCCATCATGGGGGATCAATGGACATGTTTTGGGGGTGCAACCCCTTCCTCTCACCTAATTGAGTTGGGAGAAAAGAGTTGCACCCACAAAACGCGTACATTGATATCCCCTGATGGCAGATAGCACATATTGACACTGTGTGCATCTTCAAAATTTGGCTTTTCAAATACTTTATAACTTTTTTTTTTAATTCAAAAATACCCAATAAAACGGTACAATTTTGTTGTTTTTTATATTCTGCCTAAAACATCAATGATGTTCTTCAGTTTTTTTGAACATCATTGATGTTTTCCTTTATATTTTCTAAATCACGATTGCACCCCATTCTCTCCCCGATGAGGTTCTGGGCACTTTCACTGGTGAAATGAAACTCTTCTTCCACAACATCCACATCACCTATAAGAAAAAAACACACCATGTATTAGAAATATGCAGGCATAGATCGCTTACCTGAAGCTGTGGTCTCAGACAATCACCTGTTGGGGTGACAATTTTGCCCACTTCATAAACCTCTCCATCCACATCCTCTGCTTGTGGTGTGGGGATTTCCCCTTATTTAGGATGTGGGGGGTCCCTGGTGCCCTCGGATGTCCCGATTCTTTTCTCCCCTATGTGAATAACAAATAGGTATACTTAGCACACAGATATTGAAGGGCAGAAATAGGAATATGAAACATTGCTTGGAAGTGTCGTACAATTGCCTGTTTTGGCAGAGTTCCAAGCTGAAGAACATTTTATTTCCTTTCTAAAGCTGGAATACTTCCCTTTTTTGTTAAAGTATCACACATGGAGACACCCCTATAGTATCCACTGGAGCATCTGTGTGGGACACCCTAAAAAGTTTGTTCTGGGGGCCCACACTAGTGCTCCTGTGTCCAGATGTGTAAACATCTGCTGAGTGTCCTCTCCTTACACAGAATCAAGTTTACATTTCATTGTAGTTACAAACCCATCTAGACAACAAACTTATTTTAATACAAATAAGCATGAAAAATGTAGTTAACCTGTATCTGCCAAAAACATCTTAAAGTGGGTGAATGAACAATGTTTCCTATGACCGATTACTGTGCCCATGAGCATGAAAGTAGCCATTTTAAAATGTACAACAGTAAATAAAGGTACATGGGGCAACACGAACGTTAAGAAGAAGAATAGGAACACACGATAAAATACTTACTTTTTTGCAGCACTCTCTTGATTCTTCTGTACTGATCCTGCTCCTTCAATTTGAGGTCTGACCATCATTTCCTCAGTTGATCCTTGGATCGCCGTACCCCAAAATTCCTGTGCAGACTCTTCACAACTTTAGGCATGATCTTGGCCTTTCTCACAAGAGAAGGGGCTGGGAATAGACTCCAAAGAACGTCAGGGGTGGGCGGAGTTTCACGCATGCGCAGTGTATATAAAGCGTAACACGCGTGCGGTGTACGTATGATCTGTAAGTGGAGGACGAAGCAACGGAAGCGACGATCGTTATAATGAAGGTGCAATTTTAAGTTGGTGCATCAATGGCCTATACTGCTTATAGATTGAGGCCTATATTGGATCAAGATTAGGAGAGTTTCGCCTGACATTAGGATTTGTCTTGTGTTGTGTCTTGTAGAGAAAATGGATCTATTCAACGATGAGGACTTTATCCCCATATTCATTGATATGTACAGGGAGCTGCCCTGTCTGTGGCAGGTAAACTACCCGTTTTATAACAATAAACCAAAGAGGAAGGCAGCGCTGGATCAATTGCTGGAATTTGTGAAGCCGGTGATCCCCACGGCAGACATCCCCTATTTGAAGGCAGACATCCCCTATTTGAAGGCCCTAATTGGTGGCATGAGGAGCACTTATAATAGGGAGCGCAAGAAGGTCCAGGATTTCCTGAGAGGCTAAGGCTTACGAAAATCAACCTGGGCCTTCCAGGCAGCAACATGTGGAGAACCCCATGTTAGTTTTGATAACTAATTTCTAATTTCACAAAGTGTTTTACATATCAATAGACAGTAGTGGCCACAAATTATTGGGACAAGAATGAAAAATGCTGGGGTCCGAATGATAGTCTTTTCTATTTATTAACATTCAATTTGCAACAGTCATGAGCTGAAAATTGTGTGTGATTGATGAACCAAAAACTAAAACTATGTCCCTTTTTCATACATAGGAAAGTCTCAGCCAGGAGGAGGCCATGGAAAGTGGTAGCCAGGAGGTGGCGGGGGTAAGTGGCAGCCAGGAGGTGTCCGGGCCCAGTAGCCTGCCCGAATCCCAGGTCCCTCCCCTCGGCCTTCCACAAAAAAGTGCCAGGAAGAGGAGTTACCTGAAGGGGGCAGCAATTGGCCTATTCTGAAGGCTACTGCGGCCCCCAGAAACCCCCCCAGTGTTCAAGAGGACTATGCCTACATGACAGTCTGCAAAATGCTGGAAATGGAGGAGGGCCAATGCCTCTTATGTGAGGAAGTTATGTTACGAGCCCTAAATAAGGGGTTGAGGGATGAACACGCAAGCCAAAGCTATGTTTGTGTGTTCAACCATGGTCCTCCTCCTCCAGGTCCTCCTCCTCCTCCTCCATCTCCTGCCACAACTCCAACACCAGAGCCACAGCCTGGAAGGGAGCTTCTAAGGAAGACAAGAGAGTGATGGCCTGGGTTCAGTCTGGTCTGGCAAAAGACGCAGGCTGTGGTATGACCACAGCCTGAGTGTCACGTACCTGGTGATGGAGCCTGATATGCAGAGGACGGCCTCTCTTACAACTCTGACTTGGAGCCCCTGATAGAGCTGACAGGAAGCACCAAGATGCAGAGTCGCACGAGTGCCTGGCGGGATCACTGAACCTGGAGCTGGATCGGAGCACTCGGCCGGGCTGTAGAGGTGTCTGTAAGAATCCCAGAGCAGTGGTAGGCAGGTAGCTGGAGTGAGTAAACAACCGGTCCCCAAGGGCAGAAGTGCAGGTGCAGCAGAAGGGATGGTGGCACCCTCGAGGCTGAAGAGAAGGCAGGTACAGGCAGGCCAGGTCATACACAAACGGGCACGTCAGGAACAGAGGCTGAAGCGGAAGCGGAATCAGATTACATGCCGGGTCGTCAGCAGACTGGCAGTGAAGTGGCAGAAGGAGCAGGCAGATGCAGAGTAGAGGACAAGCCGGGGTCGGATGCAGGCAGGAAACAGGAACGTCAGGAAGCAAGCCGGGTCACAACAGGAACAGAAGTCAGGTAGGTAATTGCAGGATACACAGGGAACGCTGTAGAGCAGACAGCACTGAGTCTGGAAACTGACTGAGTTTAAGTAGCCTGTTTGGGTGTCAAAAAGCTGTCACAGGGTGTGTGTGCACCAATGGAATTCTGACAGGGGCAGAGGTAACAGGTCATCTTCTTCGGCAGCCATTTTGGGTGCTGGCATGCCCTTCCTGACAGGCAGAGGTAACAGGTTGTCTTCTTTGGCAGCCATCTTGGGTGCTGGCATGCCCTTCCTGACACTGAGGACAGATATGTCATCTGCTGCTGTTCCTGATCTCTTGTAGTCCTGGACCGGATCGTGCTCAATATTATATGGATTCCTCAGGCCACCAATTTTGACTGTAAAATAATTTATGTGTGCCCTGGGGTACAAAGGCTTCGCAAATTTCAGCAGTTTCTCCACCATTGCCTTCCTCTTTATTTTGTTATGACCCAGAATAAATGGCTATTTCTTTTTCACAAATACTTGGCTATGTGTTTTAGTTCAAAAAGGACAGTTTGTGAGTAGGCAGGAACATTTTAAAAATACAAGGTCAAATTAACAAGGGACACCAACCAACCTCCTTGAGGTAAAAAATACAAGATAATAATGGTGTTGTGGTAACTTGACACACAAAATGAGAAATAATATTATGGAGAGCACTAGGAAAAAAAATGCAGATCTTGATAAAAAAAGAAAAAAAAAATTATTATGAAGATGTGAAGAAAAACAAAATTAAAATTATTCATGAGATCATGAGAAATAGTAAAGAAATCAGTTTGTGAGAACTCTGTGTGAATATGAGCAGCAAAACAACTTCATTCTTCTAGTATTCTAAAGAAGAAGAGAATGCGCTGCATTAAACTATTTAAAAAATTGCAGCGTGAGGTATGTGCTATCTCCATTACGAGCGGTAGTTTTACCAGACCGAGCGCTTCCTTCTCGTAATTTATTCTGAGCATGCGTGGCACTTTGTGCGTCAGAATTGTGTATACACAATCGGAATTTACACAAACGGATTTTGTTGTCGGAAAATTTGAGAACCAGATCTCAAATTTTGTGCGATGGAAATTCCGATGGAAACTGTCCGATGGAGCCTACAAAAGGCTCCCATTAAACATTTTCCGTTGGAAAATCCGACCGTGTGTACGGGGCATAACTGTCAAAACGGCAGTCCAAATGACAGAAAATTCCCTTTTCTAGAAACCTTACTTTTATATTCCTAGCTGCTCTTCTTATATCTGCAACTTAAAAATAAAATTGATTCTGAAAACACTTTGGCTTTTCAATAATTGTTTTTGGAATAAATGATTTGTCATTTTAGAGCATGCTTGCAGTTAACACATATCAAAAATAAACATGTTAAATAAACATAAAAAGAAAAACCTGCTTTGTGTTTTGCAGGGATTATTTTTGAGTGTTTAACAAAAGAGACATTATATTAGATGCTTGAAGGATCAGATCATCTGACAGATAAGATTATGATCGAACCCATGAGCTGACAAACAAAACACACACTGGTTGAATCAAGAAAAATCTCACACCTAAGCAATTACCACGCGGGGAATAGGCAGTTTAGCTTTGCAAAAAAAAAAATGAATTACAAAGAAATACAAAACACTGGAAAATACACCTCCACCCAGCGCCACATTAAAATCATGACTATGTTGTCATAAAAAAATTGACAAACAAAATCTTAGAAAGCACAAGCCCTTTTTTAGTGTCATGTTGTCAGAATTACAGCTGATGTCCACTGATCTCAGAGTTTAGTCATATGGGCTTATTTAGTAATGCCCAAAATGGGGTGTTTGTGGGACGTACAGTATACAGTCGAACAAGCATTACTAAGCATTGCTTACGATTGATTTCAGATAGCTGACAACTGCACCCATTGGTTTCCAGAATTTTAAATAAATAAATCATTCCAAATCGTTGTAGTTTTCCCATGCAATCACATAATACATGCATATCGATGAAAGGCCAGTTTAGCCAATCCCTGTCATGTCGTGGTCATTGGAAAATTGGATGGTTCAAGTGGAACAGAGTTTTTAGTACAGAGAAAGAAATACACTTTTTCTCTTCTTCACTTGTCTGTCTGCACTGTAGACTGATCTGTGGAATTTCAGCATCTTCCACATACATGGGAGTGACATCATCACAGCCCAGCCAATTAAAATGACCAAAGATCAGAACCTGGAAGAAAACCAACTGAAGATTTTAGCAGCCAGTGGAGGTGTGAGTGTAGTTCCGCTTTAAAGCCCAATTAAAGCTTCAACCAAAATGGTAAATACATAATCAGGATGCAAAGAGAGCATTAGCAAAAGATAAATATCTGACCCTTTTTTTTGCCAAAGGACACTAAACCCCAGCAGAAAAATGCTTTCCCCACAGTACAGTATAAGGAGGACTTCCGTGCTGTGTTGGAGCAACAGTCTTCACTGCAGTGGTGTGATAAACCAGATAGACTGCTCCTGTGTGAAAGCAATGGTCTATCTGTGGTCCAACACACCCCAGGCTTATGCCCCATACACACGGACTGCACCATGGACAGAGATTAGTGTGTTTGTGAGGCGGCTGCCTCTACTGTGACTGCAACAGAAGTAGGGTGGGAGATAGCTATTGTATCGGCTGCTTGTACCTGTATGTACCTTGTGGAAAATTGTGTGCAAAAAAAGTGAATGTACTTCAAAAACCTTATATATACAATATATCTAGAGTGGATATAGTATATAAACAGTGTCTCCAATCAAATACAGTATATCACAAAAGTGAGTACACCCCTCACATTTTTGAAAATATTTTATTATATCTTTTCATGTGACAACACTGAAGAAATGATACTTTACTACAATGTAAAGTAGTGATTTTATAGCTTGTATAACAGTGTAAATTTGCTGTCCCCTCAAAAATAACTCAACACACAGCCTTTTATGTCTAAACCGCTGACAACAAAAGTGAGTACACCCCTATATGATAATGTCCAAATTGGGCCCAAAGTGTCAATATTTTGTGTGGCCACCATTATTTTCCAGCACTGCCTTAACCATTTTGGGCATGGAGTTCACCAGAGCTTCATAGGTTGCCACTAGAGTCCTCTTCCACTCCTCCATGACGACATTACACAGCTGGTGGAAGTTAGAGACCTTGCGCTCCTCCACAGACGATACCCCACAGATGCTCAATAGGGTTTAGGTAAAAGAACATGATTTTCATTTATTATAGAAAAATACATGAAATATTGAACATGGTCATGAATACTGAGGAATCAAGATATGCAAAATGAAGATACAGACTCCTATACCCAACGCGTTTCAGAGATGAGTGTTGTCTCCTTCACCAGGAGTCGGACGCACCACCCACTGAATAGGTGTCAGCTGTGTGTGGCCGAAAATCACCCAGGGCTCCCTAAAGGCCCCCTGAGTTACACTCACGCCGCACCTCCCCACAGTGCATGCGCAGCGTGATGTGATATGCATGCACTGCTGAGTGACGTGACGCGTGCGCATCCCACTGGCATGGATGTGTCTCCAGGAGCATACAAAGTGGTCGCCATGGAAACAAATGGGAGTGGCAAGTATAGATGACACGACATGTCACTCCTTAAAAGTGTTCTCATGTATATGCAATTGAACAAGATGTAAGTTACCAGTACTTATGGCCCCTTCATGGCTATTGACTGCCCCGGCAATCTCACATACTATATATATTGGAATTTTAATGATGAGTTTACTTTTACCTTAAAAAATTATAAATACAACTGAAAGAGTGATCATTTTGCTATTAAAGTACATTTCCAAAATGTACAACTTTATTTTTTAATTTTAGAAGTTTTAAAACTAATTACATCTTTACATATTGTAAAGATCCCACCACTAGAACCATCAGATGGACACTTCCTTTTCTTTGGTGACTGTGCTCTTCATTCTGCTGTGAAGTCACTGCAGCATTGTTACCCTTGCTGCTGCTGCAGCTGCTTAGCTTTCTGTATCGGTAATAGCCCAATCAGTGAAAAGCCATGCCGAGCTCTGCCCACAGCCCTTATATTGAAAGCATATTGATCTATCTGCGGGAGGTTAAGGAAATTCTGTAAAAGCCCTGAATTACCATTCCCCCCAATCCTATCAGGGAATGCCTGTTAGGCAGCTGGCTCAGAGAAATGTGCATGCATATGCACATATTTCCGCACAAACATTAGCCAGTCGTGAGTGCATAAGCATGTACGAGTCAGCATTGACACCAGACAGGCTATTTAAGGGATGCTCTAACTTAGTGTTAGGCTGACTGGTCTTCATGTGTACCCTGTGCTCTGATTTGTGTCCTGTATATGATTTCTAATACCAACGCAGCTCAATACTGACCTGATCTTGGATTCTGCTTCTACTGTTGCTTACCGGTTCCTGACCTCAGCTTTATTCACAACACTAATTTGGCTTATGATTCTGCATCTCACTACCCACTGGCTACTCACCCTGGTCATCTCTACTTTCTCCAACTTGCCACCACGCTATTACTCACTTCCTACTTTGACTGCATCTCGCATCAGCTTCAGTCATCTCTATGTGTTCCTGTTGCAGGCCCACTGGGAGCACTAATGGACTCTGCCTTCTGAATAGGCAATGCAATTGGAGTTCCCCTTTAACCTCAGCTGATTCCTCTTGTGGTGCTGATGTTCCTAACCAGTTATTCTGCTGGACCTTCCAAATCTGCATTTCCAGACCAAAATTCTGCCATCAACATCTACCTGCATTTGTGTTCCTCCTGTCCCTTGGCACCATCCATCAAGAGTGCCTGGGCTAGAGGTACAAGAGAGGTCAACCTTGTCATTTCAGTCTCCTATCAGGTTTGTGACACATCCACTCTAACTTTGTCTAGCAGAGTGCAAGAGAAATCCAGCTTCCCAGCTGCATTTACCATAACAAAGACAAATGATATATCTTTGAAGACATTTAACATGCCAGTTTGGCTTGAAGATGCAGTTTTTTTATTTTGAATGGAAAATCAATGAATGGATTAGATGGACTTTACCATACCAGTACGTGGAATGTGGCAGGAATAAGCACTTGAGGAAAATGAATCCGAAAAGAATGTACAAACAACAGAAAGATGTGGAAAAAAAATCTTAATAACTTAATTGTACACGGCAGAGAAACGTGCATTACCACTCCCTACACCGACACACATTCTTTCAGTTGCTGCCAATTGTTTGGCAGCATCAAAGGAACAGTAAAGGCTTATAAAAATATATTTGCAGCAGAAAGTATTTTACATTGTAAATCCCACAGTGGCATTGATGTTTAAACTTGCTTACTAGCTCATAAAAAAGTTTTGTACCCACTGTATCTATTTGAAAAAAAAATGAAAGAAAGGAAGTTCGGTAAAAGAATTGATTTCCTCTCCCATTATAATAATGGGTTTGAATACCATTATTAAATGAATGTCACCTGTACAAAGACTGTGGAATGTTCTGAAAAAAGTAATTAGATGGATTACCTTATGGCAAATACATTCACAAAATAAGAGTTAAAAAAAGAAAAAAAAGCTTTTAGTTATTTGAAAAAAAAAAAATCAGTGTCAGAACTAAAATGGAATGAATATAACATTGCCAAATATAGCTATATAATAAAATAGATTTGCACTTGTGTGAATATCACAGATTTAAAGTGTGTGTCCTAACAACCTAACAATTCCTAATGCCCCGTACACACGGTCGGATTTTCCGACGGAAAATGTGTGATAGGACCTTGTTGTCGGAAATTCCGACCGTGTGTAGGCTTCATCACACATTTTCCATCGGATTTTCCTACACACAAAGTTTGAGAGCAGGCTATAAAATTTTCAGACAACAAAATCCGTTGTCGGAATTTCCGATCGTGTGTATGCAAATCCGACGCACAAAGTGCCACGCATGCTCAGAATAAATAAAGAGATGAAAGCTATTGGCTACTGCCCCGTTCATTGTCCCAACCTACGTGTTTTACATCACCGCGTTCAGAGCGATCGGATTTTCCGACAACTTTGTGTGACCGTGTGTATGCAAGACAAGTTTGAGCCAACATTCGTCGGAAAAAATCCATGGATTTTGTTGTCAGAATGTCCGATCAATGTCCGACCGTGTGTACGGGGCATAACTCTTATTTGCTCCCTTTTACTCTGTTAACTAGAGCATTGAAAGTTTTTTTTTACAACTTACCAACCGCCCACAGTACATTTACCTCATTACTTTGATGTTAAATACCATTGTTATGGTAGCAGCTAGCTGCCATTACCCCTGTATTGTTTTGTACTATGGGTGATTCTCTTTCAGATGAAAGTGGTCCCAGTGGTGGATTCGCCATGGGATCACTTTTAGAAGCAGGGGGAGAAGTGCCCCCCCCCCTCCTGGTCATTTCCAAGCTTACTGGAGCCGTTGGTAAGCCAGGAGCCGATCTGATCCCATTGATGCCTGGACAGAAAGTCGAGTGAGAGCAAGATAGCCCCCATTCAGCTCTATGGCCTTGGAGGACCGGAGCGGCATCTGACGTCACTTCCGCCTCTCTGGCTTAGAGGACTGATTTTTTTTTTGTGTTAAAAGTAAAATGTCATTTTTTTTGCTTTTAAGGGTAAATGAGAGATCTGGGGTCTTTTTTACCCCAAATCTCTCAATAAAGAATGTACAAACAACAGAAAGATGTGGAAAAAATTTTTTAATAACTTAATTGTACACGGCAGAGAAACGTGCATTACCACGTGGACAATTAAATGTTTCTCTTAAGACCTTTGGAAAGAAAAATGCCATATAGGTGATAATACAACTGTAGCTGGTTTATGAAAGGAATAAACACAATAAATTGAAAGGATTTTCACTTCAGCTACCAAGTTGTATGCAGATGCAGAAGTAAAAAACTCTGGTTTTCACGTGATTGGATAATTAAAGTAATAATTCACAAACATTTTTGTGTGAAGATTCTCAACTCCTTTCATAAATCGTTCTCGGTTACCTCATATTTCTTTATGCATCTCTTGAGATTAAATAATTGTGCTATTTGAAAACTGATATACTGTATGTTCTCATAAACATTTTTTTTTACATTTAAAGAGAACCATTTGGGGATGGAAATGTGGCAGCTACCGCTGCTTATTTGTTTATTTAACCTTAGTTGAAAGTTCTAGGGCTGTCATACTGACCATGGCTTCTTCTTTCCCTACTATTTTACCTAATGACAACATAAAGTAAAAGCATGTATCTATATATAAAAACAAAGTTTTACAGAAAAAAATGAGCATTTTTTTAACATATTATGATAAAAAGTTTCTTTAAAACTTGCAAAATTACTAACATACACACTAATCTCTGATTCTGTTGTCCTCAACACACCGCCCAGAACACTCAATCTTATGTGCCTGTAGTCACTCCTCATTCTGCCAATTAGCCTGAATTTCATATATACATTATGTGTCATAACTCCTGCACTGTAGCTATAATAGCTAATTGTTTAAGGTTTAAATTAAAAAAAATTACACTGATGGTATCTGTTTGTCACTACTGAACAATGTCATGAATGGGTTGTCCTAAGTTCAGTTGACTTAAAACCCCTGCACCGTACTTTATTATACAGTTGTTTTGTGGATGCTCGTTTGGATATTTTATTGGCACTGACAGAATTGAATCCTGCACAATATGGGGACTTCAAAGTCTCTGTTATTGACTTGGTGTCTGCTATTCTTGGCCATGGTTCCCAGTACAGGTAAGTTATTAACATACTGTATGTTATACTGATGGTTCTGCTTTTACCTATTAATGATTCCATAATTACTTTTTTTTTTTTTTAAATTGTTGATTCCTTTGCCAAAAGAAACTTAAAAAATATATGCACATGTAAAAATTTGACAAAAATATGCACATGACAAATTTGCTAAATTTTGTAATGTAATGATTGTATTGTGTGCATGACTAGATGACATTAGAATGGTGATAATTAGCTCGTGGTTCATGCAAAAGCAACCATTACACTATAGATTCTATTTTTCATAAAACAATATTAATTGCTAATTTGGAACAGCGTATCCACTAAAACTGAATATATTTGAAAACCAAAAAGACCTTTTGCTTTTCTTTAGTGCTTAGATTGAAAGTAATCCATTCAACAAAATATTTTTCTCCACCAACCCACAAATTCGCCTCTTCTTTTGAGAAGCGCCCCATAGACAATGAACTGCAGTGGCTTATATCTAAATGCATGCCACAGGGTGGAAATAATCCATTTAAGACCTACCTCATCAACATTTTCTAACTTTGGTTGCTTAGGGATCGCCTTCTGCAACTGTTTTGGGTCATGTAAAAGCTGTCTAATGCCATGTACACACGAATCTGTCGGACAATTCGACCATGTGTGGGCTTCATCGGACCTGCAGTGGACCTTTTCTGTCGAAAATGTGACGGACTTTAGATTTAGAACATGTTTCAAATATTTCCGATGGCCTCGAATCCAGTCGAAAAATCTGTTCGTCTGTATGCTAGTCCGATGGACAAAAACCGACGCTAGGGCAGCTATTGGCTACTGGCTATGAACTTTCTTGTTCTAGTCCGGTCGTATGTCATCACGGTCAAATCCGTTGGACTTTGGTGTGATTGTGTTTAGACAAGTCCGATTCGACGGAAGTCCGTCGAAAAGTCTGACGTTATTTAGTCCGTCGAAAGTCCGGTCGTGTGTACACAGCATTACAAGTCCATCAAAATATCTAAAGCTGCTTATGAAAGATTTGTACAAATCAATAAACTTTACGATTTTATAGCCAAAGGTTTTGATGTGTGTGCCACACATCTCATATTTGCCCATTTAATAGACACATTTCTGTGAAACCATCAAGATTATAATACAATTTAAATTATTTGATAGATGACATACATTTATAGGTTTAATTGTTTAAATTAAATCCATCCATCTTGGTAAAAATAATAACAACAAAGGCATACACTTTACTTCAATATGTTTTTATTTTAAAATATCACCAGATATAGTCCAAACATTTAGATGGCCCAACATAGGCCCAGTTAACACATTTTACATATAGATAAGAGCAAAATTCAGTTGTATTCGGCAACATAAAACTTGTCATGGAAAAGATAAACTGGAATCTTACTGTGAATCAGGTCAAAGTGTATTCAGCCCTTGTGCTGTGCTCGGCCAGGGGCAGTAGTTAACCGTCTGAAACGTAGTACCTGTGGATAGGGGGGGATCACCCGACCCGGGCACCCCTATTGGGATCATCCTGTGCCCCAGAAGGTTCCCCTCCCCCCACCCACCTCATCTTTGACTACGCCCTCCCCTAGATCTTAACAATGGCATACACTTTAAGTAATGCGTCATCCATATTATCAGAATTGGTATCATATTTTATTTTAAAACAACAGGACAATCTACTAGGTTTTTCAAAGCTGTTTAAAAATTAAAAAGGTCATGGATAATATTTAACATTTAAAAACAAATTGTATGACCATATTATATGTATAGTTTATCAACATTTTAGGTAGCTCTAAGGCTCCTCCACATGAACACCCAATGTCCTATGTACATTCTGCTATATTACAAAGGCCAATGAAAAAAGTAATAATTGTTTAAAACAATGCTAAGATTGTCAGCATGTGCATAACGTAAAGTGAGATTTTTTTAAAATTTTTTGTGAATATAAGTCAAAACAAGTATTAGCGTATGCAATATAGCTTATTGTACAAAAATCGTGCATGACTTTTCTTTAGGTACCATTTCTAAGGTGTCTGAAAGTATTTGAGGTTTGTCTTGTGGCTTTATAGCTTTCATCACACCACTGGACATCACCGAAACCTTACCCTGATAGTGAAAGAAACCTGATTTTTAGAAACATAGAAAAGTGGGGACAGAAAAGGACCAAGTGGTCCATCAAGTCTGCCCTTTTTATTCAAATTTTTATTTAAATTTACATTTTTTATGATGATACGTCTATCCATATACACGTATAAAGAATTTTATACTTTAAATGTCAGTGCTCCTTTTTAATTGCGGTCTGAATTCAAATGGAAGAGTTTAGGCCATTTCCATTTGCTCATTAATTGAAAAGAAGCAAGAAAGGTACTTTTTAATGGTTTTTTTGCCAATCATCCATGTCTTATTGCAGACAATCCAACTTCCAGTACTTTCTAATCTGTGTAATTTGTGCACTCCACTTAATATAATCATCAAATTGTTAAAATGTATCACACAAAATTACACCCTGTTCTACCAGTTCAGATTCATTTTTCAGTTATTTAAAACGTAGGAGATAAATTAAACGATGCAACTGGTTCATGTTATTTCTGTGGACTAATGGGTGATTTTTTTTCACAGAGAGAGAGTAGAGGTAGATTTTTAAAAATTTGCTCTAGAATATTTAATTTGATTTTGAATCTTATTCACTATATATAAACTATATATACTGTAAATCTTTCCTAAGCAAGGCATGGAGAGCTACAGGAAGTTTTACTCTTAAAAAACATCTAAAGCTCTCAACTTCATACAAATTGGCCAGTGACAAAATCATTTAGTAGTATAGTTTGTGAACGTCTTTTTGCACAGTAACACTGCATGAAAATTTTTCGATAAAAAAATTAAAATGTCGAAACAGAGTGTACAAATACACTTCAATACTACAATCCTCCATTCCCCGCGCCCCTCCCATCCTTATATAACCAATTATTCCCAAAATATTCAAAATATAGACTTCAGGTATGTGGTTCATAGCAATTGGCTAGCATCATAACAATATGTGAGCACTTGAATAGGCAACTAATAGAAACAAGGCAGGTTTTACCTTGCAATAAAAATGAATGTGTATTATCTGAGAGACAAAAGGCACAGATATTGTTCAGAGGCTGTATGTATTTGTAAGCAGCATGGTTGGCCTACAATATAAAAGGGTTTTAGCTTTAAATATAAATTAGAGTATATTATTACAAATACAATATTACAAATATACAAATACTGCAAAATGGCTGGACAGTGTAGCTCCACATGGTTGCAGAAAAATGGAAACATTATAATTATCCATAATTCTGGTGGTCTATGCCCAAGTTTATCCAAACTCTCTATAATAGAAAAAATAGGAAGGGAAAAGAACCCAATTAATAGAAAAAAGTATTATAGCTAAAGTCTTGACAAATGAATAGCGTGTTATCAATCAGTTATTTTGGACAGAGATTTGTAATTAAAATGATTTTTGGGAGTACAGATCTGTGTACACCAGTGGTTCTCAACCCTGTCCCCAAGTATCCCAACAGGCCATGTTTGCAGGTTTTCCTTTATCTTGCACAGGTGCTTTAAATCAGAGTCAATAGCTTGGTATTTTGGACAGCTATATTATCTAAGAGAAATTCCCAAATCATCGCCTGTTGGGGGTACATGAGGAGAGGGTTGAGAACCACTGGTGTACACTGACGGGGCACATAAGATGAATTTCCCCCAGCAGCCCAAAACTCAAGCATAGCTTGTTAACATAGATGTAAACCCAACCACCAAAATCTCATACAGGCTTTAATATGAAAATATCGCTTAGCCTATTTCTACTTTAATCACCAGCTTTCATGAAAATAGTATCTGGAGATACTGATATAAAGGTCCTTGTTTGGGAACTTTGTGTTATGAAGTGATAACATACTGCCCCTGTCTCCAACATTTTCCTGCCTGTTAATCACCAAATCACATACTCTTGCAGGCAATTTGACTTTGAGAGATAGGGGCTTTCATTAGTGGACTTTTCATTTTGTAAAAGGTCTGCTTTAAAAAGGGTCTGTGAAAAACAATTACCAGAACTGATTAGGAAGCATGCCCTCTGAAAAAACACATACAGCCTGTAATCAGGGTCATGCATGTGGACAGGGACAGGCTGTAGGTTGCTACAAAATAACAACAGCATTAAAGCGGAGTTCCACCCATTTAAAAGTTAGCAGCTACAAAAAGTGTAGCTGCTGACTTTTAATAAACAGACACTCACCTGTCCAACGGTCCAGCAATTTGGCCATTCAAAGTCTCGCTTCTCTCCCACTCCTCTCTGTGGCGCCGGCAATGCATGCATGAGCCGCGCTGAGTGTTGTAAATGGCCGGGCAATCTTTTTGGATCTGTGATGTATCCCAGAAGATTGCAGGGAGAGAGGGGGAAAGGTAAAGTTCTGCTCGGCTCCGCTGCTCGAGGAGAGGAAGTGGGAGCTGGGTACCTGCGAAAATTATCTACCCCCCAAAAAAAAAATTTGGGTGGAACTCCGCTTTAAGATGTAACAAAGGATAAAAGAACTAAAAACCCTTCCCTCCCCCTAACCCCAAGCTCTCCATGATGCAAATACCTACCGAACATTCGGTAAGGGTTTTCATCTCCTTTAAGAGACCTGCCAATGCACACAAGCCCAACCCTAATGTCTACTTTCTCTATCACAGCTAAAGCACATTGTCAGTATGGTTGATTTTACCTCATCCCTCAGCCTTTTATAGTGAAGGGACTTGCTTATGCAAAGCCCCATTATTGGGGCATCTGACCTGCATTCAAAGGCCGAACAGTGCATTATGGTTACTATGGTGGATTTCTGCATTAGTTCCAGACACCACAAACCCATGGTAGTAGCAAACATGGACCTTATCCCTAGTGATAAATAATTCATGTATCAATTATTATTTCTTGAGTGTTGTTTATTAACAGCCTTGTTGTTAGGTCTTGGTGAATCTGTCTAGGAAGAGAATGATATTTTCTGGTTTGAAAAAAATATTGCCAAGCATACTTTTACTGACCAAAGAATAATTTACTTTTGTTTTTCTGATTTATTTACATAAGATACTAAATACTTTTTTTTTTACACTTTCCAGGTGCCCAAAGTACAGGTATGTATTTTTTAAACATAATTATTTATATATAAAAAATATATACAATATAATTACATGTTCTGTGATTTTGACATTCTGTTACATGTTTTTCTTTTAAAGAAACATCTTTTTTTAAATAAAACCATTAGCTCTCATGGTCTACGTAACATAGAAGGCAACTGTAAATTAAATTATAAAAAGTGTCTAATTCCCTATAGTAACCCTTTAATGTTTAATTATTTCTAGTGTAGAAGGTGGTGTAAAATGTAGTTGCTGTGGGAAAAAAGAATTGTTATTTGTTCTAAATCTCCTGAACCCTGGAGGAAGCTTGGCTCTGTAATTCCTGCAGATCTTACACTATTTAAAGATTAATCCTAAATAACAACGTTGCTAAGGCACAGCAGGTAATAGTAACCTTTCAAGCAGCATGTTTTTCCTATGTTCAGTAATGCTTGTGCAAAATAAATTAACAATTGTGTCGTAGTTCTGTATTGACTGGTAGATCCAAGAGTAGGTTGGGGTTTTGCTACTGTACTGTAAGATACCCACACTTATTAGTATCAAAATTCTTAACAGTTTACCAAATTTTTCAGAAAATTGGTCTTATAGCCCAATTTCATCCAAAACTTTTTTTTTTTTTTGGATCAAGCAGGCCATGGCTAAAATTACCGTTAAAGAAGAAGTAGGGCCAAGGCTCTTTTGGCCCTACTTTTCCTGTGGGTCACAGGAGTGCAGTTGGTTCTGCACTCCTGTGACCCTGATTCAGCCGAGAGCGGGCTAAAGTCTGCTGTTAGCTGACATCACTCAGCTGATTCTGACTTTGGATCAATCCCAACTTTAATGTTGGAATCCACCCAAATGCCCGAGGGGCAGCTGGCTCAGCCTCTCAGCACGCTGCTCCCACCCTCTCCACAGTCTGACACACCGGTGAGGGCTGGAGGGGCAAATCAGAAAGCCCGAGACCGACAGTCATCAGCTCTCTGCTCACTGAAGACCAATAACTGATATTGGTCTTTGATCACTCAGTTTTCAGTTTTAGAGGTGGCTGGGGACAGATGCAGCATCAGACTGATGCTAAATCCACCTCGGTGAGTGTGTAGGTTTTTTTTTTATATGTATATAGAATATTTATATATAACATTTAAAAGTAGAGCTCTGACCATTGTGTAAAGCAAAATATTATATGCATAAGATAGTCATTTCAAAATTATTATATACAATCCAACAGCTTCAAAATGTCCCTTAAATCAGCTTTGCATAAGATCGATTGCTGTCTACTTTACAGGCATAGAAAAAGATATGTAGTGCATAAATTTGCAGTGTTATAGATGTTATACTAATTACTTCACATATTTATATGCCTTTCTTTTTTTTTACCTTAATGCGTTCTCTGCATTAAGGTAAAAATCCTCCCATGGTCAGCTCCCCTCCATCCTCCCCCAAATACCTACCTGTGGCTAATCTCGATCCAGCGCAGTGCCCGAGAGCAGTATTGCTGTTTTCTTTCCTCATAGAACATGAAGGCAGTAGGCCATTAGCTCCTGCTGCTGTCAATCAAATCCTGTGAGGAGGAAGCAGGGGGCAGGACCAAGCCAAGCTGTTTGCATCTTTAGACACACACAGCCCAGCTTGGATTACGGGATGGGCAGAAACACAGCAAAAGTTCGGACCCGAATAACGAACCCCATTAAAGTCAACGGGACCCAAACGTCAAAAACCAAAAGTGTCCATTTTGAAAGCTTACATGCAAATAATTTTTTGATTTTTAAAGTGAAAGCATAAAAAATGAAAAATTCCTTCCAATATAGTGCCTGGGGGGGGGTCCTCTTAGTCTACCTGTAAAGTGGCAGATCTGTACCATGTCTAGAATCTGCTGCAGCAATAATTGCATTTATAAAGCCAAAAAAATGACATTTTCCCTGCAAGCTGCCTTTATTTTGCTAAGCAACAGCTGGGGAACCAGTGTGTATGATGAAGCCACAATGTAGTTCACTGGGAACAAGATTAGAGAGATTTTGGATACATTCTGGTGTCATTTTGACTTTGGATAGAAGTAACGGGTGCGTAAAAATTGGTCTTTGGGTGTCGGTGGCATCTTCCCACCGTAACGCTATAGAGGTAATTTTGATGAAAGCAAGAATTGGCCTTCCTGTAAAAATTGCAATGACATGCACCTGTCAAACAGGTGCAGAAAAATTGGTCTTTGGGTGTCAGTGGTGCCTGCCCACCGTAACCCTATAGAGGTACTCTTGATGAAAGCAAGAATTGGCCTTGCTGTAAAAAAATTGTAATGATATGCACCTGTCAAACAGGTGCAGAAAAATTACTCTTTGGGTGTGGGGGGCACCTTACCACCACAACCCTACAGAGGTACTCTTGATGAAAGCAAGAATTGGCCTTGCTGTAAAAAATTGCAATGATATGCACCTGTTTGACAGGTGCAGAAAAAAATACTCTGGGTGTGGGGAGCTCCTTCCCACCATGACCCTTTAGAGGTACTCTTGATGAAAGCAAGAATTGGCCTTGCTGTAAAAAATTGCAATGATATGCACCTGTCAAACAGGTGCAGAAAAATTACTCTTTGGGTGTGGGGGGCGCCTTCCCACCGTTACCCTATAGAGGTACTCTTGATGAAAGCAAGAATTGGCCTTGCTGTAAAAAATTGCAATGATATGCACCTGTCAAACAGGTGCTGAAAAATTACTCTTTGGGTGTGGGGGGCGCCTTCCCACCGTTACCCTATAGAGGTACTCTTGATGAAAGCAAGAATTGGCCTTGCTGTAAAAAATTGCAATGATATGCACCTTTCAAACAGGTGCTGAAAAATTACTCTTTGGGTGTTAATTGTGCCCATGAAACCTATACTAAAAACATTCTTCCAGATGAAATGATTGAACACCCTCAAAACTAGGCAGTCTCGAAGTCCTGCAGAGATTCCACATCCCAAAAAGACTTAAACAGTGATATCGGCATAAGGGGCTTCATAGCCCATAATCCAGGACTGATTAATTTTAAAAAAAGTCAAACTGTCTACGGAGTTTGTGGACAGACGTGTTTTAGTATCAAAATCTCCTGCAGCACTAAATGCCCATTCTGAAAGCACGCTGGATGCAGGGTAGCCCACCAACTCAATAGCATACTGGGCAAGTTTTGGCCAGACGTCTATTCTCATAACCCAGTAAGTCAGTGGATCATCAGCTGGAAAGCTCTCCATCTCTGTTTTGGCCCTGAGGTAATCGTCCACCATGTGAGACAGACGCTGCCAATGAGATGTGGAAGCTGACAGTCTTGGGCGGCGAGGACTAAAAAAATTCTAAATTGCCTCACTTAGGCGGATGCCTTTTCCAATGCTCCTCTCTTGACCAACAGAAGACTCAAAATGACGTTTTCCACCACACTGTAACCTACTGGAGTCAGGAAAACGTTCAATAAAATCCTCTTTAACGTGTCCTCAAGAGATTTTATCTTCTGCACTTTCTGTGGGGACAGGATGAGTTCTGAGACCTTCCTCTTATAACGGTGGTCAAGGAGGGTTGCCAACCAGTAATCATCCTTCTCCTTTATGCTACGTATTCCTGGGTCCTTCTGCAGGCTTTGAAGCAGGTTGCCCATGCGCCTCAAATTTGCCAAGGCTTGAGAAGCAGACTCCTTGGGGTCACTCAGGATGACAGCATCTGGAACTTCCTCCTCCCGGCCACGTACTACTCCCAAGGGTCCTAGGTTGGAAAGCTATCGCTTACAGATTGACGCATGTATTCCTCTTCTTCAAAGCCTATGAAAGTGCCAGAATCCTCCTTCTCATCCTCTTCCCCCCTTTCCTCCTGTGTGTTCTGTGACATAGGAATGATGATGTCTGGATAAAGTGGGCCTTGAGAGAAAAGGAATTCCTCCTCTTCCTCCAGTGCCCTGTCTATAATGCCACACAGAGTCTGCTCCAGCAGGAACACAACAGTCACTGTCACTGCTGACCATCCTTGTGGCCTCCTCAAATGGTGACAATATAGTGCATGCATCCTTATTGATCAGCCATTGGGGAAAAAAGCCAAGGCTGTCTGAGCCTGTCATTGGCGTGCCATACTGGCACAGATACTCGTTAACGGCTCTCTGCTGCATGTATAGCCGCTGCAGCATTCCCAAAGTTGAGTTCTACCTGGTGGGCATGTCACAAATCAGGAGGTTTATGGGCAGGTGGAATTCCCGCTGAATTTCAGCCAACTGAGCACTGGCTGTGTATGACCACCTGAAATGGCTACAGACTCTTCTAAAGTGGGTCGGGAGATAACAGTTGCAGAATGTGATGGAATAGGGTGGCTGCTCTCTACTCTTTCTTGATGTTGGCCTTCATGGGGTTGTGCCGCCTCATCTTCAGTTTCCTCCTCTGCTCTATCTGGCACCCAAGTGTACTCAGCTAGGTTCGGCTAGCTCCGCTCACAGTCACGCCCAGTGGAGCTAGCCGAATACACTTGGCTATCTGTATATTTGCGGCGCTCGGCCCCGCTCACAGTCATGCCCATCCCGGGCGGGACTACGAGTGGGGCCGAAAGTGGCCGAAAGTAAACGAGAGCCGCCGAGAAGAGCCGAGGACCAGCTCTGTGTATTTCGGTGCCGGCGGCGCCATTTTCAAATTGCAGTGACACTGACATGACAGTTTAACTGCAGCCTGGGCAAAGTTGCAAAAGGACACAGAAAAGCTTCAGATCGGCACTGGCAAAGCTGCAAGGCTGCAAATAGACACTGATAAGGCTGCAAATGACACCAAGGCTGCTGACTGCAAGGCTGCAAATGACACCAAGGCTGCTGACTGAAAGGCTGCAAATGACTGCAAGGCTGCAAATGACACTGGACAAGCATGCAGATGGACGCTGTGCAAGGCTGCATTTATGGGCATTTAAATGTAAGTTTTTTTCCTTAAAACATTTTTTTCCTTATAATTCCCTCCTAAACTTGGGGTGCGTGTTATATGCCGATAAATATGGTATATGGCGTTAAACTGGCAGTAACTCACACAACAAAATGGTGTTAAACTGGCAGTAATGCACACAAAACTAATTGGTGTTAAACTGGCAGGAACACTCGCAAAACGATATGGCGTTAAACTGGCAGTATCGCACACAAAACAATATGGTGTTAAACTTGAGTACTCACACTACACAGACTCACTTCATGGATACACTATAATATACTGTAATATAATGCGCCAAATGTACAGTGATGCACAGAACTATATGGCGTTAAACTGTCAGTAATGCAAACAAAACTATATGGCATTAAACTGGCAGTAACAAACACAGAACTATATGGTGTTAAACTGGCAGTAAAGCACAAAACTATATGGCGTGTAACTGGCAGTAACATGCGCAAAACAAAATAGTGTTAAACTGGCAGTAACGCACACAGAACTATATGGCGTTAAACTGGAAGTAACGCACACAGAACTATATGGCGTTAAACTGGCAGTAACGCACACAGAAGTAAATGGCTTTAAACTGTCAGTAACACACACAGAAGTAAATGACGTTAAACTGGCAGTAACACAATCAAGTAGACGGTGTTCAACCATCACTACACTGACGCTGTCTGAACTGTCCCTACTCTAGCTAAACACTAATGTCAAGATTACTGACACGGTCTCACTACACTACACTGAAACTATATGAGCTGTCCCTACTCTACACTAATGTATGTATGAATGACAGGATCTCACTACACTACAGTGAAACTATCTGAGCTGTCCCTACTCTAGCTGCACACTCTGCAAAGCTGAATGATGGTCCTCCTCACTACACTCACACTATCCCTAGACTGACACTAAACTAATATTCTACACTGACAATTGAAGCAAAATAGCACAGTATAGCACACTAACTAACTGATAGCACCGAACAGAGCCCTGTTCTGTCTCTCTCCACCACGAAATCACACTGAAAATGGCTGCCATTGAAAGAATACTATTATACTGTGGGGCAGGAATGAGCCATGATTGGATAATGTCATGATTACAGTGTCCAATCATGATTCTGACAGTGCTCTTCAGCCAATCAGGGCTTGCAATTCATTGTTCAGTGCCGCAATGCATTGTGGTCCGTTCGGGTGGCCGAACAAATGGTTGAACGAGCTTATGCTTGAGCTGAACCGTTCGCCTATCCCTACTTGCATTTAGTCCATACAAATGCCCTCAAGTGACTTGCTATGGGGCACTTGCAAGAGAGGAGAAGCCGAGAGCACCAGTGGGGGACCTCAGAAAGGAGGTTCAGGGCTGCTCTGTACAAAACCATTGCACAGAATAGATAGGTATTATGTTTTTTATTTTAATTAAAAGAAAACAATCAAAATTGAGCCTTTATAATCACTTTAAGGGAATTTTGTTTTACATGTTTTTTTGTTTATATTTAGTGTTTTGTTTTTAGCCCTAGTATGTTATTTGAGGTATTTTAGATAGGTGTGAAAAAGATGCAAAAATAGCACCACGAGAAATTACAATTTTGTTTTATGTACAGTTATTTAATGTTTCTTAGCATACATCAAGCAAACACAACAAAAATTTAAGATAACAGTAAAACAAAAATTGTGTTTTTTTGGTTTTTTGGTTTTGTTTTTTCACTTTTTTGCATGCACTTTGTTTGACAAAAGCCCAAAATAGCAACATTTGCAGTTAAATCTATTTGCACATGCTTGTGGTTGTGCCCCTAAAATTTTCTAAAGTGACAATGTGGAATTTTGTTTTCCCTGATTGTCCAAAAGTGTTGCTATATCTATTCTTATTTGAAAACCACATCCTAGTAATAAATAATATTGTAACAATTGCTCCACTTGGGACTTTAAAGGTGTTATACCATTAACCATAAAGATTACATTGTTAAAACAAGATTTTTATTTACCTACGTTATGACAAAATTGTTCAAAAGTTGCAATAAGGCCTCTTGCACAACAACGCCTAAAAACGCCATGATTTAAGGGAATCAGGCATTTTTTTTCTAAACGAAATGCCATCCATTGAGTATAGATTAGTAAACAAATCCCACAAAAATCTGTGTTGCTGGATAGTATTTTACTCACATATGTGCATAAATGCACATACTGTATATCAGGGGTGTTGCTAGGTCTCCAAAAGCAGCGAAGTAAAGAAAGGTCATACAATTGGGCGGGCATACACATGTATATACAGTAATATACATGTGTGTGTGTGTTTGTATGTATATATAGGGTATATATATATATATATATATATATATATATATATATATATATATATATATATATACAGTATCTCACAAAAGTGAGTACACCCCTCACATTTTTGTAAATATTTTATTATATCTTTTCATGTGACAACACTGAAGAAATTACACTTTGCTTCAATGTAAAGTAGTGAGTGTACAGCTTGTATGACAGTGTAAATTTGCTGTCCCCTCAAAATAACTCAACACACAGTCATTAATGTCTAAACCGCTGGCAACAAAAGTGAGTACACCCTTAAGTGAAAATGTCTAAATTGGGCCAAAAGTGTCAATATTTTGTGAGGCCACCATCATTTTCCAGCACTGCCTTCACCCTCGTGTGCATGGAGTTCACCAGAGCTTCACAGGTTGCTACTGGAGTCCTCCTCCACTCCTCCATGATGACATCACAGAGCTGGTAAATGTTAGAGAATTTGTGCTCTTCCACCTTGCATTTGAGGATGCCCCACAGATGCTCAATAGGGTTTAGGTCTGGAGACATGCTTGGCCAGTCCAGCACCTTTACGCTCAACATCTTTAGCAAGGCAGTGGTCATCTTGGAGGCAGGGCCGGTGCTACCACTAGGCGGACTAGGCAACCGCCTAGGGCGCACTGCCGCCTAGGGCGCCTGGCCGCTGTTTTTTCTACCCCCGCACTGTCCAAAGAGGTTGCAAGTATCCACCAGGCAGCCGCTCTGACATATGTGCTGCACCGCCCCGCCCCCCCCCCCGTGCGGCTCTCCGATCTGACATCATGTGTTCAGCAACAACCCAGCCTCCCCGCCCCCCCCCCAGCAGGGAGCTCTCCGCTCTGATGTGTGTCCAACCCCCCTCTCCGCTCTGAGATCATGATGACACATCAGCATCAGCTACACACTTCCCTGAGTCCCGCCCCTCCAGTGTGCTCTGTCCAATCACTTCCAGCATGTCTACCCAGAGCAGCTTCACACTTCTCCCGAGTCCCGTCCCTCCTGTGCGCTCCATCTGTGAAGGGGATGTGGGCGGGAAGATTAAAAACAAGCAGCAACAGCCACACTGAAAAATTGCTGAATTAACCAGTGAGCCCCTGGAGACCATTCCAAGTGAGTGAGCTCTTTCACTGACTAGAACCTGATCCCTTCTCTCTCTCTCCCCCTGCCCCCCTCTCTCTCTCTCTCCCTCCCTGACCCCCCTCTCTCTCCCTGACCCCCCTCTCTCTCTCCCTGACCCCCCCTCTCTCTCTCTCTCTCTCTCCCCCTGCCCCCCCTCTCTCTCTCTCTCTCTCTCTCCCTGACCCCCCTCTCTCTCTCCCTGACCCCCCCTCTCTCTCTCCCTGACACCCCCCACTCTCTCTCTCCCTGACCCCCCCTCTCTCTCTCTACCTGACCCCCCTCTCTCTCCCTGACACCCCCCTCCTCTCTCTCTCCCTGACCCCCCCTCTCTCTCTCTACCTGACCCCCCTCTCTCTCCCTGACCCCTCCTCTCTCTCTCCCTGACACCCCCCACTCTCTCTCTCCCTGACCCCCCCTCTCTCTCTCTACCTGACCCCCCTCTCTCTCCCTGACCCCCCCTCTCTCTCTCCCTGACCCCCCCCCTCTCTCTCTCCCTGACACCCCCCACTCTCTCTCCCTGACCCCCTCCTCTCCCTCTCTCTCTCCCTGACCCCCCCTCTCTCTCTCCCTGACCCCCCCTCTCTCTCTCTCCCTGACCCCCCTTTCTCTCTCTCCCTGACCCCCCTTTCTCTCTCTCCCTGACCCCCTCTCTCTTTCTCCCTGACCCCCTCTCTCTCTCTCTCTCTCTCTCTCTCTCTCTCTCTTCCTGACCCCTCACTCTCTTTTTTTCTCTCTCTCTCTCCCTCCTTGCCAGCACTGGAAGTAGCTTTACTCCAGTCTGTTTAACTCCTTCCTTCCCATCATCTGCCTATACATTTATGTATAACAGAATTACTTGGTTAACTTTATCCACTTAAAGTGGTATTAAAGCAAAGCAAAATATCATACTGCAGCTTACCAATTTTTAGATGGGTGGCTGTATTACAGTTTTGTTTTTTTTTTTAGGTTTTTCTCTTTTGTATTCACCGGGTGATCCTGCTTGTAAGTCTGTTGTTTTTCAAAAGAACAAGCTGTCTTGCAGATGTAGCAGTTAGAGGGTTGAATCAAACCATTTAACACTGGCAAAGGGGGTGGAGTCAGGGGCGGAGCCAGAGGGGGCGGCAAAATTATGTTTCGCCTAGGGTGTCAAAAACCCTTGCACCGGCCCTGCTTGGAGGTGTATTTGGGGTCGTTATTATGTTTGAATACTGCCCTGCGGCCCATCTTCCGAGGGGAGGGGATCATGCTCTGCTTCAGTATGTGGTAGTACATGTTGGCATTCATGGTTCCCTCAATGAACTGTAGCTCTCCAGCACTCATGCAACTCAGACCATGACACTCCCACCAAAATGCTTGACTGTAGGCAAGACACACTTGTCTTTGAACTTCTCATCTGGTTGCTGCCACACACGCTTGACACCATCTGAACCAAATACGTTTATCTTGGTGTCATCAGATCACAGGACATGTTTGTGGGCTTTCTTGTGCATCATCTTTAGAAGAGTCTTCCTTTTGGGATGACAGCCATGCAAATCAGTTTGATGCAGTGTGTGGCATATGTTCTGAGCACTGACAGGCTGACCCCCCACCCCTTCAACCTCTGCAGCAATGCTGGCAGTACTCATACATCTATTTCCCAAAAACAACCTCTGACTATGATGCTGAGCATGTGCACTCAACTTCTTTGGTCAACCATGAGGAGGCCTGTTCTGAGTAGAACTTGTCCTGTTAAACCACTGTATGGTCTTGGCCACCGTGCTGCAGCTCAGTTTCAGGGTCTTGACAATCTTCTTATAGCCTAGGCCATCTCTATATAGAGCAACAATTCTTTTTTTCAGATCCTCAGAGAGTTCTTTGCCATGAGGTGCCATGTTGAACTTCCAGTGACCAGTATTAGAGAGTGAGAGCAATAACACCAAATCTAACACACCTGCTCCCCATTCACACCTGAGACCTTGTAACTCTAACAAGTCACATGACACTGTTAAGGGAAAATTGCTAATTCTGCCCAATCTGGACATTTTCACTTAGGGGTGTACTCACTTTTGTTGTAAGCGGTTTAGACAATAATGGCTGTGTCTTGAGTTATTTTGAGGGGATAGTAAAGGTAATAAAATATTTACAAAAATGTGAGGGGTGTACTCACTTTTCTGAGATATTGTGTATATATATATGTATATATATATTATCGTTACATATCTGAGTGTGGATCCCCCCTCAGGAGTGCGCTACATAAAGAATGCAGGGCTCAACTGTGCCCATCTATGCAGCCTCACCGGTGCCCAGCAATCCTCCCTCATCAGTGCCCAGTAATGCAGCGTCAACAGTGCCCAGCATTGCACCCTCCACTGTAGTGTCCTCTGTCCCTTGCACCCCACACTGTAGTGTCCTCAGCCCCCTGCACCCCCCCACTGTAGTATCCTCTGTCCCCTGCACCCCCCACTGTAGTATCCTCTGTCCCCTGCACCCCCCACTGTAGTGTCCTCTATTCCCAACACCCCCCCACTGTAGTGTCCTATGTCCCCTCCCCCTCTCCCCCCACTATAGTGTCCTCTGTCCCCTGCACCCCCACTGTAGTGTCCTCTGTTCCCTGCATGCCCCACTGTAGTGTCCTATGTCCCCTCCCCTCCCCCACTGTAGTGTTCTCTGTCCCCTGCACCCCACTCCACAAACACACACTGTTTAGGTAGAAATCTCCTATTTTACATAGGTGAACAGCAAGCAGAGCAGCAGCAGAGATCGCATCATAGGGCTGGATTGGGGCTGAAACTACTAAAGTAAACTTTTCACATTAACAGGCTGGTGATTGGTTGCTAGGATCTCCCAGCAACCAATCACCTGCTGCTTAAAGTAAAAAGTTAGTATAGAGAAAACAAAAAGCCCAAAGGCTGAAGCTGCGCTAGAAATAAAAAATAAAAAATAACAAGTAGTGAATACCTTTCAAAATAAGTTAATTAAAGCTGCCAGCACCTGAAAGTCTAGTATCAAACTCCAAAAGTACATATATAAACACAAAAGATGCAGCGCTAGAAATAATATATGAAAAAATTGTGACTGAAGAAAACTAAGGCAGAGTCTCATAAGCATATCAGCATGTGATCAATGGCAAAAAATTCATATAAGACATAATCTAGTGAGCAAGGGTGTAGATTGGCCATGAGGTTCAAATGTGGCAACAATCACTGAGGTTTCAAGAACAGAAACAAAACTAAGCATACAGATCTCGCCTCTTCAAAGTGCACACATAACAGTGCAAGCTGCATGAAAGCTTTACCATTCAGCAAGTGGACGTCTTCTTCGTCTCATGTCATCAGCTGCTTATACTTGGCTCTGTTTTGTTTCATATTCCCGAGAATTCTCTACCGCTAGCTGCTGTTCCGGTATTGTGCCTTTGGTTTTGGGGAGACCAATTTCCCTGAGCTGGGTGAGACTGCCGTAACAGCAGTCATCGCCATCTGGTAAGTGGATTATAATACTCTCCTAGGGTGTGAAACTACACGGAAGATTTCCCTTTCTTTTTTCTGGTTTCTTGCATCTCCAAGGATGAGTATTTTTTCCTTGTTCATTCATGGACTAATACTTTGATGGGACTTTTCCTTTTTGCATTTTTCACATGTAAAGTTTTATATATGTCTTTGTATTATTGCTCACTAGATTATGTCTCATATGAATTTTTCATCATTGATCACATGCTGATATGCTTATGAGACTCTGCCTTAGTTGTCTTCAGTCACAATTTTGTTCACATATTATTTCTAGCGCTGCATCTTTTGTGTTTGTATGAAGTAAAAAGTTAACTCCAGCAGTTCCCGCCCCCATCCAGCCCTGTGGTACTGTCCGCTCACCGCTGCCCAAGGAGGAGGACAGCGGTGAAAATGTCCATGGGACGGGTGCCCGCATTCAGCGTTAGCGGGCCAGATTCAGGCCACAGGCCGTGGATTGTCAACCCCTGCCCTATAGAATCTGGGTTATGGGTCCCAGATTCAGGCTATAGCCCCAGTAGCCACCCCCTAGCGACACCACTGCTGCATATGCGTGTAAGCACACACATGTATGCGTACATGTGCAAAGGCAGAAAGATGCGTTGTGATCTGATTTATACACTGAGTCCACATCAGACAGGAACTATAGTTAAAGACCTGGCAGCCCACTTTTATTAAAAAGAAAAAAACAAAATTCATTAACTTGCCCACACTGCTTTAAGGGAACAGGATCTATTTTTTTTTTTTTAGGGTAAGAAACACTTTAAAGCCTGGTACACACTAGGAGGTTTTTTCTTTTTCAACCCAGTGGGCTGAACGAAAAAAAAACGAAGAGCTCAAGAGGAGCCGCTGTACTAACTATCCGATGTTAATACGGCGATCTCCCCACAGGGGGACGCCCCCCCCCCCACCAGAACACACTGGACCAACCATTGGCTGAGAATGCTAATTGGATGCCGATTGGACATTCAGCCGACTTCTGTTGAACCGGCTGCCATACACATGGGCCGCATATGTCGGCTGAGGTTAAAAATAAAATATTTCCCCCACTGTGTATATATACATACTGTATATAGATGTGCAGCAGGCAGTAGGTGCACTCCTCAATGGGATTCATAGCAGTAGGAATTTTCCAATGTAGTTTAATCAATGTCAACATTTCAGCGGGGCACAGACCACATTTCTCAAGTTAAATATAAATAAATATTAATTATGCCTGGGAAGCTGATGGCAGGGGACAACATACAACAGATATACTATATATTATATACAAAATAGTAATACCATTTGAAAAAACAGCATATCAGTAATTTCACTATTATCTTGATCAACAATTACATACTTCATTTGATTATAGTCACAAGAAAGTTTCACACCATTGTTTCGGTTGGTCACTGCCCACATTTCTTTATGCTATTTGAGCCTAATTACTGGGGTATAGCCTAATAAATAAAGCAACATAAACCTTCCCTGCAACTATATGCGTTTGTGAATCACTGTAAGCAATTCGGTTTGCCAAAATTTGCATAGAATCATGCTGATTAGACATGTGCACTGCCAAAAAATGTGTTAGTTTTCGTTTTAGTTTAATTCGTTGAGGGTTTTTTTTTTTCATTTTTCAGGTCATTCGTTATGATCGAAATTCGTTATTTCAAATAAATTCATAAAAATCTGAAATTCAGAAATCCGAATGCTCAAACATTCGAAAGATCGAAAATCCGAACATAAGAACGAAAATCCAAAAATAAGAACAAAAATCTGAAAATTTGAAAGTCCAAAAATGTGAAAATCCGAACGTTCGAAAATCCAAAAGTTTGAAAACTCGAAAATCAAAAGATTCAAAAGAGCGAAAACCTGAAAATAAGAATGAAAATCTGAAAATTCAAATATCCAAAAATTTGAAATTAACTAACTAACTTATAAAAACTATTAAATTATAGTTATTGGAATTTCCTTTAAAATTTGGCTGTTAGTGAACGTAAGGAATACGAATTTATCCAAAGTTATGAATTATCCGAAATAATGAATGTAACAAATGAATAATAATAAATAATTTTAATAATAATAATTTTAATAAAAATAATAAATAATAAAAATAAATATAATTAATAATTAAAAAAATATTATTATTATTTATTATTATTAATTTGCTACGTTCCATTCATTTAGATGCGGCATTCGTTATTTTTGACAATTTGTAACTTCGAATAAGTTTGTATTCGTTACGTTCACTAACAGCCAAATTTGAAAGGAAATTCCAATACCTATCATTTAATAGTTAGTAATAGTTATTATAAGTTAGTTATTTATTATTTAGGATTTTCAAATTTTCGAGTTTTGGAATTTTCGGATTTTCATCATTATTGTCGGATTTTTGAATTTCAGATTTTTGTTCTTTTGAGTTTTCGAATTTTATTTTTTTTTTAATTTTTGAAATTTCTGAAAAATTTGTTAAACGTGTTTCTGTTAATTAGAATGTTTCCGAATTAACACATTTTTCGAATTTAGTCGAAAAACAAATTCGGAATGAAACAATGCTGATCCAGTGCCTGGATATTTGACACAGATCCAGAGGTGTAACTAGAACCTTCAGTTCCCTGTTGCAAGAAACCATGAAGTGCCCCCCTGACCCCCGGCCGAAGACCCTTCCCTCCAAGCCCCGTGGCATAACGCCAGAGTCAAGTGCGACCTTTGCGAACCTGATAGTTCCACCACTGGTGTCAGTAGTTTTTTTATTTTTTATTATCATGTTTTACCATTTTATTTATTAATATTATTGTTATTATTATTATTATCCACTTGCTTACTGGGCACTTAAACCCCCCTCCTGCCCAGACCAATTTTCAGCTTTCAGCGCTGTCACTCTTTGAATGACAATTGCGCGGTCATGCTACAGTTTGCCTAAATTAAATTTTTATCATTTTTTTCACACAGATAGAGCTTTCTTTTGGTGGTATTTAATTGCTGCTGGGTTTTTTATTTTTTGCTACATAAAACAAAAAGGCTAAAATTTTGAAAAAAACCCCCCAAAACTATTTCATAGTTTGTTATAAAATTTTGAAAACGGGTAATTTTTCTCCTTCACCGATGTGCGCTGATGAGGCTGCACTGGTGGGCACTGATAGGCTGCGCTGATGGACACTGATAGGCAGCACTGATGGGCACTGATAGGCGGCACTGATGGGCACTGATAGGCACTGATAAGGCAGCACTAATGGGCACTGATAGGTGGCACAGATAAGCACTGATGAGGTGGCACTGATAGGTGGCACTGATGGGTGGCACTGATGGTTTGGAATGATGGGTGGCACTGAAGGGCACTGATAGGTGTCACTGATAAGTGGCACTGATAGGTGGCACTGATGGGCACTGATGGGTGGCACTGATGGGCACTGGTAGGTGACACTGATAGGCAGCACTGATCTGTAGCACTGATTATTAGACACTGGTTGGCAGCACTAGTGGGCATTGATGGGTGGCACTGTGGGCACTGGTAGGTGACACTGGTGGGTACTGATAGGTGGCACTAGTAGGTGGCACAGTGGGCACTGGCAGGTGACACTGGTGGGTACAGCCGTGGCTTTTTTACCGAGCTTCAGTTTACATCACGTGATCAGCCATCATTGGCTGACAGCTGATCATGTGGTAAGGAGCCGGGATCGACCCCTTACTCGGATCTGTGATCAGCTGAGTCTCAGACTCGGTGATCACAGAGTGCGTCGCGCAGACTGTGCTTGCTCAGGAGGACGTCCCGGGACTCCCTCCCGGGAAATTAAGGCCTGCGCTGCAACCGTCTTTCGGCTATAGCACGGGCAGCAAGTAGTTAATATTTTATTTTTTTACAATATAATTTTTTACTATTTTTTTAGGAGCCCTGTTGAGGGGCTTTTGTGAAATATCAGGGGTCTAATCAGACACCTCTGATGTTCCACATTTCAGACAGAGAAAGGAGATTGAGGACAGAGCCCTCAATCTCCTTCTCTGCAGCCTCAGCTGCACAGAATGAATGGACAGGAATATCTCTGTTTAAGGCTTACTGTTCATTCACAAACTGAAGCATAGTAAACACGGTTTACTATGGCTTAGTTACAGTATGATTGAACAGAGTCAGTGATTGGAACTGATTACTGACTCTGTCTATTCAGACAAGGAAGGTGACAGTAAATGACATGTTTACTAATCCCCTCCCTGCTCTCCATCCTGACACATTCCCGGCAGATGGGGGGAACTGCAGGGGATGAGGGGGGCTGGAAGAGAGCACAGGGGCCACAAGGCAGCAGAAGGAAGCAGGATAGGAGGGGCAGCGGGGCTGCATATACTATAGAGGAACTGATCCCCTCCATGTTCCTCCTGCAGCCACTGAATGCCTGCGGGAGAGAGAGGAGAAGAAGCGGGCATTCAGCTGCTGCAGGAGTAACAAAGAGCGGATCAGTTCCTTTATATGCCACCCCCACCCCCCTCCTATCCAGGTATACAGGGGAACTGCACAACCCCCCTGAAGGATGGGTCCGAGTTGCAATTGTGACCCCCGTACTTATGCCCCTGCACAGATCTCTGATTTGTTCTGCCAGCTAAACCAATCTGCTTGGTGGGAAGGATGCGGGGAGGAGCCAGGAGCATGTTGTGCATGTGCTCCAATTCTCTTTTAACAGAGAAGTGAGGTATACAATTAGCTACAGCTGAAGAAGTGTATAGAGGTGTACAGAGGACACTGGCAGTATACATAATGAAGGCAAAATGGGGGCAACATTTTGTGGGGCTACCTGGAAGCATTTTATAGCAAATGTGTTTTTATTTATTTGAGGATACAAATACTTTGCAGTTTTTAGTTTTTCCAGTATACCAAATGCTGGTTACATGGAAATAATCTGAATTTTGAAGCAGGTCTTCTGGTCAAGTTTGGCCTTGTTCAGGGATTTTCTCACCACTGTTAGTGAGAACTGGTAAAATGAATACTATTTTGGTGGGACGTGATAGACATGTGCCTTTTAAACCTACTCAACCTGTATAGAATAAATATTGTATGTTATGGAATTCATTTTATTTTCATTTAAAAACTATTTGTATTATTTAAACATGTTCTTCAGCTCAAACTAATCCTACTATAATTATTACAGATGGGACAACTACTATTAATGCCCCAACAATTACTGGAGCTACCACTACAGCATCTACTGATGCTACTACTACAATAACTACTGATGCTACTACTACAATAACTACTGATGCTACTACTACTACTACTACTACTTCTACTGCAGCACCAGTTACTACCTCTGCAGCTCCTACTACCACTGAACTACCAACTACCACACAGCAAACTACTACTTTGGCCCCAACAAGTACTACTGAAGCCCCAACAACCACGCCAACTTCTACTACTACTACAGCACCAACTACTACTGTTGCCCCTACTACTGCAGTGTCAACCAGTACTGAACCTCCTACTACTACAATACTGCCAACCACTGATACTACTACTACTACTACTTCTACTACAGCACCAGTTACTACCTCTGCAGCTCCTACTACCACTGAAACACCAACTACTACGGTCGCTCCTACTACTGCAGTGTCAACCAGTACTGAACCTCCTACTACTACAATACTGCCAACTACTGATACTACTACTACTACTTCTACTACAGCACCAGTTACTACCTCTGCAGCTCCTACTACCACTGAAACACCAACTACTACTGTTGCTCCTACTACTGCAGTGTCAACCAGTACTGAACCTCCTCCTACTACAATACTACCAACTACTGATACTACTACTACTACTTCTACTACAGCACCAGTTACTACCTCTGCAGCTCCTACTACCACTGAAACACCAACTACTACTGTTGCTCCTACTACTGCAGTGTCAACCAGTACTGAACCTCCTACTACTACAATACTGCCAACTACTGATACTACTACTACTACTTCTACTACAGCACCAGTTACTACCTCTGCAGCTCCTACTACCACTGAAACACCAACTACTACTGTTGCTCCTACTACTGCAGTGTCAACCAGTACTGAACCTCCTACTACTACAATACTGCCAACTACTGATACTACTACTACTACTTCTACTACAGCACCAGTTACTACCTCTGCAGCTCCTACTACCACTGAAACACCAACTACTACTGTTGCTCCTACTACTGCAGTGTCAACCAGTACTGAACCCCCTACTACTACAATACTGCCAACTACTGATACTACTACTACTACTTCTACTACAGCACCAGTTACTACCTCTGCAGCTCCTACTACCACTGAAACACCAACTACTACTGTTGCTCCTACTACTGCAGTGTCAACCAGTACTGAACCTCCTACTACTACAATACTGCCAACTACTGATACTACTACTACTACTTCTACTACAGCACCAGTTACTACCTCTGCAGCTCCTACTACCACTGAAACACTAACTACTACTGTTGCTCCTACTACTGCAGTGTCAACCAGTACTGAACCTCCTACTACTACAATACTGCCAACCACTGATACTACTACTACTACTTCTACTACAGCACCAGTTACTACCTCTGAAGCTCCTACTACCACTGAAAGACCAACTACTACTGTTGCTCCTACTACTGCAGTGTCAACCAGTACTGAACCTCCTACTACTACAATACTGCCAACTACTGATACTACTACTACTACTTCTACTACAGCACCAGTTACTACCTCTGCAGCTCCTACTAGAACCGAAACAGCAACTACTACTGTTGCTCCTACTACTACTGCAGTGTCAACCAGTACTGAACCTCCTACTACTACAATAACTACTGAATCTACTACTACAATAACTACTGAAGCTACTACTACAATAACTACTGATGCTACTACTACTACTACTTCTACTGCAGCACCAGTTACTACCTCTGGAGCTCCTACTACCACTGAACTACCAACTACCACACAGCAAACTACTACTTTGGCCCCAACAAGTACTACTGAAGCCCCAACAACCACGCCAACTTCTACTACTACTACAGCACCAACTACTACTGTTGCTCCTACTACTACTGCAGTGTCAACCAGTACTGAACCTCCTACTACTACAATACTGCCAACTACTGGTGCTACTACTACTACTTCTACTACAGCACCAGTTACTACCTCTGCAGCTCCTACTACCACTGAAACACCAACTACTACTGTTGCTCCTACTACTGCAGTGTCAACCAGTACTGAACCTCCTACTACTACAATGCTGCCAACTACTACACAGCAAACTACTACTTTGGCCCCAACAAGTACTACTGAAGCCTCCACTACTACTACAACTTCTACTACTACTGCAATACCAAGTACCACTATTGTTCCACTTACTACTGCTGTGTCAACCAGTACTGAAATACTCACTTCTACACTTCCAGCAACTACCACACAACAAACTACTTCTGTGACTTCAACCACTACTGCAGTGTCAACTACTACTGAAGCCTTGACTACTACAGCAGCTCCAACTACTACTGAAGCCTTGACTACTACAACAACTTCTGCTACTACTACAATGCCAACTTCTACTACTATTCCAACTACACCTTCAACAACCACTACAGCAGCATCTACTACATCACAAACTAATACTGTAGCCCCAACTACTACAGCAAATCCCACTACTACTGCAGTTTCAACAACTACTCAAGCCCCAACTACTACAACATTGCCAACTACCACTATAACTGGTATTACTACTCCTTTGGCTTCATCTACTACTTCTACTACCACTACAACTTTAGCACCAACTACTACTGCAGGTACAACTTCTACTGCATCAACTACTACTGCAACAGCTACAACAACAGCAACTCCAATTAGTACTACTACTTCAACAACCACTACATCAACTACTACTGCAGTTCCCTCTTCCACAACAGTATTAACTACGACTGTTGTCCCTACCACTACTGCAATACCAACCACCACTGAAGGCCTAACTACTACAACTTCACCGACTACTTTAACTATTACCACTACTCCTTTGGTTTCATCTGCTACTTCTAATCCCACTACAACTTCAGCACCAACTACACCTGCAGGAACAACTTCTGTTGCTTTAACTACTTCTGCAAATGCTGCAACTACATCAACTCCAATTAGTACTACAACTTCAACAACCACTACGGCAGCATCTACTACAGCCCCCAGTACTACTGCAAATCCGACCTCCAGTACATTAGTAACTACTACCACTGCAGTTTCAACCAGCACTGAAGCCCTAACTACTACAACATCACCAACTACTATTATAACTGCTACTACCACTCCTTTTACTTCAACTACTTCCACTGCTCTAACCACCACTTCAGCACCAACTACCACTACAGGTATAACATCTTCTGCTTCAACTACGTCTGTAGCAGCTACAGCAACAGCAACTCCAATTAGTACCACAACTTCAACAACCACTACATCAGCTACTACTGAGTTTCCAACTACTACTTCAGCTCCCTCTTCCACAACAGTATTAACTACGACTGTTGTCCCTACCACTACTGCAATACCAACCACCAGTGAAGGCCTAACTACTACAACATCACCAACTACTTTATTTATTACCACTACTCCTTTGGCTTCATCTGCTACTTCTAACCCCACTACAACTTCTGCACCAACTACTACTGCAGGAACAACTTCTGTTGCTTTAACTACTTCTGCAAATGCTGCAACTACATCAACTCCATTTAGTACTACAACTTCAACAATCACTACAGCAGCATCTACTACAGCAACCACTACTACTGCAAATCCCATCTCCAGTACATTAGTAACTACCACCGCTGTCCCTACTACTACTGCAATTTCAACCACCACTGAAGCCCTGACCACTACAACATCACCAACTACTACTATAACTGCTGCTACCACTCCTTTTACTTCAACTACTTCCACTGCTCTGACCACCACTTCAGCACCAACTACTACTGCAGGTATAACATCTGCTGCTTCACCTACTTCTGCAGCATCTACATCAGCAACTACATCTACATCAGCAATTATTGCTACAACTTCATCAACCACTACATTAACTACTGCAGTTCCTATTACCACAACAGTATTAACTACTGCTGTTCCAACTACTACCAAAGTGGCAACCATCTCTGAAGCCCTCACTACTATAACACCACCAACTACCACTATAATTCTTACTACTACTCCTTCAGCTTCATTTACTACTTCTGCTCCCACTACCACTTCAGCACCAACTACCACTTCAGAAACAACTTCTGCTGTTTTAACTACTTCTGCAGCTTCTACAACTACAGCAACTCCAACTAGTACTACAACTTCAACAACTACTACAGCAGTTTCTACTGCAATACAAACTAGTCCTGCAGCTCCAACTACTACAGCAAATCCCACTACCACCACATTAGTAACTACTACTCTAGTCCCTACCACCACTGCAATGTCAACCACAACTGAAGCCCTAAGTACTGCAACATTGCCAACCTCTGCTATAATTGCTACTACCACTCCTTTGATTTTAACTACTACTGCTTTGACCTCCACTTCAGCACCAACTACTACTGCAGGTACAATCTTTTCTGTTTCAACTGCTTCTGCAGCAGCTATAACAACAGCAACTTCATTTAGCAATACAACTTCAACAACCACTACACCCACTACTTCAGCAGTTCTAACAACTACTGCAGTACCTACTACTACAATAGTACCTACTACTACTGTATCCACCACTGCAATGCCGACCACCATTGAAGCCCTTACTACTTTAACATCACCAGCTACCCCTATAACTGCTACTACCACTCCTTTGACCTCATCTACTACTTCTGCTCCCACTACTGCTTCCACACCATCTACTACTGCAGGTACAATTTCTGCTGCTTTAACTTCTTCTGCAGCTACTACAACTACAGCAACCCCAATTACTACTTCAACATTAACAACCACTACAGCAACATCTACTGCAACACAAACTAGTACTGCAGCCCCAACTAGTACTGTTAATTCCACTTCCACTACATCAGTAACTACTCATTTAGTCACTACTACTACAGTGCCAACCACCACTAAAACCACTAAAACCACTAAATTACTACTCCAGGTACAACTGCTGCTTCAACTATATCTGCAACAGCTACAACAGCAGTTCCAATTAGTACAACTTCAAAAACCACTACATCGACTATTACTGCAGTACCCACTACAACAGCAGCATTTCTTATTACTGTACCCACTACTGCAATGGCAATCACCAGTGAAGTCATTACTACTACAACATTAGCAACTACCACTATACCTGTTACTACCACTACTTTGGTTTCATCCACTGCTTCTGATCTCACTACTACTTCAGGAACTACAAGTACAACTTCTGCTATTTTAACTTCTTCTGCAGCTGCTACAACCCCTACAGCAGCATCTACTGCAGCACAAAGTAGTACTACTACTACTGTAAATCCCAATACTGCAATGTCAACCACAACTAAACCCCCTACTACTACTACTACAACATCACCAACTACCATTATAACTCCTACTACTACTCCTTCAACTTCATCTGCTACTTCTGCTCCCACTACCACTTCAGCCCCAACTACTACTGCAGGGACAACTTTAACTTCATCTGCAGCTGCTACAACTGAAGTAATCCCAATAAGTACTACAACTTCAACACCCAGTAGAGCAGCATCTACTGCAGCACAAAGTAGAAACTGCAGCCCCAACTACTACTAAAAATATCACTTTCACCACATTAGTAACTACTGCTGTAGTGTCAACCAGCACTAAAGTCCTAACCATTACAACATCGCCAACTACCGCTATAATTTCTGCTTTCACTTCTTTGACTTCTACTGACTAACTACTACTGTTACTCTGACCACAGCTTCAGCCCCAACTAACACTGCAAGTACAACTTCTTCTGCTTCAACTAATTCTGTAGCAGGTACAACAACAGCAACTCCAATTAGTACTACAACTTGAACGCCAGTACATCAACTACTACTGTAGCTTTAACTAATACTGCAGTGCCAATCACTACCACAGCAGTACTAGTTACTACTACTGTACCCAATACTAAAATGCCAACCATCACTGAAGCCCTTACTACTAAAACATCACCAACTACAAATAACAGTTCTTTTACCCCTTCTTTGGCTTCATCTAGTATTTCTACTCCCACTTCAGCACCAACTACATCTGCAGGTATAACTTCTTAGCTGCTTTAACTTCTTCTGTAGCTGCTACAACTACAGCAAACACAATTAGTACCACAACATCAACACTGCAGCAGGGTCTACCACATCACAAAGTAGTACTGCATCCACAACTATTACTGAAAACCCCACTTCCACAACATTAGTAACTACTACTGTTGTCCCTAATACTACTGCAGTGCCATCCACCACTAAATCCTTAAACACTACAATATTGCAAACTACAAATTTTAGTGCTACTACTTCTCCTTTGACTTCAACTACTGCATCTGCTCAGACCACCACTACAGTATCAACAACTACTGTAGGTACAGCCTCTGCTGCTTCAACTACTTCTGCAACAGCTACAACAGCAACTCAAATTAGTACTACACTTTCAACAATAATTATAGCGGTGACTACTTCCACACCAATTAGTACTGAAGCCCCAACTACTACTGCAAATCCCACTATCACTATATTACTAACTACTTCTGTTGGCTCTACTACTATTGCAATTGCAATTTGAAAGCACCGATGTGTGAATGGCAAATCGCGGGACTTGCATTTGAGATGCTATTCATCTTGAATGACACCTCAAATCACGGCGCTGGTCTGCGGCAATTGTCGTGCGATATATCGTGCTGCAATCGCAGCTACAGCATGTCGCCCCAAGAAAAGTTCAGGAGCTACCGTATTTATCGACGTATAACACGCGCCGGCATATAACACATACCTCAATTTAAGAGGGAAGTTTCAGGAAAAAAAAACTTTTTTTGTGTGCCCATCTGCAGCCTGTTGTGTGCCCATCTGCAGCCTGTTGTGTGCCCACCTGCAGCCTGTTGTGTGCCCGTTCTGCAGCATGTTCTGCACCCATCTGCCCCCTCAATGCAGCTCACCATATCTCGGATGAAATAACCAAGCCATCATCTGTTTCCTCGCTCTCAGTTGGCAGTCACATACACAGTCCCGCCTCCGCCATCGGCATTGGACCAGCTCCTGTGATAGACAGAACACTGGTCCAATGCCGGTGGCGGAGGCGGGACTGTGTGTCGGAGAGCCGAGTGGAGAGGAGATGATGGCTCTGTGATTTCTGGTGGCACTCATCCTTCTCCTTCCCCTCCGAGGTATGCTGTCGGAGTATAACACGCACCCGCGATTTCCCCCTATTATCAGGGGAAAAAAGTGCTGTACGCCGATAAATACAGTACTTTTGGCAACATGCTTCCCGTAATGCGTGTTGCTGTGAATGCAGCGCGATTTATTGTGCGACAATCACGGCAGACCTGCGCCGTGATTTGAGGTGTCATTCAAACGAATGGCATCTCAAAGGCGAGTCCCGCGATATGTCGTTCACACATTGGCACTTTCAAATCGCTGGCAGATTCAAAACGCTGAAGTGTGAATGCAGCCTTAAACCAAAAGAATGAGTGCCTGACCAAATTTATAAAGAGTCCAAAACAATTTGAATGATTCACACAAGGCAGTCAATGTGTTTCAGAGGCAAAACACATTCCCCCTTCATCAGTACTCAGTAATGTCTGGAAATGTTTAAAAGAGAAGTATGGCCAAAGCTTTCTTGGTCATAATTCTTTTCTGGGTCACAGGAGTGCACTCATTTTTGCTCCCCTGTGACCCAGAATCAGCCTGCTGTCAGCTGACATCACAGAGCCACTCCAGGCTTTTGAAGGATCCTGACCATATTGTTAGGATCCACCCAGATGCCTAATAGACAGCCAGCTTAACCTCTCAGTGTGCTGCAGAGAGTCACAGCCAGCTGTTCCCACTCCCACCCGAGCCTGGCTCTGTCAGTGAATGTTCTCTGCTCCAGGAAGACCACAAACTGAGCAATCAATGGTCATATAATTGCTCACATCTCAGGCTTAGAGCCGGCGAGGGACAGCGCCACCATTAGACTGCAATATGATGGTGAGTAAGTACAGTATGTTTATTTTTTTACAAGTCCATGCTTTTCCTTTTAAAAAAAAAACTCAAGGAAATAGATGCCAGAGGAATCCTAAACTTACTGTTTGCAAAGAAATCAGATGGGGCATAATTGTGTCCCATCTGATTCTATTGCAATTAGTGGGTTTATTATTTCATAGACATCTTCTTCACCAAGTTTATTCAAACATTTGCAAACATTACTGAGCCCTGATGAAGGGGGAGTGTGCTTTGCCCCTGAAATGCGTTGTCTGTAATGTGGATTATTAAAATAGTTTCGGGCTCCTTTATGAACTTGGTCTGGCACTCCTTTATTTGGTTTAAGCTCTGAGATATGCTTCTGGGTACCCATTGGAGGGTAGTCCTGGTTGCATGTGAGCCCACTAATCAGAGCCAGTTAGCTTTTCAAATAATTAGCATCCTTTCCTTCACTACTCTGTATCAGTAGTTATTGATACAGTGCCAGCACCTCTTAGATGTATTTCCTTCAACCTTCATACTCTTGCCATTACTGATGCACCAGTTAGAACTACAACTTAAAGCGGAGTTGCGCCTAATTTTTTTCTTTTTAAAGTTAGCAGCTACAAATACTGCAGCTGCTGACAATAAGGACAACAACCTGTCCAGGGCGCGCCCTCAATATCGGCACCCGGAACCGACCTGTCCCTCGGCTCTCGGGTGGAGGCGCTGCCATCTTCAGTAAGGGAATCAGGAAGTGAAACCTTGCGGATTCACTTCCTGGTTCCCTACTGCGCATGCGCGACTCGCGCTGCTTGATCCCACTGGTCCCTGCTGTCCTCTGGGACCTGTGTGTCTCCCAGAAGACAGCAAGGGGGGGGTGGAGAAGGCGCTGGGAGTGGCGTAGATACCCGCGGGTGGCTCGGCTATCTATGCCCGGAAGTGGGAGCAAAATACCTGTATTACCCAGGTATCTGCTCCCCCCTGAAAGGTGCCAAATGTGACACCGGAGGGGGGGAAGATTCCGAAAAGCGGAGGTTCCATTTTTGGGTGGAACTCCGCTTTAAATACAATTTATTGTAGCTTCTCTTGCATTTAATAAGTTACTAGCTAGTTCTACATATTCAACATCTTCAGCAGTTTCAGGGGCTAGTAATGCACAAACTATTTTGACAGTGCCTACATTTGCAGCTTTTACAACCTCTGGAGAATGGACTTCATTATTACCAGTATAGCACTGACTACTTTTAGAGTTCATGTGTTTTCAATTACATTGGGAGCTTCTACTACTCCATCAAGTGACACAACTCAAAAATAAAAATGAAAGTACAAAGTATAAATTATCACTATGGCTCTCGCTATGCATGTTCTACTGCTACAATATCTCTAACTAATTTGTTACTGATATATTTCCTTCTTTGTTGCACCAACTAAAAGTCCGGCATTCAACGCTCACACTGCTCTTACTTATTCTGCCACTGGTCTTTAGCACTGATATATCCTACCATTACTATAACTAGCCCAGCTGCTGCTATGACAAAAACATCAAGTATTGCATTAAAGTATAACAAAACCCAAGAACAGAAAATGTAATATATTGCAGCTTACTGGTCCTTAGATGTAGTGGCTGCATTCATTTTAATTTTTCAGGCTAATAACATTTTCTACAAGTACAGAGAAATACCCGTTGACCATGTGTCCTTGGGTCTTTTTGTGCACTGAACTTGTGTCTCAAACAATGTTATCAGCCTTCCTGATAATCTTTTATGAACTGCAATACACCTTCTCCTAGATGGTGCTTGTAGTCCAAATCAGTAGAACAACCTAGGGCAGTGATGGCAAACCTTGGCACCCCAGATGTTTTGGAACTACATTTCCCATGATGCTCATGCACTCTCCAGTGTAGTAGAGAATCATGGGAAATGTAGTTCCAAAACATCTGGGGTGCCAAGGTTCACCATTACTGGCCTAGGGGGACAATGATGCTTCTTGAAAAATACAGTAGAGTGACTAAGCATTGTCCCCCTAAGACAGCAAGTGTGCAAAACTGCAGGATCATCAGGTAAAAATAACAGAAACAAAGGGTCTAAAAAAGAAATACTAATGCTACCATCACATTTAGAAATTGTAAGAGCAGGTTCTCCATATCCCCTCCAACCCCTCAAATGGATTGATGGCATCACAAAAAAAAATCTAAAAAAAAAAACCCTTTTTTAGTCACCTAAAGCCATGGACATTCCAGTCCCGAGTCTTCTCTCCTCTTCTGTTAATAGGAGGAGGGGTTATTTTCTGGGTGTCTACATCACTGTTTTTGTGATGTAGATGCTTTCCATTGGCTGTCCAGAGGCAGGGTCTTCTTGGGATCCAGAAGAGGAGTCTGCAGAAGTGACATCAGTTCCAGAGGACTGTTCAGGATCAGCTGGCATGGGCACAGCTGTAGTGTTGGCTTAGTGTTTCCTCACATCTTGGATCGGCACTAGTGAGGGATCAAAAAAGTGGGCTTAGGTGAGTAGATCTTGCTTCAAAAGGTAAGAAAAAAACCCTGCAGAATAGGTTAGTCTGGTGGGAGGGGGTCTTAATATTTACCTAGGAAATAGTTTTAAGCTGCAATTTATTACATTTTGGTTATTTGTTAAAATTCTTAATAGTCATCAACAGCACTTTAACACTTACATCTGCAAGGATGAATTAGCAATTACCCAAAATTCCAACTTTTACAGCAACACCAACTAATATTGTCACTACTGTTGTACTTCTCATTGCTACTTGCTATGTAACTTCGACTTTGGCTAACACTTCTTTTTCCACAGTAGGTGTATCTACATCATCTACAACGTCCACAAGCCCTGGAGCTTCCTCTACTACAGCAACCACAACCACTGCATCTACTACAACTACAACTACAACTTCTGGAACCATGAGTACTACAACTATGTCTAGTACCAGCGGACAAGCAAATGCTGCTGCTGTATTATCTGACAATGTACAATGTAAGCAATTCCTCTACCATAATATTAATTTGTGAATGGCTTATCCCAAATACACAACAATTTCTAGAAGCCAGTTGGAGATTTCTATTCAGCAGATAGTCAAACAAAAGGCAGTTCATATTTCCTACTGCACAGGTACCCTATATTTTGTTTTACTTATTTTAAAGTGGAACTCGAGTCAAAACTTTTTTCTAGTCTCAAAAGGATTGGGCATTCATTGGAACCATCAGTGGTTTTTAATGCTGTCGGTGTCACCAGTAGGGAGAGTCACTTTCACTGTTGAGGGAGATTCTAAAGCAAATGTAGAACTAAAAATTAGCACCTCTTACTAGTAAAGGAATCTTGTTGCTATGTTCATTGAACTATAATACTTACCATATAGTCACTGGAAAGGGAATGTATATTGGTTTTATACATATTTTGCCTCTATATTTATTATGGTCTTTCTTAAGGTGGGTGGAGCTTTAAGCACATTGTCACATGATTATTGCTAGCTATTTGCCCTTTTTTGAATAGAAATACGAATGTTTGTAAAATTCACATTTACACAGGCAATAAAAACGCTGCAGCGACTCGTCCCTTTTTAAATGGCCCATTGGGAGATTTTAGTGCGAGTCTACCTGCCTGAAAGAATATGATTATTTTTTTACTATCTCTTTAGCTAGCCCATAGTGCTTTGGGCATGTAAAAATGTTCAGGCTTAAAAAACAAAACAGAAAAACAGACCCTTATAGTGGCCATTTAAAGTTCAATTCCAATTATGACCCCTTTGACCCCTCAGTTAGTGCCCTGTTGAGACCCTGATCTCATTCCACTCCTATTTGTGGCTCTAAAATATAATTAAAGTTTGTTAAACCTCTACACTTTTTCGTTGATTCCAGGTGCCTCAAAATAGAGTTGAGGATTTGTCATACTGGAAATAGTGTGGGCATGGGGTATTGAGAGAAGACTCTTCCATTACTTTCCACCATCCCCAGGAGATTCTAGGACTTTCAATCCCCCTACCCCCATTCACACATCAACATATATGAGTATGGTGTAATTGAGGGATTTCTACACTTCATCCTATAAACGATGCTCTCAGTCGCTGTCAGATCTGTATAAAAACTTTACTCATATGTAGACTGATGACCTCCTGGGGGAAACCTGAGTTCTAAACTATTTTAATTCTTTCTTACAGTACCAAGTTGGGCAATTATCTTGTTTGGTTTACTGGCTGCCGGAATGCTGCTGGGATTACTTCTTGGGGTAAGTATTTAATTGAATACCTTTGGGAAAATCAGGTTTGATTAAGAATTTAGAGAAAAGTTCAACCTTACAGAAATATATACTTTTGTATTTGAGGGTTTCTTTGCTGTCCAAACAGCAGGCTGGAGACAGAAGAGCAACACCTCTGTATTCCTTTACACTAAAACAGAAAGTTATGTCTCCCTTATGACTGGGATATCTGGCTGAAGTTTATAAATGACAAATGTGGCTGGTCAGATTCATATACTCTATATGTAATTCATCTGTGTAATTAGTAGCTTGTGCTTGGAGTTCAGATTTAAAGCAAACCTGTGCCTGGCCCAATGCCCCAACTAGGTCTTCCTTTGTAGTCTGCATACACGCCATCCATTCCTATGAGTATACTGTACTAAGAGTGGCCTTAAGCAGACTAATGTACTAAAGTACCTTTCAAAGTGCAACTTTACTTGCAATGCCTATTTGTCTTTAGGAAATAAACTAGACTAAACTAGACTAAACTAAAATTAGCTTCCTTTGTTCTCAGCTTAAGCTGCCTCTCTATCTGTAGTGGAAGAAACACAAAAGTGTAGGGCGTTATATATAAACTAAATGTAAACTCATACTTTTGAAATGACTACAAGCAAATTTATTATGCGTGTGGAATATTTAGAGGGTAGCCCAATCAAAACTATTTTAGCAGCTGGTAGATGCTGAATAATTAAACCACTTGACAAATTCTGATGTCTCTCAGGGACATTATGAGGGGTTCCCAATATGCCTGTTGGCATGGATTTTTTTCCTTGTTTACTTTATATTATGGTGAATGCACCAGGGGTAATAAAGATGCAAAGATGGGTGGGAACAAACAAATATCCCAAGTAGATAGAAGCAAAGTCTATAATTAGGAAGGTAGGCCTCACTGTTGAATCATCTAGACATATAAAAATACAAAGATTGACTCAGCCCACAAGACTTTACATGTTACTTAAAGTGTTTGTTAACCTAAAAAAAAATGGATCCCATTCCCTTAACCACTTAAGTACCGCCCCATGCACATATACTGCGACAGGGCGGCCCTTAAGCTTGAAATCACGTACCTGTACGTGATTTCTTTCTAGGGCTCTGGCTGTGATTGGGCACATCAGGAGCCAATCAACAGGATCCGCTGATCGTTCACAGGAGAGGCAGAATGGCGGCCTGCCTATGTAAACAAGGCAGGCCGCCGTTCTGTGAGGGAGGAAAATAGAGATCTTGTGTTTTTGCTAAGCAGAAACACGGATCTCTGTTTTACTTCAGTCACAGCATTCCCCCCTCAGTTAAAAAGTACTCCTTAGGAGCACAGTTAACCCGTTGATCGCCCCTGATGTTAACCCCTTTCCTGCCAGTGTCATTTATACAGTGACAGTGCTTTTTTTTTTTAGCACTGATCGCTGTATTGGTGTCACTGGTCCCCAAAAAGTGTCACTAAGAGCCGGTTCACACGGGGGCGACTTGTCAGGCGACCTAGCCGCCTGACAAGTCGCCTCCCATTCTGTACAATGGAACCGTTCTAATCGGAGCAACGCAAGTCGCTCCGACTTAGAAGAAAGGTTCCTGTACTACTTTGGGGGCGACTTGCATAGACTTCTATACAGAAGTCGTCTTGCAAGTCGCCCCGGCAGTCGTGTGCAGGTCGCCTCGGTGAGGCGGCCTGCAAGTCGTGCCGCGTCTAGTGTGAACCGGCACTTAGTGTCAGATTTGTCTGCCGCAAATGTCGCAGTCCCGCTAAAAATCGCTGATCATCGCCATTACTAGTAAAAACAATAAAAAGTCCATAAATCTATCCCATAGTTTGTAGACGCTATCTTTTAACTAACTTTGGCTAACTTTTGCACAAACCAATCAATATATGCTTATTGGGAATTTTTTTTTTCAAAAACATGTAGCAGAACACATATTGGCCAAAACTGATGAAGAAATTCAATTTAAAAAAAAAATTCTTGGATATGTATTATAGCAGAAAGTAAAAAATATAGTTTTTTTTTTCAAAATCGTCGGTCTTTTTTTCTGTATAGCGCAAAAAATAAAAACCACAGAGGCGATTAAATACCACCAAATGGTAGCTCTATTTGTGGAGAAAAAAGGACATCAACAATGGGTACAGCGTCGCACAACCGCGCATTTGTCAGTTAAAGCAACACAGTGCAGTATCGCACAAAATGGCCTGATCAGGAAGGGGGCTGAAGTGGTTAAAGCATGTTATACAGCACAGTGCTTGTGCTGTGTAATTTGGCCCTCTCTATCACCTGAAATACCTGGTTGATCCTGCCATTGTCTGCCCTCCCCCCTGTAAACGGACCAAGGTATATCATGGCTGCTGATCCATGACATCAGAGTCAGTTTACGTGCCTCTGTCATCTACTGCTATCTGCAGCTCTCCTGTCTCTACTGTGCCCTCTCCCCCCTCCCTGCCTGTCAGCTCTCACTAGCGCTGCTCTGCTCTCCTCCCCGCTGCTACAAAACTGTGTTATCTTTATACATCCCCTCTGTTAGATAACAACCTGTGTCGTAGTGCCTGTGCTTTATAAAAAAAAGCAGATTTCCACCTGTTTTCACAGCGCCTCCCAGCACTCACGCGACTCCCGGCTCTCTCCTCCCTGGCTGATGTCAGCGGGGGTTCTCGGCCCCTCCCACTGGAGCTGTCAGACGGGGAGAGGAAAGAAACACAGGCAGTAGGACACAGGTTGTCATCTAACAGAGGGGATGGTATAAAGATCAGATAATGGCTTAACAACAACCACTTTAAGTATCCATTTTAAGAGAAAGAGTAAACCATACACCTTGGAAATGCAGCATGATTTGATGATAAGTCATTTACTACTTACTTATTTTGGTACCAAAGTTAAAAATCTATACTTTATTTTTATACAGATTGCGGGTTGTGCTCATTATGTGATATACAGAGTGGGGAGCTTCCCAAGCTACTCTACACATTATGGACAGTGGAGTCCTTCAAATCAACCAGCAGACCCAGAAGGGGGAGTAATACAACGGGAAAGAATTTGCTTTCCAAGACCAGAAGTCCAAAGAGATGAACTTGAGATGTGTGAAAGACCAAACCAGTGTGCCTAGACTACAAATCACCCACCAACAATGCAGTTATGTTTCTTACAAGATATTCATTCTTAAATGCATAAACCTCTCCATTGCAGACACAACCTTGTCTAGAGTACTGACATCCTATGGATTGGTAAAGCTGAAATTTTCACCCCGATTCAATGTCTTCTGCAGGTTCAGAACTTTCTTGCAATATTGATGCTCTAGGATAGAACAGGGCCACTAAGTCTACTACTTTGCTTCCAGCTGACCTTTTACAAAGAAAGGGCAGCTACTGGGGTGATTTACTAAAACTGGAGAGTGCAAAATCTGGTGCAGCTGTTAATGGTAGTCAATCAGCTTCTTTTTCAACTTGTTCAGTTAGGCTTTGACAAAAAAAAAACAAAAAAAACAAGCTGATTGGTTTCTATGCAGAGCTGCACCAGATTTTGCACTCTCCAGTTTTAGTAAATCAAGCCCTGTCTGTATGAAGAGTTGTCCAATCTGAAAAGAATCATACTGTTCATAAATTACAATTGACTTGAGTTCTAAAAATGTATCTTTATCTGTAATACAGACAGACCTACAGTAAATAGTAATATAATATAGAAGTGAATATAAAAATGAGTTCATTAATAATTCTTGTGATTCCATACCCTTCATTATTAACAGCTGAGGGAAATCCAGAGAAAATGAATATGTGCTGGGAACGTTACAGTTCTAAATGCATGAAGCTTAGGGGAATGATTATGGAATGATAAACTTTCAAAAGTCTACATACATATTTTTCTGGAGTTCAACAAGTGTATTCACATTAAGATGTGAATTTGAATGTGTAAGATGTTAGGACAAGTTTACGTTTAAAAACTATTATTTGAAATACAGTCCAGTGTAATGTACTTACCCAGAACAAGTAGGTAGCAAGTGAAGTTGTAACTTCTGGTTTGCATACTAGTTTGAGGTCTGTGACTTTGGAAAAGGGATCAGTTGATCAGTGGATCCGTGGCTTATAGCATAACCATGCAGTCGAATACATTGCACTTTAATAATTAAATATTTTTATGTTTAAATGTGTTTATATTTATCAGACTTATTAGAAGGGACCAATTTATAAAGCAGTTTATATAGCCGACATACCACTGTGGTCGAATGTATTGCAAAAACATTATGCTGAATTATTTATATGCTGAATGTGTTCATATTTATTAAACTAAGGGGTCTATTTATAAAGCAGTTGTATGTCCTAACTACCGTCACTGCTTTTTTATACTCCCGCACTTGTATAAAGCATTGCTGTGTGTTTGTTAGATGCAAGGACTCTGAATCAAGTGAAGCCTCACTCATTATCATAAATGAAAAAAAGTGTGCCAGGTGGCAGAGAAAACCTGACAGGTTATACCACCTATCAGCGTATGTTCTCCATATAAATAAATGTATTTATTTAGAAAATGTATTTATTTAATTTATAAATAAAACATAAAATTCTCATGCACTGTGAAGTATTTGCAGCGATGTTCTGCGGTTTGTGGAGTAGACATACCCCAACGCCTTTTAAATAAGCCCCCTGAATGTAGTATTATGTAAATAGCTAGATTCCTAACAAAAGAAGGATTTTATTTTCTCAACATGATTAGTATATTTATATACATCTGTCTATTGCTTTATATTAAAAAAGTACATTGGCAAATTATGTGTTTTGTGGTTTGTAATAAAGATGCCAAATCTTTTCTGTTGTTGAATGCACAGTCTATTAATGTGCTCAAATGTTGGCACCAAAGTTCATCTGGTCAATTCTGTTCTAATTTGATAGTGTTTGAAAGCTGAACCCCATACATAGGCGTGCATAGGGGGTGTGCCTGGGCACACTCTAATCACTCTGTGTGGTGCGGATTCTCCCTTCTGCCTTGCCCCCCCCTGTTGTGCACAAGCCACGACAGTGCTGCTAGCTTCCCTCCTCTTCTCTCCCCACCGGCTGCTGCGGGGATGTTTCAGGATGGAGAGAGCGGGAAGGGGCTAATCAAGATGTCCTTTGCCAGCCCCTTCCTTTTCTAAATGATCACAGTGAACACACTCACTCACTGTGTTCAATCATAACTGAAGCATAGGAAACTGTGTTTCCCATGCTTCAGTTTGTGAATGAACAGGAAGCCAATCATCACAGAGCACTTCCCATTCATTCACTGTCCAGTGCAGAAAGGCATGTGGGTTTGAGCTTTGGGGTGCACACCCTAATGCAATGGAATATGCACACCTTTGACCCCATATTAATATTAAAAAAAAAGATCATTAATTTTTTTTTTTATATGCAGCTAGCAATCCCAGCTGTAATACTCACATCTTGACTGTAGAGTGCATGGTTACCTTGAGTGAGGGAGTATCAGTACTATAAGCCATTCAGGCTTTACATTGCATAGTACTGTCCATCTGAAACATACAGTAGTGCTTCTTGAGAGTAGGACAGAACAGATTGCTGACCTTTCCTTGTCTAATCACAGGCTATGACCAACTAGACCAGGCTGTATTGCTCAATTGCAGTGTTGCAGTCAGAGGAGGCTCAACAAGCAAGATACAGTGGAACCTTGGATTATGAGCATAATCCGTTCCAGGAGAATGCTTGTAATCCAAACCAATTGCATTTTAAAGCGAGTTTCCCCATAGAAGTCAATGGAAACAAAGATAATTTGTTCCACATTGACTTCTATTACATGCAATACCGCATGTGGCCAGAGGTGGGGGGGCGCCGGAGAGAGTCAGAAATACTCAGACACCACTCGGATGCACTCGGAAACCCTCGGAAAGGCTCGGAAACACTCGGAACAGAGTATTTCCAAGTGTTTTCGCGTATTTTCGAGCGACTCTGAATGGCTCAGAATGACTCCGTCACTGCATGTCACTGGCGCCCCCGCACCTCTGGCCATATGCGGTACTGCACACCGCAGAGGCTTGAATCCTGCTCGTTTTGCAAGACAACACACGCAAACCGAGTCAGGATTTTTAAAAAATTATAGCTCGTATTGTGAAACGCTTGTTAACTGCGTTACCCGCAATCCGAGGATCCACTGTATATGGATATGGAGTTGGGTAAGGAAGCCTGCATAATAAGACCACTAGAATAAAAATACAAAACTTTTGTCAGGTAAAACTGTTGACATAATATATAAAAATTTCAGCTGTGCATTTAGCTGTTTGCCTGGAGCTCATTATTGATATTGTAGGGATTCAAAAAAATCTTGAGCCTAGGGCAAGCATGGTATGTGGGGCTTCAAACAAGACATTACAACACTCAGAGAAACCCTGCAGCCAGTCTATGAGAAGTTTAACATTTAAAAGTATTTCAGCAGTTTAATCACTGTCTTAATATGTACATAAAAAATCAAGCTGGTAAAATTACAAATTCTTGTAGATCACTTGTAGACTTGTAGATGAAAGTAGATAAATAATAAATTGTTGCCTTATTTGCCAATTTGCTCTTGCAGTGAAGCCCTGTGTGGGCCTCGAACTATATATATATATATATATACTATATATATATATACTGTATATATATATATATATATACACATACAGTATCTCACAAAAGTGAGTACACCCCTCACATTTTTGTAAATATTTCATTATATCTTTTTAACACTGAAGAAATGACACTTTGCAACAATGTAAAGTAGTGAGTGTACAGCTTGTATAACAGTGTAAATTTGCTGTCCCCTCAAAATAACTGAACACACAGCCATTAATGTCTAAACCACTGGCAACAAAAGTGAGTACACCCCTAAGTGAAAATGTCCAAATTGGGAAGAATTAGCCATTTTCCCTCTCCATGTGTCATGTGACTCGTTAGTGTTACCAGGTATCAGGTGTGAATGGGGAGCAGGTCTGTTAAATTTTGTGTTATCGCTCTCATACTGGTCACTGGAAGTTCTACATGGCATCTCATGGCAAAGAACTCTCTAAGGATCTGAAAAAAAGAATTGTTGCTCTACATAAAGATGGCCTAGGCTATAAGAAGATTGCCAAGACCGTGAAACTGAGCTGCAGCACAGTGGCCAAGACCATACAGCGGTTTAACAGGACAGGTTCCACTCAGAACAGGCCTTGCCATGGCCGACCAAAGTAGTTGATTGCATGTGCTCAACGTCATATCCAGAGGTTGACTTTGGGAAATAGAGGTATGAGCACTGCCAGCATGTAGAGGTTGAAGTGGTGGGGGGTCAGCCTGTCAGTGCTCAGACCATACCCCGCACACTGCATCAAATTGGTCTGCATGGCTGTCATCCCAGAAGGAAGCCTCTTCTAAAGATGATGCACAAGAAAGCCTGCAAACAGTTTTCTGAAGACAAGCAGACTAAGGACATTGATTACTGGAACCATGCCCTGTGGTCTGATGAGACCAAGATAAACTTATTAGGTTCAGATGGTGGCAAGCGCGTGTGGCGGCAACCAGGTGAGGAGTACAAAGACAAGTGTGTCTTGCCTACAGTCAAGCATGGTGGTGGGAGTGTCATGGTCTGGGGCTGCATGAGTGCTCCTGGCACTGGGGAGCTACAGTTCATTAAGGGAATCATAAATGCCAACATGTACTGTGACATACTGAAGCAGAGCATGATCCCCTCCCTTCAGAGACTGGGCTGCAGGGCAGTATTCCAACATGATAACAACCGCAAACACACCTCCAAGACGACCACTGCCTTGCTAAAGAAGCTGAGGGTAAAGGTGATGGACTGGCCAAGCATGTCTCCAGAGCTAAACCTTATTGAGCATATATGGGGCATCCTCAAACAGAAGGTGGAGGAGCGCAAGGTCTCTAACATCCACCAGCTCCGTGATGTGGTCATGGAGGAGTGGAAGAGGGCTCCAGTGGCAACCTGTGAAGCTCTGGTAAACTCCATGAGGGTTAAGGCAGTGCTGGAAAAAAATGGTGGCCACACAATACATTGACACTTTTGGCCCAATTCAGGCATTTTCACTTAGGGGTGTACTCACTTTTGTTGCCAGCGGTTTAGACATTAATGGGTGTGTGTTGAGTTATTTTGAGGGGACAGCAAACTTACACTGTTTTACAAGCTGTACACTCACTACTTTACATTGTAGCAAAGTATCATTTCTTCAGTGCTGTCACATGAAAAGATAAAATATTTAGAAAAATGTGAGGCGTGTGCTCACTTTTGTGAGATACTGTGTATATATATATATATATATATATATATATTCAGTCCTGACCACATCAGTCCGGTGCAAGAAAACAGTACTAACCCATAAAACAGTACAAAGACAATGTCAATTATAGCACTACAAATAGTAACTGCGGTATACCAACAACATTGCCACAGCAGTAAACCCTACCTATAGCACAAATGCCCTACCAAACCACTGTCCACAGGACCAACATGCCTGCTGACTTTAGGGCCCTTGTATACTCGCAGGAGCTCCAACTCACAGCTAGACTTATTTGTAATCCCAAGGTTAATGCAACAATTCTGTCTAGGCAGACAGGAACAATGGCAACAGCAGCAGAATAAACTCTTCAAGGTGTCCAATAGGACTCTCACCAATAGGTGCTTGTATGAAGCCCTCCCACTCGCAGTCCATTCCTGTGATGGCAATTCCCACAGTAAGGGTGGTTGTGGATAAAGAAAGGCCACAGCTTCTGGGTGAAATCAGATGAAAAGCAGCCTTCAGCCTTGGGTCTCACTTTTAAGGCCTGTGTTTCTTGGTCTCTATGCAGTCTGCTCTTTCCTCGCAGTCCTGTGGTCTTTTCAGCAGTCTTGTGGTCCAGCAGTTAGCTCTTCAAAGTTATCTTTTGGCACACAACCACACAACTTACAGTTTAGAACAGATGAACAGTAGCACAGCAACCATGCGGTCTCTTCCTTCCCTGCAGCACAGAAAAGCAGCACAGCACACAAGCAGCTACTTGCCTTTGGGGTTCTGGCATACTCTGCTTCAGGTGCAGCAACACAGCAGCGGCCTCTTAACCTTCCAACCTGGGCTCCTGACAGCTGTTGCCCAGGCAGCACAAAGGGATACCTCCTCCTCATCCTCAGGTTCCTGATGCATTCCCCACAGGTCTCAGTAAATATATGTATATATATATATATATATATATATATATATATATATATATATATACATACAAACTATATAAAATAAAATTCTCGCACAATCCCCACCTGTGGAATGAGACCGGAGTAGTATCTAAATGTTTTACTTGGTCCTTGTTGATCCTGCATCAGTGGATAGCAATTGTTTCGTACAGCTTTAACACACACACACACACAAACACACACACACATGCACAGGCACACACACACACTTCATTTTGGAGTCAGCCCTGCATTTAAAATAAAGAACAATAATCAACATAGTAGTAATGAAAAGAAAGAAAAAAAGGAGCGCACCAGCCTAGTGCATTATCCTTGACAGATTTATTCACCTTCTTCCTAGGACCTGGAAAAACTGCTACCACTGGACCAATCACCTCTATGCCCTATACAATGCGATTTTTTCTCCGACCTTTGTGAGTAGATTTTATCTTGCTTTTAATTAATAAATCTGTCAAGGATAATGCACTAGGCTGGTGCGCTCCTTTTTTTCTTTCTTTTCATTACTACTAGAATAATCCCATCCTGAAGAGCAGCAAGGCCGAAACCCATAGTCCTTCTTGAACCTTTGGGATCATTTAGCCAATACAACTGTGCGCAAGAGTATTTTGCATCTTTATTATACAATAATCAACATGCCTTCCCTTTTTTGAAGCAATCTCGAATCAGGTCTAGTGATGTATCACTGTCTGTAGTATTCTCCTGTGAATTCAATGTGATGGCCTGGCCACAGGAAGTCGGTTGAATGACCCTGGGCATCATTCAGGCTGTCAGCGCGAGGAGAAAAAAGACCCGATTACCGGCTCTGTTTACATCACATGATCAGCTGTCATTGGCTGATTGACCCCTTACTCCGATCTGTGATCCAGCAAGTCTCAAAGACTTGCTGATCACACAGCGCGCCGTGCGCCCCCTGCAGGAGGCACGCAGGCCGCTCGGGCATGGGAGAACATCAATAGACGTACCCCCGGCAAAGCAGGTCCGCACTGTAGCCGTCATTCGGCTATAGCGCGGATCTGAAGAAGTTAAACAACATTAACATGTTGGTAAAATTGACTGGAAAGAAATGTTGAGTATAAATTTGCTAGGAGTCATGAATAATTGCTGGACTAAGACATAAGGCATGTTCTCTGTGGAAAGGATCCAATCAAAAAGAATCCTGTTACAGAAATATATAATTATTGCTGTCTATCACAGTATATTTCTGAGATGAGAATGACAGGGTGTCTGTATAAGCATAAAAAAAGAGAAAAACGATTTTGCCATTTACAATCCCTCCTGTTTGTTTGGAGTGGTGTGAACTAAAATAAAAACATGTCAGCATAAAAAAATTATTTCATCTGTAGATATCTCATTTGTACTTTAGATAGATGGTGCACAAATGAGTACATAAATCTCTGGGCTGAGTCAGGGGAAGGACTTGTGATCGATAAATACATCAGGTTGCTAGGAGAAAGCCTTAATGTGGAATTAAATCTCTGCATAAAAAAATGTAAAAATATGGCCCCTGGGAGCTTTACACTATAATGTGCTGGTATGCACAGCATATAATCACATTATGGCAGATTTACCTGACAAACAATCCCCCGTCAGTGCCCTCGGCGGTACTTTTATCCTTTTCTGGGCTTCCTTCCAGGTTCGGACTCTTCGACCACTTGATTGGCCAAGCTGAGATGATGTCACTCTCACCCACGCATGCATGTTGGACTCATATCATCACAACACATAACAGTGACATAAATGTATGCTGAGCTGAGCATGCATGCCTCAGTGTTCATAAACACTAAAATGCAGGGGTTATTTTTTACTTGAGTGAAGCGGTTTTCAATGAGGAAGAACTCAAGGTGCTTGACTTAGGTTTAAAATATGCCCCAGATAAAGATCTGGATAAATTTGAGGCTTATATAGATCTACAGAAGTTCATGAGAAAAATGAACATAAAAAGGTTTTTTGCCTCAAGGGAAGTGAACCAAAGTATAAAGGATACCACCCAATTTAAGCACTCTAATCTAAGAAACAATTCTATTTTTAACCCAAAAATGCAACATAATGAAAGTTTATTAGTTTTTAAAAAAAATGGTAGAGGAAAATATAATAAAACTGAAGGTGAACAAGTCAAAAAGAAATAATATCTGGAAGACAATCAAAGAAATAGGAAAGAAGAAATAAATAATTATTCGCCCAGCTGACAAAGTCTGGGCCTAGACATCCTAAATAAAATAGATTATGAAACCGAGATGAGTAAACTGTTGAAGACACAAGACACTTACAAGCAACTTAAAGGGAATCCAAAAACTGAATATGAGAAGAAACTTAAATCTTTTGTAAAACAAGATGAAGATAGGGGAATCTTGACAAAAAAGGAAGCAAAATTTCTGACTCCAGAGGCAGCAAAAACTCCCGTTATTTACTATGTCCCAAAAATTCACAAGAGCCAATCATATCCCCCTGGTAGGCCAATAATATGTGGGATAGACTCATTGTTTTCCCGGTTAGGAGCATCCATTGATGGATACCTACAGCCGATGGTAGCAGAGGGCAAATCCTATCTGAAAGATAGCAGGCAACTGATTGCGGAACTTAGAAACTTTGAAATACATGAAGATGACATCCTGGTAACAATAGATGTAAATTCATTATATAACAACATTATACAAGAAGATGGACTAAGTAGTGTTGAATGGGCATTGTACAAACAAACTGATTTAAAGAACGAACAGATCAGATATATTATTGAAGGTCTAAAACTAGCTATGAGCCACAACTATTTCTGGTACAAAGGTGAATATTATACCCAAATGAAAGGTGTAGCTATGGGGGCAAAATACATCCCCAGTGTGGCAAATGCGTTTCTAAATCATTGGGAATAGGAACAAATATATAGTGTGCAAAGAGAAAATCTTAAACTTTATTGTAGGTATATAGATGATATTGTTATAATATGGAAGGGCACAGAAGAAGAACTACAGAGTTTTTTCGATGAAATAAATCAAAACATCTATGGGATTACCTTTACAGGGAATTGGAGTAAACAAAGCATCGACCTACAGGTATATAAGAACAATGGATATTTAAACACTTGGACATTCTACAAAACCACAGACAGAAACGGATATATCCCAACCAATTGCTGCCACCATTCACAGTGGATTGGTAACATACCAAAAGAAAAACGAATGCGTCTATACAGAAACTGCAGCAATCCAAATGATTTTGAAAAACAATCAAATACAATAACCAATAGATTTAATGGCAAATGGATATAAATAAAAAGAAATACTAGCACTAAAAGAAAATGTCAAAAAGATGGATAGAAACATGATGATAGAAGGAAAGTCAGAAAATAAGAAAAAGAAGAACAAACATATTGATATGGCTTTCCTCACGGGATATAATAAACAGCAAAAGGCCTTAGAAATGGTAATAAAATAAACACTGGCCAATTCTACAGTCTGATAAAGTTTTAAGATCCATATTACCAACCAGACCTACTTTTATCTACAGAAAAGCACCATCTCTGAGAAATGAGACTGGTACACAATGCTCTAGACCCACCTAAACAAATTTAAATATTCAAAAACCTAAAAGGATTCTATAAGTGCATAAAATGTCTACCATGTAGGGTTAGCAAGAAAACCAACAAGATGAAAATACATTTTGCCTCCACAGCAAATGGAAATGAATACAACATCAAAGAACTAATAACTTGCAATAGTACCCACGTGACCTATATTATAGAATGTCCATGCCACAAACAATATGTGGGGAGAACCACAAGGCAGCTGTGTGTCAGAATCCAGGAACACATTAATAATATAAAAAATGGCTTTAACAAGCATAGTGTCTGGAGGCACTTTAGAGATTATCCCAGAAGAGATCCAACATGTATGATCTTCTATGCTATAGGGATTCCCTTGACAAAGTCACGTGACCTGTGACGCAATGCATCGGGAGGAGGAGCCAGTGGCGTCACTCCGATGCTCGGGATAGCACGGAGGTGAAGTGAGGAGAAGCACGCCTGAGCTTACGAAGCCTGACTGATTTTACATGCTCAGAAATAGCGGGATACATGTGAGTGAACCTGTTGATATTTATCCAAACAGTCTGTTTGCCACAGTGTTGCGCGATGAGTTTGTTTCTCTTTTCTTTCATTTGAGATCAATCACGTATGACAACAGTAGCAGCTACATAATCGTGGGGAGTGAGAGAAGGATACTAAAGTGAAAGAGGACTTTGAAAGGCAGAGGTTTCTTTCCCTATCTTTACCGCTGATTGCTAGAACTGATCGTTATATGTATATGCAGTCTTATCTAGTCTTTTTCTTATTATAGCAATCTGTGTACCAAGATCTATTTAATATTCATCAGCTGTGCACTTAGCATATATTTTTTTTACCAGCCGGTTTACTCACGAGATTTACACATATATATATATATATATATATATATATATATATATACATCTTTTCTTTGGTAATTTACAACACATATGAAGGTATCGTTTTTACTCTTTTTCAGCATGTGGAGTTTTTTGGCATACACATTGGCACTATATTTTTACATTTAAGTTTGCACACGACAATTTTATATTACTTTGTTGGTTTTGAAAATAGCGCACCAATTATTTATTATATCGTAGGAGTATGAACACATAGGGACGTCATTCTCATACACGCCACTAGTACTAGTACACGTTCTCATCTATCCTGAAGGCATTTATAATTTAGTGCTGCACTCTGCAGAGGGTGCAACACATAGGCACCCATCACTTTAATTATATGACAACACTGTCATACATTTACCTATTTTTTATATTTGTTTCCTTGGACACATTTTTAGCACTTTAAGCACCTTAATTAGATCTCCTTAAGAGGAATAGCGCCACACCTATACCCTTTCCAATCAATTAACCTGTACTCCATCTAGGTGGTAGTATTTTGTAGGGGCAGCAATTCTCTCTTATTTATTATATTTTCTATCTGCCTTGTACATTTCTTTGCACAGAATCACACAATATCTTTCCGCAATGTGAAAGAAGTTTGTTTGAAATGTTTGCAGATTTATTAAAAATAAAAAATGAAAAAAAAAATCACATGTATTCACAGCCTTTGCCATGATACTCAAAATTGAGCTCAGGTGCATCCTGTTTCCACTGATCATCCTTGAGATGTTTCTACAACTTGATTGGAGTCAACTTGTGGTAAATTCAGTTGATTGGACATGATTTGGAAAGGCACACACCTGTCTATATAAGGTCCTACAGTTAACAGTGAATGTCGGAGCACAATCCAAGCCATGAAGTAGACCTCTGAGACAGGATTGTATCAAGGCACACATCTGGGGAAGGGTACAGAAAAATGTCTGCAGCATTGAAGGTCCCAATGAGCACAGTGGCCTCCATCATCCATAAATGGAAGAAGTTTGATACCACCAGGACTCTTCCTAGAGCGGGCAGCCCGGCCAAACTGAGCGATCGGGAGAGAAGGGCCTTAGTCAGGGAGGTGACCAAGAACCCAATAGTCACTCTGACGTAGCTCCAGCATTTCACTGTGAATAGACGAGAACCTTCCAGAAGAACAGCCATCTCTGCAGCACTCCACCAATCAGGCCTGCATGGTAGAGTGGCCAGACGGAAGCCACTTCTCAGTAAAAGGCATGTGACAGCCCACCTTGAGTTTGCCACAAGGCACCTGAAGGACTCCCAGACCATGAGAAACAAATTTATCTGGTCTGATGAAACAAAGATTGAACTCTGGCCTAAATGACAAGCGTCATGTCTGGAGGAAACCAGGCACCACTCATCACCTGGCCATTACCATCCCTACAGTGAAGCATGGTGGAAGCAGCATCATGCTGTGGGGATGTTTTTCAGCGGCAGGAACTGGGAGACTGGTCAGAATCGAGGGAAAGTTGAAAGCAGCAATGTACAGAGACATCCCTGATGAAAACCTACTCCAGAGCGCTCTGGACTTCAGAATGGGACGAAGGTTCATCTTCCAACAGGACAATGACTCTAGGCACACAGCCAAGATAACAAAGGAGTGGTTACGGGGCAACTTTGTGAATGTCCTTGAGTGGCTCTGGCCAATTGAACATCTCTGGAGAGATCTGAAAATGGCTGTGCACTTATGCACCCCATTCAACCTGATGAAGCTTGAGAGGTCCTGTAAAGAAGAATGGGAGGAACTGCCCAAAAATAAGTGTGCCGAGCTTGTAGCATCATACTAAAAAAGACTTGAGGCTGTAATTGGTGCCAAAGGTGCTTCAACAAAATACTGAGCAAAAGGAAATGGTTTGAGGCTATTGTGGACTTTCATGGTACCATACAAAAGCTAGACATAACCAATTTCATTTTATTTCAAACATATCTTTAAAAGCATAAAAACAACTAAAAAATAGACTGAAAGACATATTGTGCACATTCAGCTCTACAAAGTTACAGATGGAATGACCAGTAGAAGATGACAGTTGTCAACCAAAACATCAGTTGTCAACCAAAACATAATACACAAGTGAAGGCGCAAAATATGGAGAGATATAAGAACATCATAGTTTACAAACAGTGTATGTAAATAATAGTGTGTATATAACAACACTGTGTTAAGGGAGGGGGGAATTAGTCATTAGTCCATAAAGGTCCAAATTAGAGGCAAGAGGAGAGGAGGTGATGGTGTAAAGTCCACAAACAGGGCTGCCTTCCAAGGGAACTGAAACCAAGCTCCAAAGAATCTGAGGAAAAACACAAGGGGAAAGGCGCCTCTGGGTGTAGATGTAAAAACAATTTATTAAATACTAATGTGCAAACAACTCACATTTTTGTATTCAACAAAAGGCATTTGGCAGAGTAAAGAGGTTAATCCATCATGGGAGCAGTCATCAGATCGGTCAGGGTGCCTCTTCTGGCTTGCCGGGTGTGTGGCTATGCTGTATACCGCTAGATAGTGAAGCCGGCCGCGGTGGAGATGGGACTCAAAGTGAGGCCTGGAACGCAGATGGAGGGCAGGCGAGGAGAGGTGACGTCACTGGTAAGCAATGCGTTTCTTGAGCGTACAGGCTGTGATGACACGGCAGCCACGCTCCTTCATCATGCTGCAGATGGATAGTGGTGCTAGCATAAAAAGGCTAGGGGAGGGGAAATTCTGTTAAAAATTTTTGTAAATAAGTAAGTTTTCATCTTCAATGATGGGCACTGATATGGCTGCACTGATGGGCACTGATAAGGCGGCACTGATGGGCACCGATGAGGTGGCACCAATGAGGTGGCACTGATGAGGTGGCACTGACAGGCACTGATGATGGGCACTGATAGGCGGCACTGATGGGCACTGATAGGTGGCACTGGTATGCGGCACTGATGGGCACTCATAGGTGGCATTGATGGGCACTCATAGGCGGCAATGATGGGCACTCGTAGGTGGCATTAATGGGTACTTATGGGTGGCACTGATGGGTACTCATGGGTGGCATTGATGGGCACAGATGGGTACTGATGGGTGGCACTGATGACACTGATTGGTGGCACTGATGACACTAATGGGTGGCATTGCTGGGCATCACTGATATATAATGGTGCCAGTCAGTGCCCATTTGTGGGCACTGATTGGCACAGAACGGGCATAATTTGCAAATGTGGATGGCCATGGGGTACAAACCTGGCCATCCACATGTGCCCCTTTCCCTGGGGGTCCTGACGGTTTCCCTGGTGCTCTAGTGTGGGCATCCGAGGGGGGGCTACGTTGATACACAATCAATGAAGACCCCCCCTGTCAGGAGAGCCGCCGATCAGCTCTCCTCTACTCGCGTCTGTCAGACACGAGTGAGGAAAAGCTGATCATTGGAAGGTAAAAAGATGGGTAGAGTAAGTGTACAGCCCAGTCCGCCACCGCCCAGCCCACAGTTTGAGAGAACGGTATTGCCCTTTTCTCATAAAAACTCCTTCTGTACCCCGGCACAGGTATATCTTTCGGGATATAGTCAGATCCGTCCTAGTTTGTGTAGAGCTGACTTGGATGTTTTAGTTACAGAACATCTGTTCCCTGCTGCCTCAAGCCCTCTAGAGCGATAGGATGTCCTGCCACCGGTACCTGTGGTGGTCCCACCATCACTGCACCAGGTTCAGAACCAGGAAGAAAGGATAGATGGTGGTGCCCAAGCCAGTGGAGGAAAATCCTCTGACCCAGCTGAAACATACCTAGAAGAACAGCAGAGAAATGAGGTACAGTTGGAACCCCCTCCTCCACCCCCGCTTCCACCCACTTATCTTTTCAGAAGGGGATTTGTTTTAAGACCTTTCTCATTGGAAAGGCATGGCTCCAATTTTTCATAGACAGTGTTTTTTTGTCACAGGAAAGGATTGAAGGTATCAGACTTTTGATGCAATCTTTCCTGCGGCAGGGGATAATAAGAGAGTGATGTTTTTTTAATCCTGTGCCCATTAATCCTGTGCCCAAAGTAAATGGTACTCACAGTTCTGTACAGGCATTGAGAGAAATTAATAATTTTGTAGTACTGATAGCCCCAATTGTCCCAGGTGTATTGTCGCTGATTTTGTCTATACCCCACAGTGCATGAGTTTTCATGCCATTGATTTAAGTCATGTTTTTTCCATCCTTGTTGACGAGGAGACACAACTGCTTATGATTTTTTCCTGTTTTTAAGAGTCCAGTATACCTAGGCCATTTGTCTTAAGGCTATGTTGACTCACCTATAGTCCACTGAATAGTGATTCATGAGATTCTACGCTCATGGTCGGCTGAAAATGGTTCGGTCCTCCTTAAGTCTTACATCCATGGCAGCCATCCTAGCCCAAGACCACGGGAGTAAGCTGAGACTTGTAGTCTTTGTTTTGCCAAAGTAGTTACAGTACAGTAGTTTGCCGGCGTGTCGGCGCCCCCTAGCAGCCTGCGCCATGGGTATTGAGATATGAACCATGATAACTTTGTGACATGCTACAAATGTACATACCCCAAACCAAGTATTATTTTTGTTTAAGAGTCTGAGCACTCAATATGTGTCCGTTCAGAGGCTCACTGGATATGAGGTTATTCTATTCTCCACTGCAGATCTAACCGTTGGTTTTGTTTTGCCCACCTAGAGACCGACTCCTGTTCTGAGTACAATGTTTGGTTTGAAGGGAGAGGTGGATGAGGTGGTGGAACAACATGACTGTATAGAAGTTGTGCATTCTGTGACCTCACCGAGGTCTGATCTAGTGTATTTAGTAGTTTTATTATGTAGGTTACTCTATTGGTTATGCTCCCTGATCTTATTCTGGAGGCCAAGCCACTTAATGTCCCATCCGCACAGGTGACGGAAGGTAGTGACAATAACAAGAGTTTGTAAATATTTATCTAGATCCTAAATATGCTGATAGAGCTGTTCGTGATCACGGATGGATCTAGCAGCAGGGAGACTTTGTAGCAGCAGATGGCAAATTATTTGATCTCTTAAAAGCCACACAGTTCCCCTCACAGCTGGCCATTATTACATAAGGGCACAGGGAAGATCTATACATTTTTTATATTGATCTTCACAAGGTTTGGGAATGACTCCAGAAAGGGTCATTCCCAAAAAGAGGCGTGTAGGTACACCTCGTAGCATTATGGAATGGGATGGAGGGGAGATAAGCAGTGAAGGTTTTAAAGGTTGTAAATGTAGATATTTTTGTAGATATTTTTGTATATAGAGAGAAATTATTCAGAGATGGGCTGTCGATTGTGGATTAAGACAGACAATGGGCCAGCTTTCATTTCTAAGGACATGATTAGAGAAGCTACTGGGAGCACATTTGCCAGATGGGAAATTGTACTGCCAGCAATGCTAGCAGGTTTAAAAATGAGTGAAATATTTAACCACTTCAGCCCTGAAAGATTTGGCCCCTTAATGAGCAGGCCATTTTTTGTGATACGGCACTGCGTTGTTTTAACTGACAATTGCGCGGACGCACAATGTCATACAAAAACACAATTTACGTCCTTTTTTTTCCCCACAAATAGAGCTTTCTTTTGGTGGTATTTGATCACTTCTGCGATTTTTATTTTTTGCGCTATAAACAAAAAAATGTAAAAAAAAAAGAATGTCTTCCTTAGTTTAGGCCGATATGTATTCTTCTATATATTTTTGGTAAAATAAATAAATAAATAAAATAAATATGGCAATAAGCGTATATTGATTGGTTTGCGAAAAAGTTATCGCGTCTACAAAATAGGGGATAGATTAATGGCATTTTTATTATTAGTTTTCTTACTAGTAATGGCGGCGATCTGTGATTTTTATCGGGACTGCGACATTGTGGCAGACAGATCGGACACATTTGACACTTTTTTGGGACCATTGACATTTATACAGCGATCAGAGCTAAAAATAGCCACTGATTACTGTATAAATGTCACTGGCAGGGAAGGGGTTAACACTAGGGGTTAACAGTGTTTCCTAGATGTGTTCTAACTGTGGGGGGAATGTGGCTGATTAGAGGAGGAGGAGACAGATCGTTGTTCCTATTTAGTAGGAACGCACAATCTGTCTCCTCTCCCCTGACAGAACTGGGATTTGTGTGTTTACACACACAGATGCTGGTTCTCGCTCTGTCATGAGCAATCGCGGGTGCCCGGCGGTCATCGCACCCACATCGGCTCCAGAGACATGCTGCTTAGCATCTAAAAGAGCCAACGTACAGGTATGAGGGCTCGCCCAGGGGAGCCATCCTGCCGCAGTATAACTGCGGCGGCTGGTCGGGAACTGGTTAAGATATCATCATTTGAAGTGATTGTGGGGAGATCATTTCCAATACCCTGGGCAAAAGGCCCACCTGTTTCCATGATTTGAAATTGATTCAAGAAGAGTATTGTAGAAAATTGGTTTAGACTTTGAATGGCATCTATGGTGATATATCTGTCTCTTCACAGGAATCTACACACACTTTCCAATGAGGAGATGTGGTCGTGATAAATGCAACTGAATAAAGTCAAGGGATCTGGATTCCCCTTTGGACCACAGACAACGGTGACCGCAGTGACCGGAACAGCAGTCCTGATGGAACAGTGTCTCCAGTGGATCCAAGTGACCAGAGTAAAGAGAGTAACAAAGAGGGGCGAAGCAGGTGATATAAGACCCCAGAAGTGAGACTACTGACAAGCCGAAAGAAGACAAAGAAGATGTCCTGGCTACTGTCTCCACAATTTTCTGGGAAAACACTTTGTGGACTTAGCCTCCTGATCCTGGGGGTATTTTTGCCAACATGGATCATAACAAACTGTGTGTATCACCCGGAGGACTTAGGCCCATTTAGGCCTATGTGTTTTGAAGACAATTACAGTAAGAATGAGTCAAAATTGCCCATGACACACACTATTGCTCATGACACTATGAATAAGTCACACCGAATGCAGAAAAGAAATGTAAAGACATTTTCAATTTATTACACTTTATGAGTACTGAGTATATATTCTGGGGTAGCAAAGGAGAGTTCTGGTGAGTAGGTGAAGAGTGATTTAACCCACACGCAGGGAAATTTTACTTGTTTGCCTAATGAGTTATGTGTCATTTTTTGTACTATGGTACCCCATGACTGGATAGTGTTGGAAGTAGTTGTAGAGTGTGGAGTAGTTGTGTTACTTACTAATGCTTCTACGTGTGTGATAAATGTTACCAGAAATGTAACGTCGTATTACTGGAATGTAACGTTGTATCATACTCACCCTTTTTCTTCCCTTTTCTATATTGAGGAAGTGAAAACCCATATGGAAAGGAAAGCGAGATGGACTGTGTCCTCCATGGTAAGGTCCATAGGTTCCAGTATACTCATATTCAATGATTCAGAAATTACTAATAGCTCATACCCTGGCGTTGCATATGTATGTAAGTATTTAACTCCTAAAGTAAATAATAACATGCATGTACCTATAGCTAGTACCTGTATTAATACATCTTTGTCTAATCAAGAAATCCAAGTAACTTTTAACATTGCTACACTCAATGTATTTATCTGTAATCCTAGTTCACATAAGAGAAAGAAAAGAGCCTGGTATGACACACTCCTAGGGGGGACCGGAACCACCTTAGGAATTCTGAATGGTATTGATTTTGAGACTGTCAGAAGTAAACTTGCAGCTGCTGGAAAGGATAGTGTGGATGCCCTCCACGTATTGGGTGACTGGAGCCCCACGCTCTTGGCACCTCAGGTGGCACAGTTGAGTCTAGATAGATCGATGGTGACTCAGCTTGGCGGTTTGACTGTGCTAACTGGGGATTAAGGGACTAAGGGGATTAAGGGACTAAGGGTCTTGCAAATTGGACCATGTGTGCTGTAAGGTTCCTATGGATAAGTCAACAGAGGGATATGTTGGAAAACAGACTTGCATCCCCAGGTTCCAGACATCTGAGGTCTCTTTTCAAGATTCCTGTGGATCATTGGGTAATATCCTTTCCTCAGGGCACAGTGTGTCACACTAAGATATTTAGTAGTATGTCTAGTTTTTATTGTATGGGACATTATAAGGTATTCGCCCCTAAAGATTATGGGATCATTATGTGTAAATTATTTACTCTCACTGATACTTTCGCATGGTGGGAACCAAAGTATGATGGATCTTATATAGCTGTAGGTTCAAACAACACTTAAAGTTTGGATGACTGTCAGAAAGCTAAAAAGGGTCTCGTTAGTACGCATAGGTCTCCTATGTTTGATCCATGTCTATTAGCCAGGCCAGATGTTAGCACGTGTGCTTGGACTTTATATCCACAGGTCTATAATGTGTTTATAGAAGTAGGCCCACAGCAGGTATGTTTGGCAACAGAGGTAGGAGTAAACGTTATTGAAGTGGATACTCATTTACCCTTTCCAGGCTGCATACACAATGTTTTATTTTTGTATTGGCATGGAAAAAATTATGCGTTAGAAGGAGTCACAGAACATTTCCACGGTATTTACTGGAGACCAGATGCACTCCCAGTGGGTGATTTCTCATTGTCCATAGGCCCAATTGTAGAAATACTCAAACAACAGAAGAAATATTTGCAACATCTTAATACATATAATTTCACAGTACATCAGGCAGTCGTAAAGACTACCATCATGAGAGGTAAACTTAAAGCAGCCACTACTCAGTTGTCACAGGACACCCATCACTCGTGGTACAGTGCGTTTACAGGATGGTCACCGATGGGGAGTGAGGTAGTGAAGGTTTTCTTCTACCCGCTCGCCGACTGTGCCATTATTTTAGTTATGCTTGTCATGTGCAATTGCTATTTTGTTTCTACTATAAGGAGGAAAATTAACAGAATGATCAATGAGGTTGATGATAAGGCCTGGGCAAGCCTATTGCCGAAGTAATGTGGAGAAAATGATTATATTCACGATAAAAGGGGGATTGAAGAGTTAATGGTGTTTCTAATGTCTGTTCTGTAAGTTTCCATGTCATTTCTGTAATATTTCTATTATTTGAGACTGACTTTAAAATGTGTGTTCTTGCAAAAATATGTTTAGACTAATGAGATAAGAATGGCGGTAAACAGCTGCTGTTTTGAAATACTTGGGGACATATGCCTGTCTCACTGAAAATATGATGAAATTGCATATTTTGTGGAGAAAAAAACATGTGTTATTGGAGATTGTTAATTTGCCCTTTCATAATCAAGCTTTGAATGTATTGTAACCCACCCTTTTTCATTTTTTACAAAACCACGACCAAGTGGCCAAATTAAAGGAGTATGGTTTGATCTCATCTTGTGTGCGAGTCAATCTGTACTTCCGGAATTCCGGTGGGAGCCATCAACCGGTCTTGCACAGTCCCTTAGAAGAATGCCCAAACATTATATGGATATATTTTTCAGCAGAGACCCTAGAAAATAAAATTTTAGTCATTGAAGTCATTGCAATATTTTATGTCACACTGTATTTGTTCAGAATTAAAAAAAAAAACAGTAAAGTTAGCCCAGTTTTTTTGTACAATGTGAAAGATGGTGTTACACCTCAAGAAAATAGATACCTAAAATGTCATGCTTTAAAATTGCGCACGTTCATGGATTGGCGACAAACTACATTACTACGTTACGCATCTCCAGAGGCAACTCTTTAAAAAGATTTACAGGTTACCTGTTTAGCATTACAGAGAAGGTCTTGTGCTAGAATTATCATTCTCGATCTAACAATCGTGGTGATACCTCACATGTGTGGTTTGAATACCATTTACATATGCGGGCGCAACTTACATATGTGCTCACTTCTGCACGGAGCTTGGAGGGGTGGGGCGCTTTAATGTATTTATTTTACTTTTCATTTTTAAACTGTCCCTTTAATTTCTTTTTTCAGAGGTCACTCAGGTCCTCCAAGGGCATAGAGCCAAATGGGGGCTATCTTGCCCTCACTTGGTTGCCTGCTCAGGCATCACAAAAATCTTATCAGCTCTGGGCTTACCGGCTGCTCTGGGGTGGCATTCTACGGGCCTCCACCCCCCCACCCGTCCGTCAGCTCGCCCGCCCGCAGAAGGGACACTGACTCAGACTGGGCCGCCAGTCAGGCATTCCCAGAACCTAGCCCGCAGCAGAGCCGCAGATGAGAGCCACCATAGCGCTGGCTCCATCCCCGCCCCCCCCTCCACCGCTGACTGAAGCTATCACTGGTCACTGGTTGCTAGAGCCGCTTAACGTCTAGCAACCAGTGACATCACAACCACGACTTCCCACCCTGCAGAGGGAGCCTGTAAGCCCCAGGATTCAAAGCGGAGGAGGATTTTACTTTCTCCTCCTCCTCCCAAATGCACTCTATGGTCCTCCCACCTCCTCTATGATATGAGGGAAGAAGAGAACTGTCTGTGTGAAGCCTGAAAGGTGAGGCCCAGCGCAGTCCAGTTTTATACATTGTCATCATTTGCAGTCTGCAGAGACCCATACAAAGAGGAGGGGTTCATCCTGGGACTTGTAGTCCTTCACTTTTGGGGATGTTACCCCCTGAAAGTGAAGGACTACAAGTCCCAGCATGAACCCCTCAGAGCTGAGAATGTGACACCCCCCTGCCCCCCTTAACTAGTGAAGGGCTTCAGGTCCCAGGCATGAACCCAGGAGATCTAAGGGGTTACATTCTTAGATCTCAGAGGTTCATGCTTAGACAAATAGTCCTTCACTTTTGTTTTGGAGGGAGTCACATCCTTAGATCTAAGCAGTTCATGCTGAAACTTGTAGTCCTTCACTTTTGGGGGATGTGACCCCCCAAAAAAGTTAAGGACTACAGCTAGGTCCTAGCATGAACCCCTCAGAGCTGAGGACATGACACCCCCCAACTAGTGAAGGACTACTAGTCCCAGCATGAACTCCTGAGATCTAAGAATGTAGCCCCTTAGATCTCAGGGCCCGGGGTTCATTTATGCTTGGACCACATAGCCACCATCAGAGAACCCATGCAGCCCAGCAGAGACCTCATGCAGCCCAGCAGAGTCCCCACGCAGCCCAGCAGAGTCCCCACATAGCCACCCAAGAGTCCGAAATGCCCACCATAGAACCTGCACAGCCCACCTGAGATGAGTCCGCACAGCTCATAATAGAACCTGCATAGCCTCCTGAAACCCCTCACAGTCCTTCTGAGACCCCATACAGCCACTTGAGATCCTCCACTGGTGAAAAGAGGCCAGCACTTAAGCGCAGCAAAGAGTATGTAGCTTCATATTATTCTTTATTGCTGTAAAATGTATTGATAGGATTTGTAGTCCTGTATAGCCAGTTGTCATTCAATATTGCTGTAAAATATATTGCTGGGATTTGTAGTCCTCACTAGCTGATGGTATTATTTTGCATTGCTCTATAATATATTTCTGGGATTTCTAGTCCTTTAACGCTGGTTGCCATTCTTCATTGCTGTATAATATATTGCTGGGATTTGTAGTCTTCTCTAGCTGATGGTATTATTTGGCATTGCTGTATAATGTATTGCTGGGATTTGTAGTCCTCTATGGCCAGTTGCCATTCTTCATTGCTGTATAATATATTGCTGGGATTTGTAGTCCCCTCTAGCTGATGGTATTATTTGGCATTGCTGTATAATGTATTGCTATTGTATTATATTGTATTGTATTAAAGTGGACCTCCACCCAAAAGGGGAAGCTCTGCTTGTTTGTTTCCTTTCCTCCCTCTGCTGCCACATTTGGCACCTTTTGGGGGAAGGGGGGAGCGGGTACCGTTTTTTTACAGGTACCTACTCCCACTTCCTGGTGACTTCACAGGGGTAAAGTCACACAGAAGTTTGGCACCCCTCCTCCTTCCCCCACTGCCAGGCCCTTCATAAAGCGCGGCGCTCTAGGGAACTGTCTGTGAAAGGCTTCAGTGACGGTTTCCCTTCCAAGTAATAGCAGCAACAGCATTGAAAAATCAGCTAGGGTGCTGACATCGCGAGATCCCTGGACAGGTAAGTGTCCTAATATTAAAAGTCAGCAGCTACAGTATTTGCATAATTTTTTTGTAGGGGGGGCTGGAGCTCCACTTTAATAGCACAACATGTATTTGTAGTTAATAACTTTGTATTGACAAAACTTGTCTATGATTTAGGTAAGTGTTAAAAGTCAAATATTTAAGTACTTTTACATAAAACTCAGATAACATAATCTAATTGTATTAATCACAGCACTGGTACTATCAGCCATGAGTGATGGGCAGGGATGAACTTCGAGTTTGAGTCGAACATGAGTTCGACTCGAAAATCGGCTGTTCGATCATTCAACGAAGATCGAACATTATGGGGCGTTCGCGCCAAATTTGAGCGGTGCGTAATGCCCCATAATGCACTGAGTCATCGCAGTGCATTGCTGGCTGATGAATGGCCAAGCATGCACTATGACCCGCATGCTTTGGCCAATTATGGCTCAGGGGGTTAAGTCCGCGCCCCTGAAGTAGAATAGTAAAGCATCGAACCAGGCAGAACTTCAGCAATGCAGGTTTATTAACAGCTGATAACATACAGGTTTATGTTCAAAGTATTACAAGATACAGGTCTAATTGATAAAGTTTCTTACAATGCATGCATATTAGATATAGGTATTCTTATCCTCTAACCAAATTGAAACAATTGTGAACTGTTCTCACCTTGAACCAGAATGGGTCTTTTCTGCCAATTCTTGGGAACCCGTCACCTGATAGGGACCAGTCAATCGGCCAGTGGTCTGGTCCCCTCACATAGTTCTGGGTTCCAGCTCAACCAAGTTTGTGAGGGAAATTCACCTGAGACCACATTCTGGAACAAGTTAAGAAGTCTTCTCTGACTTGTACGAGGAGACAAGTTATGAACAGATACTTGCCCATTGGTTCTGACCTCTATGACCCGTGCAATAGGGCAGCATACACAGAGTTCAGCCTTATGAGCTCCTATCTGACTTGTCTGTCTAACAATTGTAGAGCTTGCATTTATATACCCTTTTACAAGTCTTATCTTAACATCTCTCTTACATATGATTGGTCGCTAAGATCTACGTCAATGTAACTAACCATAAATCTGACACCTGTTCTACAACCAGATAAACTTAAATATTCCCAAAATTCCTATATGTTCATTAAAGTGATTTATAACTGGTTTTGTCCAATTAAAAACACCTGTATAGAGACAGTATGGCACCCAGCTGTGTTATCAAACTATCCTTATCTTGCCAAAATTTAACTAGCTTCAAGGATTTGCAGATTTACGACTTTGAGACAATGAACTTTCAATAACTCCATCTTAATACATTTTCGAGAACACCTGTGTACAAGTACTTGTCATAAAGCAGAGGTCATTTAAAGTTCAACACTTAACCACTTCAGCCCCGGAAGGTTTTACCCCCTTCCTGACCAGAGCACTTTTTACAATTCGGCACTGCGTCGCTTTAACTGCTAATTGCGCGGTCATGCAATGATGTACCCAAACAAAATTTGTGTCCTTTTCTTCCCACAAATAGAGCTTTCTTTTGATGGTATTTGATCACCTCTGCCGTTTTTATTTTTTGCGCTATACACGGAAAAAGACCGAAAATTTTGAAAAAAAATGATATTTTCTACTTTTTGTTCTTAAAAAAATCCAATAAACTCAATTTTAGTCATACATTGAGGCCAAAATGTATTCGGCCACATGTCTTTGGTAAAAAAATGTCAATAAGTGTATATTTATTGGTTTGCGCAAAAGTTATAGCGCCTACAAACTAGGGTACATTTTCTGGAATTTACACAGCCTATAATTTATGACTGCCTATGTCGTTTCTTGAGGTGCTAAAATGGCAGGGCAGTACAAAACCCCCACAAATGACCCCATTTTGGAAGGTAGACACCCCAAGGAAATTGCTGAGAGGCATGTTGAGCCCATTGAATATTCATTTTTTTTGTCCCAAGTGATTGAATAATGACAAAAAAAAAAATTACAAACAGTTGTCACTAAATGATATATTGCTCACACAGGCCATGGGCATATGTGGAATTGCACCCCAAAATACATTTAGCTGCTTCTCCTGAGTATGGGGATACCACATGTGTGGGACTTTTTGGGAGCCTAGCCGCGTACGGGGCCCCGAAAACCAATCACTGCCTTCAGGATTTCTAAGGGCGTACATTTTTGATTTTACTCCTCACTACCTATCACAGTTTTGAAGGCCATAAAATGCCCAGATGGCATAAAACTCCCCCAAATGACCCCATTTTGGAAAGTAGACACCCCAAGCTATTTGCTTTGAGGCATGTTGAGTCCATGGAATGTTTTATATTTTGACACAAGTTGCGGGAAAGTGACAATTTTTTTTTTTTGCACAAAGTTGTCACTAAATGATATATTGCTCACACAGGCCATGGGCATATGTGGAATTGCACCCCAAAATACATTTAGCTACTTCTCCTGAGTATGGGGATACCACATGTGTGGGACTTTTTGGGAGCCTAGCCGCGTATGGGGCCCCGAAAACCAATCACCGCCTTCAGGATTTCTAAGGGTGTAAATTTTTGATTTCACTCTTCACTGCCTATCACAGTTTCGGAGGCCATGGAATGCCCAGGTGGGCCAAATGACCCCATTTTGGAAAGTAGACACCCCAAGCTATTTGCTGAGAGGCATGGTGAGTATTTTGCAGCTCTCATTTGTTTTTGAAAATAAAGAAAGTCGAGAAAAAAAATATTTTTTTTCTTTTTTCAATTTTCAAAACTTTGTGACAAAAAGTGAGGTCTGCAAAATACTCACTATACCTCTCATCAAATAGCTTGGGGTGTCTACTTTACAAAATGGGGTTATTTGGGGGGGGGGTTTGCCACCTGAGCATTCCATGGCCTCCGAAACTGGGATAGGCAGTGAAGAGTGAAATCAAAAATTTACGGCCTTAGAAAGCCTGAAGGCGGTGCTTGGTTTTCGGGGTCCCGTACGCGGCTAGGCTCCCAAAAAGTCTCACACATGTGGTATCCCCGTACTCAGGAGAAGCAGCTAAATGTATTTTGGGGTGCAATTCCACATATGCCCATGGCCTGTGTGAGGCCATGGGCATATGGCCTCACACAGAATGTATTTTGGGGTGTAATTTCACATATTCCCATGGCATGTTTGAGCAATATATCATTTAGTGACAACTTTGCGCAAAAAAAAAAAAAAATAAATAAAAAATTGTCTCTTTCCCGCAACTTGTGTCACAATATAAAATATTCCATGGACTCAACATGCCTCTCAGCAAATAGCTTGGGGTGTCTACTTTCCAAAATGGGGTCATTTGGGGGGTTTTGAACTGTCCTGGCATTTTATGCACAACATTTAGAAGCTTATGTCACACATCACCCACTCTTCTAACCACTTGAAGACAAAGCCCTTTCTGACACTTTTTGATTACATAAAAAAATATTTTTTTTTTTACAAGAAAATTACTTTGAACCCCCAAACATTATATATGTTTTTAAAGCAAATGCCCTACAGATTAAAATGGTGGGTGTTTCATTTTTTTTTTCACACAGTATTTGCGCAGCGATTTTTCAAACGCATTTTTTGGGGAAAAAACACACTTTTTTAAATTTTAATGCACCAAAACACACTATATTGCCCAAATGTTTGATGAAATAAAAAAGATGACCTTAGGCCGAGTATATAGATGACCAAACATTTAAAATTGCGCACAAACGTGCAGTGGCGACAAACTAAATACATTTTTAAAAGCCTTTAAAAGCCTTTACAGGTTACCACTTGAGATTTACAGAGGAGGTCTACTGCTAAAATTACTGCCCTCGATCTGACGTTCGCGGTGATACCTCACATGCATGGTGCAATTGCTGTTTACATTTGACGCCAGACCGACGCTTGCGTTCGCCTTAGCCCGAGAGCAGGGGGGACAGGGGTGCTTTTTTTTTTTTTTTTTCTTTATTATTATTATTTTTTTTATCTTATTTTTAAACTGTTCTTTCATTTTTTTTTTTTTTAAATCATTTTTATTGTTATCTCAGGGAATGTAAATATCCCCTATCATAGCAATAGGTAGTGACAGGTACTCTTTTTTGAAAAAATTGGGGTCTATTAGACCCTAGATTTCTCCTCTGCCCTCAAAGCATCTGACCACACCAAGATCGGTGTGATAAAATGCTTTCCCAATTTCCCAATGGCGCTGTTTGCATCCGGCGAAATCTAAGTCATAAAATGCTCGTAGCTTCCGGTTTCTTAGGCCATAGAGATGTTTGGAGCCACTCTGGTCTCTGATCAGCTCTATGGTCAGCTGGCTGAATCACCGGCTGCATTTTCAGGTTCCCTGTTGAGACAGGAGAGCCAGAGAAAAACACGGAAGACGTTGGGGGGGGCATGGGGGGGCATTCCCTCCCACTGCTTGTAAAAGCAGTCTAGAGGCTAATTAGCCACTAGGATTGCTTTTACATGAAAGCCGACCGCTGGCTGAAAAGAATGATACCAAGATGATACCTAAACCTGCAGGCATCATTCTGGTATAACCACTCAAAGTCGTGAATGGCGTACCTGAAGACAAAAAAATGGTTAACAATAAAGCACAGTAAACGGTAAAGTATAAAAAATTGCATACCTGAAAAGCAAACATGATAAAACATAATAACAATAAAACATTGCAGAATAGAATACAGTAAAAAAGAGCAGAACAATAGAGAGAATAGAGAGAGAGAGAACAATAAAACAACAACTATTTTTTTTTATTTTATATTTTTGTTTGTGTTTTTATTTTTATTTTTTACACTTTTTTTTGTAACTAACTTTTATAACTGTAACCGGTTCCAGGTTCGGGTCTCTCAAAATGCAATGGCAGGGAGACCCTGTGAAAGTGTGCCTAGTCTGTGGAATGCTGTACCCTACGCTAATACTCAACTAGTGAATGGTAGCGTTCAAAACATTCACCGATGCAAAGACCAGGATTGTCAGGACAGGAGGGACAATAATAGCGGGTGTCACGCCTATATCCGCGCTTGCTGCAGACACAACATCTTTTTTGGGGGGTTTGTTGGGTAGGGGTACTCGGGAGGACATAAAGAAAATGCCTCTCATGCAGCCGACTGCATTTGGTTGGGGATGTGAATGGGGGAAGTACGGGCGCTGCAGAAGTGGTGGGTTCCCAATTAGGATTGCCGAATGCAGCAGGAAAGGCATTATGGGCACCACGGGCCTGTGTTTGTTTTTTTGGTGGCAGCGGGACACTACTTGTGCTTGCCACCTCACCAGCTTGAACTGCACTTATGGGACTCGCCACGTCACCAAGTGTTACTGCAGTGCTGGTTTGTCTACGACCGGGGTGTACTAGGCCGCTGGTGCTTGCCAGTTCACCAAAACGCTCCAAAAAAACTGTTAGCGTTCGCAGGGATCAGGCCTGACTCTGCGAACGCTGCAGTTATGCGTGTAGTGTTTTGTAAGTGTCAGTGATCGATCGATACTGCACTTGGGTGGGCTGGGCCGGGCGGAGGGGCAAAACGCAGGTGCTAGCAGGTATCTGGGCTGATCCCGCTAACACTGCGTTTGTGGGAACCCTAAACTGCTGGGGACGCTAGTATAGATCTGATCAGATCAGATATTGATCCGATCAGATACTATACCACTAAGGGAGGTGTACGGTGCGTGCGTGGGTGTTAGCGCTACTGGCGCTAACCTGATGCTGCCTGGGGCTGGTGCTTGCCAGTTCACCAAAACGCTACCAAAAAAACTGTTAGCGATCGCAGGGATCAGGCCTGACTCTGCGAACGCTGCAGTTATGCGTTTAGTGTTTTGTAAGTGACAGTGATCGATCGATACTGCACTTGGGTGGGCTGTGCGGAGGGGCAAAACGCAGGTGCTAGCAGGTATCTGGGCTGATCCCGCTAACACTGCGTGTTTGGGAACCCTAAACTGCTGGGGACGCTAGTATAGATCTGATCGGATCAGATATTGATCCGTTTAGATACTATACCACTAAGGGAGGTGTACGGTGCGTGCGTGGGTGTTAGCGGTACTGGCACTAACCTGACGCTGCCTGGGGCTGGTGCTTGCCAGTTCACCAAAACGCTACCAAGAAAACTGTTAGCGATCGCAGGGATCAGGCCTGACTCTGCGAACACTGCAGTTATGCGTTTAGTGTTTTGTAAGTGACAGTGATCGATCGATACTGCACTTGGGTGGGCCGGGCCGGGCGGAGGGGCAAAACGCAGGTGCTAGCAGGTATCTGGGCTGATCCCGCTAACACTGCGTTTTTGGGAACCCTAAACTGCTGGGGACGCTAGTATAGATCTGATCGGATCAGATATTGATCCGTACAGATACTATACCACTAAGGGAGGCGTATGCTGCGTGCGTGGGTGTTAGCGGTACTGGCGCTAATCTGACGCTGCCTGGGGCGACGCATATCACCGCCGGGCGATCAGGGGGCTAAACCTTTATTCGGTAATAAACGGCGGGTGCCCTGACACTATAAAAAATAAACGAACTAACCAGCGTCACCCGTAACGGTTATACGGTGATCAGTGGTGAAAGGGTGAACTAGGGGGGAATCAAGGGGTTAAAACATTTATTAGATAGTATATGGGGGTCCCTGACGCTATAAAACGCTGACGGCGAACCTAAATATTTACCTCCCTAACTAGCATCACCAGCGACACTAATACAGCGATCAGAAAAATGATCGCTTAGTGACACTGGTGACAGGGGGTGTACAAGGGGTTAAAACTTTATTAGGGGGGGTTAGGGGGGTACCCTAGACCTAAAGGGGGCTACCACTCACTGCCCTAACACTGTAACTGTCACAAACTGACACTAATCAGTAATCAGAAAAAAAAAAAAAATACTGCTTGGTGTCAGTTTGTGACAGGGGGGGGTGATTGGGGGGGATCTGGGGCGATCGGGGGGGGTCGGGGGTGTTTTATGTGCCTGGCATGTTCTACTGAGTGTGTTTGTGTTTTGTGCACTTGCATGTCTTCTCTCCTCGGCGCTGGAGCGGAAACTGCCAAGCCGAGGAGAGATGACATCACATCCTCTGCCTGTGTGAAACTACACACAGGCAGGGGAGGATTCCGATTGGCTGGGAGCGATCGCGAGGGGGGGGGCACGATTAGATGGTCTCCCCCTCGCCTCCCAACGCTCCCAGTGAAATGCCGACCGCCGCTGGCACCGGGGGAGGGTCCGATTGGACCCCCCGCCCGTGGGAGGCAGATCATGTACGGGTACGTGATTCTGCCTGCCCGTGCCATTCTGCCGCAGTATATCTGCGTTAGGCGGTCGGCAAGTGGTTAAAAATGAAGACTTTCTAAATCTGGAAAACACAGTATACATTATTAAAGATTAATAATTGTTGCTTTACTTATTGAATAATAATATTGATAAAACCACTACTATATAATAATAATAATAATAATAATAATCAATAAAATACATGCAAATCAATATGAATAATAAGAAATACATTGGCTAATATGAGATTCTACAACATTTCCCCCCTGTTGAGGCATAAGCCTCACAGCGATTACAGTACAGATCACCCACCATGCCCTTCAAAGACCCCATGCACCCGACACTTATCACAAATTGTCCAAAAAATAAAAACAAATCAGTCCAAAAAAAAAAAATAAATAAACAAATAAGTCCAACCAAAAACACTGCATCTTCTTCTGTAGCTGCAAAGTCCTTCTCCATATGTGGCACGGAAAACATAGTTGTCAGTCTCAGTGGCATTGTGTTCATTCTTACCACAAACTTGCAACAGGCAACAGTTACTCAGCAACATCACATCAAAGATAACAGGGAAGAGGAACAATTCCTTTAGCTAGTGAATGAAAGCCAAGTATGTGGTTCCAGGGAGCCTTCAGCAGACTCAGTCCCATAATGCCGCGTACACACGGTCGGACTTTTCATCTACAAAAGTCCGACAGCCGGTCCTACAGACTTTCGGCGGACTTTCGGCGGACTTGCGGCGGACTTGTTGCAGACTTTCTAACGAACGGACTTCCCTACACACGACCACACAAAAGTCCGACGGATTCGTACGTGATGACGTACACCGGACTAAAATAAGGAAGTTGATAGCCAGTAGCCAATAGCTGCCCTAGCGTGGCTTTTTGTCCGTTGGACTAGCACACAGACGAGCGGATTTCGGGGTCCGTCGTAGTTACGACGTAAAGATTTGAAGCATGTTTCAAATCTAAAGTACGTCGGATTTGAGGCTAAAAAAGTACGTTGAAAGTCCGGAGAAGCCCACACACGATCGGATTACCAGCCAGCTTTAGTCCGTCAGCGTCCGTTGGACTTTTGTAGCTGAAACGTCCGACCGTGTGTACGCAGCATAAGGCTCTGCCTTTTCCTGCATAGGTCTTTTCAGCTTAGCCAAGTGCTTGATGTTTTTTTGGAGAGATCTCCTTCTTCATCATCATTTGCTGGTCCAGTATCATAGCACAAGCTGCTTTGGATGCTGTAAGACACAAGTTCAGTGCATACCTGTTCTGCAACCTATACTATTTCCCATACAATAATTGTAAATTCTTATAATTTCTTAATCTTGACTCCACCTTTCAGTCACTATTACCCTGGTCATGTCATACTGTCAATATAGTCAGTCCAGATATTTCATTAGTTTTAATTTTGTAGTCTTCCCACAAAGTTTGCTAAACCCAAACCCATTTCACTTTTTGTCCATCCCTGCACATACTATACTGCAGAATATTATACAATAACAGTCAGCATGGGTCTCTTCTGTCAGTCACTGCTATACTGTCTAAGTTAGTAGCCTACCTCTCCTATGTCTTAAAACATAAATTATAAAACATCATATTAAGTAATTCTGCAAATATCAAGATAAATAACATAACGTATTTTATAAAGCATCAATATTATACATTCTTATTGAAAATGTCATACTCATTACATTACACCTCCCCACTTTTTTTTTTTTTTTTTAAATGATAAAAATATTTGTTTATTATGATTGAACATTTACTCAAAGTGGAACTCTACTCACAAAAATGTGATAAAATAAGGTTCATTACCAAGAAAAATACATTCCACATTAATTATTATGCTACCATTTTACTGAAGCCCAGAACCTTTGAGCAGCAGTAGAATTTCAGGCTGTCAGCAGACTGGACTCTAGATTTTAATCAGTGCAAAAAATAGAGCACAACTGAGCCTGTGTAGAGCAGAGTAGAACAGTGGATTTAAAACAGTATAGGCACTTATTTTTTTACTGTGTTTCATAGCTACACCTGCAAAAGGGGTCAGCCTCAAGTAACCCAGCAGGAATTAATCTTTTGACCAAAGTTCCACTTCAAGGTGTTCACAATAATAATACTTATAACATATATAACAAACAAAACAACAGTAAGTCTCTACATACAAAGTATCACATATACCGTAATTAATTAGCATTGTCCATTACTGAAATACTTCCAAGGTCTTTGCCTGCAACAGTCTCTTGTATGCATTCCACTTGCACTTATGTGAATAACATTCATGCTAATCTCACTCAGACTTTGACTACTATAGAAACTGAAAATGTCACTGTCACAAATGTGGATTTAAATGGATACTTGAATTGTGAATTCTTCCACTTCCTTTTATGATGTTTAATGTACTTGCAGTCATCAAGAGTTACTGACATACATTCCTTTAGTGGCTTTGACTGGAACAAGAGATCACATCTAAAACAAGGATCTGTTTAGAAACAAAACTACACCAATTTGGTTAATTATTTTAAACACATGAACATTTTATCTCCCACTGTACAGCATGAAGTCTAAGCAACTATCATTTGCCTCTAGAACTCCTAAACTTAGTGACAAATCTATCCAAAGTTTCATATGGCCCAGCAAATTGTATTTAATTTGGTCTACAACAGCCCATACAACCTATCCACCAACGAATATGAGTGTGGACACAAGGTTCTATTGTCTATGGCAAGCATAGAGCAGAATAGAACTAATTTTTTCATAAAAATGGGTACAATTATCTGATATCAGTGCTGTATACACTCCAATCCTGGGAAAAAATTCCCACATCAGACACTTAGCTGTTGTCTCATACATTTGCATGACCATATGAAAAACTTTGATTTACTTTAAAAAGGAGCAGACATTTATTAAAGTATATCTATATCTACAGCTTTGTTCTTTCATTGCAATAAAGTCTACATGCAGGCACACAAAATAGACTTTTTAGAACTACATTTTGTGAAACTACATTGTGATTGTTCATAATTAAAAAGAAATCAAAATAAAATTACATGGTCACTTGCACAGTCTGTTAAATCTAAAGAGGTTAAGAAAATGTACATTACTATGTCCCTTCCTTAAAAATAACTATATACAAATGTTATTGTTAATTAGATCATATTAATGCAGAGTGACCCTAATCCAAAAACTGACTTTGCCACCTGTAGTAGCATAACTAGGAACTTGAATAATAAAAAAATCAAAAGGAGTGAAATTTTACAAAGTATAACTTTACATATGAAAACGTGCTGGCTGCTCCTGGAATAAAGAAACAAATTAATACTTTAGGCAAACTAATAATCAGCCTGATGATTACTAAATATTGTAATCAGGTAGGACAAAATAAGTTCTAGCCAATACCAATAAGGGACCTTGCTCACTTGAGCTTACAAGCTAAGAAAAAATTAAGACTCTAATTATCTAATTCACCCCCCTGTATGTGCTACATATAGCACATATAATAAGATGGTAGCAATGTTGTTACCATGCATCACTCTTCACTATTCTTTTTAGAAAATAAGAAACAAATATAAATTTGGAGTTCCCTATTATCAAATAAATGAATCCCATTACTATCTTTGTGATTACTACTAAGTAGGCAAATATATAAAGATGACAGTATACATAATACTGTACAATAAGATAGGGACATGACAAAATAAACAACAAAAGCTACAAGGGAGAATAAGCACCCTACTTACAAGAGTGATACACTAAAAATAAAATGCACCTTGCACTACTTCAGTCCATAATATTAAAGACAGAATACCTATTATAAACTACAGTTTATATTCTAATAAAAAATCAACAAATGTTTAAGAATAAGAACGTATTCTGAGATTTTATTTTATTTATTTATTTATTTATTTTTATGGTCAGCTCATCCAGTTTCTGTCTAAAGGCACCAGACATAACTCCCCTAAACGTGCCTCTTTCATCTTAGTACAGAGTGATTTAATGTTTTTGCACATACGTGCAGACAGCTATTTCTAAAATGGTGGCTAAACTTTCTACGCTCATACTACACTATGCAGAATTCAGCATCAGTTGCATACTTCTTACAATTTACTCATAGAACTAACATACAGGGTCCTTCCACACCAACGTTTTTACAACCACTACAGAATTGTTCTAACCTAATTTGGGAGATGATCAGTCTCCCTCACACATACAATATTCCCTAACAGTCTACAAAGATTACAAAGAAATTAACTTACATTTGTGAACATTCATTAACAAAATGTCATTATCTTCTGTTTTCTATATAGCAATACACAGCCACTCCACCTAGCAAAGTATGCATACATATGAACACAAATTCCTGACTATATATACATATACAAATATTCACAGAATATTAAAACTGACAGCTTAGTTAGTAATTACTTATGGACAGCAGTGATCAGAGTAAAGCCAATAGGCACCGTACGCGCATACGTCTCCTTACCAAAACGCTTGTCTCAAGACATGAAAAACCGCCAAGCCCTGCTTGCCACGGCGATCAGAAATGTCTCAACCTGATCTTAACTCAGTTAGTACACAGACCGTTACAACAGATACATATAAACACATACACTTATAGCACAAAGACGATACATACCTTTTAACTTTGTTAACAAATGGAGCTCAAAAACCTTCACCTTATTTACCTGTCAGGACTTACCTCTCCTGACATTTCTAAACTCATGAGTATTATTTTACACCACAAAGGTACCTTTTTCTACTAGTAGCTACATATCAGTACTGTTTTTGTTTTTTAACTTAGGCTTTCCAGGGATCTGATAACCCCAAAGCCTTCTCCTGGTTGATTACCAATCCAGGAAACCAACATGCATGTTAACGCAGGTTCTCCAGGGGTCTTTAAGTCCCCAAAACCTCATCCAGACTTAAATTCGCAGTCCAGGGAATCAACATGCATGTTAACATAGGTTTTCCATGGCCTAAATCCCCAAAACCTCTTCCTGACTAATTTTTGCAGTCCAGGGAACCAACTTGCATGTTAAACCTAGGTTTACATAGAGAGTAATTAACCCTCTACAGGGGTACCCCATCAGAAAATAAAGAATAAGAGAAAAGAGAGAAAAAAAAATAATAATACATTTTCTACCCAGGGTATCTCATCCTGTACAATGTACTTTAAGACACCTACAGTTGAGAAAACCCAACCTGCCATCACAAAGATCTGCCTGGTGGACAGCAATACCCCAACAACAACCACCTGCCTCTCCTAGCGCTAGCAAAACATGGCACAACACAATGCAGAACTAATAATAGGTGTCTGCTAACCTGATATAAATTGCGCAAAATTGTGTTGAGCTCAGTGCCTCACCAGCATGGAGTTAGGCAAAATCGGAGTTGAGGTTATGCTGTCCCCGTACGGGCCACCAAATGAAGTAGAATAGTAAAGTATCGAACCAGGCAGAACTTCAGCAATGCAGGTTTATTAACAGCTGATAACATACAGGTTTATGTTCAAAGTATTACAAGACACAGGTCTAATTTATACAGTTTCTTACAATACATGCATATTAGATATAGGTATTCTTATCCTCTAACCAAATTGAAACAATTGTGAACTGTTCTCACCTTGAACCAGAATGGGTCTTTTCTGCCAATTCTTAGGAACCCGTCACCTGATAGGGACCAGTCAATCGGCCAGTGGTCTGGTCCCCTCACAGAGTTCTGGGTTCCAGCTCAACCAAGTTTGTGAGGGAAATTCACCTGAAACCACATTCTGGAACAAGTTAAGAAGTCTTCTCTGACTCGTACGAGGAGACAAGTTATGAGCAGATACTTGCCCATTGGTTCTGACTTCTATGACCCGTGCAATAGGGCAGCATACACAGAGTTCAGCCTTATGAGCTCCTATCTGACTTGTCTGTCTAACAATTGTAGAGCTTGCATTTATATACCCTTTTACAAGTCTTATCTTAACATCTCTCTTACATATGATTGGTCGCTAAGATAACTAACCATAAATGTGACACCTGGTCTACAACCAGATAAACTTAAATATTCCCAAAATTCCTATATGTTCATTAAAGTGATTTATAACTGTTTTTGTCCAATTAAAAACACCTGTGTAGAGACAGTATGGCACCCAGCTGTGTTATCAAACTATCCTTATCTTGATAAAATTTAACTAGCTTCAAGGATTTGCAGATTTACGACTTTGAGACAATGAACTTTCAATAACCCCACCAGATGTGTTTATATGTCTCACTATATATATGTATTTTAACGGTTTTAATGAGGGCACAAGCAGACCTTTGTTTGACCCTGTCAAACTTAATTTAATGTACTGTACATAACTTTAATTATTTCTAAACCACATGTTTTCTTATCTTTATCTGTCTGATTTATATGTATTTCAGACTTGAGACAATTCTATATTACTTGAATCTATCCTAATGAACTTTCACCCAGTAGACTATCTTAATACATTTTCGAGAACACCTGTGTACAAGTACTTGTCATAAAGCAGAGGTCATTTAAAGTTCAACACTTAAAAATGAAGACTTTCTAAATCTGGAAAACACAGTATACATTATTAAAGATTAATAATTGTTGCTTTACTTATTGAATAATAATATTGATAAAACCACTACTATATAATAATATGAATAATATGAATAATAATAATAATAATAATAATCAATAAAATGCATGCAAATCAATATGAATAATATGAAATACATTGGCTAATATGAGATTCTACAACACCCCACACTATATAAGTAGTGTAAAATATACTAAAGCGCTGAAATGAATATTTAAATAAATAAGATAAAATAGAAAATTACTAAATTATTAAGCTGCAGCCATTCAAATAGTGTTCTGACACCATACAAGTGAATTATATATACCAAACAATGGTGCGCTATAATAACTTTCTATTTTGTGCACAATCTCCAAAATAAAATAAAACAAATCAAAACAAATAGTGATAGAATGATTCAAATAACTGGGATAAATAACCCATTGCGCGCTTCCGTGAAAAAATAAATAATAAATGGTCCGTGCTATAGATGTGTTGAATGTCTTCAAATCACTTATAGTGGGATCTAATTCCTAAAATTTCAAAAGGTAAGCCTAAAAAATAAAATTAGCCACAGATCCTGGGTCATGCTCTATTTCAGATGCAAAGAAAGATGAATGTAATAAAGCCCATGGAAATCAGCAAAAAAGTTCCCTGAGGTGTTCAGCATTAAGCCGCTCCTTTCAGGCTTACAGATCACTGATAGTGTTCAGCTAATTAATCATGCTGCTCCTCTCAATTTCACCATTTGCATAGATATTATCATGAGACAAAAGAGAGCTATATCATTGCGCAATGATTTACACTTTGAACATATGCTCCAAAATGCAGACAAATCCACTCACATTTGATGTGAATAACCAGCGCTTATTGCAGAAACAGTCAGACACTTGTAGCGAGTGTCTCCTCACACATCTACTGCACTCAAACACAGGTACAATAGATGTCGTCACTGGCTCCTGCCAAAACATTGCACATCTATAGCACGGACCATTTATTATTTATTTTTTCACGAAAGCATGCAATGGGTTATTTGTCCCAGTTATTTGAATCATTCTATCACTATTTGTTTTGATTTGTTTTACTTTGGAGATTGTTAATTATAGCGCACCATTGTTTGGTATATAGAATCCACACTATATAAGGCCTCCTGCACGTCGGCCTTGTGTAGTGTGTTGCTGGCGGAGACGAGAGATATAGAGAGAGAGGGAGAGTGTCATTTCATTTACTTTGAGCAGGCAGTTTATTCAGTTAGCTAGATCTCACTGCAGACCGTTCCTGCTGTACTGTTTCTAATATACTTCAGGCAGGCACTTGATTCAGTTAGCTGCAGTGTATTTAGTATATATATACATCCCAGCTTTGTATATATATATATATACGCACACTGTATCCAGTTTAGCTAGATCTCACTGCAGACCATTCCTGCTGTACTGTTTCTAATATACTTCAGGCAGGCAGTTTATTCAGTTAGCTGCAGTGTATTTAATATATATATATATACAGTCAGACTGGTATATATATATATATATATCCACTGTATCCAGTTTAGCTAGATCTCACTGCAGACCGTTCCTGGTGTACTGTTTCTAATATACTTCAGGCAGGCAGTTTACAGTTTAGTTAGATCTCACTGCAGACCGTTCCTGGTGTACATATTCAAATACACTTTCAGGCAGGCAGGCCAGGCAGGTTATTTAGTGATCTGCAGTGCATAAAATATATATACTGTCTCCTACATATATATCCACTGCATTCTAGTTTAGCCAAGCCTATATTTGAGTGCAGGTAGTTCCTGGTGTACGTTTTCAAATACACTTTCAGGCAGGCAGGCAGGCAGGTGATTTAGTGATCTGCAGTGCATAAAATATATATACAGTATCCAACATATATATATATATCCACTGCATTCTAGTCTAGCCAAGCCTATATCTGACTGCAGGTAGTTCCTGGTGTACATTTTCAATTACAATTTCAGGTAGGCAGACAGGTGATTCAGTGATCTGCAGTGCATAAAATATATATACAGTCTCTAACATATATATATATATATATATATCCACTGCATTCCAGTCTAGCCAAGCCTATATCTGACTGCAGACCATTGCTGGTGTACGTTTTCAAATACACTTTCAGGCAGGCGATTCAGTGATCTGCAGTGCATTAAATATATATACAGTCTCCAACATATATATATCCACTGCATTCTAGTCTAGCCAAGCCTATATCTGACTGCAGGTAGTTTCTGGTGTACGTTTTCAAATACACTTTCAGGCAGTCAGGCAAGTGATTCAGTGATCTGCAGTGCATTAAATATATATACAGTCTCCAACATATATATATCCACTGCATTCTAGTCTAGCCAAGCCTATATCTGACTGCAGGTAGTTCCTGGTGTACGTTTTCATATACACTTTCAAGCAGGCAGGCGATTCAGTGATCTGTAGTGCATAAAATGTATATACAGTCTCCTACATATATATATATATATATATATATATATCCACTAGGGATGAGCTTCGTGTTCGAGTCGAACCCATGTTCGACTCGAACATCGGCTGTTCGACCGTCCGTCGAATTGCGAACGATATGGGCCGTTCGCGCCAAATTCGTGTGGCGCGTCACGGCCCATAATTCACTGCGGCATCGCAGTGCATTGCTGGCTGATGATTGGCCAAGCATGCACTATGACCCGCATGCTTGGCCAATCACAGCGCCGTCAGTAGAGAGAGCTGTAATTGGCCAAAGCCAGGGTGGCTTTGGCCAATTATGGCTCAGGGGATTTAGTACACACCCCACACTATATAAGGCCGCCTGCACGGCGGCCCTGTGTAGTGTGTGTTCCGGTGTGCTGAGCGATAGAGAGAGAGAGAGACAGTGTCATTTGATTTGAGTTAGATAGATTAGGCAGAACAGTCAGTCAGTTAGCTGCACTTACAGTGTATTGTGTATATATATGCATCCCAGGTGTTGCATATATATATATACACTGTATTCAGTTTAGCTAGATCCGTTCCTGTTATCTTCTATCTAGACTATTTACATTCAGTGCAGTGTGTCCTGCTCACAGTGTTCAGCTAGATCCGTTCCTGCTATTTACATTCAGTACAGTGCTTCCTGCTCACAGTGTTCAGCTAGATCCGTTCCTGCTATTTACATTCAGTGCAGTGCGTGCTGCTCACAGTGTTCAGCTAGATCCGTTCCTGCTATTTACATTCAGTGCAGTGTGTCCTGCTCACAGTGTTCAGCTAGATCCGTTCCTGCTATTTACATTCAGTACAGTGCTTCCTGCTCACAGTGTTCAGCTAGATCCGTTCCTGCTATTTACATTCAGTGCAGTGCGTGCTGCTCACAGTGTTCAGCTAGATCCGTTCCTGCTATTTACATTCAGTGCAGTGTGTCCTGCTCACAGTGTTCAGCTAGATCCGTTCCTGCTATTTACATTCAGTACAGTGCTTCCTGCTCACAGTGTTCAGCTAGATCCGTTCCTGCTATTTACATTCAGTGCAGTGCGTGCTGCTCACAGTGTTCAGCTAGATCCGTTCCTGCTATTTACATTCAGTGCAGTGTGTCCTGCTCACAGTGTTCAGCTAGATCCGTTCCTGCTATTTACATTCAGTACAGTGCTTCCTGCTCACAGTGTTCAGCTAGATCCGTTCCTGCTATTTACATTCAGTGCAGTGCGTGCTGCTCACAGTGTTCAGCTAGATCCGTTCCTGCTATTTACATTCAGTGCAGTGCGTCCTGCTCACAGTGTTCAGCTAGATCCGTTCCTGCTATTTACATTCAGTGCAGTGCGTCCTGCTCACAGTGTTCAGCTAGATCCGTTCCTGGTATTTACATTTAGTGCAGTGCGTCCTGCTCACAGTGTTCAGCTAGATCCGTTCCTGCTATTTACATTCAGTGCAGTGCGTGCTGCTCACAGTGTTCAGCTAGATCCGTTCCTGCTATTTACATTCAGTGCAGTGCGTCCTGCTCACAGTGTTCAGCTAGATCCGTTCCTGCTATTTACATTCAGTGCAGTGCGTCCTGCTCACAGTGTTCAGCTAGATCCGTTCCTGCTATTTACATTCAGTGCAGTGCGTCCTGCTCACAGTGTTTAGCTACATCCGTTCCTGCTGTTTACATTCAGTGCAGTGCGTCCTGCTCACAGTGTTCAGCTAGATCCGTTCCTGCTATTTACATTCAGTGCAGTGCGTCCTGCTCACAGTGTTCAGCTAGATCCGTTCCTGCTATTTACATTCAGTGCAGTGCGTCCTGCTCACAGTGTTCAGCTAGATCCTTTCCTGCTATTTACATTCAGTGCAGTGCGTCCTGCTCACAGTGTTCAGCTAGATCCGTTCCTGCTATTTACATTCAGTGCAGTGCGTCCTGCTCACAGTGTTTAGCTACATCCGTTCCTGCTGTTTACATTCAGTGCAGTGCGTCCTGCTCACAGTGTTCAGCTAGATCCGTTCCTGCTATTTACATTCAGTGCAGTGCGTCCTGCTCACAGTGTTTAGCTACATCCGTTCCTGCTGTTTACATTCAGTGCAGTGCGTCCTGCTCACAGTGTTCAGCTAGATCCGTTCCTGCTATTTACATTCAGTGCAGTGCGTCCTGCTCACAGTGTTCAGCTAGATCCGTTCCTGCTATTTACATTCAGTGCAGTGCGTCCTGCTCACAGTGTTCAGCTAGATCCGTTCCTGCTATTTACATTCAGTGCAGTGCGTCCTGCTCACAGTGTTCAGCTAGATCCGTTCCTGCTATTTACATTCAGTGCAGTGCGTCCTGCTCACAGTGTTTAGCTACATCCGTTCCTGCTGTTTACATTCAGTGCAGTGCGTCCTGCTCACAGTGTTCAGCTAGATCCGTTCCTGCTATTTACATTCAGTGCAGTGCGTCCTGCTCACAGTGTTCAGCTAGATCCGTTCCTGCTATATACATTTAGTGCAGTACGTCCTGCTCACAGTGTTCAGCTAGATCCGTTCCTGTTATCTTCCTACTGACAGGCAGGCTTGTCTGGTTACAGTATATAAAGCTACCTGAAGAAAATTACAGGTGTTCTATCCCAGCTTAGTGCAGCTACAGGCCATTAGTATGTCTGGAAGGCCAAGAAGGAGAGGCAGACAGTCACAAGCCAATAAGAGAGGGCAAGCAGGCTCTGTGTCTAGTGCTGGTCGTGGAGACGGTGCATCCTCATCAGCACGTGGCCATGGGACACGCTTGGCCTTTTTTTCGGCAGCTGGCCGTGTTGAGCCGCAACATGCGGAAGACTTGGTCGAGTGGATGACCAAGCCGTCCTCATCCTCCTCATCCTCTCTCACCCATGCCCAGGGTGCTTTGTCTGGCAAAGCAGCGGCCTCTTCCCTCAGCTCAATGTCATCAGTGACTCCTTCCCTAGCTCCACCATGTCCTCATGAGGATTCCCTCGAACTGTTTGACCACAGTGTTGGGTACATGCTCCAGGAGGATGCCCAGCGTTTGGAAGGCTCTGATGATGATACTGAGCTCAATGAAGGCAGTAACATGAGCACGGACAGAGGGGGTGCCCAAGAAGGACAGCAATCTGGCAGTCATGCTCCCCCTGCTGCAGCATACTGCCAGGTTTGCTCCAGTGATGAGGAGGGAGGGGATGATGAGGTCACTGACTCAACGTGGGTGCCTGATAGGAGAGAGGAGGAGGAGGAGGAGGAGGAGGAGGAGGAGGTGGCACATCACCAACTAGGCAGGATGCCCTCCAGGGGCCAGCCTAAGGGCAGCACATTGACTGCATCACACCCCAAAGCTCCACATGTGCAGGGCGCTGCAGTCTCTGCGCGTTATTCAAAAAGTTCTTTGGTGTGGGCCTTTTTTGAGACGAGTGCATCAGATCGCACCGCTGCTATTTGCAATATATGTCTCAAGCGTATCTCGCGTGGCCAAAACATCTCCCGCTTGGGTACCACATGCTTGACCAGACATATGTTGACCTGCCATGCAGTTCGTTGGCAAGCGTATCTAAAAGACCCACACCAAAGAACAAAGACGATCTCTCCTTGCTCCTCATCAGCTGAGATTTCCAACCCCACTAGACCTTCAGTCCTCTCTGCGACCTGCAGTGAGAGGAATGAAGGTGTAGAATTGTGTGTGTCACAGCCAAGTACTTATGGGCAATCTGCTTTTGGTACACCGACGTCAGATTGTACCAGGCAAATTTCCCTGCCCCAGCTGCTGCACCGCCGAAAGAAGTTTGCTCCCAGCCATCCACATGCCCAGCGGTTGAATGCTAGCTTGGCAAAATTGCTAGCACTTCAACTGCTGCCTTTTCAGTTGGTAGACTCTGCCCCCTTCCGTGAGTTTGTGGAATGTGCGGTTCCTCAGTGGCAGGTACCCAAACGCCACTTTTTCTCACGGAAGGCGATTCCGGCTCTCTACCGGCATGTGGAAGGCAATGTCCATGCCTCGCTGGACAGGGCGGTCAGCGGTAAGGTGCATATTACCGCTGACTCATGGTCCAGCAGGCATGGACAGGGACGTTACTTAAGTTTCACGGCGCATTGGGTGACTCTGCTGGCAGCTGGGAAGGATGCAGGACAAGGTGCAGTAGTGTTGGAGGTTGTTCCGCCACCACGCCTCCAAAATGCTGATTGTGACACACCTCTCTCCTCCACCCCCTCCTCTTCTTCTTCCTCCATGGCCTCTTCCTCGGAACCAGCGGTGCTCCGTAGGCGTTCAAGGGGCTACGCAAGTACGCAGGCCAAAAGATGCCATGCGGTGCTTGAGCTGGTGTGCTTGGGGGACAGGAGCCACACTGGGGCAGAGGTTCTGTCAGCTCTGCAGGGGCAGGTTCAGAGGTGGTTGACGCCACGCCAACTTAAGGCAGGAATGGTGGTTTGCGACAATGGCACCAACCTCCTCTCTGCCCTCCGACAGGGACAACTGACCCATGTGCCCTGTTTGGCTCACGTCCTTAACTTGGTGGTGCAGCGGTTCTTGGGCAGGTACCCGGGCTTACAGGATGTCCTGAGGCAGGCCAGGAAAGTCTGTGTGCATTTCCGCCGGTCATATAATGCCAGTGCTCGGCTGACGGACCTCCAAAAGGAGTTTAACCTGCCCAAGAACCGCCTAATCTGTGACATGCCCACCAGGTGGAACTCGACGTTGGCCATGCTGCAGCGGCTGCACACGCAGCAGAGGGCCATCAATGAGTACCTGTGCGACTATGGCACCAGGACAGGGTCAGGGGACCTTGGTTTTTTTTCCCCACGCCAGTGGGCCATGATCAGGGATGCATGCACTGTCCTGTCACCATTCGAGGAGGCCACGAGGATGGTGAGCACTGACAGTGCATGCATCAGTGACACTGTCCCCCTTGTCCACCTGTTGGAGCACACGCTGCGTGGAATAATGGACAGGGCACTTGAGGCAGAACAGAGGCAGGAAGAGGAGGACTTCCTTAGCTCTCAAGGCCCCCTTTATCCAGACAGTGTTCCTGCGTGCCCGCCGATCACACAGGAAGAGGACGAGGAGGAGGAGGAGGAGGAGGAGGAAGATTGTGTCAGTATGGAGGTGGAGCCTGGCACTCAGCATCAGCAGTCTTTAAGGGATCAGTCCCAAGGAACACATGGACTTGTACGTGGCTGGGAGGAGGTGGCTGCGGACGTTGTTGTCCTTAGTGACCCAGAGGACTCCGGACCGAATGCCTCAGCAAACCTACGCTGCATGGCCTCCCTGATCCTGCAAAGCCTGCGTAAGGATCCTCGTATTCGTGGTATCAAGGAGAAGGACCAATACTGGCTGGCAACCCTCCTTGATCCACGTTACAAGGGTAAGGTTGCGGACCTTATCTTGCCATCGCAGAGGGAGCAGAGGATGAAACATCTTCGGGAGGCCTTGCAGAAAGGTCTGTGCAACGCGTTCCCAGAGACTGGGAGGTTACAAACTCCTGTTTCTGGACAACGTGTTGCTGAGGCTTCGGTCAGTCAAAGAAGGAGCGGTGGAGAAGGTGGCCGTCTGACCGATGCGTTCAGACAATTTTTTGGTCCGCAGCCCCAAGGTATGATCGGTTCCAGCAACCATCGCCAGCGTCTGTTTTACATGGTGCAGGAATACCTAGGGGCAAGATCAGACTTGGACACCTTTCCCACCGAAAATCCTCTGGGTTACTGGGTCTTGAGGATGGATCACTGGCCAGAGCTTGCACAGTATGCAATTGAGCTACTGGCCTGTCCTGCATCCAGCGTTCTTTCGGAACGCACATTCAGTGCTGCTGGAGGCGTGGTAACCGATCACAGGGTGCGTCTGTCCACCGACTCGGTCGATCGGCTGACCTTCATAAAAATGAATCAGTCTTGGATCACCACCAGCTACCAAGCACCTGATGCAGATGTAACCGAATAATTTTTTTTGAAATCTCAGATCCCTTCAAAGACTGCCTATGCTGATGCTGAGTGACTATCCCTGAGTAATTATCCTCTTCCTCCTCAATCATCACGCTGATAGCTTGTAAGAACATTTTTGGTTCTGGGCGCCACCACCAGTGCCTAAGGCACAATTTTTCAGCCCCTGTTTAACAGGGGCGTGTAATTACAATTTTTGATGTAATACTTTGCAGCAGGGCTCGTTCCTGCATTCCAACTAGAGTGTCTGTGAGGGGTTGCAGTGTTGTGGCACCAGCACCAGTGCCTAAGACCCAATTTTTCAGCCCCTGTCTAACAGGGGCGTGTAATTACAATTTTTGATGCAATACTTTGCAGCAGGGCTTGTTCCTGCGTTTCAACTAGAGTGTCTGTGAGGGGTTGCAGTGTTGTGGCACCAGCACCAGTGCCTAAGACCCAATTTTTCTGCCCCTGTCTAACAGGGGCGTGTAATTACAATTTTTGATGCAATACTTTGCAGCAGGGCTCGTTCCTGCGTTCCAACTAGAGTGTCTGTGAGGGGTTGCAGTGTTGTGGCACCAGCACCAGTGCCTAAGGCCTAATTTTTCAGCTCCTGTTCAACAGGGGCATGTAATTACAATTCTTGATCTAATATTTCACAGCAGGGCCCTGTGAGGGCTTACAGTGTTTTGGCCACAGCAACACCTAAGGCCCAAATTTCTGCTGAGTATATAGGGCAGGACCCTACTTTCAAACATCTAACTTACAAACGACTCCTACTTGCAAACGGAAGGAGACAACAGGAAGTGAGATGAAATCTACCCCTAAGGAAGGGAAATTCTCTCCTGTAAGAGTTAATATGGGAAAACAATTTTTCCTTTCCACTGATGCTTTCCAATCCTTGTTCCACAAAAAAACACAAATTTTCAAAAAACATTTTTCATTGGGACAAAAAAGTGAGGTGAAATCTTCTGAAGAGGAGGAAAGACGCAAAACAAATGTCACAGGGGTGATAACCCTTCCCTATGTTTTCCAAAAAGCTTAGAAAAGATTTTTTGGCTGGAGCTAAACACATTAAAAATGTTCAAAATTACAAACAGATTCTACTTAACAACAAACCTACAGTCCCTGTCTTGTTTGCACCGCCTGTATACTGCTGTTCAGAGTATATAGGGACCTTTCCTTATTTTAATTTGGGTGCGGGGTTCCCCTTAATATCCATACAAGACCCAAAGGGCCTGGTAATGGACTGGGGGGTACCCATGCCGTTTGTCTCACTGATTTTCATCCATATTGCCATGACCCGACATGACATTAAACCCGCAAGCAGTTTTAAATGAGATTTTTTCCTTTAAAAATGACATTTGGTGCAGGGACTGTTCTAAACATGGGAAACACGCGTCACTTTACAGGCATACTATAGACACCCCCCAGGTACGATATTTAAAGGAATATTTCACTTTTTTTTTTTTACTTTAAGCATCATTAAAATCACTGCTCCCGAAAAAACGGCCGTTTTTAAAAGTTTTTTTTGCATTGATACATGTCCCCTGGGGTAGGACCCGGGTCCCCAAACCCTTTTTAGGACAATACCATGCAAATTAGCCTTTAAAATGAGCACTTTTGATTTCGAACGTTCGAGTCCCATAGACGTCAATGGGGTTCTAACGTTCGTGCGAACTTGCGGTCCGTTCGCGGGTTCTGGTGCGAACCGAACCGGGGGGTGTTCGGCTCATCCCTAATATCCACTGCATTTCAGTCTAGCCAAGCCTATATCTGATTGCAGGCCATTGCTGGTGTACGTTTTCAAATACACTTTCAGGCAGGCAAGTGATTCGGTGATCTGCAGTGCAATAAATATATATACAGTCTCCAACATATATATATATCCACTGCATTCTAGTCTAGCCAAGCCTATATCTGACTGCAGGTAGTTTTTGGTGTATGTTTTCAAATACACTTTCAGGCAGGCAGGCAGGTGATTCCGTGATCTGTAGTGCATAAAGATATATATACAATCTCCTACATATATATCAACTGCATTCTAGTCTAGCCAAGCCTATAAATGACTGCAGGCCATTCCTGGTGTAATTTTTCTAGTAAACTTCAGATGGTGTTTTGCTAATCCAATTTTACAGCATGTCTGGAAGGCCACCAAGGAAAGGCAGATGCTCACAGGCCACTAAAAGAGGGCAAGCAGGCTCTGTGTCTACAGCCAACAGTGCTGGTCATTGACACAGTGCATCCTCAGCACGTGGCCGTGGGGCACGCTTGTCCTTTTTTTTTACAGCTGGCCGTGTTGAGCCACAACATACAGAAGAGTTGGTAGAGTGGATCACAAAGCCGTCCTCATCCTCTGTCATCCAGGCTAAGACAAGTTTGGCTGCCAATGCAGCTGCCAAAGTGCCCTATTCCATCGGCTCAAAGGCATCAGTCACTCCTTCCCTAGCCCCACCATCATGTCCTGAGGAGTCCCCCAAACTGTTCGATCACAGTGTTGGGTACATGCTGCAGGAGGATGCGCAGAATTTTGAAGGCTCCGATGATGGTACCCAGGTTGAGGATGAAGGCAGTAATGTGAGCCCAGATAGAGGGGGTGCCCAAGAAGGACAAAAAAATGGCAGTCATGTTACCCCAGCTGCAGCATACTGCCTGGTTTTCCCCAGTGGCGAGGAGGGAGGGGATGAGGTCACTGACTCTATGTGGGTGCCTGATAGAAAAGAGGAGGAGGAGGCACATCATAAACGAGGCAGGATGCCCTCCAGGGGCCAGCTTAAGGACAGCCAACCGACTGCATCACATTGCAGAGTTCCGCACGTGCAGAGCGCTGCTGACTCAGCACGTTTTTTCAAAAGTTCTTTGGTGTGGGCCTTTTTTGAGACATTTGCAGCAGATTGCACCATTGCTGTTTGCAACATATGTCTAAAGCGTATCAAGCGTGGCCAAAACAGCAGCCACTTGGGCACCACATGCTTGACCAGACATATGTCGAGCTCCCATGCAGTTCATTGGCAGCAGTACTTAAAAGACCCACACCAAAGAGCAAGGCGAACCTCTCCTTGCTCTTCATCAGCTGAGATCTCCAACCCCACTATGCCTTCAGTCCTCTCAGAGACCTGCACTGAGAGGAATGAAGGTGTAGAATTAGGTGTTCCAAGCATTGTGGGCAATCTGCTAGCGGTACACCTAAATCAGATTGTAGCAGGCAAATTTCCCTACCCCAGTTGCTAAACCGTCAAAAGAAATTCGATCCTAGCTATCCACATGCTCAACGGCTGAATGCTAGTTTGGCTATATTGCTTGCACTCCAACTGCTGCCTTTTCAGCTGTTAGACTCTGCCCCTTTTCGGGAATTTGTGGAATGTGCGGTACCTCAGTGGCAGGTTCCCAAACGCCATTTTATTTTCTCAGAAGGCAATTCTGGCTCTCTACCGGTATGTGGAAGGCAATGTCTTGGCCTCGTTGGACAGGGCGGTCAGCGGTAAGGTGCATATTACCGCTGACTAATGGTCCAGCAGGCATGGACAGGGACATTACCTTTCTTTCACAGGGCACTGGGTAACCCTGCTGGCAGCTGGGAAGGATACAGGACAGGGTACAGTAATGTTGGAGCTTGTTCCGCCACCACGCCTCCACAATGCTGGTAGTGGTGATTCTGCCACACCTCTCTCCTCCACCCCCTCCTCTTCTTCTTCCTCTATGGCCTCTTCCTGTGCAGATTTGTCCTCAGAACCAGCGGTGCTCCATAGGCGTTCTAGGGACTATGCAAGCACTCAGGCAAAAAGGTGCCATGCGGTGCTTGAGTTGGTCTGCTTAGGGGACAGGAGCCACACTGGGACAGAGATTCTAGCAGCTCTGCAGGGGCAGATTCAGAGGTGGTTGAGCCACACCAGCTTCAGCCAGGAATGGTGGTTTGCGACAATGGCACCAACCTCCTCTCTGCCCTCCGACAGGGACACTTGACCCATGTTCCCTGTTTGGCTCACGTCCTTAATTTGGTGATGCAGCGATTCTTGTGCAGGTACCCGGGCTTACAGGAACTTCTGAGGCAGGCCAGGAAAGTCTGTGAGCATTTCCGCCGGTCATATAATGCCAGTGCTCGGCTGGTTGACCTTCAAAAGGAATGCAACCTGCCCAAGAACCGCCTCATCTGTGACATGCCCACCAGGTGGAACTCAACATTGGCAATGCTGCAGCAGCAGCACATGCAGCAGAGGGCCATCAATGAGTACCTGTGCGAATATGGCACCAGGACAGGGTCAGGGGAGCTTTCTTTTTGCCACGCCAGTGGTTAATGATCAAGGGTGCATGCACTGTCCTGTCACCATTTGAGGAGGCCATGAGGATGGTGAGCAGTGACAGTGCATGCATCAGTGATACTGTCCCTCTTGTCTTCCTGTTGGAGCACACACTGTGTGGAATAATGGACAGTGCACTTGAGGCAGAACAGAGGGAGGAAGAGGAGGACTTCCTTACCTCTCAAGGCCCCCTTTATCCAGACAGTATTCCTGCATGGAGGTGGAGCCTGGCACTCAGCATCAGCAGCAGTCTTCAAGGGATCGTTTTCAGTGCCCACAAACCCATGGACTTGTATGTGGCTGGGAGCAGGTGGCTGCGGATTATGTTGTCCTTAGTGACCCAGAGGACTCTGGACTGAATGCCTCAGCAAACCTACACTGCATGGCATCCCTGACCCTGCAGAGCCTGCGAAAGGACCCTCGGATTTGTGGTATCAAGGAGAGGGATCAGTACTGGCTGGCAACCCTTCTTGATCCACGTTACAAGGGTAAGGTTGCGGAACTTATCCAGCCATCGCAGAGGGAGCAGAGGATGAGACATCTTCGGGAGGCCTTGCAGAAAGGTTTGTGCAATGTGTTTCCAGAGCCTGGGAGGTTGCAATTTCCTGGTCCTTCTGGACAACGTGTTGCTAAGGCTTCGGTCAGTCACAGAAGGAGCGGTGGAGAAGGTGGCCATCTGACCGATGCGTTCAGACAATTTTTTAGTCCACAGCCCCAAGGTCTGATCGGTTCCAGCAAATATCGCCAGCGTCTGATTTACATGGTGTAGGAATACCTTGGGGCAAAATCAGACCTGGAGACCTTTCCAACCGAAAATCCACTGGGTTACTGGGTCTTGAGGATGGATCACTGGCCAGAGCTTGCACAGTATACAATTAAGCTACTGGCCTGTCCTGCATCCAGCGTTCTATTTGAACGCACATTCAGTGCTGCTGGAGGCTTTGTAACCGATCACAGAGTGCGCCTGTCCACAGACTCAGTTGATTGGCTCACCTTCATAAAAATGAATCAGTCTTGGATCACCAGCTACCAAGCACCTGATGCTGATGTAACCAATTCATTTTTTTATGAATGTGAGATCCCTATGCTGATGCTGAGTGACTATCCTGTTATGCTGAGTGACTACCCTATTCCTCCTCAATGTTGTTGATAGCTTCTAAGAATATTTTTGGTTCTCAACACCACCACCAGTGCCTAAAGCCCAGTTTTTCTGCCTCTGTTTAACATGGGCGTGTAATTACAATTTTTGCTGTAATATTTTTTAGCAGGGCTCGTTCCTGCGCTCAACTAGAGTACGTGTGAGGGTTTGCAGTGTTGTGGCACCAGCACCAGTGCCTAAAGCCCAATTTTTCTGCCCCTGTTTAACAGGGGCGTGTAATTACAATTTTTGCTGTAATATTTTGCAGCAGGGCTTATTCCTGTGCTCAACTAGAGTATCTGTTAGGGGTTGTAGTGTTGTGGCACCAGCACCAGTGCCTAAGGCCCAATTTTTTTGCCCCTGTTTAACAGGGGCGTGTAATTACAACTTTTGATCTAATATTTCACAGCAGGGCCCGTTCCTGCGCCTACCAAGAGTAACTGTGAGGGCTTACAGTGTTGTGGCAACACCACCACACCACAACCAAAGTCTTAATTTTTCTGACCCTGTTCAACAGGGGCATGTAATTACAATTCTTGATATAATATTTCACAGCAGTGCACGTTCCAGCGCCCACCAAAAGTAACTGCAAGGGCTTCCAGTGTTCTGGTACCACCAACACCTAAGGCCCAAATTTCTTCAGAGTATATAGGGCAGGCCGTATAGTATATACAGGTGGTCCCCTACTTTCAAACATCCGACTTTCAAACGACTCCTACTTTCAAACGGAGGGAGACAACAGGAAGTGTGAGGAAATCTACCCCTAGGAAGGGAAATTCTCTCCTGTAAGAGTTAATATGGGAAAAAGGTGTCTCCACTGATGCTTTATTATCACCAATCCTTGTTTCCCTAAAAACCCCAAATTTTCGAAATCCAATTGTCATTGGGACAGAAAGTGAGGGGAACAGACAGCAAAATAAATGTTACAGGGGTGATGATAACACTTTGCTATGTTATCCAAAAAGCTTAAATATAGATTTTTTGGCTGGAGCTACACTTAAAAAATGTACCTGTTCCAAATTACAAACAGATTCAACTTAAGAACAAACCTACAGTCCCTGTCTTGTTTGGACCGCCTGTAAACTGCTATTCAGAGTATATAGGGCCTGGGGGCCCCACGCCTTTTCTTTTTTTAATCTGGGTGCGGGGTTCCCCTTAATATCCATACAAGACCCAAAGGGCCTGGCAATGGGCTGAGGGGTTACCCATGCCATTTTCCTCAATAATTTTCATCCATATTGCCGGGACCCGACATTACATTACAAGCAGTTTTAAATGAATTTTATTCCTTTAGAAATGTCATTTTGTGCAGGGACTGTTCTAAACACGGGAAACACGTGCCACTTTACAGGCATACTATAAACACCCCCCCAGGTATGATATTTAAAGGAATATTTCACTTTTATTTTTTCACTTTAAGCATCATTAAAATCACTGCTCCCGAAAAAACGGCCATTTTTAAAACTTTCTTTTGCATTGATCCATGTCCCCTGGGGCAGGACCCAGGTCGCCAAACCCTTTTTAGGACAATAACTTGTATATTAGCCTTTAAAATTTGCACTTTTGATTTCTCACGTTCGAGTCCCATAGACTTTAATGATGTTTGAATATTCGCGTGAACTTTCGGTCCGTTCGCATGTTCTGGATGGCTCATCCCTAGTGATGGGCAAAAAAGGCTAAGTGGAGCAGGGTACAGAAAAAAATGCCAAAATAAGGTGAGAAAAACAAACCAGGGAGATTGATCGGACAGGAAAAATGTATCTGTTTTTCACCAAACCTGTGGCCTCTTCTAGTACAGAACAGGGTGGGGAAGTGGTTGAAGATTTAAATGCGGACCTATGTAAACCTGTTGTAATTGCTACATCATCTACATGCGTTTATGACACTTCAGAAGCTGCTGATAATATTGTTGGTGAAACTGAGACTTTTGACTCTGGTGGAGGACCTTCAAGAGAATGTTATGATCCAGCCGTTCTAGTAGGAGTGAGCTCTGACCCTGCTGAATGGGTTTTAAATGAATATACCCAATGTCATGTGGCTAAACATGGAATAATTCAAAATGAAAATCTGATTTCACACAGTCTAGAAGGCTATATGCTGACACCTCTAGGATGCTAATGAAACACCTGTTTGAAAAAAAAAAACTTTAATGGTGAGAAGCAAAAAAGGAGCTACAGTGGAACCACGGATTATGAGCATAATCCGTTCCAGGAGAATGCTCGTAATCCAAAGTACTCGCATATCAAAGCGAGTTTCCCCATTGAAGTCAATGGAAACAAAAATAATTTGTTCCGCATTGACTTCAATGGCATGCAATAACGCATGCGGCCAGAGGCAGGGGGCGCCGGAGAGTCTCGGAAACAGCCGGAAAGGCCCGAGGGCAGCTCGGCTGACATTTCTGAACGTCTCCAAACGGCTACGATCAGCGCCGTTCAGCTCCACTCGGCTATGGCGCCCCCCCACCTCAGGCCAAACGCGGTACTGCACACCGCTTTGGCCTGAATCCTGCTCATTTTGCGAGACAGCACTCACAAACCGAGTTAGGATTTTTCAAAATACAGTGCTCGTATTGCAAAACGCTTGTTAACCGCGTTACTCGCAATCTGAGGTTCCACTGTATTTGATTTACTCCAAAAGCAAAGGAATAGTGTTTTGTGCTCCATGCTGTTTGTTTGGTGGCAAATCCCATTTGGCAACGAGTTGCTTCAGTGATTGGATAAATGTCACAGCTCGATTAAATGAACATGAGCGTTCAGCTGAACACAAATCCTGTGTACTCTCTTTAAAATCAAGGGCATTAACATTGGGGAGAATTGATGAATGTCTGGCAAAGCAGCGTTTGGATAAAATCCAGCATTGGAGAAATATTGTTACAAAAAGTTGTTGCTGCCCTTAAGGCTCTTGGTACTTGAGGACTTGTTTTCAGAGGTAAAGATGACCCTTTTGGTTCCACACACAATGGAAACTACATGATTTGAATTTCTTTCAGAATTTGACCTGATTATAGCCAAACACAATGCATGCCCCCCCCCCCCCCTTTCTTTATGGGAATTTTTTTAATATATTAAATTTTTTAATATATTTAACTTTTTTATATACATCTCTACTCATTTTAGATTATAGTTTTTTAGATATGAGAATATATATTTTGGTTCTAGATGTGCGTAGATCTGGGCAGAGAACGCACACCTACACTTTATGATTCTCCTATGTTTTTAATATGTGATTATTTATGTATATTTTATTATGATTTTCTTTTGCTATCATGTGACTATTTAGGTATTTTTAGTATTTATATACATATATGGATTGAGAAATTCAAGGCAGTGTTAGTGCCTATTCCGTCCCATACCGGTTCCTTTAATAGTCCCATATTAGCTGGTGTCACTGGGGATATAGCTTGTCTGTTTACATTCTGCACCGCTTCCTAAATTAGTGCTATACATGAGCAGTATGTTAAAGTTTTGAGCTTAAGCCCGTTCCCCCTCAGTTTGTTATAGATTGCAAGTTTTCTTGGCATTCACAACTATCCACGGCCAAATACAGCAAGCAGCCCGCTGTGGACGTCTATGTGTCTGTCAGCACGCTGTATAACCAATAAAATGGCTGCGTCCATGATCTCCTTAAACATGGCAGCCGTAGGTTTAAATCGGTCCACAAGAAAATGGCCACCCATTGACTGCAATGATAAAGAGTATTTAAAGACAAGTATGTGCCTCCCCTAGCATCCCCTGAAGAAGTCACGTGATCCGGTGACGTCACGCGTAGGGACGGGATAGGCACTGATACTGACAGGATTTGACGAGCTCGCCGCTCGTAGGAGATGTACACACCGTGCAGTTACTTAATGTGAGTACATGCATTTTAAATCTTAATAAAAACTTATGTGTTTGGATATACTACACTATTGGGTACTCCTCTGTTCTTCTATATGTGGAATCTGCTGGTACTGAGGAATCTAAGCACAGGGACCATCTGCTCCGGTCCAGTTATCCCAAAGAGAGACCATCCCCTGCAGCATTACTCTTATGCGATTGTCCCATTGCCTTGAGGTAAGGGGCCACCTTTCACCTGTGTGTGTTTGTTTGCACGAAGAGGACGGACACACTCTCTCTCTTTCGGCACCCCACTGGCTGATGTTACACACCGAACTTTTTAAATAAGCCAATCACTCCATGATTTACCCTTATGCTGTCACTGTGACACACATTTGATATGTGTGAGGACATTTTTGGGATCTATGTGATAAAGGCGAGAGGGTCTGGGAAGTGACTCATTTACACGCCACTTATTCACTTTACACATACTTTTGCGTTGTTTGCACTGTTTGCAATAGTTGCTGGTTTTTGCACATGTTTACTTGTACTGTTATCATTATTATACACACGGTTGGTGTGTATAAAGGATATTTATATGTGATGGGGGCAATAGGGTCTGGGAAGTGACCAATATACACGCCACTTACTCATCTGGTATTTTTGCGTTGTTTGCACTCATCTTAATACTATGCTGATTTTTGCACAATTTATTTAGTTGCACGATATTGCACATTATTTATGTTAATAAGTTATTTGATGGAAAAGGAATTGTTTTTATAGAATATTTTTTTCTTGTATCTTCACAGTATTAGTTTGCACAGGTATATATTCAGAATATTGCATCTATTTATTTGTGCTCTTCACATTAGCACTATAGCACTTTAAGTTTTTACACAAGCTGCTACGCATGCATGAGGACTGAGGATATCTATCCCCTGTATGCCTAGTATTACTCTATTAGACACATACTGATGATTTAACACCAAAGAGTGCCTTAGAGGTTACGGACTGTGCACATTGATATTTGCTTATCCACATATGTTCCTTTCAATATTTTGCTACTGAGGTTACACCGCTAAAAGATATTTTATCCCAGTTTTAGGTCAGTGCAGCACCATCTTCTTATTTAATTTTACTGCCCATGGGCTTTGTTTGATCCCATTCGGTGTCCGCAGCTGTCCGTCTATACACTGTTTTTCTTCCCAGGTAGCGCAGGAATAATTTACATTTTTAATAAAAATGAAATATTCCTTTAAATATCATGCCTGGGGGGTGTCTATAGTATGCCTGTAAAGTGGCACATTTTTCCCATGTTCAGAACAGTAGCATAGCAAAGTGACATTTCTAAAGGAAAAATTGTCATTTAAAACTGATTGCGGCTGTAATGAATTGTCGGGTCTCGGCAATATAGATAAAACTCATTGAAAAAAACAGCATGGGATCCCCCCAGTCCATTACCAGGCCCTTTGGGTCTGGTATGAATATTACGGGGAACCCCTAACCAAAATTTTAAAAAAATTGCGTGGGGGTCCCCCTTAAATACATACCAGGCCCTTCGGGTCTGATATGGAAATTAAGGGGAACCCTGCACCAATTTTTTAAATGGTGTAGGGGTGCCCCAAAATCCATACCAGACCCTTATCCGAGCACGCAACTTGGCAGGCCACAGGAAAAGAGGGGGGGACGAGAGAGCGCCCCCCCTCCTGAACCCTACCAGGTCACATGCCCTCAACATGGGGAGGGTGCTTTGGGGTAGCCCCCAAAGCACCTTGTCCCCATCAACATGAGGGGGGCCTCATCCCCACAACCCTTGCCCAGTGGTTGTGGGGGTCTGCGGGCAGGGGGATTATCGGAATCTGGAAGCTCCCTTTAACAAGGGGACCCCCAGTTCCCGGTCTCCCCCTATGTGAAATGGTTTATGTAACCAGTTGGCTCTGCCCCCCTCTGACGCCACGGGGAAGCCATGGGGAGCAGGGTCACCCAGGTATGTCACCGGGTGGCCCCGCCCTCAGTTATATAAGAACTGTCAAAGGCGATGAAGAGTTACACGGTGGGAGCCTCCCATTGAGGCGGATCAGGGGCGGATTTTTTTTCTTTTGTCCGTCGGCGGTGCGATATAAGAAGATGAATGGACATCGTGGAACATTTTTATTTTTTTATATTTTAATAAAGGACTTGTCCCAAGCTGTGTCTTGCTTTTTTTTTTTTACATTTTGACACTTTTTTGTGAAATGGTAGGGGTACAATGTACCTCGTTACCATTTCACACGGGGGGGAAGGCCGAGATCTGGGGGTCCCCTTGTTAAAAGGGGCTTCCAGATTCCGATAAGCTCCCCACCCGCAGACCCCCACAACCACTGGGCAAGGGTTGTGAGAATGAGGCCCTTGTCCCCATCAACATGGGGACAAGGTGCTTTGGGGGGCTACCCCAAAGCACCCTCCCCATGTTGAGGGCATGTGGCCTGGTACGGTTCAGGAGGGGGAGTGCTCTCTGGTCCCCCCTCTTTTCCTGCGGCCTGCCAGGTTGAGTGCTCAGATAAGGGTCTGGTATGGATTTTGGGGGGACCCCTACACCATTTTTTTTTATTTTGGCGCAGGGCTCCCCTTAATATTCATACAGACCAGAAGGGCCTGTTATGGATTTTAGGGGGACCCCCACGCAATTTAAAAAAAAATTTGGTTCAGGGTTTCCCTTAATATTCATACCAGACCCAAAGGGCCTGGTAATGGACTGGGGGGATCCCATGCTCTTTTTTTCAATGAGTTTTATCTATATTGCCGAGACCCGACAATTCATTACAGCCGCGATCAGTTTTAAATGACAAAATGTGCCACTTTACAGGCATACTATAGACACACCCCAGGCATGATATTTAAAGGAATATTTCATTTTTATTATTTTACTTTAAGCATTAAAAAATATCACTGTTCCCGCAAAAAATGTCCGTTTTAAAAAAAGAAAAATTGCATTGATACATGTCCCCTGGGGCAGGACCCAGGTCCCCAAACACTTTTTATGACAGTAACTTGCTTATAAGCCTTTAAAATGAGCACTTTTGATTTTTCATGTGTCCCATAGACTTTAACGGTGTTCCGGCGGCTTTCGAATTTGAACCGAACACCACATATTGTGTGTGAGGCTGCATTCCTGGGCACAGGTGATGCTGCATTGCTGGGCACAGGTGATGCTGCATTTCTGGGCACAGGTGAAGCTGCATTCCTAGGCATTGGTGAGGCAGCATTCCTGGGCACAGGTGAGGCTGAGTTGCTGGGCACAGGTGAGGCTGTATTGCTGGGCACTGGTGAGGCTGCATTCCTGGGCACTGGTGAGGCTGCATTCCTGGGCACTGGTGAAGCTGCATTGCTGGGCACTGGTGAGGCTGCATTGCTGGGCACAGGTGAGGCTGCGTACCTGGGCACTGGTGAGGCTGCATTCCTGGGCACTGGGGAGTCTGCATTGCTGGGCACTGGTGAGGCTACATAGATGGGCACTGGTCAGGCTGCATAGATGGGCACTGGTCAGGCTGCATAGATGGGCACTGGACAGGCTGCATTCCTAGGCATTGGTCAGGCTACATTCCTGGGTACTGCTGAGACTGCATAGATGGTCACTGGTCAGGCTGCATAAATGGGCATAGCTGAGCCCTGCATTGTTTATGTAACGCACTCCTGAACTCTGCACTCTGTTTTTTCTCTGTCTTATCTTCATAACATTTGGCATACATATCTCAAAAAATTCTAAGCAGTATCTTTTTTTTTTAATCTTTATTCATGAACGAAATGTTAGAAATAATGTATATATGATACAATAATTCCATAAACACATACCACATGCACTATCATTTAAGGAAAATATGCTTATAAAATAGTTTACCGTTTGCTAATAAAAATGTCCCCGGATTTCATTTTAAAAATCTGGTCACCTTACTATAGGTAATGTAAATATCTCCTGAACATACACTGTTTAGGAGATATTTGCTATATATGCAGCCGATGATGTCGTCGGGGCATGCGCTCTGAAGGAACGGCCACCCGGGCCGTTCTGTCAGAATCCTATGCTGTAAACGGTGGCTCCCCCGCGCATGTGTGAGAGTGACGTCATCGTGGCTTTGGCTAGTCACACAGTCGGAATCCGCGGACCCGGAAGGAAGACGGGTGAAGATGTAAGCAGCCTCCAGCTATGGGAACGCATCGCTGGAAGGCCTTGTTTTCAAGTATGTTACACATAATAGCTTTACCTTGCAGGTCAGAAAAAAAAAGGCTCGCTCTCCCCCAGAGTGAATAACTGTAATCTAAGTAATCTTTTCTCATAGCTGATCCTTGGAGTGTGAGAGGAGACTTACTCAAGCACACGCAGAACATGCAAACTCTATGCAGATAGTGTACTGTGAGTATGATGAATACAACCACCTTAGTGACAATTGAACGTAAGCAAAGTATTTCTTGATAATTAAACGTAAACAAAATAGTAAAAAATATTCAGTAACTGAAAAACATAAATCGCATGCAGAAATGGTGAATAAGGAATTCAGTGATCAAAACAATTGAATCAAGTCCATATAATCAAAAAATTAAAGTCCTTGTGGGTGCAGAAAATTAATGGATAGAGGGAGAAAGACACCCTTTCTTCAAGTGATGTAAAACGTGCAAGAAAAAAACTGTCTCCGTAAGGAGCGTGGTGTTGTAGGGAGTTCCTCCACCTCAAGCAAGTAAGCCCCTTACCAGATCCAAAGATCTCCTGTCAAAGAGATCATACACGCAAGTGGCTGTGTCCCCCAGCCACTGGGTCTCTGTCAGTACGTGTGTCACAAGCCACCTATCCGGGAAATCAGCCTAATGATGATGTTTCCGCTCCCAATCCATGAATAAACATAAAGAAAAATGCTCCATAGCGTAATACAGTTAAAAGCTATTTTATTAAATAAAAGAAAAGCACTTACAAAATGTGCAGTAAATGTTCGCCTCTAAAATCACTAATGCGCCGGCCGGCTTCAGCTGCTGCCCGTTCCTTCCGGGTTCAGCGTGGTGTGGTGGTGATGTCAGCACGCCGCTCCTCCCTACGCCGTTTCGACAAATCTGTCATCTTCCTGGGGTACGGGCGGCGTGCTGACACACCACCTATATGAGAACTCAAACAAGGGAACTCCCCCTCTGAGATCAGGGCGTCCGAGGCCACCGCCGCCATCTTTGAATAGGGCAAACGGGACCTGTATGTTATTAATGAGAATGTAATCACAGTCAGGGCAGGAGAGAAAAGACCAAGTAAGCCTATACACAATATTGTTGCCAATAGCATACAAGCCACAATGATACCCTGGATACCAAAGGGACTCTAAGATTCAGATCGGAATGTACCACATCTGAAAATAATGAATAATATAAAGAATAAAAAATGAAAAATAAAAAATATTAAAAAATTGGTAAAAAAAGTTTTAAGAAAAAAACATCAGATCACCAGCATGTAAGGGTGCCCTAGTGGCCTAATATTATCATTGACTAAGGCTAGAAATTTGGTAATTTTACCCTTAAAAACCCTGGTGATCTAATGGTATTAATATAGCCTCAGGCCAGAAAAAACTGGTAATTTAACCCTTAGGCTCAAAAATTACTTACATAGAGTGACCCATTGGATTATAATGAAAAATAGTATGGGCAAGGAGGTCACACCATCCCTATCAATATATAACTATACGTTGCTGTCTATCCATGTGGAAATGAAACATGAGATTCAAGGAGAAATTGATATTAGGATACCATATGGAACCTAAATATGAATGGATATAGAAAATAATGTTCTATAAAAATAAATTTCAATTATACTTAAAAAATTCATTATCGAAGAATAAATTAGTTGTCAGGAAAAAAGGGGATTCCCTTTAAAATGAAAAAACATCACTTTCTCAAATCTAGATGGCATACAAAGGGGTATTAGTTATCCCATGCTTTCCAAAAACATGTGCTGATGAATTATTTAGATGGTCATAAATTTTTACTAATAATGCCTACTTAAAAGAGCCCAAAACAAATTAGTGGACCTTTATGCTTATTAAATGGACAGAACTTCTTGATGAAGTATAGACCATGTATCTTACTCCCTAGTGACCAAATTTAACCATAGGGATATCAGGAATATCCAATCAGTGTGTCCTTTGTCTAACAGACTAAATTTACTCAAAAAAACTTAGAAAGGACTAAAAAACTCAAAAATACATGGAAGAGGCCCCTCTGTTAGACAACGGACACACTGATTGGATTTTTTCTGCATGCAATTTATGTTTTTCAGTTACTGAATATTTTTTACTATTTTGTTTACATTTGGTATGGTATCCTAATATCAATTTCTCCTTGAATCTCATGTTTCATTTCCACATGGATAGACAGCAACGTATAGTTATATATTGATAGGGATGGTGTGACCTCCTTGCCCATACTATTTTTCATTATAATCCAATGGGTCACTCTATGTAAGTAATTTTTGAGCCTAAGGGTTAAATTACCATTTTTTTCTGGCCTGAGGCTATATTAATACCATTAGATCACCAGGGTTTTTAAGGGTAAAATTACCAAATTTCTAGCCTTAGTCAATGATAATATTAGGCCTCTAGGGCACCCTTACATGCTGGTGATCTGATGTTTTTTTCTTAAAACTTTTTTTACCAATTTTTTAATATTTTTTATTTTTCATTTTTTATTCTTTATATTATTCATTATTTTCAGATGTGGTACATTCCGATCTGAATCTTAGAGTCCCTTTGGTATCCAGGGTATCATTGTGGCTTGTACGCTATTGGTAACAATAGTGTGTATAGGCTTACTTGGTCTTTTCTCTCCTGCCCTGACTGTGATTACATTCTCATTAATAACATACAGGTCCCGTTTGCCCTATTCAAAGATGGCAGCGGTGGCCTCGGACGCCCTGATCTCAGAGGGGGGCGTTCCCTTGTTTGAGCTCTCATATAGGTGGTGTGTCAGCACGCCGCCCGTACCCCAGGAAGACGACAGATTTGTCGAAACGGCGTAGGGAGGAGCGGCGTGCTGACATTACCACCACACCACGCTGAACCCGGAAGGAACGGGCAGCAGCTGAAGCCGGCCGGCGCATTAGTGATTTTAGAGGCGAACATTTACTGCACATTTTGTAAGTGCTTTTCTTTTATTTAATAAAATAGCTTTTAACTGTATTACGCTATGGAGCATTTTTCTTTATGTTTATTCATGGATTGGGAGCGGAAACATCATCATTAGGCTGATTTCCCGGAAAGGTGGCTTGTGACACACGTACTGACAGAGACCCAGTGGCTGGGGGACACAGCCACTTGCGTGTATGATCTCTTTGACAGGAGATCTTTGGATCTGGTAAGGGGCTTACTTACTTGAGGTGGAGGAACTCCCTACAACACCACGCTCCTTACGGAGACAGTTTTTTTCTTGCACGTTTTACATCACTTGAAGAAAGGGTGTCTTTCTCCCTCTATCCATTAATTTTCTGCACCCACAAGGACTTTAATTTTTTGATTATATGGACTTGATTCAATTGTTTTGATCACTGAATTCCTTATTCACCATTTCTGCATGCGATTTATGTTTTTCAGTTACTGAATATTTTTTACTATTTTGTTTATGTTTAATTGTCAAGAAATACTTTGCTTATGTTCAATTGTCACTAAGGTGGTTGTATTCATCATGATCACGTTCATTTATTAGCAGCGCAGCCTATTATCTGTACAGTTAGTACAGTGGGGGTTGTCTCGCATTTAAGGTTGCAGCAGCATTTTGTGGTTATTTTTTGTTTCTTTTTTTTGCTTTGTTCTTTCACTGAACACATGTGTGGAACATTGTCACTTAAGGGATAGCGCAGTATTTTTCTTTATGGTTTTACTGTGAGTATGACAGGCATCTGAGATCAACAGCTGTGCTTGGACGGAGTCACGACTAGGGTTGCCACCTGTTCGGGATTCACCCAGACAGTCCGGGTTTAAAATCATGTGTCCGGGTTTCAGGTGGACAGGAATGTGGCTTGGAACAAGGCCTGACAGGAGTGTGAGGGGGCACTATGAGCACCCCATTGCTATTCTCTTTGGAGCACCCAAAGGTGTCCAGGGTCTGTTACAATCCTATAGTGTATATTAAACAAAAAAAAAAAAGTTGCTATGCGCCACTAAAGTGTTCAGGTTTGGCTTGAAGAAAAAATGGCAACCCTAGTCCCGACCCCAAATGCACACTGTCTGTCCCCTGCACACCTGTCAGACTTGGATGTGGGGATGAGTACACACAGCCACTGCATCTCCATTGATTACCAGGAGCTGCCTCCTTACAGCTTCATGCTGCTCCAAACACATAAACAAACAGCACTTGTACGCTGTAGGGGCCTCTGCATCAATAAGTCCAAAATACAAAATTTTAAACATTTTAATCACTAAAAAGGAGAAAACACTTGAGTGGCATGAGCCTATTAGGATTCAAAGGAAAATGTTACTGAAACTGAAATCTATGGAATGTGTCCAACCTAACATCAGAGGTGATACCTTCTCAACGATGTGTAATATATAATGCACAAACCTGTCATGTACATCGCATACAAAATAAATGAGTCACAACTTTCTGTTTACTACATGTGAAAAGAAAATAATTACACCTGAAACATAATGGCTAAGCACTTAAACCATGTCACTGATAGTCAAAATGTATTCAAATTAACCACAGATGAACTGGGAAACTATACAGGGTACACTCAATTTCCTTAAATTTACCCAATCCCTTCATATGAGGAAGCTTTTTAATGTTTTGTAGATTATTGTACAAATTTGAAGTTATGAATTTTACTGTATTAGGCATGTTTTATGCAATATACAATGTAGACCAGATTTTTTTTAAGGGTCCGTCAGTTCAAAAGTGATATATTAGTTGTAAGGGGAACCTGTAGTAGGTTGACTGCTTGTTTTAAGTATACAGACAACAGAAATCTTCTTCCATAGAGCCTCATTCAGTTTCTGTCCAATACTGAGTTTTGAGTGTTCCAACCAATCTTGTACTGTCCAGCTCTTTTTTCTTGTATTCTAAAGGTCTAAAATAAAATCCAGCAATCTTTGCATTAAGGGGGTGTAAAAAGTTTTAATTTTCAAATAACAAAATAATTCAGATTGGGGAAGCCCATATGAACTACATATATCTGGAAAGGGTAAAGTTGATGAATTGAATTGCTTTGACAAACCTTTCAGTTTTTGAAAACATTTGCTTTAAAGATCCACATTGTAGGTGAAGGATCTCAACACTTTATTTCCAATTGCTCAATAAACCAGATGCATCCCCACCCTCATATGTGGCCAAATGGGAGAATGATTTGGGTCATACTATTGATACAGTAGAATGGTACGAAATATGGTCAATCATGAAATATTCTTCAACGTATGTAACAGCAGTAGAGCCCATATATAAAGTACTTACACGTTGGTCCTTAGTCCCCGCTAGAATTTCGAAATATGTTCTGCAATATTCGGCTTCTTGTTTCTGTGGCTGTTCTGAGCTGGGCACACATTTTCATATTTGGTGGAAATGCCCAGTGGTTCAAGAATTTTGCAAATCTATTTTTAGGCTTGCCTCAGCTATGTTCGAAATAACTATTTCTCCAGACCCAGCTTTGGCACTTCTAAACCTAAGGCTGGAATTTATACAAAGTAAACAGTTTAAATTATTAATAAGGCTCTTCACAACCACTAAACAAACTATAGCTAAAGCTTGGAAAATACCTACCCTGAATATAGCCGAAACCAAACATAGAATGAACCAATCTCTGTTGCACGCAAACATTTCCAAAGATTTAGATAAAAACTGTTTAACTAAGTTTAATAGTCTATGGAAACCATGGATTAAACACTGTTTACCATCGAACTTCAAAGATCAAATACTTTCACCATGGTAGTAGATGTTATAACGTGTATATATACCATTACCATCTGGGAGTACCCTACCTTTCGGGGACTGCCTGTCTCCTTTTCCTCCTACCTGTTTTCTCTCTCCTTATTATTGTGAACTCCCCTCCTTCTCCATACTACATTTTTCATTTCAGGTAAAATCCAATAAAGTAAGTTGACATACCATAATACCATGCTGATAATGGGCCCCACATCAGCGGTAGATTAATCATAATCTTTTCCTATTTAATGTATTCCAGTTATACTAGCGATCATACATAAAATTTAAATAAAAGATAGACTTTTGCTTAGATAAGATTAGTATTTATCTACTGCATGGTTATGTTTTGTTTCCATCTTTAACTATACAATTTTAAAATATAGCAAATTACTAATGTGCTACCAAAAGTGTATCAATACAAATAAACTGCTAATAAATAAAGTGCATACATATGCATAGTCCTGAATTAAAAAAGCAGCTAAACTTCTATAATGTGACCAACACCTCTAGAAATGTTTATCGTGTAGTGAAGTAGCGCTGATAAATAAAGCACATCACAATAAAAAAAAAAAAACAGGGAATTTCTCAAATGCTCATGGCAAATAGAAACTCAGAAAAAAGTGTTCAAAGTCCTAAAAAGTGCATCCCATAATATAAATCTGAGCAATAATGCAATGAAATCCAATAAAGTGTATCACATAAAACTAAATTAATAATAAATTGTTTCATAGTAAGTAATCAGCATCCAAAGAAATCTGGTGGCTCAGAGAGATGATCAGTTCCAAAGTGAAAATATAAATCAAAGTAGACAACCAAAGAGGCGAGGGCGAAAGGGACAGATGAAGGAGTCCAAATTAAAGATGTAAGATGGTATACATGTCTTTCTGCAATTCTCCCCCAGAAGTGCTAGCCTCTCACCTATTAGATAGACCCCAACAGGTCTAATGGGGCAACAACAAACGACCAGCCTGTTGTTGAAGCTTTCCTCACAGGTTCCAAGGGATCACTGTAACTTTTCTCTGGTCTCCACTGTCTTTTCCTAGAAGAAGGTTTCTCCCAATCTTGTAGATAGATCCCAATGGGTCTAATGGGGCAACAGTAAACAGCCAGCCAGTTGTTGAAGCTTTCCTCACAAGGTCCAAAGGATCGCTGTAACTTTTTTTCTCCGGTCTCTACGGTCCTTATAGATAGATCCCAACGGGTCTAATGGGGCAACAATAAACGACCAGCCTGTTGTTGAATCTTTCCTCATAGGTTCCAAGGGATCACTGTAACTTTTGACCCTTGAAGAAGTCACGCAACACGTCGGGAGGAACTTAGTGACGTCACTTGACCGGAAGTCTTTGCATTTGTTTGACACATTTTTTTGCTGCCTGGCACGCTGTTGCTATTTTTATTGTAAAGGAGTTTTAAATTTTTTTTAATAAATTACTTTTGACCTTTTAAACTTACTACACTATGGAGAGCCTTCTTTTTTACCTTTTATCTTGTGGATTGGGAGAAACTTGTTTCTAGGAAAGGACCCTAGAGACTGGAGAAAAAGTTACAGTGATCCTTTGGACCTTGTGAGGAAGGCTTCAACAACTGGCTGGTCATTTACTGTTGTCCCATTAGACCTGTTGGGGTCTATCTACAAGAATGGGAGAAAAGACCGTGGAGACTGGAGAAAATTTAGTGATCCCTTAGAAACTGTGAGGAAAGTTTCAACAACTCCCGTCAAGTCACCGTGCGTCAGAGGGGGGTGGGGTCACCGGGTGGCCCTGCCCCCCGTTATTAAAGAACCGTCAGAAGAGGAGAAGCGTCACACAGCGGGAGTCTCCTTCCATGCCATCATGGGTGCGGAGCGGCCCGAGAAGAAGATGAAGAGAAGAGCGGGAGCCTCCCTCCATGCCATCATGGATGCGGAGCGGCCCGAGGAGAAGAAGGGAAGAAGACGCCAATGCTGCGGAGGAGATGCTGGACGAGAACACCAGAGGAAGAACCAGAAGAGCCAGAAGAACCAGAAGAACCAGAAGAAGAAGATGGAGGAAGAAACCGAAGGAAGATAGAAGATAGAAGAAAGAAGAAGCATTTAAATAAAGGAATTGTCAAAAACTGTCTCTTGTCATTTTTAACATATTGACAGTTTTTTAGTGAAATGGTAGGGGTACAAGTACCCCCTTACCATTTCTCACAGGGGGGAGGGCCGGGATCTGGGGGTTCCCTTGCTAAAGGGGGCTTCCAGATTCTGATAAGCCCCCCGCCTGCAGACCCCCACAACCACCGGCCAGGGTTGTGGGGATGAGGCCCTTGTCCTCATCAACATGGGGACAAGGTGTTTTGGGGGGCTACCCCAAAGCACCCTCCCAATGTTGAGGGCATGTGGCCTGGTACGGTTCAGGAGGGGGGGCGCTCTCTCGTCCCCCTCTCTTTTCCTGCGGCCTGCCAGGTTGCGTGCTCGGATAAGGGTCTGGTATGGATTTTGAGGGGGACCCCACACCATTTTTTTTTTAATTTTGGCCGGGGTTCCCCCTAATATCCATACCAGACCTGAAGGGCCTGGTATGGAATTTAGGGGGACCCCCCCCCACGTCATTTTTTTTTAAATTTTGGCCTGGGGTTCCCCTTAATATCCATACCAGACCTGAAGGGCCTGGTATGGAATTTAGGGGGACCCCCACGTCATTTTTTTTTTAAATTTTGGTTCGGGGTTCCCCTGTGGGGAATTCCCATGCCGTTTTTATCAATGAACTTCTATGTGTATTGTCGGACCGGCAATGCATTAATAGCCGCGAGTAGTTTTAAATTACTTTTTTCCTTTGAAATGTCATTTTATTATCAGACTGTTCTAAACATGGGAAACGTGCGCCCCTTTACAGGCATACTATAGACACCCCCCAGGTACGAAATTTAAAGGGATATTACACTTTTATTGTTTCACTTTAAGCATTATTAAAATCACTGGTCCCAAAAAAACTGCCGTTTTTAAAACTTTTTTTTGCATTGATCCATGTCCCCTGGGGCAGGACCCAGGTCCCCAAAAACTTTTTATGACAATAACTTGCATATAAGCCTTTAAAATTAGCACTTTTGATTATTCATGTTCGTGTCCCATAGACTTTAACGGTGTCGCGTGTTCGAATGAATTTTTTGCCTGTTCGCATGTTCTGGTTCGAACCGAACAGGTGGGGTGTTCGGCTCATCCCCAAACTCAACACACAGCCATAGGTGCTCGGAGCTTGGTAAAATGACAAATTCTTGTAGATCACTTGTAGACTAGAGACTAGTAGACGGAAGTAGATAAATAATAAATTGTTGCTTTATTCGCCAATTTGCTCCTGCAGTCAAGCCCTATGTGGGCCTCGAACTATATACATGTATATATTTTATATATATATATATATATATATATATATATATATATATATATATATATATATATATATATATATACACAGTATCTCACAAAGTGAGTACACCCCTCACATTTTTGTAAATATTTCATTATTTCTTTACAACACTGAAGAAATGACACTTTGCTACAAACTAAAGTAGCGAGTGTATAGCTTGTATAACAGTGTAAATTTGCTGTCCCCTCAAAATAACCCAACACACAGCCATTAATGTCTAAACCGCTGGCAACAAAAGTGAGTACACCCCTAAGTGAAAATGTCCAAAAAGGGCCCAATTAGCCATTTTTCCACCCCAGTGTCATGTAACTTGTTAGTGATACAAGGTCTGAGGTGTGAATGGGGAGCAGGTGTGTTAAATTTGGTGTTATCGCTCTCACTCACTCATACTGGTCAATGGAAGTTCAACATGGCACCTCATGTCAAAGAACTCTCTGAGGATCTGAAAAAAATAATTGTTGCTCTACATAAAGGTGACCTAGGTTATAAGAAGATTGCCAAGACCCTGAAACTGAGCTGCAGCATGATGGTCAAGACAATACAGCGGTTTAACAGGACAGGTTCCACAGTCCTGTTTAAATGGTTATATTTTGGGGGAGCAATTAGGTGTTGATGTTGCTAGGGGGTGGCTACTGGGCCTATAGCCTGAATCTGGGGCCCATAACCCAGATTCTATAGGGCAGGGGTCGACAACCCACGGCCCGTGGCCCTCACCTGGCCTGCCACCTCTGAATGTGGGCACCCACTCCACGGACATTTTCACCGCTGTCCTTCTCCTTGGACAGCGGCGAGCGGACAGTACCACAGGGCTGGATGGGGTCGGGAACTGCTGGAGTTAACTTTTTACTTTAAAAAGCAGGTGATTGGTTTCTGGGAGATCCTAGCAACCAATCACCAGCCTGTTAATGTAAAAAGTTCACTTTAGTAGTTCCCGCCCCCATCCAGCCCCATGATGCGATCTCTGCTGTTGCAGAGTTCTGCTTGCTGTACACCTATGTAAAGTAGGAGATTTCAACCTACACAGTGTGTGTTTGTGGGGTGGGGTGCAGGGGACAGAGGACACTACAGTGGGGGAGGGGAGGGGACATAGGACACTACAGTGGGGGGTGCAGGGAACAGAGGACACTACAGTGGGGGTGCAGGGGACAGAGGACACTATAGTGGGGGGGAGGGGACATAGGACACTACAGTGAGGGGTGTAGGGGACAGAGGACACTACAGTGGGGGGGTGCAACACACACAGTTCCCAGAAGACAACGGGGGCCACTCACCGAGGAGCAGAACACACCACGGAAAAGTAAGAGGCAGATTAGGAAGACTGCCTAGCAACAAGGGTTTAGGTAAGTTTAATTTTATTTTTTCAAATGTTTTTTTTTTAATTTTTTTTAGGATTTTTGGTGATTTTTTTTTTTCAGGGTGGCCCTCCATTTTAAATTTGGGGCCACAAAGCCTATTTGCTGGCAGTTACTCATACCCCTGATGACATCTATTCAGACGAAATGCGTCGGATCGAGTTCTGCCAACGTCGTCGTGCCTTTTCATGTCTACCTATGAGCTTTTGATATACATCTGAAACGTGAGTGTTCCAATTACCCTCTTTTTTAATAAATTAATTTTAAACGTTATCACACTAAGTAGAACCTTTCTTTGATTTTTGGTTTCAGTGTGTGAGCAAGAGGATACCCTCTGTCCTTCCTTCCCTCCATTTGAGCTTCATCCTCATGTCTATTGAGAACCTGTTGCTGATCAGTATTGTTTATAGCCTGGAATTGTGATCAAGATGATCTGAATCCCTGATGGTTTTTCATTATACACGATGTTCATCACCATAAGCCCGGTTGACTTAAGTGGTATAAGCCTCAGTCAAATTGGTGGTGGTTCTTTTCACAAGATTCTTCTAATATGTTTCCATTTTGATGTCATCTGTTCCTTTGATGGTCCTGAGATGTCAACTTACTGCTAACATTAACTGATACCAGAACTTTTTTTGATTCAAATCTCCTTTTTTCCTGTCATTCATTTGTTTTTCACATTTTTTCACTTGGTGGACATTACTTACATGTTACTTATTTTGCGGTATAATTGGTCACATATAATACCGTAATTTTTCAATTAGTTTATATAAGCTCTGCATTTTTTTCTTTTTGGGTATTATTTGCCCTTGTTTGTCTCCGTCTGTGCTATCTGCTTTATTTACTACATTTATAACACAGCACGGTACACGTGTGTTTTTTGATATTTTGGAGGAACTTGACTGGCTTGCACAGAGTCCTGACCTCAACCCGATAGAACACTTTTAGGATGAATTAAAGCGGAGATTGTGAGCCAGGCCTTTTCGTCCAACATTAGTGCCTGGCTTCACACATGCGCTTCTGGAAGAATGGTCAAAAATTCCCATAGACACCCTCCTAAACCTTGTGGACAGCCTTTCCAGAAGTGTTGAAGCTGTTTTAGCTGCAAAGGGTGAGCCAACTCAATATTGAACCCTACAAACTAAGACTAGCATTAAAGTTCATGTGTGTGTAAGGGCAGGTGTCCCAATACTTTTGGTAATATAGTGTGTGCAGATATATATATATAAAGTATTCACCCCTTGACATTTCAACACCCTTCCACATGTTTGCTATGTCCCCCACATGGCTTCTTGCAAACTGCAAACAGGACATGGCTTTCTTTCAACAATGACTTTCTTTGAGGTTGTCTATCACATAAAATCCCAATAAATACATTTACGTTTTTGGTTGTAACATGACAAAATTTGGAAAATTTCAAGGGGTATGAATACCTTTTCAAGGCACTGTATATATATCAGTTCAGGTAAATTTTCTAAAAACAGTGTTTTTAAAGTGATACATTTGTTTGTGTATAGTATAAATGTGACCAGCCATTTACTAGGGGGTCTCAATTTTTTCCTTAATCTCCTGCAGTTTAAATTTGATAATTTTAAGTTCCAAGTTTATTCTATAGACAATATATATGCAAACAGGAACATTCTTTCGTATGATTTAATTAACTTGCCTAATAAATGCAATGTTGCATCAAAATAAATTTTCTTATTTTTCTTGCATTTTGCATTATTGAAAAACAACTAGTAAACAAAATGCAGAAAAATATAATGAAAAACAAAATGACAATTGCTAAATTAAGCTTTATTTCTAAAAAAAACAAACACCTTTGACTAAGATGTTTATATATATATATATATATATATATATATATATATATATATATATATATATATATATTTATTAGGGATGAGCCGAACACCCCCCGGTTAGGTTCGCACCAGAACATGCGCACAGGCAAAAAATTTGTACGAACAAGCGGACACTTTTAAAGTCTATGGGACACGAACATTTTTTCTTGTCATTTTTACTATTTTTGACACTTTTTTTGGTGAATGGGTAGGGGTACAATGTACCCCTACCCATTCACATAGGGGGGTGGGATCTGGGGTCCCCTTGTTAAAAGGGGCTTCCAAATTCCGATAAGCCCCCCGCCCGCAGACCCCACAACCACTGGGCAAGGGTTGTGGGGACAAGGCCCTTGTCAAGATGTTTTGAGGAGGGACCCCAAAACATCCTCCCCGTGTTGAGGGCATGTGGCTTGGTATGGTTCAGTAGGGGGGGCGCTCTCTCATCCCACCTCTTTTCCTGTGGCCTGCCAGGTTGTGTGCTCGGATAAGGGGTGTGGTATGTATTTTGGGGGGACCCCACGCCATTTTTTAAAATTTTGATACAGGGTTCCCCTTAAAATCCATACCAGACCTGAAGGGTGAAATTTTAAGGTGAAAAAACACGAGGGTTTATAACCCCTTTAATGTCTAAACCGCTGGCAACAAAAGTGAGTACACCCCTAAGTGAAAATGTCCAAATTGGGCCCAATTAGCCATTTTCCCTCCCCGGTGTCATATGACTCGTTATTGTTACAAGGTTTCAGGTGTGAATGGGGAGCAGTTGTGTTAAATTTGGTGTTATCTCTCTCACTCTCTCATTCTGGTCACTGGAAATTCAACATGGCACCTCATGACAAATAACTCTGGATTGAGGATTTGAAAAAAGAATTGTTGCTCTACATAAAGATTAGTGTAAGTAAGATCCTTCGCGCTATCAAAGTGAATATATGCTAATCTGATAAGTTGCAGCTAGATCTAAAGTGTATAAATGCACCTAAATGGTATGAAGTAAATAATGATCAGCGCAGCTTGATGATATATATAAAGTATTAACAATAAGCGATAAATGATGTGCAAAATCGCTAATTGCGATTATGCAAATTGCTAATGATGCTGTGCAAAATAACTGAAGCAACAGTAGTCCTATGTTCAATGTAGATGAATACTAAAGTGCTTATGTTGTAACTGTGCAAAACCCCATAATGATGCTGTGTAAAAATCGCTAAAAAACAACAATAAACAGTGCTAAAAAAAACAATCTGAGTATGTGCATGTAGTGTTGTGGAAATGCTATAGTGTTTCTGGGTATTAATATACTAATGTAAATGCATAGTATATATTAAAGTGCCAATAGCCCTATGTTCAGTGTACATAAACATAGAATGACTATGTTGCAACTGTGCAAAGATGCTGCTATGTAAAATCGCTAAGTATGTGCTAATCAGATAAGTTGCAGCTAGATCCAAAGTGTGTAAATGCACTTAAATGGTATAAAGTAAATGATATTCAGTGCAGTTTAATGATATATATGGAATATTTAACAATAAGCGATAAATGGTGTACAAAAACGCTGATTGTGATTATCACTAATTGCGATTATGTAAATAAATAATGATGCTGTGCAAAATAACTGAAGCAACGGTTGCCCTATGTTCAGTGTAGATGAATACTAAAGTGCTTATGTTGTGGCTGTGCAAAAACGCATATTGGTGCAGTATAAAAATCACTGAAAACAACAATGAACAGTGCTGAACAAACCAATAGCCCTATGTTTAGTGTATATAAACATTAAATGACTATGTTGCAACTGTGCAAAAACGCATGATATTGCTATGTAAAATCGCTAAAAGCAACAATCAGCAGTGCTAAATAAAACAGAGTGCGTGCGCTAAGCGCTGTGCAAATGTAATAATGATCCTAGATATTATTGTCCTAATTCTAGTGTAACCAAAAAATAAATAATGATGTATAATACCAATAAAACAATGCTTGTGCTAAAAATTGTGACTGTGTGCTAACAATTCTCAATATCACACAGTTACCGCAATACAGATGCGAAAGTTCACTTATTGAAAAATGATAAAGTCTATGATAAATGAAAGTGCAAATAGTGCTCCAATGTGCTTCAAAACAGCCGCCCGTGTATCACTCTTCGTGTGTAACACTCAGTGTGTACTGGCCTCTTGCCTCCATGGAAATGGTAAACAGCAATGGAGATAGGTGTGGCTGGAGATCTTTGCAGGGTGTTGTAATGGATATCCCTCTTAAACCGAGGTATGGTGGATGGTGGCTTAGGATGTGTTCATTTCCAGCAGATATATGCAAAGGATAAAGAAGAATCTCTCACAGTGTAATACTGAATATGCTAATAAATTTATTTAAAGCCAAGTGGGTACTTACAACAGTGTAAAATAAAAACAGCAAGTCTGTAAATTGGGCAGCTTTACAGGTGCCTCTGTGCATCACTTCCGGTTCTCGTGTGGTCCGGTTACTCCCTATGCATTGCGTCACCTCACGTAACTTCTTCAGGGGAAAACCTTCTCCAGATTGCTCAGGACCTCAGACTGGGCCGAAGGTTTACCTTCCAACAAGACAATGACCCTAAGCACACAGCTAAAATAACGAAGGAGGGGCTTCACAACAACTCCGTGACTGTTCTTGAATGGCCCAGCCAGAGCCCTGACTTAAATCCAATTGAGCATCTCTGGAGAGACCTAAAAATGGCTGTCCACCAACGTTTACCATCCAACCTGACAGAACTGGAGAGGATCTGCAAGGGGGAATGGCAGAGGATCCCCAAATCCAGGTGTGAAAAACTTGTTGCATCTTTCCCAAAAAGACTCATGGCTGTATTGGATCAAAAGGGTGCTTCTACTAAATGAGCAAAGGGTCTGAATACTTAGGACCATGTGATATTTCAGGTTTTTTTTTTATAAATCTGAAGTCAACAATTCTGTGTTTTTCTGTCAATATGGGGTGCTGTGTGTACATTAATGAGGAAAAAAAATGAACTTAACCACATCAATACTGGGCACCTTCCTTCCCAGGCCAATGTTCAGCTTTCAGCTCTCGCATTTTCAATAACAATTGCGCGGTCATGCTACACTGTACCCAAATTACATTTTTATCATTTTGTTCACACAAATAGATCAATCTTTTGGTGGTATTTGTTCATGACTTTTTTTATTTTTTTGCGATATAAGCAAAAAAAAAAGCAGAAATTTGGAAAAAAATATATATTTTCTTTATTAAAATTGAAAAGAAATCCAATAAAAACTAATTTTGTCATAAATTTAAGCCAAAATGTATTCTGCTACATGTCTTTGGTAAAAAAAATCCAGTTAAGTGTATAATAATTGGTTTGTGTGATCACGGACGGATGTACGCAAATGATCATGTACAGATGTGCGCAGGTGATCACGGACATATGTGTGCAGATAATCATTGGGACATGTGATTTTACTGGGACATATGTGGGGGACAGGTGTGTTTACTTTTTGGGGACATGTGTTTTGGGGACATGTGTTTTGGGGACATGTATTTTGGGGACATGTGTTTTGGGACATTGTGTTTTACACTGTTTGTTACTATGCTGGTGATCAGTGTGTAAAAAGCTGTAAAAAAACAGATCATACACACTGATCACCAGCAGGCTGCAGCGATCTGCTTTCCTCTCCTCACCGACAACTAATGTGTGAGGAGAGGAGAGCCGATTGCCTAGCATTCGGCTCTCTGTTTACTTAACATGACGGCTGTGATTAGACATGGCCATCATGTGATCAGGAGGGCCAATCACAGACCCTTCCTGCCGATCTGAGATGCGCCGTATCCAGGTGACACGAACGCATCGGGATGACTCCACTGCACGAGCCCGCGCACACGATCCCCCTCCTTCTGAGGGACATTCCTGAACGTCCACTCAGACGGAGAGAGTGCCCACCTGGCTGTACATATGCAGTGGCCAGGTGGGAAGTGGTTAAATGATTTTAGCAAGTGGCTGCAATATAACAAAGAGTGAAAAATTTAAGGGGGTCTGAATACTTTTCATCCCCACTGTGTGTATATATATATTATAATATAATAAATAGTAATCTATAGGTGTCACTATTCGTTTTGCTACCTGTTGTTAAAAAAATAAATGTGACTAAGCATTCCTAAATGTAATACATTGCTGAAACTGATCACTGCAATTATGAGACTAATGTAATAATGATGCATTATGATGCAACATTCTTGGTGTCCAAAGCAACCAATCGCCTCCCAACTGTTATTTCTTTTGTTCTATCAGTCCAGGTCTACACATTAAACTAGGATTCTGATTAGCTGCTGTGGGTAACAAGAATATTTCACAAACAATTCATAAATCAAACTCAGTTTTCTGTTTTAGCAAAGTTTGAATTGTGACAATAATCATATTTCATGTTGTTCACAGGTCAATCAAATTGATGCTCTGGAAAAGGTTGAGTTTAAACACAATATTATTTGGATCCATGTGATGACTGCTTAGGGACACTGCCTTTGGATATAATCTAGGCACAAAAATGAAATTGCACTACAAAGGCTTAAAGGGGTTGTAAACCCTCATGTTTTTTCACCTTAATGCATTCTAATTAAGGTGAAAAACTTTTTGTGCCGCAGAACCCCCCCAGACCCCCCCCCCCTTTTCTTACCTGAGTCTGATCATTACAGTGACGGGGATGAGCACAGCAGCACCAGCCGCTGTCTCGGATCCTCATTGAATAGATTGACAGCAGCAGGAGCCATTGCTGTCAATCAAATCCAGTGACACCAGAGGCGTGGAGTGGGGCCGAATCCTGCTGTCTGTGTCAATGGATGCAGCAGAACGCAGGAGCGCATGTGCACGAGTGCCCCCATGGAAAGCGGCTCTCTGTGGGGGCACTAGAGAAGAGGAGGATCCAGGAGCACCACAGGGGGACCCCAGAAAAGGGGGCTGCTCTGTGCACAGAACAGATATGTATGACATGTTTGCAAAAAAAAAAAAAAAACTTTTTTAATCATAAGCTGCTGGCACAACCATCAATACAAATAGTACAAGTGTAATTTGGCTGCTTTGAACTAAGGAGCGCTTTTCATAGTGTTCCAGACTATGGGGGTCTATTTTTAAAAAAGTTACAAATAATACTGTAACGGCACCCCGAGTATGAAAGGGGTTAAAGTCGTTTAGGACATTCCATACCCAAACACAAAGGCAGCTACGGAACACTTCAATCAGCCGAACAAGGAACCCATACAAATAATTCTCCCCCAAGTACGAGACGAGGCTCTGTGTGTCTTGAGGTTCAAGCAGGAATGAATCTTTATTCAAACACATGTTATACAGATCCCACTTCAAAACACTTCCCTCCACCCTTGGAAAACAGGGCGGGTTAAACTGTCCAATGACAATGGACACACAGGTCAGTTGTGTTTAACTTCTCATCAGTAAACAGTCTTAACGGGGGGTCTGCTGCAGAAATCCCCCTTCCCTCCATAGAGATAAACATCCCATATTCCAAGGCAGACAGACACAATAGAACATTGGAATACAGCCACACCCCAAACTAGCACAGCAAATAGTACACAACACATGAGACAGCACACATTATATATACATACATACAGCATTGAGTCTGACTAGCACAGATCATAGTGGGGTTCTCATTCACCCTGTGCCCCTGTTAGTGACTCCCATCACAATGGCATATCCTGGGTCCCCAGAGTCTGTGTGTCTTAGGGGACATGGACCTGAATCTAAAGTAACGCCACCTCAAGAGTCCCCAGGCATACAGCTCACAACGAGCACTGTTCCCCCAAATGCCAGGGCCCATAATCGGTGGGCAAGAGGCTGGCATTCAGTCCCCTCCAAAAGCTTCTGTCCCAACTAGGTCTGTCACATTTCTCCCCTTTCAGCAGGAGACTAACACAGGATGAGACCCAAACAGGTTGACTACGAAGTTAGTCAGTAGTTCCAGTCCTCTAATGCTGGTATCCACACAGTACCCCAAACAAATTGTTCCAAACAGAGTATTACTCACCCAGCCAACCTCTGCCTCTCTCAGAGAACATATCCGCTGCTGGGGAGAGGCCTGGACTGGCCCTTCCCCCTGGAGTCCTTTCAGCCGCTGGAGAGAAGACAGGGTGACTGAGCTCACTCCATCATGCTGTTGGGGATCTGGGCTGACTGCTCAGCATCCCTGGGGTATACAGGTGGGGACTGAAGCCCCATCCACCCTTACACGAAATTGTTCCTCTGTTAGTTGAGGGCAGAGGCCAGCAGCACTCTACCCTGTTGCCAGCCCTTCTGCTGGAAACCCAACACCATCTGCTGTTGGGGAGGGAGGCCGACTGCCCCGGCTCCCTGGAACTCTGTAGTTGTTGCCGATGCTGGGCAGAGGTTGGTAGCACTCTGCCCATTTGCCAGTGCTTCAGCTGGGTTGGTGTCATCATTCTGGGGTGCCGCCTGCTGTTGGAACTCCCTTTTACTGGTATTGTCTCCCAGGTGCACGAACCCTTGTTGGGGAGGGAAAATGGCTGCTTCTCCTCCCTGCATCTCTGAAATCCACTGGGAAGTGATTGCCACCTTCTCACCATGAGCCCCGGAACTGCCACAGGTGTGGGGCAGAGGTCTTGGACCCTCTGCCCGGTAACCAGCGCCTCAGCTGGGGGAGTTCCTTGCAACTCCACAGATACTGGTGGTGGTGCTGGGCAGAGCACACTGAAGTTTGACCCTGATACCAGCTCTTCTGCTGGAGGCTCATCAGGTTGTTCTTCCTCAGCATAAAAGTCTATCAAATCCCCTGTCTCTGCAACTGGTGTCTGGGGATAGGAGTTCACAATCTCATGTCTGTGGGACCCAGAAGGTTCGATCAGTGCTGGGCAGAGGTTAGCAGAACTCTGCCCTGTTGTCAGCACTTCAGCTTTGGGGATGGCAATCTCCAATTTTCCACTGTCGATTCTTCAGCCAGCATTTCAGAGTTGTCAACTTGTATTTCCTGATTGTCCCAGGTAAAGGGAGCCCCACCCTGCTGCTGAGCAGAGTCTAGCAGCTATCTGTAGGCGATCTCCAGCTCCCATTCCTGAATGGCCAGAAACTCCAAATGTTCCTGTGCCCAGTGCCCTTCCGAGACATTCAGTCTTCGCTCTCTGTGCTCCATTATTTCCTCCAAACGCCACTACCGTTCACTCCCAAAGTCAGGGTCCCTGCTAGGGATGAGCCAAACACCCCCTGTTCGGTTCGCACCAGAACATGCGAACAGGAAAAAAGTTTGTTCAAACACGCGAACACCGTTACAGTCTATGGGACACGAACATGAATAATCAAAAGTGCTAATTTTAAAGGCTTATATGCAAGTTATTGTCATAAAAAGTGTTCGGGTCCTGCCCCAGGGGACATGGATCAATGCAAAAAAAAGTTTTAAAAACGGCCGTTTTTTTAGGAGCAGTGATTTTAATAATGCTTAAAGTCAAACAATAAAAGTGTAATATCCCTTTAAATTTAGTACCTGGGGGGTGTCTATAGTATGCCTGTAAAGGGGTGCATGTTTCCCGTGTTTAGAACAGTCTGAAAGCAAAATGACATTTCGAAGGAAAAAACCCATTAAAAACTACTCGCGGCTATTGCATTGCCGACAATACACATAGAAGTTCATTGATAAAAACGGCATGGGAATTCCCCACAGGGGAACCCCGAACCAAAATTTTAAAAAAAAATTACGTGGGAGTCCCCCTAAATTCCATACCAGGCCCTTCAGGTCTGGTATGGATATTAAGGGGAACCCCGGCCAAAATTAAAAAAAAATGATGTGGGGTTCCCCCTAAAATTGTCTGGTATGGATTTTAAGGGGAACCCCGCCCCCCCCAAAAAAAAAAAACAGCGTGGGGTCCCCCCAAAAATCCATACCAGACTCTTATCCGAGCACGCAACCTGGCAGGCTGCAGGAAAAGAGGGGGGGACGAGAGTGCGCCCCCCCTCCTGAACCGAACCAGGCCACATGCCCTCAACATTGGGAGGGTGCTTTGGGGTAGCCCCCCAAAACACCTTGTCCCCATGTTGATGAGGACAAGGGCCTCATCCCCACAACCCTGGCCGGTGGTTGTGAGGGTCTGTGGGCGGGGGGCTTATCGGAATCTGGAAGCCCCCTTTAACAAGGGGACCCCCAGATCCCGGCCCCCCCCTGTGTGAAATGGTAAGGGGGTACTTACCCCTACCATTTCACTAAAAAACTGTCAAAAATGTTAAAAATGACAAGAGACAGTTTTTGACAATTCCTTTATTTAAATGCTTCTTCTTTCTTCTATCTTCCTTCATCTTCTTCTTCTGGTTCTTCTGGCTTTTCTGGTTCTTCCTCCGGCGTTCTCATCCAGCATCTCCTCCGCGGCTTCTTCTATCTTCTTCTCCTTGGGCCGCTCCACACCCATGGCATGGGGGGAGGCTCCCGCTCTTCTCTTCATCTTCTTCTCTTCTTCATTTTCTTCTCCGGGCCGCTCCGCACCCATGCTGGCATGGAGGGAGGCTCCCGCTGTGTGACGGTGTCTCCTCGTCTGATGGTTCTTAAATAATGGGGGCGGGGCCACCCGGTGACCCCGCCCCCCTCCGAGGCACGGTGACTTGACGGGACTTCCCTGTGACATCACGGGGAATGCAACAGGGAAGTCCCGTCATGTCCCGTGTGTCAGAGGGGGGCAGGGTCACCGGGTGGCCCCGCCCCCCGTTATTTAAGAACTGTCAGACGAGTAGACGCCGTCACACAGCAGGAGCCTCCCTCCATGCCAGCATGGATGCGGAGCGGCCCAGAGAAGAAAATGAAGAAGAGAAGAAGGAAAAAGAGAAGAAGATGAAGAAGAAGATGAAGAGAAGAGTGGGAGCCTCCCCCCATGCCATGGGTGCGGAGCGGCCCGAGGAGAAGAAGATAGAAGACGCTGCGGAGGAGATGCTGGACGAGAACGCCGGAGGAAGAACCAGAAGAACCGGAAGAAGAAGAAGATGAAGGAAGATAGAAGAAAGAAGAAGCATTTATATGGAAAACGGAAGACCCCCTAACGGGGCTTTACTGCAGCCAATATTGTAGTATAATCCAATTCCAAATAAAGTAGATAGACAGAAGGTTGTGTACATCCCTACAGTTGTTAAACCACCTATCCTCTGAAGATGACCCACTGGGGTCGAAACGCGTCAGGATCTCACGACTTAACAATTTATGCTGTTTTACTTCTGTTGCCCATGGTTGACTGTACTGTACATTGCCTCTTGACCCATGTTACATTCTAGTTTATGTCCTGACTTGTACATGTCAGAATGTATTAAGTAAAACCCGCTCTATATCAACACAACCTTCTGTCTATCTACTTTATTTGGAATTGGATTATACTACAATATTGGCTGCAGTAAAGCCCCGTTAGGGGGTCTTCCGTTTTCCATATACATATTTTGGGGTGCGCAGCCTCCTGTGTCCTTGCTCCTTTGAGTGTCCCCCTTTTTTGTTGAAGAAGAAGCATTTAAATAAAGGAATTGTCAAAAACTGTCTCTTGTCATTTTTAACATTTTGACATAGGGGGGGCCGGGATCTGGGGGTCCCCTTGTTAAAGGGGTCTTCCAGATTCTGATAAGCCCCCCGCCCGCAGACGCCCACAACCACCGGCCAGGGTTGTGGGGATGAGGCCCTTGTCCTCATCAACACGGGGAAAAGGTGTTTTGGGGGGCTACCCCAAAGCACACTCCCGATGTTGAGGGCATGTGGCCTGGTTTGGTTCAGGAGGGGGGGGCGCACTCTCGTCCCCCCTCTTTTCCTGTGGCCTGCCAGGTTGCGTGCTTGGATAAGAGTCTGGTATGGATTTTTGGGGGGACCCCACGCCTTTTTTTTTTTTTTTTAGTGCGGGGTTACCCTTAAAATCCATACCAGACCTGAAGGGTCTGGTATGGAATTTAGGGGGAACCCCACGTCATTTTTTAAAAAAATTTTGGCCGGGGTTCCCCTTAATATCCATACCAGACCTGAAGGGCCTGGTATGGAATTTAGGGGGACTTCCACGTCATTTTTTTTTTAAATTTTGGTTCAGGGTTCCCCTGTGGGGAATTCCCATGCCGTTTTTATCAATGAACTTATATGTGTATTGTCGGCAATGCAATAGCCGCGAGTAGTTTTAAATGGGTTTTTTCCTTTGATTTCCTTTCATTTTGCTGTCAGACTGTTCTAAACACGGGTAACATGCGCCCCTTTACAGGCGTACTATAGACACCCCCCAGCTAAGAAATTTAAAGGGATATTACACTTTTATTGTTTGACTTTAAGCATTATTAAAATCACTTCTCCCGAAAAAACGGCCGTTTTTAAAACTTTTTTTGCATTGATCCATGTCCCCTGGGGCAGGACCCGGATCCCCAAACACTTTTTATGACAATAACTTGCATATAAGCCTTTAAAATTAGCACTTTTGATTTCTCCCATAGACTTTTAAAGGGTGTTCCGCGGCATTCGAATTTGCCGCGAACACCCCAAATTGTTCGCTGTTCGGCAAACTTGCGAACAGCCAATGTTCGAGTCGAACATGAGTTTGACTCAAACTCAAAGCTCATCCCTAGTCCCTGGACAGCCTCCAATACAACAATCCCAGGCCATCATATTCTAAGCCTTCCATGGGGCTGTCATCCGCTGACCATGGGCACTCTTGGGCTACATACCACCGGAGGGCTCTGTAGCTCTTGTCCAACCGCATCTCTGCCCGGATCAGCCTGCTTAACTCAGCTGTCCACTCCTGCTTCGGCTGTTCCACCAGTAACAGCATTCGTACTTCATACTGTGACCAGTACCTTACATGGATGGAGGGGAAAACTTTTCCCTGGTAGGGATGAGCCGAACACCCCCTGGTTCGGTTCGCACCAGAACCTGCGAACGGACCGAAAATTCGCACGAACATTAGAACCCCATTGACGTCTATGGGACTCGAACGTTTGAAATCAAAAGTGCTCATTTTAAAGGCTAATTTGCATGGTATTGTCCTAAAAAGTGTTTGGGGACCCGGGTCCTACCCCAGGGGACATGTATAAATGCAAAAAAAACTTTTAAAAACGGCCGTTTTTTCGGCAGCAGTGATTTTAATGATGCTTAAAGTAGAAAAAAAAAGTGAAATATTCCTTTAAATATCGTACCTGGGGGGTGTCTATAGTATGCCTGTAAAGTGGCGCGTGTTTCCCGTGTTTAGAACAGTCCCTTTCCTCCTCTTCAGAAGATTTCACCTCACTTTTTGTCCTAATGACAAATGTTTTTGAAAATTTGGGTTTTTTTGTGGAACAAGGATTGGAAACCATCAGTGGAAAGGAGAAATGTTTTTCCCATATTAACTCTTACAGGAGAGAATTTCCCTTCCTAGGGGTAGATTTCATCTCACTTCCTGTTGTCTCCTTTCGTTTGCAAGTAGGAGTCGTTTGTAAGTTAGATGTTTGAAAGTAGGGGCCTGCCCTATATACTCAGCAGAAATTTGGGCATTAGGTGTTGTTGTGGCCACAACACTGTAAACCCTCACAGGGCCCTGCTGTGAAATATTAGATCAAGAATTGTAATTACATGCCCCTGTTGAACAGGGGCAGAAAAACTGTGCCTTTGGTGGTGGTGGTGCTGGTGCCACAACACTGTAAGTCCTCACTCGCTCTTGGTGGGTGCAGAAATGGGCCCTGCTGTGAAATATTAGATCAAGAATTGTAATTACATGCCCCTGTTGAACAGGGGCTGAAAAATTAGGCCTTAGGCACTGGTGCTGGTGCCACAACACTGCAACCCCTCACAGACACTCTAGTTGGAACGCAGGAACGAGCCCTGCTGCAAAGTATTGCATCAAAAATTGTAATTACCAGCCCCTGTTAAACAGGGGCTGAAAAATTGTGCCTTAGGCACTGGTGGTGGCGCCCAGAACCAAAAATGTTCTTACAAGCTATCAGCGTGATCATTGAGGAGGAAGAGGATAATTACTCAGGGATAGTCACTCAGCATCAGCATAGGCAGTCTTTGAAGGGATCTGAGATTTCAAAAAAAATTATTCGGTTACATCAGCATCAGGTGCTTGGTAGCTGGCGGTGATCCAAGACTGATTCATTTTTATGAAGGTCAGTCGATCGACCGAGTCGGTGGACAGACGCACCCTGTGATCGGTTACAAAGCCTCCAGCAGCACTGAATGTGCGTTCCGAAAGAACGCTGGATGCAGGACAGGCCAGTAGCTCAATTGCATACTGTGCAAGCTCTGGCCAGTGATCCATCCTCAAGACCCAGTAACCCAGAGGATTTTCGGTGGGAAAGGTGTCCAAGTCAGATGTTGCCCCTAGGTATTCCTGCACCATGTAAAACAGATGCTGGCGATGGTTGCTGGAACCGATCATACCTTGGGGCTGCGGACCAAAAAATTGTCTGAACGCATCGGTCAGACGGCCACCTTCTCCGCCGCTCCTTCTTTGACTGACCGAAGCCTCAGCAACACGTTGTCCAGAAACAGAAGTTTGTAACCTCCCAGTCTCTGGGAACGCGTTGCACAGACCTTTCTGCAAGGCCTCCCGAAGATGTTTCATCCTCTGCTCCCTCTGTGATGGCAAGATAAGGTCCGCAACCTTACCCTTGTAACGTGGATCAAGGAGGGTTGCCAGCCAGTATTGGTCCTTCTCCTTGACACCACGAATACGAGGATCCTTACGCAGGCTTTGCAGGATCAGGGAGGCCATGCAGCGTAGGTTTGCTGAGGCATTGGGTCCGGAGTCCTCTGGGTCACGACATGGTCCGCAGCCACCTCCTCCCAGCCACGTACAAGTCCATGTGTTTCTTGGGACTGATCCCTTAAAGACTGCTGCTGATGCTGAGTGCCAGGCTCCACCTCCATACTGACACAATCTTCCTCCTCCTCCTCCTCCTCGCCCTCTTCCTGTGTGATCGGTGGGCACGCAGGAACACTGTCTGGATAAAGGGGGCCTTGAGAGCTAAGGAAGTCCTCCTCTTCCTGCCTCTGTTCTGCCTCAAGTGCCCTGTCCATTATTCCACGCAGCGTGTGCTCCAACAGGTGGACAAGGGGGACAGTGTCACTGATGCATGCACTGTCACTGCTCACCATCCTCGTGGCCTCCTCAAATGGTGACAGGACAGTGCATGCATCCCTGATCATGGCCCACTGGCGTGGGGAAAAAAACCAAGCTCCCCTGACCCCAGAGGCGGCTCTCTAATTAGGCAAATAAGGCAGCCGCCTAAGGCCTCGCACTCCCAGGGACCTCGCGGCCGCCTAATATGCCTAACGCGTGTGTGGGATTTGCTGGGAATGTCCCCCGGTCGGTGGCCCCGTCTTGCGTCCAGGACTGCAACTCATTTTCCCCACCCAGGGGCGGACTGTCACTCACCACTGCCCGAGGTCGGAGGGTCAGTGGGTGGAACCATCTACTCCTCTCCCCCGGTTCCTCCCTCCTGCCGTGCACCGCGGATCTCTGACTCCGGCTATGTGCAGAGCTTGGATAATGCCTGCAGTGGCTGAGCAGCTCCCCTGGCTCCCCGATCTCCTCTGCAGGGTGGACGATCTGAAATGGAGTAGGACCTGTCAAAACTGACTCCCGGCGTTCATCCAGGAGCCAGTCTGCAACTAACAGCCTCAAAGGTACAGTCCTGCCCGTGCCCGAAACTGACACATCCCGACACGTGACGTCACCTCTTGACTGAGGGCGCCCAGAGAATTACCGCTGCCTTTTGCCCCTCTGACCTCACACACACTGCCCTGAGTGATGATATGCATGCAATCCGGCATATGATGCCACCTACTGACCCCATGCTACCATGATTATCCTCCTCATCCCCCTGTTCCTGGCATCCTACTTCCTGTAATACTTTCCACTGTCAGCTTCCTACCAACTTACCCGTGTCATCATCTCCATCCTCATCCTAATCCCCCTGTTCCTGGCTTCCCACCACCCTACCATCATCTCTGCTGTACCCCACTGTCAGCTGACTACCACCTCACCCCCTGTCATCATCATCCCCTGTCATTATCATCGCCATGTACCCCACCTCTAGCAACCACCACCCCACACCTGTTGTACCCCACTGTCAGCTGCCTACCACCCCACGTCATCATCATCCCCCCTGTACCCCACTGTCAGCTGCCTACCACCCCACGTCATCATCCCCCCCCTGTACCTCACTGTCAGCTGCCTACCACCCCACGTCATCATTCCCCTCCTGTACCCCACTGTCAGCTGCCTACCACCCCGCGTCATCATCCCCCCCTGTACCCCACTGTCAGCTGCCTACCACCCCACATCATCATAATCCCCCCCTGTACCCCACTGTCAGCTGCCTACCACCCCACATCATCATCATCCCCCCTGTACCCCACTGTCAGCTGCCTACCACCCCACGTCATCATCATCCCCCTGTACCTCACTGTCAGCTGCCTACCACCCCACATCATCATCATCCCCTCCCTGTACCCCGCTGTCAGCTGCCTACCACCTCACATCATCATTCCCCCTGTACTCCACTGTCAGCTGCCTACCACCCCACGTCATCATCCCCTCTGTACTCCACTGTCAGCTGCCTACCACCCCACGTCATCATCATCCCCCCTGTACCCCACTGTCAGCTGCCTACCACCCCACATCATCATCACCCCCCCTGTACCCCACTGTCAGCTGCCTACCACCCCACATCATCATCATCCCCCCCTGTACCCCACTGTCAGCTGTCTACCACCCCACGTCATCTTCCCCCCCCGTACCCTACTGTCAGCTGCCTAACACCCCACATCATCATCATCCCCCCTGTACCCCACTGTCAGCTGCCTACCACCCCACGTCATCATCATCCCCCTGTACCTCACTGTCAGCTGCCTACCACCCCATGTCATCATCATCCCCTCCCTGTACCCCGCTGTCAGCTGCCTACCACCTCACATCATCATCCCCCCCTGTACTCCACAGTCAGCTGCCTACCACCCCACGTCATCATCTCCCCTGTACCCCACTGTCAGCTGCCTACCACCCCATGTCATCATCATCCCCCCTGTACCCCACTGTCAGCTGCCTACCGCCCCACGTCATCATCCCCCCCCCCTGTACCCCACTGTCAGCTGCCTACCACCCACGTCATCATCATCCTCCCCCTGTACCCCACTGTTAGCTGCCTACCCCCTCACGTCATCATCCCCCCCTGTACCCCACTGTCAGCTGCCTACCACCCCACGTCATCATCATCACCCCCTGTACCCCACTGCTGACATCCCACTCGTCAACATCCCCATCACTCCTCTGTATCCCACCTCTGGAATCCTACCACCCCACCCCCTGTCATCATTCTCATCTTAATCCTTCCTGGTACTCCACTGCCAGCTTCCTACAACCCCACCCCCTGCCATCATCATCCCCCCCGTACCCCAACCCTGACATCCTACCACCCTGCCTCCTGTCATCATCATCCCCTTGTAACCCACCTCTAGCATCCACCACCCTACCCCTGTTATCATCCTTATTTTTATCCTCACGTACCCCACCTCTAGCATCCACCACCCTACCCCCGTTATCTTCATCATTCTCTTCATCCCCTGTACCCCACTGTCAGCTGCCTACCACCCCTCCTCATCATCAACCCCCCTGTACCCCACTGCTGACATCCTACCACAGTGCCTATTGTCATCAACATTCCCATTATCCCTGTACCCCACCTCTGGCATACTACCACCCTACCTCCTGTCATTATCATCCTCATCCCTCCTGTACCCCACCTCTGGCATCCTATCACCCTACCCCCTGTCATTATAGGGGAGATATGATCTCAGCCTCTCCCCAATACTGCCAACATTACCCCAAACTGCATCCTGTCATCCACCCAACTGTACCCCAACAGTTGCATCACACACCATAATACTGCCCTGCCACCCAGTGAGCAAACATGATAATGATAATGATAATAATGATAAGCAGTAACCCATAGCAACCAATCAGTGAGCGGTAATAATGTGCAGTAACCTCTAGCAACCAATGAGTAAGTAGTAATGACATGCAGTAACCTCTAGCAATCAATGAGTAAGCTGTAATGATGTGCAGTAACCTCTAGCAACCCATCAGTGAGCGGTAGTAAAGGTGCAGTAACTTCTAGCAATCCATCAGTGAGCGGTAGTAAAGGTGTAGTAACCTCTAGCAATCCATCAGTGAGCTGTAATAATGTGAAGTAGCTTCTAGCAACTAATCAGTAAGCAGTAATGATGTGCAGTGACCTCTAGAAACCAATCAGTGAGCCTGGAGCAATCAGTGAGTGTAAACTAGATCTTTATGTTTACATTATTAAAGTTTTTTTTTTAGATAAGTCTATGTGCATTTGTTTTTTGGGATGTTGGGATGGGAAGCGAAATTGCTAGGGGTGGGGAACAGGAAAATGTTTGAATTATTTTTCCCATAATGGATGTGAATGGGGCCTCATGTCTAAGATTTGCCTAGGGCCTCACAAAGCCTAGAGCCACCTCTGCCTGACCCTGTCCTGGTGCCATAGTCGCACAGGTACTCATTGATGGCCCTCTGCTGCGTGTGCAGCCGCTGCAGCATGGCCAACGTTGAGTTCCACCTGGTGGGCATGTCACAGATTAGATGGTTCTTGGGCAGGTTAAACTCCTTTTGGAGGTCCGTCAGCCGAGCACTGGCATTATTTGACCGGCGGAAATGCACACAGACTTTCCTGGCCTGCCTCAGGACATCCTGTAAGCCCGGGTACCTGCCCAAGAACCGCTGCACCACCAAGTTAAGGACGTGAGCCAAACAGGGCACATGGGTCATTTGTCCCTGTCGGAGGGCAGAGAGGAGGTTGGTGCCATTGTCGCAAACCACCATTCCTGCCTTAAGTTGGCGTGGCGTCAACCACCTCTGAACCTGCACCTGCAGAGCTGACAGAACCTCTGCCCCAGTGTGGCTCCTGTCCCCCAAGCACACCAGCTCAAGCACAGCATGGCATCTTTTGGCCTGCGTACTTGCGTAGCCCCTTGAACGGCTACCGAGCACCGCTGGTTCTGAGGACAAAGCACAGGAAGAGGCCATGGAGGAAGAAGAAGAGGAGGGGGTGGAGGAGAGAGGTGTGTCACAATCATTAGCATTTTGGAGGCGTGGTGGCGGAACAACCTCCAACACTACTGCACCTTGTCCTGCATCCTTCCCAGCTGCCAGCAGAGTCATCCAATGCGCCGTGAAACTTAGGTAACGTCCCTGCCCATGCCTGCTGGACCATGAGTCAGCGGTAATATGCACCTTACCGCTGACCGCCCTGTCCAGCGAGGCATGGACATTGCCTTCCACATGCCGATAGAGAGCCGGAATCGCCTTCCGTGAGAAAAAGTAGCGTTTGGGTACCTGCCACTGAGGAACCGCACATTCCACAAACTCACGGAAGGGGGCAGAGTCTACCAACTGAAAAGGCAGCAGTTGAAGTGCTAGCAATTTTGCCAAGCTAACATTCAACCGCTGGGCATGTGGATGGCTGGGAGCAAACTTCTTTCGGCGGTGCAGCAGCTGGGGCAGGGAAATTTGCCTGGTACAATCTGACGTCGGTGTACCAAAAGCAGATTGCCCACAAGTACTTGGCTGTGACACACCTATTTCTACACCTTCATTCCTCTCAGTGCAGGTCTCAGAGAGGACTGAAGGTATAGTGGGGTTGGAGATCTCAGCTGATGAGGAGCAAGGAGAGGCCCTCTTTGTTCTTTGGTGTGGGTCTTTTAGATACGCTTGCCAACGAACTGCATGGCAGGTCAACATATGTCTGGTCAAGCAAGTGGTACCCAAGTGGGAGATGTTTTGGCCACGCGAGATACGCTTGAGACATATGTTGCAAATAGCAGCGGTGCGATCTGATGCACTTGTCTCAAAAAATGCCCACACCAAAGAATTTTTTGAATAACGCGCCCTGCACATGTGGATCTTTGGGGTGTGATGCAGTCAATGTGCTGCCCTTAGGCTGGCCCCTGGAGGGCATCCTGCCTTGTTGGTGATGTGCCGCCTCCTCCTCCTCCTCTCTCCTATCAGGCACCCACGTTGAGTCAGTGACCTCATCATCCCCTCCCTCCTCATCACTGGAGCAATCCTGGCAGTATGCTGCAGCAGGGGGAGCATGACTGCCAGATTGCTGTCCTTCTTGGGCACCCCTCTGTCCGTGCTCATGTTACTGCCTTCATCAAGCTTAGTATCATCATCAGAGCCTTCCAAACGCTGGGCATCCTCCTGGAGCATGTACCCAACACTGTGCTCAAACAGTTCGAGGGACTCCTCAGGAGGACATGGTGGGGCTAGGGAAGGAGTCACTGATGACATTGAGCCGAGGGAAGAGGCCGCTGCTTTGCCAGACAAAGTACCCTGGGCATGGGTGAGAGAGGATGAGGAGGATGAGGACGGCTTGGTCATCCACTCGACCAAGTCTTCCGCATGTTGCGGCTCAACACGGCCAGCTGCCGAAAAAAAGGCCAAGCGTGTCCCACAGCCACGTGCTGATGAGGATGCACCGTCTCCACGACCAGCACTAGACACAGAGCCTGCTTGCTCTCTCCTATTGGCTTGTGACTGTCTGCCTCTCCTTCTTGGCCTTCCAGACATACTAATGACCTGTAGCTGCACTAAGCTGGGATATATATATATATGTACTGATACTGCAGCTAGCAAAATCAACTGCCTGCCTGTAGTATGAGAACACCACCAACCTTCTACAGGTAGCTTTAGCTAAACACTTTGCAGTGCTCGCAAAAAATGAACTTGTAGCTTTTTTAGCTGCCTGCGGTAGTGATAGGATCAGGAAAACACCACCAACCTTCTACAGGTAGCTTTAGGTGAATACTGTGCAGAGCTCGCAAAAAATAATTTGTAGGTTTAGCTGAACACTGTGAGGTGGACGCACCACACTAACTTGTAGTTTTAGCTGAACACTGTGAGCAGGACACACAGCACTAACTTGTAGTTTTAGCTGAACACTGTGAGCAGGACACACTGCACTAACTTGTAGCTTTAGATGAACACTGTGCAGAGGTCTCACTAAACTAACTTGTAGGTTTAGCTGAACACTGTGAGCAGGACGCACAGCACTAACTTGTAGTTTTAGCTGAACACTGTGAGCAGGATGCACCGCACTAACTTGTAGGTTTAGCTGAACACTGTGAGCAGGACGCACTGCACTAACTTGTAGCTTTAGATGAACACTGTGCAGAGGTCTCACTAAACTAACTTGTAGGTTTAGCTGAACACTGTGAGCAGGACGCACAGCACTAACTTGTAGTTTTAGCTGAACACTGTGAGCAGGATGCACCGCACTAACTTGTAGGTTTAGCTGAACACTGTGAGGTGGACGCACCACACTAACTTGTAGGTTTAGCTGAACACTGTGAGCAGGACGCACCCCACTAACTTGTAGTTTTAGCTTAACACTGTGAGCAGGACGCACTGCACTAACTGTAAATAGTCTAGCTGCCTGACTGTGAAACTAATAGGATCAAAAGAACACCAGCAATTTTCTTCAGGTAGCTGTATATACTGTAACAAGACAAGCCTGCCTGTCAGTAAGAAGATAACAGGAACAGATCTAGCTGAACACTGTGAGCAGGACGCACTGCACTAACTTTTAGCTTTAGATGAACACTGTGCAGAGGTCTCACTACACTAACTTGTAGGTTTAGCTGAACACTGTGAGCAGGACGCACCGCACTAACTTGTAGTTTTAGCTGAACACTGTGAGCAGGACGCACCGCACTAACTTGTAGGTTTAGCTGAACACTGTGAGGTGGATGCACCACACTAACTTGTAGGTTTAGCTGAACACTGTGAGCAGGACGCACCCCACTAACTTGTAGGTTTAGCTGAACACTGTGAGCAGGACGCACCCCACTAACTTGTAGGTTTAGCTGAACACTGTGAGCAGGATGCACCTCACTAACTTGTAGTTTTAGCTGAACACTGTGAGCAGGACACACTGCATTAACTGTAAATAGTCTAGCTGCCTGACTGTGGTACTAATAGGATCAAAAGAACACCAGCAATTTTCTTCAGGTAGCTGTAAATACTGTAACAAGACAAGCCTGCCTGTCAGTAAGATGATAACAGGAACGGATCTAGCTGAACACTGTGAGCAGGACGCACTGCACTAACTTGTAGCTTTAGATGAACACTGTGCAGAGGTCTCGCTACACTAACTTGTAGGTTTAGCTGAACACTGTGAGCAGGACGCACAGCACTAACTTGTAGGTTTAGCTGAACACTGTGAGGTGGACGCACCCCACTAACTTGTAGTTTTAGCTGAACACTGTGAGCAGGACGCACCGCACTAACTTGTAGGTTTAGCTGAACACTGTGAGCAGGACGCACCCCACTAACTTGTAGGTTTAGCTGAACACTGTGAGCAGGACACAGCCAACTAACTTGTAGTTTTAGCTGAACACTGTGAGCAGGAAGCACTGCACTAACTGTAAATAGTCTAGCTGCCTGACTGTGGTACTAATAGGATCAAAAGAACACCAGCAATTTTCTTCAGGTAGCTGTATATACTGTAACAAGACAAGCCTGCCTGTCAGTAAGAAGATAACAGGAACAGATCTAGCTGAACACTGTGAGCAGGACGCACTGCACTAACTGTAAATAGTCTAGCTGCCTGACTGTGGTATTAATAGGATCAAAAGAACACCAGCAATTTTCTTCAGGTAGCTGTATATACCGTAACAAGACAAGCCTGCCTGTTAGTAAGAAGATAACAGGAACGGATCTAGCTAAACTGAATACAGTGTATATATATATATATATATGCAACACCTGGGATGCATATATATACACAATATACTGTAAGTGCAGCTAACTGACTGACTGTTCTGCCTAATCTATCTAACTCAAATCAAATGACACTGTCTCTCTGTCTATCTCTTTCAACGCCGGAACACACACTACACAGGGCCGCCGTGCAGGCGGCCTTATATAGTGTGGGGCGTGTACTAAATCCCCTGAGCCATAATTGGCCAAAGCCTCGTTGGCTTTGGCCAATTACGGCTCTCTGTTCAGACGGCGCTGTGATCATCAGCCAGCAATGCACTGCGATGCCGCAGTGAATTATGGGCCGTGACGCGCCACACGAATTTGGCGCGAACGGCCCATATCATTCGCAATTCGGCGAACAGGCGAACAGACGATGTTCGACTCGAACACGAAGCTCATCCCTAGTATGGGGCATAATAGTTCTAATAGCTCTAATGATATTAATGGTGATGATACAATAACAATGTTAGCTATAAAAATAAACACAATGCTCAAAGAAGCAAAGGTCTCATTTATTAACAAAGAAAGTGGAAATACTAACATAGAACACTAAAGGAATAATACAGAGCATATAAAATAAAAGAACAGGTATGATACGGTACACAAGTCCTTACTCGGGGTTCTGTAGGCTGGATGGGCTCCAGGACAAAGAGAGAAAGGGCCTTCATCGTTGGCCCTCATATTGTAAAGCACTCACAGACACAAATGACACAAACACCCTCTGCCTGCCCGTGTAGTCCTCTGTCCAATGAGAAGCTATAAGGGGCTGTCCTTACTAATCACCAGGAAGTATGTTATTACCCCAAACATCCTCCAGGAAGAATGTTACTGTCTTCCACAAGGGGGCAGCATTACTCAGTGAACACCTGCCTTGACCCAGGTCAACACCCCAGTCCACATCTGTTCCTTTGATGTTGTTGCAAGTCAGGAAATCAGTCATCTTCATTTTCACCTCACCAGGAGGTCTGAGCAGATGCTCCTTTACCCCCAATACATCACATCCGGAGGCCTATGCTAGAACATCCTTCAGGACATGAATTCCCATGCACGACCTCTTGTTACAAACACCCTGCTGTGTAGACTGAATTGCCTGGTGCTCCCAGATGACCCCCAGCAGGCCATATGGATCTGTGTAACCAGAGAGTGAAATCCATAAATGTTCGATATTAACTATGTTGCGCCTTCCAACAGTTTCTATACAGAGCTTGACTAGATTTTTCACTCTCCACTTTTAGTAAATCAACACCAATGTCTTATACAATATATATGACACACAGAACTGTCATGTACATGACACAAAACTCATGAGTCATTACTGTCTGTTTACAACAAAAAAGAAGAAAGTAATGAGACACAATGGCTAAGCTCTTAAAGCAGGTGATTGACAGTAAAATGTAATAACACCCAGATATGTGTAATCTTTAAAGTGGGAGATTGCAAATCATTAGTATAATTTCATTTGTTTATAGGGAACATATAGCAGCTTTGTATATGTTTTATTACTTAATTTATTGTTAATGGACTAAAAAAATACATTTTTATTTAGATAAATATGAAATATTTCATATGTATATTTTGTATTTTGCTTTATAATCATTAGATGGAGCTTTTGGCTTCTTTTCAAGCCTGTTGTTTACAGATTTTAAATGCTCAAAAGACATGTGCACACTGAGATATTTTGTTTTTCGGAATTTCGTCTATCGTCTGAAAAATAAATTAAATTTGTTACTCCCGAAATTCGTTTTTATTTACTTTGTTTCGTTAACCGCTTCAGCCCCGGAAGAATTTACCCCCTTCCTGACCAGAGCACTTTTTGCGATTCGGCACTGCGTCGCTTTAACTTACAATAGCGCGGTCATGCGACGTGGCTCTCAAAGAAAATTGACGTCCTTTTTTCCCCAAAAATAGAGCTTTCTTTTGGTGGTATTTGATCACCTCTGCGTTTTTTATTTTTTGCGCTATAAACAGCAAAATAGCAACAATTTTGAGAAAAACGCATTTTTCTTTACTTTTTGCTATAATAAATATCCCCCAAAAAATATTAAAAAAACATTTTTTTTCCTCAGTTTAGGCCGATACGTATTCTTCTACATATTTTTGGTTAAAAAAAAAATCGCAATAAGCGATTATTGATTGGTTTGCGCAAAAGTTATAGCGTTTACAAAATAGGGGATAGTTTTACGGCATTTTTATTAATCTTTTTTTTTTACTAGTAATGGCGGCGATCAGCGATTTTTATTGTGACTGCGACATTATGGCGGACACATCGGCCATTTTTGACACATTTTTGGGACCATTGTCATTTATACAGCAATCAGTGCTATAAAATGCACTGATTCCTGTGTAAATGACACTGGCAGTGAAAGGGTTAACCACTAGGGAGCGGGGAGGGGTTAAGTCAGTAGTAGGGAGTGTTTTCTAACTATAGGGGGGGGTGGGCTAGCTGTGACACGTCACTGATCTTTGCTCCCGATCACAGGGAGCAGAGATCAGTGAGCCTGTCACTAGGCAGAACGGGGAGATGCTTGTTTACATCAATATCTCCCCGTTCGTCCTCTCCGTGAGGCGATCGCGGGTATCCCCGCGGCGATCAAGTCCGCGGGACCCGCGACGAGACTCACGGAGCTTCCGGCCGGCGCGCGCGCAATGGCACGGCTGGGAATTCAAATGGGACTTACAGGTACGCCCATTTGCCCAGCCGTGCCATTCTGCTGTCTTGCGCCGGTCGGGAAGTGGTTAAAGAATGCATTCGTCCGAAAATCCGAAATAATTAAGGTCGAATTTGTCATTGAAGGCTTATGGTGTCTGTCGAATGTCCTAAGAAGATTCGACGGATCAGCTAAACTGTACAAAGCCGCAATCGTACATTTCCGGTCAAATGTTCCGCCTTCAAGCTATAGTAGAATTCTAATGTTGTATGACACTAGTAATAATTATATTTATTAATTATTATTACTAGTCAACCAACATTATAATTCTTCTATAGCCTATGGGTGGAGCATTTGACCATAAATGTCTGCTCGCGCTGACCGCTTCCTCGAATCTTCATGTCGAATCTTTTCTCTCTATGTCGAATAATCTTAGACTAATAGAGTTAGGTTAGGCACATTCAACCTTTTTTGCTATTTTCTCTATAATGTTGAATCTTTTCTCTCTATGTTAAATCTTTTCTCTCTATGTAGCATAATCTTGGACTAATAGAGCTAAGGTTAGGCACATTCGAACACAGGTTCGATGGACACAGATCGCTATTGTCAGCATCATGTCGAATCTCCTATCTATATCGAACTGTTGTCACAACAAAAACGAAAATAAAGCATTTGTTTATGTCGGATTTTTTGGGTTTTGAATTCTGCACGTTCGTTATCGTTTGTTAAAACGATAACAGAAATACCCGAAATTCGGACGAAAATGCATTTGGACGAAAACGAATGCACATGTCCAATCCTCAAGATGAACTTTGTACAAGCAGTCTGAGCAGTGCTAATGAATACACAATGGTGTTGATTTAGTAAAACTATAGTGTTAGAGTGCTGGAGTGCAGCTGTAAATGGTAGCTTCTAATTTCAGCTTGTTCAGTTAAGCTTTGAAAAAAAAAACTGGAAGCTTAGTTTCTATGCAGAGCTATACCTGATTTTGCACTCTTCAGTTTTAGTAAATCAACAGCAATGCGGTTGATTTGCTTGATGGGGCTGAGTAGAGCATGTCCGCTTTGCAAAGTGAATTATCACTTAGCTTAGTAAATGAAGCAATCTTAACCACTTGCCGACCAGCCACTGTATAAATATGGCGGCAGGTCGGTTCGATAGCGCAAATCATCGTACCCTTACGGTGGCCCATATATGTGACACTGTGGGAGTGCGGAAGCGGGTCCTGTGGACTCGATGTCTACCGGTGACCCGCAGTCGCGGTACACAGAGGCAGAATGGGGATCTTCCTATGTAAATAAGGCGGATCCCAGTTCTGACAGGAAACATCATGGAGATCTGCTGTTCCCAGTGATCGGGAACAGCGATCTCTGTGGTGTTCCAGTAAGCCCAGCCCCGACACAGTAAGAACACACCCAGGGAACACAGTTAGCCCCTTGATCGCCCCCTAGTGTTGACTCCTTCCCTGCCAGTGTTATTTATACATTGATCAGTGCATTATTATAGCACTGTTCAATGTAACAATGTCACTGGTCCCAAAAAGTGTCAGGATCAGATTTGTCCACCGCAGTGTCGCAGTTCCGCTAAAAATCGCAGATTGCCGCCATTACCAGTAAAAACATTAAAATCACTGCTCCTGAAAAAAACATAATTTTTAAAACTTTTTTTTGCATTGATACATGTCCCCTGGGGCAGTACCCGGATCCCCATACACTTTTTATGGCAATAACTTGCATATAAGCCTTTAAAATTAGCACTTTTGATTTTTCATGTTCGTGTCCCATAGACTTTAACGGTGTTCGCATGTTCTCACAAAATTTCTGCCTGTTCGCATGTTCTGGTGTGAACCAAACTGGGGGGTGTTCAGCTCATCCCTAATAAGGGTCCCCAGAGAGCCTCCCCTTACATCAGGGTCCCAAGAGAGCCTCCACTTACATCAGGGTCCCCAGAGAGCCCCCCTTACATCAGGGTCCTGAGAGACCCTCCCCTTACATCAGGGTCCCCAAAGAGCCTCCCCTTACATCAGGGTCCCCAAAGAGCCCCCCTCATTACATCAGGGTCCATGGAGAGCCCCATCCTTACATCAGGGTCCCTAGATAACCTCCCTACTTACACCAGGGTCCCCAGAGCCCCCCTCATTACATCAGGGTCCCTAGAGAGACCCTTTCTTACATCAGGGCCCTGAGAGCCCCCCTTACATCAGGGTCCCCAGGGAGCCCCCCTTACATCAGGGTCCCCAGGGAGCCCCCCTTACATCAGGGTCCCCAGAGAGTCCCTCCCTTACATCAGGGTCCCCAGACAGCCAGTACCTGGCTGGTCTCTACTGTGCACCTCCAACCCCCAGCACATCTCTGTACCCCCCTACTTTCACCCCATGGTCACTCACGCGAATGTTGATGACAGTCTGTGGTCAGCATCTCTCCCTGCACCTAAGATTATTAATGTTGTAGTTTAGTATGCAGTGGGGGAGGTGGGAGGGGACGATTGGCAGCTCTATGGTGCCCGTGGGATCTCCCTGGGGCTAGTAGTTCTCTTCTTGAGTGTATACAGTGGAGAGGGGAGGGGCCTCTGACTGGGGGCATGTATCAGCAAGAGTGTACAAGCAGAGCGACTCACGTGTACACTGAAGAGTGAAGCCGATACCTGCTAGGGTCAGAGGCCCCTCCCTTCTCCACTGTATACACTCAGGAAGAGAACTACTAGTCCAAGGTAGATCCCGCAGGTACCATAGAGCTGCCGATCGTCCCCTCCCACCTCCCCCCACTGCATACTAAACTGACAGTCAGAGGTGCAGGGGGAGATGCTGAGTCTTGGCCCCCCCCACAGGGGCAGAACGTCAGGGCCGCCACTGCTGCACCCGGTAAGAGACTCTAAGCTATGGGCCCAAGATTCGGGGCTATAGCCCCAGAAGCCACCCCCTAGCAACACCACTGGTTATGGGGACTTTGCTTCTTTTATGTCACTGTGTAATACATTACTTTGAATAGTTCCGTACTATTAACTTTGTACCATGCCTTTGCTTCAATAGAGGAACATTCTGTTTGTTAAAAAAGCTGCATGCAAAAGCCAACACAAACACAAACAACCTCCCCTGTAAACTGCATCACTTCTCTAACCACCATCTTCTAGATTTACAGCTCCTACATGTGTGATGTGCACAGTGCCCACAAAAGTTTGACAGCAAAATAGGGAAAAAATGGAAAGTAATCTGGAAGGTAATAGAGAATAATAGTGGCAAGTTTCATACTGCTTTAAATACTATTGTTAACAGACACATTTATTAGGCTGATAGGCAGAAGAAGCTTTTGTTCTCTATGGTGATGGACTAACCGGTGTCCTAGCAGCAAAATTTTCCTGATGGACTGGTTATAAACTCACTTACTGTAAGCTCTGATATATAAAGAGACGTATTACATACTTGACTGAGATGCTTTATGCACAGTTTGAAAAGGGTGTGTAAGTGTAACTTTTATTAGGATTGTAAAGGTTTCAGTTTATGAATGGAATTTGGCACTCATAATTACGTCCATAAAGAATGTGCTGGATTACATAGTCTTAATCTATGTTTTACCACATATCTGCTTGTTAACTTAGGTTTCTATGTAAGTAATAAGAAAACAATGCTCCAGGGACAAAATATTGTTTGCTAAGAGATTGCATTAACCTTTGCGGGTAGGAAGGAACTACAACAGCTACTAACAATAATAATAAAAAACAAACAAACAGGGGTTTATTTTTCACTGTTTTCACCCAAGTTTTACATAACTTTCACTCAGGTTTTTTTTTGGCCGAAGGTTCAGTTGGAAAATATGTAAATCTTGGGTAAGAGTTGTGTAAATCTTGGCTAAAAACATTAATAAATAGACCGCCAAGAGTGCACTGGCATTATGAAGTTTGTATATATAATAATAATAATTAAAAAAAAAAAAATTAAACTCTCTAATAAAAAAAAATTTAAAATTTAAACTCAAAAGTATGGGATAAGGTTTGGAATTGTCATTACCATTGTAAATTATTTTTTGGTTGTTTTATTATTGTATTTTAACCAGGCCAATTCTGACATTTCTACATAAAAAAAATCTGTATTTTTTTGCTAGAAAATGACTCAGAACCCCCAAAAATTATATATATATATATATATCAGAGACCCTAGAGAATAAAAAGGCGGTCATTGCAATTTTTTAATGTCACACAGTATCTGAACAATATATATTCCTTCAAAATATCTAAATGGTGAACAAAAGACATATAAAGAAGAAAAATAGTGGCGCTATTACAACTAACATAGTGCAATTAAAACATAAAAAATTGTCCACTGTAAAAGAACTAGGTGCAAAAAAAAATGTGATGAAACACTCAAAACACCAAGTGACTTTTTAAAGTGATTGAATCCAACAAATTGTCCATATAATAAAATGAAAAATGTTCATATAATAAATGGTTAATTGCAAGTGTCTTCTTAATTTCTTCCACCACACCAGAGTGTTCAGTGAACCCACTCCCTTAAGAAACGCACTTACCGACTCCATATGCCTGCACTTACGTGCAAGGCTAAAACGCTTTTATACCACACAAATAGGGTATGACCAGCAGCCCGATATCCACCAGTGTGTATGGGAACCACTAGAAGGGGTTACAGCTGCTGGTACCTGTTTAAAGCCTTCGTTGTCTTCTTATAGATCTTAGCTTCTCCCGGTGACTCCGAGCCGCCGCCTGATGCCTGACTCGGTGTCTCTCCTCTGACTTCTCACCCGGCCGCGCCTCGCTCTCACTCCGCGGTTGCTAAGGCAGTGAATGCTCGAGCATTCAGTCTGAACACAAGTTCATATCAAAGCTTGGCTATTGGCTTCACATTTACATCTTCAGCAGGAATAGAATGTTATGTATATTAGTGGTATTAATGTCACTATTATAAATCACAGCTTCTTGCTGTCAACAGTTGTTAACCTCTTGCTGACTGCGTAACCCATATATGCAGTGACAAGAGGATGGGCTTTATTTCCTAACCAGCGTACATGCACTATATTGTCAAAAGTATTGTGACGCCTGCCTTTACACGCACATGAACTTTAATGGCATTCTAGTCTTGGTATGTAGGGTTCAATATTGAGTTGGCCCACCCTTTGCAGCTATAACAGCTACAACTTTTATGAGTAAGTGACCACAAGGTTTAGAAGTGTGTCTATGGCAATGTTTGACCATTCTTCTAGAAGCGCATTTGTGAGGTCAGGCACTGATGTTGGACGAGAAGGCCTGGCTCACAGTCTCCGCTCTAATTCATCCCGAAGGTTGAGATCAGGACTCTGTGCAGGCCAGTCAAGTTCCTCCACCCCAAACACGCTCATCCATGTCTTTATGGACCTTGCTTTGTACACTGGTGTGTAGTCATGTTGGAACAGGAAGGGGTCTTTCCAAAACTGTTCCAACAAAGTTGGGAGCATGAAATTGTCCAAAATGTCTTGGTATGCTGACGCCTTAAGAGTTTCCTTTACTGAAACTAAGGGGCCAAGCCTAATCCCTAAAAAATAACCCGGACATCTCTTCCAGCTCTGGCAGATGTAAGCACTGCCATTAATTTTCATGGAAAGCAGAGATCAATGATTTCCAGGGTAGAGGAGATATTTGGGGTCTTATAGACCCTAGATGGCTCCATAAAGAGGACCTGTCATGCCTTATTTCTATCACAAGGAATGTTTACATTTCTTGTGCTAGATATAAAAGTGATAAAAAAAATATATATATATAAATATATATATATATATATATATATATATATATATATATATATATATATATAAAGAGACAGTGTAAAAATAAAAAAATTAAAATAAAATAAATAATTAAAAAAAAAATAATTTTAATGTGCCCCTGTCCCCTCACGCTCGCAAGCAGAAGTTAATGCATATGTAGGTGTATGTTTGCTCAAGGCATGTGAGGTATTGCGGCAAATGTTATTGCAAGAGCAATAATTCTAGCACTAGGCCTCCTCTGTAACTCTAAACTGGTAACCTGTAAAATTTTTAAAGCATCGCCTATGGAGATTTTTAAGTACCATAGTTTGGCGCCATTCCAAAAGCATGCTCAGCGTAACATCATCTTTTTTTCCCCAAAAATTGAGTTTGAAAAATAGCTGTTCAGATACTGTGTGTAGCTATAAGTAATAAAGTAAACAACCGCCCCTTACTCTAATTACCACCACCGCGCCACAGATGAACCTAATAAATATACAACTGAATAAATGAAGCTGCCACTATAAACTAAATAGTGCTAAACAATATATATTCCTTCAAAATATCTAAATGGTGAACAAAATACATATAAAGAAGAAAAATAGTGACGCTATTACAACTAACATAGTGCAATTAAAACATAATGAAAAAAATTGTCCACTGTAAAAGAACTAGGTGCAAAAAAAAATGTAAATGAAACACTCAAAACACCAAGTGACTTTTTAAAGTGATTGAATCCAACAAAATGTCCAAATGTCCATATATTCGAATTGTTTCTGAGCATGCGTGATTTTTCGCGCGTCCGAATTGCATACAGACGAACGCATTTTCGGATAGGAACTTTTTCCGACCGAAAAATAGAGAACCTGCTCTCAATCTTTTGCTGGCTGGAATTCCGCCAGCAAAAGTCCGATGGAGCATACACACGGTCGCATTTTCCGACCAAAACTTCTCATCTGAGTTTTGCTGGCGGCATTTCCGATTGTGTGTACGGGGCATAATAGACAATATATAAAGGAAAATAGTGAAAGATATAAAGATATAAAGCAGCTTAAAATTATCAAAATTTTAAACAGTCCGTAAAAATATAAACATAAAAAGTGTTGCACTGCATTTTTTCCGACATCGGAATATTATTCATTCAATGCGTTCTTATTCTATATTTTGCTTATTTGCTGCAGCTTTGAATATTTTGTTTTACCGGCCTCCCAAAGATACAATAACATTTTCTACTCATTAATCTCAATAAGTCTGTAAATATTTTTTCTTCTAAAATTATCATTTGGTTTCTGCGTGTAATGCATATGTATCTACTGTATAGCCCAGCATTTGTGACAGCAGAAGACACACCCAACCTCTCCCTTTAAATTGTTTCTAAAATGCCAAAGCCATCTCCCTATGTCCTTCACGTCATGTTTTAAATTCAATTCACGCACTTATTTGTGTAAAATCACATTTTTATATGATGCATCAGAAGTGCCAGTTCGCAGATTGTTCTATCATTTTAAATAATTAATGAAATATTTAGTGAAGAGCTCAAAAGAAGTATCACAGGGTGTCACCAGTGAATAGTGACACAAATGGGTTGTCACAGCCCAATTACACCTGACAATAAAACCCCCCTGTGTTGATCGTTCCTTATTTTTATATTTTTACATCTGTATTGTGGTTATTGCTTGTGGATATCTCATTTATACTGAAGAAAGATTTGGGAAACATCATGGGGACTTTAAAACTTTTTCTTTTAAAGAGAAGTTTACTTTTCTTAACCCTGTTCTTCAGCACTGCAGGTAAGCCACGAGAATAAATAATTATATAAACTTTAACTAGGGCCATGATAAACATTATTTCACTAAAAGTAAAAAAAAAAAGAAAATATATTAATGCAGTTAGATGCTTTATAATGAATTGTGGTAGCCTACTTAGTATAATATTAATAATAAAATAATTAAAAAAACAAGAATTTTATGAATATTTCTACTACTACTACTACTACTACTACTACTACTATTAATTATTATAATAACAACAATAATAAAAATAACAACAACAAAAATAATGGTAATAATAGTAGTATTAATAATCGTAATAAAAAAGTAATAATCACAACAATAATACAAAAATAAATAATAATAATTGTTTATGAAGGAATTGTATAAATAAATATTACTACTACTGTTCCTACTACTACTATTTATTATAATAACAACAACAATAATAATAATAACAACCACAAAAATAATAGTAGTAGTAGTAATAATAATAACTTAAAAAATAGTAGTAATAATAAAAATAATATTAATTGTTTTTTATGTAAGGAATGATGTATTATTAATACTATTATTATCGTAGTTTTTTTGTATTGTGCTAGCATGAAAAAATAGCATAATTCCAGGGACATATTTATTTAGGCAGTGAATGTTAAACTCTTCAAACATTCACAGTTTTTTTTTATCTTCCCCTTTAATTTAAAACATCCACCAGAAAAAAAACTGCAGTAAATACTTGGTGACTGTCACATTCACTGTTTTCTAATAGCCAATGTATGATATGTGAAGGGTATATGGGGCTTTTTAGGCACAATATTTCACAACACATTAATGTGGAACAACAATGCACTGGGGGTGGACCAATGCGGCTGGTCCTGAGCCCAAAGAAAGCCTGTCATCATTTCACTGCTGTGTTTGTATGTGTATGAGACCTGTCCCTAGGTCCTTATATGCATGCCCTTCTCCACATGCTGGTCCAGGTGTTTTCTGGGTCCACAGACGTGATTGTACCTGTAATTAGTTGATAAGTATTTAGCTTGTCTCTATATATCAACATTGCTGTGCTTCTGATGAAGATTTCTTCATGGATCTAACCACATAGGATTTACATTGAAAGTCTAATGCCCCGTACACACGGTCGGACTTTGTTCGGACATTCTGACAACAAAATCCTAGGATTTTTTCCGACGGATGTTGGCTCAAACTTGTCTTGCATACACACGGTCACACAAAGTTGTCGGAAAATATGATCCTTCTGAACGTGGTGACGTAAAACACGTACGTCAGGACTATAAACGGGGCAGTGGCCAATAGCTTTCATCTCTTTATTTATTCTGAGCATGCGTGGCACTTTGTCCGTCGGATTTGTGTACACACGATCGGAATTTCCGACAACGGATTTTGTTGTCAGAAAAATTTAAAGCCTGCTCTCAAACTTTGTGTGTTGGAAAATCCGATGGAAAATGTGTGATGGAGCCTACACACGGTCGGAATTTCCGACAACAAGGTCCTATCACACATTTTTCATCGGAAAATCCGACCGTGTGTACGGGGCATTATACTAGAACTGTATTTACTTGAGAAGATCAATATCACAATAATATCAGCCAGGCTTTTTATGGTTATTTTTTTTATCTTTGTATATATAAAATATATAATTTTCTATGACTTTGATGTGTTGTGGAATACTGTGCCTAAAAAGTCCAACATATCCTTGGCATATAGTACTATGGATATCACATACAGGGATGTGGGCACATACACAGTTCTAAGTCATACCTCACAATCTTTAAATCATTTTTTTTTACAAATATGCCATGAATTTCTTGTTTTCAACATAAAAGCTTTATTGTATGTTCATTAATTATACATACTGTACATTTTTCAAATAGAATACATTTGCAAGTTCAGTAGATATCTATTAAATCAAACCTAATGCAGGCATGTATAGTACGTAGAAGAACAATTTAATAACATTTCAATAGTTTGCCAAAATGGATTTTTCCCAGAGAAAAAAAAAAAACGATCGACTTGTGTACAACCAGCCTGTTGTACATGGCTATAGGCGGGCAACACTCATTATTGTATTCTAACGCCGGGAAAGTTGTGTCCCCCCGCTGTCAGAATACAATAACTCAGTAGGAAGGATTCTCTTATTCACACCAAATGTGTAAAGGGGAGAATCGGATCTTTTTTTATGTTCAAACCTGCTGGTTGAACAAAAAAAAAAATTAGCCAAGGCAGCCCATATATTGATAACAACATTGGACAACTGGCTAAGTTTTACTCCAAATCGTATTGGGGATGATTTACTAAAACTGGAGAGTGCAAAATCTGGTGCAGCTCTGCATAGAAACCAATTAGCTTCCAATTTTTTTGTCGAAACGCAACTGTTTTAAGACCAGCCGTCGCCATTATACTGCGGTAGGTTGGCTCTCCTGGGAGAATCACCGTAGGTGTACGTCGGCCACTTTAAGGGCAATAGGGGGCCCGCACATGCTGCCAGAAGTGCCTGCGGCGCGACCCCGGAGCTGATGCGCATGGCTGACGGCCGCTCACAGAGTGCCAGAACGGGTGATCAGGAACAGCGATCTCTCTCCTCCTCCAGTCAGTCCCTTCCCTCTACAGTTAGAAACACCTCCCAGGGAACACATTTAACCCCTTGATCGCCCCTAGTGTTAACCTCTCCCCTGCCAGTGACATTTACACAATAATCAGTGCACTGATCGCTGTATAATTGCCAGTGGTCCCAAAAATGTGTCAAAAGTGTCCAATCTGATCGCCACCATTACTAGTAAAAAAAAAAAAATAAATAAAAATGCCATAAATCTATCCCCTTTTTTGTAGACGCTATAACTTTTGCGCAAACCAATCAATATACGCTTATTGCGATTTTTTTCCAAAAATATGTAGAATACATATTGGCCTAAACTGATGAAGACATTTTTTTGGGGGGATATTTGTTATAGCAAAAAGTAAAAAATATTGGTTTTTTTTTCAAAATTGGCGCAAAAAATAAAAACCGCAAAGGTGATCAAATACCACCAAAAGAAAGCTCTATCTGTGGGAAAAAAAGGACATAAATTTTGTTTTGCTTTTCGTGACCATTATCCCCAGTACAGAAAGTGATGGGAAATTTTTTTAATTGTCACAGGAACAGAACATGTTCCAATGGGTAAACCTGTTTTGGTGACAACTGTCTAAGGGGTGATATTTTCTCACCACATCCTTCCCACTGTGTCTATGGAACAGGAAGTGAAAGGAAATGTCACAGACAACAAACAGCAAAAAAAAAAAAATTAAAAAAACAAAAAAAAAAAAAAATATGATTTCAATATACAAATACCGTACTGGTGACCCCACAATAGGGATAAAACTTTTCCATGGAAGAGAGTTTAACAAGATTCTCTTCCACCTTAAACTACGTAGAGGGTTCTTTACTGTAAGAGCGGCAAGGATGTGGAATTACCTTCCACAGGTGGTGGTCTCAGCGGGGGGGCATTGATAGTTTCAAGAAACTATTAGATAAGCACCTGAACGACCACAACATACAGGAATATACAATGTAATACTGACATATAATCACATATATAGGTTGGACTTGATGGACTTTTTTTTTTTCAAACTCACCTTCTATGTAACTATGTAACATTCCTTTAGTAATAAACTATCTTGTACATGTTGCTTCATCTTGCACAACAAACACATTTAGTAGCAAATACCTGGTGATCTTGGCAGTTCCACTTTTTTTTTTTGGCAATCTGAAAACAGCTCTGTGCCAGTATGGTCAGTTTGCATCTCTGAGTTTGCTGATCTGAGCTACACTGTGCCAATTCACACTGTGCCTATAGTCCCCTACCTAGTAAACTTTGCTGCTATGCCCCCCCAACCAACCCTGCTCTGCTTGATTGGTAACAGCTTTCCCTACTGTCCTACGCATCATTCTGCTGCCTATCCAGCAATGCAGACACATACTGTATCTACACACGGAAAGATGAAAGGGAAGAGAGGCAATGCAGTCATGTGACCACAGACATCAAAACAAAGAATAGGGAAATAAAGTTAAAGGAGAAGTCCAGCCTGAGCTCATTTGGCTGGGCTTCTCCTAAGGGTCATCATGACAATAAAGTCTAGATCCACCAGGTACCTTGGCTGACACCCATCTCAGCCTCTCAGTGAGCCGCTGAGAGGCTGAGACGGCCGCACCCGCCACCTCTACAGATCAGCACTCCAGTGAGCGCAGGTGGGGCAGAGCAGAGAGCTGTTGACTGACATTCAGTAGCTCTCTGTTCCGTGTGAGAACCGAGCCATCGTCGATGTTCGATCGATCGGTCAAACCGATGCTGCATCCACCTAGGTAAGTATGATTCTGGTAAATTAAAATTAAAAAATATGTTATATTTACTTGCTCTGTGCAAGAATTTTGCACAAAGTGGCTCCGGACTTCCACTTCTGGAGTCCCCCACTGGCAGTCCAGGCTACTCTTCTCTCTGTGCACCCATAGAAAGCCTCTTGCTATAGGAGCACATCTGTGGGCTCTCGCCCGAGCCAAGCTGTGTGCATCTATTGACCCACACAGTGCAGCTCAGCCCCCCCCCCCCCGGCTCCTCATAGGATTTGACTGACAGCTCCTGCTGCTGCCCAAGTCCCTCTGAGAATAGGAAGAGAGGGGAAAGAAGACCAGCAGCCAGGACAGAGCTGAATCAAAGACAGGTTCAGGGTAAGTATGTAGAGGGAGAGCAATAGTTAAAGGGGTGTTATTTACCTAAATGCAGGGAATGCATTATGGTAAAAAAGAAAAAAACCCGGGCTTTAAAAACTCTTTAAAAGATTTAAAGAAATATTACAACTTTAGAAAAAGTTATGCTTTTACTGACTGATTTACAGATACTTTACATACACTTTAATTATGGTTTATACGCTGTTTTATTCAGAACAGGATGGCCCATTCAATTAATTTTAAATCATTTTCTCCTAGGTGCCCAGACAATCAGTGTAGCAGGTAAAGAATAAAAATGTCTCATGGTACTTGATGACGCATGTTCATGTGATCACTCTTCACACCTATATGTTTTTTAAAGATTCTCCGTTGTGTGACAAGTGCTAGTATTCTACACCTGGTTGAGATCGGAATAAATCTTTTTCTTCTATTTTTGTCAGAAGCCTCAGCTGCACCCATAGGCATGCGCAGGGGGTCTGCCAGGGGTGCCTGGGCACACCCTAATCCCTATGTACGGTACCCATACAGCCTACTGCCTGGGTTACCCCACCCCGCAGTGCTGCTGGCTTCCCTACTCTCCTCCCGGGTGCTGTGGGGGATGTTTCAGGATGGAGACCAGGGAAGGGGCTGGTAAATATATAATTTACCAGCCTCTTCCTTTTTTAAAGGAACACAGTAAACATACTCACTCACTGTGCCCATTCATAACAGAAGCATAGCAAACTGTTTAATCTGCTTCAGTTTGTGACTGAACAGGAGGTCCCCCCAGCACAGAGCACTTCTGATTCATTCACTGCCCTGTGCAGCTGAGGCTGCAGAGTTATGCCCCGTACACACGGTCGGATTTTCCGATGGAAAATGTCCGATCGGAGCGTGTTGTCGGAAATTCCGACCATGTGTGGGCTCCATCGGACATTTTCCATCGGATTATCCGACACACAAAGTTGGACAGCAGGAGATAAAATTTTCCGACAACAAAATCCGTTGTCGGAAATTCCGATCGTGTGTACACAAATCCGACGGACAAAGTGCCACGCATGCTCAGAATAAATAAAGAGATGAAAGCTATTGGCCACTGCCCCGTTTATAGTCTTGACGTACGTGTTTTACGTCACCGCGTTTAGAACGATCGGATTTTCCGACAACTTTGTGTGACCGTGTGTATGCAAGACAAGTTTGAGCCAACATCCGTCGGAAAAAATCCTAGGATTTTGTTGTCGGAATGTCCGAGCAAAGTCCGACCGTGTGTACGGGGCATAAGGCACGTGTGTTTGAGCTTTGGGGTGCACACCCTAATGCAATAGGCTGCGCACACCTATGGCTGCACCTAAACTTGCTCTACCAAGTGTACATCTGCTTAGCTGGTCACACCTGTACACTTCTACTTGCTGCCATAGCAGCAACATATGTCTTGTATTTATAGAACATCAACATATGCTGGAGTTTGCTTAGGCTTCTCACGCCTTCACGCCTTCTCCTTTGCCCAGAGGAGATTACAGAATGTTCTCATTATTATTTAAAGTGTCATTAAACCCACATCATTAAAAACCATTAATAAATCTTGTTTTGCATGCTGTTCATGCTCACTCAGTCACTATGGGATTTGTTTTCTTTATTCTGCAAAAAAAGTTGGTTGATCCTGCTACTCTCTTTCTCCCACTCCTGTCCATGTCCCCACTACAGTTGGGGATTTTTTAGAGCTGTGTTGACAGCTAATGCACATGCTCAGTTTTCAGTGTGTTTCTATGCTGAGCATTCCTTCCCTGATCACATCTGAGCAGCACATGTGACTCTAGAATCACACATGTGGGCGTATATACAGTAGTAAATGACAGCCCACTCCCTCCCTTCCCTCCATGTCCACTAACCATCTAAACACAATGGGGGTTGATTGATGGAGGCATCACCTCCCTCTTATTCTGAGATGCAGGCTGGAGGGATGTGACACAGCCTGTGAGTGGCAGAAATCTGACAATTGTCCTTTATACAGTGACAGTGCATTTTTTTTTAGCACTGATCACTGTATTGGTGTCACTGGTCCCCAAAAAGTGTCACTTAGTGTCAGGTTTGTCTGCTGCAATGTCACAGTCCTGCTAAAAATCATTTAGCCATTACTAGTAAAAACAATAAAAAAATAAAAAGTCCATAAATCTATCCCATACTTTGTAGATGCTATAACATTTGTGCAAACCAATCACTATACGCTTATGCCGCGTACACACGATTGGAAATTCGGCCAGCAAAAGACCGATGAGAGCTTTTAGTCAGAAAATGCGATCGTGTGTATGCTCCATCGGACTTTTGCTGGCCGAATTCCAGCCAGCAAAAGATTGAGAGCATGTTCTCAATTTTTCAGTCGGAAAAAGTTCCTATCTGAAAATCATCATTCATCTGTAGCAATTCTGATGTGCAAAATTCTTACGCATGCTCGGAAACAATTTGATGCATGCTCAGAAGCATTGAACTTCATTTTCTCAGCTCGTCGTAGTGTTGTACGTCACCTCGTTCTTGGGGGTCGTAAGTTCAGCAAACTTTTGTGTGACTGTGTGTATGCAAGGCAAGCTTGAGCGGAATCCCATTGGAAAAGCCATCATATCTTTTTCCGACCAAAATCCTGATCATGTGTACGCAACATTATTGGGATTTTTTTAACACAAATATGTAGCAGAATACATATTGGCCTAAATTGATGAAGAAATTAGATTTTTTAAATTTTTTTATTGGATATGTTTTATAGCAGAAAGTAAAAAATATAGTTTTTTCAAAATTGTTAGTCTCTTTTTTTCTTTAGAGCATAAAAAATAAAAACCGCAGAGGTGATCAAATACCACCAAAGGAAAGCTCCATTTGTGGGAAAAAAAAGGACATCAATTTTATTTGGGTATAGCGCCGCACGACCGTGCAATTGTCAGTTAAATCAACGCAGTGCAGTATTGCAAAAAATGGCCTGATCATTAAGGGGGTAAAACCTTCTGGAGCTGAAGTGGTTAAATTCCACCAAAAGAAAGCTCAAGTTGTGTAAACAAAAGTGACAAAAATTTTGTTTGGTAACAGCGTTGCATGACTGCACAATTGTCATTCAAACTGTGACAGCGCTGAAAGCTGAAAATTGGCCTGGGCAGGAAGGGGTTAAAAGTGCCTGGTATTGAAGTGGTTAAGCTGGTTTGGAAAAAGAGAACTTTTTGTGGAGTCACTTACAGATGTGATTGATAGTTTTTTGATTGTTGGTCTATTTCTACCACACCCTTATCATTTGCAGCAGGATGCACATTTGGAGAACAAACCATTCTGGCATGTACTTGGAATTTCAATCGCCGACAAAGTGCTAATTAATATCTGGAACTAATGTGTAGTTCTTTTGCTCTGGGTTACAAATCTGTGGCAGCCTATATATCCTCTATTTATGCACAAATATTGTTTTTTTGGAAAAAACTTTGAGAATTATCAAAATGTTTGTGTAGTACATATGAAACTAATGGCATGTAAAATATTGAAAAATGCATTACAGACCAATGTAGTCCAAAATAGCTTTGCCTAGAAAAAAAAGTGAAAAAGCGTCCAGAAAAAAGAATGTCCACTTAAAATAAAAATATATATATTACATTTTCTAGGCATACAATGCTTATTGATTATGTACCTAGTAGGTACATATGTTTCTTATTCTGTGCCATATTTATAGAGGAAAAAATGTGGTCTTATCCTGTTGTATCATGGTCATGTGATGGTTTAACCCCTTCACGCAGATCATACGCAAATATGCGGTCTCAGCTTAAAGGCGTTGTACCGGTGTGATGCCTGCAGCTGCACGCATCAACCTGGTACTGTTTTTTAGAGCCGGCGGTTGGCTTTCTTGGAAAAACAACTGATGCGGCTAAGAAGCCACTCGGCTGTTATCCCAAGCAGGGGGAGGGGACGTCCCCCTCGTGTCACCTTCTGCGGCTAGCCCAGGCTTTCCCGTCTGACCGGGAGGCCAGAGCAACCAGGCGGCACATCCGCCAGCTGGCCGGAGAACCGAACTAAGCCAGAATCTTGGACCTAGTAACCCGAAAGTGATGTCATGACATCACTTCCGGTTTACAGAAGACACCAAAGACGTTGACGGGAGCCAACGCTCATGGCACGGGCTCTGTAGAAATGCCACGATCGTGCCCTTGCTTCAGTGCGCATGTGCCAATGATGTTGGCGAAAGTATATATGGCAAATATCTCCTAAACAGTGCAAGTTTAGGAGATATTTCCAGTACCTACAGGTAAGCCTTATTATAGGCTTACCTGTAGGTAAAAGTGGTATGTAAATTCCTCAAAGGTCTCTTACCCAGCTGAGTTGGCTTACTTCCTGGATAGCATTCAACTCCCGCAGCTTCAAGGGAAAGATAAAAAACTACTAAATGCACCTCTCACTCCCACTGGCCACGTTCCCAAATTCCAAGGCCCCAGGAAATGATGGCTTACCAATTGAATTATACCAATAATTTGGAGGAATACTGTTACAGGAGTTACTCTGTACACTTACTGATGCTCATACCCGAGATTCTTTGCTGAGTTCTATGTATGAAGCGGTGGTGATGGTCCTTTTGAAACCAGGGAAAGATCCTGATAAAGCTTATTCCTATAGACCCATCTCCCTGCTGAATACAGATTTAAAATTACTTCCAAAGTCATCGCCATGAGACTCTCAAGGTGGTGACCAAACTTTTACACCCAGACCAATTCAGATTCATACCTAATAGATCTACGTCAAACAATCTTCATCATCTATATTTAAATATGCAAACCCCACTGACAACCAGGGTCAGAGAGTTATCCTCTCACTCAATGCGCTAAGGCATTTGATAGTGTCGAGTGGAAATACCCGTGGCAGGTGTTGGAAAAATGTAACCTGGGGGAGACATTCATTTCATGGATCAAACTATTATACAAGGCACCGAAAGCATGTATCAGAATTGATAACACCTTGTCTCTACCCTTTGATCTGCACAGGGGTACAAGGCAGGGTTGTCCCCTGTCCCCTCTGCTATTTTCGCTGGCCATAGAGTCCCTGGCTGCGGCCATTAGAGGGAACACCAAAACATGTGGGTTTAAAACAAGGTGAGCCAGAAGACAAATTGGCACTATACGCAGACGATGAGCTCCTTTTTCTGGGCGACACGTCTGCCTCACTGATAAACCTTATGGAACTAATTCATAGATTTGAGACCTTCTCTGGGTTCCAAATACACTGGGACAAATCTACGTTATTACCCTTAGATCCTCTTGTGCACCCTTACCCCGGATTGCAGAACAGATTAAGGTGGTAGATACCTTTCGGTACCTGGCCATAATTATACATCCTAATTTGGATCTTTATATCAAACTCAATATAAACCAATTGATTCAAAAATTTCAGGAAAAAACAGCTAACTGGATTAAATTAACCCTCTCAATAGTAGGCCGCTGTAACTTGATAAAAATGATTTGGAATCCACAACTCTTGTATGCGCTTCACAATACACCCATCTGGATCCCTATCCATGTGTTTAAAAAGTGCAATACCATTTTCCACACATTGATATGGAGAAAACAGGTTCCACGTATTAAGTTGGAAACTCTGCAGGAAACGAAATACTCGGGTGGCCTGGCAGGTCCAAACCCATTTTATTATTTCATAGCAGCTCAATTGCAGCATTTAACGGTCTGGCTGTACCCCGAGTCCTCTGATCCTATAAGGAATATTATGCGCACACAGCTGTCCAATGATAACCTTGTGGAATGCATAGAAGCAAGGGAGCTGGGAGCGTTTCCATCTTACTCCACCCTGGCACTCATGGACAGAGTGTGGTGTAAAGCCAAAAAGCATCTCCAATATGCAGGATATACTAACTGGTCACGCATTTGGAACAATAGGAACTACCCAGAACTAGGTAAATTACAGGGCTTCTCAGCCTGGTCTAGCAATGGTGTTGTGTATATTCCACAGTTGTACCATGGAGGCCTCCTGTGAGACATTCAGTCGCTTCACGTGGAATTCAATCTGCCAAATACCCTATTTTTCCAATACTTGCAACTTAGGCATGCTATATCGGCACAATCTACAATCTCGCACTAACTAGGCCCACAATAAATACTTACACAACTAGTTATGTCATCATTCCAAAAGGGACAAATATCTTCCCTATATGGCTCTCTCCTATGTCAAGTATCTAACGCTATGTCTCTGAACTGCAGAGCTGGCTGGGTAGAAGATATAGGACATCTTTCAGATGAGGAATGGGCCACCATACTTGATAATGTACTTAGAGTGTCACTTTCCTCATCTCAAAAACTTACCCAATTGTTTATTATACACCGCACTTACCATACACCTGAGAAATTGCACAAATGGCATAGAAGGGATGACCCATTTTGTCCTTGCTGTCTGGTGGATAATGGTACACTTATACACATGCTATGGAAATGCCCAAAATTTCAAAGATATTGGTCCACAGTGATAAGTACTATTAATAGAATATGGAACCTGAAGCTTGAAGTAGACCCTATACTCTGCCTACTTGGCTGGTTAGATGAGGAACAGTATACACCCCATACCTATATAGCCATCCCCAGGGCATTTTTTGTAGCTAGAAAACTTATTGCCAGAAAATGGCTCTTGGTATCACCTCCTACACATACTGAATGGGTTTCTGCCATAAATGACTCTCTTATAAGGGAGCTACTGACATACCAGCATCGAGGTAGCCCATGGAAGTTTGTAAACATCTGGGATGCTTGGCTAGAAGTTTCTGGTTTAGCTCCCCTATGCCTGGTTCAAAATAAAATTCTCGGTGACAGGACAACATCGTCTGTTTAACCATAGAAATTGTTAGGCAGTCGGATGAGGTATGTGGCTGGAGGGAAAGATACGGTAGCACTCCTTGTACAATTTAAAGCAAAAGAATATACTATACTGTGGCGGTATCTAGATTGCCGTGGTTGAATGTATTATTTTGTTTTACCCAGCGGTCAATATGTACAAATCTTGTGGACCACTCCCCGCTGTTTAGGGGTATGTGGCAACCCTGCACCGCTTGATAGCCCTGCTAAGGGCTGGGGGCGGAGTTGGGGGTTAGGATATAATGAGGGCACACACAATACAAAGTAATTTGAGGATTACGGATTCAGATGTACCTTTCTTAGACAATGCTTCTTTGTTTTGCATGAACTGCTGCCTTTTGTACAGAGTGAATGCATGCAAGAATGGATAAATCTGTGTCCTCTCAGTTATGTGATAGGTTTGTTGTAATAAGAAAATGTTACTTTTGTTCTCAATAAAAAAGGATCTGATTAAAAAAAAAGTGGTATGTAAGGGTTTACAACCACTTTAAATGGCAAGGTGCTGTGGATCAGGATCAGACACATGCCAGGTGGCAGTTCTGAGGGAGACAAAACCCACAAGTTCTAGCTAGGATATATAGGTCTTGAGTATAGGAAGTGGTCAAGCCCACTGCAAGTAATATGACCTTTTAAGGACTTGGCCAATTTGCAATCGCACATGCCTTGGTTTGAGTCATCCAAAGCAATATCAGGGAAAACAGAATTTTAGAGGCTTTCTTATGTCTTGTATGGCCCATTAACCACTTCAGCCCCGGAAGATTTGGCTGCTCAATGACCAGGCCATTTTTTGCGATATGGCACTGTGTCGCTTTAACAGACAATTACATTGTCGTGCAATGCTCTACCCAGACAAAATTGACGTCCTTTTTTTCCCACAAATAGAGCTTTCTTTTGGTGGTATTTGATCACCTCTGCGGTTTTTATTTTTTGCACTATAAACAAAAAAAGAGCGACAATTTTGAAAAAAACAGAATATTTTGTACTTTTTGCTATAATAAATATACCCAATTTTTTTTTTTAAAAAAGCTATTTTTTTTCTCAGTGTAGGCCGATATGTATTCTTCTACTTTTTTTTGGTAATAAAAATCGCAATAAGCGTATATTGATTGGTTTGCGCAAAAGTTATAACGTCTACAAAATAGGGGATAGATTTATGGCATTCTTTAATTTTTTTTTTTTTACTAGTAATGGTGACAATCTGCGATTTTTATCATGACTGCGACATTATGGCGGACACATTGGACACTTTTGACACATTTTTGGGGAGATTGACAATTATACAGCAATCAGTGCTATAAAAATGCACTGATTACTGTATAAATGTCTCTGGCAGAGAAGGGGTTATCACTAGGGGGTGAGCAAGGGGTTAACTGTGTTCCCTAGTGTGTGTTCTAACTGTGGGGGGAGGGGACTGACTATAGGAGATGACAGATCATGGTTCCTAGCTATTAGGAGCTCACAATCTGCCTCTCCTCTCCTCACAGAACAGGGATTCGTGTGTCTACACACACACGTCCCTGTTCTGCCTCTCGTGCCCACGATCACGCATGGCCAGCTGTCATCGCAACCACCAGCCACGAGCATCAGCACCCCCGCACTGCAGTGGGTGCGCCCGCCTGCTATCACGCTTAAAGGAGCCAATGTACAGCTACGACGGCAGGTCGGCAAGTGGTTAACCAATTTTAGAATTATTAGATGTTGTGAGTCATAGAAAATATGCAATTTCCCTAATAAAAGCTCATATACTTTTTTTAATCAGGTTCAACTACTTACAATAAGGTATTTATTTGTAAAAATTAGTGAACACATCGGGGATACTGCTGAATCCAGGCAGCCAGGACATACTCCCCAGGTTTCCTATTGGATACCCCATGTCTCCTTTGCAGTCTACAGAATCCTTTAGCTACAGGTCAGATTCAATTTTGAATAGAATGTGGAGAGGTTAGAATTCCTGTAAGGCAACCAGCAAGATCAATGACATAATAGCAAAAGAAGAAGGGGAAAACATTGTAAGGGCAATATAAAAAAAAACGATACAAAGGGGCTCCCCAGCCCACTTTCAAGATAGCCAGTAAAAAAATAAATAAATAAATAAATAAAAACTTTAAGGGGAGTGCTGCCATCAGGTAATCATGCTCTTAGTATGTGCAACGCCATATATATCCCATAGCTGGGTTTGAGTTAGGGACCACACTCTACAGAGGTGTCTTGGTGCAACAAAAAAACATTGTTTTTAACCTAACTAGTTGAGACAGTTTAATCTTTTTTTTTCTGGCTAGCTGGAAAGTGTGCTAGGGACCCTCTTTGTAATGGTTTTATTACTACCTTAAACTTGTTAGAGAGATTTTCCCTCATTTTCTGTAGTGCTGATTGACTGGTTGTGTACTTGCCCCTTACTCCAGTTTTCTGCAGGTAGGTTATACTGGGTGGGCCTGCTGGGTCCTTCACACAACTCTAATAAACAAACACAAATTCTCCTGCGATGTGCTTGAAAAAAAAAAGAAAAAAAAAAGATATATATATATATATATATACACATATATATATATACACATATATACATACATATATATATATATATATATATATATATATATACACACACACAGCATCTCACAAACGTATAACGTTTATTCACACCCTTACATTTTTGTAAATATTTTATTATATCTTTTCATTTGACAATACTGAAGAAATGACATTGTACAGCTTATATAACAGTGCCAACACACAGCCATCAATGTCTAAACCACTGTCTAAAATGCTGGCAACAAAAGTGAGTATCCCTCTAAGTGAAAATGTAGAAATTGGGCCCAAAGTGTCAATATTTTGTATGGCCACCATTATTTTCCGGCACTGCCTTAATCCCCTTGGACATGGAGTTCACCAGAGCTTCACAGGTTGCCACTGGAGTCCTCTTCAACTCCTTCATGACAATGTCACGGAGCTGGTGGATGTTAGAGACCTTGTGCTCCTCCACCTTCCATTTGAGGATGCCCCACAGATGCTCAAAAGGGTTTAGGTCTGGAGACATGCTTGACCAGTCCATCATCTTTACCTTCAGCTTCTTTAGCAAGGCAGTGGTCGTCTTGGAGGTGTGTTTGGGGTCGTTATCATGTTAGAATACTGCCCTGCAGCCCAGTCTCCAAAGGGAGGGGGATCATGCTCTACTTCAGTATATCACAGTACATGTTGGCATTCATGGTTCCCTCAATGAACTGTAGCTCCCCAGTGCCAGAAACACTCATGCAGCCCAAGACCATGACATTCCCACCACCATGCTCGACTGTAGACAAGACATACGTCTTTGTACTCCTCACCTGGTTGCCGCCACACACACTTGAAACCATCTGAAACAAATAAGTTTATCTTGGTCTCATCAGACCACAGGACATGGTTCCGGTAATCCATGTCTTTTATCTGCTTGTCTTCAGCAAACTGTTTTCGGGCGTTCTTGTGCATCATCTTTAGAAAAGGCTTGCTTCTGGGACAATAGCCAAGAAGACCAATTTTATGCAGTGTGCGACGTATGGTCTGAGCACTGACAGGCTGACACCCCACCCCTTCAACCTCTGCAGCAATGCTGGCAGCACTCATATGTCTATGTCCCAAAGACAACCTCTGGATATGACGCTGAGCACATGCACGCAACTTCTTTGGTCGGCCTTTTCTGAGTGGAACCTGTCTTGTTAAACTGCTGTATAGTCTTAGCTACTGTGCTGCAGTTTCAGGGTCTTAGCAATTTCCTTATAGCCTAGGCCATCTTTATGTAGAGCAACATATATTTTTTTTTTCAGATCCTCAGAGCGTTCTTTGCCATGAGGTGCCATGTTGAACTTCCAGTGACCACAATGAGAAAGTGAGAGCGATAACACCAAATTTAACACACCTGCCCCCAATTCACACCTGTGACCTTGTAACACTAACGAGTCACATGATACCGGGGAGGGAAAATGGCTAATTGAGCCCAATTTGGACATTTTCACTTTGGGGTTTATTCACTTTTGTTGCAAGCGGATTACATATTAATGGCTGTGTGGTGAGTTATTTTGGCGGGACAGCAAATTTATACTGTTATACAAGCTGCACACTCACTACTTTACATTGTAGCAAAGTGTAATTTGTTCAGTTTTGTCACATGAAAAGATATACCGTATATACTCGAGTATAAGTCGTTCCGAGTATAAGTCGAGGCCCTAATTTACCACAAAAAAAATGGGAAAAACTTATTGACCCGAGTATAAGACGAGGGTGAGAAATGCACAGCTACTGTAAGTGGAAAAGAGGGTCAACAATGCCCATTTGCAGGATCACTGTGCCCATTTGCAGCCATAGGTCCCCTGAACTTCAAACTCGGTAGTTAAGGGTTCCTAGATGCCCCCTAGCTGCAGCCAAAATTTGGAGTCTCTGAACCCAAAGGGTCCCGAAATGACATTGCTGCAGATGGACACAGTTGACCAAATTTGGGGCCCTGTATCTCGGGGCCACTTAGTGCTAAGAACCCCAACTTTGATATGCAAACTCAGTGGAACTAGCACCATAACATTTCCAAAGCTGGGGTTTCTAGCACCAAGTGGCCCTGAGATACAGGGCCCCAAAATAAGTTCAGAAAATGTCAAGCACTTTTCTGCAGCAGAGAATGACATTTTCCGAACCGGTTTTGGGGCCCCGTATCTCAGGGCCACTTAGTGCTAGGAACCCCAGCTTTGGATATGTTGTGGTACCAGTTTCACTGGGTTTGCACACCAAATTTGGGGTTCCTAGCACCAAGTGGCCCTGAGATATGGGGCCCCAAATTCGGTTCAGAAAATGTCAAGCACTTTTCTGCAGCAGAGAATGACATTTTCTGAACCGATTTTGGGGCCCCGTATCTCGGGGCCACTTAGTGCTAGGAACTTCATCTTTGGATATGTTGTGGTACTAGCTCCACTGGGTTTGCACACCAAATTTGGGGTTCCTAGCTCTAAGTGGCCCTGAGATACGGGGCCCCAAAGTCGGGTCGGAAAATGAAATTTTTTGCTGCAGAAAAGTGCTTGACTCGAGTATAAGTCGAGGGGGGCACTTTCAGCACAAAAAAATGGGCTGAAAAATTCGACTTATACTCGAGTATATACGGTAATAAAATATTTACAAAAATGTGAGGGGTGTACTTACTTTTGTGAGATACTGTGTGTGTGTATATATATATATAATCTAATTAACATAAAGGCATGTGAAGGGTGTGAATAAACGTTATACATGATCAAAATGTGCGTTAAGTGCACACTATACCCCAATGTATCACACAACTGTTTGCAATTGCAGCACAGTGCTAATGTTACAGAAACTTTTACAAGGTAATATTCAAGTTTAAACAAGCATTTGCTGCACAGAATGTGAATTTTTATGCTTTGCAGATATTAAGGAATATATTTAACATATATTTTTGCGCCAGGAGTTCAATTTTAAATATAGGGTTTTATTTACTAAAACTGAAGAGTTCAAATCTGGTGCAGCTGTGCATGGTAATCAGCATCAGTTATGCCGTGTACACACGACCGGACTTTTCGTCGGACTGAACTCCGAAGGACTTTTCGACAGAGTTCCGACGGAGTTTCAATGAAACGGACTTGCCTACACACGATCACACACCAAAGTCCGATCGTTTTGAACGTGATGACGTACGACCAGACTAAAATAACGAAGTTCATAGACAGTAGCCAATAGCTGCTCTTGCGTCCTTTTTTGTCCATCGGACTAGCATACAGACGAATGGATTTTTCGATCGGACTCTAGTCCGTTGGAAATATTTGAAACATGTTCTATTTCTAAAGTCTGACAGATGTTTAAACAGAAAAGATCCAATGAAGCCCACACACGATAGAATTGTCCGATGGATTTGTTCCGTTGGACCAGTTCGGTCGAAAAGTCCGGTCGTCTGTAAACGGCATAAGTTCAATTAAGCTTTGACAAACAAAACCTGGAAGCTGATTGGTTTCTTTGCACAGCTGCACCAGATTGTGAACTTTCTGGTTTAACCAACCCCAAAATGTAGTTGTTAAAATATTAAATACAGTTCATTTGTACAGTAACTTTATAGTTTATAACTTTATAGTTAAGCTGGCCATACATTATCCAATTTTCTTGCTCAATTTTCTTTAGATTTACCTTCAACTACCAGATTGTAGTACAAGGGCCTGCCTGATAGCATACAAATTGAAAATGTTTAGGTTTGACCTCATATTATATGTTTTTGGGAAATCTAAAGGAAAATTGTACAAGAGCATTGTATAATGTATGGCCAGCCTTAGTTTAATCTTACACATGAAATATAATAAATTATCATTATAAAGAAGCTTTATCACATCTGTGATATTTTTCTTCCCCAGCCAATACCAGTGTTCCTACTCCAGAAACAAGTACTACAATAACTTTGCCAACATCTACTACCTCAAGTCCTATTTCTCCAACAACCTCCACAACAACAGGATCCCTCACTACTGGCATAACATCTGGTCAGACTTCAGCAACAACACTGCTTAGTTCAACTGTTTACCCAACTAGTACAACTCCTAATAGTGCTGGGACTACAACTTTAATACCATCAACTACACTGGAGTCTACTACTTCACCAACATCCAGTACAACAGGATCCATTGCCAGTGAAACAACTACTTCAACAACTGCAACAACACTGTCTAGTTCAACAGGCTCTTCAGGTAGTACAACAACACCCACTAGTCCTGGAACTACTACTGTAATCATATCAACTACAACGGGGCCTACAACTTTGCCAGCATCAACTACCTCAAGTCCTACTTCTCCAACAACAACAGGATCCCTCACTACTGGCATAACATCTGGTCAGACTTCAACAACAACACTGCTTAGTTCAACTGTTTCCCCAACTAGTACAACTCCTAATAGTGCTGGGACTACAACTTTATTACCATCAACTACACTGGAGTCTACTACTTCATCAACTTCCAGTACGACAGGATCTATTACCAGTGAAACAACTAGTTCAACAACTGCAACAACACTGTCTAGTTCAACAGGCTCTTCAGGTAGTACAACACTCACTAGTCCTGAGACTACTACTGTAATTATATCAACCACAATGGGGTCTACAATTTTGCCAACATCTACTACCTCAAGTCCTACTTCTCCAACAACCTCCACAATAACAGAATCTCTCACTAGTGGCATAACATCTGGTCCGACATCAGCAACAACACTGCTTAGTTCAACTGTTTACCCAACTAGTACAACTCCTAATAGTGCTGGGACTACAACTTTAATACCATCGACTACACTGGAGTCTACTACTTCACCAACTTCCACTACAACAGGATCCATTACCAGTGATACAACTAGTTCAACAAATGCAACAACACTGTCTAGTTCAACAGGCTCTTCAGGTAGTACAACAACACCCACTAGTCCTGGAACTACTACTGTAATCATATCAACTACAACGGGGCCTACAACTTTGCCAGCATCAACTACCTCAAGTCCTACTTCTCCAACAACAACAGGATCCCTCACTACTGGCATAACATCTGGTCATACTTCAGCAACAACACTGCTTAGTTCAACTGTTTCCCCAACTAGTACAACTCCTAATAGTGCTGGGACTACAACTTTATTACCATCAACTACACTGGAGTCTGCTACTTCACCAACTTCCAGTACAACAGGATCTATTACCAGAGAAACAACTAGTTCAACAACTGCAACAACACTGTCTAGTTCAACAGGCTCTTCAGGTAGTACAACAACACCCACTAGTCCTGGAACTACTACTGTAATCATATCAACTACAACGGGGCCTACAACTTTGCCAGCATCAACTACCTCAAGTCCTACTTCTCCAACAACAGGATCCCTCACTACTGGCATAACATCTGGTCAGACTTCAACAACAACACTGCTTAGTTCAACTGTTTTCCCAACTAGTACAACTCCTAATAGTGCTGGGACTACAACTTTATTACCATCAACTACAATGGAGTCTACTACTTCACCAACTTCCAGTACGACAGGATCTATTACCAGTGAAACAACTAGTTCAACAACTGCAACAACACTGTCTAGTTCAACAGGCTCTTCAGGTAGTACAACACTCACTAGTCCTGAGACTACTACTGTAATTATATCAACCACAATGGGGTCTACAATTTTGCCAACATCTACTACCTCAAGTCCTACTTCTCCAACAACCTCCACAATAACAGGATCTCTCACTACTGGCATAACATCTGGTCCGACATCAGCAACAACACTGCTTAGTTCAACTGTTTCCCCAACTAGTACAACTCCTAATAGTGCTGGGACTACAACTTTAATACCATCGACTGCACTGGAGTCTACTACTTCACCAACTTCCACTACAACAGGATCCATTACCAGTGAAACAACTAGTTCAACAACTGCAACAACACTGTCTAGTTCAACAGGCTCTTCTGGTAGTACAACAACACCCACTAGTCCTGGAACTACTACTGTAATCATATCAACTACAACGGGGCCTACAAATTTGCCAGCATCAACTACCTCAAGTCCTACTTCTCCAACAACAACAGGATCCCTCACTACTGGCATAACATCTGGTCAGACTTCAACAACAACACTGCTTAGTTCAACTGTTTCCCCAACTAGTACAACTCCTAATAGTGCTGGGACTACAACTTTATTACCATTGACTACACTGGAGTCTACTACTTCATCAACTTCCAGTACGACAGGATCTATTACCAGTGAAACAACTAGTTCAACAACTGCAACAACACTGTCTAGTTCAACAGGCTCTTCAGGTAGTACAACACTCACTAGTCCTGAGACTACTACTGTAATTATATCAACCACAATGGGGTCTACAATTTTGCCAACATCTACTACCTCAAGTCCTACTTCTCCAACAACCTCCACAATAACAGGATCTCTCACTACTGGCATAACATCTGGTCCGACATCAGCAACAACACTGCTTAGTTCAACTGTTTCCACAACTAGTACAACTCCTAATAGTGCTGGGACTACAACTTTAATACCATCGACTACACTGGAGTCTACTACTTCACCAACTTCCACTACAACAGGATCCATTACCAGTGAAACAACTAGTTCAACAACTGCAACAACACTGTCTAGTTCAACAGGCTCTTCAGGTAGTACAACAACACCCACTAGTCCTGGAACTACTACTGTAATCATATCAACTACAACGGGGCCTACAACTTTGCCAGCATCAACTACCTCAAGTCCTACTTCTCCAACAACAGCAGGATCCCTCACTACTGGCATAACATCTGGTCAGACTTCAGCAACAACACTGCTTATGTCAACTGTTTCCCCAACTAGTACAACTCCTAATAGTGCTGGGACTACAACTTTATTACCATCAACTACACTGGAGTCTACTACTTCACCAACTTCCAGTACAACAGGATCTATTACCAGTGAAACAACTAGTTCAACAACTGCAACAACACTGTCTAGTTCAACAGGCTCTTCAGGTAGTACAACACTCACTAGTCCTGGGACTACTACTGTAATTATATCAACCACAACGGGGCCTACAACTTTGCCAACATCTACTACCTCAAGTCCTACTTCTCCAACAACCTCCACAACAACAGGATCCCTTACTACTGGCATAACATCTGGTCCGACATCAGCAACAACACTGCTTAGTTCAACTGTTTCCCCAACTAGTACAACTCCTAATAGTGCTGGGACTACAACTTTATTACCATCGACTACACTGGAGTCTACTACTTCACCAACTTCCAGTACAATAGGATCCATTACCAGTGAAATAACTAGTTCAACAACTGCAACAACACTGTCTAGTTCAACAGGCTCTTCAGGTAGTACAACAACAACCACTAGTCCTGGAACTACTACTGTAATTGTATCAACTACAACGGGGCCTACAACTTTGCCAACATCAACTACCTCAAGTCCTACTTCTCCAACAACCTCCACAACAACAGGATCCCTCACTACTGGCATAACATCTGATCCGACATCAGCAACAACACTGCTTAGTTCAACTGTTTCCCCAACTAGTACAACTCCTAATAGTGCTGGGACTACAACTTTAATACCATCGACTACACTGGAGTCTACTACTTCACCAACTTCCAGTACAACAGGATCCATTACCAGTGAAACAACTAGTTCAACAGGCTCTTCAGGTAGTACAACAACACCTACTAGTCCTGGAACTACTACTGTAATTATATCAACTACAACGGGGCCTACAACTTTGCCAACATCAACTACCTCAAGTCCTACTTCTCCAACGACCTCCACAACAACAAGATCCCTCACTACTGGCATAACATCTGGTCATACTTCAGCAACACCACTGCTTATTTCAACTGTTTCCCCAACTAGTACAACTCCTAATAGTGCTGGGACTACAACTTTATTACCATTGACTACACTGGAGTCTACTACTTCACCAACTTCCATTATAACAGGATCCATTACCAATGAAACAACTAGTTCAACAACTGCAACAACACTGTCTAGTTCAACAGGCTCTTCAGGTAGTACAACAACACCCGCTAGTCCTGGAACTACTACTGTAATTATATCAACTACAACAGGGCCTACAACTTTGCCAACATCTACTACCTCAAGTCCTACTTCTCCAACAACCTCCACAACAACAGGATCCCTCACTGCTGGCATAACATCTGGTCAGACTTCAGCAACAACACTGCTTAGTTCAACTGTTTCCCCAACTAGTACAACTTTGTTACCATCGACTACACTGGAGTCTACTACTTCCCCAACTTCCAGAACAACAGGATCCATTACCAGTGAAACAACTAGTTCAACAACTTCAACAACCCTGTCTAGTTCAACAGGCTCTTTGGGTAGTACGACACTCACTAGTCCTGGGACTACTAATGTAAGTATATCAACTACAATGGGGTCTACAACTTTGCCAACATCTACTACCTCAAGTCCTACTTTTCCAACAACCTCCACAACAACAGGATCACTCACTATTGCCATGACATCTGGTCAGACTTTAGCAACAACACTGCTTAGTTCAACTGTTTCCCCAACTAGTACAACTCCTAATAGTGCTGGGACTACAACTTTATTACCATTGACTACACTGGAGTCTACTACTTCACCAACTTCCATTATAACAGGATCCATTACCAGTGAAACAACTAGTTCAACAACTGCAACACTGTATAGTTCAACAGGCTCTTCAGGTAGTACAACAACACCCACTAGTCCTGGAACTACTACTGTAATTATATCAACTACAATGGGGTCTACAACTTTGCCAACATCTACTACCTCAAGTCCTACTTCTCCAACAACCTCCACAACAACAGGATCCCTCACTACTGGCATAACATCTGGTCCTACATCAGCAACAACACTGCTTAGTGCAATGGTTTCACCGAGTAGTACAACTCCTAATAGTGCTGGGACTACCAATTTAATGCCATCAACTACATTGGAGTCTACTACTTCACCAACTTCCAGTACAACAGGATCTGTTACCAGTGAAACAACTAGCTCAGCAATTGCAACAACAATGCTTAGTTCAACAGATTCTTCAGTTCGTACAACAACACCCACCAGCCCTGGAACTTCTAGTATTCATTTTTCAATGGCAACAGGTTCTACAACTTTGCCAACATCTACTACCTCAATTCCTTTGACTCCAACAACCATCACAACAACAGGTTACCTCACCACTGGCATAACATCTAGTCCAACATATTCAACAACACTGCTTATTTCAACTGTTTCTCCAACTAGTACAACTTCCACTAGTACTGAAACTGCTACTTTTACAACATCCACAACAAGCTTATCAGCCCCTCCAGCTTCCACAATACACACTAACACCACCACAACATCTAGTTCAACGTCTGCAACAACACTGCTTAGTTCAACTGTTTCCCCAACCAGTACAACTCCTAATAGTGCCGAGACTACTTCAACAACTTACAGTACAACAACATCCATTGCCAGTGAAACAGCTAGTTCAACAATTGCAATAACACTGCCTAGTTCAACAGGCTCTTCAAGTAGCACAATGACACCCCCTAGTCCTGGAATTGCTACTATAATTTTATCAACTACAACAGGGTCTACAACTTTGCCAATATCTACTACTTCAGGTACTAGTAATCCAACAATCTCAGCCACAACAAGGCCTGTCAGCAGTGAAACTACTACTGCTTCAGTATCTACCACAGCTAGCACTTCAATACCCACAACTACTGGATCTCCTACTTTTACATCATCCAATACAGCAGATTCAACTATTTCCACAAATCACACTACAATGCGAAGTTTAACTGTTTCATCAACTAGTGTAACCCCCAATGATGCTGGACTTAGTACTTTAGCAACATCCACTACATTAGGGTATACTACTTCATCAACTTCCACAACAGGATCCATCACCAGGGAAACAGCTAGTTCAATGGCAACAACACTGCTTAGTTCAACTGCCTTGTCAGTTAGTGCAATATCACCTACTAATTCTGGAACTTCCCCATTGGTTTTATCAACTACTACAGGGTCTACAACTTTGCCAACATCTACTACCTTAGGTCTTACTTCTCCATCAAGTCCCAATACAACAGGATCCATTACCAGTGAAACAGCTAGTTCAATTACTGCAACAACACTGCCTAGTTCCACAGGCTCTTCAGGTGCAACACCCGCTAATTCCAAAACTACCACATACATTTCATCAATTAAGCCATTGTCTACCACTTTGCCAACATCTACTGCCTCAAATTCTACTTCTTCAACAAGTTCCACCACAGCAGCATTTGTCACCAGTGAAACAACCATTGTTGCAAGGTCTACATCATCTAGTTCCTCAACACCTACTAGTATAGAATCTAATACTTTAACAACATCCATTACAGCATCCTCAACCTCTCAGATAACCTCCAAAACAACAGGATCCATCACCACTGGCATAACACCTAATTCAACACCTGCAGCAACAACGCTTAGTTCAACTATTTCCCCACCTAGTACAACTCCTACTAGTGCTGAAACTACCACTTTAACAACCTCAACTACACTGGGGTCTACTACTTCAACAACTTCCAATACAACTGCCTCAATTACCAGTAAAACACAGAATGCAACAACTATAATAACAGTGCCCAGTTTAACTGGCTTCTCAATTAGTACATCACTGCCCACTAGTACTGAAACTTCTACTGTAACCTCATCCACAACAAAAGGGTCTACCATTTTAACAACATCTACTTCCCCAGACTCTACTTCTCTAACAAGTTTAACCACAGCAGGATCCATTATCAATGATACAACCACCATTTCAGTTACTGCACCAACTAGTATGTCACTATCTGCTATTATGGGAACTACTACTTTAACAACATTTACTACAATAGGCTCAAATGTTCCAACAACTTCCACTACAGCAGGATCTATTACCACTGCAACAGTGTCACCTAGTAAAACTGGCTCCTCAGTTAATACAAAAGCATTTACTAGTGCTGAATCTTCTGCTCTAACCTCATCCCCCGGGTCTTTTATTTTACCAGCATCTACTTCTCCTGTTTCTACTTCTCCAACCATTTTTGCTGCAACAGAATCTATCACCAGTGAAGCAAGCACTGCTTCAGCCACTACAACAGCTAACATGTCAATACCTTCTGGTGCTGGGACTACTACTTCAACAACATCCACTATTACAGGCGCAATTGCAACATCATCAAATACAACACCTACCGATCTTAGTTTTACTGGAACAGTCATAGGTTCTTCTTCTGCATCAGTCACCAGTGATTCTGGCAGTAGCTCTACCACTGCCACTACTATTGGTTCAACAGGTACCATTTCAACCACATCAATATCCATTGCTACTAATAGCATTGAACCTACAGTCACTGTATTAAATGGGACAACTGCTAATGCATCTAGTACTACTGTATCGGAAGCTAATGGAAGCACATTTAATACTTCCTTAGTTACATTACCAGCTGGTACTATCACAAACAGCACTGTGTCAACATTGTCGGCTGGTACCGTAACACCAAGTACTACAACTACTATTGGAAGCTCAAGTGCCACTGCAATGATTACTACTAATATACTGGGAAATAATACCTCTGCCAGCATTACTTTTACTTCCCTATCCCCTGTTACCCAGGACATAATAAGTACTAGAACAATTTCAGGTCCCACTGCAAACATTAATAGCACTACTGCTTCTTCATCATCCACTGAGACTACAGTTAAGTCCACTTTTGCTACAAATTCTACTGGATCAACAACTGCAGAAAGTACACTCATTGCTTCTATAGTAACACCCATTGGAGCTGGGGTCAATATCAAAACCACTACTTCTTCTGAAACAAAAGCTACTGAAAACAATGCTACTGCCATTTCACTTACAGTATCTTCTATTCCTACGGCTCTTTTTAGCACATCTGCTGCAGGAGAGTCCACTATCACTGGAACCATGACCAGTGCAGTTACATTGTTAGAGTCCAATGCTACTGCAACTCACCGTAGTTCTACTTATTCTACAACATTAGCTGCTATGGGGACCACAATAGGTACTTCTAATATAACAGGTCCTTCTAATGGAGCTACCACTGCACCTGGGAACATCAACTCTAGCAGTACAGACTCTGTCTCTACTGGGACTATAATAAGTACTTCTCTCATAACAGAACCATCTTCCACTGGAATCAAAAACAACACTACTGCTAGTGGTATCAACTCTATTACCCACATTTCTACCACTCCTGGTTCCTCCATTACGAATGTTTCAACAGGACCTGTTTTCATTGGAAGTACAAACTCTGCATCCAACAGTACTATAATAACAATGTCTATTCAGGCTACTGTCAGCACAAGCCCTGGAATAAACAACAATAGCAACTACACTACTGGTGGTGTTCAACCTACTGAAACTATTGCTTCTGCATCCATGACAGCAAATACTAACACAGCAACTATTTCTGCCACAGGCTTATCTGCAACAACCAGCGGTAAGTTTTTTATTACATAGAAATTATTTGAAATTAAAACTTTTATATATATCCCCTTTGAAAGATTTTACCCATGTGTTTACAGTATACCTTGGAATGTTTTACCCATTTGTAGAAATACTGCATTTTATTTGGGCCTCGCTTTGGCATTTTGCATTTATATACTGTACATAATAGGTTGCCCTGATTGGGTAAAGTGATTGGATAACTTTAAATTATATTAAAATTAATTTATACTGCTTTGTCAAGTTTAACATTGAATGTAAAACTGCTACTTTATTAGCATCACAACCGTAATCAGGCAATATTAGTTTAACATTTGAAATCCTAAGCGGAAGCTGCAATGCTTTGAGTAGCTATTGGATTTATTCAGTACTGCTTTTCATCTAGGGAAAGTTAGAAATACAGTAAGTAAACAAAATCTATTGCATACTGGTCCATGAATCCACATTGGTATAGATTGCAAAACTATTTGTAAAGATTGCATTTTTTTCCCACTTACCTGGCCAATATTTTAAAAAGGTCAGATGCTATAGAGTTGATAATGAATGTTCTAAACAAAAAATTCTTTAACTTGTGTCTTTCAGGAGCAGATGGAGATAACATTACTCAATCTACTTTGACATCCACTACTATCAACTCTGAAGAGTCAGAAAGTAAGCACTTTGTCACAGTTTTCAGGAGGAAGAGGGGGGTAACATAAGATGAGCATCTTTTGGCAGTTTATATCCTTTTTCTTTGTAAACAAAGAGATCTGATCTTCATTTGTTTGGAAGATTGGGAATTGTCCCAAGTACTCTCTTTACAGTGTCTATACTTGCCTTGGGCTTGCAAGTAGGACCCTTCTTCCAAGAACACCTTTTCCTCAGGCAGTGCCTGCTGGTACTGTGCCACCAAGTAGTACAACCACTATTGGAAGGTCCAATGCCACCTGGATGATTTCAACTACTATGGTCTTTGAATGCTTTTCAACAACTTTATTGCAGGAAATGAGGCGGGCAGGGAAATGTGGAATACCCAATATCTGACATCCATGATCCAATAACTTCTAAGGGTTCACAGTCTCTGGGTGGACTTCCACTCCAGGAGAATACTGCCATCACTGAATAACTGATGTTCTTGAGTAGCTAAGTTTCAGCTCTCTAAATGCAGCTTCAGGCACATAAGCACCAGATACACAGTCTTGGGCTTCACAATCCCCCCCCCCCCCGATAACTAAATAAGGATCCTCTCCCTATGGAGAAGCCTTAAAATCTCATCCAGGACAGGGCTCAGCTTTTTCTAGAGACTGTATAAACTCACCAGTGGATGGCCAGCTAACAAGACAGACAGAATTCCCTGTATCCCACCTCTGCCACAGTACCTTGGAGCCTTTTCAAGCAAACCCGGCAGATAAAGTAATACAGAAAGTCCTTGAGCACAGTATTCTCTGACATTACAAAACATCCAAACAACACTCAAACATAGTACAGCTTAGGAACACATCATAAGAACGCATACATACTAGTTTATGTGTAAGCTTATAGTCTTACCTTTTATTACTTTCCTTTATTTATTCTCTTGAGGTGGGGGGGGGGGGGGTTGTAAGTGACAGGGTCACTTTTTGTTTATTGGCAATAATATCCCTTGTGTTATTGGAAGGCTGTAATATTTTGTGTTATATCATATGAATCCTGCCAATGTATTTACCATGTTAAGATTTGCATGATCACTTTTTCTTAGCAACTAAAAAAATGGCAAAGGTTTTTGCATATTTTTTTTACAAAATGTGTTTTTGGTTTTGTCTTTGTTAAAGATATTTCCCAGTATTTCTCATTATGACAGGAGTCCCCCAACACGTTCCCAAAAATAATTATATACATTAAAACATTCTTATATTTTCTATTTCAGTTACATACTGGCAAATAATTCTTTTTGGATTGGTGTCGATCCTAGGCATGGGCCTGCTCATATGTTTATTATGTTGGGTAAGTAGATATTTCCTTTACTTTAGTTTCCATCCAATGAAAATGAATGAGCAAAGTGTAAGGTTCTCTTATTAAACCATACCCCCGCCCAAAGATATTGAACTTTGCCACACCCTCCAACTGTCCCACTTGTCTTGTGGATCTCAGCCCTGCTTGTGCTCTGTGTCAAAGCAACCACAGGGCTAGTGTCTTCTCCTCTTCCCCATGTGACAGTGCTTGGGCCAACAATTAGCTACACAAGCACTGGATTGGCAAATGGCAAATTCCCTTTTTGCAATTTCATTTAGAGTACATTCTACCAATGTATGATTCACTCATTATTTCCTTCACACTTTTTTTACAGATATTAGCATGCTGCCGTACTCCTCGATATCCAATTACAAGGTATCCCAGTTACAGAACACATTATGGCTGGTATAAATTTCCAAGACTTTCTGAAGCCACAGATGCCGAGAAAGGGATAAAAGGAGAACATGAAAAAAGGCCGACAGTCTCACAGGCAGTATTCCATCCTCCATGGCCATCCAGTACTGGCATTCATAAGTGATGTACGATATTTAATAGCTGAGACACTGAGACTGAAGAATATTTATTATATGTTATACTATGTGTAATTTTATAATGTTTAAAGTGGTGTACAAAAGAGGGGAAAAAATTGATCTGTTTTCGAATGAAATATTGAATATTTTTCGTTTTAAGGGATTCCAGGGTTTGTGGCTAAGCCACAATATAAAATAACATAGGTAATACAAATACCTTTTATGGGAAAATAGTGACATCCACTTTATAGGCATGTCAATAGATCTGTGGGTCTTGGTGTCATGGTTGATCCATACTTTGTTTATCTTCTAAAACTATTTGGCATTTGACCATAGAACATAATACTGTAACTGTCCCCCTGCTCAATAAATAATGCTACTATGAGTGTTTCAGATGCGCAGAATTGGAGCAAGCCCGTTCCATTTCAAAAGATTGGGCTGTAGGGATCACGCATTTGAATTCAATCAAAAGTTGAACTCAATCAAATTTGCAATAACAGACTTTTTCAACTCCTAGCTTAATCGTTGAGACGTAACCACTGTTATCACAAGTGTAACTTTAATTTCAACATCACAGCAGTTGTATAGCAGTTGCTATACAATTTGGGGGAAGCTGCTTTTTTTCTTGAATATTAGAAGTCCCCTGTGATCAATGAAAGAAACCCAGAAGCTTAGGTAGCTACAGCCTTTAATTCCAAAGTCTATATTGATATAAAGAATATTTCATGGAAGAGGACCATACATGGCAGAACCTTTGTGATTACTGCCAATGTCAAGGTTAGGCAGAGAAGAACGGAGAGATCTGGAAGCCGCACACCGGTCTGATGATAAGTGCCTTTATTGATAAAAAAGCTGGATCATGGAGGTATACAAAACACTACAGCAGAAGTGTACAGGGATCAGCTTCCCACTGATTTGAGCCTACCTGTGCGGTGGAACCCTCTCTGCCTAGTCTGCATCACTGGATAAATGTCAAGGTTAGTCTGTGTTCTTGTGGAAGCTTAGATGTTCCTACACAGGGAGATTTTGTGCAATACCCTGAGAAGACATTTAAATTTATCTCTGAAAATAAATTGTAGGTTTTTGTTTGTACATGCTTGCAGTTTTCTAAGTAATTTATGCTTGTAAATATAGATTTTACAGTTACTGACCTCAGTACTTAGTTTTTACATATCATTTATTCACACTTTATTATTTGTTTACCTTATTTGCACTAATTATATGCAGAGTTTTGTATTTTCATTTGATTGCTTAGATTCTTTTTTATTTGTGTATTTTTATGTTGCTGTAGGCAGAGATCAGCTATTTAGTTCTGATATATATTGTCCATAGCAGTTGCACTCTTAAATTATATTTAGGCATGAGATATTCATGGTAATGTCAATCACATGCTTGCATTTTATGTCTCTTGGGAACGCCAATGGTAAGATTCCACAATAATTCCCTGCTCTGGCCAACTTTAATTTAAATAAGAATCATGATGTCCCTTTCTCATCAATGGGCTTTCTATAATGTAAAATAAATAACTCAAGAATCTAACAGCATGCTAGTGACAATTTTGCTGTGGCATGGGTGGGCATATACACAACTTTAAGAAAACATCTGCACCAAAGTTTCTTTAAACAAAAAGGAGCCTTAGGCCAAGGCACGACCCTCCACCCACCATCAGTTTTGGGTTTTCAGGGAAGAACAGAGGAGGAACATTACAATTAATCCTGAACAGCAAGTTGTTCAGTGAGATATCCAATTAAAATCAAAGGCCAACTGAGAAAAGAATTACTGATCAGGCTTAGGTGCAGGCAGGGTCATGTAGAAAGTCCAGTATGGCAATAACTCTCTGCCAACATTCAAAACATTTGGATCATTTCCTCTGTGTATTCAGGTATATCCTGCACCATTTAACTTTATACAAAAGCTGAAATTCTCCCACAGACTTACATGGATACAAAACTTGTTAGATGGTGAAAAAATAAATGCAGAGCTAGCTTGGAACATTATTATTATAGAAATTAGTAATGCAAATGCATAAGAAAAAAACTCTTCCATTTTACCATGAAACTTTTATGTTGCATTTGTAAGGCCAGAACTCAAAACCTGTATCAGACATAAAGTTTTCCTAAATAATCAATGCTTTGCAGAGTTGAGGAGTTGGCTTCAAGAGTTGAATATTGCCAGCCAATACACAATGATTTGTCTATGAAAATACAGTACTTATACAGTACTTATAATATTTTTTTTTTGGTAATATTGGCTTATGACAAAGAATAAAATAATGAAATGGCTGAATAGTTTGTAGTATTTATTTTACACTGGCGTGATTAAAGGAATTTTACTAATGTGTCAATTCAATAGCAATTTGTAAAATATTGTAATTTTGTACTTTTGTTAAAATGTTTGTATTTATTACAATGTATATTGTATATTAGAAAAATAAATATTAATAGTGTTATTACTATTAAAACATACATGCTGGACTCCACTGGTCATCTTTAATAATTTTTATTCTACAGTATATTGAAATTTGGAAGATTATCTGTTTTTTTTAACTTGCAGATTAAAACCTTTTTCCTTGTCAAAAGAAGTTTATTGAGTATACAATATTATAAAGATACATAAAGTAAGTTTACAAGGATCTATAAAGTAAGCTCATTGTTTTACAGTACGGTTTATATAGGTAAATATCATGAAATTTCAAATATTAAACCTTGGGTTCACGTAAACCTAAATTAAAGATATATATCATTTCCTTAGTTACTTTTGTAGGTATTTAAATGATTTATACCTACTATACATATTGTTTACAGGTAGAGTGTATATAGGTCAAATAAATTCTGATAATGAGCTTTAATCGTAAGGTGGAGAAAAGGAAAGAGAAAGAAGAAAAAAGGGTAGAAAGACAGAGGTATGGTCCACAAGGTTGTCCCGCTCGTCAGTTTATTATTCTTTTTAGTTCTCTTTGAAGCCTTAGAATGGGTGTCTCTGTAAGTCATTTAATCTGTTACCATGGCAACAGGACAGAGTCATTGAAATTTGACAGGAACTGTTGTTTTATCCAAGGATGCCAATGTTTTTCAAATTTTGGAATTTGATTTTGATCGATGGCTACCATCTTAGCATGGGACATTGTATTATTCATTCTGTGAATTGTTTCTGCTAGTACCAATGTAGGAGATTTCCATGCCTTGGCCACTGTTTGTTTTGCAGCCGTTATTAGTTGGATCATACGTTTGAATTGAGAGAGTGTTAACCATTCCGGTTTTAGATTAAGTAAAGTTATATATGGATCTGGTTGTATTATTTTTTTAAATATTTTAGATGCAATCACAAAGACTTCCTTCCAGAAGGTTTGGATTACTGGGCACATCCACCATATGTGTAAATGTGTGCCTATTTCTGGGCATCCTCGAAAACAAAGAGCTTAGGTATTAGGTGAATATTTTGCCACTCTAGCAGGTACAAGGTACCAGCGAGTTAGGACTTTATAATTTGTCTCCAGTGCTAAGATGTTGGGTGAAGATGACTTAGATGTGAGCCATATGTTAGACCAGTCCGTGTCTTCTAAAGTTCGTCCCAGGTCCTCCTCCCACCTCTGAACGTAAGAGGGTCTATTAAGATTTACTACTCCATATAATTGATTATAAAGTGATGAAATTGTACCTTTAGCAAATGGATCTTTTGTACAGATTGATTCAAAAATGGATAATTGGGATAATGGTGTATCCCCCTTTAGGAATGGTGTATAGAAATTTTTGATTTGGAGATATCTAAATATCTCAGAGTTTGGTAGATCATATTTTTCTCTAAGCGATGGGAATGAAAGGAATGATTTAGATGCTATGAAGTCATTTAGTGTCTGAATGCCTGATGTTGTCCAAGCTTTAAAAGAATTTGGGTAGATCCATGCCGGATAAAAGGCCGGATTTCTGATAAAAGAAAGGAGAGGATTGTGTGGAGATTGTAACTGATATTTGGTTTTTAGTTTATCCCAGAGAGATAAGAAGTGTTTAGTTATGGGATTATGAATTTTAAAGCGGTCTTTAGGATCAAGCCATAACAAGTTTGATATTAATAGAGGGTCATTTTCTGAAGCCTCTATAAATACCCATAATGGGATTTCCTGTTTTGCATGGTATTTGGACAGACTGGCCAAATGTGCTGCTCTGTAGTAGTTAGTAAAATTAGGGTATCCCAGGCCTCCTTTATTTTTGGGAAGATGTAGTGTGTGTATAGGTATACGTGGTTTAGAAGAGCCCCATATAAACGAAGTTGCTCTTTTTTGTACTATTCTCAAAAAATAGGAAGGAATTGGAATAAGGAGGACTCTGAATAGATAAAGCAACTTGGGTAGAATAGTCATTTTGATTGCATTAATCTTCCCTATCCAGGATAAAGGAAGTTGCGACCATTGTTTTATTAGATTTGTGATCTGTCTTAATACAGGAGGATAATTGATTGAGAATAAGTCAGAATGAGATGTTGTTAAATGAATTCCAAGATATGGGATTGATTTTTCTGCCCATGTGAATGGGAGTGCAGCCCTAGCCGGGATCAATTCCATGTTTGTGAGCGAAATATTAAGCACTAGGCATTTCTTAGGATTAATCATAAGGCCGGATAGGGCTGCAAATCCATCAAGAGCTGGTATTAAGTTAGGACCAAAGACCTGTGGTGATGATAGAAAAAGTAATATATCGTCTGCAAATATACATAATTTGTGTGTAATACCTCCTACTTCAATGCCAGTTATAGTTTGGTTTGTTCTGATGTATTGGGCCATGGGTTCGAGTATAAGGGCAAATAATAAGGGAGATAATGGGCAACCCTGTCGGGTACCTCTTTCGATATTAAAGGCATCAGATTTGTATCCAGCATATTTTATATAGGCTTTGGGTTTATTATATAATGCTTTGATCCATGTTAAAAAGTGGGGTCCAAAACCCCATTTTTGTAATGAATATTGCATATATTGCCAGGATACTGTGTCAAATGCCCTCTTAATATCGAGAGATAGAAAACATAAAGGGATTTTCCGTTTTTTAGCAATATGTGCCAATAACACTGCCCTGCGTATATTATCGCCTGCCTGTCTATTTGGCATGAAGCCTACTTGATCTCTATGTATTAATTTTCCTATAATGCTATTGAGGCGTTTTGCTATTATTTTTGCTAATAATTTAATATCAAGGTTTAACAGAGAGATAGGCCGATAATTCACACAGGAAGTATCATCAGAAAGGGGTTTTGGGATCATACAAACAATTGCCATTAGTGTTTCTTGCCGAAAACAATGTCCTTATAGAAGTTTGTTAAAAGTTTCAGTGAGAATGGGAGAGAGTATTTCTGAGAATGTTTTATAGTATAAAGCCGAGTAGCCATCTGGGCCTGGTCTTTTGTTAAGTTTTAGGTCTTTTATGGCCTTAGCAACTTCATCTATAGTTATAGGCTCATCCAAACTGCTTTTTTGATTCTGAGACAACTCAGGTAAGGTTATTTTTGAGAAGAAGGATTCAGCCTCTGTAGGATTAAATTCATTGTTTGTCTTGTATAAAGTTGCGAGATGTGAGTGAAATTTATGGACTATTTTAATTGGATTACAAGTATAAACATTTTTTGATAATTTCAAACGTATTGGTTTGAAAGATTTGTTAGTTGAATTTAATGCCCGAGCCAAATATGTACCTGGTTTGTTTGTATTCATGTAGAAATTGTGTTTGGAGCGTTTGAGGGATTTATCAACTGACTCAGTGAGAAATAGATCGTATTCCAATCTAGATTTTTCCAGATGAGATTTTGTACTCTGAGATGGATTATCTTGGAATGATATGTAGGCTGCATTAAAATTGAGTTCTAGTTTTTTTGCTAGATTTTTGCGTTCCCGTTTAAATAGTGCCATTTGTCTTTGTATTGTACCACGCAAGACAGGCTTATGAGCTTCCCACAGTGTTATTGGGGAAATGTCTGTTGTATTATTAATTGATATGTATTCCTTTAAAGCTTGTTCAATGGCCATCTGATGTAGTGGGTGTTTGAGCATTATGTCCGGTAAGTACCACGTTGGGTCATGCGCTTTTGGTATGGCTGAGGCTATAGTAGTGTATACTGCATTATGGTCAGACCACAGAATCGGAATTATATCTGATGCAATAATTTCTGGTATCATTCCTATTGTTAGAAAAATATGATCTATTCTGGTGAAGGTTTGATGAGGGTGCGAGAAATAAGTGAATTTCTTTTTCATTGGGTTACTTTCTCTCCACGAATCTACCAGATTGTATTTGGAAAGAAGTTGAGAAAAAGGTAATCTAGAGGTTATTTTGGATGGTGTAAAAGGTGATTTATCTAGAAATGGGAGGAGGACCTGGTTCGAATCCCCGCACATTATCACTGTTCCTATTTTGTGTGTATTAATCACTTGTAATATATGTGAGAGGAATGGTGTAGGTTGTTTGTTAGGAGCGTAGTAGGAAATCACCGTGATTGCTGTATCCATTATATAACCCATGAGTATCAGGTATCTACCTTCTGGGTCTTTAATTTCTGATGATAAGGTGAATGGTGTGGATCGGTGAAATGCAATTAGAGTACCCCTTTGTTTGGTACAGGCAGAAGCCGTGTAAATTTGTTGATAAAAAGGAGAAATATATTTTGGAGTAGAATCTTTGGTGAAGTGTGTTTCTTGGAGGCATACTATGTGAGCCTTCTTGTTATGGAAAGTACGGAAGGCTTTGGTCCTTTTTTGAGGGACATTTATTCCCTGAACATTCAGGGAAAGTATATTCAGTGGTGCCATGGCAATAGATCAAATAGTTTTGACTTACTTTTTGTTATGCAGAGCTGACTGCGCAGATCAACCTGTGTGGACTGAAGAGATGAAAAGATAGCAAAGAAACCAGTGAATTCTGGAGTAAAGAGTAAACAAAAAACATATGAGATTAGATTAAACATTGTATAAATTATTTTTTGCAAGTAATCACAATTTACCCGTGAAAGAGAATAAATATCTCTCTCAGGGGAGTAAGTGCCTTCGTCACACTCCCACATAATATGGTTGGGAGAATGAGGAGGGCTAATGGGGGTACACGGATCTTCCGCTTACAGGAGAGAAGTGCTATGTCAAAAGACATCAAAATGATGATTCATTAATTGGAGTGCAGAATATAGTTTTTGTTGAAATTATTTATTTCAGGGTGGTTGTATATGGTTAGTCTTGCCCTAGGCTAAATAATTCAGTTAGAAAGGTACTGTTAATAACTTTGGTATTGATGAAGATAGTTTGAATTATTTTGGGATTTTAACCCTTTTAGAGTAAACAATTTAATATTTTATTCATATGTAACTGTTTAGATATGTTAACTCATAAAATTGAGGTTGTATTGCTTCAGATTAGAATAAACAAAAACATAGTTCTAGGAACTAGTTAGGTAATAATATATTTGTTTTAAGAAAAGAAAGAAAAAGCTTCCATTACTTCTGGATTATTGAACATATTTGTCCTAAAAAGTAATAAATCTATTGTTATTACCTGAAAATATATACCTGAACAAGAATTTCCTTATTTCACTTATATATTCTAAGGCTATATGAATCAGAAGTAGGGATGAGCCGAACACCCCCCTGTTCGGTTCGCACCAGAACATGCGAACAGGAAAAAAATTTGTTCGAACACGCGAACACCGTTAAAGTCTATGGGACACGAACATGAATAATCAAAAGTGCTAATTTTAAAGGCTAATATGCAAGTTATTGTCAATAAAAGTGTTTGGGGACCTGGGTCCTGCCCCAGGGGACATGGATCAATGCAAAAAAAAGTTTTAAAAACGGCCGTTTTTTCAGGAGCAGTGATTTTAATAATGCTTAAAGTCAAACAATAAAAGTGTAATATCCCTTTAAATTTCATACCTGGGGGGTGTCTATAGTATGCCTGTAAAGGGGCACATGTTTCCCATGTTTAGAACAGTCTGACAGCAAAATGACATTTTGAAGGAAAAAACTCATTTAAAACTACCGCGGCTATTGCATTGCCGACAATACACATAGAAGTTCATTGATAAAAACGGCATGGGAATTCCCCACAGGGCAACCCCGAACCAAAATTAAAAAAAAAAAATGATGTGGGAGTCCCCCTAAATTCCATACAAGGCCCTTCAGGTCTGGTATGGATATTAAGGGGAACCCCAGCCAAAATTTAAAAAAAAAATTGACGTGGGGTTCCCCCTAAATACCATACCAGACCCTTCAGGTCTGGTATGGATTTTAAGGGGAACCCCGCGCCCAAAAAAAAAAAAAAAACGGCGTGGGGTCCCCCTAAAAATCCATACCAGACCCTTATCCGAGCACGCAACCTGGCAGGCCGCAGGAAAAGAGGGGGGGACGAGAGTGCGCCCCCCCCCCTCCTGAACCATACCAGGCCACATGCCCTCAACATTGGGAGGGTGCTTTGGGGTAGCCCCCCAAAGCACCTTGTCCCCATGTTGATGAAGACAAGGGCCTCATCCCCACAACCGTGGCCGGTGGTTGTGGGGGTCTGCGGGCGGGGGGCTTATCGGAATCTGGAAGCCCCCTTTAACAAGGGGACCCCCAGATCCCGGCCCCCCCCTGTGTGAAATGGTAAGGGGGTACTTACCCCTACCATTTCACTAAAAAACTGTCAAAAATGTTAAAAATGACAAGAGACAGTTTTTGACAATTCCTTTATTTAAATGCTTCTTCTTTCTTCCTTCATCTTCTTCTTCTTCTGGTTCTTCTGGCTCTTCTGGTTCTTCCTCCGGCGTTCTCGTCCAGCATCTCCTCTGCGGCGTCTTCTATCTTCTTCTCCTCGGGCCGCTCCGCACCCATGGCATGAGGGGGGAGGCTCCCGCTCTTCTCTTCATCTTCATCTTCATCTTCTTCTTCATCTTCTTCTTCTTCTTCTTCTCTTCTTCATCTCTTCTTCCTTCTTCATTTCTTCTGCGGGCCGCTCCGCATCCATGCATGGAGGGAGGCTCCCGCTGTGTGACGGCGTCTCTTCGTCTGACGGTTCTTAAATAACGGGGGGCGGGGCCACCCGGTGACCCCGCCCCCCTCTGACGCACGGGACATGACGGGACTTCCCTGTGGCATTCCCCGTGACGTCACAGGGAAGTCCCGTCAATTCACCGTGCGTCAGAGGGGGGCAGGGTCACCGGATGGCCCCGCCCCCCGTTATTTAAGAACCGTCAGACGAAGAGACGCCGTCACACAGCGGGAGCCTCCCACCATGCCAGCATGGCTGCGGAGCGGCCCGGAGAAGACATGAAGAAGGAAGAAGAGATGAAGAAGAGAAGAAGAAGAAGAAGATGAAGAAGAAGATGAAGATGAAGAAGAAGATGAAGAGAAGAGCGGGAGCCTCCCCCCTCATGCCATGGGTGCGGAGCGGCCCGAGGAGAAGAAGATAGAAGACGCCGCGGAGGAGATGCTGGACGAGAACGCCGGAGGAAGAACCAGAAGAGCCAGAAGAACCAGAAGAAGAAGAAGATGAAGGAAGAAAGAAGAAGCATTTAAATAAAGGAATTGTCAAAAACTGTCTCTTGTCATTTTTAACATTTTTGACAGTTTTTTAGTGAAATGGTAGGGGTAAGTACCCCCTTACCATTTCACACAGGGGGGGGCCGGGATCTGGGGGTCCCCTTGTTAAAGGGGGCTTCCAGATTCCGATAAGCCCCCCGCCCGCAGACCCCCACAACCACCGGCCACGGTTGTGGGGATGAGGCCCTTGTCTTCATCAACATGGGGACAAGGTGTTTTGGGGGGCTACCCCAAAGCACCCTCCCAATGTTGAGGGCATGTGGCCTGGTACGGTTCAGGAGGGGGGGGGCCGCACTCTCGTCCCCCCCTCTTTTCCTGCGGCCTGCCAGGTTGCGTGCTCGGATAAGGGTCTGGTATGGATTTTTAGGGGGACCCCACGCCGTTTTTTTTTTTTTTTTTGGCGCGGGTTCCCCTTAAAATCCATACCAGACCTGAAGGGTCTGGTATGGAATTTAGGGGGAACCCCACGTCAATTTTTTTTTAAATTTTGGCTGGGGTTCCCCTTAATATCCATACCAGACCTGAAGGGCCTTGTATGGAATTTAGGGGGACCCCCACATCATTTTTTTTTTTTATTTTGGTTCGGGGTTGCCCTGTGGGGAATTCCCATGCCGTTTTTATCAATGAACTTCTATGTGTATTGTCGGCAATGCAATAGCCGCGGGTAGTTTTAAATGAGTTTTTTCCTTCCAAATGTCATTTTGCTGTCAGACTGTTCTAAACACAGGAAACATGCGCCCCTTTACAGGCATACTATAGACACCCCCCAGGTACGAAATTTAAAGGGATATTACACTTTTATTGTTTGACTTTAAGCATTAATAAAATCACTGCTCCTGAAAAAACGTCCGTTTTTAAAACTTTTTTTTGCATTGATCCATGTCCCCTGGGGCAGGACCCGGGTCCCCAAACACTTTTTATGACAATAACTTGCATATAAGCCTTTAAAATTAGCACTTTTGATTTCTCCCATAGACTTTTAAAGGGTGTTCCGCGGCATTCGAATTTGCCGCGAACACCCCAAATTGTTCGCTGTTCGGCGAACTTGCGAACAGCCAATGTTTGAGTAGAACATGAGTTCGACTCGAACTCGAAGCTCATCCCTAATCAGAAGTAATAAGAAATATAACTGGAATGTAACATGATCCCACACAGTGTGTGACTGCATCAGAATGCAGTTACATTCAGTTATAAATACAGGTTTTTTATAGAGAACCATCTCTTAGTATAATAAATGAAGAGATATCAGGAATTAGGATGTCAGTCCATTGAATCTTCTTGGTCCATGGATGATGTGGCATAACGGCCTCTTTTGTGAGAATGATGATTCCCATTTTGTTCTGATATTTTCTGGGTGCTGCCTGAAGGTGAAGATGATGCCATTCTTCTGCGTGTGGGAGAGTTGCTGCTTGTGGGTTCTGTCAGATTTAATTTTAAAAGGGTTTGTTGTAGTTCATCTGCTGATCTGCTTCTGTAAATTGTACCTTGGTAGTTAAATCTGACTGAAAAGGGGAAGCCCCATTGATACATAATGTTGTGGCATTGCAGTTCTATTAGTTGGGGTTTCATGGATCGTCTTTTAGTAATAGTAAGTTGGGATAGGTCAGCAAAAATTTGATAATTGTGTCCTTGAAAAATAAGTTCCTTTTTTTCTCTTGCAGCAATTAGTATTTGTTCTTTCGTTCTGTAATAATGAAATTTTGTGATTATATCACGTGGGGGTCCATCTTTCTTTTTGGCTGTGAGGGCTCTGTGTACTCTGTCCAGTTCTAAACGTTCAATAGGGATATCTGGCTTTAGTTCTTGTAATAGAGCAGTAATAGTAGATTGCAGGTCTGTCACAGTTTCAGGTATTCCCCTTATGCGCAAGTTTGAACGTCTGGCTCTATTTTCGTAATCTTCAAGCTTAGTTTGAAGTATTAAATTCTCTTCTTTTAATTGTTCCAATTCTGTTATATTTTCTTGGGTTGTAATTTCAATTTCATCCATTTTTATTTCTAAGGCTGCGTTGCGGTTTCCCAGCTCTCCTATTTGTTTATTTAGGCTGTTTGTTATTTGGTCTGAGGTTTGTTTTAAAGCCTTATGAAGCATCTTTTCAAATTGTAATAATATTACTGGGGATGCTGAGGAGGCTTGTGGAGAAGTTTGTGAGAGGATTTGTTCTGTATCTGACTCAAATTGAGAGTCTTGCTGTGACATTTTCTGTCTGTGAGAGCGCCCTGATGCTGTATCTTGTGAGGTGACTGGAGCTGCTTTAGTTGCAGTGAGTGCCTGTGAGCTCTTTGTGAGGTGATTTTTATTTCTGCCACGGCTTCCTCCCAGTACCATATTTCCTGCCCAAACTTTCACAGTTTGTTCCCTGGGGCAAAAAGGTTCAAATGGATACCTTTTGAGCCTGCAGGCTCCGCTTTGTCCTTCTCTTCTCTCCTCAGCGGTGCGGAGCTCTAACAATGCATGTCTGCTCCGCTAGACTCCGCCCATCTCCCCTGATTAAAACCTTTTTCAATCAGTCTTTAAAAAGTTTTAAATATGAATTTAAACATTACAATATTCTATTTTTAGCTTTTTAACAGTCACAATTTAAAAATAGAAGAAGTGAAAGTGGAAATGAAGTAATAATACAAACAGGTTTCAATTCAATAAAACCAAAAAACTTCCAAGCTCAACTTACCAACCAGCCTGCGACCAACTGAATTAATCTATCTAACAGTATGCATTAAAAACAGGGGTTTAGTTACACACATTTGCAAATACAGTTGCGTAAGCTGCAGGCCACGGCAAGGCACCCTGTATCCTGCAGACCCTAACTATAACTTTGAAGAGTCTCCACAGTGGGAGCACATGTATTCTGATGGATAGATGAAGGGCAGATGACTGGAGGGAGCCCAACCCTCCTTAAAGGTGCAGGAACACACTGAACACCAAGCACATTGCACAATGGCAGCAAAGGTGTAACTGCATTGCCTGACCAATATGTCAACAACAATACAAAAAAAAGTTACTGCCCCCACCTATAACTGGTCTTCACAGCACGGAGCACTGGAAGGGCAACCACATGTCAAATAAAACCAAAGAATTTCCAAGCTCAACTTACCAACCAGCCTGCGACCAACCAAATTTACCTGTCTAACAGTATGCATTAAAAACAGGGGTTTAGTTACCCACATTTGCAAATAAATGCATAAGGGTTGGGCTCCCTCCAGTCATCTGCCCTTCATCTATCTATCAGAATGCATGTGCCCCCACTGTGGAGACTCTTCAAAGTTAGAGTTAGGGTCTGCAGGATACAGAGTGCTTTGCCATGGCCTGCAGCTTATGCATGTATTTGCAAATGTGTGCAACTAAACCCCTGTTTTTAACGCATACTGTTAGACAGATTAACTCGGTTGGTAGCAGGCTGGTTGGTAAGTTGAGCTTGGAAATTCTTTGGTTTTATTTTACATGCGTTTGCCCTACCAGTGCTCCGTGCTGTGAAGACCAGTTATAGGTGGGGGCAGTGACGTTTTTTTTTATTCCATTCAATAAAATGTAAAATAAACTAATAGAATCAATTCAAAGCATGCAGCAGTTTAAGGCTGGCTTCACATACAGTATGTGCGGCCGAGGTTCTCAGCATAGGGACCGGTGTGTCCCGGTTCACTGGTTCAGGTGCGAATCAGGTCCAAATTTTTGCCCAAATTTGCACCTGAACGGGACCCAAAGACATACAGGACCCCTTTGGAATGTGGAATGCAGGCCACCCCGGACTTGTGTGAACCGACTCCATTGCGAGCCGGGCACACTCGCCTGTCATGCGAATTGGATGCGGGGAACCCCACATCCATTTCACGCATATGTGAACCCAGCCTTAAGCCCAACTCTAGATTTCCAGTGTGTCAGATGTGTGGCCCCTTGCTGTCTTGGAAGTATCTTTATTTCGTTAGCTTTATTGACATTTTACAGGACAACCAGTGTTATCAAGAACATTTAAAAAAATAAAGTTATCTGATGGAATATGTTATAGAGTCATGTCTGCTGATTTACCTGGAGGGAGGCCAACTACCAAATCACACTGAACTTTGGCTGTTTGGATATTTGTCCAAACTTTAGACTTTTTGCTTGTTCACCGGAAGACAAACATCATATATAGCAGCAATATTTCTACTGCTACTATATATGAGAGATTCCTTCCTGTCAATGGTTGCCAAAGGAAGCAGAAGACTTGGAAATGATGCATAAGAGACAAGAGCAGGGATACCTCCAACTTCATGTCTGAAAAGCTACAACAACAACACAACAAATGTGTGTTTCAGTTGCAAAAAAAAAAACTATTTTGTAGTAAAGTATATTGTGTTTGAAGGCTATAAAACAATTTAAGGGTGTCCTTGTCAATTATATGAATCAATTAATAACATGATATTTTCTCTAGAGCAGGAGTCCCCAACTCCCAGCCTGTGGATCGGTGCTAGTCCGTGACCTGCTAAGGGCGAGCGAGGCTTGATCTGCAATGGTGGCTGCTTGCATTGCAGCTTGGGCTCTGTCTCTTGTCTTGTCAGCGGTGGGAGCCCTGCTGTGCGGCTACAGTGCAGGGATATTATCTTCACAGCAGACAAGCAAATGAAGCTCCACCCCCTGTTAATCAGTGTCAGATTGGAGAGATATAGGGTAACTTTGCAACAAATATAGAAGAATTGAAATTCAAATAATTTTAATACAGATACTGGCAATTTGATTCAGAATGTCAAAGTCAGAAATCTTCTAGGATATTTAAATGTCCTAAAGATGTGAAACACCCCTTTATCCAAACAGGGCATTGAGGGGCCAGAATTTGTGAAGAGGGGTTGTCCAACTGTAAAAGTCTTGATTTACTCCAGTGAAAGTGCTGTGTATGTGAAACCATTCCTTGTAAAGCAAATAATTTAGTTTAAAATTTAAATGAAAGGAAAAACATTTATACATAAACAAATTATTATTTTTTTTTTATTTTTTTTAATAGGTGATCACATAATTACCGTTCTCAGCAGTGTAGGGGTTTAGAGAGCTGGAGGTGCAGAAACAATGCTACACTGATCTTCCAGTGAATGGCTGTGCAGGGGGGCATTGGTCATTGAGGGACAGGCAGGCTGTTCTCCCAGCATAGCCAGAAAACTGACCACACTGGGATGGATGTGCTCTCATGCCTAGCGTGGTCAGTTTGATATAGGAAAGCAGGGAGACTGCTAGGAACACCAGGTATTTCGCACAAAGAAAGAAATATAAAGAGAACCGGTTATTTTTTTAACACAAGTGCATAGTACAACAAACACATATCAGGAATATGAAATGTTGGGTTAATATATTCTTTAATCTATAGACCAGGGTTTTGACCAAAGTCTTGAATCACTTCCATAGTAACTGCTAAGGGTGGTATTTTCCTCAAGATAACAACATAAAATCCGCATATATGTTTTTCCTCTAGAACCCCATATCAAAACATGTACAGTATATGTTTATGTTTATTATTTCTAATTAAAATATCAAAAGGCTCAATCAAAATAGTGGGGGTGGAGACGAGCACTCCTACCTGTTGCCCCCTTTAAGCATACAGTTTATGTAAACCATCATAGGTAAACGTTCCCCACCAGGGGATCTTCAGATGAAGAGATTGCTAGACCAATATCTTGCAGATTAAATGTAGAACCAAAGTAGTCTATCTGATTCCAAAAATGTATCAAAAATGAAGTAGCTTGAAAGTATTGGGTTAAGGTGGAAAGAGATACTGTTCATTTGAAGTGATACATAACAGAGTAGAAGTTTACTAATTCATGTAGGATATTATTAGAAGATTTTAACAGGTCATGTGAATTTTTAGGGATTTCTATGAACCTAAATTGCTGCTGTTCATTTGCAATAGTCACAAGCAAATGACCTGGGCATTCACCTTTCTCATAATAAACAGCCCTAGAAAAAAAGTTCCTGAGCAGCATCCCACATGGCCTGAAGAGGGTAAGGGCCCTGCTTGGCACCATCTAATTTCTTTGTAGACAACAAGCTCGTATTTTACTTATGGGTCAATTCTGGAAATTCCCCCCAAAGTTTTTTTTACTTTATATTCTATACAATCTTTGTTTTACAAATAAGCATATATAGATGACAAATGATTACCAAAACACTATGGATTAGCTAAATAGAGAACATAGCAAAGCTGCCTGCTTGAAAGATGCAACCAGAACTTATGTGATTTTTGTATAAAGGTCATACAATCAAAACCATTGTTTTAGCTATGGGCAAAAGCTGAGTAAATTGTTATTTTTTTTTATTTTGCTCAGGATATCCTGCAGTAAGTACACCTTGGATGCCTCAGCTTTGGCTTAACCTTCAGAGTTATGCCCCATACACACGATCGGATTTTCTGACAACAAATGTTGGATGTGAGCTTGTTGGCGGAAAGTCCAACATTTGTTGTCGGACTTTCCACCAACAAATGTTGGCTAGCAGGTTCTCAAATTTTCCGCCAACAAATGTTTGTTGTCGGACTTTCCGATCGTGTGCACACAAGTCCGTCGGACAAAAGTCCACACATGTTCGGAATCAATATGAGCCGGAAGCGCTCAATATCACGTATGTCTTGTACATCACTATGTTCGTAATTGTTGGCCAACATTTGTGTGACCATGTGTATGCAAGGCAAGTTGAAACCAACATCCTTCGAACAAAAATCCACGATTTTGTTGTCGGAAAGTCCGATTGTGTGTACGGGGCATTACTCTTAGTTAGTCAGACTGAAAAATTATATCTAGTTCAACCAATAAAAAAAAGAAAAAAAAAAAAACACAATAGAAAACCTCCACAGTTAATCTAGAGGAAAGCAAATAAAAAACATTAAAGCATGACCCAGCAGCCTCCAGCGGGGGAAAACAATCCTTCCTGATCCCCAGGGGGATATTCACTGGATTCCTATAACTTCTCCGGCATTCTCTGGCATTCTATATAATGTAAGGAAAGAAAAAAAAATGAAAAATGGAATCGTATAGTAACAGTTTTAGGTTGGTAGAGCTGTAATCTCTTTTACAAAACTCTCGTCCCAAAAAGGTATTGGAAACCAGTCAACATCTACCTAAAACAGAAATAATCATTTTAGGTGGACTGACCATTTATACACTACTCCTGTCTGAGTATAAAAGTATGGACACAGACAGAGGAAACTTTTGTTTTCCTATACATCCTGGGCAGTCAGTGCCTCTTTCACTTGAGCTACGTTCTTGTCTCTCTGAGAAAGTAGAACTTACATAAACCACTCAATGCACAATTCATACAATTATCTGCATAACATCAACGTGTTTATCCTAGTAAAGTCTGACACTCATAGAGTCACTTCTTCCACTCCTTGACATTTGAAAGGATGTTGTAAGTGCTCTGTAGTCGGCTATTGAAAACAGGTGGGGCTGGAATGTAACAATGTTGCTTGTTGTATGGCTCTTGTCAACCTTTTTCATTGTTTATAAACGTGGCTTCTGACATCAAATATAGATATTTCTTGTATAGCCCAGTATGGTATTTATATTATATCTAGCTTTTGCATCTTAACAAGGATGAACCTACGGTTCGGTCTAAATACAATTGTGGACCAAACTCGGCTTCAGTACTACCAGCCTGCCCATAGGCGGACTAAAATTCAGCCAGTAGCTGGGCTTTATTATAGGTTAAGAATCTGGTATAGATGAATCATAGGTGTGTGCAGCCTATTGGGGTGTGCATCCCAAAGCTCAAACCCACATGACCTCAGCTGCACTGGACAGTGAATAAATAGGAAGTGCTCTGTGCTGAACGGCTTCCTGTTTCCCATTCACAAACTGAAGCATAATAAACAGGTTACTATGCTTCAGTTATGATTAAAAACAGTGAGTGAGTGTGTTCATTCGGAAAAGGAAAGGGGCAGTAAATTAGATATTGATTAGCCCTTTCCCCCACTCTCCATCCTGAAACATCCCCCGCAGCAGCTGGGGGGAAAGGATGGAAGCCAACAGCACTATGATGGGGGGGCCCCAACACGAGGGGGTGGGCAGTAGGAAGAATTGGAACCACACAGAGTGATTAGGGTGTGCCCAGGCACACTGGGCACACCCCCTGCACACGCCTATGAGATGAATGGAATCCTCAACTGCTCTGTTCATAAACAGAATGAAGTGGCTGGGAGTTGTCATTTTACCGGCAACAGCACATTTTTTTCATAGTAAATGTTAGTCTTGCCATACTAGATTGTAAAAATCACACAGATGTGCCACTTCACAGGCAGGCTCAAGGCATCTCCCAAGATATGTTATTTATTCATTACAAAAATCACTGCTTCCAGCTATTTTTTTTTAATACTTGTTACCCTTGGCAGTGCCCAGCCCTCAAGCCCTTTGTTTTAAACTCCCTTGCCTATTAGTCTAGAAAATGGCCAGAACTGTTTTTCAACATTCAGCAGCCATTGGCTTCAATAAGATATATAACAAAATGTAATATTAATATTCCCTGGAAAAGGCATATAACAAAATTAGCCACGCTAAATAAAACAACAAAAAAATCTATTCCACATTGCGGAACAATCAGCAGAAATAAAAGAAAAGAGATGCTTCAATAATGTGCAGTGATACTCAAATAATACAATGTGTTGTAAAGATACCATGAATATTCCAAAAATACATATGTGCACGTAACCATAGATAAATCTTAAATCAGTCCATGACAAATCATGAAAGTCCTTCTTCCAAAACGATTCAACGATCAACATCTGGAATGTGCCTTACTGAATAAACAAACTTTAATATATATAAGAAGTGTAATTGACCCCCCAACTCATTTGAATAAAACCATTCATTTCTTGGATGATGTGATTTTCTACAGTTGTGGTAGATGCCGGACGTGCAATACTGTTAAAGTGATTTTAAGAGTAATTTATTTTGTTTTTTTAAATAACAAACATATTATACTTACCTCCACTGTGCAGCGCTCCTTTTGCACAGAGTGGCCCCGAACCTGCTCTTCTGGGGTCCCTTGGTGGCTCTCCTGGCTCCTCCTCACATCTGATAACCCCCTCGGAGAAGCACTTACCCGAGAGGGTTACCTTGTGGGCACACTCCCGAGTCCAGCATTCTACGTCCATAGCCGCCGAATGCAGGACTCGGCCCCGCCCCTCAAGTCATTGGATTTGATTGACAGCAGCGGGAGCCAATGGCTGCGCTGCTATCAATCTATCCAATCTAGAGCCGGAAGCTCGTGGAGAGAGACAGCACATCCCGGACGACTGAATGAAGGGGTTCAGGTAAGTAAAACGGGGCGGCTAGGGGGCATTAAGGTGAAAAAAACACAAACCATTACAACCCCTTTAAGAACTGTTGCGGCTGGGCCCAGCCCTTCCTTCTCTGAGCTGGCCTCTCAGCTGTTGGCTAATTGCCAGCTCCTATCTCTCCACAGTGACTCACCTGTTGATGATCCTGCTCGTCGGTCCTGCCTACTTAAGCCGTCCAGTCCAGATGATCTCTGCCTTCGCCTTGGTCACATCTCTAGAGACGCTCTCCTGTGTTTCTGTTAAAGACTTGCTTGGCTGACATTCCTTCTGGCTCCCTGATGTTTTGGCTTGTCTGACTATCCGTTCCGGTTCCTGAACTCTGGCTATGTTTTGACTATGTTTACTCTGTTTACCTTTTTTATTATTATTATGAAACAAGTGTGATTTAACTGTACTTCTGTCTCAGTCTGATTCATGGTTTCTTACAGTAGGCGAAGGCCATGAATTCAGAAGATGCAATCAATAAGTCAATACAGACATACCCAACTTTTAAGTACACAATGGGGTTTATTTACTAAAGCTGGAAAGTGCAAAATCAGACTCACTTCTGCATAGAAACCAATGAGCTTCCAGGTTTTATTACCAAAGCCTAATTGAACAAGCTGGGGTTAGAAGCTCAATGGTTTCTATGCAGAAGTGAGCCTGATTTTGCACTTTCCAGCTTTAGTAAATAAACCCCGTTGTGTACTTAAAAGTGGGGTATGCCTGTACACTTGTTGGTAATATTTTTTCAAGATTGGATAAGTAGGATCACCGCATGGATCAGTTTGCCATGGCGTTACAAATGCTCCTGAGTCGCACGGCTCACTTGAAATCTCCCACTGTGGCTGCTCTGGTACAACCTGTGTTGCAGGCCATCCCTGCTGCTGCTCCAGTCTCTGTGCAGGCACCCGCCTCGAGTATTACCTCTATAAGAGGTATGTCTGGTTCCACTCTGCTTCCCCAGCGATTTGGGGGCGATCCAGTCCAATGCAGGGGGTTTCTCAACCAGGTTGAGATATACTTTGAGATGCTGCCCCAGGCGTTTCCCACGGACAGAAGCAAAGTAGGTTTTGTGATATCTTTGCTTTCTAAGAGAGCCTTGGCCTGGGCAAATCCTCTATGGGAGACACAAAAACCTGTTGCCTTGAGTTACCCTGAGTTTGTGGCTTCTTTTAAAAGGGTATTTGACGTTTCCACATGCTCCGCTTCTGCTGCTAAGTGCCTCATGTCCATCAAACAGAGTACGAGAACTGTTGGCAATTAAGCCATTGAATTCCGTACTCTGGCAGCAGAGGTTGCTTGGAACAATGAGACCCTCATGGCTGCTTTTTCTCATGGTCTCTCGGATACCATCAAGGATGAGATAGCAGTCCGAGATATACCCACTGAGCTGGAGAAGTTGATCACGTTTGCCATCCTCATTGACTCCAGACTCAGAGAAAGACTGTCTTTTAAGGAGTATTTGCAGAAGCCTCCTTTACATTTGTCTCCAAGCTTTGCAGTCCCACCCTTGCCTCCCTCACCTCCCATGCCTCCTGGTACCGAGTCGGTCAGTGAAGGTGAACTCATGCACTTGGGTTTCACGCATCTCTCTGCTGATGAGAGAACCTTTAGGAGGAGGGAGAGATTGTGCCTTTATTGTGGCCAGGTAGGTCACTTTTTGAAGTCTTGTCCTACCCATCCAGGGAACGGCTGAACCTTGAGGTCCTGTCACGGACAGACCTTAGGTGGCGTTGTTTCGTCCCCAGTTATCCAGAAGGATAAGCCCCTGGTTTCAGTTACCCTTTCTTGGGCTGAACCCTCTGTTGAGATACAGGCTCTAATCGACTCTGGGGCTGCAGGCCTGTTCATTGATGCTGCCTTTTTATTGAAGCACTTGATTCCGCTGCAGCTGCGTGACACTCCACTTGCCATTGAAGCTCTTGACGGGAGACCTCTACAGGCTGCCCATGTGACTCATAACACTGTTCTGTTGTTCATGGCCATAGGAGCTCTTCACCATGAGATAATCCAATTCCAAGTTATTTCCTCACCTAAGTTTCCACTGGTTATTGCTTATCTTTGGTTACAGAGGCACAACCCCTCTTTTGATTGGCTCCGTGCTGAGGTTCTCTCCTGGTCACCACAATGCAGTTATACATTCTTCCAGAAGGTAGCCAAGGTCCTGTGCACCTCTTCACTCTTCTCCCTGCTGGAGAAGTACCGCGATTTTAGCGATGTGTTTGACAAAGGTCAAGCTGGTAGTTTGCCTCCACACCGGTCATATGATTGCGCAATTGACATTCAACCTGGTGCCATACCCCTTCGTGGCCGGGTTTACCCTTTGTCGGTCTTGGAGGATAAGGCCATGGAGGAGTATGTTGAAGACGCACTTTTTCGAGGTTTTATCTGCAAATCCTCGTCTCCTGCTTCTGTTGGTTTCTTCTTTGTGAAGAAGAAGAGTGGTGAACTGAGACCTTGTATTGATTATAGAGGTATAAGAATCTGATTCCATTGATTGCGGAGTTATTTGACCGCCTCAAGGGAGCAACAGTTTTCACAAAGCTTGATTTGAGAGGGGCATACAATCTCGTGAGGATTAAGGAGGGCGACGAGTGGAAAATTGCATTTAATACCAGAACAGGCCATTATGAGTATCTCGTAATGCCTTTTGGCCTTTGTAATGCCCCAGCAGTTTTCCAGGAATTTCTTAACGATGTCCTCTGAGATTTGTTGCAGTTATGTGTGGTGGTTTATCTTGATGATATCTTCATATTTTCCAAGTCCCTGGAGATCCACCACACAGATGTCTGTCATGTGCTTCAGAAACTAAGAGAGAACAATCTCTATTGTAGATTGGAGAAGTGCGAATTCCATCGTGAACAGGCTAAATTCCTGGGTTATGTCATTTCCACTGCTGGTTTTTCGATGGACCAAGAGAAACTTTCAGCAGTCCTACAGTGGCCCCAACCCATGGGTTTACATCCTCTGCAGTGTCTTCTTGGCTTTGCCAACTATTATCAGAAGTTTATTCGTAACTTCTCGTCTCTGGTAAAGCCCCTGACTGATATGACCAGAAAGGACGCTAACCCACAGAGTTGGTCTCCGGAGTCCAATAAGGCCTTTGAGAGTCTCAAGGCTGCCTTTGTTTCTGCTCCTGTGTTGTCACATCCTGATCCTATATTACCTTTTATCCTTGAGGTTGATGCTTCTGAGACTGGAATTGGCGCCCTTCTGTCTCAACATCCTATTTCTGAGAGCGCTATGCATCCTTGTGGCTACTTTTCCAAAAAGTTGTCACCTGCGAAGTGTAATTATGAGATTGGTGACAGAGAGCTGTTAGCGATCATTTTAGCCCTGAAAGAATGGAGACATCTCCTCGAAGGTACCACTGTGCCGATTCTCATTCTTACTGACCGTAAGAATCTCACATTCGTGTCTGAGGCTAAACGCCTCTCTCCCAGAATGGTGCGATGGGCTCTTACCTTGTCAGGTTTCAATTACATTGTCTCATTCTTACCCGGTACTAAGAATGTAAGGGCTGACACTTTGTCACAACAATTTTCCTCCACTTCCAAGATGGAGTCAGTTCCGGTTCCTGTGATTCCTCGTGATCGTATTCTGGCTACAGTTCGCAACAGTCTCACAACAATGTGTGGAGGAGCAAACAGTTTGAAATATATAGCACCAAAAGGAGATATGATATTCCAGATCTTATAACATGTAATACTGAAAGAGTCATATACTTACTTCAGTTAACTGGTCAGTGTATCATTATCATACAGTTGTATAACTGTTTCTAGTAAAGGTCACGCTATTACCCTCTAGTGGGCGTTACCTGTTGGCCTTAGGCCAGCCACAGTAGTGGGAGGATCCTCTAGGCCCCTCTGGGAAGTCCTTGATTGATGGTGCATATGAGTATATATATGTACAGCTTTGGGAGGCAACACTGCTGGGCTCTGAGGAAGAAGGTATTCCTTCGAAACGCATCAGCCGGCAGTGGACCCTGTGATCTCCTCCGTGACCGTCTGGAGTTCATCTGTCTTAGACCAATTGCTGTGATTGGAGACTATTTACACTGCGAGTTATCTACCTATGTTTGTGAGTAGTTTTCCTTTTACCTACTTTTAATAAAATATATCCAAAGGATAATGCACAAGGCTGGTGCACCCTTTTTTTTCTTTTTCTCTTTGACTTACTTCAGTGCCCCTGAGGCCTACAATATTTTGATGTTTCTTTCAGCACAGCACATTTTGTTATATATTAATTAGAAAGTTATTTTGAGTACTGCAGCTGTCTGTATTGCATCACATATTTTGGGTGAGTGCGAAGGATTTACTGTATACAGTTTTCAGTAAAATGTTTCACCGCTCATTTTAGTGGCTTCCTCATGGTGCCAAAACATCTTACATATCTTACTGTTGCTAAACAAGCACATGTAAATGTGGCTATTATTATGTAGTGCTATCCTTGGAGGAGGCGCTTGATTGTTTGGGTTCTTCTGCCCTACCCCTACTAATGATGATCTGCCCTGTACTTGCACTCAAGTGACACCAATAAACCTGGAACCTTTGAAATAGGCTTTATATATCAGGAAAAGCCCTCTGGATGAAATAGGGGTTACACAAATAAAGTGCAGAATAACACTGCAAACATCATGTTACACGTGACATAATTTATAGGCAACTCTGGTCGTTACCCACATCAGAATAAATATGAAAGAACTAGACCTGAACAGGCACTAGGCCTGTGCGAGGGACTGACACTGGAACAATAGGCAGAGGTAACTTTCCTTAGCACTGTAGAAAAGTAGGTCACTATAAGATAATACAAATACCCGCAGCAATAGTAGTACACTCTACCTAGTACTTTAGGGCTCTGTCTAGCCAGTGGAACATGTGATCAGTGCTGCTAGCACTGGAGCACTTTCATTACTTCTAGGAGCGCTCAATTCCAACTGTGAATATTTATAATCTCAAAATAAATAGGTACAATCCCCTTTCAGCAGAAATCTTTTTTAGGAAGTAAATATTATGTAGGGTGGTGGTTCGCCCCAATTATTTTTTATTTTGCTATTTTATGGTGGAAGTATAAATTGTGTATGGTGGTGGTTCCCCCCTTTTTTTCTTTTTGTAATTATGTTCAGGATATTTAGTATTTAGGACGTTTAATGTTTTTGTTCTGCCAGAGCTTTGGGATTTTAAGAGTTCCGCTTTGTGGTAAATAGAGTAAATTATTGGGATGTTTAGGCTATTTATTATTATTTTTCTAAATAAAGCTGGCTACTTATCACAGGGTTCTTAGTGCCCCCCATCTACATGCACCCCAGGCCGGGTGCCTATTGGATCCAAGGGCTGGATTGATTTTAACGTGTATATGGCTGATAAGTATTTTACTATCATTGTTAATATAAGTCCTAGGGTTTTTTTGGCATCAACTGCTTTAGCTGATTACACTTAACTATGTCCAGGGCACGTGAGACAGAGTTTTTCTTTCACTGGAACATACCAGTAAGGGGAATTAGAGTAATGGATTGTTGTATGTTGCGGTCCCAAGAATATTTAACTTTACTTGGGGCCAATTTACTTTTTATGTTCCTGGCCTTACAGTATGATACCTTGCTGGGTAAAAGTGTGATTTCATAGTATATTCTCCATTCATTTATATTGAGCATGAAATTGTGTGGTAAAGCGGACTGGCTATACAGGATTAGATGTGGCAGCCTCTCCAGAGTTGCAGGGATGGTTGTGGAGGGAATATTGAAAAGCTTCTTGAACAAGGGGAGCAGAGTACCCCTTGTCCATGAATTTGGTAGTAAGGACATAACTGTATGTGATGTAATCCTCCTTTCTGATACAGTTGTTACGGAGGCGACAGTATTGGCTCCTAATAATGAAAGGAAAGTCCGGATGGCTGCACACCAAACTGAGATCCAAATGGCTTTATTCACATAACACCATGAAGAACATGAGGAGTATTGGCTCCTAGGGATATTCCAGACCCACCTCGGATGACGACAACTCTGAAAGTGGATATAGGAGTTCCCGGCCATGGGTTTCATGTAATTTTTAGCAAATATTTGTTTGCTACCATGGCCTAATTCTAAATCCAGGAAGGCAAGGGTCTCTGTATCTTGCACATAGGTAAAGGAGAGCCCCAATGTATTATCGTTGCATTGTTGTGCAAAGGCATGCACTGTATGTGCTGGTCTGTCCCATATGAGGAGTATGTCGTCTATGTAATGACTGTAATACACTATATGGGCAGAAAATGGATTGTTATTGGTAATATATAGATGTTCCCAGTATCCCATCGTGAGATTAGTATAGCTAAGGGCAAAATTATCCCCCCATAGATGTGCCATTAATTTGGAGGATTTGGAGGATTAATTTGGAGGAAAAAAGTGCCATCAAATTCGAAATAGTTATGTTTGAGGCAAAATTGAGTAAGTACTAATAGTTTGTAGTATTATATTGTGAGTGTAAATGGTTATTAATAGCTGTTTTCTTGTGGTGTTTTTTGCATAAACTTGCTCTTTTTATGAGATATATATATTATCCCATTAACCATATTATTTCCAATTATTATCCTTTTTTTAGAATATATTTATTTGTTATTTGTATAGTTTTTAGATACAGGATTTTTATTGCTTTGGACCAATAACAGATCACAATAGTAAGCAAGGTGTTCATGACAGGTTGTTTACATTGGTATCATGTGATTGATATTACCAATATGGTAACTGGTAACTAATTCTCTGTATCGACCATCACAGAAGGGGCAGGCTGCATGCTCCTAACCTGGAGCAGGCACAACAATGTATATGTACGTGCTTGTGCCTGCAAGTGCCGCCCCACCGCAGTATAATTACTGTGGCGGGATGCCAAGTGGTTAATATATAGATCAATATATAGATCAAATAGAATACTTTAATGGATTAATACAATATGATAGAATAATTAAGGCTTGACAAACCTTTTTTTTCTCTTTTTATTTGAAAAAGACACAAATTACATGTCTTAAATTTATATCCATAGACCTGAAAAGGGGGGATTTTTCAACCTCAAAAACATGTTGGCTTAACCTTAAAGTGTAAAATCTGTAAAATGAACTTACACTGGACCCCCTCCCCATCACCCCCGGTCCCACTGACCTGGAGTCCCGCGATCACCCGTTGTGACACATTGGTATGCCGCTTTACCAGTCCAGGGATTTGAAATCCCCATGGCTTTCTCTCCTCTTCTCCAGTGCGGATAGGATGGGCTAGGCGGGTCCTAATTGGTCGGCACAGTCCATGTGACGGCGACCAATTAGAATGCCTCCTATATGTAACTTTACGGGGTATGTTTAGGAGTTTAAGCCGTGGAAATTTCAAATCTCCTGACCGATAATGTAGCGACTCACAGCAGGTGATAGCGGGACTCCAGGTCAGCGGGACCAGGGGGGGTGGGGAGGGGGTCCAGTGTAAGTTCACCTTACAGATTTTCTATAAAGGGGAACTTACCCTTTAATGATTGCAAATAAAATCTTATTCTAGACTTTAAGTTTAGTGGAACATCTATACTTTATAATGTAGCAATAGAAATCTGACAAGGGTTCGCCCTCAATCCACAATCAAAAAAAAAAAAAAGGTTAATTTTTTTTTTTAAACATTTTAATAGAAGAATATTGAAACCTCATTTGTTTCTATGGTTTACTGTGGATTCATGTTTTAGTAGGCGGAAGCTCGTGGAGACGCCGCGATCGTTTTGTTTGGTTACACGCTGTCTTTGAAGGAAGATTCTTGTAAGTGCAATCTTTTAGCTCAATAAATTACACTGTTTTGCAATTTTACGCTATGGAGCTTTTTCTTGATTTTGTCTTCTGAGTTCCACATTTACTACTGTATAGATCGGCATAGGTTGTGGGTGACCTGATAATTTCCCAAATGCCTGGTGAGACCACTGTCATAGTGGTCATCTTGAGCTGGTAAGGAGCCTCATACCTCACTTGGGTGCAAGTCACTTTGGATACTGGATTCACCTGTGTCACATCTCTCCTGAATATATGCACTTTCATCATCTACTCACTTCATTTACAGACTTTTTTTGATTTTTTGTAATATTTATAATTGGGACTTACTGTTTCACTTTTTTATTTTATAATTTCTCACATGTAATATATGGTGAGACATTTGTCTCTGTCTTTTATGGGAGACTTGTTTTGTGTATTTTAAAATTCATTTTTGGTGGATCAATCACTTTGTTATGGTTATTTTTGGTACAATTCATATTTTGTTTTAGCGCTGCACTCATTCTGTTTTTTTCATGTTTTAGTTAGTTAGTTCATGATTTATTTTCTCTGTCCTTAGCAGCAGACACACCTCACATATCTTGTCTATCACACCTTAACCATCTCCCTCTAAACTTCGTCATGTTTAAGCCCAGTCCACGCACTTATTTGTGAAAAAAATCACATATTTATTTCATGCATCATAGGTACCACTATAGTGATTGTTATACTACTTATGACGATTGAATAAATAGCCAGAAGGCAGTACATTGGTTAAAAGGAGCATAGGGTGTGCTATGACCTAAACAATTTGTCACACCTGAGCATAAAACCCCTCTGTAGTTACTGCTCTTTGCACTGTGGCTATTGCTTGTGGATATCTAGTAATTTATATATTGAAGAAAGATTTGGGGAGACACCATGGGGATCTTGAATCCTTGTCTTTTGACTAGAACTTTATTTCTTATAGCCGTGTTCGTCAGCACTGCAGGTAAGCCAACAAAATGAGCTGCAAAAATAATATAGAAATTGTTAAAAAAATAAATTAGCATTTAAGTATAATGAACAATCACTGTAATAGTTATATGTTTCAAAAATGTTGCGATAAAATTCATGTAAGAAGTAGGCTGTAAATATATGTTTTATAATATATATGTCTTAAAAAAATGGTATAACAGAGAGTCGTTTGGTTGTTTGTCAGTTTAATGTTGAAACAATATTTTTTTAATTAATTTTTATTTTAGTGTGTGTGTGTGTGTGTGTGTGTGTGTGTGTGTGCGAGCGCGTGTGTGTATATATATACTGTATATATACATTTTTTATACATGCCACAGAAACCTCAGAGCACTATATGGGCCAGTTTTTAGCAAATAGGGCTTTTTTCAGTGGGAACACAGGGGGACTGCACTGGATGTCCATGACAGCGACCAGTTAGAATGCCTCCTACTATATGTACCTTTATGAGGTATGTTTAGGAGTTTAAGCCATGCATATGAGCCGTGCACAATACCCTTGCAAGGGGTACAGGGGTATGCTGAAGGGTTTGTTGATGCTAGCTGCTGGGGGGCTCTATTGTTGTGCCATGGGGCTCATTTGTTGCTGGGAGGGATCTACTGTTGAGGGAGGGGTCTATTGTTGCTGGCACCCTTGAGGGTCTACTAATGCTGGCTGTTGGGAGATATATTGTTGCTTGAGTGGATCTATTGTTTTGGGGGCTTTGTTTTGGGGATCTACTGTTGTGGGGGATCTATTGTTTCTGGGAGGGATCTACTGTTGAGGGAGGGCTCTATTGTTACTGGGAGCTGGAGGGTCTATTAATGCTGGCTGCTGGTATATCTATTGTTACTTGGGTGGATCTATTGTTTCTGGGGGCTTTATTTGCTGTGGGTGATCTTTTGTTGCTGTGGGGGTGTTTTGTTGCTGAGAGGATCCTTTGTTGTTGGGGGGTGTATTGTTGCTAGCTGCCGGGGATGTATTTTATACATTTTTTTGTTATCATGAACAAATTCCATACAAATTACTTGGCACCACAAAATGATACTTGGTTCTGTATTCTCTAAATGGGGCGGTACTGGGAGGGGGTAAGGGGTGGAACCAAGGGACAGTACTCAGAGATGGGTAGGGGGCAAAAATAAGGGGTGACTCAAAAGGGGGGATTACCTGCACCCATTCTCTGAGGAAACAAGCCCTATTAACAAATAAACCGAGAAAACAACAGCTAGAGTGCACCCACTGAAACCCTGGACAGAGATGTACAAAGGGTGGGGGAGTGAGAGGTCTGACTAATTGACCTCTGGGCTGAAAAGGAGATTAAAAATATTAGTATTCAATATTACATAAATTATAAATATAGGCAAAAAATAAGTACAAAACAATAGTTTGTTTATTTTAAAAGACAGGTAAAAAAGGAAGCAAGGATGCATTTTCAATAAGCAAGTAATAAGCAAGAGTGGCATTTTTTTAAGGAACTTTCTTATTTGACATGTATGCCACAAATTTCTTTCATTATTGAATTAAAAAGTCAAAATCACCTAATCCAGAAATGTCATATATTTATGTAAGCCTTAACTGAATGAGGTCTATTTTTGCTGAAGCATTGTGCCTTTTCTGCTAATCTTCTGCATCCTCTTTCCAGTCACTTTCATGCTATATGCATGCCAGATACGTACAGATGGCATTTCTAAACTATTTTTTTTTAATAATCTATATTTATTTATTTTATTTATTTTTAAAGACTACTCTTAAGACTCTTAAGACTACTGCTATGACCTCCTAAGTTTTACATGGAACTACAAACAACATCGAATAGCCCGCTCCGAAATGTTTGCCTCCAAAAGTGATGGGTGTTTGGCCTTTCCACACCTTCAACGCTATTACTATGCTGCACAACTGAGAGCTATAGCTTCCTGGGTCACCCTTCTTGCCTATAACCGTTGGACCCAAATAGATAAAATATGGCTGGCTCCCATCCATCCGAACAATCTACTGTGGAACGCCGATATCCCCTCCCCCGCCCTACTACATACCATGCACTTCCTACACACTATCAGGAGGCAGCTGAACCGCAGCACCCCCTTGCAGTCCGGGCTTCTCTGGTAACAGCCTTCCTTTATAACCCTAGACTACCCCATAGCTTAACCTCTCAGATGATCTCCCCATGGCTACAGAGGAAACTTTTTCACTATGGACACCTGGCGGATCCAGTGTCTAGGATCTTGCTACCCTTCGACAAACTCAGAGCTAAACACGAGCTTCCCCTTAGTGCCTTCTTTGGCTACCTCCAGATATGGCATTGTGCACTCACCATCACCCCAACCCTCCAATTCTCTAAGCCATCCCCATTTGAATGTTTAGTCCTTTCGGGCCCCACACAGAAAGGACTGACCTCAGACATATATAAACTTCTAAACTCATATGATATGGTCACTAGGGGGAAACATAGATACATGCGTAGATGGGAAGAACACCTCGGAGAGTAACTAACACCCGAACAATGGGCCACAAAATGGAGATGGGCGGCCAAGAGCTTTATATGCACACCTCATATAAGGTGCTCTTTAACTAGTACCTAACTCCGTCATGCCTGCATGCTATACACCCATGGGCCTCGGATTGCTGCTGAAGGTGTCTCCAGGACCGGGGCACGCTATATCACATCTACTGGAGCTGTCCATCCCTCCAGCCCTACTGGTGCACAGTCCGGGACCTCCTCCACCGGCTATTTGAGGTAGATATCCCCCTCTCCCCTAAGTTCTTTTTACTGGGCCTCCCTCCCCCCACACTCCCCGGACTAGCCAAAAAGCTGTCAACACAAATATTAACGGCAGCCAGATGTCTAGTATCCCTCAACTGGAAACATCGAAATCCCCCATCATTATCTGATCTTTACACCAGAAATAAAGACGTAGAGATTATGGAGTCCATGACGGCTAGACTAACAGATCGAGTAGACAGACACATAGCAACATGGGAGCCGTGGCACCAGCGAATGGACCCCCCATGATTTCATGAGACCCCCCCCTGTACACTGTTAACACCCGGAGCACAGGAGAGACACGCCCTAATTATAGGGACTCTCCTACACCTTTCTCTCCCCCCCTTCTTTCTTTTCTCTTCTTTCTCTTTTCTTCCCCCCCTCTGGAAAAACAGGCCAAGCAATTCTAAACTATGATATCCGCTGTTGGTCTATTTGACAGAAGGGCTAGAATTGCGATCGCCCCAGTGCTAAGTCTTCTCGTTTTATAGAACGGTACTTTACTTAATTGACCCTGTGGACTTTATGTTAATCCAGTTATATGTAGACCACTATGCCCTTTCCAGAGCTGTGTGTTACTATTACTGCTTTTTCATTACCTTTTTTTCTCCCACAATGTTGTTTTAAACAATTGCATTGTTCACACTGAAACTTAATAAAAATTGTCAATTATAAAAAAAAATAAAAAAAAAGATTACTGCTTATACAGATACCAATAGTTATGTATAAACCAGTAAATGTAAAATGCATACATACATACATATTTTTATTTTTTTTCAACTAGAATTATTATTAATATTAGCATATGTGATTTTCAATAAAGAATGTATGCATTCTTGTTTTACTAAAAAGGGCATAGTCTGTTATGTTATTAATTTTTTTTTTTTTTTTTTTGTAGGCGCCCAAACAAGCACAACAGCAGGAGGTACAGTATGAGCATTTTTTAAATCATTCTTTTGCCTCAAATTACTCTTTTTTCACAATAGAATAAATTCTTTGTGTGATACATTCTGGAAGATTCTCAGCCACACCTTATATTCACATCTGCCTGGATATCCACTCTACTTGCATCAGTTATTTATGCATTAGCAGAACTGTACAGAATAACTGATACATCATTACCACAAAAACAATAGCTTTCCTTCATTTATTTAAGCGACTCTATTGCTGAATGTAAATACCTACCTACGCTGCTCTGTTTAAAAGGAATCGCCAAGTGCAGTCTGTGCAGAAACCAAAAATATGGAGAATGTTGACATTCTGGTCCTCCACATTGCTCAGTAGTTTGCTGACCCCCATGTCACTGCAGAATATAATGGTGACACGGGAGTCAGCGGGAGGAACAACTGAGCACTACAGGGAAAACCAGAGATTGACACTCCTGGAAGACTTGCCCCCCCGCCCACCATGTTTGTTTAAGGTTGGTTGTCACAGCTTTCACAGAGGTTTTACCTTTCTAGTGTTAATGCTTCCTTTAATGGGCTAAGGTATTGATTGGAAGTATGATTAGTCTAATGTCTATCCGCCACTCATGGTAACACCAGGCTTTTTAGACTAGGTCAAGGTAATGTTCAAGAGAGCTCACAGTACAACTGTGACTGGCACGGATTAATCCCCTATAGTAGTTAAGTGTTTATGTTGGAAATGTCAAATTAAGCTGTGGCCTTGCCCTTTCCAACTTAACCTGTCTAAAGTGTCGTTTTTGGGGCAAGGTTATTGGTTGATGTGGTTTTCTAGCTTTCAGCCTATGCTCCTCAACAGTCAAGACATATATGGAGCTGAATTCATTGTATCTCAATGTTGGAAGTGGAACACAGCCCATTAGAAGTCTTAATGTGCAAAACTTTACTCTGAACTCTGCTGTACAATTCCAATGAAAAGTAAAAGGCACACATCATAGTAATGTGACTGGAAGAATATAGAAGCTCATCTAGAAGAAATACTTTGTTCTTGCATTTCCTATAAAAGTCTGTTTGCATGTGAATGAGTTGGATATTCTAAGCTTAAGAGAAGGAAAAAAAACACTAAAGCTTACCTATAAATATGCTATAGTTAGTGTAGCTTTCAAAATTGAACTAGTATTCTTAAGTTTCAAAATTGTGTAATGCTGTCCATTAAAATCAGCTAAGACTTTTATGCCCGGTACACACGGTCGGACTTTGTTCGGACATTCCGACAACAAAATCCTAGGATTTTTTCCGACGGATGTTGGCTCAAACTTGTCTTGCATACACACGGTCACACAAAGTTGTCGGAAAATCTGATCATTCTGAATGCGGTGACGTAAAACACGTACGTCGGGACTATAAACGGGGCAGTGGCCAATAGCTTTCATCTCTTTATTTATTCTGAGCATACGTGGCACTTTGTCCGTCGGATTTGTGTACACACGATCAGAATTTCTGACAACGGATTTTGTTGTCGGAAAATTTTATATCCTGCTCTCAAACTTTGTGTGTTTTAAAAAATCTGATGGAAAATGTCCGATGGAGCCCACACACGGTCGGAATTTCCGACAACATGCTCCGATCAGACATTTTCCATCGGAAAATCCAACCGTGTGTACGGGGCATTAAAGTACCCATAGGTATGAGCTGACCTTTGGACAAGAGAAGTTACACTATGATTGCTCTCTAGGAAAAAAAAAAGCCTAAATAAGCACTGGGCAAATGCACCTGTTTCAAACATATACAGGCAGATCACTGGTTGTACCTCTGTGGAATATTTTTTTAAAACAAATCGCCAGAACATTAGACTTTGTAGTGTCTTCACTGGTTGATGGTGTCCCATCAACATATTACTGTTCCCCTACTAAACTCTAAAAAATGCTTATAGTACTTCTGTAATAACAGGACAATCTCCCAAAGAGATCACCAGAAACAGTTCTGTTATTAATGAATTATTATTTTAGAAATATAATTTATTTATCAAATATTTTTTTTTTGTTCCAGTAAACACCAGTTCTCTAGTTAGCCAAGCAAATGGTGCATTATCATCTGCTACTGGACCTATTTCCAGTCAAAGTTCAACTGCAACAACACTGCTTCCATCTACTATCTCCTCAGATAGTACAACACCATCTACTACTTCTACTAAAAGTACAACTATAACAACATCAATCACAACTGGCTCCACTACTTCAACAACTACCACCACAATAGGTCCTACTACTTCAACAACCTCTACCACAGTAGGATCCACAAACAGTGAAGCGCCTACTTCAACAGCTACAACAACGTCTGCTACAACACCCACTGCTACTACTGGAAGTACACCTTCAACAACATCAACCACAATGGGCTCCACTACTCCAACAACTACCACCACAACAGGCTATACTGCTTTAACAACTTCCACCACAGTAGGATCCACACACAGTGAAGCATCTAGTTTAACAACTACAACAACAGTACTTACATCCCCTACAACACCTACAACTAGTACTGGAAATACACTTTTAACAACATCTACCATAATGGACTCTACAACTCCAACAACTACTATCACAACGGACTCTACTACTTTAACAACTTCCACCACAGTAGGATCCACAAACAGTAAAGAAACTAGTTCAACATCTACAACAACAACACTTACATCCCCTACAACACCCACTACTACTGCTGGAAAAACACCTTCAACAGCATCTACCACAATGGGCTCTACTACTCCAACAACTGCCACCACAGTAGAATCCCCAAACAGTACATCTACTAGTTCAACAGCTACAACAATACTTACATCTACTACATCACCCACTACTACTATTACTTTAACAAGTTCCACTATAACAGAATCTTCTCCAGGATCCACTATCCCAATAAGTGCAAATGCCACCAGTACTGATGGTAGTACTTTAACACCATCTTCAATATCACAAACTCCAACTAGCTCCACAGCTAGTACAGCAGTTGTTTTAAACACGGGATCAACTTCCACTACAGCAGGATTGACTGGGAGTGAAACTACAAGTTCAACAAATGCTACAACATTTGTCACTTCAAGTGGTTCCACATTTAGTGCAACAACATCTACTACTCAGTCTACAACATCTAGCATGTCAACACCCAATAGTACTATAATATCCCTTACAGAAGGCTCAACTACTTTAACAAATTCCATTATAACAGGATCTACCCCAGATTCCGCTATCCCAATAAGTGCTACAAATGCCAACAGTTCCTTAACATCATCTACAATACCACAAACTGTAACTAGCTCCCCAGCTAGTACAACAGTGGTTTCAAACACAGGATCCACTGTGCCAGCATCAACTGAAAGCACAACCAGCACTTCTTCTATTGTTGCATCTGTTGAACCTGGGGCCAACAGCAATACATCTACTACTCTTGCAACAACAGTTACTGGAACCATTGCTACTTCCATTGCAACTACAATATTCTCAGCCACTGGGTCACTTTTAAATACTACCACTATATTAGGATCCACTGCCATTGGAACCATGACCAATACGGATACATTAACCAGTATATCTTTTGCTACAACTGGATCTATAATTACCACTTCAGGACCATCTTCCAATGAGACCACGATCAGCAGCAGTGCAACAGGAACTATTGCTTCTAGTGGCACGGCAACAACAAGTACGCAAACCACTGTTAGTAATATCCCTGCCATAAACATTAATGATAATAATACTGCTGCTGCAACACAACCTACAGGAACAATCACATTGGTTAATGTTTCTGTATCTGCTGGAAGTAATACAGCAACTATTTCTACAGGTCCCCCTGAAATAGTCACTGGTAAATATATTTCTAAATATTGTTGTACATTTTATTAAAGTAGAATAGCAGGAGATTGTGACCTGCTCTCTATGGAACCAGTTCACACATCTCCTCAGTGGCTCTGGTGCAATTTGCACAGGAACGCTGTGCATCTTTTTGTCTGTTTCAGGTCTGAATTCAGCCAAAAATTCAGGCTGAAATCATACCTGAAACTGTGAATGAGGATGCACCGGACCCCTGCTGTGAGCCGCTGCATGCTCATATGTGAACCCAGCCTAAACCCATTACACTGTACCATATAAAAATCTATATTTTTAGATTTACTTCATTATACTGTTTCATCTAAAAATATATTTAATGATGTATTAGAGAGCTGAATGGATATGTGTCTTTTATAGCTGTCTAATGTTCAGCTTTAAGTGTAAAAATCTGCACGCTTGTGTATCAATATTGATGGTGATATCATGCCTTTATTTGGGTTCCTCTTTGCAAAAACTGCAACTATGCAGAGAAATTATAAAATATTTATGAATATATATATATATACACACACACGCACATATATACATACATATACACACACACACACACACATATAGATATATACATATACACACACACACATTTAAAAAAAATGTGGGCAAAGTTTAAGCAAGGTGAGTCCCTGAATGAAGTTCCCTATTCATCCTAAACATAAATAAAGCCCCACCTTATTCAGTATACCTAAGCAGATCAGCTGCATTATTGCCTGCTGCAATTAACATTCAGGCATCATACCCAAAAACACTAAGCTAAGGGTAATACCTATATTCATTTATATGCATTTTTGTTCATTTTTTACATTTTTTTGAATCCTATAAAGACTATAATACATTTTCTAAATAATACTTCTTTTGTTTTTTTTTGTTTTTCTTCTTTTGTCTTTTTACTAGCACCAGGTGGATTCATAACAACTCAAAGCACCACAACCTCTCCCCAAGCAACTTCTGATCAATCAGCAAGTAAGTATTTTTTAAGCATATTAAGGGGAATGCTAGACAAACATCTAAATACATAGTTGAAATACACGTGTATAAACCATTTTCCCTGTCCAAAAATGTGTAAGCTGTTTAGTGAGTATTGTGATTGTGGGCAATTGCGCAACCAGTCGAGTGACAACTTTACTTCTTGACTCAACTTTGCAGCTTCCAATGTCACTTTTTCATCTTCAATTTGCTCATTTGGGCAATTAATCAGCATCATAACATCTGACCAATAAGTAGGCAGATGACACAGGAATCTGGAAATCTGAACTAAGGAACCAGTGCAGATGTCTTTCTATTTAGGCAGTGCTGCAAGAGTATGTGAGTCCTGAAACTGAAGAGAACAGAATAGTTATCACATATGTATTTCAACAGTTTGGATAGTGTTGCACTTCAATTATAGTTTTGTAAATGTTCCATGAATCACAGCATTGCTTATTAGATAAGCTGCATGTATTGCAAGGTACAGATCAATATTGTAAATATTAATATAGGTCCTGTTGGTATATTTTGTATCTGATGAACTTTATGGTGGGCAGGTAGGTTAACCTCTGTTTCTACCAACAGAGATTAATCAAAAACCTATACATAACATTAATATAAGAACTATAATAAAAATCGACCCAGTCCATTATAGTTTCTCAATTGAAAGTCATTACATGTATTTTAATGTTTTTACTATGAAAGTACTAAACATTTCTTAAAATCAGACTCCGGAATACTCTACTCAACAGCACTTGGGTAGACTTGGGAAGCAGTAGACAGTGATTAGCTTCTGCTGGAAACACATGGGCTCATAGGAAACATGCTACAAGGGTAGAGAACAGAATAAGTAGCACAACTAAATTGGTGTACTGCTGCTCCTTCATTGTCTAATCCTCATGTCAGGCAGTGGGCAGAGCCAGATCATACACACATCAACTTTAAGCGGAGTTCAACTCAAAAGTGGAACTTCTGCTTATCTGTCTCCTCCCCCCTCCGGTGCCACATTTGGAACCTTTCAGGGGGGAGGGGGAAATGGGTAACTGTTTTGACATGTACCGTTCCCCACTTCCGGGAGACAGGGCCATGGCCTGGTCCCTCGGAAGTTTGGTTCCTCCGCTGCCGGACCAATTAGAAAGTAAAGCACGCATCACGCATGCGCAGTAGGAACTGACTGTGAAGCTGATAGGCTTCACTGATGGGTTCCCTTACCAGAAATGGCGGTGGCTGCACCCGACAGCTGACCCGCAGATCGGCTGGGGAGCTGACATCGTGGGCTCCCTGGACAGGTAAGTGTCCATATATTAAAAGTCAGCAGCTGCAGTATTTGTAGCTGCTGACTTTTTATTTTTCGTGGGGGAGGCTGGACCTCCTCTTTAAGCAGAATGCTAGCGCCCATTGGATGTCTAGGGGACTCATCTACAACCTTTTGTTTTCTGGCAGCAGGAACAGCACAGTTGGTCAATGCTGTGTCTATCACTTCACAAAGAAGAAAGTACTTGTAGGTAGCTAATGTTTGATGGGGCCACGAAAGTACCAACAATGCAAATGGGGTGGCTTCTCTGTGACTATTGTAATTTTTAGCAATGTCCTTTAAAGAAATACAACCAAAAGCAGTGGGTTTCATCCCTGGAGGTGGGGGGATTCATGTTTTAGTGGCAATGCAGCTTGAAAAGTTTGCCTGGATTACATAATTGCTGGCAGAGGATTACAAGAAAACAAATGCCACATATACATTTCAATAGTGAATTTATTTTCTTGCATGAGGTTCAGCTTAAATGCTTCTGTCTTTCTGCACCATATGATTTTTTTCTAAATACTATACTAAATACATTAAAAATGGTAATTTATTTTTCTTTACAGTGCCATACTGGGCAATAATTCTGATTGCATTGGCGTCCATCCTTGGCATCATTTTACTTGTTGGTATTATATTTCTGGTAAGTAGACAAATATTTTAAATGGACAGTATCTGACACATCTAACTCAGTAATATGATTCTTACTAAAGCAGAATTCTTTTATATACATTTTTTTGCAACTGATTTTTTTCTTCTTTTTTTTTTTTTTGTTGCAGATACTGGCCGGTTGTCGTTCATCTGCATATGCATCGGTCGGGTATCCCAGTTACCAAACCCATTATGGTTGGCTCAGTTCACCAAGACCTTCTGTAGCCACGGATACAGAGAAAGGAATTGAATTAAAAGAACATGAAAGAAATATGTCAATTTCAAAGGCATCATATCAGCCACAAAGACCTTCCAACAATGGGCTGTATGTAAATTACAGATGATCTCTAAAAATTGGATTGATGACATTGATATCCTCAATATACATTTTAGATTTTTAAGCTTTGTTTTAACTGCTTTACAAAGGCTGGTGCAAAGTGGAAAGTGCAAACAGGTATTAGCCTTTTTCTTGTCTTTGAATATAAAATATTTATTGGCTACTATGGGCTTTGATAGCCACTTCTTATTTGTATTGCAGGCAATACAATAGATTCTTGGGCCATAGTGGAATGGAGGAGGAAGTCTCTATAATGCACATATTTATAGATCAAAAAATGATTGTTGTCTCACTGGTAAAATACCTTCAGGCAAACATACAACAGATATTGTTTTTGGATGTACCAATATATTAGAGAAGAGCCAATAGTTTTTTAAGCAGTCTCTAACTCTTAACTTAAAACCATTGCCACAGCTTTAACCTATGCAACCATTGTCCCTACATCAGCAAATTGCAAATCAGCTTTCTGGTGCTAAGTATTTTTTGTTGCTCTAAATACAAAGTTTTTAAAAGTATTTTATTGCACAAAAGAAAGAGTAAAGTGTAATTTTTTTTCTGTGAAGATTTCCATTCACTTTCTGTCTCAGAAATGCATCAAGAAGGGAATTCCCAACTTGCTCAATTGTCTCCAGAATATTTGTGCTCATTGGAAGATTTAGCCTTCCTTCTTGCTCTAATGACAACTATAAAACATTTTGGACTTTCTTCCTGAGGTCACCAGGACAAGCAGAGGGGTAAATCTCTGAAGCAGTCCCGTGCCCCCCCCCTCCACCAACGCAGCACTGCCGGCTTCCCTCCATTCCTCTCCTTCCAGCTGCTGTGAGGGGTGTTTCGGGATGGAGAATTGGGCCTGTGGACACCATCCACAGTTCTACTAGCTGACACCATCCGCTGTCCTACTGACACCAACCTCTGCCCTACTGACACGTCCACTGCTCTACTAACTGACAACATCCATTGTCCTTCTGACACCAACCTCTGCCATACTGACAATGTCCACTGCATTACTGACATAATCCACTGCTCTACTGACACCATCCATGTTTTAATACATTTAAAAAAACGTATGGTATGAGCTTTGGGATGCCCATGCTAATAGGCTTTGCACACCTATGCCTTGAGTTAAAGAGAATATGCCTTATTTATCAACGTAAATAACACACACAGCCATATATCACACCCTAATTTTCCACAGTCCCCTGCACATTACACATACCCCCTGCATAGTATGCAGACTCCCTGCACATTACACAGACCCCTGCACACCACACAGCCCCCGTGAAGACTACACACACCCCTGCACAGTACACAGACCCCTGCACAGTACACAGACCCCCTGCATAGTACACAGACCCCTGCACATTATGCAGATCTGTGCACAGTACACAGACCCCTGCACACTACACAGACCCCCTGCACACTACACAGACCCCCTGCACAGTACACAGACCCCCTGCACAGTACACAGACCCCCTGAACAGTACACAGACCCCTGCACACTACACAGACCCCCTGCACACTACACAGCCCCCCTGCACACTACACAGACCCCCCTGCACACTGCACAGGCCCCTGCACACCACACAGACCCCCTGAACACTACACAGACCCCTGCACAGTACACAGACCCTGCACATTATGCAGACCCCTGCACAGTATACAGACCCCTGCACAGTACAGAGACCCCCTGCACACTACACAGACCCCATGCACACTACACAGACCCCCTGCACACTACACAGACCCCTGCACAGTACACAGACCCTGCACATTATGCAGACCCCTGCACAGTATACAGACCCCTGCACAGTACAGAGACCCCCTGCACACTACACAGACCCCATGCACACTACACAGACCCCCTGCACACTACACAGACCCCTACATAGTACACAGACCCCCTGAAAACTACACAGACCCCTGCACACTACACAGACCCCTGCACACTACACATACCTCTGCACACTACACAGACCACCTGCATAATACACAGACCACCTGCATAATACACAGACCCCTGGCACATTATGAAGCCCCCTGCACAGTACACACACCCCTTTCCTTGCACATCAAACAGCCCCTTTCATTATAAAGCCCCCCTGCACTCCCAGGTGACCCCCAGTCTCCTGGGACAGCACTGCCAGCATACTCTCATACTGCCAGCTCCTTCTCATACACTGCTCCTCCTGTGTCACGGTCATTGTTAAATCAAAGCTTCTAAATAACTCAACGCAGCTCTTTCGTGGACCCTGTCATGTGACTGCTCTCCTCTGATGTTTCATTGACAGTCATGTGACTGCTCTCCTCCTCCAATCAAAAGCTATACTCGAGGAGGAGGCAGAGCGGGAGGAGGAGAGCGGCCAGAATGAGCGTCATTAATTGAGGTATTTAGAGGCTTCGATTTACATTGAGAGTGACACAGGAGGCGAGGTGTATGAGAAAGGGCTGGCAGTAATGTTTTCTTAACTTTAAAGTATGCTGACAGTGCTATCCCAGGGCCAGGAGAGGGGGGCAGGCGGCCTGACACCCCCAATGTGTGGCACCCGGGGTGGACCGCCCAATCACTGTCCTGGTTGGTAAAAAAATATATATTGGCGTATAACAAGCAGGCACTGTTTAACCTCTATTTTCAGGGGAAAAAAGTGTGCGTTATACGCCGATAAATGCAGTATATTATTTTATTTAGATCTAACAATGAAAAAGAGAGCAACTGGATGTAAATAATTGTGTAAACGTGTCTTAAAGTTTAAAAAAAAAAAAAATTATATGTATAATGTGTAATCAGCTAGATGTGAGTAGCCAAACTTGCTCCATACATAGACAGGCTCTGCTTTCTACTTTGCAGTGCTACTCAATGGTTGTGCTTTAGTGTTTGTCCTTATGTATTTAAAGCAATGCACTCCTTGTGTGGCTGATATATTTTCTCAACAGTTGTTGAGCAAGTATTTTCTTAGGTTGGTTAGCAGGGAGGTGGAGTAAATGTTATGAGAAAAGGAAGGCAAAAAAGGAAGAGAAGCACCAGGCCAGGCAAATCCTAGTGCAGCATTATTTTATTTGATTAAAATGGAAATTGTTGACAGTGTAAAACTTTATATAAATATGACTATTTTATCTTGCCTATAGTTGGAAATTCTACATAATAATTATTAATAATTACAATGGCAAAAAAAATGGCCAATAAGCTTGGCAAACATTTGAGTGTGAAATATTTACAATAAACATTGTAATAACAAGCGAAAATATATGTGTTACCGTATATACTCGAGTATAAGTCGTTCCGAGTATAAGTCGAAGCCCTAATTTACCACAAAAAAATGGGAAAAACTTAGTGACCCGAGTATAAGACGAGGGTGAGAAATGCACAGCTACTGTAAGTGGAAAAGAGGGTCAACAATGCCCATTTGCAGCCTCACTGTGCCCATTTGCAGCCATAGGTCCCCTGAACTTCAAACTCGGTAGTTAAGGGTTCCTAGATGCCCCCTAGCTGCAGCCAAAATTAGGGGTCTCTGAACCCAAAGGGTCCCGAAATGACATTGATGTTGCAGATGGACACAGTTGACCGACTTTGGGGCCCCGTATCTTGGGGCCACTTAGAGTTAGGAACCCCAAATTTGGTGTGCAAACCCAGTGGAACTAGCACCATAAAATAACCAAAGCTGGGGTCTCTAGCACCAAGTGTCCCCGAGATACAGGGCCCCAAAAATCGGTTCAGAAAATGTCAAGCACTTTTCTGCAGAAGAGAATGACATTTTCCGAACCGAATTTGGGGCCGAATCTCGGGCCACTTAGTGCTAGGAACCCCATCTTTGGATATGTTGTGGTACCACTGGGTTTGCACACCAAATTTGGGGTTCCTAGCACAAAGTGGCCCTGAGATACGGTGCTGCAGAAAAGTGCTTGACTCCAGTATAAGTCGAGGGGGGCACATTCAGCACAAAAAAATGTGCTGAAAAATTCGACTTATACTCGAGTATATACAGTAAATGAAAACACAGTATAGCTTCCCTTTAAGAATAATCTAAATAATAGTTAGACCTCTACAGACTTACACATTCATTATTGGTGCCTTGCCCTATGCATTAAAAAATATTCTGGTTCTATATCACAGAAACTGGCCTTCATTCGGCCTGTGTGCACTACCAAAGTCCAGCCAACATCTGTCGGCCAAGTATGCTGGAAAGCCAGCAGCTAAATGGTCCTTAATCAGCACTTTCAGTCAATGGCTGAGAGCATTGACCGGAGTGTTCTGGCAGGGGGGCTCAGCAGGGAAGATCGCTGTATTAACATCGGATTGAACGAAAAAAAAGATAGTGTGTACTAGGCTTTAAGGACCAGTTGCGAGGTCCTGTATGAAATTCTAGCTCTGACGCTTTTTCTTTATCTAGTCACAAAAATCGAATTGGACTCAGTAATTAGCCTGAAATTATAAGAACTATGCAGGTGCCCATATGAAAAATATATAATTGCCTTTGGCCTTTATCGGAAGATGACATTTTAGTCTGACAGTAGTCATAGGGTACCTGAAGTCTGACAGTTGGTGTTCTTCTAACTATTTAACCTCCCAATTTGTTACCCAACTTATGATTGTGCATTAAATAAGTAGCAGAGTTCTGCATTTGTTTACTCTTCTGATAACCACAGGGTTCAATTTTTGATATTCATATACACACTTGGGAGCAGTAAGATTATTGGGTTGTTAATTAGCAAAGCATCAACAGCTAGCAAAACTCCAATTTCTTTCCCTTGATAAAAAAATGGGTATTTAAATCAACACAGGATCACCCTACAAAATAAAGCTTCACTTTGCTAAGTTAACATCTACCAGTCCTTACAACCTTAATGTTGAATGTCAATAAGTTGCCAGGGCTTGAGATGTCAGGATTCAGATAACCTCTTACCCCTGAGTCTTGAATAATGAATAACGAGACTCAGACACAACTAAATAAGTGATCCTAAGAAAATATGGCTTTTTAGGACTGCATATCTTAATATATATTTTAATATTCCAAACTTGACTGGGTCTCCTAAAAAAAAAAAAAAAAAAAAGAAGTCAGATGGTAGTTCTACCTGTCGCAATGATCAAATCTTTACAATGTTGAAATATAAATAAAAGTAATTGAAGAGCTCAGCAGAAGGCGAGTGACACTTTTTTGGAACAAATTGAAAAAGAACTGAAGGAAGGAATCCTTTCAGAAAATAATGTTACAAATACTGTGTTAAACTGGGTTACTTAAAAAAAAAGAAGCCAATGGAGGAAATGGTTGTCAAGTGATTCTGAGGTGGTAGTGGTTTACCGGAATTAGTTGACATTTGATAAAGTCCTACACTGTGCACATGCATGTCTTTTTTGATTTTTTGTTTGTGTGTAAAAGATTTTCCATATACCTCTGTGCAAACAAAAAAAATTACTTTAAGAACCAGCTGCTGGTTGATGGAAACTGGAAGTGCTTGAAGCAACAGTAAAAGAATATACCTAGATAAGTCAAGTAAATACAACCAACTCACCCATTACCTAAAATGTTGTATGATGTTTCTATTTAACCTTTTATTGTTGTTAATGTTAATATTGTTTTATTAAACATAAAATTTTGCAATTAGTTTAACGTGTGTTCTTGATTCGCACAGTTAAAAGGGCTTCTCAAGGGAAACGTTTGATTAGGTTACTACTGAAGAGGTACTTATAGCTGGATAAAGTAAATTGAGAAATTTGGTTTAGCATTTCATCAAATAAATCATATATATATATATATATATATATATATACACACACACACACACACACACACAACAAACATATTGTTGTGTTTGTTGTAACAATCCTGTTTAGGTTTCTTCACCCACCTCCTATCTATTATGCCTAAAGAAAAAATGCAGATGGCAAGTAGACCTGCTTAAAGAGCTGTATCAATGAGTTTGTATTTACTTCAGATAGGTTTTACATTCCCATACAATCTAAAGGAATGCAAAAGTCACTCAAAGCAGATCAGAAGAGGTCAACTGTAGGTCAAATGCACCTGTCAATGAATTCTGTATAATCGCAAAAAGCACCTTAAGCTGGCATTAGATTGATCGACATTTGGCTAGCTTCCCAGGGACAGGGTGAATTTCAATCCATCTATGTCTCTTCCAGCTAAACAGAAGTTGATCTAACATTCAACGTCTGTGGAACAGGACTGTTGGAATTTTTTTCTTGATCAGCGGGCTGCATCCAATCAGCTGCAATGTGGATCAGTGTATTCTGATAGCAGAGGGGGCCGCTGCTGTCAGAATATAATAGCACATATTCCTCCATCTACATGGAGGGGAAAAAAGTATTTAGTCCCCTGCTGATTTTGTACGTTTACCCACTGACAAAGAAATGATCAGACTATAATTTTAATGGTAGGTTTATTTTAACAGTGAGAGACAGAATAACAACAAAAATATTCCGAAAAACGCATTTCAAAAAAGTTATAAATTGAATTACATTTTAATGAGTGAAATAAGTATTTGATCTCCTATCAATCAGCAAGGTTTCTAGCCCCCAGGTGTCTTCTATACAGGTAACAAGCTGAGATTATGAGCACTCTCCTAAAGACAACTGTCCACAGAAACAATCAGTCAGATTCTAATCTCTCCACCATTGCCAAACTCAAAGAGCCGTCCAAGGAGGTCAAGGCTGAAATGGAATGACCATCGCCAAGCAGCTTGGTGATAGGGGGTGACAAAAGTTGGTGAAATTGTTTACAAATGGAAGAAACACAAAATAACTGTAAATCTCACTCAGTCTGGGGCTCCATGCAAGATCTCACCTAATGGAGTTTCAGTGTTCATGAGAACGGTGAGGAATCAGCCCATAACTACGTGGGAGAATCTTGTCAATGATCACAAGGCAGCTGGGACCATAGTCACCAAGAACACAATTGGTAACATACTACGCCGTGAAGGACTGAATCCAGCAGCACCCGCAAGGTCCCCCTGCTCAAGGAAAAGCACATGTAAGCCCATCTGAAGTCTGCTAATGAACATCTAAATGATTCAGGGGAGAACTGAGGGAAAGTGTTGTGATCAGCTGAGACCAATACCGAGCTCTTTGGCATCAACTCAACTCGCCATGTTTGGAGGAGGAGGAATATTGCCTATGACCCCAAGAACACCATCCCCACCATCAAACATGGAGGTGAAAACATTGTGCTTTGGGGGTGTTTTTCTGCTAATGGGACGGGATAACTTTACTGCATCAAAAGGGATAGTGGACGGGGCCATGTACCGTCAAATCTTGGGTGAGAACCTCCTTCCCTCAGCCAGGTCATTGAAAATGTGTCTTTGATGGGTATTCCAGCATGACAATTACCCAAAACACACTGCCAAGGCAAAAAAAGAGTGGCTCAAGAAGAAGCACAATAAGGTCCTGGAGTGAAACGTCAGCCTCAAAACCATAATTGCTGGGAGAGGATCAGCAAAGAGGAGTGGGACAAAACCCTTCCTGAGATGTGTGCAAACTTGGTGGCCAAACACAAGAAATGTCTGATTGCCAACAAGGGTTTTGCCACCAAGTACTAAGTCATGTTTTGCGAAGGGGTCAAATACTTATTTCACTCATTAAAATGCAAATCAATTTATAACTTTTTTGAAATGCATTTTTCTGGATTTTTTGTTGTTATCCTGTCTCTCACTGTTAAAATAAACCTACCATTAAAATTATAGATTGATCATTGTTTTGTCAGTGGGCAAATGTACAAAATCAGCAGGGGATCAAATACTTTTTTCCCTCACTGTACCTCCCTTGTGTGTCTGGCTGATTTAAAAAAAAGAAAATTTACCCAAGCCCGACCTTAAACTGTTAAACTCTCATTCTAATATGAGATAAAAGTAAATTAATTTTTATGCTAAGGGTTTTCTGATGCGGTGTGAATTATTGTCTTTGTAGAGGTATATACAGAGGAATTAGAAAAGGTTTTTTTTGCTCTGTACCCTCATTTGGGAGATTCACTCCCTTTATTTATCCTATTTACCATTACCATTGAAAGTGAAAGTACAAAAAATAAAATAAAAATTTGGGTTGTTCCCAGAAAATTATTATTATTTATTTATTTCAGTTACTTTAGACATACATTGTACATTCACATCAGTCCCTACCCTCAAGGAGCTTTTCAATCTAAGGTCATAACTCACATTCATACATACTAGGGACAATTTAGACAGGATCCAATTAACCTAGCAGCATGTCTTTGGAGTGTGGGAGGAAACCGGAGTACCCTGAGGAAACCCACGCAGGCACAGGGAGAACATGCAAACTCCAGGCAGGTAGTATCATGGTTGGGATTCGAACCAGTGACCCTTCTTACTGCTAGGTGAAAGTGCTATCCACTACACCACTGTGCCGCCCTACTTTAAAGTGAACGTATGTGTAGACCTAATTGACGAACATTCAACTGAAGCAGCATGAATTGAGGCAGCAGGTTAGTGCTCTTGGCCTAAACAAGGAGTGCTGGAACTGGCAGGACCTTAAGCTAGTCAATTGCAACAGATACACCAAAAATATAAATTTGCTTAATTATTTATTACTGGCTAATTGCAGTTGTTCCCAAAACAGGTGTCCCCAGTGGAAGGATTCCCTTCACCTGTTGTTCTGGTAACAATGATAAAATTCTGCATTTTCTGTTTTATGTCCTTAGTCCTTCTGTCCCTAGTATCCAACAATTAAAACCTGAAGTTTTAAACCTTCCCAATTCTATCCTAAACTAAATGAGATGATGTATCTATATACACTTAAAAAGTAACTCGAGGCGCATGCACGTGGCTGACTAGGCAGGACATGGCTGCTTAGAGCTCCGCGCACACCGGGACAAGATAGCCTTATAAAGCGGTGTCACAGCCGGTTATTCGTTTCTACATGGTAACTACTTTATCACTAAAGACACTGGGCACAATTTCATAGAATGTATAGCGGGAAAAAAAAATCAAAACTAAAATAAGGAAAGAACCTAGAAACTCTGACAAGGGCGGCAGCTAAAATGGCGGTAGCGTCATCCTCCCACACAGCCCTGTTACAGACACAGTCACAGACAAGAATTTCTTCTCCCTCCTCACAGAGAGGTGAGCTGGATTTTGATTTTGGAATTACTCCGACCACATTACAAAATTCTCCCCCTGGCTCTGACTTTCTTTGTCAGTTTGAGAGGGTGTTACAAAAGGCTTTACAAAACACCTCAGATACAATTACTGAAAAGCTTACAAGGGAGATTTGTGAGGTGGGGTGCCGCACATCTGTCTTAGAACAGAAAATGGATGAACTTGATGTTATCACTAATAACCACAATGATGAATTGGAAGCCCTTATGGAAGAAAATTCTTCCTTTTATGCTTGCCTTGAAGATTTTGAAAACAGAGCTAGAAGGTCTAATCTCCGGGTCCATGGAATACCGAAGGCTATAGAGGACTTGCAATCTACCATTACAGCGCTATTTCAGGAACTGGCTCTATCAATACCCATAGAACGCCTAGAGATGTACAGGATTCATAGAACCCTGCCCCCCCCGAAAAGAGGATGGCCCCCCCAGGGATATTGTAATAAAACTGCATTACTTCTGCATTAAAGAGCAGTTAATGGAAGCAGCCTGCAACAAGGATACATTGATCTTCAGGGGATATCGCTACCAAATCTTCCATGACCTCTTGAAAAGAAAAGCGATGAAACCGCACTTACAGATTCTTCAACATCACCACATTTCTTACCGCTGGGGCATTCCTTTTGGCATTCACTTTTCCCATAAAGGAACCTCCTACACCTGCAAATGTGTTGATGATCCTCTTAATGTAATACATGACCTTTGCCTGTCAATGCCTGATAATGCTATGGAAGGATCCAAATGCAGAGCAAATTCTAGCTCCCCAAAAAATTGCAAGACACCCCTGACCTACAGGGACATTCCAGTACGCATAAAAAGGAGTCGTCTTGCCTGATCACCTGCAGCTCTGGAAGAACAGATGGACTGATGTTCTCTTATAGATGATGTCTGCCTTCAAAATCTTGGCTATTTTATTTCACATACATTGTGATGAACTTTATACTGAGTCAGTCCTGATTTTACTACTCAAATACAGGTTATAGTACCCTAAGAGTACTACATCCCCCCCCTTTTTTTTTTGTTTTTTTTCTCCATTACCCTTCCCCCTGTATGCGGAGCGGGGTATCACTGCCTTGCTCGGTAGCCACGGGATGATGGGTACACATAGATATGTTCATTTACTGTTCACCCAAAAACCCAATTTCCTACTTCCTGCAGGGAGATTGATAACAACGCTTCTCCTATTACAACCTAAGAGTTCCTTGCCTCTTGGCATTGGCATTGATTGATTGATTTTTATAATTATTTACTGTTCTCAACCTGCCTGCAGAAGACTCAGCTCACCACCCTAAGTTTGTAACACCCTATCCTTTACCTTACCTAACACCGTGTTAGTTTTGTCATTTTTCATTAAACTACTAGTTACAGTAATGTTATTGACTCGCTTGTTATATTGTGTATATTGCAATAGATATGGCTGTCATAAGTCCCGGTGACAGTTCACTGCGTCTCTTATTTGTTCCTCAAGTACCCGACACAGTCAGATACTCTTTGGACTTAGGTATCCCTTGGTTGGCATCTTTTCACCACCCTCTGGATACACGCTCCATATAGGAGCTACCACCCTTTTTTACAACCAAGAGCTTCTCCTAACACCTCTAATTATCAGATATTACTTATACCATTTAATTCCTATTTGACTTTCTAACTAGTTTTAGAATAGAATTAGGAAAACAATAGAATAGAATAGAAAGAATATAAACATTTCCCAAAATTCAAATAGAATAAATTTGAACTTGACTAGAAAAGAAAATAGAAAAGAAAACAATAGAATAAAATAGAATAGAATGACTAAATCCATCTTTTGAAATTCAAATTTTGAATAGAATAAATTTGACTAGAATAGAAGAGAAAATAAAAGAACATAGTAGAAAGTAAAGAATAGAATAGAAAAAAAAAAACAACAGAGTAGAATAGAAAGAATATAACCATCTTCCAAAATTAAATTTCGAATTCGAATGCAATTCGAATTGATTCAAATTTTCCGACTTTGGCCGAATTGAGTTCAATTTGACCAAATTTGGAAAATTTTAATCGATTCAAATTCGAATAAAAAAAACAAATTCTGAAAATGAATTACACTAAATTTAACTAAACACATTTTTGTAACTAACAAATCGAAACAAGACAAAATGTTGTTATTCTGCAAATGTCTAGGCCCTACAAACAGGTGCTTAGACCAGGTTGATTTCTAATGGAAGGAGAGTGGGTCACCATTTTGCAGACAGATTGATAGTGCTTGAATAGGCAAAGAGCCTGTACTGCTGGGCAACTGCATAGCTAGTGGTATAATTATTGTTTGTGCCAGTATGGTGCTAACAAAACCCTGCAAGGGTAAGCCTTTTGTGATGCATAAAACCTTTTGTTAATGGTTAAAAATACTTAAACACACTCTGCTGAGTTAACTGAGTCCTTAGAAGGATCAAGTTTACCTTAAAAAAGTATAGAAAAAAAAATTGGAATAGAATACCCCCTAGGTGGGACTTTAAATTGGTAACAACGCTAAAATGTGTATAACATAGGTATTTATTGAAAAGTAAGAGATAAAAAAAAAAAATCATCAATCACAACATGATGATTGCTAAAACACACAGACAATTAACAAAGAACAAAAACAAAATACATATTGTCTTGCAATGGAATATAGGTACATATGTCTGGTAATTGCTCTCCAATGTCCAAGAAAACTTTTCAGTATCCAATGTCTGAGAAAAAATTCTGGTACCCAACACGTTTCAGGTTCAAAGCCCCTTCATCAGAGGTATTTATATAGGCGAATTTGAATTTGAGATAGGGTGAATGGCACAGCACTCAGGTACACAAATATTCAGGCAAGAATAAAGTTACCACTGTCAGTGGAGGGTGTATTTGGAGGTCAGATTCAGCCTCTGAGTTAGTCTGGCAAAGCCCACTGATGATGCCGTGTCACTTTCCCCCCTAGGCAAGGGGTATGCAGCTAGGAGCAGGAACTTAAAAGCTCATAACAGAAGTCTCTTAGTAAGGGCCGGGTCAGGCCTTTCCACAGTCCTTCAATGGAGAGGGAAATGGGAGGTATACTAAGTAGTATCTTACGTTCCTTTTGCTGTATGTAGAGGTCCATTGAGTGCGCCGTCCACCCTGGCAGTGTCTGCGGTAAAAAAAAAAAAAAATCACACAGAGCTTGACAAAGGAGCGCCGCCGTCACACCACTCACGGCATGCCGGCTCAGGAAACGCGTCACACATCGTGTGACGTCATCATCCCGTGTCTGGATCGGCTGCTTACCAAGCCTCCCTTTGGTGCCTGTCTCTGGATGTGTATCTCGGCCGTCCACATCCAGCGTTCTTAGACTGCCCAAAGCTCCTTAACACCTACCAGCCGAGAGATGACTCCACGGATCCCCTGGATTGCCCTGGGACTTTTTTAATGCCTGATACTTTCTACTCAAATGTGAGTGTATTACCAGCTGTTGCTGTTTTTTTTTTTTAATAAATTGTTTTAACAGTCTGCACCCAGAGGCGCCTCCTTTTCCTTGTCTCTGTTGTGTACTGCTCCATCATTTCAAGTGGAACTATGAGCAAAATCAAAAATGTCATCTAAATTATACAAGTAATGTAATCAATCATTGGCATTTTATGTTTCTCTGATTTCTTTGTTTATCACATTTTAAAGTGCTGCGGCATCTACCTACATGTAATTTTAACATTTTACAATAAACTACTAACTACACTATACAAGTATTTTTGGGCTCCTCGCTTTGGCGAGCTCTTTATATGTAGTTTGTGGGTTCCCGGAAGAAGGAGATGATGAGGAGTGCCTACTAAGAAGTATTGATAGGAGCTAGGGTTGCACCGATACTAGTATCGGTACCCATGCAAATGCACCGATACCTGAAACCGATACTTTCAGGCTCTGTTCTTTGAGCTGTCAGTGGATCTCCCATGTTGACAGCTAAAAGTGTTAAAGAAGTCTGGTAATTGGAACTGGAAAAAAATAAAAAAAATAAAAAAATAAATAAATAAAAAAGCAGCTGGCAATGTTTATTAACAACATTGCTCAGCCGCTGAAACACTAAAATAAAAAGAAACGTTGGTTTTTTTTGTATCTTTCTGTTTCTTCATCTGCAGATCAAAGAGATGAACAAATGTTCCTCTGTTTAACCCCTTATTAACCCTTAATTTACTCTAATCAGCCTTAATTAACTCCCTATTCTCTTCTATTTAATTATTATTTTCCTGCTTTTTTTTTTGTTCACGTCTATTTTATAAAGGATAAACAATTAAAACTTTTTTTTTTACCTGCTTTGTTAGTGAATATTTTTGCACATATATATATTAACATATATTTACACATTTCACATTGAAAAAGCGCACCATTGCTGACAGTTGAAGTGAAAACAAAACAGTTGCAGTAGGTATTGGTAATTGGTATCGGCGAGTACTAAAAAAAAAAAAAAAAAAAAAAAAGAAAAATGTATCGGTAATGGTACTCATGTACTTATTGCAAAAAAAAAAAATAAATGGTATTGGTGCATCCCTAATAGGAGCCATTTTTTTTATTTTATTTCTGGTGAGTGCTTGGACTTGGGTGGAGACTCATGTGCACTGGATTTTCTCACAACTTTTGGTACATCTTGCTGGATATCACTTACTGCTAGATGGTGAGTGTCTAGTACACCAATAATTTATATACTCGATTAACTTTCTACACATTGTGCAAACTCCTTTCACAATTTTATTTAGTTCACTTTAAATTTTTTGGGTCTTTCACCTAATTTTTATTATATTTTATATGTATTCAGGGCATACAATTTATTAGGTTCTGCACTTATATTGTTCAGTTGTGTTTCAGTTGTGTTCAGAGTCATTAAAAAAAAAACAAAGTGCCTCTAAAAGCTGTATTTTTTCTGCTTGTGTGCATGAAACATGTATACCGTATCTATCTATCCATCTTGTTTATACTTCAGTTAAATAGTGCATGTATGTATACAGTTTATACAGTGCATACAGTGGAGCATACTGTAATGTTTATGGTGTAGTGATATATAATAATAGTCATAAATATAGTTTTCCAATTATGTGCATACAATATTATTTTATAATGCACATTTTTGTAGTGGAGCATACTGGAAAGTTTGTAATGGAGTAGCTTACTGTAATGTCTGTAGGGGGAGAAGCATGATTTAATGATTCTGGTAGAGCATACTATAATGTTTGTAGTGGATCAGCATGCTGTAATGTTAGTGATGCAGCAGTACATTGTAATGTTTGTGGTGGAGCATACTGTAAAGTTTGTGGAAGAGCAGCATAATGTAATATTTGTGGTGGAACAAACTGCCCATTAATAAATAGGGACATGCCAACCACCATCAATATAAAGTGGTAGGGGCAAAATGCACACCCACTGTGCCACAACCACAATGCATGAGGTTGAAAGGTGGTTGCAGCATGTCTCCCTTCATTTCAATGTGTTGGTTGCTGGCAGTCAGAGCTGCCAGAACTGCCCTCTTTGGCAGACTGATATGAGAAGAGTGTTGCTGGTGCAAGGGGGAAGTTGTCTGGAAGAGCTTGTGGCATAGGCATGGGGCAGAGTGCCTGACTGCGTGGCTTGTTTTCAGTGTGTGAGTCTTTAGATTGTTAATCTGGCTTCTTTGCAGCCATTGAATTACAATACTTAGCTACCCCACTGACCTGAGGCTATTGCTTGCCCTGACACCTTGCCAGGTGCTATCATTGCTGACCCCAACACTTTCCTGGGGGTCATTGCTGGGGGTCGTTGCTGGCCCCAATGTAGCTTATTTTACTTTTACAATCTCTTCAATGTACGTCCAGGCTGTATTTAGCCTATGCAAGGTGATAAAGATGACATGCTACAAGTTATAGCCGGGGAAGAAATATTTATTTTGGCCATAACCATTTTTACCTCACCAACCTTTTGGCCAGGCCCATAAGTGTAAAGTGGCGCTCCATCAATTCCCTCACTCATACTTCCAGCACCTGCAAAGCACTTACCTGTTTTGCACAGAGCAGCCCTGATCCTCTTCTTGGGTTCCTTGCTGGTGCTCCTGGCTCCTCCTCTTAAGACTTTCAGCCAGTGCCCCCCCCCCACCCTGAAGAAAGTCGCTTTCTTTGGGGGCACCCATGCAGGCTTATACCCTAGTCGCCCTGTCTGATTCTATAGACACAGACAGCGTGGCTCGACCCCCATCACAGAATTTAATTTACAGCAACGGAAGCCAATGGCCCCCGCTACTAGCAATCTGCCCTGTGAGGAAAGAAAGAGAGGAGAGAGCCGATGCTCTCATGCACAGCACTGGATGGAGATTGGGATCAGGTTAATATAAAGGGGATGAGGGGGAGATCCTGTAGAACAAAAGTTTTTTTTACAATAATGTATAGATTGCAAACAAAAAATGCATAGAATTGAAAAAAGCAATTCTTAAGTCTATAGAACCACTTTATTAACCACTACCACCCACCCATAGTAGATTTACTGCCGGCAGGCGGCACTGGCAGGCAGGATCACATACATGTACATCATTCAGCCTGTTCTGTGATAGGGGTGTGCACTGGACGCAGTGGAATGCAGATCTCGGTACCTGCCTGCTTTCTCCATCCAGGGGATCCTGTGATCACATAGCACATGATCACATTATCACAATTTCCACAAATCTGTTATAATATGAGATGGTATGCAGATCACTTGTAATCAATTGAAAATATTGCTGTTACAGTGTTCGTCATTGTAACAGCAATCAAAGATGCAGTGTTGCTATAGTGATGAGGGTATGTAAAAAAAATTTAAAAAAATATTTTATATATATATATATATATATATATATATATATATATATATATATATATATATATATATATATATATATATATATATATATATATATATATATATATATATATTTTTTTTTTTATTTCTTCCTTTTACAAAAAAAATTGACAATTTTAGTTTTTGGTGGGTTGACACATTAGTCCAATAACTATAGGATTTCATGCACAACTGTAAGAATGTGCCTCATGTAAAAACTATGTGCTAAAGATGTTTTGCTTCCTATAACAATCCAGGGGCTCCAACTGTGATTTTTATAGTCCAATTTTGAGGCTTGCAGATTTCACAGTGATCTGCTTGTCCACACATCAGCAGTGGAAACCTCCAGTTCAAGGGAGGATGCTTGTCTATATAAGTAGAGAAGGGACAGAATCCCAGTAAAGTGGGGTACACACTATGGGGAAATCTAAAGAAAAATTCCATACGAGGAACGATCGTTCGATTTTTGTATAGTGTGTACACTACTTTCCCCACCCAATTCAGATTTTCCAAGTGAAAAATTCTGAAGGGACAAATTCCAAAATTTTTCTTGTACTTGAACAGAACTAACAATTTTTGTTTAATGTGTACGGTTTTCTTATGAGAAAATCAGATACAAAAGACATGGTCAGAAACAATAAAAAAAAGGGAAAAAAAAGCTTTTGTTGTTTGAAAATTTTCATACAGTTCACACCATTCTTTAGTATCATCCTTGATTTCGATCGGCTGTGAAACATCGAGGCAAACCAGATGATCTTTTGGGCGATTTTCTTATAGTGTGTACTGGGAGATTTTAAATTACCCTCTACACATTTTAAAGGCACTTTACATAACAGATAATGTATTAGAAGCACTGAAGTTCTTGTTGCAGCTGGAAAAGAAGAAGGCAGGGTACACACAAAATTTTGGTGGGAAGAGGAACTTTTGAAAATTAATTCCACTCAAAATGGTTTCGTTTTTTAATAAAATGTGGAGAAGTTAGTGGTTTTGTTTCTGTCTGTGACCCTATTGGGGAGAGATTTCACAAATCCAACAATAAAAAAAACACTATTTGGTCATTCAAGTATCCAAAATAAACCTGTAAAAGGAAACATTAGATTTGGATCCTTGAATGACCACAGACTTTTAGCGCTTTGCAATTGTCAATATAAAGAAGAAGTATATCTATGATCAAAAACTATTTTGAAAACTGTTTTAAGAATGCAATAGAATAACTGAGGTGTAAATAAGAATTAGCAATTGAATTTACAAGTTACTTTTTTATGAATTACTCTCACCATTTTAAAATGTATCGGGTCTGCCCAATGAAGGCATTCCACTGGATTACCATAAACCAGTGAAATTATAATCCAGTGGAATAACTATCATAGTGGTGACAAATGTATTAAAGCTGCATTAAACCCCAAAACAAAAATGTTGTATGCATTTTACCAAACTTTAAATGTGGTAGCTACTTTAGTGTCTGGCTACACTCCTTTATTTTCACCTGGTGATCCAGCCAGTAACACCATTTCTGTCTGGTTGGAGGCACAATGGAGACATTTTAGCGACAGTATTGTCTAGTCTGTGGAGAGGGTAATGGTAAATGCGCTAGCAGATTTAGACGGACTAACAAACAAAATCCAATCTCCAGCTAACACTTGTTAAGCAGTTACAGTAACACCTTTTTTCCCCCTTTTGAGATAAAGGTTTTACACAAAATGAATAAAAGCTTACCATTGTATGCACCCCTGTCAGTGGTAAATGGTTTATCTCAACCATCTAACTTTTTCTGGACAGCTAGTTCTGTTGAAAAATAACAGACCTACTGGATACACGCTCCATATAGGAGCTACCACCCTTTTTTACAACCAAGAGCTTCTCCTAACACCTCTAATTATCAGATATTACTTATACCATTTAATTCCTATTTGACTTTCTAACTAGTTTTAGAATAGAATTAGGAAAACAATAGAATAGAATAGAAAGAATATAAACATTTCCCAAAATTCAAATAGAATAAATTTGAACTTGACTAGAAAAGAAAATAGAAAAGAAAACAATAGAATAAAATAGAATAGAATGACTAAATCCATCTTTTGAAATTCAAATTTTGAATAGAATAAATTTGACTAGAATAGAAGAGAAAATAAAAGAACATAGTAGAAAGTAAAGAATAGAATAGAAAAAAAAAACAACAGAATAGAATAGAAAGAATATAACCATCTTCCAAAATTAAATTTCGAATTCGAATGCAATTCGAATTGATTCAAATTTTCCGACTTTGGCCGAATTGAGTTCAATTTGACCAAATTTGGAAAATTTTAATCGATTCAAATTCGAATAAAAAAAACAAATTCTGAAAATGAATTACACTAAATTTAACTAAACACATTTTTGTAACTAACAAATCGAAACAAGACAAAATGTTGTTATTCTGCAAATGTCTAGGCCCTACAAACAGGTGCTTAGACCAGGTTGATTTCTAATGGAAGGAGAGTGGGTCACCATTTTGCAGACAGATTGATAGTGCTTGAATAGGCAAAGAGCCTGTACTGCTGGGCAACTGCATAGCTAGTGGTATAATTATTGTTTGTGCCAGTATGGTGCTAACAAAACCCTGCAAGGGTAAGCCTTTTGTGATGCATAAAACCTTTTGTTAATAGTTAAAAATACTTAAACACACTCTGCTGAGTTAACTGAGTCCTTAGAAGGATCAAGTTTACCTTAAAAAAGTATAGAAAAAAAAATTGGAATAGAATACCCCCTAGGTGGGACTTTAAATTGGTAACAACGCTAAAATGTGTATAACATAGGTATTTATTGAAAAGTAAGAGATAAAAAAAAAAAATCATCAATCACAACATGATGATTGCTAAAACACACAGACAATTAACAAAGAACAAAAACAAAATACATATTGTCTTGCAATGGAATATAGGTACATATGTCTGGTAATTGCTCTCCAATGTCCAAGAAAACTTTTCAGTATCCAATGTCTGAGAAAAAATTCTGGTACCCAACACGTTTCAGGTTCAAAGCCCCTTCATCAGAGGTATTTATATAGGCGAATTTGAATTTGAGATAGGGTGAATGGCACAGCACTCAGGTACACAAATATTCAGGCAAGAATAAAGTTACCACTGTCAGTGGAGGGTGTATTTGGAGGTCAGATTCAGCCTCTGAGTTAGTCTGGCAAAGCCCACTGATGATACCGTGTCACTTTCCCCCCTAGGCAAGGGGTATGCAGCTAGGAGCAGGAACTTAAAAGCTCATAACAGAAGTCTCTTAGTAAGGGCCGGGTCAGGCCTTTCCACAGTCCTTCAATGGAGAGGGAAATGGGAGGTATACTAAGTAGTATCTTACGTTCCTTTTGCTGTATGTAGAGGTCCATTGAGTGCGCCGTCCACCCTGGCAGTGTCTGCGGTAAAAAAAAAAAAAAATCACACAGAGCTTGACAAAGGAGCGCCGTCGTCACACCACTCACGGCATGCCGGCTCAGGAAACGCGTCACACATCGTGTGACGTCATCATCCCGTGTCTGGATCGGCTGCTTACCAAGCCTCCCTTTGGTGCCTGTCTCTGGATGTGTATCTCGGCCGTCCACATCCAGCGTTCTTAGACTGCCCAGAGTTACTTAACACCTACCAGCCGAGAGATGACTCCACGGATCCCCTGGATTGCCCTGGGACTTTTTTAATGCCTGATACTTTCTACTCAAATGTGAGTGTATTACCAGCTGTTGCTGTTTTTTTTTTTTAATAAATTGTTTTAACAGTCTGCACCCAGAGGCGCCTCCTTTTCCTTGTCTCTGTTGTGTACTGCTCCATCATTTCAAGTGGAACTATGAGCAAAATCAAAAATGTCATCTAAATTATACAAGTAATGTAATCAATCATTGGCATTTTATGTTTCTCTGATTTCTTTGTTTATCACATTTTAAAGTGCTGCGGCATCTACCTACATGTAATTTTAACATTTTACAATAAACTACTAACTACACTATACAAGTATTTTTGGGCTCCTCGCTTTGGCGAGCTCTTTATATGTAGTTTGTGGGTTCCCGGAAGAAGGAGATGATGAGGAGTGCCTACTAAGAAGTATTGATAGGAGCTAGGGTTGCACCGATACTAGTATCGGTACCCATGCAAATGCACCGATACCTGAAACCGATACTTTCAGGCTCTGTTCTTTGAGCTGTCAGTGGATCTCCCATGTTGACAGCTAAAAGTGTTAAAGAAGTCTGGTAATTGGAACTGGAAAAAAATAAAAAAAATAAAAAAATAAATAAATAAAAAAGCAGCTGGCAATGTTTATTAACAACATTGCTCAGCCGCTGAAACACTAAAATAAAAAGAAACGTTGTTTTTTTTTTGGATCTTTCTGTTTCTTCATCTGCAGATCAAAGAGATGAACAAATGTTCCTCTGTTTAACCCCTTATTAACCCTTAATTTACTCTAATCAGCCTTAATTAACTCCCTATTCTCTTCTATTTAATTATTATTTTCCTGCTTTTTTTTTTTGTTCACGTCTATTTTATAAAGGATAAACAATTAAAACTTTTTTTTTTACTTGCTTTGTTAGTGAATATTTTTGCACATATATATATTAACATATATTTACACATTTCACATTGAAAAAGCACACCATTGCTGACAGTTGAAGTGAAAACAAAACAGTTGCAGTAGGTATTGGTAATTGGTATCGGCGAGTACTAAAAAAAAAAAAAAAAAAAAAAAAAAAAAAAATGTATCGGTACTTGTACTCATGTACTTATTGCAAAAAAAAAAAAAAAAAAATGGTATTGGTGCATCCCTAATAGGAGCCATTTTTTTTATTTTATTTCTGGTGAGTGCTTGGACTTGGGTGGAGACTCATGTGCACTGGATTTTCTCACAACTTTTGGTACATCTTGCTGGATATCACTTACTGCTAGATGGTGAGTGTCTAGTACACCAATAATTTATATACTCGATTAACTTTCTACACATTGTGCAAACTCCTTTCACAATTTTATTTAGTTCACTTTAAATTTTTTGGGTCTTTCACCTAATTTTTATTATATTTTATATGTATTCAGGGCATACAATTTATTAGGTTCTGCACTTATATTGTTCAGTTGTGTTTCAGTTGTGTTCAGAGTCATTAAAAAAAAAACAAAGTGCCCCTAAAAGCTGTATTTTTTCTGCTTGTGTGCATGAAACATGTATATCGTATCTATCTATCCATCTTGTTTATACTTCAGTTAAATAGTGCATGTATGTATACAGTTTATACAGTGCATACAGTGGAGCATACTGTAATGTTTATGGTGTAGTGATATATAATAATAGTCATAAATATAGTTTTCCAATTATGTGCATACAATATTATTTTATAATGCACATTTTTGTAGTGGAGCATACTGGAAAGTTTGTAATGGAGTAGCTTACTGTAATGTCTGTAGGGGGAGAAGCATGATTTAATGATTCTGGTAGAGCATACTATAATGTTTGTAGTGGATCAGCATGCTGTAATGTTAGTGATGGAGCAGTACATTGTAATGTTTGTGGTGGAGCATACTGTAAAGTTTGTGGAAGAGCAGCATAATGTAATATTTGTGGTGGAACAAACTGCCCATTAATAAATAGGGACATGCCAACCACCATCAATATAAAGTGGTAGGGGCAAAATGCACACCCACTGTGCCACAACCACAATGCATGAGGTTGAAAGGTGGTTGCAGCATGTCTCCCTTCATTTCAATGTGTTGGTTGCTGGCAGTCAGAGCTGCCAGAACTGCCCTCTTTGGCAGACTGATATGAGAAGAGTGTTGCTGGTGCAAGGGGGAAGTTGTCTGGAAGAGCTTGTGGCATAGGCATGGGGCAGAGTGCCTGACTGCGTGGCTTGTTTTCAGTGTGTGAGTCTTTAGATTGTTAATCTGGCTTCTTTGCAGCCATAGAATTACAATACTTAGCTACCCCACTGACCTGAGGCTATTGCTTGCCCTGACACCTTGCCAGGTGCTATCATTGCTGACCCCAACACTTTCCTGGGGGTCATTGCTGGGGGTCGTTGCTGGCCCCAATGTAGCTTATTTTACTTTTACAATCTCTTCAATGTACGTCCAGGCTGTATTTAGCCTATGCAAGGTGATAAAGATGACATGCTACAAGCTATAGCCGGGGAAGAAATATTTATTTTGGCCATAACCATTTTTACCTCACCAACCTTTTGGCCAGGCCCATAAGTGTAAAGTGGCGCTCCATCAATTCCCTCACTCATACTTCCAGCACCTGCAAAGCACTTACCTGTTTTGCACAGAGCAGCCCTGATCCTCTTCTTGGGTTCCTTGCTGGTGCTCCTGGCTCCTCCTCTTAAGACTTTCAGCCAGTGCCCCCCCCCCCCACCCTGAAGAAAGTCGCTTTCTTTGGGGGCACCCATGCAGGCTTATACCCTAGTCGCCCTGTCTGATTCTATAGACACAGACAGCGTGGCTCGACCCCCCATCACAGAATTTAATTTACAGCAACGGAAGCCAATGGCCCCCGCTACTAGCAATCTGCCCTGTGAGGAAAGAAAGAGAGGAGAGAGCCGATGCTCTCATGCACAGCACTGGATGGAGATTGGGATCAGGTTAATATAAAGGGGATGAGGGGGAGATCCTGTAGAACAAAAGTTTTTTTTACAATAATGTATAGATTGCAAACAAAAAATGCATAGAATTGAAAAAAGCAATTCTTAAGTCTATAGAACCACTTTATTAACCACTACCACCCACCCATAGTAGATTTACTGCCGGCAGGCGGCACTGGCAGGCAGGATCACATACATGTACATCATTCAGCCTGTTCTGTGATAGGGGTGTGCACTGGACGCAGTGGAATGCAGATCTCGGTACCTGCCTGCTTTCTCCATCCAGGGGATCCTGTGATCACATAGCACATGATCACATTATCACAATTTCCACAAATCTGTTATAATATGAGATGGTATGCAGATCACTTGTAATCAATTGAAAATATTGCTGTTACAGTGTTCGTCATTGTAACAGCAATCAAAGATGCAGTGTTGCTATAGTGATGAGGGTATGTAAAAAAAATTTAAAAAAATATTTTATATATATATATATATTTTTTTTTTATTTCTTCCTTTTACAAAAAAAATTGACAATTTTAGTTTTTGGTGGGTTGACACATTAGTCCAATAACTATAGGATTTCATGCACAACTGTAAGAATGTGCCTCATGTAAAAACTATGTGCTAAAGATGTTTTGCTTCCTATAACAATCCAGGGGCTCCAACTGTGATTTTTATAGTCCAATTTTGAGGCTTGCAGATTTCACAGTGATCTGCTTGTCCACACATCAGCAGTGGAAACCTCCAGTTCAAGGGAGGATGCTTGTCTATATAAGTAGAGAAGGGACAGAATCCCAGTAAAGTGGGGTACACACTATGGGGAAATCTAAAGAAAAATTCCATACGAGGAATGATCGTTCGATTTTTGTATAGTGTGTACACTACTTTCCCCACCCAATTCAGATTTTCCAAGTGAAAAATTCTGAAGGGACAAATTCCAAAATTTTTCTTGTACTTGAACAGAACTAACAATTTTTGTTTAATGTGTACGGTTTTCTTATGAGAAAATCAGATACAAAAGACATGGTCAGAAACAATAAAAAAAAGGGAAAAAAAAGCTTTTGTTGTTTGAAAATTTTCATACAGTTCACACCATTCTTTAGTACCATCCTTGATTTCGATCGGCTGTGAAACATCGAGGCAAACCAGATGATCTTTTGGGCGATTTTCTTATAGTGTGTACTGGGAGATTTTAAATTACCCTCTACACATTTTAAAGGCACTTTACATAACAGATAATGTATTAGAAGCACTGAAGTTCTTGTTGCAGCTGGAAAAGAAGAAGGCAGGGTACACACAAAATTTTGGTGGGAAGAGGAACTTTTGAAAATTAATTCCACTCAAAATGGTTTCGTTTTTTAATAAAATGTGGAGAAGTTAGTGGTTTTGTTTCTGTCTGTGACCCTATTGGGGAGAGATTTCACAAATCCAACAATAAAAAAAACACTATTTGGTCATTCAAGTATCCAAAATAAACCTGTAAAAGGAAACATTAGATTTGGATCCTTGAATGACCACAGACTTTTAGCGCTTTGCAATTGTCAATATAAAGAAGAAGTATATCTATGATCAAAAACTATTTTGAAAACTGTTTTAAGAATGCAATAGAATAACTGAGGTGTAAATAAGAATTAGCAATTGAATTTAGAAGTTACTTTTTTATGAATTACTCTCACCATTTTAAAATGTATCGGGTCTGCCAAATGAAGGCATTCCACTGGATTACCATAAACCAGTGAAATTATAATCCAGTGGAATAACTATCATAGTGGTGACAAATGTATTAAAGCTGCATTAAACCCCAAAACAAAAATGTTATATGCATTTTACCAAACTTTAAATGTGGTAGCTACTTTAGTGTCTGGCTACACTCCTTTATTTTCACCTGGTGATCCAGCCAGTAACACCATTTCTGTCTGGTTGGAGGCACAATGGAGACATTTTAGCGACAGTATTGTCTAGTCTGTGGAGAGGGTAATGGTAAATGCGCTAGCAGATTTAGACGGACTAACAAACAAAATCCAATCTCCAGCTAACACTTGTTAAGCAGTTACAGTAACACCTTTTTTCCCCCTTTTGAGATAAAGGTTTTACACAAAATGAATAAAAGCTTACCATTGTATGCACCCCTGTCAGTGGTAAATGGTTTATCTCAACCATCTAACTTTTTCTGGACAGCTAGTTCTGTTGAAAAATAACAGACCTACTGGATACACGCTCCATATAGGAGCTACCACCCTTTTTTACAACCAAGAGCTTCTCCTAACACCTCTAATTATCAGATATTACTTATACCATTTAATTCCTATTTGACTTTCTAACTAGTTTTAGAATAGAATTAGGAAAACAATAGAATAGAATAGAAAGAATATAAACATTTCCCAAAATTCAAATAGAATAAATTTGAACTTGACTAGAAAAGAAAATAGAAAAGAAAACAATAGAATAAAATAGAATAGAATGACTAAATCCATCTTTTGAAATTCAAATTTTGAATAGAATAAATTTGACTAGAATAGAAGAGAAAATAAAAGAACATAGTAGAAAGTAAAGAATAGAATAGAAAAAAAAAACAACAGAATAGAATAGAAAGAATATAACCATCTTCCAAAATTAAATTTCGAATTCGAATGCAATTCGAATTGATTCAAATTTTCCGACTTTGGCCGAATTGAGTTCAATTTGACCAAATTTGGAAAATTTTAATCGATTCAAATTCGAATAAAAAAAACAAATTCTGAAAATGAATTACACTAAATTTAACTAAACACATTTTTGTAACTAACAAATCGAAACAAGACAAAATGTTGTTATTCTGCAAATGTCTAGGCCCTACAAACAGGTGCTTAGACCAGGTTGATTTCTAATGGAAGGAGAGTGGGTCACCATTTTGCAGACAGATTGATAGTGCTTGAATAGGCAAAGAGCCTGTACTGCTGGGCAACTGCATAGCTAGTGGTATAATTATTGTTTGTGCCAGTATGGTGCTAACAAAACCCTGCAAGGGTAAGCCTTTTGTGATGCATAAAACCTTTTGTTAATAGTTAAAAATACTTAAACACACTCTGCTGAGTTAACTGAGTCCTTAGAAGGATCAAGTTTACCTTAAAAAAGTATAGAAAAAAAAATTGGAATAGAATACCCCCTAGGTGGGACTTTAAATTGGTAACAACGCTAAAATGTGTATAACATAGGTATTTATTGAAAAGTAAGAGATAAAAAAAAAAAATCATCAATCACAACATGATGATTGCTAAAACACACAGACAATTAACAAAGAACAAAAACAAAATACATATTGTCTTGCAATGGAATATAGGTACATATGTCTGGTAATTGCTCTCCAATGTCCAAGAAAACTTTTCAGTATCCAATGTCTGAGAAAAAATTCTGGTACCCAACACGTTTCAGGTTCAAAGCCCCTTCATCAGAGGTATTTATATAGGCGAATTTGAATTTGAGATAGGGTGAATGGCACAGCACTCAGGTACACAAATATTCAGGCAAGAATAAAGTTACCACTGTCAGTGGAGGGTGTATTTGGAGGTCAGATTCAGCCTCTGAGTTAGTCTGGCAAAGCCCACTGATGATGCCGTGTCACTTTCCCCCCTAGGCAAGGGGTATGCAGCTAGGAGCAGGAACTTAAAAGCTCATAACAGAAGTCTCTTAGTAAGGGCCGGGTCAGGCCTTTCCACAGTCCTTCAATGGAGAGGGAAATGGGAGGTATACTAAGTAGTATCTTACGTTCCTTTTGCTGTATGTAGAGGTCCATTGAGTGCGCCGTCCACCCTGGCAGTGTCTGCAGTAAAAAAAAAAAAAAATCACACAGAGCTTGACAAAGGAGCGCCGTCGTCACACCACTCACGGCATGCCGGCTCAGGAAACGCGTCACACATCGTGTGACGTCATCATCCCGTGTCTGGATCGGCTGCTTACCAAGCCTCCCTTTGGTGCCTGTCTCTGGATGTGTATCTCGGCCGTCCACATCCAGCGTTCTTAGACTGCCCAGAGTTACTTAACACCTACCAGCCGAGAGATGACTCCACGGATCCCCTGGATTGCCCTGGGACTTTTTTAATGCCTGATACTTTCTACTCAAATGTGAGTGTATTACCAGCTGTTGCTGTTTTTTTTTTTTAATAAATTGTTTTAACAGTCTGCACCCAGAGGCGCCTCCTTTTCCTTGTCTCTGTTGTGTACTGCTCCATCATTTCAAGTGGAACTATGAGCAAAATCAAAAATGTCATCTAAATTATACAAGTAATGTAATCAATCATTGGCATTTTATGTTTCTCTGATTTCTTTGTTTATCACATTTTAAAGTGCTGCGGCATCTACCTACATGTAATTTTAACATTTTACAATAAACTACTAACTACACTATACAAGTATTTTTGGGCTCCTCGCTTTGGCGAGCTCTTTATATGTAGTTTGTGGGTTCCCGGAAGAAGGAGATGATGAGGAGTGCCTACTAAGAAGTATTGATAGGAGCTAGGGTTGCACCGATACTAGTATCGGTACCCATGCAAATGCACCGATACCTGAAACCGATACTTTCAGGCTCTGTTCTTTGAGCTGTCAGTGGATCTCCCATGTTGACAGCTAAAAGTGTTAAAGAAGTCTGGTAATTGGAACTGGAAAAAAATAAAAAAAATTAAAAAATAAATAAATAAAAAAGCAGCTGGCAATGTTTATTAACAACATTGCTCAGCCGCTGAAACACTAAAATAAAAAGAAACGTTGTTTTTTTTTTGTATCTTTCTGTTTCTTCATCTGCAGATCAAAGAGATGAACAAATGTTCCTCTGTTTAACCCCTTATTAACCCTTAATTTACTCTAATCAGCCTTAATTAACTCCCTATTCTCTTCTATTTAATTATTATTTTCCTGCTTTTTTTTTTTGTTCACGTCTATTTTATAAAGGATAAACAATTAAAACTTTTTTTTTTACTTGCTTTGTTAGTGAATATTTTTGCACATATATATATTAACATATATTTACACATTTCACATTGAAAAAGCACACCATTGCTGACAGTTGAAGTGAAAACAAAACAGTTGCAGTAGGTATTGGTAATTGGTATCGGCGAGTACTAAAAAAAAAAAAAAAAAAAAAAAAAAATGTATCGGTACTTGTACTCATGTACTTATTGCAAAAAAAAAAAAAAAATGGTATTGGTGCATCCCTAATAGGAGCCATTTTTTTTATTTTATTTCTGGTGAGTGCTTGGACTTGGGTGGAGACTCATGTGCACTGGATTTTCTCACAACTTTTGGTACATCTTGCTGGATATCACTTACTGCTAGATGGTGAGTGTCTAGTACACCAATAATTTATATACTCGATTAACTTTCTACACATTGTGCAAACTCCTTTCACAATTTTATTTAGTTCACTTTAAATTTTTTGGGTCTTTCACCTAATTTTTATTATATTTTATATGTATTCAGGGCATACAATTTATTAGGTTCTGCACTTATATTGTTCAGTTGTGTTTCAGTTGTGTTCAGAGTCATTAAAAAAAAAACAAAGTGCCTCTAAAAGCTGTATTTTTTCTGCTTGTGTGCATGAAACATGTATACCGTATCTATCTATCCATCTTGTTTATACTTCAGTTAAATAGTGCATGTATGTATACAGTTTATACAGTGCATACAGTGGAGCATACTGTAATGTTTATGGTGTAGTGATATATAATAATAGTCATAAATATAGTTTTCCAATTATGTGCATACAATATTATTTTATAATGCACATTTTTGTAGTGGAGCATACTGGAAAGTTTGTAATGGAGTAGCTTACTGTAATGTCTGTAGGGGGAGAAGCATGATTTAATGATTCTGGTAGAGCATACTATAATGTTTGTAGTGGATCAGCATGCTGTAATGTTAGTGATGGAGCAGTACATTGTAATGTTTGTGGTGGAGCATACTGTAAAGTTTGTGGAAGAGCAGCATAATGTAATATTTGTGGTGGAACAAACTGCCCATTAATAAATAGGGACATGCCAACCACCATCAATATAAAGTGGTAGGGGCAAAATGCACACCCACTGTGCCACAACCACAATGCATGAGGTTGAAAGGTGGTTGCAGCATGTCTCCCTTCATTTCAATGTGTTGGTTGCTGGCAGTCAGAGCTGCCAGAACTGCCCTCTTTGGCAGACTGATATGAGAAGAGTGTTGCTGGTGCAAGGGGGAAGTTGTCTGGAAGAGCTTGTGGCATAGGCATGGGGCAGAGTGCCTGACTGCGTGGCTTGTTTTCAGTGTGTGAGTCTTTAGATTGTTAATCTGGCTTCTTTGCAGCCATAGAATTACAATACTTAGCTACCCCACTGACCTGAGGCTATTGCTTGCCCTGACACCTTGCCAGGTGCTATCATTGCTGACCCCAACACTTTCCTGGGGGTCATTGCTGGGGGTCGTTGCTGGCCCCAATGTAGCTTATTTTACTTTTACAATCTCTTCAATGTACGTCCAGGCTGTATTTAGCCTATGCAAGGTGATAAAGATGACATGCTACAAGCTATAGCCGGGGAAGAAATATTTATTTTGGCCATAACCATTTTTACCTCACCAACCTTTTGGCCAGGCCCATAAGTGTAAAGTGGCGCTCCATCAATTCCCTCACTCATACTTCCAGCACCTGCAAAGCACTTACCTGTTTTGCACAGAGCAGCCCTGATCCTCTTCTTGGGTTCCTTGCTGGTGCTCCTGGCTCCTCCTCTTAAGACTTTCAGCCAGTGCCCCCCCCCCCCCCACCCTGAAGAAAGTCGCTTTCTTTGGGGGCACCCATGCAGGCTTATACCCTAGTCGCCCTGTCTGATTCTATAGACACAGACAGCGTGGCTCGACCCCCCATCACAGAATTTAATTTACAGCAACGGAAGCCAATGGCCCCCGCTACTAGCAATCTGCCCTGTGAGGAAAGAAAGAGAGGAGAGAGCCGATGCTCTCATGCACAGCACTGGATGGAGATTGGGATCAGGTTAATATAAAGGGGATGAGGGGGAGATCCTGTAGAACAAAAGTTTTTTTTACAATAATGTATAGATTGCAAACAAAAAATGCATAGAATTGAAAAAAGCAATTCTTAAGTCTATAGAACCACTTTATTAACCACTACCACCCACCCATAGTAGATTTACTGCCGGCAGGCGGCACTGGCAGGCAGGATCACATACATGTACATCATTCAGCCTGTTCTGTGATAGGGGTGTGCACTGGACGCAGTGGAATGCAGATCTCGGTACCTGCCTGCTTTCTCCATCCAGGGGATCCTGTGATCACATAGCACATGATCACATTATCACAATTTCCACAAATCTGTTATAATATGAGATGGTATGCAGATCACTTGTAATCAATTGAAAATATTGCTGTTACAGTGTTCGTCATTGTAACAGCAATCAAAGATGCAGTGTTGCTATAGTGATGAGGGTATGTAAAAAAAATTTAAAAAAATATTTTATATATATATATATATATATATATATATATATATATATATATATATATATATATATATATATATATATATATATATATATATATATATATATATTTTTTTTATTTCTTCCTTTTACAAAAAAAATTGACAATTTTAGTTTTTGGTGGGTTGACACATTAGTCCAATAACTATAGGATTTCATGCACAACTGTAAGAATGTGCCTCATGTAAAAACTATGTGCTAAAGATGTTTTGCTTCCTATAACAATCCAGGGGCTCCAACTGTGATTTTTATAGTCCAATTTTGAGGCTTGCAGATTTCACAGTGATCTGCTTGTCCACACATCAGCAGTGGAAACCTCCAGTTCAAGGGAGGATGCTTGTCTATATAAGTAGAGAAGGGACAGAATCCCAGTAAAGTGGGGTACACACTATGGGGAAATCTAAAGAAAAATTCCATACGAGGAATGATCGTTCGATTTTTGTATAGTGTGTACACTACTTTCCCCACCCAATTCAGATTTTCCAAGTGAAAAATTCTGAAGGGACAAATTCCAAAATTTTTCTTGTACTTGAACAGAACTAACAATTTTTGTTTAATGTGTACGGTTTTCTTATGAGAAAATCAGATACAAAAGACATGGTCAGAAACAATAAAAAAAAGGGAAAAAAAAGCTTTTGTTGTTTGAAAATTTTCATACAGTTCACACCATTCTTTAGTACCATCCTTGATTTCGATCGGCTGTGAAACATCGAGGCAAACCAGATGATCTTTTGGGCGATTTTCTTATAGTGTGTACTGGGAGATTTTAAATTACCCTCTACACATTTTAAAGGCACTTTACATAACAGATAATGTATTAGAAGCACTGAAGTTCTTGTTGCAGCTGGAAAAGAAGAAGGCAGGGTACACACAAAATTTTGGTGGGAAGAGGAACTTTTGAAAATTAATTCCACTCAAAATGGTTTCGTTTTTTAATAAAATGTGGAGAAGTTAGTGGTTTTGTTTCTGTCTGTGACCCTATTGGGGAGAGATTTCACAAATCCAACAATAAAAAAAACACTATTTGGTCATTCAAGTATCCAAAATAAACCTGTAAAAGGAAACATTAGATTTGGATCCTTGAATGACCACAGACTTTTAGCGCTTTGCAATTGTCAATATAAAGAAGAAGTATATCTATGATCAAAAACTATTTTGAAAACTGTTTTAAGAATGCAATAGAATAACTGAGGTGTAAATAAGAATTAGCAATTGAATTTAGAAGTTACTTTTTTATGAATTACTCTCACCATTTTAAAATGTATAGGGTCTGCCAAATGAAGGCATTCCACTGGATTACCATAAACCAGTGAAATTATAATCCAGTGGAATAACTATCATAGTGGTGACAAATGTATTAAAGCTGCATTAAACCCCAAAACAAAAATGTTATATGCATTTTACCAAACTTTAAATGTGGTAGCTACTTTAGTGTCTGGCTACACTCCTTTATTTTCACCTGGTGATCCAGCCAGTAACACCATTTCTGTCTGGTTGGAGGCACAATGGAGACATTTTAGCGACAGTATTGTCTAGTCTGTGGAGAGGGTAATGGTAAATGCGCTAGCAGATTTAGACGGACTAACAAACAAAATCCAATCTCCAGCTAACACTTGTTAAGCAGTTACAGTAACACCTTTTTTCCCCCTTTTGAGATAAAGGTTTTACACAAAATGAATAAAAGCTTACCATTGTATGCACCCCTGTCAGTGGTAAATGGTTTATCTCAACCATCTAACTTTTTCTGGACAGCTAGTTCTGTTGAAAAATAACAGACCTACTGGATACACGCTCCATATAGGAGCTACCACCCTTTTTTACAACCAAGAGCTTCTCCTAACACCTCTAATTATCAGATATTACTTATACCATTTAATTCCTATTTGACTTTCTAACTAGTTTTAGAATAGAATTAGGAAAACAATAGAATAGAATAGAAAGAATATAAACATTTCCCAAAATTCAAATAGAATAAATTTGAACTTGACTAGAAAAGAAAATAGAAAAGAAAACAATAGAATAAAATAGAATAGAATGACTAAATCCATCTTTTGAAATTCAAATTTTGAATAGAATAAATTTGACTAGAATAGAAGAGAAAATAAAAGAACATAGTAGAAAGTAAAGAATAGAATAGAAAAAAAAAACAACAGAATAGAATAGAAAGAATATAACCATCTTCCAAAATTAAATTTCGAATTCGAATGCAATTCGAATTGATTCAAATTTTCCGACTTTGGCCGAATTGAGTTCAATTTGACCAAATTTGGAAAATTTTAATCGATTCAAATTCGAATAAAAAAAACAAATTCTGAAAATGAATTACACTAAATTTAACTAAACACATTTTTGTAACTAACAAATCGAAACAAGACAAAATGTTGTTATTCTGCAAATGTCTAGGCCCTACAAACAGGTGCTTAGACCAGGTTGATTTCTAATGGAAGGAGAGTGGGTCACCATTTTGCAGACAGATTGATAGTGCTTGAATAGGCAAAGAGCCTGTACTGCTGGGCAACTGCATAGCTAGTGGTATAATTATTGTTTGTGCCAGTATGGTGCTAACAAAACCCTGCAAGGGTAAGCCTTTTGTGATGCATAAAACCTTTTGTTAATAGTTAAAAATACTTAAACACACTCTGCTGAGTTAACTGAGTCCTTAGAAGGATCAAGTTTACCTTAAAAAAGTATAGAAAAAAAAATTGGAATAGAATACCCCCTAGGTGGGACTTTAAATTGGTAACAACGCTAAAATGTGTATAACATAGGTATTTATTGAAAAGTAAGAGATAAAAAAAAAAAATCATCAATCACAACATGATGATTGCTAAAACACACAGACAATTAACAAAGAACAAAAACAAAATACATATTGTCTTGCAATGGAATATAGGTACATATGTCTGGTAATTGCTCTCCAATGTCCAAGAAAACTTTTCAGTATCCAATGTCTGAGAAAAAATTCTGGTACCCAACACGTTTCAGGTTCAAAGCCCCTTCATCAGAGGTATTTATATAGGCGAATTTGAATTTGAGATAGGGTGAATGGCACAGCACTCAGGTACACAAATATTCAGGCAAGAATAAAGTTACCACTGTCAGTGGAGGGTGTATTTGGAGGTCAGATTCAGCCTCTGAGTTAGTCTGGCAAAGCCCACTGATGATGCCGTGTCACTTTCCCCCCTAGGCAAGGGGTATGCAGCTAGGAGCAGGAACTTAAAAGCTCATAACAGAAGTCTCTTAGTAAGGGCCGGGTCAGGCCTTTCCACAGTCCTTCAATGGAGAGGGAAATGGGAGGTATACTAAGTAGTATCTTACGTTCCTTTTGCTGTATGTAGAGGTCCATTGAGTGCGCCGTCCACCCTGGCAGTGTCTGCGGTAAAAAAAAAAAAAAATCACACAGAGCTTGACAAAGGAGCGCCGTCGTCACACCACTCACGGCATGCCGGCTCAGGAAACGCGTCACACATCGTGTGACGTCATCATCCCGTGTCTGGATCGGCTGCTTACCAAGCCTCCCTTTGGTGCCTGTCTCTGGATGTGTATCTCGGCCGTCCACATCCAGCGTTCTTAGACTGCCCAGAGTTACTTAACACCTACCAGCCGAGAGATGACTCCACGGATCCCCTGGATTGCCCTGGGACTTTTTTAATGCCTGATACTTTCTACTCAAATGTGAGTGTATTACCAGCTGTTGCTGTTTTTTTTTTTTAATAAATTGTTTTAACAGTCTGCACCCAGAGGCGCCTCCTTTTCCTTGTCTCTGTTGTGTACTGCTCCATCATTTCAAGTGGAACTATGAGCAAAATCAAAAATGTCATCTAAATTATACAAGTAATGTAATCAATCATTGGCATTTTATGTTTCTCTGATTTCTTTGTTTATCACATTTTAAAGTGCTGCGGCATCTACCTACATGTAATTTTAACATTTTACAATAAACTACTAACTACACTATACAAGTATTTTTGGGCTCCTCGCTTTGGCGAGCTCTTTATATGTAGTTTGTGGGTTCCCGGAAGAAGGAGATGATGAGGAGTGCCTACTAAGAAGTATTGATAGGAGCTAGGGTTGCACCGATACTAGTATCGGTACCCATGCAAATGCACCGATACCTGAAACCGATACTTTCAGGCTCTGTTCTTTGAGCTGTCAGTGGATCTCCCATGTTGACAGCTAAAAGTGTTAAAGAAGTCTGGTAATTGGAACTGGAAAAAAATAAAAAAAATTAAAAAATAAATAAATAAAAAAGCAGCTGGCAATGTTTATTAACAACATTGCTCAGCCGCTGAAACACTAAAATAAAAAGAAACGTTGTTTTTTTTTTGTATCTTTCTGTTTCTTCATCTGCAGATCAAAGAGATGAACAAATGTTCCTCTGTTTAACCCCTTATTAACCCTTAATTTACTCTAATCAGCCTTAATTAACTCCCTATTCTCTTCTATTTAATTATTATTTTCCTGCTTTTTTTTTTTGTTCACGTCTATTTTATAAAGGATAAACAATTAAAACTTTTTTTTTTACTTGCTTTGTTAGTGAATATTTTTGCACATATATATATTAACATATATTTACACATTTCACATTGAAAAAGCACACCATTGCTGACAGTTGAAGTGAAAACAAAACAGTTGCAGTAGGTATTGGTAATTGGTATCGGCGAGTACTAAAAAAAAAAAAAAAAAAAAAAAAAAAATGTATCGGTACTTGTACTCATGTACTTATTGCAAAAAAAAAAAAAAATGGTATTGGTGCATCCCTAATAGGAGCCATTTTTTTTATTTTATTTCTGGTGAGTGCTTGGACTTGGGTGGAGACTCATGTGCACTGGATTTTCTCACAACTTTTGGTACATCTTGCTGGATATCACTTACTGCTAGATGGTGAGTGTCTAGTACACCAATAATTTATATACTCGATTAACTTTCTACACATTGTGCAAACTCCTTTCACAATTTTATTTAGTTCACTTTAAATTTTTTGGGTCTTTCACCTAATTTTTATTATATTTTATATGTATTCAGGGCATACAATTTATTAGGTTCTGCACTTATATTGTTCAGTTGTGTTTCAGTTGTGTTCAGAGTCATTAAAAAAAAAACAAAGTGCCTCTAAAAGCTGTATTTTTTCTGCTTGTGTGCATGAAACATGTATACCGTATCTATCTATCCATCTTGTTTATACTTCAGTTAAATAGTGCATGTATGTATACAGTTTATACAGTGCATACAGTGGAGCATACTGTAATGTTTATGGTGTAGTGATATATAATAATAGTCATAAATATAGTTTTCCAATTATGTGCATACAATATTATTTTATAATGCACATTTTTGTAGTGGAGCATACTGGAAAGTTTGTAATGGAGTAGCTTACTGTAATGTCTGTAGGGGGAGAAGCATGATTTAATGATTCTGGTAGAGCATACTATAATGTTTGTAGTGGATCAGCATGCTGTAATGTTAGTGATGGAGCAGTACATTGTAATGTTTGTGGTGGAGCATACTGTAAAGTTTGTGGAAGAGCAGCATAATGTAATATTTGTGGTGGAACAAACTGCCCATTAATAAATAGGGACATGCCAACCACCATCAATATAAAGTGGTAGGGGCAAAATGCACACCCACTGTGCCACAACCACAATGCATGAGGTTGAAAGGTGGTTGCAGCATGTCTCCCTTCATTTCAATGTGTTGGTTGCTGGCAGTCAGAGCTGCCAGAACTGCCCTCTTTGGCAGACTGATATGAGAAGAGTGTTGCTGGTGCAAGGGGGAAGTTGTCTGGAAGAGCTTGTGGCATAGGCATGGGGCAGAGTGCCTGACTGCGTGGCTTGTTTTCAGTGTGTGAGTCTTTAGATTGTTAATCTGGCTTCTTTGCAGCCATAGAATTACAATACTTAGCTACCCCACTGACCTGAGGCTATTGCTTGCCCTGACACCTTGCCAGGTGCTATCATTGCTGACCCCAACACTTTCCTGGGGGTCATTGCTGGGGGTCGTTGCTGGCCCCAATGTAGCTTATTTTACTTTTACAATCTCTTCAATGTACGTCCAGGCTGTATTTAGCCTATGCAAGGTGATAAAGATGACATGCTACAAGCTATAGCCGGGGAAGAAATATTTATTTTGGCCATAACCATTTTTACCTCACCAACCTTTTGGCCAGGCCCATAAGTGTAAAGTGGCGCTCCATCAATTCCCTCACTCATACTTCCAGCACCTGCAAAGCACTTACCTGTTTTGCACAGAGCAGCCCTGATCCTCTTCTTGGGTTCCTTGCTGGTGCTCCTGGCTCCTCCTCTTAAGACTTTCAGCCAGTGCCCCCCCCCCCCACCCTGAAGAAAGTCGCTTTCTTTGGGGGCACCCATGCAGGCTTATACCCTAGTCGCCCTGTCTGATTCTATAGACACAGACAGCGTGGCTCGACCCCCCATCACAGAATTTAATTTACAGCAACGGAAGCCAATGGCCCCCGCTACTAGCAATCTGCCCTGTGAGGAAAGAAAGAGAGGAGAGAGCCGATGCTCTCATGCACAGCACTGGATGGAGATTGGGATCAGGTTAATATAAAGGGGATGAGGGGGAGATCCTGTAGAACAAAAGTTTTTTTTACAATAATGTATAGATTGCAAACAAAAAATGCATAGAATTGAAAAAAGCAATTCTTAAGTCTATAGAACCACTTTATTAACCACTACCACCCACCCATAGTAGATTTACTGCCGGCAGGCGGCACTGGCAGGCAGGATCACATACATGTACATCATTCAGCCTGTTCTGTGATAGGGGTGTGCACTGGACACAGTGGAATGCAGATCTCGGTACCTGCCTGCTTTCTCCATCCAGGGGATCCTGTGATCACATAGCACATGATCACATTATCACAATTTCCACAAATCTGTTATAATATGAGATGGTATGCAGATCACTTGTAATCAATTGAAAATATTGCTGTTACAGTGTTCGTCATTGTAACAGCAATCAAAGATGCAGTGTTGCTATAGTGATGAGGGTATGTAAAAAAAATTTAAAAAAATATTTTATATATATATATATATATATATATATATATATATATATATATATATATATATATATATATATATATATATATATATATATATATATATATATAAATTTTTTTTTATTTTTTTTTTTTTTTAATTTCTTCCTTTTACAAAAAAAATTGACAAAAATTGCAACTTCAAAAAGCTTGCCATGCCTCATACTAAATATCTCAGACTGTCTACTTTCCAAAAATGGGTCATTTGGGGGAAATTTGTAATGTCCTGGCATGTTGAGGGCCTCAAGAAATGAGATAGACTGTCAGTACCAATATTCAAATATATATACACCATAATTTGTAGACACTATAACAAAGCCAATTACTATACACTAATTGGGATTTTTACCAAAGACATGTAGCAGAATACATTTTGGCCTAAATCTATGTAGAAATTTGATTTTATATGTTTTATAACGAAAAGTAGAAAATATCAAGGGTTTTTTCAAAATTGTCTTTTTTTGTTTTTTTATTTTTTTTTAATAGTAAATAAAAAACCCAGTGGTAATCAAATACTACCAAACAAAAGCTCTATTTGTGTAAAAAAAATTAATACAAATTTATTTTGCGTACAGTGTTGCATGATGACACAATTGCCAGTAAAAATAAAGCAGTGCTGAATAGCAAAAAAATGACATGGTCAATCATGAAGTGGGCAAAACCTTCCCAAGATCAAATGGTTTATGCATACTGGACCATTTTCCTTCTGCTGGTGTAGCAGTCACATTTGCTAATTTTGCACTAATATGAAATTACCCTCAGCCCTCCCCCCCCAAACCCTTTTCTCTTGCCAGCAATTGTGTTCCTAATATTGTACTTTATCGAGGATTTGTTTACTCTGCAAGAGAATCTTACAGGTTTAGATATGTCCTGTCTGGACCTACATCTACATTTATTATTCAGTGAATGCTATTCATATTCTGATAAAAATCAAGTGTGTAAAATTATGAAGGCCAACAAAAAACAACTTTCAGGTACATAAAACGTTATTGATCATCATGTGAACTCATTGGATGTAGATTTTGTTCAACAAATATTATGGTTTTCTTTGCTAGTTTCACAGATGTAACTAACAAGACGGTGTCATTGGTGTTATTTACAATGTAAGGACAACCTTAACCTCTTACTACCTGTATATCATTATTCCCAATATACCTTTTATGACAATAATCTTGGCTGGCATCTGTCATAACTACCTACATTATCCAATTATTCTACAGTTTGTCCTAGTTAAGGCTTTGAAAAAGGACAAAAGGGCTGTTCCCATAAATTCCACCAGGTAAGAGTCACATCTACTGGGCACTCACAAGAGGATAATTTTTATAACTCACATGACAGAATAATTAGGATATTCAAAGAATGCCAAAAGCCTAAAACCAATTTACTACGTCTCATTTTGAGGATTGTCTAATTTCTGTATCTATTTATAAACTGATGCTATATCATAATATATGCATATGAGTTATTCTTTGAAGGATATAAAAGAGGCAGCATTGATGCTGAAGACAATTTTGGACCTCTGCTCTGTTAGCCCGGGTGACTCCCAGACAATAGCACAAGCATTATGGGATATACAAAGATGCTGATGATTAAAGGATTTCTATTCTTACTTCTGTTGATCAAGACGGGTAAGTTGGGGATTTGACTTAAGAAAATTAGGTTTCAGAGTTTATTTTATAGAATGAAAATATGATTATTATCAAAGGCTGCATGTTTTGATAAAAGCCATAAATGTAATAAATCTAGACTATATTTGAGGCAAGTGCTCAAGATTTCCTGAAGAAAAATGTATGTAAAACTTTAGTGTACTACAATTTAATATGAGACCACTGTGTAGATTTGAGTGGAACAGTTGGATTTAAATGACATAATATACTTTATATAATTTTAAAAATCAACTAAACTTCATTTTTCAAAAACTTTAAAAGATGTCAATATCAAAGTTTATACTGAGAATTTTGGGGAATTTTATTTTTTAAGACAACTCAAAAACTTAAGAAATCACGGTCTCTTGTGTAGCTTATTTTTTAATTTGCATAATAACCTTTTGAATATTGAGAATGATAATTTATTTTAGAGTCACTAAAGTTACTAAACTGCATTTATTGAATTATTACTTTTAGAATGTTTGCAAATTATTCCTGGGTTATTTCCTTCTAGTATATATTTATTGAATTATTCATTTTTAAATTGCACGTTTAAAAAGAGAGAACTCATTTGTCTTTACATAAAGCACTGGTTTGCAACTATTACGTGGAAAGTGTACAAATAGGGAAAATAGGACAGAAAAGGGGCACTTAATAACCTACTGCTTTCCTTGACTAACTTACTAGCCCCATACCTAGGACCAGGCTTATGAGTGAGAGGGCATTAGTCCTTAGTACATGTTAATTGACTTTGTTGGGAGATGTAGGAAAGAATGTTACAGAGTCCTTTCAATTACAATGCAAGAGGGTTAGCCTTGTCAACTGATGTGGAACGACTTCAGAGTAATGGTCCCCAGAAGGTGAAAAAAGTAATTGAGTAATTAAACCTACTGGAAACCTCTCAGGAATACAATTTTAGTTTTTGGTGGGTTGACACATTAGTCCAATAACTATAGGATTTCATGCACAACTGTAAGAATGTGCCTCATGTAAAAACTATGATACTAAAGATGTTTTGCTTCCTATAACAATCCAGGGGCTCCAACTGTGATTTTTATAGTCCAATTTTGAAGCTTGCAGATTTCACAGTGATCTGCTTGTCCACACATCAGCAGTAGAATCCTCCAGTTCAAGGGAGGATGCTTGTCTATATAAGTAGAGAAGGGACAGAATCCCAGTAAAGTGGGGTACACACTATGGGGAAATCTAAAGAAAAATTCCATACGAGGAATGATCGTTCGATTTTTGTATAGTGTGCACACTACTTTCCCCACCCAATTCAGATTTTCCAAGTGAAAAATTCTGAAGGGACAAATTCCAAAATTTTTCTTGTACTTGAACAGAACTAACAATTTTTGTTTAATGTGTACGGTTTTCTTATGAGAAAATCAGATACAAAAGACATGGTCAGAAACAATAAAAAAAAAAGAAAAAAAAAAAGCTTTTGTTGTTTGCAAATGTTTATACAGTTCACACCATTCTTTAGTACCATCCTTGATTTCGATCGGCTGTGAAACATCGAGGCAAACCAGATGATCTTTCGGGCGATTTTCTTATAGTGTGTACTGGGAGATTTTAAATTACCCTCTACACATTTTAAAGGCACTTTACATAACAGATAATGTATCAGAAGCACTGAAGTTCTTGTTGCAGCTGGAAAAGAAGAAGGCAGGGTACACACAAAATTTTGGTGGGAAGAGGAACTTTTGAGAATGAATTCCACTCAAAATGGTTTCGTTTTTTAATAAAATGGGGAGAAGTTAGTGGTTTTGTTTCTGTCTGTGACCCTATTGGGGAGAGATTTCACAAATCCAACAATAAAAAAAACACTATTTGGTCATTCAAGTATCCAAAATAAACCTGTAAAAGGAAACATTAGATTTGGATCCTTGAATGACCACAGACTTTTAGCGCTTTGCAATTGTCAATATAAAGAAGAAGTATATCTATGATCAAAAACTATTTTGAAAACTTTTTTAAGAATGCAATAGAATAACTGAGGTGTAAATAAGAATTAGCAATTGAATTTAGAAGTTACTTTTTTATGAATTACTCTCACCATTTTAAAATTTATCAGGTCTGCTCAATGAAGGCATTCCATTGGATTACCATAAACCAGTGAAATTATAATCCAGTGGAATAACTATCATAGTGGTGACAAATGTATTAAAGCTGCATTAAACCCCAAAACAAAAATGTTATATGCATTTTACCAAACTTTAAATGTGGTAGCTACTTTAGTGTCTGGCTACACTCCTTTATTTTCACCTGGTGATCCAGCCAGTAACACCATTTCTGTCTGGTTGGAGGCACAATGGAGACATTTTAGCGACAGTATTGTCTAGTCTGTGGAGAGGGTAATGGTAAATGTGCTAGCAGATTTAGACGGACTAACAAACAAAATCCAATCTCCAGCTAACACTTGTTAAGCAGTTACAGTAACACCTTTTTCCCCCTTTTGAGATAAAGGTTTTACACAAAATGAATAAAAGCTTACCATTGTATGCACCCCTGTCAGTGGTAAATGGTTTATCTCAACCATCTAACTTTTTCTGGACAGCTAGTTCTGTTGAAAAATAACAGACCTACTGGCCAGATCAATAGGTGAAAATAAAGGAAAGATGCCTAAAAAAAGAGATCTAATGCAGCACCCACATCTAATAGGTAAACTGCAATATAATATATTTTAGTTTTTGGGGGGTTTAATCTCACATTCTAAACTTATAGAATTACATTGTGAACTGCAATTAACTGCAATTATATGTAATTTTCCTAGTAATATAGATATAAATAGAACATAAATTATTTTTTTAGCCCTACATTCATATTTAAAGAATCTTTAGTGATATATGAGTCAGTAGAAGGAACCAGTTGACATAATAAGTATATCAATTGGATAACTATTTATCTCAGTCTTTTGTGCATTGATGCACTTCAGAAAAAAAATAACATTCTATAAAATATTTGTTCTGAAGCAGAAAAGAAATCATGTCTCATGCAAACTCTTGCTTCAGTACGTTCTAAAACACAACTAGCCATTACAAGGAATACACCAGTGAGCCCACTCCCAGTTACAGTTTACTCAGATTTTATCCCAATTAAAACTTTTAGTGCTTCTGAATAAAGTTCTGCTTTAAATCATAAGCTTTTGAGCTGGGTTAAAGATGCAGATAGATGCTGAAAGAGGCATGTGACACAAAAATGGCATTATTAACACAACAGAAACACAATTTTCCAAAAATATATATTTTTTCTGAGTGATCAGTGCCCAAATAATAAGATTGCCATGAGTGCAGATTTAAGCCTACTACACAGGATGAGATTATTGCATGATCGGCCATTTTTTTTTTTTTTTGCATGCTAGCCTCCATATCGAACATGAATAGGTTACTAAAGTACGAAAAATCTTGTACGACAGAATAAAAATTTGGAAGTGAAATAATGTATTTTTGGACAAAAACTGTACCGATTAAAAAGAGTAGGAGATTCTGACATGCTTTGTTCAATATTCAAACCACATATTAAAAGAAATTAATGCTGTGACGATGATGCAGTAAGCTTTCAACACTCCCTATGTAATATTACAAAATAATATATTGTTTAGAAATCATAGCCTTTAGAGGATTTTATTATAATTACTTACAGTAACTGTATTTATCAGTGTATAACACACACATTCATTTTAAGAGGGAAGTTTCGGAAAAAAAAAAAAAAAAAAAACTTAAATTTTGAATAAGGAACTTTGAAGCAAAATAAGGGTCAGTGCCCATCTGAAGCCTCACCATTGCCATCAATGCAGCCTGATCAATGCCCATCTGCAGCCTTACAAGTTCCATCAATGCAGCCTCATCAGTCCACATCAATGCAGCCTCACCATTGCTATCAATGCAGCAGCCTCACCATAGCCATCAGTGCAGCCTGATGGATGCCCATCTGCAGCCTAGAGGGGACAGGGAGGGGGGCCGGATGAGCGCCAACAGATTACATACAGTGAGAATCTCCTATGATAGACGAAACAGTGGTCCAATGGTGGTCCAGTAGATGGGACTTCCTATTACAGAGGCCGCCAAGTAAACAGGTGATTCTCACTGTATGTAATCTGAAGGCGCTCGTCCCGCCTCCCCTCCGAGGTAGCTAAAATTGAAGTATTGGTGTATAACACGCACATGCTATTTGCACCCGATTTTCATGGTGAAAAAGTGAGTGTTATACGCTAATAAATACATATATTTATTAAATAAATACATTTATTAAAAAGAGCCCCACCATCTCTTCAATCTGTATAGGCGTTTAATGCAACAATAGTGCTACCTGTAAAATGAGGGCAGTGCTGATCCTTCATCCTTTTTTGAATTCCCCTGCTCTTGCACTTGTCCAAAAAAGAAAAAAAGGATATAAAAAAAGTCTAGAAAGCTAAGAAATAAGGTGCCACATATGCTGGAGAAAAAAAAAAGGTGACTCAAAATATGAAAAATGAAGGGGCTGGAAAATCAGCACTAAGGAAAAAATAATGCCACATTTCCGAATAGGCAGAGAAACAAATCTGCTGTTTGTATAAAGCTGAAACCTTTTTGGATTTAAAAACTGCTACTAAATGCAGTTATGTATGCATTAAAAAAATAAAAAATAAAAAAAAAATTACAAAATAAAAGTTTTTTATTTATACAACTAGTGTAAATGCCTACATTTATTTAAAATGAATCTTTTGTACAGCAACTCTCTGACTGGAAGACTTGAGGACAATCTGGAGTCCTACGGTTACTTTACTCCTTCACGCTCCAAATAAAGCAAAGGTCAAGTTATTTGTCTGACTGTATTTTAGAAAAAGCTGTGTGAATCTCAGCAGTGTATGGATAGAAATAAAAATCCTCTGATAGGTAAAGCATCTCCAATATATGTTAATCAGCGGAAACCATTGGATTTTAAATAAAAGACACTGAAAATATGAGTGTTATATAAAGAAAAAGTGATTGAATGTGCTATGCAGGGGCGTTGCTAGGTCTACAAAAGATCCTAGAGAGCCTAGGAGAGCCTCCCCCCTGCATCAGGGTCCCTAGGGAGCCTCCCAATTTCATCAGGGTCCCCAGAGAGCCTCCCGTCCCCTTGGGGACCCCTGCAGAGATTTGGGGCTATAGCCCCAAAAGCCACCCCCTAGCGACGCCACTGGTGCTATGCATGTTTTAATATTCCACAACCTAATTGAAAGCATTGTGTATAGAATGCTTTGTAATAACTCATAACCAAATTTATTTATTTATTTTTTCAATTTCCCAATTTGTCAACAAAAAAAAATTCACTAAGATCATATAACATACTATGAATTGTTTGCTGCCACCAATAGAATTCTATGACCAAATTCCATTTCTATTTAAACATGAACATTATATGCATGCAACAAGCATAGAAAACAATGCAACTTAAAGCAATATAAAAAGATAAAAAGACTATAATCTGCATACAGACACTCACGCAAGGCTTTGCACCTTACCTTCAGGTGTATGGAGACATTCTGATTCAGTTTTAGTGTACACTATTATTCCAAAGCGAAGACTTGCTGACATGTCTAATTAAACAAAAACTGACTCATACATTATGAAATGCAGAAAGTAATTTATAGGCTTCTCATGCTGTGCTCAAACTGCAAAAAAAAAAAAAAATGTATCTTGGAATACATCTCAGAAAAGCTAGATCAGTTTTTTTTTTAAATACTTTTTATTTACTGGCAACAATGACTGAACAGCGTGCATAATGCAGCGTACACAAAAGTTCGACGGACCTAGAAATGAAACATATTTCAAATCTTTGACGGACTCGAGTCTGGTCGAAAAGTCCGCTCGTCTGTATGCTAGTCGGACGGACAAAAACCGACGCTAGGGCAGCTATTGGCTACTAACTTCCTTGTTTTATCATCATCACGTACTAATCCGTTGGACTTTGGTTGATCATGTGTAGGCAAGTCCGTTCATTCGAAAAGTCCGTTGTAAAGTCTGTCGAAAAGTCCGCAGGACAAAGTCTGCCGTAAAGTCCGCTCGTGTGTACGCGGCATAACTCTTACTAAATATCACAGGAAGGATTTTAAAGAGTGAAGGGAAGAGCTGAAAGTATGTTCACACTGTTCATGTTATTAGACATTTTGCAAATTATGGAACATTAATGCCCCGTACACACGGTCGGATTTTCCGATGGAAAATGTCCGATCGGAGCGTGTTGTCGGAAATTCCGACCGTATGTGGGCTCCATCGGACATTTTCCATCGGATTTTCCGACACACAAAGTTGGAGAGCAGGAGATAAAATTTTCCGACAACAAAATCCGTTTGTCGGAAATTCCGATCGTGTGTACACAAATCCGACAAACAAAGTGCCACGCATGCTCAGAATAAATAAAGAGATGAAAGCCATTGGCCACTGCCCCGTTTATAGTCCCGACGTACGTGTTTTACGTCACCGCGTTCAGAACGATCGGATTTTCCGACAACTTTGTGTGACCGTGTGTATGCAAGACAAGTTTGAGCCAACATCCGTCTGAAAAAATCCTAGGATTTTGTTGTCGGAATGTCCGAACAAAGTCCGACTGTGTGTACACCCTATTAGAGTAATACAGGCAGAAATTTGCTTGAATAGAGTATGTTAAGGAACATTGTGAAAAAAAGTCACCCTGCATTTGTGAAGGTGCTTCCCTGCAAGGTCCCATTTAAGTCAAATAAACAGGATTTTTTTCAAATGTATTCAAGAACATGTAGCAACAAAGGCAGGTTACCACAGTGCATGTTGTTGCATGGTATGAAGGAGACATGAAGTGTCCCACAATGACTGGGAAGGATATGCATAAACATATACTATACGTAACATTACACACACATGTACCGTACTGTTTGGGAGTTCTACCAAACTATTATGCAGTTTCTTACCTATTTCTATTGTGAAGATACTACTCTAGACCTTGCCAACACACGTCAGAAAATGATTGCTAAGTGTGAGGGTTTGCAGGCTAAGCATCACTTTATATGTCAATTTCGGATGGAATCATATATCGTATGTAGTGGATGACTGGCATTCACCCGTGCAATTCTAATTAGTTGACACGGGAGGCATATGTGTGGACTGAGTGTGGTAGAGGCACCCCAAACACAGCACACTAAACAGATTCCTAAATTCTAATAGGATGCAGACCCTCTTTGCCAGATAACTTGCCCATGTTCAGGGTAAGCAGCACAGGTCACTGGTCAGGTCAGAGGCTAATGATTATGTTAGACAATTCATGTTCTTGGCAGGGGTACATGATTTGATTGGGTAAGCAACACAAATACTTGCCCAGGTCATAAGCTCCCAATCATTGTAAGAAGCATAGGTCCTTGGTCAGGTTACATAATAGTGATCACAGTAAGCAACATGGGTTTTTGGCCATGTTATAAGTAATGCCATGACCAATACACACGATCGGGATTTTGGTCAGAAAAAGATATGAGGGCTTTTCCGATGGGATTCCGTTCGAAGCTTGCCTTGCATACACACGGTCACACAAAAGTCCCCTGAACTTTCAACCGTCAAGAACGTGGTGACGTACAACACTACGACAAGCCGAGAAAATGAAGTTCAATGCTTCTGAGCATGCGCCAAATTGTTTCCGAGCATGTGTAGGAATTTTGCTCATCTGAATTGCTACAGACGATCGCATTTTTTGGATAGGAACTTTTTACGACCGAAAAATTGAGAACATGCTCTCGATCTTTTGCTGGCTGGAATTTGCAAAAGTCCAATGGAGCATACACATGGTCGCATTTTCCGACCAAAAGCTCTCATCGGTCTTTTGCTGGCCCAATTTCCGATCGTGTGTACGTGGCATTAGATTCAAGGTTGAGGGCACATATCTTTTTGGTCAGGTTTCAGGCCCATGATTTTAGCAGCCCGCACACGTTTTTGGTGAGATCACAGGCTTATGATCAGATTTGGCAGACAGTGTGTTCCTAGCCAGGTTAAAGAATTGTTAAAGGAAGAATAGCTTTTGGTTAGGTCACAGAATCATGATCATGATAGACAGAATATGCTCTTGTCTAGGATACAGGCCTGTGACAGATAGACAGCACATGCTTTGGACCAGGTCATAGGCTCATTATTATATTTGGCAGAACGTGTTTTAGCCAGGATACATGATGAGGGCAGGCTACACAGAATCTTGGCCAACCCACAGGATTGGGAGCAGGGTAGGTGGTACATGTTCTTGAACTGGTCACAAATCAGAGTAGTGAATGTGCAGTTAGATCACAAGCCATGTTACAGCATCACAAGACAGGAGCCCGTGTCAAATAATGCAGCACAGTGTCACCATTTAGGTATTGGGAAAAGATGAACAAGTAAGCAGCAAAAGATTAAAACAAACAAGTGACGGGGTCAAGTGCCACCTTTACTAAAATAAGTGGTTTGTATGGTTCAGGAACTGTAATGTGTTACATGCTGCTAATAAAGACCTTTGGCAGTGCAAAACAGCTTAAAGCATAACTAAAAAGCTAAAACCTTTTTTTTTTTTTTTTTTTTTGGATAAAAGGGGAAAAGGGAGGGTTATAACCCCGGTTAAGCCCTGTCATTTTTGGGGGAATCCCAGGGTGTCACCAGGGTCACAGAACTAGTGTCGTCATTGGAAGATTTCCCCTCTATTGATTTTTTTTTATGTCAACCCAAAAATTGGGATTCTGTTTTACTTTCACTATCAATGATAATTGTAAACAGAAGACATAAACAAGGGTGAATATCCTTAATGAGGACCAGAACCCGTGCAAAAAGCTTTGTCTTTGGCGAAAGTGTATTTTGCCCCCTTCCCCTGGTTTATTCAGCACCTCTCCCCCACCACCACACACCATCCTCCCCCCACACCCACCATTGTGACAGGAGGGCATTTTTTTCAAAAGGATAATTTTTTTTTAAATAAACATTTCCATTACATGCTTTTGTGCACACAAAAATGATATAATTTTTTCTAAGTCCCCCTCACATCACAGTGCCCAGCATTTCCCTATGGGTCAGAGTCCCTCCTAACATAAGAGTCCCCAGTGCCCCCCCCTTACATAAGGGTTCCCCTTTACATCAGAGTCCACAGAGTTCTCCCTTAAATCAAATTTTCCCCAGCATTCCCTCCTTATATCAGAGCCTCTATTGTTTCCCCTTACACCAGAGTCCATAGATTTCCTTATACATCAGAGTCAACATAATTCCTCTATTCATTAGAGTCTCCCCTTAATCAGGTTTTACATAGCCCCCTTTACATTACAGTTACATCAGAGTCTGCAGAGTCCCCCTTTACACTGTAAGGGGGGACTCTGCAGACTCTAATGTAAGGGGAAACTCTGGGGACTCTGATGTAAGAGGAGTTCTGGGAACCCTGAATTAAGGGGGAATGCTGGGGACTCTGATGAAAGGGGGAATGATGTGTACTCTGGTGTAAAAGAGAACTCTGTAAGGGGGTCTTTGATCACCAGAGCTCCCCCTTGCATCAGAGTTCCCAGGGTCCCCCTTACATCAGAGTCTGCAGAGATCCCCTTACATCAGAATTCCCAGAACTCTCCCTTGCACTCCCATTCCTCAGTCACCCACAGTCTAGGGCACTACATGTCACAGCATAGCAGGCTGTCATTCATCACTGAGGCAGCCCACTATGCTGGGACTTTTAATGTAATTTTTAGTGGGCTGAGTTATGACAGCCCACAATGCAGAGGCTTGTAGTGTCCTCTGTAGGGCAGTGAGATATGGCAGCCCACTATGCTGGGACTTGTAGTGCCCTTTGTGGAGGACTGAGGATTCCTCAATCCCCCACAGTCTAGGGCACTACAATTCTCAGTATAGCTGTCTGCCATATCTCAGTCCCCCACAGAGGGCACTACAAGTCCCAGCATGGTGGGCTGCCATTCATCAGTCCTGGCACTCCAAATCTGCCCTCCTCCTCCTGGCGCCCTCAGGTGGCTGCTTAAGCTGCCTATGGCTCGTGCTGACCCTGCACATACCACCAACCTGATTATACCCTCAGACCCTTCCATTCTGATCATACTCCGCATCCTGATCACCCCCTAAATACCCCCCTCCTCCATCACACACACACACACACACACCTTGGGTTTAACAATATCCCCCATATCTGTCCAGTCCTGCAGCTCCTCTAGATAGGATCAGTATCGGGCGTCCAGGGCAAGGATGATTTGCTGTGTCCCAGCAGTCAGGAGAAGATCTCCACCAGGATCTCAGGTGGCTGCAGCTGCAGCAAAGAGGAGTGGGGAGCCTCCTCCACCCCTCATATCCGGGCACACACTGCCATTCCTGAGCTTGCCTGACAGCAGGACCCCCCTCCCTGCATACACCTGGGATCTGCCTACTGCTCCGTCTTACTCAACATGCTTTCATTCGTTCTGACAGTGGGGTAAGCTCACCACCTCGCTGAGCCTTACTGCGCTCTCCTGTCCTCCCAACAGCTTAAATAGCAGGCAAACTAAAACTTCCATGCTGCACCCTCTCTCCTACTAGGAGCAGTGTGGAGGTTTTAGTTTTCCTACTGGGAGGAAAGATATTTAAAAAATCTGAATCCCTAGTAAAGTGGCTGGGGACCTGTATTTTACTGCCCCCCACAAGCCCAGCACCCTAAGACGGCTGCCTTATGTGGCGCTGGCCCCGATGGAAATACAGACAGCTATAAAAACTAAAGGTGTTCTAAACCCTCTCCACTCGATCCAAAAAAAAAAAAAAAAACAGAAGAAGGTTTGCGCTTTTCTATAAATGGCACCAAACATGAGCATGTGTGCACTGGGACATTGTATATTGCATGCCTTTAAAAACCCTGATAAACATGAAAAACAATTGTGATATATACCGTACATTTGAAAATGAAATAATTTACTAAAATATTGGCATGTATCTTTATTATGGTAATGTAAAGTGCGCTGTCAAAAATAGGTGAATAAGCTCATATAAAAAGTACCATGTGCATATAAGCAGTTTATACAAAAATTTTAAACAAACCAGTGAAACAAAGTCTGAAAAGCCAAAGTCCTGAAGTAAATGAAAAAATTCTGGTGCAAAGAACCTCTAATTGGTGGGTTCAACATTTGATTATATTAAAAACAACCTTAACCGCTTCCGGCCCAAGGACGTCATATTACGTCTTTGACATTCAGTGGGGATATCTGAATGATGCCTGCAGCTGCAGGCATTATTCAGATATCATCTTTTAAAGCTGGCGATTCTGTGCACCGTAAGAACGATCATAGCGGCAGTTCTGGTGCTTCTCCGGGCTCTCCCGTGCCATCAGGGACCTGGAGAAAGAATTCGCTGCCACTGGAGGAAGAGCATAGAGATTTCCAGTGACCAGGTGGTCACCAGTCATCTCTATGACCATCGGAGCCCCGGGTGCAACGTTATGACGTCACGTCCGTGCTGTGGTTGTAAACAAAGCCACGATCTCGGCTGGAAAGCATGGGATCATTAATTTTTTTTTTTTGATCTGATGCTTTCCAGCCTGGAGGAGAGATGTGGGGTCTTATAGACCCTATATCTCTCCATAAAGAGGACCTGTCATGCACCATTCCTATTACAAGGAATGTTTATAGTCCTTAGAAATAAAAGTGATCACATTTTTTTTTTAAAGAGAAAGTGTATAAATAAAAAAAATGTAAGTAAAATAAACAATAATAAAAAAAATCATCATTTTAAAGCGCCCCTGTCCCCGTGTGCTTGTGCACAGAAGCGAACGCATATGTAAGTCCTGCCCACATAAACGCCATTCAAACTAGACATGTGAGGTATCACTAGAGTGATTTTGAGTGAGAGCAACAATTCTAGCAATAGACCTCCTCTAACTCTAAACTGGTAACCTGTAAAAAAAAAAATTAAAACGTTGCCTTTGGAGATTTTTAAGTACCAAAGTTTGGCGCCATTCCACGATTTTAAAGCGTGACATGTTGGGTATCTATTTACTCAGCGTAACATCATCCTTCACATTATACATAAAAATCTGGCTAACTTTAAGGTTTTGTTATTTTTTAATTCATGAAACTGTTTTTTTTCTAAAAAAAAAAGCGTTTGAAAAGTTGTTGCGTAAATACCGCGCGACATAAAAAGTTGCATCGACTGCCATTTTATTCCCTAGGGTGTCTGCTAAGAAAAATATATCATGTTTGGGGGTTCTGAGTAATTTTCTAGCAAAAAAATTATGATTTTTACATGTAGGAGGGGAGTGCCAAAATAGGACCGGTATGGAAGTGGTGTGAAATGAATTAGTCCATCTGTGAATCATCTGCTAGATACATTGACAGTGTCCATCCAAAACAATACATAAGTGAAGATTCAGTATAAACATCCAAAAATACTTAAAAAATGCTTCACCACCGTGCTGCGAAATACATAAATAGATGACAGCTTACCAGATCCAAAGATCCTAAAAGGATCTACAGTATATGCGTGTGTCTCCACAAAGGGAAATCAGCTGTTGAAGATCAGGATCCGTGTGTGTGTGTGTCTCCACCAGGGTAATTTAGCTAGTCATGATCATTGATCAATCACTGGGATTTACATTGACCCAAATCCCAGCGCGTGATCTTCAACAGCTGATTTCCCTTTGTGGATCTGGTAAGCTGCCATATATTTATTTATTTCTCACCACGGTTGTGAAGCATTTTTAGATATGTTTACACTGAATCTTCACTTATGTATTGTTTCGGATGGACACTGTCATTTGATCTAGCAGTTGATTCACAGATGGACTAATTTATTTCACACACCCGTTTTTTTGTTGTTTTTAATATAACCAAATTTTGAACCCACCAATTGGAGGTTCTTTTCACCAGAATTTTTTCATTTACTTCAGGACTAGGGATGAGCCGAACACCCCCCTGTTCGGTTCGCACCAGAACTTGCGAACAGGCAGAAAATTTGTTCGAACACGCGAACACCGTTAAAGTCTATGGGACTCGAACATGAATAATCAAAAGTGCTAATTTTAAAGGCTTATATGCAAGTTATTGTCATAAAAAGTTTTTGGAGACCTGGGTCCTGCCCCAGGTGACATGGATCAATGCAAAAAAAAGTTTTAAAAACGTCCGTTTTTTCTGGAGCTTTTTTTTTATTTTAAAAATGCTTAAAGTGAAACAATAAAAGTGTAATAATCCTTTAAATTTCATACCTGGGGGGTGTCTATAGTATGCCTGTAAAGGGGAACAGTTTAGAACAGTCTGACCGCAAAATGCATTTCAAAGGAAAAAAGGTCATTTAAAACTACTCGCGGCTATTAATGAATTGCCGGTCCGACAATACACATAAAAGTTCATTGATAAAAACGGCATGGGAATTCCCCACAGGGGAACCCCGAACCAAAATAAAAAAAAAAATGATGTGGTGGGTCCCCCTAAATTCCATACCAGGCCCTTCAGGTCTGGTAGGGATTTTAAGGGGAACCCCGCGCCAAAAAAAAAATGGCGTGGGGTCCCCCCAAAAATCCGTAGCAGACCCTTATCCGAACAGGCAATCTGGCAGGCCGCAAGAAAAGAGGGGGGGACGAGAGAGCACCCCCCTCCTGAACCGTACCAGGCCACATGCCCTCAACATTGGGAGGGTGCTTTGGGGTAGCCCCCCAAAACACCTATTCAGGACTTATGTTTTTCAGACTTTGTTTCACTGATTTGTTTCAATTTTTTGTAATTTTGTATCAACTGTTTATATACACTTGATACTTTTTATATAAGCTTATGCGCTTATTTTTGACAGCGCACTTTACGTTTATTACCATATTTATTGCATCCCACATATCCAGGGATTTTTCAGTGCTTATGCGCTTATTTTTGACAGCGCACTTTACGTTTATTACCATATTTATTGCATCCCACATATCCAGGGATTTTTCAGTGCTTATGCGCTTATTTTTGACAGCGCACTTTACGTTTATTACCATATTTATTGCATCCCACATATCCAGGGATTTTCAGTGCAGCAGTCTCTTACTATGTTGGCCAAGCAAACCCTTTTTTAATTATGTATATTTATTATTGATTTGTATACATGTCTAGCAGCTAAACCATAAAAGGGAGAAAGTCCAACTACAGATAAACATTATTCATGAACCAGTCTTTAAAACACATTAACCACTTGCTTACAGGGCACTTACACCCCCTTCCTGCCCAAGCCATTTTTCAGCTTTCAGCGCTGTCGCATTTTGAATGACAATTGCGTGGACGTGCTGCACTATTCCCAACAAATTTTTTTTATCATTTTCTTCACACAAATAGAGCTTTCTTTTGGTGGTATTTAATCACTGGTGGGTTTTTGTTTTTTTTACAAAAAAAAAAAAAAGAAGACCACAAATTTTGAAAAAAAATGTTTTTTAACTTTTTTCCTGTCAGTACATTTTGTAACCAAGTAATTTTTCGCCTTCACTGATGTGCGCTGATGAGGCGGCACTGATGGACACTGATAGGCTGAACTGGTGGGCACTGATGAGGGGGCACTTATGGGCACTGATTAGGTGGCATTGATGAGGAGGCACTAATATGCCGCACTTATGGGCACTAATAGGTGGCACTGATGGGCACTGTTAGGCAGCACTGGTTAGCACTGATAGGCGGTACCGATGGGTGGCACTGATGGGCGACACTGATGGGCATTACTGATGGGCATTGATTGACAGCAGTGATGGGCAGCAGTGGCGGAAGTATAGGGGTCGCTGAGGTCGCCATGGCGACTGGGCCCCATGCTGCAGGGGGCCCTTGAGGGCCCCCCTGTTTATCTGGATAGGAGGAGCGGCTGAGATCGTTCTCCCCATTGTTAGCCGACCTGTAATCGGCACTGTGCGGGGAGCCTGTCACACTGTTCTAAAATGAAAGCAGTGTGCTGTGCTCTTTGTCTCCCCCTACAGTGCAGTACCCGACAGGAAGAGGTAAGGTAAAGCAATGCCGTTTTTAAAAAGGCTTTCTGTAAGTGTGTTCATGTATGTTTATATGTGTGTTCATGTATGTTTATATGTGTGTTCATGTATGTTTTTATATGTGTGTTCATGTATGTTTACATGTGTGTTCATGTATGTTTATATGTGTGTTCATGTATGTGTTTATATGTGTGTTCATGTGTTTATATGTGTTTATGTGTGTATTTATATATGTATATGTGTTTGTGTGTGTATATACAGTATATGTGTGTGTATATTATGTGTGTGTTTATCTATGTGTATGTGTGTGTGTGTTTAGATGCAGTGGTGGTCCGCGCATTAAGGGCGCACTGGGCGCCGCCCCCACTCTCCAGTCACCCCTCTATCACCAATAGATAGATTCATGCATTTCATGAATCTATCAATGGCCGCCGCTGCCACCCCCTATTCAGGCACCCAGCCCCTTTTTGGGCGCAGGGAACCTGAATTACAGCGGCGGGGGGTGTTTTTGAAGCACCGGATTAGAGCCATAAGCTCTAATAGGCATCAAAAAGGTGCCCTCACAGGCCACTCAGCTGTGTTAGAAAAGCGAATGACTATTCGCTTTCCTAACACTAAACTGCCTCTCCACCAATCAGGTGCTCAGGTCTGTTACCTGTCACCTGATTGGACAGCAGGAGACGCATGGAGGACCCCACTCATCGCAGTCACCCGCTGCCCCACCAAGAAAGGGTAAGTGCCAATGAGCGGTCGGGGGTCACACTGGGGGCATTCAAGGGCACACTGGCAGCATTTAATGGGCACACTGGCAGCATTTGATGGGCACACTGGCTGCGTTTGATGGGCACACTGGTTGCGTTTGATGGGCACAGTGGCAGCGTTTGGCACAGTGGCTGCGTTTGATGGAACACTGGCAGCATTTAATGGGCACAGTGGCAGCGTTTGATGGGCACAGTGGCAGCGTTTGATGGGCACAGTGGCAGCGTTTGATGGGCACAGTGGCTGCGTTTGATGGGCACACTGGCAGCGTTTGATGGGCACACTGGCAGCGTTTGATGGGCACAGTGGCAGCGTTTGATGGCACACTGGCAGTGTTTGATGGGCACAGTGGCAGCGTTTGATGGCACACTGGCAGTGTTTGATGGGCACAGTGGCAGCGTTTGATGGCACACTGGCAGTGTTTGATGGGCACAGTGGCAGCGTTTGATGGCACACTGGCAGTGTTTGATGGGCACAGTGGCAGCGTTTGATGGCACACTGGCAGCATTTAAGTGGCACAGTGGCTGCAATTGATGGGCACAGTGGCTGCAATTGATGGGCACAGTGGCAGCGTTTGATGGGCACAGTGGCTGCATTTGATGATTTTTTTTCAAAAAATGTTTGCGCCCCCAAAAAATTTTTGCGCACCAGCCGCCACTGTTTAGATGTATGTATGCACATTTTATGTATGCACGTTTAATCCTGACACCCTATATGTGTACAATCAGGACTGATTTTTTTTTTCTTGCTCGTTCAATGTACCAACAAAAAAATGCTATTCCTCTGAAAAGCGATCCATGCTCAGATCACTTTTCAGAGGCATTTGACAGCCGGTAAAGAGGCAATATGTTGCCTCCTGACCACCTGTTTTAACCCCTTAAAGTGATTGTAAAGGTTTTTTTTTAAAATAACAAACATGTCATAACTTCATTGTGCAGTTAGTTTTGCACAGAGTGGCCCCGAACACCGGCTTCTGGGGTCCCTCGGCGGCTCTCGCGGCTCCTCCTCTTATCAGACATCCCCCTAGGAAAAGCGCTGTCCAGGGGTCAGGGGGGCCCTTCATGATTTCTTGCATCGGGGCCCTGAAGGTTTTAGTTACGCCACTGATGGGCAGCACTGATTGCCAGCACTGACTGGCATCGCTAATGGGCAATGATTGGTGGCACTTGTGGGCAGTGGTGAGCAATGATTGCTGTCACTGGTGTTCACTGATTGCTGGCATTGGTGGGCAATGGTGGGCACTGATTTGTGACACTATATTACTATATTGTAATCAGGGCACTGATGATCAGTGCCCTGATTACATTCTTAGATGTCCCCCTGCGCGGAGATGCCACTGATTGGCTCTCCTCGCCACACATTCTGTCAGAGTGTGTGGCGAGGAGAGCCGATTACCTGCATCTCTGTGTTTACATGTGACCGCCTGTGATTGGACACAGCCGATCAGGTGGTTAAAGAGCCGCAGACGCGGCTCTTTGCAGAGATCGGGGTCATGGCGTGTTCTAGCAACACAGCGCAGCCACGATTGCCGTGCTGCGCGCCCCCGCGGGTGCGAGAGAGCGGCCGTTCTGGAATGCCGTCATATGACGGCGTCCCAAAACGAGAGCCGCACTGCCCCGCTGTCATTTGACGGTGGGCGGGCGGCAAGCAGTTAAAGACCATTTATGCTTCACTTTACTTATTAACCACTTCAAAACCAGGCACCTTCACCCCCTTCCCGCCCATGCCAATTTTCAGCTTTCAGTGCTGTCACACGTTGAATGACAATTGCGGGGCCATGCAACACTGTACTCATATGAAATATTTATAATTTTTTTTCACACAACTAGAGCTTTTTTGGTGGTATTTAGTCACCACTGGGTTTTTCATTTTTGCTAATAAACAAAAAAAGACCCAAAATTTTGAAAAAAAACATGTTTTTCTTTATTTTTGGTATTAAATTTTGCAAATAAATAGTCTTTCTTCATTAATTTGGGCCAAACTGTCTTAAATACTGAGAAGCCGCTCCAGGTGATGTGTCTCTAAATTATCCCCACACACACTGATCGCGTGCCAACCCAGCTCGCCTGCCATCTACTGAGAAACAAAGGGTTCCAGGCGACTGCACTTAAAAAAAATCCACTTTAAATAAGACAAAAAAGCCCAATGACAGATGGTTAACAGATGAAGCAGGGGACAAATAGGTAGGCGCGTTACACGTTTTTAACAGCGCTTAGTCATTACCCATTAGATTTATTCACCAAACACAGCCTGCAAAGTGCCTCGGCAGTGGCGCTTTGTGGGTGCTTTTAACCCTTTTTCGGCCGCTAGCGGGGGTTAAGAGAGCCCTGCTAGTGTCCGAAAAGCATCGCTAAAATAAAAGTAAAGTACCGCAAAAAATAGCGGCGCTTTACCCCCAACGCCCCAGTGTGAAAGTGCCCTAAACACCAAAGACTTGTATAGGAGGTTTGGTCTAGATCGCCTGCCAGAAAAAATCCATTACTAAACTAGTACCAAACCCTGAATATCAATAGAAATTTTAAATAACTCCAATGGCATATTCAAAAGGAGAGTATGTATATGTACAAGTACCAATCAATTAAAAACAAAAAAATATTGAACATAATGAGAAACTGTATTCATATACAATTAATGTGTGATTTTTAACTTCGATAGAGCCTCAACCCCTTTGTGGGAAGAACTATTGTGGTGGGTATTGGGTCATTGAATGAAAGGATTGGACCATGGCTGGACTACCAGCTCCAACCTTTGGTCACTAGATGGTCACTAGAATTTAAAGCCTGTAATTTTTGGCTTTAAGGTTGAGCGAACGGTTCAGCCCGAGCATGAGTTTCGGCCGAACATTGGCTCCATTCAGGGAACACCCGAATTTTCAGGATGTTTGGCGGGTGCAGTGCATTCTGCGCCCTGATTGGGAAAAGCTTCACCAGCATGCACTGGTCCCTGGAGTCACAAGGGGGGCGATGCCACCAGGTGATGTCACCAGGTGGCCCTGCCCTTATCTGTATAGGAACTGTCAAACAGCGGGGAGAGGCATCCGGCGGTCAGCTGTCAAAGAGTGCGGAGCGTTTTTTTTTTTTTTCTGTTTCGGGACCGGCTGACGTTGTGATTGATGATGGATTTACAGGGGGGAAACTGTTTTTCTATTTTTTAATAACGGAATTGTCAAAAACTGTCTCTGTGTTTGTGTACTATGTACCCCATACTGATTCACATAGGGTAGGATGGGATCTGGGGGCCCCATTCTTCCAGATTCCGGTGTGCCCCCTGCCTGTAGACCCCCACAACCACAGCCCATGGTTGTGGGGAAGAGACCCTTGTCCCCATCAACAAGGGGACAAGGTGCTTTGGGTTGCCCCAAAGCACCCCCCAAGTTGAGGTCATGTGGTCTGGTATGGTTAAGAGGGGGCTTGCTCACCCCCCCTTTCGTGACCTGGCAGGCTGGTGCTCAGATAAGAGTCTGGTATAGATTTCGAGGGTGCATGCCATTTTTTTCTTTCATTTTGGCATGGGGTTTCCCTTAAAAGCCATATCCAATCTCACGCCATTTTTTTCTTTATTTTTTTTTTTGACAAGCCGGGTGCAAGCAATTGCAACCGCGAGTTGCTCTTGCCAGGCACTTCTGTATATTTAAAGGATTTTTTATTTTTTTTGCACTTTAAGCATGATTAAAATCACTGCCCCTTTAAAAACATTTTACAAATTGTTTTTGAATTTATACATGTCCCCCAGGGCAATATCCGGACCCTCATACACTTGCCAATTACTTGCATATAAGCCTTCAAAATGGGCATTTTTGATTTCTCATGTTTGGCTCCCTTAGACTTTAATAGTGTTTGTGGTTTGGGGGCAGAGCTTTTCCCCTGTTCGCGAGTTCTGCTGCGAACTGAACTGTGGGGGGATGTTCAGCCCATCTCTATTTGGCTATTTGTCTTCAATAAAGTGGATTTTTCGGAAGTGCAACCATCTGGAACCCTTTTTTGTTTCTTAGGCCAAAGTGTATTCTGCTACATTTCTTTGGTGAAAACCCAAGTCAGTGCACTGTATTTATTCTATAGGAAAGTTATAGAGTCCACAAACTATGGTGTATATATTTATATATGTGAAAATTGATCAATCTTGATGTATTGACATTACCTCATTTCTTGAAATATCCCCCCAATGACCCCTTTTTGGAAAGTAGACAGTTCAAGGTATTTAGTAAGAGGCTTGGCAAGTTTTTTAAAGTTGTAATTTTTTGTCACAATTTTTTTGGAAAAAATGAAGAAGTTTTCCAGTTTGCATAATGGTGTGACAGTGATCATGGACACTGACTGGTAACAGTATGCAAAAAACAAAAAAAATTCTATTTCATTACATTTTTTTTTTTACCAGTAAATTTCACGGGTATAAGCAATCATTTTTACTGAATGAAATTGATTCATTCAGTGTGTGATGTCGTGAAAAGCTGTGATCGGCCACAGCTCATCACATGGTACAGATGGGCTATGATTGGTCCTGTCTGTACCATGTGATTGCTGTGACCAATCACAGCTAGCAACACAATTGTACACAATTAATGGCATGAATCAAAGCCATTCATTGTTTACAATTTTCATGTGATCTGCTGAGACTGTTCACAGCCATAACATGGTAGCGGTCTAAGTGATCAGTCATCGGCTGTGTCCAGTGTGGCCCGTTCTGGGAGAACGTCATAAGACATCCACAAAGGTCCCGCCTGGCCGTTATTTGACAATAAGCTGGGCGGGTAGTGGCTAAAATGTAACAATTTTCTTTTCACCTTTATAAATATCTGAAACAAATCTTTAATTTTAAACCTCAATATCAAAAAATGAAAATTATTTTTGTTATGAGAGTGTTTCCTTGTTAGCTGGTGGATGGAAGGGGGGGAAATAATTACATAGGTTTACCTGTATAAGAGAAATCATCTGAAAATGTAGGTAGGAGGTGGAGCAGTGACATCAGTCTTCTTAAAAATTGTGACTCTGTTTGTATGGCATGCAGGCATATGCTGTATCTCACAAAAGGGAGTACACCCCTCACATTTTTATAAATATTTTAATTTATCTTTTCATGTGACAACACTGAAGAAATGACACTTTGCTACAATGTAAAGTAGTGAGTGTACAGCTTGTATAACAGTGTAAATTTGCTGTCCCTTCAAAATAACTCAACACGCAGTGATTCATGTCTGAACCGCTGGCAACAAAATTGAGTACACCACTAAATGAAAATGTCCAAATTGGGCCCAATTAGCCATTTTCCCTCCCCGGTGTCATGTGACTCGTTAGTGATACATGGTCTCAGGTGTGAATGGGGAGCAGGTGTGTTAAATTTGGTGTTATCGCTCTCACTCTCTCATATTGGTCACTGGAAATTCAACATGGCACTCCATGGCAAAGAACTTCCTGAGGATCTGAAAAAAGACCTGTTGCTCTACATAAAGATGGTCTAGGCTATATGAAGATTGCCAAGACCCTGAAACTGAGCTGCAGCATGGTGGCCAAGACCATACAGCAGTTTAACAGGACAAGTTCCACTCAGAACAGGCTTCACCATGGTCGACCAAAGAAGTTGAGTTCACATGCTCAGTGTCCTATCCAGAGGTTGTCTTTGGGAAATAGATATATGAGTGCTGCCAGCATAGCTGCAGAGGTTGAAGGGGTGGGGGGGTCAGCTTGTCAGTGCTCAGACCGTACGCTGCACAATGCATCAAATTGGTCTGCATGGCTGTCGTCCCAGAAAGAAGCCTCTTCTAAAGATGATGCACAAGAAAGCACGCAAACAGTTTGCTGAAGACAAGCAGACTAAGGACATGGAATATTGGAACCATGTCCTGTGGTCTGATGAGACCAAGATAAACGTATTTGGTTCAGATAGTGTCAAGTGTGTGTGGCAGCAACCAGGTGAGGAGTACAAAGACAAGTGTGTCTTGCCTACAGTCAAGCATAGTGGAGGGAGAGTAATGGTCTGGGGCTGCATGAGTGCTGCCGGCACTGGGGAGCTACAGTTCATTGAGGGAACCGTGAATGCCAACATGTACTGTGACATACTGAAGCAGAGCATGATCTCCTCCCTTCGGAGACTGGGCCGCAGGGCAGTATTCCAACATGATAACGACCCCAAACACACCTCCAAGACGACCACTACCTTGCTAAAGTAGTTGAGGGTAAAGGTGATGGACTGGCCAAGCATGTCTCCAGACCTAAACCCTATTGAGCATCTGTGGGGCATCCTCAAATGGAAGGTGGAGGAGCGCAAGGTCTCTAACATCCACCAGCTCCGTGATGGCACCATGGAGGAGTGGAAGAGGACTCCAGTGCCAACCTGTGAAGCTCTGGTGAACTCCATGCCCAAGAGGGTTAAGGCAGTGCTGAAAAATAATGGTGGCCACACAAAATATTGACACTTTGAGCCCAATTTGGATATTTTCACTTAGGGGTGTACTCAAATTTGTTGCCAGCGGTTTAGACAATAATGGCTGTGTGTTGAGTTATTTTGAGGGGACAGCAAATTTACACTGTTATACAAGCTGTACACTCACTACTTTACATTGTAGCAAAGTGTCATTTCTTCAATGTTGTCACATGAAAAGGTATAGTAAAGTATTGACAAAAATGCCTACAGTATGCATGCCCATATTGCGTTTACATGCTTGCTTTTGAGCGTAAAATTATTCTGTTGACAAGAATATGAATTTCTTCTAGCCACTAGAATAAAAATATGTGCATACATGCACGTTTAGATGTGTTTATGTGCTTATGGGTGTAAATTGTGCTGGAAAACTCCTCTCTGAATACAGGTTCGAGGCATTTTTTTTATGCTCCTGAAGGTTGCTCTTGTATACGCGGCAATCACGCACGAAGCTTGGCAGCCAAAAAAAGGAGCACAAGCTTCTTTTGGGCGACAAGTTTCACATAATGTGGTTTGCTGCATGTTTCCTTGATATATATATTAAAATATTTACAAAAATGTGAGGGGCGTACTTACTTTTGTGAGATACTGTAGAAGAGCAAGAGTGAGAGAAAAACAATGCACAATAGTGTGTATTGCTTTGCAAACATTTTGTCAGGTAAAATAATATTTGTGTTGTATATTTAGCTCTTTTAAAGGCACGATCTGGTCTATATTTATAGCAGTAGTAAATGTACCTTCTGTCATATATGTGTAGAGTATATTTTAATAACCTATTATTTCCCTTTGTCTTTGCGAGCAAAAAAGAAAAACATTAAATGCTACGCATAATACATTTTTTTTTTTTTTACCGTAGCAATAATTTATAAATATATAACTAAATTACTTTTCATATATATGTACAGATGCTCAGAGCTCCACCACAATCCCTCCCGGAAGCACCACAACCCCTCCCGGAAGCACCACAGCCCCTGCTGGAAGCACCACAACCTCTGCTGGAAGCACCACAACCTCTGCTGGAAGCACCACAGCCCCTGCTGGAAGCACCACAACCCCTGCTGGAAGCGCCGCAACCTCCGCTGGAAGCACCGCAACCTCTGCTGGAAGCACTGCAACCTCTGCTGAAAGCACCACAACCCCTGCTGGAAGCACCACAACCTCTGCTGGAAGCACCACAACCTCTGCTGGAAGCACCACAGCCCCTGCTGTAAGCACCACAACCCCTGCTGGAAGCACCACAACCTCTGCTGGAAGCACCACAACCCCCGCTGGAAGCACCTCAACCTCTGCTGCAAGCACTACAACCTCTGCTGGAAGCACCACAACCTCCGCTGGAAGCACCACAACCTCTGCTGGAAGCACCACAGCATCTGCTGGAAGCACTACAACCTCTGCTGGAAGCACCACAACCACTGCTGGAAGCACCACAACCTCCGCTGGAAGCACCACAGCCCCTGCTGGAAGCACCACAACCTCTGCTGGAAGCACCACAACCCCTGCTGGAAGCACCACAACCTCTGCTGGAAGTACCACAACCTCTGCTGGAAGCACTACAACCTCTGCTGGAAGCACTACAACGTCTGCTGGAAGCACTACAACCTCTGCTGGAAGCACTACAATCTCTGCTGGAAGCACCACAACCGCCGCTGGAAGCACTACAGCTCCTGCTGGAAGCACCACAACCTCTGCTGGAAGCACCACAGCATCTGCTGGAAGCACTACAACCTCTGCTGGAAGCACCACAACCTCTGCTGGAAGCACCACAACCTCCGCTGGAAGCACAACAGCCCCTGCTGGAAGCACCACAACCTCTGCTGGAAGCACCACAGCCCCTGCTGGAAGCACCACAACCTCTGCTGGAAGCACCACAACCTCTGCTGGAAGCACCACAGCCCCTCCTGGAAGCGCCACAACCCCTGCTGGAAGCACCGTAACCTCTGCTGGAAGCACCGTAACCCCTGCTGGAAGCGCCACAACCCCTGCTGGAAGCGCCACAACCCCTGCTGGAAGCACCACAACCTCTGCTGGAAGCACCACAACCTCTGCTGGAAGCACCACTACTCCTGCTGGAAGTGCCACAACCCCTGCTGGAAGCCCCACAACCCCTAATGTAGCCACTGTAACCCCTAGTGGGAGTGCCACAACCCCTAATGGAGTCAGCACAACCCCTGGTGGGAGCGCCACAACCCCTAATGCAGTCACTACAACCCCTGGTGGGAGCACCACAACCTCTAATGGAGTGAGCACAACCCCTGGTGGGAGTGCCACAACCCCTAATGGAGTGACCACAACACCTGGTGGGAGCGCCACAACCCCTAATGCAGTCACTACAACCCCTGGTGGGAGCACCACAACCTCTAATGGAGTGAGCACAACCCCTGGTGGGAGTGCCACAACCCCTAATGGAGTGACCACAACACCTGGTGGGAGCGCCACAACCCCTAATGCAGTCACTACAACCCCTGGTGGGAGCGCTACAACCCCTGGTGGGAGCACCGCAACCCCTAATGGAGTGACTACAACCCCTGGTGGGAGTGCCACAACTCCTGGTGGAAACACCACAATTTCTGGTGGTGCTGCCCTAGCACTTAACACTGGTATGTATATTTTTCTCTGTGCTGTAACAAAAATGAAATTTGCCAGTGAAAGCTGTTATTTGCAATTTAAAAAATAATAATAGTAATAAGTAATGATGCAAATTGTTCACTCAATTTTTTTTCCTTCTTCTTTCTTCTTCTTTTTTCTTCTTTTTTTTCTTCTTCTTCCTCCTTTTCACTCAAAGTAAATTACTATCATTATTAACAATAATAGGAATAATAATAATAATAATAATAATAATAATAATAATAATAATAATAATGTGCAAGGATGCTTCAGTTTCAGTTTTTCTTCACAAAATGATTTACTTATTATATGGAAATATGTTATCTTATATTTTACTGTCCATGAAGAAAAGTTTCACATTTCCGGTTAAAATATACAGCAATCTTTGATTTAAAATGTCACAAAATATTTATAAAATAAAACAAATGACACTTTGCTACAATGTAAAATAGTGAGTGTACAGCTTGTATAATAGTGTAAATTTGCTGTCCCCTCAAAATAACTCAACACACAGCCATTAATGTCTAAACCGCTGGCAACAAAAGTGAGTACACTCCTAAGTGAAAATGTCCAATTTGGGCCCAAAGTGTCAATATTTTGTGTGGCCACCATTATTTTCCAGCGCTGCCTTAACCCTCTTGGGCATGGAGTTCACCAGAGCTTCACAGGTTGCCACTGGAGTCCTCTTCCACTCTTCCATGACAACATCACGGAGCTGGTGGATGTTAGAGACCTTGCACTCCTCAACCTTCCATTTTGAGGATGCCCCACAGATGCTCAATAGGGTTTAGGTCTGGAGACATGTTTGGCCAGTCCATCATCTTTACCCTCAGCTTTTTTAGCAAGGCAGTGGTCGTCTTGGGGGTGTGTTTGGGGTCGTTATCATGTTAGAATACTGCCCTGCGGCCCAGTCTCCAAAGGGAGGGGATCATGCTCATGGTTCCCTCAATGAACTGGTTCCAGTAATCCATGTCCTTAGTCTGCTTGTCTTCAGCATACTGTTTGTGGGCTTTCTTGTGCATCATCTTTAGAAGAGGCTTCCTTCTGGGACAACAGCCATGCAGACCAATTTGATGTAGTGTGCGGCATATGGTCTGAGCACATACAGGCTGACCCCCCACCCCTTCAACCTCTGCAGCAATGCTGGCAGCACTCATACATCTATTTCCCAAAGACAACCTCTGGATATGATGCTGAGCACCTGCACTCAACTACTTTGGTCGACCATGGAGAGGACTGTTCTAAGTGGAACCTGTCCTGTTAAACCGCTGTATGGTCTTGGTCACCATGCTGCAGCTTAGTCTCAGGGTCTTGGCAATCTTGTTATAGCCTAGGCCATCTTTATGTAAAGCAACCATTTTTTTACATTTTTTTTTTCAGATCCTCAGAGAGTTCTTTGCCATGAGATGCCATGTTGAACTTCCAGTGACCAGTATGAGAGAGTGAGAGTGATAACACCAAATTTAACACACCTGCTCCCCATTCACACCTGAGACCTTGTAACAATAACAAGTCACATGACACCGCGGAGGGAAAACAGCTAATTGGGCCCAATTTGGACATTTTCACTTAGGTGGAAACTCTCTTTTGTTGCCAGCGGTTTAGACATTAATGGATGTGTTTTGAGTTTGAGTTTCTTGGCCATTTTTCAGAGAATATGAATGATGACACAAAATAATTTCTTTCACTCATGGTTAGTGTTTGGCTGAAGCAATTTATTATCAATTAACTGTGTTTACTCTTTTTAAATCATAATGACAACAGAAACTACCCAAATGACCCCGATCAAAAGTTTACATACCCTGGTGATTTTGGCCTGATAACATGCACACAAGTTGACACAAAGGGGTTTGAATGGCTATTAAAGGTGACCATCCTCACCTGTGATTTGTTTTCTTGTAATTAGTGTGTGTGTATAAAAGGTCAGTGAATTTCTGGACTCCTGACAGACCCTTGCATCTTTCATCCAGTGCTGCACTGACATTTCTGGATTCTGAGTCATGGGGAAAGCAAAAGAATTGTCAAAGTATCTGCGGGAAAAGGTAGTTGAACTGTATAAACCAGGAAAGGGATATAAAAAGATATCCAAGGAATTGAGAACGCCAAACAGCAGTGTTCAAACTCTAATCAAGAAGTGGAAAATGAGGGGTTCTGTTGAAACCAAACCACGGTCAGGCAGATCATCTAAGATTTCAGCCACAACTGCCAGGAAAATTGTTCAGGATGCAAAGAAACTTCGGGTGAAATATAGGACTCACTGAAACATGTGGTGTGGCTGGTTCAAGATGCACAATAAGGAGGCACTTGAGAAAGATGGACTTCATGGTTGAGTCACCAAAAGAAAGCCCTTACTATGCAAATGCCACAAAATATCCTGCTTATAATATGCCAAACAGCACAGAGACGAGCCTCAAACCTTCTGGCACAAAGTCATTTGGAGTGATGAAACCAAAATTGAGCTTTTTGGCCACAACCATAAATGCTACATTTGGAGAGGAGTCAACAAGGCCTATGATGAAAGGTATACCATTCCTACTGTGAAACACGGAGGTGGATCGCTGATGTTTTGGGGATGTGTGAGCTACAAAGGCACAGGAAATTTGGTCAAAATTGATGGCAAAATGAATGCAGTATGTTATCAAAAAATACTGGAGGAACATTTGCATTCATCAGCCAGGAAGCTGCACATGGGACGTTCTTGGACATTCCAATATGACAATGATCCAAAACACAAGGCCAAGTCGACCTGTCATTGGCTACAGCAGAATAAAGTGAAGGTTCTGGAGTGGCCATATGAATCTCCTGACCTCAATATTATTGAGCCACTCTGGGGAGATCTCAAATGTGCATTTCATGCAAGACAGTCAAAGAATTTACAGGAACTGGAGGCTTTTTACCAAGAGGAATGGGCAGCTTTACCATCTGAGAAGATAAAGAGCCTCGTCCACAAATACCACAAAAGACTTCAGTCTGTCAATGATGTTAAAGGGGGCAATACACGGTATTAAGAACTGGGGTATGTAAACTTTTGATCAGGCTCATTTAGCTATTTTCTGTTGTCATTATGATTTAAAAAAGAGTAAACACAGTTGATTGTTAATAAATGGCTTCAGCCAAACACCAACCATGAGTGAAAGAAAAGTTTTTGTGTTATCATTCATATTCTCTGAAAAATGGCCAAGAAATTATAAATTCTGCCAGGGTATGTAAACTTATGAGCACAACTGTATATATTTATACTTCTTGCCCCGGAAGGATTTGCCCCCTTAATGACCAGGCCACTTTTTGTGATACGGCACTACGTCATTTTAACTGACAATTGCGCAGTCGTGCATCACTGTACTCCAACAAAATTGACATCCTTTTTTTTTATTCCCACAAATAGATCTTTCTTTTGGTAGTATTTGATCACCTCTACCTGTTGGGTTTTTTTTTTGCACTATAAACAAAAAAAGAGCAACAATTTTGGGTAAAAAAAGTTTTTTTTTAACATTTTGCTATAATACATAGCCCCAAAAAAATATATATAAAAAAAAATTATTCATCAGTTTAGGCCCATATATATTTTTCTACATATTTTTGGTAAAAGAAATTCCTAAAAGTGTATATTGATTGTTTTTTATTTATTTTTTATTGTTTTTACTAGTAATGGCGGCAATTTGCGATTTTAGCGAGACTGTGACATTGTGGCGGACAAATCTGACCCCAAATGACGCTTTTTGGGGACCAGTGACACTATTACATTGATCAGTGCTAAAAAAATGCACTGATGATTGTAAAAATGACACTGGCAGGGAAGGGGTTAACACTAGGGGGCGATCAAGGGGTTAAGTGCGTTCCCCCAGCGTGTTCTAACTGTAGGGGGGATTGGCTGCCTGGGACATGACAGAGATCACTGTTCCTGATCACTGGGAACAGTAGATCGCTGTCATGTCCCCTGTCAGAATGGGAATTCGCCTTGTTTACAAAAGCAGATCCCCGTTCTGCCTCTGTACTAGGCGATCGCGGGTCGCCTGCGGACATTGAGCCTGCTCAACCTGCGGGCACATTCCCACAGCAGGCACAGGTGCCCACCCGGATCTGCCCCTGTGCAAGCCGACATACACCTATGGCGATTCGTGCAGGAGAGCCAACCTGCTGCCATATAACGACAGTGGCTGGTCGGCAAGCAGTTAAAGTGGTTGTAAACCTTTAAATGCAAAATGAACAAATCGTATCCCTCTATAGTGTCTGCTAGCCTTAATCCAAAGCACCGAGTGTGATTTCCTTCTCCTCTCTCTTCCCTCTGCTATCTGCATTAGTCACTTTTGACAGGTTATCCTAACACCATAGAATCTTGCGAAACAGCCCCAACCTTCTTCAGAACACAGAAGGTGATAACAGCCTCAGCTGTGCATGTTTCCCTATGAAGCTGAGAGGGGGATGTGTTCTTAGCTCCCTGCTCAATGATGTGCAGTGATGTCAGATCCTTGCCCCCTGCTTGCTGGAGCTGAGAAAAGGCCTTGGATCTGTGTGTTTCATCTCTTTGTATCACCTGAGTCTTGTCACCTTAGTAGATATACAGTATGCAAGGGTTTACAACCAGTTAAAAAAAAATGAATATAAATTTAAAAGTTTTTTTTGTCTTTGTTCTTTTTCCTTATGATCCGATCCTTATATAGGTTTTATAGCAGACCATCAAATAAGGGTCTTGATCTGGTCATTGATCACCACCCTAATGCCCTGTACACACGATAGGATTTTCCGACAACAAAATCCATGTTTTTTTTTCCAATGGATGTTGGCTCAAACTTATCTTGCATACACAGGGTCACACAAAGTTAGTCGTAAATTGCGAACGTCAAGAACGCAGTGACATACGACACGTACGACGAGCCGAGAAAAATGGAACTTTGTGCGTCGGAATTGTTTACACACGATCGGAATTTCCGACAACAGATTTTGTTGTCGGAAAATTTGAGATCTGGAAAATTGACAGAAATTCCGATGGAAAATGTCCGATGGAGCCTATACACGGTCGGAATTTTCAGACAACAAGCTCCTATCAAACATTTTCCGTCGGAAAATCCAACCGTGTGTACGGGGCATAAAGGTTGAAAAATTTTGTAGGAGATTACAGCAGGTCCAAGTAATCCTACAAAGCCATGAAAGCAGACAGATGTATTACTTCTTGTCATAGAGTTGTTCAAAACATAACCCAGTGACCCGTAACTAATACAATGTAATAACATTTTTGTAATGTTTTTTTTTTTCTAGGTATAAATGCTAATTTCTGGAAGATTATCCTCATATGTTTGGGATCCATTCTAGCCTTTTCACTTTTTGCTTTTGTTGTATTTAGGGTAAGCACAACATTTTGCCATAAATATAGAAAATGTTTTCACATAGGTAATCTCTAGCATCCACTAGATATTATACCGAAGAAAATGCATAGTCATTCTGTAGATTTTTTCTTTATTAATTCATTATATAGACAAAAAAATATAAAAATAAGAACGTTTCTACTTTTTTTTTAATATCAGGTAAATAGAAAATGCTGTATAACAATCCAAATAGCAATTCAATAATCTCTTATACACAAAATATTAACTCCCAGTACATCAAGAAGCATAAGGCATGTTAGTTTATTCACTGTGTTTTTGCTGCCAGCAAATAATCTTGAAACCTTTAGGACAGCTCGCTCACACCTATTTGCTTTGCTGTGCTACAGTAGCCTTTTTATGGTGTGTTTTGCTGCAATAATCCAGCTTCTTTATGGAAATGAATTGGATTGCAACACAAAGTGAATAGCACAGCAACACATTGCACCTTGTTTGGTGTGCTACTGTGCTTTTTGGTGACGCACACATTTTTACTGCATGAATAAGTCCTTAATGTACTCAGTGGCCCCTGAAAAAGCCTGTTCATAGGGATAAGTGAAGTCACACTGTCACAGTCAGGGGTCAAGTTTGGAGACCAGTAGCTAAAGTAGTAGAGCAGCTCTCACCAACCATCAGGATAGGTGCAGAAGCAAGTCACCCTGGCATATGATCCAAAATCACTTAAGGTGCTCCAGAGCACCTCAAGCTCCTGATGTAGCAGATGGGTTTTTCTGCATGTTAGTGCCAGGTTGTGGTCCTCAGGATTGTCCCACCAGGAGGTGAGCAAGCTGGGGTTCAGTAGCAGAATTAGCAGGTAGCGATCAAACAGGAGCGTAGTCGAGGAACAAGCCAAAGGTCAGTTACAAATGGTAAACGCAGATATGGATGTCCACAGGAGTAACAAGAGCAAGATATTGTCTGGAGAGAGCACAATAATCTGGCAAAGGAAGTGCAAAGGCATGGCTTAAGTAGGAAGTTTGTGAGAGGGGCAAATAATTCAAGGTTCAAGATAAACAAGACTCAAGGCCAGGTTGTCTAAGAAATCAGACAGTGAGGTGTCCAGTATCTCAGGTGGCTCAGTAAGAAGAGATACTACCAGACATAGCGGAGGTTGCAGGTTCAGATGCAGGTCCTGACACACACCCAACATAAGGTTTACAGACCACCCCTTTTTCTTATATTACTATCACAAATCTCTACTGATTTTAATTAGGAAATGGTTTTACACAATGTAGTGACTTTCTTTAGGCTTTTTTTACATGTACATGAATGAATATACTGAATGCTTCTGCATAAATGTCCAAGAGCTAAGAGGTGTTGGACACAGTGGGTGAGGACATTTGGGTGTTTAGTTCATGGTGGAATTTGTATTGGTGGTGTCATATCAGTCAACTACATACAGTACATAGCTGAAGTCACACAGGGAGAGACAGACAAACTTCCCTCTCCTATCCTAGTTGAATCCCAGTTCTAGACTAAACAATTTCTTTTTTTTTTCACAAAAGTTTATTGCGTTTTAAAATACATTACACAATAGAAGCTTATGGCGCAAGTATACATATATAATCCGTTAGATGAAAAACAATTAGATGAAAAAGGGAAAAATCCAGAAAACACCACAAACCAGATACATAACATACCCCAAAAAAAAAAAAACAGAACATGACATGTCCTTGTAACATGTGGAAAGCATGAAAACATGGACGTTATAACAAATGCTATATGTGAAGTCCTCTAGAGCAAGCCAAAGGACAGTTGCTAACAAATTAAAAAAGGAGCACAGTTGCAGGACCACATGTTACAGCGATGTAAGAAAAAACAGGAGTGAAATTGGAAAGAGATGAGAGAGGGGGATAAGGAAGGTAGAGGGAAAGGAAATCCGTGGAGCCGGACCAGGTAAGAAGCCACTTATGAAATCCCAGCTACAATAGAAAAGAACAGTCATGGTTCTTTTCTTTTCCTTTTTAATGGCGTGGAAGTGTTTGAAGCTCTTTTGATGTTTTGGTGCTTTTTGTGTGCCCATTTTGGATATTTTTCCTTTTTTTCTCCATATTATTTTACTGGCATGATTTGTGTAGTGTAAGTGCTACAAACTGTGCCCAGGACCGTATGTGGTCCGGTATAGTATGCTTCAGTGTGAGTACAAACCATGCCAGAGAACAGAACTCTCCATAGATGACTATGTACTAAAGCAGGTGTTAATGTGAGCAGGTTAGCATAACTGTGAATGGGAACACTTGTAATTGTGCCTGTGAACACTTCCTATATGCCTAGTGTGAGTGCAGACCAGTGGGGGGGCAATTGAACTCAGGCAGGGTTCAGTTAAACTGGTCCCAATGTGAGTGCACCCTAAATCTCTTCACTTCCCATGGAAAAGAAATAAAACAAGTAAAAGGCGCAAGACACATGTGGCTCTAATTTAACCCAATAACAGTCCATAATACATAAATCAAATGATAAAGTCCGTACACTCAGGGCTGCCACCAAGTATGAATAGAAGCCAAATTCCAACAAAGCTGAGAATAAACGTGGGAGAGAGGTGCCTCTAAGTGTAGAAATTAAAGCACTTTAATAGTAACATACAAATGGCAACTCATATGGGTGAAGATAAAAAGGGGCACATCTGTAGGTAAAAGCACCCCAGGAGAAAGATAGGTGAATGGGTCAAGGTTCCTCCAATCCTCCGCTGGTCTATGTGACTGGAGTATAGCAGATATATCTGTGTGTGGAGATATCCCGAGAGGATAAGGGCAGTGAACCATCAGATGCCTTCGCTCATGGAGCTGCAGAGCATTGTGTCCTCGCTGGAATCTGCTGATGGTAAAAAACGGCCGTGCAGTGGGTGATCCACTGACCCAGCTGCTGATGCAGGTATCTGAAAACAGGTCACAGTGGTGCAGAACTAAGTGCACCCCTGTGATCCATAGAAGTACAGCCAAAATAGCTTTGGTTATACTTCTCCTTTGATTTGCCATGCAAATGTGGCACCAAACAACTATAAAACTACTTACCATTTGTAATAAATGCGGTGACGTAAAACACGTAGGTCGGGACTATAAACGGGGCAGAAGCCAATAGCTTTTGTTTCTTAATTTATTCTGAGCATGCGTGGCACTTTGTGCGTCGGATTTGTGTACAAACAGTCAGAATTTCCGACAACGGATTTTGTTGTCGGAAAATTTTATAGCAAGCTCTCAAACTTTGTGTGTCGGAAATTCCTATGGAAATTGTGTGATGGAGCCCACACATGGTCGGAATTTCCGACAACAAGGTCCTATCACACATTTTCCATCGGAAAATCCTATCGTGTGTACAGGGCATTACTCTCTCTCTGATATTCTGGTTTGGCATGGTGACTGCTTGGTTGGATGGTTGGTTGGATGGATGGATGGATGGATGGATGGAGGAAATACTGGGAATTGTAGGCCAGAGGTGGAACCTTCAAGCTACATGGAAGATTTGTGTAATGCTTTTGTTTATCAATTCTTTTCTTGCAAGCTGTAAGCATTTGAAGCTGCAATTCTATCACTTAGCAATTCTCTTCTTGCTACCTACTGACATTACATGCTATTTTTCTATCTCTCATCAACTTTCTTCTTGTTCCCTACAGTGGTTTCAACCAAGGTGTGCCACAAGCACTTCATCTTCTTATTGTCCAAACCGTGCCAACCGAGAGCCATGTGTATCTAACCAAAGAGAGGGGAACTATGTCACAAATTATCCTTTGTCAATGCACAACAATATGGAGATGGGTGCCGTACCTAATATGGGTGGTCGATATGATGTGAACACAGTAAGATGTCAGACCGATTAGGAGGTTCCTTTTTTTTTTTTTTCAATTTATGATATTTTAGGACAGTATTTTGCAGCCCAACTGAGTTCTCACACTTTTTCTTTTCTTTTTATAGTCCAGTATTGATTATGTTATGAACTGTAATTCTGATGCCATTCTGATGCCATACTTTGCAGTCATGTTTAATTACACTGTGCAACTGCTAGAGCAGGGAAGTAAAGATGTAAAGTCTCATACAACAAACAGCAGACCACATGTAGCAGTGAATTCCTACTGCATAATTTTTTTGATGGGTACATCACAATTGACTTCCATCTTTAAAAATTAAGTATATTTAAATGGAGGCTCTTAGTATAATATCTCTCTGAACATCTATTTCACTAACTTCAGCTGAGCTTTAGGTAATAGGTGCCTATTATTTTCTATAAACAAACATTTAAAGACCACAGTTATAGTCACACTGTAATGAAAAGGTATATACCCAGAATTGGTACATACATGCAATTTTCATTCCTTCAACTATGGTTTAGAGGAAAGAAAATTGTTTGATTACCCCATCAACACAGTCAGTGTTGATTGGGGAATCCCTCCTGTTGCGCTATTTTGTTCTGACAGTGGGAGGTTTCCCTGCCCTCAGAATACAATGATCACTGCTGGTGGCTATAACCACCAGCAGTGCTTGGATTAAAAAAAAAAAAGGCAGGCTGGTTGTTCTGAAGTCAATTGATATACTGTATCGACTTCAGTACAACCAGCCTGCCCATAGATGGATTGAAATTCAGCTAGTTCCTGCTGACCAGGGAGAATTTTGCTCCATCTATGGCCAGTTTAACAGTAAGGTTTAGTATTGTGATGAACTGTGAGCAGTTCTTTTGATCTATTTAATTAAACAGAATGTATAGTGACTTTGTACATAGTTTCCTTATTTATTATGGTGTAAATTGGAAAAAAAAAAAAACATTTTTATTTTTCTAAGCAAAAGGTCAAGCTTTGGCCCTTTTTAAATGCTTTACATGCCCTACTTTTTCCTTTAAAATAATAATAATAGTAATAATAATAAAAAAAAATATTAAAATAAATAATTTAAACACAAAAGTCAGAGGAGTAGCACGCCTCATATAAGAGGGATACGTTTGAAACTGCCAGTCTTGTGCCCTTTATTATTTGTAAAGCAAAGATTAATAGTAGAGTATTGTACTGTGTTAACCATCAATTAAGGCAAAAAAGTTTTGAGTTTAAGTCAACGGTCCCAAACCTCCAAGGCTCCAGCCTGTCAGTGGGCGCCCTTTAGTGATTGGAGGGAGGCAATGCGGGTATTGCTGGCTCGTTCAATTATTGCTCAGCCCCCATTGTTCTGCCAAGCCCCCAGTAGGCCAGACCACTGACCATCACTGGTCTGTGGCTCGGGGGGGTTGGGAGCCTCTAGTTTAGGTGATACATTTAATTGCCTAATTTAAGTTGTTAAAGTGCAAGCTGAAGGTCTAAGATTCTGAAAGCTTGCATCTAAAACAAAAATTGTACGTGAAGTTAAAACAGTTATAAAGCATCAATTTAAAAACTTACATATACCAAGCAATCAATAAATAAATTAATGCATAAATAAACAGTTCCCCCAAATATCTTAATTACCATTTAAAGGAAGACTGACCAAAGTTGGAACTTTTTTTGTAAAGTGTGTCTAAACCCAGTAGTAGAAGGTTTACTCCAGTCAAACAGCTAAATACAAAGACAAAATCATAAATAATTCAGTGCATTTTTAAATAGAATTAGTGGAAGTGCTTGAAACTGTATTGCTATCAGGCCTCTGTTGTCCCCATGCACAGCAGCAGTCAGACTGCCCAAGGGATTCCAGCAAAAGTAACCAATCAGGGATCTGTGACAACAATTAACATCCTGACAGGAGGACAGAGCAGAGTGATAACCTTATCAGCGTGTTGCAGGGTCTTCACTGTCAAATCAGCCTGCTGATGGTGTATTCTTTACCAAGCATTGCTTCTTCTGTGATTGAGATCAACAACCTAACTATGCTGTCTGACAGGGAACTTGAACCCAGAAATGACTGCACAAAATAAAAATCATTTGGTTGGTAAAGCAGCTCAACTGTATATTTAGCCTGCAGTCCATTTTTACTTGTACGAGCCTTATTAGAATATTTTTGTATGTAATGCTTTCTGTTTCTACTTTTAATATTCACTCATGTATGCTTACAATATGTTAAATTGAATGTATAAAAACTTGTTATGTAATATATCCATTTCAGTATTTATTTATTTGTACCAAATAGTGTCCACAAAAATGGCAAGTAAAAGCCATTATTGTAACATAAATAAACTCTCTAAAACATTTTTTTTCCCCAAGTCATTTTTTGCTAAATAATATGTGTTTTTTTCTCTCTGATGCTGATAAATACAGTACACCATAAAAAAAACTAAACAAAATGTGATGTTTTTTCTATTTTTATTCTCAGTTTATCAGTGGTTGTTCAGTGAAGCTTAAAGAGCACAGTGTGGTAAAGAGACTATATACTGTGGTGTACAGCATGGCTTAAAGAGTGTCAGGAGTATGTCGGGGCCAAGGCTTTTTTGAGCAAGGATGTGGCAGAACAGAGTTCCTCCACCTCCGAAACCAGCTTTGAGCTCACTACTATCTGCTGTCACTTGTAAACACAACTCCAGCTTCTGTGTTAGCAAGTGACTGCCAGGGCTACCTTTAGAAAGTGACAGCCATTGTAAAAAAAAAAACAAACTGATTTGTTCTGATGAAAATGTGCCATCTGAAAGCATAGTAGGTGGAATATCCTATGTTTCCACTCTGTAGCACAGCTTCCACCTGCCGCCGCTGCCTACCGCTGTCATCGCTAGAGGTTGGTTGCTAGGACTGTCCAACCAATTGCACGCTTGCCCCATCCCTAGGCCCTGGAATTCAGAGGAAGAGGAGATGGAATTCCTCCTGCAGATCTGCTCTGTTCCAGTGCCCCTCCTCCCAGCTTCCACCAGTCTTGTAGCTGCCTGCTGCACTGAGAAGGAATGGACTTTGATGTGGGGGGGGGGTAGATTCTGGGGACCCCAATAATGCATTGCAGATCAGTGACCAGACCTGAACCTTGCAGCTCTCCTACAACTTATGTCTATTTGCCCCACATTATCACTATATCCAATGGAACATTTGCATTTTGCAGATCAGAGTAGGGACTGGCCAGAGTGCTATTACTTTGACACAGTTGGCCAGCATAAACATGTATTGCAATGTATGAGAGCAAAAAATACCTTTTTTGTTTATTGCAAGATTTGCTAGACAGGGTGTATAGCAGTGTGCAGAGGGTTCGTCCAGAATTTCTAGTGTTAACATGTGGTCAAACCCCTTTAACGCCTGATTGTGTACATGGAGAAGCTATTGGGATTTGAGCACAGGTATATCTTACTTCTATTGAATTGCTGGTCAGTGACCAGACCTGAACCTTGTAGTTCTCTGACCTGTCTTTGGATTCCTGCCTACCTGTTGTGACATCGGTTCATATCCTGATCCTGCTTCTGCCTTACGTTCCTGCACCCGCTGCCTGGCTGTGAACTGACCCTGGCTTGTACCCTGACTCTGCCTGATGTACCTTGCTGTCTGGCTGTTGATGACTTTCTGGCTTGTGTCCTGGCTTCATTCCTGTCTGCTGATCAAGTGTCACCATGTACCGGTCTTTGGTTCCTACCTGGTGATCCATGGGCATCTGTATCCTGAAGCCAACAGCTGGTGTTGCCTGCTACATTGACCTTAATGCCAATCTGCATGCTTACACCTCCTGTTACCACTACTAGGGTGTTAGACTAGAGGTGCAAGAGAAACCCTCTCTCCAGCTAAATCCCCATCAGGTCCATGACAGATTACTTTGACACAGTTTGCCAGCTTGAACATGTATTACAATGTACAGTATGTGAACTAAAAACCCCTGTTTTATATTGCACAGTTTGCTAGAAAGGGTGTATATCAGTGGGTTCATCCAGAATTTCTAGTGTTAGCATGTGGTCAGACTCCTTTAGCATCCAATTGATTACATACATGTAGAAACTATTGGGATTTGTGTACAGGTGTATCTTAGGTCTTCTGATTAATGGGGGAGACTCTGGAGGCCCTGATGTAAAATGAGAGCATTCTGGGAATCCTGATGTAAGTGCGGCAGATTTCGGAGGACCCTAATATAGGGGGGGACTCTGGGGGACCCTAATGTATGGAGGGAGAGCTCTTGGGACCTTGATGTGAGGAGGAGGAACTTTAGGGACTCTGATGTAAAGAGGGGGACTCTGGGGAACCTGATGTAAGTGTGAGGGATCTCTTGGAACCCTGATTTAATGGGGGAGCTCTGGGGGCCCTGATGTAGGGGGGGCTTTGGTGGCCCTAATGAAAGGGGGTACTCTGATGTAAGAAGGAGGACTCTGTGGGGACCTTTTAACTTGTGCTCTGGCTTCATTCCTGCCTGCTGATCCATGTCTCCATACACCCTTCTCTGGTTCCTACCTGGTGATCCATGGTCTTCTCTGTCCTGCAACAAACAGCTGGAACTGCCCACTACATCAGCCTTCGTGCAACTTAGTGTCCTCAGCCCTCCTGTTACCACTGCCAGAGGTGTTGGACAAGAGCCCCCTCTCTACCCCCGGGTAGATGACAGATTACTGTGACACAGTTGAGCAACTAAAACATGTATTGCAATGTACAGTATATGAACTAAAAATCCCTGTTTTTATTGCAAAGTTTACTAGAAAAGGTGTATAGCAGTGTGCAGATGGTTCATTCAGAATTTTTAGTGTTAAAATGTGGTCACACCCCTTTAGCATTTGAAGGATTACAAAAGAAGATTTGGGGATTTGAGCACAGGTATATCTTATGTCTTCTGATCAATAGGGAAGGCACTAGAGACCCTGATGTAAAGAGAGAGAACTCTAAGGACCCTGATGTAAGAGTGGGGCATCTTTGAGGACTCTAATATAGGGGGAACTATGGGGGACCCTGATGAAAAGTGCACTCAGTTCATTATGTTGTACATTAGCGATGGGCGAGCAGTTTGGGCCATGTATGAGTTTGACCCAGAACATTGCCCGTTCAGGTGTTCGCTGGACACCCAAATTTTTGGTGCATATAGCAGGATGTTCTCCCCTGCTGAGCGCACAGTGTCAGTGAATAGGTTGTTAAGGAGTGGCCTGTGAAGCTGCCCGCCGTGTCCTTAACAACGGATGAGTCATCAGCAGGCTTCCCCACTGACAGCTGGATAAAGAAATAACATTGCCAAATTTGCCAGCCCTAGAAAAATGTTTAAAAAACGGCATGGGGGTCCACCTCAATCCATACCAGACCCAAAGGGAAACCCCACAAAAACTTTATTTAAAAGAATGGCGTAGAGTCCCCCCAAAAATCCATACCAGGCCCTTAGGGGAACCCCCCCATGCCAAAATTGAAAAAGAAAATGGCCCAGACCCTTATCTGAGCATGCAGCCTGGCAGGCCAAGAAAGGGGGGGATGAGTGAGCGCCCCCCCCCAAGCCATACCAGACCACATGCCCTCAACATGGGGGTGCTTTGGAGCAGGGGACAAGAGCCTCTTCAAGAGATGTGCAGTTCGTTTTGTTCCAAATTGAAATTCTGAAGAATTTTCATTTTTAGGAAATTCAGATGTATTTAAATTTCTGAATTAGAATAGTACCGAGTTTATACGAACCCGAAATAACGAAAAAAGAATTTGGATGAAATTGGAATTCAAATCGATTGGAATAGTTTCAAAATTGTTTTCAAATTTTAACTCAAAGTTTTTGAATTCGAAAAGTTTTCGAATGCAAATAGTTTTCCAATTTCCAAAGAGAATAAATAGAATAGAAAATAAAGCAATAGAATAGAAAAAAATTGAATATAATATAAAAGAATATAACAGGAAATAAAAGAATAGAATATAATAGAGTAAAACAGAACATAATAGAAAATAAAGGAATAGAATAGAATTTAAAAAAAATAGAATTAAATAGAAAGAACATAAATATCTTCTGAAATTCGAATTTCAAATAGAATAAATTTGAATTTGAATACAAAAGAAAAGAATAGAATAGAAAAAAATAATAGAATAGACTATACTAGAATAGAAAAGAATAGAATTAAAAAAACAATAGAATAGAAAGAATATAACTATTACCCAAAATTCAAATAGAATCAGTTCAAATTTGAATAGAATAGAAAATAATAGATTAGAATAGATTAAAAAATAACAGAATAGTATAGAATAAAACAGGATAAAATAGAAAGCAAAGAATATAACATCTACCAAAATTCTAATTTCTAATAGAATAAATTTGAATAAAAAAATAAAATAGGATAGAATAGAAAATAAAATATTAGAAAGAATAGAATAAACAAATAGAAAAAGAATAGAATTAAAAAAACAATAGAATAAAATAGAATATAACCATTTCCCCAAATTCCCAGAATAGGAAGATTATTATATTCTTTCTGTTCTACTCTGTTCTGTTTTTTTCTATACTATTCTGCTATTTTCTATTCTATTATTTTCTCTTCTATTCAAATTGATTCTATTTGAATTTTGGGAAAAGGTTATATTATTTATATTCTATTGTTTAATTATATTCTTAACTATTCTATTCTTTTCTATTCAAATTTCAGAAGATGGTTATATTCTTTCTATTTTATTATATTCCTTTTTAATCTAGTCTATTCTATTCAATTCTATGCTATTCCTTTATTTTCTATTTTATTTTATTCTCTTTGGAAATTGGAAAACTATTCGAATTTGAAAACTATTCGAATTCGAAATTGATTCTAAACTATCTGAATTGATTCCAATTCCTAAAATTCAAATTGATTTGAATACGAATAAACGTAATGAATAAACAAAAAGAATTCTGAAAACGACTTAAACGGAATAAACACATTTAACTAAACAAATTTATGTAAATAACGAATCAAAACATTTCAAATACCTGTGTGGATCATTTGCCTGCTACCATGTTTCTACCTTCCACATTAACTGACCCTAGCCTGTTTACCAATGATGTCTTTGCCTGCTGTTTTAAACCACGTTTCTGACTTCCATGTGCACCGACCTTGGCCTGTTAATCGACAATGTTTTTGGCTGTCACTTGGACTGATCTTTTGCCCTTCAGAATAGCTTTCTGAGTAGATCAAAACGTTTTTGGCTTTCTGTGTTCCCAGAACAGGGTCTGGTTGCCCAGAGGCTTCAAAGAGATTTGAGTGGGAGAAGCCCCTACCCCTGTCCCCCTGGCCCTAAGCTTGATGGTCCTTCCTGCTGCCTGGACCAATACTTTGGCTGTGCTGACCATATCGCTGTCTGTAATGACCCAGGACTTTATGGACCATGTTTCTTCCTCCTGCCTGGACCAATACTATGGCTGTGCTGACCATATCGCTGCCTCTGCATCTACTGACTATGGACAGTATTTCTGCCTGGACAACTCTGCCTGCTATCTGGACCAATGCATTGGCTGTGCTTTGGCTGAGCTGATAGTATCTCTGCCTGTACCAACTATGGACAGTATTCCTGCCTGCTGGCTGGACGATACCTTATGCTGTCGCAGACCACATATCTGCCTGCTGCCTGGACCAATGCTCTCCTCTGTGGACCACTGCACTACTAAAACCACAGGTAATCTTTTGTTACTTGGTATGGACATGCTATGCGTTAGAAATATGAAGGGCCTTCAAAAATGTGATTTGTAGTCAGAAAATTATATGTGTAATTTATGCTTCTAGAACGCCTGAAGGTGCAACTTCAATGTTGGGCCTCTGTATGTGGCCAGGTGTGTAAAAGTCTCACACATGTGGTATCGCCGTACTCAGGAGGAGTAGTAGAATGTATTTTTTTTCGGTGTAGTTGCAAGTATGAATATGCTGTGTGTGAGAAATAACCACTTAATATGACAAGAATAACAAGAATTTTGGGAAAAAATTACAACTTCAAAAAACTCACCGTGCCTCTTACTAAATACCTTGGACTGTCTACGTTCCAAAACGGTGTCATTTGGGGGGTATTTATACTTTTCTGGCTTGTTAGGGTCTCAAGAAATGAGACAGGCCATCAGTACATCAGGTGTGATCAATTTTCAGTGATTGACACCATAGCTTGTAGACTATAACTTTCACACAGACGAAATAATATGCACTAATTTGGGTTATTTTTTACCAAAGATATTTAGCAGTATACATTTTGGTCAAAATTTATGAAGAAAAATGACTTATTTGCAAAATTTTACAATAGAAACTAAAAAAAAATTGTTTTTTTTTCCAAATTTGCACTTTTTTTTGCTTATATCGCAAAAAATAAAAAACCCAGCGGTGATTAAATACCATCAAAAGAAAGCTCTAATTGTGAGAAAAAAATGATAAAAAATTTGTTTGGATACAGTGTAGCATGACTGTGCAATTGTCATTCAAAGTGTGAGAGCACTGAAAGTTGAAAATTGGTCTGGGAAGGAAGGTGCATCAGTGCCTGGTATTGAAGTGGTTAAATAGGTAAGGGGCGGAGCCACCAAGCGACGTCAAGTGGTGGCACTGCCCCTTATGACTTCACCGAGCGGTGCAAGCTGGGTCGTGTATGTACGGGAGCGCGTATGGGAGCGCGTATGGGAGCGCGTATGGAAGCGCAAGTTCCCACTATGCAAAGATGTGAACGGGGCCTGACAGCTGAGTGTCTCCGTCCACTCTGTCTTATGTACTTGTGTAAAGATGGCCATACACTTTGCAATCTGATTGTACAGTCTCTGAACAATTTCCTTTAGATTTATCAAGGCTATGCAATAGGAGGGCCCACCTGAACAATCCATTTTTATTTTCATTGTTTTCTTTTGAAAATCATTTCTTTCATATAGTCAGCACATGGATTTTTTCACAATATACAAAGGTTTAAAATGGAAAAATACTGTAAAACCTTTAAGTATTGTAGCGCTACCCCCAGAGGAGGCCATACATGATTTTGTGATTTCTCTGCACACCTGAAAATGACACATCTTTCTCACCCAGCACTTACCAACACACCTTGAGGTATTTTAAAGAAATTATTAGGCCAAGCATAGCCTAAAAAGCATAGCCTAAAAGACAAGAGAATTAGCAAGCTAAAGCGATATTAGACCCAAAACAAAAAAAATGTATTATATTGCAGCTTACCAGTCATTAAATGTGATGGCTGCATAATTTTTCTTTTTTGGGGGGGCTTTTTTCCTCTGTTTTTACCTGGTGATCTGGCCAGTAACACACCTCCTGTATTAGTGTATTAGAAAGGCACAACTCTGGAGGAATGAACACAGGAGGCACAGCACCCAGCAGCATTGTCATTGTAAGCAAAAGGCAGCAATGTCAGTTTATAATCAGGTACAGCCAGCAGTTTTTATTTCCTTTTGGGATAAAACTCTTGCCTGAATAAATAAAAGCTGATCATTTTAATCACCCCTGCCAGTGTTAAGTGATTTGTCCCATCCATGTAAACTGATACTTTCTGCTGGAGAGCTTGAGTTTGTGAAAAACAGCAGACTTGCTGGTTGGATCACTAGATGATAATAGAAGTCTAAAAATGGAAACAAATACATCCCTCACATCTAACAATTAAGCTGCAATATAATAATTGTTTGCTTCTGGGTTTCTCCTCCCCCAGCTCTCTAAGATCTTTATGAAGCTGAGAACAGAGCGTATGTGATAACTTATAAAAAAAAGGATATTTATTATGTTTTTTTTATATGTATACACAAATGCTTTGCCTTTCATTTCTATTTTAAACTGAATGTTTTTTTTACAAGGTGAGGGTTTGCATATACTTTAACCACTTGACCACTGGGCAATCAAACCCCCTTCCTAACCAGACCAATTTTTAGCTTTCAGTACTCTCACACTTTGAATGACAATTACTTAGTCAGGCAACATGCTACCCATATGAATATTTTGTCCTTTTTTTCATGCAAACAGAGCTTTCTTTTGGTGGTATTTGATCACCACTGGGTTTTTTATTTTTTGCGCTATAAATGAAAAAAAGACCATAAAGTCTGTAAAAAAAAGCATTTTCTTTGTTTCGAATATAAAATTTAGCAAATTAGTAATTTTCTTTATAAATTTTGGGCAAAATTTATGCTGCCACATATCTTTGGTAAAAATAACCCAAATCAGTGTATATTATTTGGTCTGTGTGAAAGTTATAGAGTCTACAAGCTATGGTGATCACTGAAAACTGATCTCACCTGATGTACTGACGGCCTATCTCATTTCTTGAGACACTAACAAGCCAGGAAAGTGCAAGTACTCCCCAAATTACCCCTTTTTGGAAAGTAGACATCCCAAGGTATTTAGTAAGAGGCATTGTGAGTTTTTTGAAATTGTATTTTTTTCCCACAATTCTTTGCAACATGAAGATTTTTTTTTCTTTTTTTTTCCCACAGAACTGTCATATTAACAGGTTATTTCTCTCACATAGCATATGCATACCACAAATTATACCCCAAAACACATTTTTCTACTCCTCCTGAGTATGGCGATACCACATGTGTGAGACCTTTACACAGCCTGGTCACATAAAGAGGCCCAACATGCAGGGAGCAACGTCAGGCATTCTAGGGACATAAATTACACATTTCATTTTTTGACTACCTCTTACACTTTTGAAGGCCCTGGAGCATCAGGACAATGGAAAAGTCCACAAAATGACCCCATTTTGGAAAGTAAACACCCCAACGTATATTCTATAAGGCATAATGAGTCTTTTGAACAAGTAATTTTTTTCCACAAGTTTTTAGAAAACATGGAAAGAAAATGAAAACGCATGTGGGAGACTTTTCCACAGCCTGGCCACATACAGAGGCTCAACGTGCAGGGAGCACCATCAGGGACATACATTTCAAATCTAATTTGACTACCTATTACACTTTTGTGAGACACTGATGGGCACTGTAGTGGCAAGGATGTGGCATGGATGAAAACCGATGTGGCATGGATGTGACACAGATGAGCAGAGCACTGATGTGGCATGGATGGGCATGGATGAGCATGGATAAACATGGATAAGCCTGGATGAGCCAGGGATAGATGGAGCATGGATGAGCACAGATTGAGGATGGATGAGCACGGATGGAGCACGGATGAGCCAGGGATGGATGGAGCATGGATAAGCACGGATGGAGCATGGATGAGCACGGATGGAGCACAGATGAGCCAGGGATGGATGGAGCATAGATTAGCTCAGATGGATGGAGCACGGATGAGCCAGGGATGGATGGAGCATGGATGAGCCAGGGATTGAGCATGGGTGAGCACGGAAGAGCCAGGGATGGATGGAGCACAGATGAGCCAGGAATGGATGGAGCATGAATGAGCACAGATGGATGAAGCACGGATGAGCCAGGGATGAATGGAGCATGGATGAGCCAGGGATGGATGAAGCACGGATGAGCCAGGAATGAATGAAGCATGGATGAGCATGAATAAATGGAGCATGGATGAGCCAGGAATGGTTGGAGTATGGATGAGCCAGGGATGGATGGAGCATGGATGAGCACGGATAGATGGAGCACGGATGAGCCAGGAATGAATGAAGTATAGATGGACACATAAATAGATGGGCACATATGGAGCATGGATGGACATATATGAGGCATGTATGAGCACATATGGAGCATAGATGAGTCAGGGATGGATGAATGGATGTAGCATGGATGGGCACAGATCAGCACTGTGGGCACTCCAGAGGCAGGCCACAGCGCTGCTGCACCCAGCTCCCTCCTCTCATCGTACACTGTACAGATCGGTGCGAGGAGAGTGGAGGAGCTGCACCAGACAAGCTCTGGTTTGTTGACAAGTGATCGCTCCATCACGCGGTAAAGGGCTGCTGACATTGGCCCTTTACCCCGTTCCATGACACGGCGGGTCGGGAGGACTGACGTTCATGGATATTCCCGGGGGCGCGCGGGAGCGCGATTCTGTGAGGACGTCCATGGATGCCCTCCCAGATTAAGCCGACCGCGCTGTAGCCATCTTTCGGCTATGGCCCAGTCGGCATGTGGTTAATGCAAACAAGCAATAGAATGATAACATTACTCTGAGAGATATGGTTAAATGCTTCAATACTGGCCACTTTTACCCCCTTCCTGCCTGTCACACTTTGAATGACAATAGCGCAGTCATGCAACGCTGTACACAAATTACATATTTGTGATTTTTTTACTTAGTACAGTATCTTCAAATCTCTTTATCTGCCCCTGTTGTATGATTTATGAATTGTTTAAGTGCATTGCTTTAATGCATTCATCTTAACCCTAGCCCTAATCTACCACCAGTTGCCTGGCCTATTTCCTGTGTAGTGTTATAGTGTAGCATACTAATTCTTAGGTTCCACAGCTGTGATCGGCTTTCTACCTATAGTCAGGTGTGTCAGTGGGGACCAAGCAGCTTTAAGAGTCATGCTATGATTAAGACCACCTGGATGAAACGCGTAAGTGTTTTATCCTGTTATCACCTTGTAGCTAATAAAGACTCATACACTTGCATGTTTCGGGTTGCCGGCTGACTATTTTCATTTGCATTTTGTATGGGTGACTGAAAGAGCCTGAGCACCGACCTCTCAATTCCTTATCAGGATTTATGGGGACTCTGGTTCCAGCATTGCTTTTCTTGACTACTTGAGAAACCATCCTCACCAGCGACTCCTGCAGGGGTAAGCACTACAAATGATAAAGGTTTTCTTTGCTAGTTTCACTGATGTAACTGGCATGAAGTTATTCAGTTATTTCTAAGCCTTTTCTCTCCTACTATATCATTGTTCTTAATATAACTTTCACAAAATGAATAATGCCTAGCTTCTTATGTGTGTCATTACTATGTACATTTTCCAATTATTCTACAATTTGGGTACAAAAGGGTTGTTCCCAAAAATTCCACCAGGTGAGAGTCACATCCACTGGAATTTTGCAAGAGAATATTTTTGCTTATCAAGTGATAAAATATTTAGGTTATCTATAGGATCACAAACGCTTAAATCAAGTTACTATGCATCTCATTTGAGGATTGCCTGCATCTATTTGGACTGATTCTATATCATAATATATGCATATGAGTTTGCTATTCCCAGGATATATAAGAGGCAGTGCTGATGCTGAAGATAATTTTGGACCTCTGTTCTGTTAACCTAGGTGGCTCGGAGACAATAACACAAGCATTATGGGACATACAAAGATGCTAATGATCAAAGGATTTCTAGTCTTACTTCTGTTAATCAAGACAGGTAATTTGGAGACCAAACAAATTAGATTTCAGAGTTTATTCTATAGATTGTAAAATAAGATTAATTTAGAAGGCTGCATATTTTGTATAACTTTGTTATGTAATAAATCTAGACTATAGTTAAGGCAAAAGTGCTCAGCATTTACTGCAGAAAAATGTATGTAAATCTTGAGAGTAATATAGTTTATTATAGTACCTTTTGATGATGATATTTTGGCCACTGTAGAGATTTGAGTAGAACAGCAATTAGATTTAAATGGCATAATACACTCAATACACTCAATAATACAAAATAAAACCTATGATCACAATTTCAGCTTCCTGTAGGAAAAATCTATGAGCTGTGGTAGATGTAATCACTAAACTATATTTATTGAATCATTGAATTTATTGAATCATTAATCATACTACATGGAGTAACTTCCATATAGTACATATTTATTCAATTATTCTTATTCTTATTATTTTAAACTTGAAATTTGCAAATTTAAAAAGAGATAATACATTTTGTCCTGATATTAGGATACATATATTTTATGGAAAGTTACAGTAGACATTTGGGGAAAAGTTCACAAATAGGGGAAAAAGGTCAGAGAAAAGGCACTTAATTAATAATGTACAACTTTCCTTGATTAACTTACAAAGGTTCTTACTAGCCCCAAAACTAGGACGAAGCTTATGAGTGAGAAAATATTAGTCCTTAGAGCATGTTAATGGGCTTTGCTTGTCAACGGATGTGGAAGGATTTCAGAGCAGAAGTGCCCAGATAATGAAGCACATGGAGTAAGAAAACTTAGACCCCTTTCATATGGGTGCCTCTGTCTTGCAGATTCTGCTTGCTCAGGGGGGGAGAGTGTATATGGACACAGTCCCGCTCTCCTCCATGGGGAAATCGAGTGGAAACGGACCGCCTGTCCACTTTCATCCGATCCTATCCGATCCAACCAAGGGATGGAAAATAGGACCATCATCCATCTGGATTTTGCGGGCAGGATCGGATGGCAGTGGGTGTCAGTGGACATGTGTCATCTGACATCTGCCGCTCCGTAGAGGAGACTGCAAGCAGAGTCGCCTTAATAACATCATGGGTCCTTGGGCTTAGTAATAGCAGCCTGCCCCAAATTACGCACCTACTTTCAAGAATTAAAGTATAAATAGTTGATGGAATTAAAAATATATTGATTAGTACTGACAATAAAAATTTTTAAACAATGAGAAAACATGCTATAAATCAAAGACTAATAAACACAAGGGACATAGTACGGGGGAGGCAGAAAGGCACACTACATGGGAGGTGAGGAGGGCACAGTACAGGTTTGGGACATGGCAATCCTGAGACAGCTTAGTAAAAAGCATGACTGTCCCAGCAAATGTGGGACAGTTGGCAAGTATGATGTAATGCAAGATGGTCATGGGGCCCCCACACACCTGGGGCCCCTGAGCAGTGCCCAGGGGTGCCCATGCATTAAGATTGCCCTGACTACAAGGTCCGATCAAGGTCCTAAAAAACTGACAGGTGGACCTAATCGGAAACTCCGTGTGAAAGGACCCTAGGAGTAAAATGTCAGTTTTTGGTGGACTGACTAATAAGTTCATTAGACGTATATCATGTAAATGGAAAATAAGTTATTTTGTTCAGCACTAAATTCATCTTCAAAGAATGAAGTATTTAGTTATATAGGAGTCAGCAGAAGGAATCAGTTGACCTAAATAGTAGATCAACTCAATAACTATTTATCTAAACCTTTTGTACATTGATGCACTGCAGTTCTGAAGCAGAAAACAAAGCATGTCTCAAGCATACTCTTGCTTCAGTATGTTCTAAACACAACTAGCCATCACAAAGAATGCACCAATGAGCCGACTCCTATTTACAGCTTAGATCCATTTCACATGGGACAGATTTCATTCTGATTATCAGGAGATCTGTTAGCTGATCCTATACTGATTGCAGCAGAGCAGGTGGATGACATATCTGCGTCCACTCAGTTTCGGCAGAGTGGACTAGACATGGAGCCTGCTCTGCTCTATGGGTCGTCGGGAATAAATGGACTGTCTATTTACAACCGATAGATACCCTTCCTTTTTTTAGCAGACCAGATCAGACCCGGAGGTAGGGGGGTGTAAATGGACAAAAATCCATTTTCATCTGCCTATCCATGCATAGACCTTCCCGTCATGTCCACTTGAACAACCGACAGGCGGACTTGATTGGATTGCCCGTGTGAAAGGGGCCTAACTCTAATTGTATCCTGATTAAGTGCCCCTGAATAACATTCTGCTTAAATCATGGGCTCAGCATGAGTGCAGCTTTATAGTAAAAGCTCCCACCATGCATTGTTCAATAAATTGTGTCATTACTGCCTACATTATTCCAATTAATTGTCATTGTCATTGCTACCTATAGCATTCCTATTATTATACAGTTCTCAAAAATCCAGCCAGGTGAGAGTCACATCTACTAGGCACTCATAAAATAATTTTTAATATTTTTTCTAACACATGATAGAATAATCATGATATCCAAAGGATGACAAAATCCGAAAACCAATTTACTATGCATATCATTTGAGGATTGTACTGCATCTATTTGAAACTGATTCTGTATTATAATACATGCACATAATTTTTTCTTTATTTAGGATAATTAAAAAAAGCAGCACTGATGCTGAAGATAGTTAGGGCACACACTGTATGATACATGCAAAAATGCTATTATCAAATTATTTTTATTCTTATTTTTGTTGATCAAGGCAGGTAATTTGGAGATTTGACCAAGAAAATTAGATTTCAGAGTTTATTTTTTAGATTGTTCAAATCGTGGGCTTGGCATGAATGCCGCGTAATAGTTATATCTCCCATCATGCATTGTTCAATTAATTAAACGATATATTAAAATACATGAATGCAGTGATAATGATACAGTAAACTTTCAACACTCCCTATGTAATTTAGCAAAATTACATATTGTGTAAGGAGATGGCAAAACTAAACCCAGCCTTTGATTGTGAAGGGAAAAACTTTTTATTTTTAAAACAACAAACATGTAACACTTACAAATGGTTTTGTACAGAACAGTCTCCATCCTTCTTTTCTGGGGTCCTTCACCTGTGTTCCTGGCTCCTCCTCTCTTACAAGTGCCCCTGTAGCAAGCCACTTGCTGCGGGGGCACCCATGCAGGTTTTATTCCAAGCTCCTACTCACTTATCACAGGCTGTGATTGACAGCAGCAGGATCCAATGGTCTCCATATCCAGTGAGGGGCAAGAGAGAGAGAGAGCCGAGAGAGCTGCTGCTCTTGTGCTGAGCGCTGGATGGAGATCGGGCTCAGGTAAGTATGGGGGGGAGGGGGGGCTGCACACAGAAGGTTTTATACCCGAATGCATAAAGGTGAAAAAACTTCTGCCTTTAGAACCACTTTAAGTCATTTGAGGTTATTATTTTTACTTATTTATTAAAAGAGCACCACCATCTATTGAATAGGTAGATGAGATCCTTCTAAAGTTAGGGCAGTGTTGATCCTTTTTTAAATTCTCATGCTTTTGTCAAAAAAAAAACATATAAAAAAGGTTTAGAAAGCTAAGAAAAAAGGTGCCACATATGCTAGAATCTTTTTTTTTTTTTTTTTTAAAGATGTCCAGGTGACTCAGCATATGCCACCTTCACTGCTACCACCACCAAAAAAAGGGGGGGACTGGAGAAAAAGCATTAAGAAAAAAAATAATGCTCCATTTACAGTTGGACAGAGTAAAATATCTGCTGTTTGTTTAAAGCTGGAACATATTTGGATATAAAATTACTAATAAATGCAGTTATGTATGCATTAAAAAAAAAATCTTACATTTACAGTATACACCTACTATAAATACCTAAATGTGAGTTTATATTAGTCTTTTGTAATCCTCTGTACATCAGCACTCATACTAGAAGACTTGCGGACAATCTGGAGTCCTACACACACAGTTTGCTGCTCTTTCACTCTCCAATTACAAGCAGAGATAGCCAGGGCTGTCTTACTGCATGGGCAGTGCCCAAAGACCCCAGGTGCATGGGGGCCCCATGATAATTTTGCATTACATCATACTTGCCAATTGTTCAGAGTTTGACAGGACAGTCACGCTTTTTTCTGGCCCAGGATGGCCATATCCTAGGCAATGGCCCTGAACCTGTACTGTGCCCTCCTGATCCCAAAATTGTTCCCTTCTGCCTCCCCCATACTGTGCTCCTTGCTGTGATTAGTCTTTGATTCATGGCATGTTTTTATGTATTTTTTTTAATCAATTTTGAAAGTACTAGGAAATATATGTTTAATTTTATCAACTATTTATACTTTAATTCTTGAGAGTAGGCACATAAATTGGGACAGGCTGGTAGGGGCTAAAGTTGCCACCTTTTCTTTAAGTCAAACCCGAACACTTTAGTGATGCACAGCAATTTTTTTGCTATTAAATAACATTTCTAATCATATGAAGTTAATAACAAGAGTCCCTCTTTACATCAGAGCCCGCAGAGTTCCCCTTTTACATCTGAATCTACAAAGCTCCTCTTTTAAATCTTAACTCGCAGAATTCCCTTTCACTGTAGAGGGGGACTCTGCAGACTCTGATGTAAGGGAGAACTCTGGGGACTCCAAGATAAGGGATGCTCTGGGAACTCTGATTTAAGGGGGAACACTGAGAACTCTGTCTGATGTACGGAGAGGACTCTGATGTAAGGGGGGACACTGTGGCCTCTGGTGTAAAGGGGAACTCTGAAGTAAGGGGTGCTCTGAGAACCCTGATTTACCTTAGAGTACTCACTCAGAGGCAGGAGAGAGAAGGGGGGAGACTTAAACCACAGATAGGGATGGATGGTGAACTCACTCACCCCTTGACAGTCAGCACCTCTCATCCAGATGTATCTGAGGCTGCTGGACTTCAAATTTCTGGCCCTAACTTTCCTTTTCTGAGGCACAGCCCCAGGGATTGCAGTGTGGGTAGACACAGAGGGGTAGGGGGGAGGAAGAGGTGCAGATCAAGCCCTCTCTCCTCTTCCATCTGTGTGCAGGCGGGGGGTTGTTAGTGCTGGCTTTTGGGCAGTGTGAAAGAGAGTGTAACAGACACTCTCAGCTTACACAACTGCAGCCAGCAACCCTGATGAGAAGCCATAATCCAGTCTGAATAATGTGTCCGGGTTTCAGGCAGTCTGAAACCCGGACGCATGATTCCAAACCCGAACTGTCCGGGTGAATCCCAAACAGGTGGCAACCCTAGTAGGGGCCCCAGTGCATAATTTTGCCCAGGGGCCCATGGTGCTACTAAGAGAGCTCTGGAGACAGCATGGTGTCCTAGCTGTGATACTTAGCTGCAGAACAGCAAAGTCAGGTGTTATTGTACCTTTTGGAAAAGCTCAGCAATGTTTGCATAGAAATAAAAATCCTCTGTAGGTAAAATCCTCCAATAGTTGTATTTCAATAGAAAACACTATACTTTAAATAAAAGGCACTGAAAATAAGTGTACTTTAATATAAAGAAAAAGTAAATCTACTATGCATGTTTTAATATTCTACAGCTTCATTTAACCCCCATTTTGAGAGACATAGAACATTTAGGCTGCATTCACACCTGTGCGTTTTCAGCTCATAAAACACTCGTAAAACGTCCCAAAAATTGCCTGAAAAACGCCCAACAAGCAAAATCCCATTCATTTCAATGGCACCTGTTCACATCTGAGCGTTTTGTCACCTGAAGCAAAATGTCTGAAAAACGCTTTACGCTCAAAAAAGAACATGAGCTTCTTTGGGGCAGATTACATTGACCTGTGCAAAATCGCAGCAAAAATGCAGTAAAAATCACAGGAAAAACATTGTAAAAACGTGTGACTTCGAAACGCTCAGGTGTGAATGCAGCCTTAGGGCCCCGATGCAGGGGCCCTTCAGTCAGGGCCCTGCTCTCTGAGCCCCGGACCCTTCCCTCCAGGCCTGGGGTCCTTCCTACTTATCCTGGGGCCCTTTATTCCCATCCTTTATTACAGTCCCGCAGTAGGACCCTCTCACATGTTCTGCAGCGGGCCTCCTTCCTGCTGTCTTGGGGCCTCTCCATGGAGGCGGAACGCCAGGCCCTGGTCACAAGCACAACCTTTGTGACCCTGGTAGTTCCACCACTGGTGTAAGTAGTTTTTTAATTTTGTTATTTTATTTTTTTATTATTATCATCTACAATTTTTTTGTAATTATTTATTATTTTTTTTTTTTTTCGAAGCCTCATTGGGGGAGCTCCAGTGAAATATCAGGGGTCTAAACAGACCTCTGATATTACACCTTTGAGGCAAGGAAAGGAGATTGAGGAACAGCCCTCAATCTCCATTGCTGCAGCCTCAGCTGCACAGAATGAATGGACAGGAATAACTCTGTATAGAGCTTCCCATTCATTCACAAACTGGAGCATAGTAAACAGAGTTTACTATGCTTCAGTTTTAAATAGACACAGGAGAAATTGGTACCAAATAATTCACTGTGTCTATTCAGAAAAGGAAGGTGCAGGTAAAATACATTTTTACTGGCTTCTTCCCATTCTCCATCTTGACACAGCACCCAGTGGGAGGAGAAAGGGTGGAAGCCAGCAGTGCTGCAGGGGGGAGAAGGAACCAGCACACAGAGCCTAGACGCAGCAGGGACAAGTAACCTTGATAGGAGGGGCAGCATATAGAGGAACCAATGCCCTCCATTTTCCTCCTGCAGCCGCTGAATGCCTGTGGTAGAGAGGGGAGGAGAAGCAGGCTTTCAGCGGCTGCAGGAGGAAAATGGAGGGCATTGGTTTCTTTATATGCTGCCCCTCCTATCCAGGTGTGACGGAGGAGCCACACAAGTCGCCTAGAGCATATGGCTGGGTTGCAGTTGTGACCCCTGTGACCCCTGTAGTTACGCCCCTGCCCCTATTCACACTATTGAGTTTTCTCCTGCAGTTGCTGCTGTGATGCACTGCACAACAATGTAAATTACAGTGTTCTCTATGGTGCCTATTCACACCAATGCAGTGCAGCTGCATACCATTTTTTTTTCTAAAGGTACACGTGCTTCCTTGGTTCAATTGCAGGGCGGTTTTGCCCACATAGACTTCAATGGAAACACACCAAAAACGTATGTAAAGTGCATTTACACACAGTTTAAGTATGCTTTTGACAGAGTTTTGTGTATAAAATACAGTCTACTTTCATGCTTTCATGCAACAAGCAAAGGAAGGAAAAAGGAAATAATGCAATGGAAAGTAATATAAAAGATATTGTATACGTGTCTGCATACAGACACGTACACAAGGCTTTGCACCTTACCTTCTGGTGTATGGACACATTCTGATTCAGATTTAGTGTACATTATTATTCTGAAGCTGAGATCTGCTGATGTGTTTATTAAAAAAAACAACTGACTCATACATTATGAAATACATAAAGTGATTCACACACTTTTCGTACAGTGCTCAAACTGCAATAAAAATGTTATCTTGGAATACATCTCAGAAAAGCTAGATCCTATAGTTAGCAAATTTGGTTTCAGTTTAAATTTTTTTTTTTTTTGACTGGCAGCAATGACGATTTGTGCATGTTCCCGGGCAAATTATGGAACGTTTAGGGTAATACGGGCAGAAATTTGCTTGAATTGATTATGTCTTCACATAGGTTGTGAAAAAAAATGACACCCTGCATTTGTGGATGTGCTTCTCTGTCTCATTCAAATCAGATAAATAGGATTCTTTCACATGTATTCGAAAACAGGACTCTGTACAGGCCAGTCAAGTTCCTTCAGCCCAAACTCACTCATCCATGTCTTTATGGACCTTTATGGTCTTAATGAAACACTGGGCTGGGGCCACAACAAGGATTAGCAACATGATCTCTCTCATGTTCCTGCTGGAGGTTCAACTCATTCCCACTGGTCCAAATCATTTGGTGGAAGGGGGATTGTGGTGTGGGGTTGTTTTTCAGGGGTTGGGCCAAGGGAACTCTAAAGGCATCAGCATACCAAGACAGTTTGGACAATTTCAAGCTCCCAACTTTGTGGGAACAGTTTGGGGATGGCCCCTTCCTGTTCCAACATGACTGCTCACCAGCGGACAGTCACAGGCAGCACATGTTTTAGGCCTGGTTCACACCTATGCAGTTTGCTTTTGATCTGTTTTTGCTGTGCTTTTTGCAGTGCGTTTGCTTTCTTGCACGCATGTTTTGGCCACTTTTTCCTGTGGTTTTTTTAATGTGTTTTGAATTTTTTAGGCTTTTTTTTGGACAGTTTGTTATTGGCAGATTAAAAAACGCAAAATGCAAATTGTTGCAAAATCACTGCAAAAACGCACCACATGCTTTTCTGAAGCTTCTTCATTAAACTCTATTGAACCATAAACACATTGTTTTGTGTTTAAAATCCCTGACCCTTTCGAAAAAACGCAGCAACTGAAAAAAGCATAGATGTGAACGTGTCCCATAAGAAACTATTTCAAATGGACTGTAGTGCGTTTCTGAAAAAAGCACTAAAAAGGTGTGAACCAGGCCTTTGACCAGGTCACAGGCTCATGATGGGATTTGGCAGAACAGGTCATTAGCCAGGTTACAGACCCATGATTAGGGCCTGTAAGCAAGAACAGGAACTGGATAGAGTCCCAGAGAAGGGCAACAAAACGAATAAAGGGACTGGAAGACATTATTTATGAAGAAAGGTTGCGAGCACTGAACTTATTCTCTCTGGAGAAGAGACGCTTGAGAGGGGATATGACATCAATGTACAAATACCGTACTGGTGACCCCACAATAGGAATAAAACTTTTCTGAGAAAGGGAATTTAATAAGACACATGACCATTCACTAAAATTAGAGGAAAAGCGGTTTAACTGCGTAGAGGGTTCTTTACTGTAAGAGGAGTATGGATGTGGAATTCTCGTCCACAGGTGGTGGTTTCAGCGGGGAGCATCGATAAATAAAAAAAAAACTATTAGATAAGCTCCTGAACGACCACAACATACAGGGATATACAATGTAATACTGACATTAAATCACACACATAGGTTGGACTTGATGGACTTGTGTCTTTTTTCAAACTCGCCTACTATGTAACTATGTAACTATGTAACATGTTCTTGTTCTGGTCACAAAACAGGACAAGCAGTACATGACCAACTTTAGGTCACAAGTCATGTTATGGTACCACAAGTCAAAAGCCGATTTGAAAGCAGCACAGGTTCAGCATATAGGTACTGTGAAAACATGGCTAGGTAGATAAGCAGCAAAAGATTATAAAAAAAGAGACGACACCAAGTACCACCTATGCTAAAAAAAAAAAAAGAGGGTACTGCTGATCCCAGGAGGAGGTAAAGAAGACAGCAGATATACATGTAAAACTTATGTTGGGAGATTTGTTTCATCTCTGTGTATCATCTGAGGCTATTTACTTCACTGGGTATATGTGAGGGTTTACTTCCAAGTGGTTCATCAAGTCTGCTCCATTTTTTTTTTTTTACTTTTTTTGTCTGAGTATAGATCTATGTTTGTGCCAAGCATGTTTGAATTTACTTAGTGTTGAGTAGAAGTCAATTCGAAGCATTAGCTACTCTTTCAGTAAAATAATACTTTCTAAGATACATTTTGTACTTTCCTCCTGCTAGTCTAAGGTTATGTCCCTGTGTTTGTGATCTTGGTTTCATTTTGAAAATGTTGCCCTCCTGAATCTTATTAACCCCATTGATGTATTTGTAGGTTTCATGTCTCTCTTTTCCCTTCAAAGAACAGGCTTACCTGTAGTGAGAGCAAGCATTTGAATTGTAGCTAGGAGGCGGAGCAGTGACACCAACTTTTTAGAACTTCAGTCTTCTCAAAAGCTGTGACACCCTTAGTATGACATGCAGGCATATCAAGGAGCAGGATTGAGTCAATCACAATGTAGCATGCATTTCTTTGTAAAAAATTAAGCCAGGTAAAACATTATATGTGCTAGATCTTTTAAAGATCTGTTACTCTGGCAGTGTTTATGAACACATGTATGTACAATATATTTTAAAAATTGTTTATTAAGATTCCCTGTTTTGGACAATGAAAAACACTAAACAGTATGCATAATAGTTAAAAATTATTTTACTGTGGCACTAATTTGTAAATATATAACTAAATCACTTTTTATATACAGATGCTCAGACCTCTCCTGGAAGCACCACAACCCCTGCCATAAGCACTGTAACCTCTGCTGGAAGCACCACAACCTCTGCTGGAAGCACCGCAACCCCTGCTGAAAGCACAGCAACCCCTGCTGGAACCACCGCAACCTCTGCTGGAAGCACAGCAACCCCTGCTGGAAGCACTGAAACCCCTGCTGGAAGCACTGCAACGTCTGCTGGAACCACTACAACCCCTGCTGGAAGCACTGCAACCTCTGCTGGAACCACTACAACCCCTGCTGGAAGCACAGCAACCTCTGCTGGAAGCACAGCAACCCCTGCTGGAACCACCGCAACCTCTGCTGGAAGCACAGCAACCCCTGCTGGAAGCACTGAAACCCCTGCTGGAAGCACTGCAACGTCTGCTGGAACCACTACAACCCCTGCTGGAAGCACTGCAACCTCTGCTGGAACCACTACAACCCCTGCTGGAAGCACAGCAACCTCTGCTGGAAGCACAGCAACCCCTGCTGGAACCACCGCAACCTCTGCTGGAAGCACAGCAACCCCTGCTGGAAGCACTGAAACCCCTGCTGGAAGCACTGCAACGTCTGCTGGAACCACTACAACCCCTGCTGGAAGCACTGCAACCTCTGCTGGAACCACTACAACCCCTGCTGGAAGCACAGCAACCTCTGCTGGAAGCACAGCAACCCCTGCTGGAACCACCGCAACCTCTGCTGGAAGCACAGCAACCCCTGCTGGAAGCACTGAAACCCCTGCTGGAAGCACTGCAACGTCTGCTGGAACCACTACAACCCCTGCTGGAAGCACTGCAACCTCTGCTGGAACCACTACAACCCCTGCTGGAAGCACAGCAACCTCTGCTGGAAGCACAGCAACCCCTGCTGGAACCACCGCAACCTCTGCTGGAAGCACAGCAACCCCTGCTGGAAGCACTGAAACCCCTGCTGGAAGCACTGCAACCTCTGCTGGAACCCCTACAACCCCTGCTGGAAGCACAGCAACCTCTGCTGGAAGCACAGCAACCCCTGCTGGAAGCACCGCAACCTCTGCTGGAAGCACCGCAACCCCTGCTGGAACCACCGCAACCCCTGCTGGAAGCACCGCAACCTCTGCTGGGAGCACCGCAACCCCTGCTGGAAGCACCGCAACCTCTGCTGGAAGCACCGCAACCCCTGCTGGGAGCACCGCAACCCCTGGTGGAAGCACCGCAACCCCTGCTGGAAGCACTGCAACCTCTGCTGGGAGCACCGCAACCCCTGCTGGAAGCACTGCAACCTCTGTTGAAAGCACCGCAACCCCTGCTGGAAGCACTGGAACCCCTGCTGGAAGCACCGTAATCCTTCCTGGGAGGACTACTACCCCTGCTGGAAGTACTGTAACCTCTGTTGGAAGCACTGCAACCTCTGCTGGAAGCACCGCAACCTCTGCTGGAAGCGCCATAACCCCTGCTGGAAGCAATGCAACCTCTGCCAGAAGCACCACAACACCTGCTGAAAGCACCACACCCCATTCTGGAAGCACTGCAACAACTAATGGAGTCACCACAAACCCTGGTGGAGCCACCAAAGCTTCTGATGGGAGCATCACAAACCCTGGTGGGAGCCTCACAAGTACTGGTAGAATCACCCCATCACCTGCTGAGCTCCTTAATGCTGGTAAGCATGTTTTATTCTGTGATGTAACAAAAGTGCAATTTGCCCATGAAAACTGTTATTTGGAATAATAATAATAGTAAGTAATGATGCGAATGGTTACAATAATAATAAGATGCAATGACGCAGTCTCAGTTGTTTGCTTTTTCTTCACAAAAATGGTTCACTCAAGCAATATTACAAGTCTAGACTATCCTTATCAATGGTTAATGGAATAGTATATGTTATCTTATATTTCACTGCTATGATGGCAAGTTTCACATTTCCAGTTATACTATAATATACAACAATCCATCATGATTTCAAATGTCAAAAAATATTTAGCCTCCAAGAGAATTTACAGGACAACAGATAAATATACTACTAAAATACATAGGTATTCACTTCCAAAATAATACATATTCAACTATATTCAGCCAATCCCGGGATTCCCACACCTCTGCCACACTGCACAGCTAGGCAGTCGACACAGATTTTTTTTTTTTTTTGTAGCTTTCTGTGTTTGCGCTACCATTCATCAAACAGTTTTTTAAGATTATTTTTGTCAGCTTATTTGCTAGCTGGGTAAAGTTATTCAGTTACATTTTCATCTCCTATACTGCAGAGTATACAATAGAAGAGGAGAGCAAAGGGTTGACCTCATCTGTGCATTGCTGCAGCTTCGCTATCCAATCACAGGTTGGGATAAGGGACCATACTGTATTGCTTTCATTGCATTAGAATAAAAACTTGATCCTAGCAGTGCTATAATTCAGGGATAGGCTTAAAACAAGTTACCTGACCAAGATTACATGTTTTTTTGGGCTAATAAGGCTACTTGTGTTTGTTTTCTTTAATGGCCCATCCTCACTATTTGTGCTGGGCTGTCCAAGGCAGCGCATGTGATTGGGTATTCTTTGCAAAGTGAATTTTTGCCACGTTAACTAAGCTAAGTAACAATTTCTTGTGCAAAGTGAACATGCTCTGCTCCTTTAGTAAATCAATTTTATTGTGCTAAAGTGGTTGTATGCCCCCCAAAAAAACAAAAAAACTGTAAGGCAAAGGCATAATGAGCTAGTATGCACAGTATACAAGCTCATTATGAAATACTTACCTTAGAACGAAGCTCCTACAGGGCTGCCCAGTCACCTCTGAGGGAGCTGATATGTTCCCTTGGCATTTCCTCCGGGTTTGCGGCTCCGGCGCTGTGAGTGTAAATTATCCCATTTACAAGGAGCAGATAAAAGGTCCAGAGTTCATTTCAAGTGTGCTATTTGCATTCGGAATCTGTTGCTGTCAACTCTCAATATGAGATCCAAAGAGCTGTCACTATCAGTGAAGCAAGCCATCATTAGGCTGAAAAAACAAAACAAACCCATCAGAGAGATAGCAAAAAAATTTGGTGTGGCCTAATCAACGCACCGGTGAGCTCAGCAACACCAAAAGACCTGGAAGACCATGAAAAACAACTGTGGTGGATGACCAAAGAATTCTTTCCCTAGTGAAGAAAACACCCTTTACAACAGTTGGCCAGATCAAGAACATTCTCCAGGAGGTAGGTGTATGTGTGTCAAAGTGTCAAAGTCAACAATAAAGAGAAGACTTCACCAGAGTGAATACAGAGGGTTCACCACGAGATGTAAACCATTGGTGAGCCTCAAAATCAGGAAGGCCAGATTAGAGTTTGCCAAACAACATCTAAAAAAGCCTTCACAGTTCTGGAACAACATCCTATGGACAGATGAGACCAAGATCAACTTGTACCAGAGTGATGGGAAGAGAAGAGTATGGAGAAGGAAAGGAACTGCTCATGATCCAAAGCATACCACCTCATCAGTGAAGCATGGTGGGGGAAGTGTCATGGCATGGGCATGTATGGCTGCCAATGGAACTGGTTCTCTTGAATTTATTGATGATGTGACTGCTGACAAAATCAGCAGGATGAATCCTGAAGTGTTTCAGGCAATATTATCTGCTCATATTCAGCAAAATGCTTCAGAACTCATTGGACGGTGCTTCACAGTGCAGATGGACAATGACCCGAAGCATACTGCGTAAGCAACCAAAGAGTTTTTAAGGTAGAGAAGTGGAATGTTATGCAATGGCCAAGTCAATCACCTGACCTGAATCTGATTGAGCATGCATTTCACTTGCTGAAGACAAAACTGAAGGGAAAATGCCCCAAGAACAAACAGGAACTGAAGACAGTTGCAGTAGAGGCCTGGCAGAGCATCACCAGGGATGAAACCCAATGTCTGGTGATGTCTATGCGTTCCAGACTTCAGGCTGTAATTGATTGCAAAGGATTTGCAACCAAGTATTAAAAAGTGAAAGTTTGATGGATGATTGTTGATCTGTCCCATTACTTTTGGTCCCTTAAAAAGTGGGAGGCACATATTCAAACTGTTGTAATTCCTACACCGTTCACCTGATTTGGATGTAAATACTCTCAAATTAAATCAGAAAGTCTGCAGTTAAAGCACATCTTGTTTGTTTCATTTCAAATCCATTGTGGTGGTGTATAGATCCAAAAAGATTAGAATTGTGTCGATGTCCCAATATTTATGGACCTGACTGTACGTAAGCTACAGGTTCCATCAAGGCACCCCATTTTCTGTAGTTCCTAACTCTAACTTCTGAGATTCTCCACAATGGAAGCACAAGCATTTTAATGAATAGGCAGGGGGCAGGTGAGCCTGGAAGGAGCCCACCCGTCCTTAAAGATACAGGGGTACACTGAACACCCAGCACATTGCACTATGGCAGCAAAGGTGTCAGTGCATTGCCTGACCAATATATTAAAGATACAAACAAGTGGCCACTGCCCCCCCCCCCCACCTATAACTGGTCTTTGCAGCAAGGAGCACTGGAAGGGCAACATATGTCAAACAAAACCAAAGAAAATTCCAAGCTCAACTTACCAATCAGTCTGCGACCAACCGACTTGACCTGTCTAACAATATGCATTAAGAACAGGGGTTTAGTCTGCACACATTTGCAAATACATGCGTAAGCTACAGGTCCCGTGAAGACACCCCATTTTCTGTAATGCTAACTCTAACTTCTGAGAGTCCCCAATTTCATTGGTTTTGTTTGACATGCATCGCCCTTCCAGAGCTCCTTGCTGCAAAGACTAGTTATAGGTGGGGATAATATATTAAATGTGGTAGGTGTAGCAGTTGTCTTTTTTCAGACTAGTGCAAATAAAGAATCATAACTGTTGATCCTGCCAGAACCTTTCTGTGTGAAGAACTGAAACCTCAAACAAAGTTTTCAATTTTCCTAGTTCTCTAATGTGAAATACAAAACACCTCCCACTATGTGGAGATGATAGGGGGAGAAGTTTGTAGTCCAAATGATTAAAGCATCCTACGGTATTTACACAGCTTCTCCATGGATACAGTGCAGAAAGTGAGTGTAACCAGTGCCACCCTATGCTAAGAAGTGTGTTATTAGCAGGAGAAAATAAAACAGAGCCTGATAACAGAAATCTAATGCAACCACCACATCTAAGACCAGGCAAGCTACAATATAATACATTTTTGTAATCATAGTGCAGGTAAGAATTTCATAATGAGCTAGTATGCGATGCATACTAGCTCTTTATGCCTTTGTCTTGCAGAGTTTTTTTTTTTTTTTCTGAGGTTTACAACCTCTTTAAAAGCCACATGTGTGGAAGTCAAGGGGGAGAAAGATAAAATCTGAACATTTTCCTGCCCTCTCCCACCTCATAAACATGCTAAAGTTTTTTTTTTTTTAATGAACCTTTCTGATTTTATTATGTACCATAGTTTAGACCCAGGGATGTCATCACTGAGTCTTTGTGTTTCTTTATGCAATACTTACAAATATTTCTAGGTGGTAGGGCATTCATACAAGAGAAAGTATCACTTTGTCCTCAATTAAGTCTCTCTAAAAATGTTCAAGGTGCGAACAGAAGGTGAGTGCTGGTGAAGCTAAAAAATAATTTAATGGCAATATACATATATACCGTATGTATGGGCGTATAACACGCACCCCAATTTAAGAGGCAAGTTTCAGGAAAAAAAACATTTTTTTTAAATAAATCACTTTTAAAAAATAAGGTCAGTAAGCATCAGTGCAGCCTGATCTGTGCCCATCTGCAGCTTTCCATTTACTTCTCCTATGTGCTCTTAACTGACCCCAATGTGTTGCAAGCATTTAGGTGTGACTTGCCTCTCAAACGCTCCACCATCCAGCAAGAATTAGCCAGTTAGCGGGAGATGTGCCAGTGATCCCAAACTAGCCAGGGATGCCATGCTTATTCTCTCACCTCTGTAGAGCACTGGAATCTCTCCCACTTCTGTCAAATACATCTGATTACTGCCCTGAAACCATCATTTAATCTGTGAATGCATGCAGCACTGTTCAGGAAGTTTCTCCACTGTAGTTAAGCTTTCCTGAACAACCGAGCCAAGTGCCGAACGCCGTGCCGAATGCCGAGCCGTGCCAAGCCGAGCGCCGAGCCAAATGCCAAGCCGTGTCGAGCGCCGTGCCGAATGCCGAGCCAAGCCGAACGCCATGCCGAATGCCGAGCCAAGCGCCGAGCTGAGTGCAGATGACGGCTCAGTGATTTCTGGCGGCACTCGTCCCTCTCCTTCCCCTCTGAGATACACTGTCAGCGTATAACACGCACTCGCGATTTCCCCCATATTTTCAGGGCAAAAAAGTGTGTGTTATACGCCATTAAATAAGGTGTGTTTTTTTTTTCTTTAAGGCCTTGTTCATATACTATAGAGTACCCCCGTATGAGGGCCATGTTTGGCTGCACAGGGATACACAGGTGTTCCATGCATTCCCAGACATCCCAACCTGCGAAAACTCATTTCAGGGAGGTGGCAAACTAATTCCAGGGAGGTGACGCTCTGTGCCAACAATACACCCCCACCACCACCACCACTAATTTAACACAACTAGAGGATGATGCTGAATAAATGGTCCCTGTGGATGTCACCTGCTAAATAAATGGTCCCTGTGTAGAGAATATGGCCCCTGCAGTGCTGACTCAGTGTCCTAAAATGGCCCCTGCTTAGACTTGGCATGCTGTGACTCACTGCTCTCTGGAATCATCCTGAGTGACACATGATGAGTGATAAGAGATTTGGTGAGAAAGTGACACACAGTGATACTCAGTGTCACTGTGTCACTCTATCCACACTCTGCAGAACTCACACACTTTGGAGGACCAGCCTGTGAGCACCAGAGTCAGTGGGACTCCTCCCTCCTCATACCGACTGGTCTTCCTGGCGAGGACATCTGTCATAACTTATCACATCCAGCCACTGGACGGGTTTGCACGACTGACAGTTGCAAACTGTTGCACGGTCTGCCAGCTTACACACTGACAGCGACACTGGCTCTGTCACACCTGGCTGGCACACTGCATGATGATTCAGGTTATCTGATCCACTGCCCGCCGATTGAATGGAGTATGGGGGCCGCTCGGGCTGCTGTGGCTGAGTGACAGGTCCAGCCGGGATATCAAGCGTCACTCGTGGGTGTCCGGGAGCCCGCAGTCAAATGCGGGAGACTCCCATCACCTCGCGGGAGACTTGGGATGTCTGCATTCCTGTGCAGGCAGTCCCATTCATTTGAATTGGAACAAAGAGGCTGCACTGACACAGCCGTTGCTCACAATTAGAGAGCCTTGCGAGTGTGGGTTTGCAGCCTTGAATGCACACAGTGTGTGTGTGTGGGGCCATGCACCCATACAGCTGCCAAATTGGAAACAGTGGCTGTGTCCGTGCAGCCACTGCGTCCCAACTGACATTAATAGGACTGCCTGCACAGAACACCTGTATATCCTTATGCGGGCAAACATAGCTCTCGCACAGGTGTATGCTATAGTACTCCCATGTGAACAAGGCTGAATTCCAGTCAGGACTAAAAAAAATGACTTTTTGAAAGTCCTTTTTTAGTCATGTAAATTATGGAACATTGGATGCTAACCAGTTCACTTGTATAGATTCACTAACTAGTTTGGAGATCAGTGTTTTATCATAAGTGCTTTAATGATTAGAAGAACTTAATATTTTTTTCCCCCTCTATGCCAGCCCTTATATATGATGTAATAACATCTTTTTAATGTTTTTTTTCTAGTTTTATATTCTTACTGGAAGGTCATTCTTTTATGTTTGGGAGCCATTCTAGCCTTTTCATTATTTGCATACGCTGTATTTAGGGTAAGCACACCATTCTAACTATAAACATATTTTTTGTTCCAATGAATAGAAATGTATGATATTTTTTGTAGATATTTTCTTTATTAATTCATTATGTAGACAAAAAAATATTAAATTAAGAAAATATATATTTTTTAATTATATAATTAAGAAAAACATTTTTGTTAAGTAAATGTATAAATGTAAAATGTTGTATAACAATCTCAACAGTAATTCAACATCAGGATAGCTCTCATATAGCACAATACATGTAGAATTACCTCCCAGTACCACAAGGAAGATAAGGCATGTGTGCTTATTCACTGTGTTTCTGCTGTCAGCAAATAATCTTAAAACATTTAGGGGCCACTCACACCTACTTGCTTTGCTGTGTTACAGCAGCCCTTTCATGGTGTGTTTTGCTGCATTAACCCAGCTCCGTTATGAAAATGCACTGGATTGCCACACAAAGTGAATGACACAGCATCGCATTCCATTCTGCTTGGTGTGCTGCTGTGCTTTGTGGTATTGCACATGTTTTACTTCATGAACAAGCCCTTAGTGTATTCAAGTAGTGGTCCCTGAAGAAGCCTGTTTATAGGGATAAGGGATGTCACACCCAATACAAGATGTAACAATCGCCACTTGTTTTTATGAATATCACATGGATATATTAATAATGGTGTCCCTGGTTGTAGTCTAGCAAACTAGGCCTCTACTGCTATAGGGCTCATTTAGTCACTAGTTATTAAGTCTCTATGCAGAGCTAATTGGAAATATCTTATATCCTGTTTTGGCATGGTGACTGCTTGGTTGGTTGGTTGGTTGGTTGGTTAGATCAGGGATCTCCAAACTGCAGCCCGAGAGCCAGATGTGGCCCTTTGCTAGCCTTTATCCGGCCCTTGGGGCACTACTCCTCCCAATGATATGAGGTAATATTTCTTCCACTGACACCAGCAATGAGGCACTATTTCTTCCACTGATACCAATAATGGGGCACTACTCCTCCTACTGACCATCAACCCTGAGGCCTTTTTTATTTCTCACTGATGACATTTTCTACCCTCACTGGCCACACTCCAGCCCTCGTAAAGCCTAAAGGACAGTAGACTGGCCCTTTGTTTGAAAAGTTTAGAGACCCCTGGGTTAGATGAAGGACATATGGGGAATCATAAGTTGGGGGTGGAATCATCAAGCTACACAGGACCTTCAAGCAAAACTCTCATTGCTCATGAATTCTTATCTTGCTAGCTACAATCATTTCAAACTGCAATTCTATACCTTAGAAGTTTTCTTCTTACTCCTTACAGTCATTTTAAGCTATTTTTACATCTCTTATCAATTTTCTTCTTGTTCCCTACAGTCATTTCGACCAACATTTGCCAGAAGCACTCCAACCTCTTTTAGACCAAATCGTTCCGTCTAAGAGGCATGTGTACCGAACCGAAGAAGGAGAGAATACTGCACAAATTATCCTTCGTCAATGCTCAACAATATGGAAATGGGTGCCGTACATAATATGGATGGTCAATAGGGGATGAATACAGGAAGATGTCACAATGAATAGGAGATTCATTTTTAACTATGTTTCAGCACAGTATTTTAGCTGGAGTCTCACACCTTTTTATTCTCTTTATAGTCATGTACCGATTATGTAATGCATTTTAACACTGGTTCCTATTGCACTTTGCAGTCATAGTCATTAGTACAATGTCTCAATATCTTTTTCAGCAACTTCAGCTGGGCTTTAAGTAATACCTTTTCTATAATAAACCTTTAAAAGCCCAAGTTTATATTCACACTGTGATCGAAAGGTATCCACCCAAAATTCCCAAATGTGTAACAGCAGGGATAAACTGTGAGTAGTTCATTTGATCTACTTAATTAGATGGAATGTATAGTGAATTTGTACATAGTTTTTTTCCTTATTAATGGTGGTCTAGAATAGAAAAAAAAACTTTTTTTTACGTAGCATGCCTCATATAATAGTGACACTTTGAGGTTGAATTCAAACAAATTCTGTGCCATCTATTATTTGTAAAACAAAGATTAATAGTAGAGTATTGTACTGTGTTAGTCATCAATTAACACAGAAAATTTCAAATTTAGGTGATATCCTTTATTGCCTAATTTAAGTTGTAAAAGTGCAAGCTGAAGAAGAGATCTAAGAGATCAAAGCGGTGTTCCAGCCAATTTTTTTTTTTTTAAGTCAGCAGCTGCAAACACTGTAGCTGCTGACTTTTAATAAGGACACTTACCTGTCCAGGGAGCCCGCAATGTCAGCCCCCCCAGGCCGATCCGTCCATCGGATCGGGTGCATGCGCCGCCATTCTAACTAATGGATACCGGCAGGGGAGTCCCATGGCGCTTTCTGAATGGCCAGCTTGTCTTCTGGGACACACATGTCCCAGAAGACAATGGGGGGCTCGTCGCAGAAGAGGATGTGACTTCCTCGGCCGCGCCCTGGCTGGATCGGAAGTACTCTTAGTACTTCCAAAAACGGTAAGTTAGACAGTAACATTTTTTTTTTAATGGTAAAAAGGTATGTGGCGCTAATCTAAGTGTACCACTCACAATGATGGAGAAAGAATCTCAAAGTAGCATGAATCTCAATACTTCCTTAATACACAATGCACGTATTGCCTATAGTTGATGTAGCAACCAATAAGCACCTGCAAAAGATAAATATGAACCAGTGTGCATGTTATGCTAACATGAACACTGCACTTCAGTAACCACTACTATCTTCTCCCGTTGAGGAGAAGCCAAACTAAACTAAAGTGTTAAATGCTGGTTGCCATTCCTAATAAAAATATATGAATAAATCATCCAGTGTGCATATTGTTCCTAAACCACACCATGTAAAAATGTGACCAGAAATTTAAAATAGGTATTAATGGTGAATAAAAATATTTTGGAATAAATAAATGGCAATTCCTCAAAATATATCATACAATGTGCATAATGTTCCTCAACACAATATGTGAAAATATAAACAGAAAATAAAAGGAATAAATATTACTGGTGGATGATTGATGCATAAAAAACTGCAATGCAATACTAAATTAAAAGATGCGACTCTGCACCCCACATCTATACATAAGTGATCAAGTGCAAAACAAGGTGACAATTGTGCAAATACATGCATATATGAATGCGACTCTAAAAATGGCTCCAAAAAACAACACCCCTCCCACCTGAAAAAAAATTCCTTTAAAAATGAAAAACTGTGACAAATAATGTGATCAAGTCCAAATAAATGTTGCTTCATGCAGTGTGACTCTTAATGTCCATAAAAATAGTCAATAGTAACGTGCCAGTAAAGGTGACTTTGTGCTGAATTCATTCACTTAAAAACTGGTGCGGCACACAGGTGTTTCCCCCAGCCTCTCCCCTTAATTGGCGGTCCCCAATGGGCCAAGTCAAGCAGATGGTTAATGCTTCAATGCAAAGGATGAAGGTCCAGAAGCTGTCCCCCTCCTCCAGAGGGTGTGCGTGGGTCAGGCTTTCTATAGTAGTCACCACCGCTCACACAGACCCCAGAATGATAATAAGGAAGAAGGAGATGCTCCCATAGTGAAGTAATTTCAATCAAAGTTTAATGTGACATAAGTAGTAACTTACATTTAAAACGAAAAAAGCAGCAGAAACGATAAAGCTTCCAGGACAGAAAACTTAAAGCAATATGCCTTGAAAACAGAAAATGTACAACAAAACAAATGAGGAGCAAATGGGAGGAAACTGGAGTCAACATCTGTGACCGAACTGTAAGAAACCGTCTAAAGGAAATGGGATTTACATACAGAAAAGCTAAAAGAAAGCCATCTCTAACACCTAAACACAAAAAAACAAGGTTACAATGGGCTAAAGAAAGGCAATCGTGGACTGTGGATGATTGGATTTCTGTCTTGCTGCTTTGATGTCTTCCTTGGTCTACCAGTATGCTTGCCTTTAACCACCTTCCCATGTTGTTTGTATTTGGTCCATGTTTTAGACATAGCCAACTGTGAACAACCAACATCTTGTGCAACACTGCGTGATGATTTACCCTCTTTAAGGAGTTTGATAATCCTCTCCTTTTTTTCAATTGACATCTCTGGTGTTGGAGCCATGCTTCATGTCAGTCCACTTGTTGCAACAGCTCTCCAAGGTGTGATCACTCCTTTTTACCTACATACTAACAAGCAGATTTAATCTGATGCAGGTGTTAGTGTTTGTAATGAAAATTTACAGGGTGATTCCATAATTTTTTCCTCAGAATTGAGTGATTCCATAATTTATTCCCTGTGCTTGTTCTATAAATCTAACTGTTACTGGCCACGACAATTATTTTTCTTGATTTCTTTTAGTGTTTCTTAAAGCCAGGAAGTTGCCATTTGAAATGCCTTTAGTTTTTGGCCATGTCTGTGATCTGCTTTTTTTCTACAACAATAAACAACTGAAGGAACATCCTCAGGGACTGGTGATTCCATAATTTTTGCCAGGGGTTGTAAAATGTCTTCTTGATTTTTTCTCTTGTAATACTAAAAAATATGCAAAAAAAAGCAACCAAAGGTGATTTTTTTTTTTTTGCTATTTTCATTCTCAGTTTATCAACGGTGCAGCAAAATTCAGGGGTTTGAATTGTACAGCGAAGGTTAAAGAGCACAGTGAGGTAAGGGGACTATATAGTGTATAGCATAGCTTAAAGAGTATAGTGGGGTAAGGACTATGTATATAATGTAAAGAACAACTTACAGAGTGCCGACAACAGGAGTATTTCATGCCCAGTACAGCTTACAGAGTGCAGAGGTCAGGAGTATGTCAGAGATATACATTGCGGGACCCCTTATACCGGTGGTCAGTGGTCAAGTGTCCCCTGAAGTTGGTGGTCAGTGGTAAAATGCCCCTATTACTATTTGTCAGTGGTGAGTGCTCACTTATATTGCAAGTTAGTAGTAAATGACCCTTACATTGGTGATCAGTCATTAGTGCTCACTTTCATTTGCAGTTATTGATAAGTGCCTCCTTTCATTTGTTGCTAATGGAGAATGCCCTATTTCATTGTCAGCCAATGATAGGTTCCCCCGTTTTAGGTCATAATAATGGGTGTACCCTTTCATTTATGGCCGGTGTGAAATATCACTTTTCATTGGCTGACAATAAAAAGTGCTTCTTTTGACTGACTGCCAGTGGCGAGTGCACTCTTTTGTTGGCAGTCAGTCAAGAGTGTGCCATTTCATGGACTGTCAGTTAGGAATGTCCCCTTTTATTGACTGTCAGCGGATAATGGCTCCTTTCATTGATGGTTAGTGGTGAGTGTACCCGTTCATTAGTGATTAATAGTGAGTGTCCATATTCATTGGCTCCAGAATAACATATTTAAAAAAAAAAAAGTTAGTGTAATGCTTTATGTTTGAAACTTTACTATTGTTTGAAATGCTTTATGTTAGCTTCATCACCAGACCTAGATGAAAGAGTCCAGCATACTCTTGTTTGTAAAAAAAAAAGTCATATAACAACAGCCAATGCATTTTAGGGGCAACACCTCTCCCCCTTCCTCAGGACTACAAGAATAAACAGAAAACATAATTATGATGATGAAAAAGTATGTCTAAATATGATTTGTGTAGGCCACAAATTCTAGAACATCCCATAACAACAGCAAACTTGTCACATGAACTTTAGTTGTCTTAAATAAATTCAAAATTTAAAAGATATGAATAATATAATTTGTAAAACACCAAATAAAGAAAGTAGATATATTAAAAAAAAATTATACGAATTTACCTAAAAAAATAAAATTTGCAAAATCGTACTGGAAAACCAAGCTCTTAAAATCGGACTAGTTGGCTACTACAGCAAAGACTTAACCGCACTAGAGGACAAAGCTGCTGAAATAAAAATGAATTAGCTCTGAAAATAAGTAGAACAAAAAAAAAAAACACAAAGCGACCAAACGGCTGAAATAAGACTAAATGGCTGTAAAGAAGAAAGAAAGTGGCCGCACACTGGAACGAGAAGTTTGCTTGACAGGAAACGTCATTGTTGCATGCCAGACAGATGATTCAGGACCAAGGTTAACGTTTCACACAGATATGCCGTGCTTGTTCACAACATTGGTATGGCTCCAACTTCAGTTACTTATAAAGTGCACCCAAATCAAACCACACCCAAAACAACCCATGTAGAAGAAGCATTTCATAACCTAGTGACTAGAAAATGAAACTTCAAAGGAACCCCATTAGAAGAATAGACAGGAAAAATAAATAATAAAAGTAAAAGAAAAAAACAAAAAACAAAAAAGGAAAAAAATATCAGCAGTGTCACCTATATCCATGAGATCGGTGAAAAACCTAGACAGATAAAAACACTGATGACGGAGACCAATGGAATATGGAAGTTGTATGGACATAACATATATACATATATAAATGCATATATCTAAATAAACAAAGGTATATATGAAAATTACCATATTGTTAAAAGGGCCTATGTTCAGGAGAAAGGCCAAAAATCTCTATCTCATCACAACACATTGCAACTAAGTATATACGGCATTGTGCAAATACATGTATTTAGCTACATAAGTATAAATAACCTAATCAAAAAATAAAATAAAAACAAAAAAAGTAGCGAAAGTCTGCACAAAGATGGTAAAAAATACAATGTTGCCAACTGGACTGGTAATATAACAGAGAGGAAGCAAGAACAAAACAAAAACAAGGGACAGGGTACATTTTATGAAAATCATAAGTGTTGTGTCCAAACACTGACAGACAGACCAATCTCGTATCTTGAGAAGAGTATATCCCCACAAGTCCCTCAAAGAATCAGGGAGAGATGTCATTATAGCTGGTAAAAAGAGAGGTGGTTCATATTAAAAAAGAGGCCAAAGTGAATTAATGCATAATAGTAATGCTAATGAAATTAGAAAACATCTACAAAAGTGTGTAATGTCCCATTCAAAATTTAACCCGTAAGGTATACGTGTTTTGAATTGGAAAATCCAATAAACTTCCCTTTTACAAAGAAATCTAAAGGTATTTCCCCCTCTTGGGTGTAACAAACTTTTCAATGACTTGGACCCCCACCACAGAAGTGTCCCCATCATGATATTAATTAAAATGTCAGGCGACATTAGTAGAATGTTACTGTTATTGTATACTATACAGATGCTCTTGAAATCTGTCTCTAAGTCACCTGGTGGTACGTCCTTTATAATGTACATTATATAATTAACAGATTACATAGTTACATAGTAGGCGAGGTTGAAAAAAAGACACAAGTCCATCAAGTCCAACCTATGTGTGTGATTATATGTCAGTATTAAATTGTATATACCCGTATGTTGTGCTTGTTCAGGTGCCTGTCTAATCGTTTTTTGAAACTATAGATGCTCCCCACTTAAACCACCGGCTGTGGAAGGGAATTCCACATCCTTGCCGCTCTTACAGTAAAGAACCCTCTACACAGTTTAAGTTTAAACCACTTTTCTTCTAATTTTAATGAGTGGTCATGTGTTCATGTGTCTTATTAAACTCCCTTCCACGGAAAAGTTTTATCCCTATTATGGGGTCACCAGTACGGTATTTGTAAATTGAAATCATCTCCCCTCTCAAGCATCTCTTCTCCAGAGAGAATAAGTTTGGTGCTCGTAACCTTTCTTCATAACTAATATCCTCCAGAACCTTTATTAGCTTTGTTGCCCTTCTCTGTACTCGCTTCATTTCCAGTACATCCTTCCTGAGAACTTGTGCCCAGAACTGGACAGTATACTCCAGGTGAGGCCGGACCAGAGTGGGAGAATTATCGCTTTATCTCTTGAGTTAATCCCCTTTTTCATGCACACCAATATTCTGTTTGCTTAGTTAGCAGCAGCTTGGCATTGCATTCCATTGCTGAGCCTGTCATCTACTAGGACCCCCAGGTCCTTTTCCATCCTAGATTCCCCCAGAGGTGATAATATAAATTGTGTATTTGGTATTGCAATTATAGAAAGATTGAATTCTTTGATCTCTTTTATTTGAACACAAGCATACCACATTACCCTTCGTGATATGTTTACAACAGGGGTAACTACCCCCTCCACACCCATAAAATGTAACCACATAGTGGACCTGATGGTCATAGGATTAAAGAGACTGGGGGATAGGAAATTGCCCAATGTGGGGGCTCGCCTTGGAATAAAATTAATGCCATCCTTCAGGAGGTCCGCACAGATGTTGTTCTCCGAGAGGATGGATAAATATTTGTTTACAATCTTCCTAATATCCCCAAATTCCTCACTAAAGGGCGGACTAAGTGTGGGTCTCTCTTTGCTGAACCGATTTACCCTTTTATTTCTGTCACGAGCCTTGCTGCCTTTTAAGAGATCCCCTCTATTTTTGGTACTTGCGATAGAGAGAGCCCTGTCGAGTATTCACCTGGGATACCCTCTTTGCATAAAGCGTGAATACAAAGATCGGGTCTCTTTTTCATATGTACGTATGCTATGTGTTGTGGACTTAAGACTAAATGGCTACTGAAATAAATACAAAAACTGCTAGGATACCAAACTGCTTAATTAAAGTGATTGTAAAGGTAATTTAAAAAAAAAAAAAAAATAACAAACATGTTATACTTACCTTCACTGTGCAGCTCGTTCTGCACAGAGTGGCCCCGAACCTGGTCTTCTGGGGTCCCTCGGCAGCTGTTTCGGCTCCTCCCCGCAAGCATTTACCACCTTAATGTGAGCTCCCTCGCACGGTGGTGACTGCTTGCGGGCGCGCTCCCGTGATACAGCCGGCGGCTATAGCCGCTCGCTGTATCACTCGGCCCCGCCCCCTGGCGTGCCGCGTCATCGGATGTGATTGACAGCAGCGCGAGCCAATGGCTGCGCTGCTTTCAATCCATCCACTGCAGCCAATCAGCGACCAGGCTGAGCTGCAATGAGGACGAGCAGCGAAGATTCGAGGGGTCAGGTAAGTAAAACGGGGGGGGTGGGGGCAGCGGTACTGTCAAAAGTTTTTTCACCTTAATGCATAGAATGCATTAAGGTGAAAAAATTTTTACCTTTACAACCCCTTTAAAGGAAAGGTATGGCCAAAGCTTTTTTGGCCCTACTCTCCTATGGATCACAGGAGTGCAGTTGGTTCTGTACTCCTGTGAGCAGTTTTCACATCCGACGTCACTTACTCAGCCAGTCCAGGCTCTGGATCTGTCCCAACTTTACAGTCAGGATCCACCCAGATGCCAAAAATGGCAGCTGGCTCAGCCTCTCAGCAAGCCGCTGCGAGACTGAGCTGCTCCCGCCCCCTCCATAGCCCAGCTCTCCAGTGAGCGCTGGAGGAGCAGAGCAGAGAGTCGGTGACTGACAGTCACTGGCTCTCTACCCAATGAAGACTGAAAACCGAGCAATCAGAAGACTTTGATCGCTCAATTCTCATTCTTAGAAGCAGCGGGGGGACAGATGCAGAATCAGATTGATGCTGCATCCACCTAGGTGAGTGTACAGTAACTGTTTGTTTGCTTTTTTAAACCCATAATTCTTTTTTTAAAACCGAATAACTACTAACAAAAAAGTACTAAAGAATACTAAGAAGACATATTGCTAAAATAAGTAAGTGCATAGCACTAAGAAACCAAGCTGTTGAATTAAAACACTAAAGCCGCGTACACATGATCAGATTTTCTGGTGGGAAATGTGTGATGACAGGCTGTTGGTGAAAAATCTGACCGTTTGTATGCTCCATCGGACAATTGTTGTTGGATTTTCCGTGGACAAATGTTGAATGGCGGGCTTTAAAATTTTCCGTCTGTTGTCATATTTTCCGTGCGTCTGTACACAAGTCCATCAGACAAAAGTCTAAAGTACAAACACGCATGCTTGGAAGCAAGGACGAGCCAGAAGCGATCAGTCTTGTAAACTAGCGTTCGTAATGGAGAATTGACATTCGTGACGTGGCAAATTATGAAATCTCGAAATGCAGCGCACAATTCTCTTCTTCTTTAATGGAATAATAATGAAGCTGCTTTGCTGGTGATACTGATGGAGTTCTGCCAAACGTATATTAAAAGGCTTTTATTTTCTAGTGATATCAAGAATAATATTATTATGCTTTTTTTTTCTTTCTTTTTTTTTTTAGGCAAGTTACCACAACACCATTATCCTGTAGTGTTTAAGATCAAAGATACAACTATGTTGGTGTCCCTTGTCAATTTTACATTGTATTTTTTAAAATGTAACTGCCTACTCCCAAACTGTCATTTGAAGTAAAACACAAGCCAAGTATTATTCTACACAATTTTTTTATTGTGCATTAAAAAAAAAAATACAATTAGACATACTATCTGCCAATAGAACTTAACCAAATAGTGCATTCTATGCATCCAAAAATATAGAAAATATACCAAATCAAATCATTATTCAACCAAATATAAAATAAAAGCCTCTGCTTCCTAATATAGGGGGTCAACAATGACAAGAGTTGGTGAAAGCAGGGGTTCGTCATCTGGAGATAATAGAGAAAATCCGGATTATTCTCCTGAAGCTCCCGCAGCAAAGGCATATGACATAACTGGTCTCTATTAATAAAGCAACCAATTTTTGGTCCACGAAATCCTCCTCCTCCTGTTCCTGGACTGGATTTGGGTCAAAGCAATAACTCCAAGGCCAATAATAAATAACACGTTATCTCCTATGATTCCGCAACATGGCTGGTTGACGAATGGCCGTTCAGAAACGAACTGAAAAGCACAAAATAAAAAGCACAAAATGAAAAGCGCAAATCAACACTCATCAAACTTCTACTATGCAAAATTAGCAGAAGGAGCCCAAAGGGTGGCGTTAAAGAGCTGAAAAACCACCTAATACGTCGCTAAGTTCGTCACTTGCCATTTGTATGCAAGACAAAATCCAGATACAAGCCTTCAGACAAAAGTCTGAGGTTTTGTCTGCGGAAAATCCGATCGTGTGTATGAGGCTTAACACTTTTGTTAGGCTTAAAGTATTTACAACTGCTGCTTTAATCCATATGCAACAGGCTCATTTGAATGAGGCTGCCAATAAGTCTTATTTCAATGGTTTGGTTTTATATAATTTTTTAGTAGCTATATTTTAGCACTTATTTCAATAGCAAATTAGTCTTAGTTTAGCATCTTGGTCTCTAAGGCAGGATTCCCCACATCCAATTTAAATGACAGGAGAGTGTGACCATCTTTTAATGAAACGAATTGCACAGGAGTCCCTTGCGTCTTTGCCTTGGTTTCAAGTCCAAATTCAGGCAACAATTTGGGACTGATTCGTCCCTTTACATTAGTATAAGACCCTTTACAAAATAATCTAGAGTGGGTGACTGGGGACAAAGAGAAGGCAAATTTATTAAATACTTTCTTCAGCTCTGTGTATACAAAGGAGCATGGGGGAGCTTAGGGCCATAATGGGGATGATATTGACACAGCCCCAAATGATCCACAATGGCTCAAAAGTGAGATGGTCCACAAACATTTTAGACAGAATAATGCCCTGTACACACGGTCGGACTTTCCGACGTAAAATATGCGATCGGAGCTTGTTGTCGGAATTTCAGACCATGTGTGGGCTCCATCGGACTTTTTCCATCTGAATTTCCAACATGCAAAGTTTGAGAGCTGGCTCTAAAATTTTCAGACAACAAAATCCATTGTTGTAAAGTCCGATCGTGTGTAGACAATTCCAATGCACAAAGTTCCATGCACGCTCAGAATCAAGCAGAATAGCAGCACTGGCCATTGAACTTCATTTTTCTCGGCTCATCATACATGTTGTACGTCACCGCGTTCTTGACGTTTGGAATTTCCGACCAACTTTGTGTGACCGTGTGTATGCAAGACAAGTTTGAGCCAACATCCGTCGAAAATAATCCGATGGATTTTGTTGTCGGAATGTGCGATCGTGTGTACAGGACATTAAGGTGGATAAAACACCTGGACCAGATGGCATCCACCCATGGATCCTAAAAGAATTGAGTGCTGTCATTTCAAGGCCATTGTTTCTAAGATTTAGGGACTTGTTAATGACTGGAATGGCACCACTGGATTGGCGCAGGGCCAATGTGGTGCCCATATTTAAAAAGGGATCAAAGTCTTTACCAAGTAACTATAACTAACATCTTTGCCATTCTGAAGCTTCCCTCCAACCACTTTGCATATTATTTTATATATACTGTGATTCTGTACTTGCCAAATATGCTGCAGAAATCTCCCTCCACTGAGTCTGGCTGCAACCATTTTAACTGTGGGCAGCTGAAGCTGCTGCCTGTTCACTTCCTGGATTTACACAGACACACAAAGGCACACCTCCAGCTCTGCAGCTCTCATTGGCCCTCTTATAACTCACCCCCCCCCCTCCTGGCAAATTCTCACGAGCGTTAAGCCTCGTACACACGATCCGATTGTTGGCAGGGGATGGTGTGATAACAGACTGTTGGCATAAAATCCAACTGTTAGTACGCTCCTTCAGATGACTGTTGTCCAACTTTCAGCCAACAAATGTTGGATGGCAGGCTAGTAAATTTTCGGTGGACAACGGTCTGTTGTCAGATTTTTGTCAAAAGCCCAAAGTACAAACACGCATGCTTGGAATTAATGCTCACCAAACACAACATTAGCAGAAGGTGCCCAAATGAATACCAACAATGGAGCACTATTCCTCCCAATGAATATCAACAATGGGATACTATTCCTCCCAATGAATACCAACAATGGGGTACTATTCCTCCCAATGATATAGATGGGGCACTATTCCTCCCAATGATACCAACGATGGGGCACTATTCCTCCCAATGATACCAACAATGGGGCACTTTTCCACCCAATGATTTAAACGTGTTGGATGCAAGTGTACTGCCTCAAACAATGTATATACACTATTGCAACACTGCCTGATTCACATTCCAAACAATATATGTTACAACTTTATTATACTATATATATATTTTAATATGTTAATTCAATAAACTATTTTTGTACCAATTATACTTTTTTATGGTTTCTATATGTGCCTAAAAAGTCCACCAATAGGGGACCCTTCTTGCTGTTAATGATTTAAACAATGGGGCACTATTCTTCCAAATGATACCAACGATGGGGGCACTATTCCTCCAAATGATACCAGCGACCCCCCCGAAAAGGTTGAAGGACAAAACACTGGCCCTTTATTTAGAAAGTTTAGAGTCACCTGGCCTAGACCACTGAGCTCTGTATTGCTCATTCATAACCTTAAGAATTATTTTAGGAACCTGGTATTTATTTCTATTCAAGAAATAGACACACTTTTGCTAGCCCCTTTATAAAGGATAATGGGGATGGTGTGTACCAGCTTGACTAGGGGACAAGCAGGGATTAATGCTATTTGAATCCAAACTCCCCTATAGGCAAGGACTGATAAGAATGGTTGGGGTTCTTTCTATAATGTTGATACTACATAAATGAGTAATAAATTAAAAAGGTTCTGGGGATATACAAGTCAGTTTTAATAGATTTTTCACAAATGGAAAGAGTCTTAAATAGTTGTACCCCAAGGGACTGGTAGGGTTTTGGTTTATTTAGTCCTGCAACAATCATTGTCACCTAAAGCTGGTCCAAGGACGACAGTACTGTCAGGGTTGCTTGACAATTTCTTGTAGCTATACCTATAATCAAAAATGTATCGTTTCATTTTGGAAATGATTATTTTCACATAGCCCACATGTGAATATTGTCACACTACACAGTGGTTTAAGATGGAAAATGTTTTAAAACCTTTAAATATATTACAGCAGCGGCACTGTCTTCGTTCATCGTGTGATAGCTCCTAAAGCTTTATTGAAGAGACCTCTACTGTACAGAGTGTATACTGCTGGCTCATGTAAACAGCCATACTTATATAATTATGCTGGAACACATTTAGAAGAGAATCATCTGTAGTATCAGTTAAATCATGCCAGAAGAATTTTATAGTTCTAATGGTTATTAGTAGTTAATCACGTTCAACTGGACTCAAGTTGTAATGTTAAAAATGTTTTGCTTCTTATCTACATATCGTCTTCAGTTTTAATGGGTGTTAGGAACATACCCAGCATTTATAGCCTCACAAGTATTTTGGTCTCCTTAATTCAATCACCACAAGCTATACCATGACCTAGATTATTGTAAACCTTTATAGTCATCCATTCTAAATTCTGAAAAAGTCTAATAGGCCAAGAAAACGAGACGTTTTCAGGGCTCAGCCAAGGCCTTTATTTCAGGCAACATCAAAGCATTATATAAAATGTAGAATTATTGGTAATATTTGCCTTTTATTGACAAGGACATGGATCTCGCTTACGTCTTCTTTTAGCAAAATTCAGTAGCAGTAACTGAACGGGGAGAGGATACAATGGATGTTGAGATGAATTACAAGATTGCTGGAGCAACACAAGAGGCATATTTATGAAGCCTTGAATTTGGCATTAACCAATATCAAAACTTCCAGGTGCATGTGTTTTAAATAACAGTAAATGATTCACCACCAGTGAATGGTTTAGGCTGGGTTCACACTATTGCGAATTGGATGTGGGTTTCCCCGCATCCAAGAGAGAAAAAAAAGATTACAGCGCACACATACAAAAATGACATTTAACTCCTGCAAGGTTATTTAAAACCACCTGAGCATATTCAGAAAATACAGGGGTTTGGTCACACTATATGGTCTTATAGTGCTAAGCCTACTTACTGCAACAAAGTACCCCGAATTAGTGGGTCCTACGCTATCCATGGAATGGAAGATCCTGCTTCTCTGAACCATGGGAGACATACACTCCTCTAAATGGGAGAATTAAAAGGACTCCTCCTATAACACAGGTGGACACTAATAAGAGGCAATGATGGGGGGTGCTCCAGCCCAAAGGGATTTGGTCAGAATCCATACACTAGACAAACAAAGATTTGGGGGGCACACCCTAAAAAATGCATAAAAGATGGTGCAGCTTATAAGACCATACAGATCGCATCCAATTCGCATGTCAGGAGATTGTGACCGGCTCTCTATGGAACTGGTTCACACATCTCCAGAGTGGCTCTGGAGTGAATTACACAGGAGTACTGTGCATCTTCTGGTCCGTTTCAGGCCCGAATTCAGCCAAAAATTCGGACTGAAATCGGACCTGAAACGGTGAACGAAGATGCACCGGACCCTGCTGTGAGACGCTCCGCACACAGTGTGAACCCAGCCTGAAGGATAATTTTACCTTCTGTATTTAGGATGAAACATGTAACATGTTCCAGATGCTAAAGTCTCTCCCCCTCTCCTCAGTGACAGCGGGTTATCATCTTCTCCAGGCGCCCGCTGTCACTGTATGAACAAGATGCCCTGCCCGCCGGCCACGTCATTCATTCACAGTCCACTGTGAATGAGAAACTACAAGTCCCGACAACCTTTGCAGCTGTCGGCTTGTAGTTTCAATGAACTACCAGGGCGCTGTTGAGCTCTCTAGGTAGTTCATTCATTCTTCCTATCAGTCTGTATCTTTCTGCCCGTACGAGGTACGAGCAGGCAGATACACTGAGAAGTTTGCAGGTGTCCTGCATGGCACCCACATTCTGCTGATCGCGGGTACAATGCTTTCCAGGCTCCAAGTAAAAAAATAAAAATAAATGCGCTTTTTTTACTTTATTATCTTTTTTAAAAAGGTGAACAGATCTGCCTGTAGGTTTTTCAGGCAGACCTGATTGGACGGTCCATTCACCCATATGGATCTGTGTGTAAATGGACTTGTGTCCGTTTACACCCCCCCACCTCCAATCTGATCTAGACCACTAAAAACAAATGGAAGGGGATCTGTCCTCCTCCGATCAGAAGGACAGACACCCTACCAGCAATAAAGCAGAGTGGGCTCTGTTTGTGTCCGTTCGCCAAAAATTGAGCAGACGTGGACTTGTCATCCATCCAATCTGCTCTGATCAGCAGGGGATCAGTGGACAGATCTCCTGCTGAGCAAAATGGGGCCCACCCTGTGTGAAAAGGGCCTTACCTATGTAAAAAAAAAACTGTTTTTTATATTTCCTTTGCAAATGATTGGCTATCCATTGCAAAGTGAATTTGCGGTTAAGCTGCATTTTTACTGCCCTCAACGGCTCCTCTTTCAGCTGCATAGAAAGTGGCTGGGGGTGTACACATACTGAGGCAGTGAGGCTTTGCTTTGCAGCTGTGGCAGAATTTGTACCTCCTGTTGCACTTAGCGGGCAGTGCCACTTACTGAGCTTGACCCATTCATGCAGTTACAGCACAGTATTCTGGCTTTTAGGGAGTTAAAATAGGCAATGAGAAGGTGATACAATGCCTCCTCACTGCCTGTCAATGCTCTCTGAAGAGCTATGAGTAAGCACTAGCCATGAGTGCGAAACGCAATAGCTGAGCCCTGTACACCCAGCCAGATTGTCCTGTATGTATTTTGTGATCCAGTTTTTATAATAAAAGGCGTTGAGGTAATTCAATCCGGTGTGCGACATCCAGATCTTCTTGTACAATCTCTCTGAAGAGTGATCTGAACACAGATCGCTCTTCAGAGAGCAATGCAAGTGTAGACAAACTCTGAGGTCAATGGAGTTGCAATTGCAACAATAATTATCATGCTTCATGATCATTAACCACAATAATCACCTGGGCAGCACTGCAAATTAATCTTTTTTACATCATCTTTATATTTTCCTAGTGTGATACAGAAAGAAATAAAAGGCTGACAGAATTTGTAGCCTTCCCTTACTATTCTAATAAAATAGAATTTTGTTTTCTGTCTGTGTCACTGTTGGATCTGTTTCCTAAGCTCCTGTTCTGTTGAAACAGACACATTTTTGATAAAAAAAAATCCCAAAAAGCATATATTGATTGGTTTGTGCAAAAGTTATAGCGTCTACAAACTATGGGATAGATTTATGGACTTTTATTTTTTTTTATTGTTTTTACTAGTAATGGCAGCGATCAGCAATTTTTAGCGGGACCGTGACATTGCGTCGGACAAATCTGACACTAAGTGACACTTTTTGGGGACCAGTGACACCAATACAGTGATCAGTGCTTAAAAAAAATGCACTGTCACTGTATAAATGACACTGGCAGGGAAGGGGTTAACATCAAGGGCAATCAAAGGGAGTGCTTTCTAACTGTGGGGGGAATGCTGACACTGGAGGAAAACAGAGCTCCGTGTTTCTGCCTAACAGAAGCACAAGATCTCCATTTTCCTACCTTACAGAACGACGGTCTGCCTTGTTTACATAGGCAGACCACCGTTCTGTCTCTCCTCTGAACGATTGACGGGTCCTGCTGTGTCCAATCACAGTGGAAGCGTGGCTCCGGTGGAGCAAGCGCACCCCAGAGCCGACATCAATCACGTACAGGTATGTTACATTTTACATAGTTGGTGAGGTTGAAAAAAGACATCCAGTCCATCCAGTCCAACCTGTGTGTGTGTGCTTTTATGTTAATAGTACATTGTATACCCCTGTATGTTGTGGTCGTTAAGGTACCCATCTAATAGTTTTTTGATACCACTGATATCACTGCTTGTGGAAGAGAATTCCACATCCTTACTGCTCTTATAGTGAAGAACCCTCTACACAGTTTAAGGTTAAATCTCTTCTCTTTCTTCTAATTTTAGAGATTGGCCGCGAGTCTTTTGAAATTCCCTTTCACTGAAAAGTTTTTTCTCTATGCTGGGGTCACTGGTATGGTATTTGTAAATTGATATCATATCCTCTCTTTGAGCTTAAGGGTCGCAGTAAATGTACATGGGGAAGTCCTTAAATGGTTAATGGATATCACTAGTCATTGAAAGTTATATAATATAATCCAGCAACTGACCCATCCCAAAGCTACTATTGTAAATCAATAATGAATCAGTCTTGAGAATTGATATTTAACCTCCAATTCAGTTACTTTTAGATGATATAAAATCTCAATCAACATTGATTATTTGTAATCCTTATGCTGCTAACATTAGTGAATAGATAGAAAAGTATATTATATACAGTATACTTGTCTTTTTTTTACAGTTCTTCAGTTACTTCCTGGTTTCCAGGCATAGGCAAATGATGTCATACATCCCAGGAGTTTTCGGGAGGGGAAGTGGGGATGAGGGGTTTTCTCAGCTAAGCACACTCTCCTGAATTCATGCCTGACCTAAGGGCAGCTAGATTCCAGGAAGTAAATGTTACATGAATTATTTACCCTTACTCAAGATGACCACGGCCAGAAATGCTAGTGGGTGTTTCTGAAAGTGATTTCTCCGCAAAATAAAGAATGGAGACTTGGATGGATGGGTTTGCTTTGAATATTAAAACATGAATTAAACAGCATTTTCATTTTGTGGTGCTCACTGCTCAGATGCAGTGTAGGTCCACTTTAATTCTGAATAATAAATAAATTGAACTGGCACTAATAATGAAACAAAAAGGAAAGAAGGGTTGCTGCACCTGAAATTAGTGAAGACTAATGAAGAATGAATGCTGTGATAAAGGGCGATCCCAATACAATCATTAAAAATGAAAAAAATGATTTATACAAATGGTATGCATACATTCAAAACCTTGTATAAACGTGTATTAGTGAATGGCTTCACTTTATACATGTGCACAAATATTTTTTTTTAAAAATTAATGAATATATTTATGATTGCTCAAACAAATACATGATGAAAAGTTCAAAACAGCTCGAAAATTCTTTCTAAATGATTCCACTCCAACACCATGTGAGAAATAAAATCCATGTTCCAGATAATATTCATGACTTTTCACCCAAAGTGACAACAAATTGCACTCACCAGATGGCCCTGGCCAGCAAGTGACCATAAGACATGAAGTACCTGCTCGAATCCTGGAAACCATTCAACGATCTTTTTCCAATGAATCGTTCACATGTATGGTGAACTTGGTCGAATGAGCCCGGGAACAGCCAGATCAAATGTTTGTTATCTATCCTCCGCTCCAATCTCCCACATCTGGTGAGCGCAATTTGTTGTCACTTTGGGTGAAAAGTCACGAATATTATCTGGAACACGGATTTTTATTCCTCACATGGTGTTGGAGTGGAATCATTTAGAAAGAATTTTGGAGCTGTTTTGAACTTTTCATCATGTATTTATTTGAGCAATCATAGATATATTCATTCATTTTTTCTGAGACATTTGTGCACATGTATAAAGTGAAGCCATTCACTAATACACGTTTATACAAGGTTTTGAATGTATACATACCATTTGTATAAATCACTTTTTGCATTTTTAATGATTGTATTGGGATCGCCCTTTATCACATCATCCACTTTAATTCTACTGGTGACATTTGTCCTGCTGGATGTCTTTCTTAAACTTCCTTTTTATAAGGTTATTCACATGTCCCCAAGAAATAAATTACAAATATTGGTAGTAGAACAAAAGGATCTTCTTCTCCAAGTATCACCTGTTTTTCAAACATCATGTCAAACATTTTTGGAGTTGTTACAAGTTGTTAGTCTGGTAGTTTAGCAACACCCTTGTTGTTTTTCTTCTGCATTGTGTCAGTGGAATGGAAACATTTTGACGGGTCTCTAATAGGGATGGGCTGTCTGTTTGGGTCGAACATGAGTTCGACTTGAACATTGGCTGTTCGGCCGTTCGCCGAATAGCGAACAATTTGGGGTGTTGCAGCAAATTCGAAAGCCGATAAACACCCTTTAAAAGTCTGTGGGAGAAATCAAAAGTGCTGATTTTAAAGGTTAATATGCAAGCTATTGTTACCACTAGTACTTTTAAATGACTTTTTTTCCTTTAGAAATGTCATTTTGCTCTCGGACTGTTGTAAACACGGGAAACATGCGCCCCTTTACAGGCATACTATAGACACCCCCCAGGTATGAAATTTAAAGGAATATTTCACTTTTGTTGTTTCACTTTAAGCATTATTAAAATCACTGCTCCCGAAAAAACAGCCGTTTTTAAAACTTTTTTTTGCATTGATACATGTCCCCTGGGGAAGGACCCGGGTCCCCAAACACTTTTTATGACAATAACTTGCATATTAACCCTTAAAGTTAGCACTTTTCGTGTCCCATAGACTTTACTGGCGTTCGCGTGTTCAAACAAATTTTTTGCCTGTTCGCGTGTTTTGCTGCGAACCGAACCGGGGGTGGGGTGTTCGGCCCATCCCTAGTCTCTAATAAAATCAATAGGAGAAAAGTAAGCTGAAAAAAAGTAGCCAGGTATTAATAACAATTCTGTTTATATTGTATAATAATATTTGGGGCATCACTGTTCCCGCCTCCTCTCCAGGAGCAGTGGTTGTGGGCAATCCTTCCTTCTGGACTGCATGGCAGGTGTACTTACTTTTGTGTCCCACATTATCCAGGAATAATTGCATGAAATTTCACCTCTTGGGAGCATGTCCATGATGGTTAGGACTCACAGGAAGAGGGTTGGATGATGCTGGGTGTCATTTAAACCAGCACAGGAGCAGAGGATGGGAGTATTAAAGCTAGTCTATTCTAAGTGCCTCGTTGTCATTCTGATCCAATGGCTTATGTACTTTCTGAATATTCTTTTAAGTTGTCTTCTAGATGATTTTGAATTCAACATTTTTAAAAGCTTGGGAAATTGTATTAAAATTATCTTAATTTTAATTTGACACTTCATCCGTTTTTCTTCCAGAGTATTGATCATTTTCAACAGTGAGGGAAGAAGCATATACCTATACATTCATTAATAAACCTAAATAACAATTTGTGCGCTATCCACAATGACGGCTGGGAACACACCTTTATTACCTAATAGGACATTTCTTTTTTGCTCCAGGACAGACTACACATTTTGCGTTGTAGAGTAATGATTCATACGCTCCTTTTCAGTGTCAGATTAAAAACTAGCTAGTCTAGTCCAAATGCTAAACATCTTACTGATTTTTCCTTTTCTTGAGTTTCAGTGTGACAATAAATTTGCTGTGCAAAACTTTTTTTTTTCAGCTATCTGAACAGTTGTGAAGAATCTCTCTTTATTTACTAGATGCACATGGAAATGATCAGGTGGTGGCAGAGAAAGGGTTAAAGGGGGCCCTGTCACTATGTGAGCCAAAGAAAACTAAAGTCGTCATGTAAAAAAAAGATGCATACAGCATCCTTTCATATTACAGTGTCATAACTAACCTAAATCCCTTGCTCTGGGACATTTCTCAAGACAGCCAGGTGGGCTGGTATTTGCTACCAAGGGGACATAGTGCTCCTGCATACAGTTGAAACATTGCTATTTCTACCATGGGGACACAGTTCTCCTACACACATTTATTTCTACCAAGGGAACATACAGCTTTTATCAAAAGATATCTGCTACTGAACTATTAAGAGTTTAAATTATTCCGGAGGGGGTACAGTGTGGGATCCATTTTTGCTGCAAGGTAGGAGTGTCATGGTCTGGGGCTGCATGAGTGCTGCCGGCACTGGGGAGCTACAGTTCATTGAGGGAGCCATGAATGTCAACATGTACTGTGACATACTGAAGCAGAGTATGATCCCCTTCCTTTGGAGACTGGGCCACAGGGCAGTATTCCAACATGGACCCCAAACACACCTCCAAGACAACCACTGCCTTTCTAAAGAAGCTGAGGGTAAATGTGATGGACTCGCCAAGCATGTCTCTAGTCCTAAACCCTATTGATCATTTGAGGGGCATCCTCAAACGGAAGGTGGAGGAGCTCAAGGTCTCTAACATCCACCAGCTCTGTGATGTTGTCAAGGACTCCTGTGGTAACCTGTGAAGCTCTGGTGAACTCCATGCCCAAGAGGATTAAGGCAGTGCTGGAAATAATGGTGGCCACACAAAATATTGACACTTTGGGCCCAATTTGGATATTTTCACTTAGGGGTGTACTCACTTTTGTTGCCAGCGGTTTAGACATTAATGGCTGTGTGTTGAGTTATTTTGAGGGGACAGCAAATTTACACTGTTATACAAGCTGTTGATATATATATATATATATATATATATATATATAGGTATATATATATATATATATATATATATATATATATATATATATATACTGTATATCGTAAGGACATCGCCACTCGCTTTTCCTTCGGTTGAGGGCTGGTTTTGCTCATTTTTATTTAAAAGAAACTACAACAACTACAGTAGATTCCATCACAGCGGTTTTCACTATCAGTACCAAATAAAAGGATATTCAGCCTCCTGGCTTACACATGCAACATTGCAAACAAGAATACCAAGCCACCTGGCTCTCTTTAGCAGCAGCAACAGCAGCACTGCTCAGGCTCCCAGATGGAGCCCTCCTCATTCCTGTCAGCGACCTCAGGCTTGGGTCTTTGGCTTTTCCAGTGCACACCTGCACTCACTGGCTTCTCCCTTGCAAGCCTGGACTCCTCGGGAGGGTGGATCCCAGAACCATGGTCAGGTGCCTACAAATAGCCCAGCACACACCTGACCAGTCAGTGTGCTGGTGATTCTCAAAATCAGGACCCAGGACTGATGATTTGATCCCACCTGAATCTCCGTGCTCCAGGTCCCAAACTGGACTTTTCTAAGAAATGAGGAAACTGAAAAGCCAGTTTCCTTCCAAATATGCAAATCCTCTGGAGCCCTTCAACCTGCCGGGTTGAGAATCCTGCATCAGTAGCCTGGTGGGGCAGTGCTCTGTCACAATATATATATATATATATATATATACACAGTATATGGTATATTAGCTTTCGTAAAAACCTGGAGTCAAAGGCAATCAGCAGGTATCTAAAATTATGTGAGTTACTTCCCTATAGACATTGAGTCTATTCCAACCCTCACCCAAAACACATATATCGACTCTCAGCTCAATTGTAAGTTGGCCGTGGGATGACGTGACACCCAAGGCTCCGTCTCCCTATACGCATCCAAAGGCAGCAAATTCTTCAGTAGTAGACACTAGTAGGAGATTATTTTTATTGTGCTGCACTGTTTTCTGTTTAATCAATTTAATTGATGACTGAGGTTGGGACTGTGTAGAATTGACCATTTGTTTCCTATAGTGCTGGCCAATAAGAAATCTGAGAAAGCAGAAGGGTGTGGGGCAGACTCAGCTTTTACAAGACAAGCTGAAATGTGCAAATCTCTTAGTTTTCTTACCCAATCCTCTTGTAAGGTATCCTTATGCATGATTTATTTATTTATCTATTTTGGTATTTTTTTTAAGTCTCATATCCTGTTTCAATTGCTTAAAACCCAATTGGAATTTCAGGTTACATGAGCTAAATACATTGCGGTTGCATCAAAACAAAGGTGTGCAAAGTTTTAGCACACTTTTGTGAGTTTGAGTTTGTTTTCTTCAGAAAGCAGCCACAGCCTGAGTAGAAAAGCCTGTCCCCTGTTAGCATGCCATAGGAATCGATTATTGCTGGGTGTGGAAGAAGTAGAATCTCCACAAAGGTCTTACTGATTTGACATGCCCTCTGCTGTGTCAGAAACTAGAGTTCTCTAATCAGCATAATATTTGCTGAATGGAAAGTTCTAGCTTTTACACAGCAGGGACATATTGAATCTCTGCAAACGAAGTAAAAACCCAGAGAATAGTCCCATAGGGAAAAGAGGTACTACTCGAGATCCAAGTAGTGGGACTTTACCACAATGCAAACCTTTATTTAATCGATTGCCGACCATATCACTTACATGTACAGTGGCAAGGTGGCTCTGCTGCACTGGATCGCATACTAGGTACGTGATCTGGCACTTCCAGATAGGGGGTGTGCGCATGTGGCGCGGATGACCCGCCTGTGCTGTGATTATACACAGCAGATGAGCAGCAGATTTCCCCGCAAAGCAGGTAATAAAATCCATTACTTCCCTTAGTAAAAGCAGCACACAATATACACCAAAACACTGGCTAGGGACTCATTAAACCCTTTGATTGCCCTAGATGTTTAACCACATCCCAGCCAGTGTCATTAGTACAGTAATAGTGCATATTTGTAGCACTGATCACTGTATAAGTGTCACTGTTTCCCAAAAAGTGTCAAAAGTGTTGCTAATCGCCGCCATTACTAGTAAAAAATGAATAAATAAATACAAATTACAGTATATATCCCATAGTTTCTAGATGCTATAACTTTTGTGCAAGCCAATCAATATATGCTTATTGGGATTTTTTTTTACCAAAAATATATAGCAGGATGCATGTTGGCCTAAATTTATGAAAAAGTTAAATTTTTTAATTTTTTTTATAGGATATATTTTTTTATAGGATATGATTTATAGCAGAAAGCAAAAAATATGTTATTTATTTTTTTCAAAATTGTTAGCCTTTTTATGTTTATGGCGCAAAAAATTAAAAACGCAGTGGTGATCAAATACCACCAAAAGAAACTTATGTACAGCTTTGCATGACCTTGTGATTGTAGCGGGGGTAAATCTTCTGGAGGTCAAGTGGTTAATAATATAAATATAAAAGGACAAATATAGCCAATATAACAACTCAATTAAAGTGACATTACAGCTTTGTTTATTTTTAAATTGAGAATAAAAAAAAACATGTCATATTTACTTGCTCCGTGCAATGGTTTTGCACAGAGCAGCCCCTTCATCTGGGGTCCCCCGCTGGTGCTCCAGGCCTCTCCACTTTCGCAAGTGCCCCTAACTAAAGCGCTTTCCATGGGGGCACTTGTGCGTGCTCGCTCCTGAGCTGCCCTGTCTGCGTCTATTGCCAGAGATTGGGCGACTTGGCCCCTCCTCTGGCTCCCTCGTCGCAGCATTTGATTGACAGCAGTGGGAGCCAAAGACCAATGGTTGGGGAGATAGCAAAGGGAAGGGCTACAACCTCTGTCATGTTTTGAAAGTTGGTTGTGCCCCATTGAGGCTATTCCCCTGTCCTTTCACTTTTCCTATTTGTCAGTGACCTGGCTATGGTGAACAGAATTTCATATATTTTCTCAGGTACGATTGTTAAAGTTTAACTAAAGGTAAAACTTAAAGAGGGTATAAGCCCTGTCAGTTCTTTTTTTTGCCATATGCCTACCAGGGGGATTTCCCTTAACTTCATGTCCCATAGTCAAAAGAGGAAGTGAGAGGAAATTGCTTCAAAGTGAGAAAACGCCAGGGTGTCCGCAGAACTACTGTCCCCATTGAAAGATTTCTCTACTATTACTTTTTTTATGTCAACCCAAATTTGAGATTTTCTTTTCAATTTCAATAACAGTAAACAGAACAAATAGAAAAGGTCATTCTCCCTGATGGGGCCACAGACAGCAACAAAAACTGACAGCTGTTAGAATCCCTCTCTCCTCTATCAAAAATAAAAAGTTTTGTCACTAGTTTTGCCCCCTTTAACTTCTTCCCATCTAGCCACTGTACACAAACGTCCGGGTGGGCCTTTGTCATGCTAAGTGGACATCCAGGAATGTCCCTCAGAAAGAGTGTCGGCAGCGCTACCCTGAGGCCACGCTGCAACACGATCCTGTGATGGCTGTGATTACAGGACACAGCCAAGACGGGATCAGGATATGGATGCTGTGATTGGCCCTGCCGATCACGTGTTGGTTGTGGCCAATCACAGCCTTCACAGTGTAAACAGAGGCACGTGTCTCTGTGACAGTTCTCTCTGAGCTCAGATCCCCCCACGCAGTACACCAAGCACCACTGTCCCTGTCCCCAAACACATTTGTTACAGTGCCCCCATAAACATCTGTACCAGTGCACAAAACATCCGTCAGTGTCCCATCACATCTGTACCAGTGCGCAAAACATCTGCAATAGTGCAATAGTATACCATTGTGACATCAACATCTGTCAGTGCCCGCCGGTGGCCGATCAACATCTGTCAGAGTACAAGTGCACAAAAACATCTGTCAGTGTACCATTGTCCCACTAATAAATAAATAAAACATTTAGAGCACCCCCATCCCCATGTGCTTGTGTGCAAAGGTGAACGCACACGTTGGTCCCGTACGCATAAGTAAACAGTGATAGCACCACACATGTTGCGAACGTCAGAGCGAGAACAATAATTCTAGCACCAGACCTTCCGTGTAACTTTAAACTGGTAACCAAAAAGGGCTTATAAAGTGTCACCTATGGAGAATTTCAACTACTGAAGTTTGACGCCGTTTTACAAGCGTGCACAATTTTAAAGCTTGATGTGTTTTGTATCTATTTACCCGGCGCAACACCATATTTTATATTTTACCAAAAATGTTGGTATTATATTGTCTCTGTATGCATTGCAATTCATTAAAATGTATTAATGCGTTAGTGTGTAAAATTGTGTTAAAAAAACTGCTGCGCAAATACTGTGTGACATAAAAATGTGCCAAACCCACCATTTTTTTTCTCTAGGGCCTCTACTACAAAAATATATAGTGTTTGGGGGTTCTAAGTCATTTTCTAGAAAAAATACAGATTTTTACTTGTAAACAAAATGTGTTAGAATAAGGCCTGGTCTCAAAGTGCATAATGGCTGAAGGTGCTATTTGAATGTTACGCTTCTCTACGTGGCCAGGCTGTGAAAAAAGTCTCACACATGTGATATCCCCATACTCAGGACAAGTAGCAGAATGTGTTTTGGGGTGTAGTTGCAAGTATGCCTATGCCGTGTGTGAGAAATAACATGTTAATATGACATTTTTGTAAAAAAAAAAATAATAATTTCTTAATTTTCTAAAGAAATGTGGGAAAAAATTACAACTCCAAAAAACTTGTCATGCCTCTTGCTAAATACCTTGGACTGTCTACTTTCCAAAAGGGAGTAATTTGGGGAATTTTTGTACTGTCTGGACATGTTAGGGCCTCAAGAAATAAGGTAGGCCATCAGTACATCAGGTGAGATCAATTTTTAATGACTGGTACCATAGCTTGTGGACTCTATAATTTTCACACAGACCAAATAATATACACTGATTTTGGTTATTTTTACCAAAGAAATGTAGCAGTATACATTTTGGTCAAGATTTATGAAGAGAAACTAAGAAAAACTATTTTGTTTTCACAATCTTTTTTTCATTTGTAGTGCAAAAAATAAAAACCCCAGTGGTGATTAAATACCACCAAAAGAAAGCCCTATTTGTGTAAGAAAAAATGCTAAAAATGTCATTTGGGTACAGTGTTGCATGACTGTAAACTTCTCATTCAAAGTGTGAGAGCGATGAAAGCTGAAAATTGGCCTGGGTAGTAAGGGGGTGAAAGTGCCCAGTATTGAGGTGGTTAATAAATTTCAATTAAAATTGCAAATTTTATGGTTTGCCGAGATTTCGGCTTTAGAAAAAATTGAGTTTTCATTTAAATACGCAAGGCTAAATTTAGAGAAAAACAGCTCTATATTAGTTCACAAACAACAAGGTACCATTGGGTACCTTGTTACTTGTTTTCCCTAAATCAATTCTTTTACATAGAAAATACCCTAGTTATGCAAGTAGGAAAACATAGGACACATATGATTTTATACATTTCGAAAATGGGTGAAAAAAAGTAAAAATAGCAGAATTTTCAAAAACAGATGTAAGAGGATACTGAAAGTTAATGATAATGATACCATTCCTAATCAAGATATAATTAATTAAATAACATGTTTCTAATTACAAGAATGTAACATATGATTATCTTGATTCATTTAATGGGGTTAAGGAAATTAGTCACGTTTCAATCATTATATTCTATATATGATTGATAATAGTTAAGATGCCTCACTAGTCAAAGGAATACGAGCCCTTTTTAGTAAACATGATATGCAATTGGTTGCTCAACAGAGACATTTTTGTCAAGTGACACATATCACATTTTTGTCAAGGGGTTCATCTGGCCACAAAGGATATATAAAGAAGATGTTTCATTTTTTTAAATGTTCGGAGTACTGTTGTTCTAAAGATACAGAGCTGAAAAAAAGGCACCATGGAGAAAAAACCTGGATTTAGAATGAAGGGGCTTTGCATATTTCTCATATTCTTGCTAAATTCAGGTATGTTTTTAATTGGATATTACCATATCACGATGGACATTAGACACTAGAAGCTTGTAAAAATAATGAGTAAATCTTCCCTTATTTTATATCTATTTTTTGGGGGGGTTTTGTACATATACTATTCATATTGTTTTAAAAATGTGTTGTTAATTTCATTTTTGATTTAAGGATTTTAAAAAGCCAGAATATAGACATATAGTACATAAAAATCTATGACCGTAAAGTGAGATCCTGGACTGCTCCTTAGAGTGTCAAGGGGGTTAGAGTTGCTCCTATTTTGCTAATATGGATCAAAGTAACTCTGACCTCGGACGAATACAAGTACTTAATTATGAAGTGTATGCAGTAGTATTCCTGTATTGTTTTATGCACATATTATTTTTATTATCTATGTTCTCTTTTTAGTTATAGTTATGTTTTTGTTCAATATACTAGCTCATAGAGAGTAACACATTGAACCTGCTGTGAGTTCTGTAATCTAGTAAGACGAGAGATCCGAAATATTACAGTATAAGTCATATATAACACTCTCTATGCATGTTATTTCACCTGTAACTGCCATTTTTTACTTCAATAAAATCGTTTGTAAACAAAAAACATAACAAGTCAATAAGATCCAACATTTTTGGATCAATATTAATTATGATATAATGGATTCAGGAAGAATAGTTTACATGTGATTACGACTTTTATTCCTAACAGTAATTAACATTGATTGTTCATTTTTGTAGGCTATCAGTGTAGAATCAAAATCAGAAGAATCAGGAATTACAGGGGTTTGAAAATATTTCAAATGTGTTTATTGGCAAAATCTTTATTTTTCAGTTAGTTATGTCCTGTTTACTCTGTTCTTGGCTAAGACAACAAAATGAGTTAGTTAGATGTGGCTACAAGCTGTCCGCATATACTGTATAATAAGAATGTTAATATTTAGCTATTTAATATGGCATTTCCTAAAAGCAGTATTGAACAATGTGTGGAAATTTAGAATCAGGCTTAGGTTAGAAATTTGATCCAGTATTGGGTGACCATTGGGCACATCCACCTCTGTATGTGTTACATTTTTTTTTTTTTACCACTCTAAGGATTTACCATTGAACATGTTTGAAAGACCAACTCAACCCTACAGTGATATTTTAGGCTTGCATTGTTATTGCCAAGCTAAATCACAGACTGGCTTCTTATACATTTATTGGAATCCAGTTGTGAGATAGAGGATTCACAGTGTCCTCCAAGCACAAAGCCACATTTGTAACTTTAAAGAACAAAAAACTGCAGCTTTATTACTGACTTTCACTAAACTTTAAAAACGTCCATCCAAAAAAGATGTATTGATGCTCCAAGGGATTCTTCATAAATGCAAAATAAGCAAATAGGCAGGTAATACAGGTGAGACAGACAATTTCTTGCTGTGAAAAAAAGCAACACAATCTGCTGCAGTAAATCTTGCCCACTGGAGTCTATGAGAAATTAGACGCTTGTGGTTGATTTAACAGTTGGCCTTAAAGCATTGATAAAGGTCTAAAAATGAATGGACCTTATGTATGTGTTTATACAACTCGGCCATTATAATGTATAGGTAGGATCTGTACCAAGTATTTACATTTTTTTGCAATTAATTTAATATTCTCACACTTATATTGATATTAAAACAATAGGCTTTGCACTTGAATATGCTAAATAATATACCTTTCTAAAAACTCAGTTTTCATGGAGTGTTAATACAATGTTTTAACAATAACATCCCAAAAAGGAAAAGTATTATCATAAATGTTATCACAATTAACCCACGGGTTGTTGCAACTATAAGGCTATAAAAGACAATGCTATGCGATTACATGTTGTGTCATGTTGTCAGTGTAATTATATAGTTAACAATAATAAACATAAAGCCATCTTTGCATACACACACACACGCACACATACATATATATATTTATGTATATCCTACAGCTTATGGCTTTTTGGAACTCCATTTATTTTTGTTGCTTGTATACTAGTCTAGGGCAGAAGTGAGATATTTTGTGTTTATTTGTATAGTTGATAGAGTAGATGTCCATAATTACATGAAATATGTCTGCTGACCAGACTGTTCTTAATATTGTTGTGCAAATGCCTATTAAGTATACAGTATAATTTAAATTATTTATATATAATGTTTATATTCTAAAATAAAGAATAATAGAATAGAGATTCATTTTTGAGTCAGAATGTGTATTCTATGCCCAGTGATGACAAAAAAGTCAAAAGCTTCACTGGACAGGACAACTAAGTATAATCAACAATCTAGGAGAATTGTCAACCATGTAGTGAGATTTAAATAGAATTTGATCCAATATTTGAAAATTCAAATTACAAATTGAATTAGTTTTATAGGAGGACTGCTTATGGTGGATTGCAAAAAAATCTTATTGCCACCCAAATGTTAACGTTTTTTTTTTACAAATATTTTTGCTTACAGAATTTAAAATTTGAGTCAAATGAAATTTTGTAATTTTCACTCATCACTAGTAAGACATCACTAGTAAGACGTAATAAATTATGATGCATTCTATTCACTATTCTCCATGATGTTTGCAGAGGTTTTTTTTGTGGAAGTACTCCTAATACTCTTTTTTTTAACCACTGTGACTTTGCGGTGGACAGATTGGACACTTCTGACACTTTTTTTAGACCATTGACATTTATACAGCGATCACTGCTATAAAAATGCACTGATTACTGTGTAAATGTCACTGGTAGGGAAGGGGTTAACACTAGGGGCGATCAAGGGGTTAAATGTGTTCCCTCATGTGTGTTTCTAACTGTGGGTGGATGGGTCTGACTGGAGGAGGAGACATATCGCTGTTCGTAATTACTACGAACAGCAGATCTGTCTCTCCTCTGTTCTGGCTCACGTGCCCATGGTTGCGGGTGGCTGGCAGTCATCGCACCTGCCAGCCATGCACATCGGGTCCAGCGCTGTGCATCGCGCACACTCTTGTCTGCTATGGTTTTAAAGGAGCCGACATATGGGTACGGCGATTCGCCTTACGGCGAACGAGCCACTTTGCCAACGTATATGTATGTGAGGTGGTTGGCAAGTAGTTTAATTATTCTCAACATATTTTAATTCTGTGAATTTTGACATTGCTTACAAATATCCTACAACTGGCAATAGTAAATCAGGTTGCAAGAAGAAATTGTTCTATTTGAGACTATCTATAGCCAAGCAAAAGAGTATAATAACAATGGAAATACACGGGTCACTGAAAATCATGGCAGGAGCTTAAGGAGGTCGAAAGAATGAAGTCAACCAATACAGAGAGAAGGAGTGGAAAAAAATAAAAGTTTGCAGGAAGCAGGGGGGGGGGGTTGTTGTTGGATAGGGAGGGGTTGGGATTAGAGAGAGAGAAATAAGGGAGCGCAGGGAGAGAGGACAATAAATACCAGTGAGAAGTTGACATAGTGGGGAGATAGAGAGAGAGAGAGAGCATAAGAGAGAGTAAGAGAAAGCTTTAGATACCAGAAGAAGAAGAAGATGAGGAAAATAGAGAGAGAGAAAGAAAAGATGAGAAGGGAATAGAAAAATGCCAGAATGAGAAGAAGAAGGAAATAGACTGTGCACTTTGTAAAGTGCAGTTGCACTCTGCAAGAGCGGTTGATCCAGAGCTTAGTAAATAAACAGAAGTTCTGCTGACTTCCATCATCCAATCATTTGCAAGCAAAAATGCAGTTTTTTAAAATTTTCCATGCACATGATTAGATATTCTTTGCAAAATGAAGGTTTAACTCATTTACTAAGCTCTGGAGCAACTGCAATTGCAAAGTGTACAGTTTATTTGCCTTTAGTAAATCAACCCCAAATTAATAGAGAAAGAGAGAGAGGAGGAGGAGAATGAGAAAGAAAGGCAGAGAACTATGCAGAAGGGGAGAGAAAGAGGAAGGAAAAAAAAATCAAGGAACAGTGTGCAACAACAAGATGGAGAAAGAGTCAAGAATCATAGAAAACAAAATGGGGTCAGAGGGTAGTGAGCAGAGGAAAAGAGAGCTTTACTTACATGAACCGACAAAAACGCAGATAACACAGCTGCTTATCATAGCCGGCATAGCTTTCTACACACAATCTCACTCTACAGCCTTTGCAAAAAAACTGCTCAAAACCTATAATTAATCTTTTCAGGGAGGCATAATGAGATGTAAGTTTCTTACTATGCTCTCTTATTGTAAATCACAGATTTAATTTGCTCCCAAAAGAAACACCCAAAGCCGAGCACACTTTTATTACTACAATGTAATGCCACTGCAACTAAATAATAAATAAAAAGAACCCATGAATATGTAGGAACAACCATTGCTGACTTGGTTTAAAGTTGTAGGCTCCAAGCTATTAGTGGTCTTCTGGTTTTACTGCCTAGAGAGTCGCTGATCTGAAAGAAGCATGCAGCTAGCAAGGTCAGAAAAGTCTGAGCTTGGCTAATATATGCTTGTTCTATGTTAGTGATTCATAAAGATCAATAATAATAATCCATCTTGCGCCACTCTGATAGCATAAGGGTAAATTCATTGGCTACTAAGTAGCTGTAAGAGTACAAAATTTTACAGCTTAGTGATCACTGCAATAACATTTTTATAGAGCAATTTACATGTTGATGATGTTATATTTATGTTGTTGTCAGGACATAATTTACAGTCATACATTTAGGTAAGGTTAGGTAATTTAGGTAAGGTTTGTAGAATTGTGGATTGGAGACAGTTCCAGAATGCCTAAAATATGGGATTCAGAGGTTCTTGCTGGCACCTGACACTTTCGGTATATCTGTAATTGAGGAAGGAATGGTATATAGGGCAATGCTAGGCTCTAGAAAGTTTGTCAGAGTAATGGGGATGAGATCAGTAGACCAATTGTAAAGCAAATCTAATACTTGGATAAAGTCAGAGTTTAACCCAAAAGAGGCAGCTAAATGGTTTGAACATACTTTGGTTTAGTTTTCATAATAGCCTGCACATACTCATCTAGCCAGACTGAAGATTGGGCAACAGTTGTTTATCTGGTTTAGCCAGAGGAATAATGTATAGTAACCTTTGAACAATTAATGCAAAAGTGATGAAAACTGTAGATTTCTTAGTGATGGCTGCTCTGCTGGGTGATGGATGGGTGATCTGCTGCTTTTGGGGCTAATCACAAATCAATAATGACTTGCCATTGTGGTACTTTCATGTGTGGATCATAAGAAGGGATGGGACATATAATGGTTATGATGACTGATCTTTGCTGTTCTCTCAATGGTTGTTGAAAAGAAGGTAGGGGTGGGGCGACTTCCTTCTGGGGCTACCTGCAGGTACAGGGAAGCCATTGAAATACACAAGGGTATACGTGTAGCCATAGCAGACTCTGCATATGCTATAGGGACCCAAAACAAAGTGGGCTCTGAGCTGCCTGACTTCATAGTAGTTTAAGATGGCAACAATTAAATAAAGCAAATACCTTTTAAATAACTGAATACAGATAACTTGCATGAATCTTTATACCATAAAACAAATATTTTGTAATACTAGAAGAATTGCATTCTAGATGCAGATTCAAGAGACAAGGGGGTATAATTACTAAAGCTGGAAAGTGCAAAATTAATCTCATTTCTGCAGAGAAACCAATCAGCTTCTAACTTCAGCTTGTTCAATGAAGCTTTAGCAATAAAACCTGGACACTGATTCGTTTCTATGCAGAAGTGAGACAGATTTTGCACTCTCCAGCTTTAGTAAATAAACCCCAAGGGGTCCTTTAATGTATTACCTTCTACAATGTAGACAAAGACTCAAGAGACAAGGGGGGTTATTTACGAAAGGCAAATCCACTTTGCACTACAAGTGCACTGCAAGTGCACTTGGAGGTGCAGTCGCTGTAAATCTGAGGGGTAGATCTGAAATGAGGGGAAGCTCTGCTGATTTTATCATCCAATCATGTGCAAGCTAAAATGCTGTTTTTTTATTTTCCTTGCATGTCCCCCTTAGATCTACAGCGACTGCACTTCCAAGTGCATTTGTAGTGCAAAGTGGATTTGCCTTTTGTAAATAACCCCCAAGGTGTCCTTTAATGACTTGCCTTCTAGATTGGAGTTCAAGAGACAAAAGTGTCCTTTAAAAAGTAATTAAAGGCAAGTTTTTATTATTATTTGATAGATTGAATAGAGATGAGATTAGAACCCCTGTCAGATTGTTTTGTTGTCTATGCCCTTGTTAGGGAAATTCATCCTCTCTATTTGTCCAAACTTTGGGCTGTCGGTAATAGTAGCAGTAATAGAGGGTAAATCTTCCACTGGGGACACTAGTTCTGGACAGCCTGGTGACATCCCAGGATTCCCTTACTTTGGAGGGATTTCCTCTCATTTCCTGTTTGGCTATAGGACAGGAAGTGAATGGAAATCTCCCCTATGAGGCACAGGTGGCAAGAAAAAAAAATCAAGGGGTTATAACCATCTATCCAAAAGTAAAAAAAAAAAAAAAACAAGTTTGCCTTTAGCTACACTTTAAATCACTGTGTTCTAGATGGAGATTAAAGAGAAAAGAGTGTCATTTTATGGTTTTGCTTTGGGGCCCATCTACACATATTTATGGCATTAATAACAGTGGCTCTTTAATATGTTGGTTTAACTTGATGGATAATTGGAAATTTGTCTTTAACTATATATGTAATTTGAAGATACTTTATTGCGCCTGCATTTAACTAGCAACATTTGTTTATAAACTTTGCAAGCCATGTCAGGTTTGGTCTTTTAAATATGAACTAAAGTACACATTCAAAGTGAGACAGTAACAAGTCATTCCTACACTTTAAATTGGAGGAAATTAGAAGCCGTTTAGAATAAACTACAAATGGGAGAACTGACCTGGCAAATCTGTAACCCTTTTCTGTGTGCTTGTCATACTGTAAGGCTAGGAATCAAAATCTAACATATGTTTTTTTCTTTCTAGGCTCAATATTATCTCCAATGTTGGTGATGGCCCAAAGTACGTAAGATCAGTCACACCTTTTCTTTGTATGCTTTCTGACATTAAATTATTTTCCATGTTTCATATACCATAAGATATAAGATGAACCAAACCCCAGCAGTGAGACATACAGGTGTGTGAGGCCTTATATTGTAGCATGGTCATCACTGCCACTACCACCCACTGAGTTGTATCTGCATAGCGCTGCCGAGAGAACTCCATGAATGGACTATCTGTCACATATTTTTGATAGGAGCATACTGCAATGTTTTATAATATATGCAGTGTTTTTTTTTTTTTAAACAGAGGTATGGTAGGAGTAGAGAGATACCATTTTGTTGGACCCCTTATTGAATATGTTAAATTCTTGTTAACTTTAATTACCTAGTCAAGAAAAAAAAAACAATAGAAAAATAGATTTTTGCTTAAGAATGACTGAATGAATAAAAAAAGATACTGGAACACCTTATTTATCAAGTGAGAATTAATTTCCAAATTGAAAAGTCTCTACCCATTTAGTATAGGAACCTCCTGTATGAGTTAGCAAATACGCTTGTATTTATAAAGCAGTGGATTCATTCACCAAACATTCACTGCAGGAGTATCTTTCTAGTACGTTTGCGAATGAGTCACCTACAGTGAATTGTCAAACTGACTGCTTTAAAAATATGCTCTCAAGCATGCATTGGAATATTCCCCAGATATAAACATACTAAAGGTCTTATAGTTAGCTATGCAAAAAAGATCTTGCTAATCCATAGAGACATTGGCTAATAAGAGTGTGTGAAAGTAAGGGATTATGGGGAAATTGATTTCACTTTAAAATTACCAATTTTGCTATTGGCAAATTTTTTTAGAACTGCAAACTGGTAAATACATTTATTGAGCTGCTTAGAGAAAATCTGAAAAATAAATACTGATTTTATTTATTCAGAGAATGTATTTTTCTGGTGTTTATGGGATAATTTATTTCATAGAGTGTTCTTTGTGTTTCACTGAGAGCAGGGGAGATTCCAAAATTTGCAATTGTCATCAGATTAGAAATAGAGGGAGAAATCTTTCAATAGAGACATTTGGTGACAACTGTTTAAAAAGGGGTTTCCCTTCCTTATTTCTTCTTATTTTCTATTGTGCCTGCACAACATCAGGTGAAGGGGAATCTCCCCAGTGGAATAAAAACTGCCAGAGGTTTCAACCATTTCTTACTAAATCCAAAACAAAAAGGTCTGCATTTAGAAGGCTGTACAACCAATTCTGAATAGACAGGTATGATGGAGAGAGGAGAAGTTCTTCCCCTGACTTATTCAGTTTTATATGAAAAACCAAGCTTGAGCTATTAAGCTCAGTAAAAAACAGGAAAAACTTGTTTCAACTGTAAATGTAAATATTAATATGAATGCAATATATATATATATATATCTATATATATATATATATATATATATCTATATATATATATATATATATATATATATATATATATATATATATATATATATATATATATATGTGCATTATTTATTGTACAATAGAGGTTAGGGCACATAGTTCCCCAAATGTTTCACCCAGGTTTTTAAATTCCTAAAGACATTGCCTATTCTGGAAAAGTGACAGTTTCTCTGGAATGGCCACCCCACTTTACACATCTTGCCACTAATACTTACCCTTTGTACAGATCCTCACCATTCTCTTCACCTGCTGGATCCCTGGATCCCTGAGTCTCTCCGTGTAAGCTGCATGACCATTTCCTATCCTCCCATGACAGTGTTTGGGCCTACTATTGGGGAGAAGGAAACAGGAGGTGATAGAACAAAGGGTGGGAAAATACAGCTAAAACTCCAAGGTGTACATTAAAAGACGAAGGAATTGTGGCAAGGAGGTTTATGTTTGAGAATCCTAGACATATAATATGCTAAGTGCTGGTAGCCCTCCCAGGTTAACCTATAATGAAAATTTTGCTTTTGAAGGACTGACTTTTTAAACTCACATGCAGTTAGTGGACTATTTTTGGATATAATCACAATCTTGGTTTACACAGGTGTTTTTTTTTTCATATTAGGTACTGGAGCCACTACTACTGCAGCACCAACTACTACAGCAGCACCCACTACTACTGCAGCACCAACTACCACTCCCGCCCCAACAACTACAGCAGCCCCAACTACTACTGCAGCCCAAACAACTACAGTAGCACCAACTACTACAGCAGCCCAAACAACTACAGCAGCACCAACTACTACAGCAGCCCCAACCACTACAGCAGCACCAACTACTACAGCAGCCCAAACAACTACAGCAGCACCAACTACTACTGCAGCCCAAACAAGTACAGCAGCAATAACTACAACTGCAGCCCCAACCACTACAGAAGCACCAACTACCACTGCAGCTCCAACTACTACAGCAGCACCCACTACTACTGCAGCACCCACTACTACTGCAGCACCAACTACCACTGCAGCCCCAACCACTACAGCAGCACCCACTACTACTGCAGCCCCAACCACTACAACTACACCAACCACCACTGAAGCCCCAACAACTACAGCAGCACCCACTACTACTGCAGCACCAACTACCACTGCCGCCCCAACCACTTCAGCATCCCCAACTACCATTGCAGCCCAAACAACTACAGCAGCACCAACTACTACAGCAGCCCCAACCACTACAGCAGCACCAACTACTACAGCAGCCCAAACAACTACCACAGCACCAACTACTACTGCAGCCCAAACAACTACAGCAGCAATAACTACAACTACAGCCCCAACCACTACAGAAGCACCAACTACAACTGCAGCCCCAACTACTACAGCAGTACCCACTACTACTGCAGCCCCAACCACTACAGCAGTCCCAACTACTACTGAAGCTCCAACTACTACAGCAGCACCCACTACTACTGCAGCACCAACTACCACTGCAGCCTCAACCACTACAGCAGTGCCAACTACTACTGCAGCTCCAACTACTACAGCAACACCCACTACTACTGCAGCACCCACTACTACTGCAGCACCAACTACCACTGCAGCCCCAACCACTACAGCAGCACCCACTACTACTGCAGCCCCAACCACTACAACAACACCAACCACCACTGAAGCCCTAACAACTACAGCAGAACCCACTACTACTGCAGCACCAACTACCACTGCCGCCCCAACCACTACAGCATCCCCAACTACCATTGCAGCCCAAACAACTAAAGCAGCACCAACTACTACAGCAGCACCCACTACTACCACAGCCCCAACCACTACAACAACACCAACTACCACTACAGCCCCAACAACTGCAGCAGCGCCAACTACTACAGCAGCACTCACTACTACTGCAACCCCAACCACTACAACAGCAACAACTACCACTGCAGCTTCAACAACTACAGCAACCCCAACTACCTCTGAAGCCCCAACCACTACAGCAGCACTCACTACAACTGCAGTGCCAACAACTACAGTATCACCAACTACTACTGCAGCCCAAACAACTACAGCAGCAATAACTACTACTGCAGCCCCAACCACTACAGAAGCACCAACTACACCTACACCTACAGCCCCAACTACTACAGCAGTACCCACTACTACTGCAGCCCCATCCACTACAGCAGCCCCAACTACCACTGTAGCTCCAACTACTACAGCAGCACCCACTACAACTGCAATGCCAACAACTACAGTCTCACCAACTACCAATGCAGCACCAACAACTACAGCCACACCAACCACCAGTGAAGCCCAAACTACTACAGCAGTACCCAGCACTACTGTGGCCCAAACAACTACAGCAGCACCAATCACCAGTGAAGCCCAAACTACTACAGTCATGACTACTACTGCAGTACAAACTACCACAGCAGCCAAGAGTAGTACAGCATCACTAACTACTACTGTAGCCCTAACTACAACTATAGTACCAACTACCACTGCAGCCTCAACAACTATGGCAGCACAAACTACCACAGCAACCCCAACTAATACTGGATCCTCAGCAACTACTGTTGCCTCAGTTACTACTACTGCATCATCTACTGCAGAAACATCAACTATTACTACAGAGCCAACTACTATTGCTTTTCCAACTACTACTGCAGCCCCAACTTCTTCTGTAGTGCCAGCTACTGCAGCAGGACCCAACATAGCCTCAGGTAATAATGAATTATCTTGCTTAAGAACTTACATCTTCTACAACTCAAATTGCTACTGAAGGGAACTCTAATACAGCATTTTCAGTTACTACCACTGCTTTTGCAGTGGCAGCAATTACTATTTACTACTCACTCACCTATCAGGACTATCACTATGGGGTTTATTTACTAAAGGCAAATCCACTTTGCACTACAAGTGCACTTCAAGTGCACTTGGAAGTGCAGTCGCTGTAGATTTGAGGGGGACATGCAAGGAATATAAAAAACAGCATTTTTGCTTGTACATGGTTGGATGATAAAATAAGCAGCGCTTCCCCTGATTTCAGATCTTCCCCTTAGATTTACAGTGACTGCACTTCCAAGTGCACTTGCAGTGCACTTGTAGTGCAGAGTAGATTTGCCTTTAGTAAATCAACCCCTATATCTTCAAGTGCTAGTGCAGGCTTCTTTTCTGCCTCTGTTTTTCTAACTAACACATGCTCTATGTAGTTCTGCTTCACTGGTTACTATTGCAGCTGGTGCTAAAAATGTGATCAGGCAGAGACCTAGCACTTCCTTTGAATGTCGAGGCTTACCTGTTTTTTCTATCCTCGCCACAGACAGTTGCATTGACCCTTAACTATAATGTACTGCTTTACTGACCAATAGTAATGTCCATGAGACAGGATGGAGCAGCTAAGCTTTAACACTAACAGGAAGTAAGTACCATTGCTTTGTCTGATTAAAACCGTCCAAGCATTCAGGTATAGCAGAGGAGACTACAGGCTAATGCAAGTATGGACTTTTATACCTGATAGCAGTGGCATCCCATCCATAGAGGGTGCACAGGCGCCGCCTCCCCTATTTATGCGTCTGGTCCCCTGATCTACATATCAGAGGCTCTAATAGGCTTCAAGAACGTGTGGGCTAGGAGCGCAGAGCATTGCACTCCGAGCCCACCCAGTTGTGTGATGATAGCGGATTAATTTTCGCTATTTTCACACTAAAGTTCCTCCCCGCCAATCAGGAGGCAGGTAGTGAGACCTATTTTCTGATTGCCCAAAGCATTAGGCGATCCTATTATACGCCTAGCACTTAGGCAGAAGAGGGAGGAGACACAACGGAGGAAGCAGCTGGAAGAGTGGACACTGGAGCCGCTGCCTGCACCTCACTGCCTACCAGAACCATGCTGCCACAGCCACCATAGCCTGCCACATAGATCGGATAAGTGCTGGACCGCCGCTTGCCGGGGGGTGTGGGAGGGGTGGTAGTGCCGTGCCGCCGGCCACTGGGGGTGGTGGTAGCAGTGTCGTACCGCCGGTCGCCCGGGGGGGTTGTTTGCCGCCCCCCCAAAAAAAATATTCACCAGCTGCCACTGTCTGATACCTTTTTTTTTGGGGGGGGGGGGGGAGTTTCTTAGTTTCTTACTATTGCAATTGAGGTTTATTCCTATTTGCTTTATATTACCACTAATGTTACAACCACAGATTTCCTGCTTCAACTTGCATTTCAATTGTCAAAGCCCAAATCACTCTGCTACCTTGACTACCATTGCAGTTCACTACTCCTGGTGTGTACACCAGTGCTGTGTAACTGGCTACCACCATAATCAGTTATCCTCTTTTTTATTTATACTAAAGTGATACTAAAGTGATATTAAAGTCTTGTTTTTTTTTTTTTTTTAAATAACAAACATGTTAATACTTACCTGCTCTGTGTAATGGTTTTGCACAGAGCAGCCCAGATCTTCCTCTTCTCGGGTCCATTTTTGGCGCTCCTGGCCCCTCCCTCCTGCTGAGTGCCCCCACATCAAGCAGCTTGCTATGGGGGCACTGGAGCACAGCTGCAGCTCTGTGTGTCTGTTCAGACCCCTCTTTCCCCCCTCTCTCCCCGTTGGAGGCTGACTGACTGTCCATGCACACAGCTAAATAAAGATTAGTGTTCTGCCTTTAGATTCGCAAAAAAAAAAGAAGAAAAATCTGCATTTGAAGTGCTGCATAACAACCATATTTTACACTGCACATATGTGACATCTGTGACAGGTGCCGTGAAGCATAGCTTCTCTTATCAATTAATGGCAGTGGACGGGTTGTGACCTGGTGTGGTGAAAAATTTAAAGATGATAAGCACACTGTTAGTGATATCATATTCCTCCTGGGTGGAGTTCATGTTTTTTTTATATAATAGTAATAAAAAGCAAGACTTCCATTGGGCTTTAAATTCAGTAAGCACATCTGAAGATGTTTTCTGTGGGAAATTGTGCCCATGCAGGCAAAAGAAAATGGGGTTGATTTACTAAAAGTGGAGAGTGCAAAATCTGGTGCAACTTTGCATAGAAACCAATCAGCTTCCATTTTTTTTGTCAAAGCTTAACTGAACAAGCTGAAGTTAGAAGCTGATTGGGTACCATGCACAGCTGCACCAGATTTTGCACTCTCCACTTTTAGTACATCAACCCCAATGTGTGAGATCAGGCACTGATGCTGTACAAGAAAATCTGGCTCACAATAGGCATTCCAATTCACCCCAAAAGTGTTCTCTAAAGTTGAGGGACACTTTGTAGACAAGTCAATACCAATTATATCAAACCATGTCTTTATGGCCCACCGACAGCCTTATGAATATTGCATTTGTGAATTATGCTCCAAAACTCTACTCCAAATAGTTGTGTGAACTACTTATACAGTGGAGAGTAACACTTAATAAAGCCTGAATGGAGACAGGAAAATTACAAGTGAAACCAGGCACAGTGAAAGTTAGTGAGTGCTCCTAGTACCACCTCTTCAGGCACAGCCAGCCTGCCTGGTTGCAGCTGCCTCTTTCACTAGCCCTCCTGCTACTTCTCCACAGTCCTCCCAGACTGATTCTCTATCCATCTCAGACTGCTTGCAACCAGTCACTTCAGGCATACCTCTCAGTCCTCTGACTGCAACACTCACCAGCCCACGTGGTTGTCTTCCTCCCTTGAGATTTGCCCGGCAGTGTTCTCCTGCTGCCCTTTCCTTGTCCCCATGCCTCCTGGTCAGGATCCCCCTGTATGTCATGAAGAGGGGTCCAACCGAAGTCCACACTGCCCCTGCTGGGCTGACTCTGAGTATTTGAGGGGCCTGCCCCCTACCAACCCTTCTGTTGGAGATTGGTCAGGGCCCTCAGAACACTCCAGCTATCTCCTTCTAGACCCCTCCCAACTGCTTTTGGAATCTTCTCCCAGTTCCCAGATAGCTGGGGGAGTCACCAGAAAAGATGCTAATGAGTCACTTACTCGACCCATAAAAACACACAGGCTTGGCTGCCAGCCAAATTTACCTCCTCTAACAAAACAAAAATCCTAACACTAGCACTCTAGCAACGCTAGGGGGTGCTACATATACAATTAAAAAAATGTGCAAATTAATGATAGAAAATAATGTGATCAGTGCAAAGTTTCAACTGAATTTTCACTTACTTTTTTGGCATTAATTTGCACATTTTAAGAATTTAATGATATTTCATTTAATTTTATATGCCCATTTTGTCTTATGAAATGAATGATTGATTTATACACACGACACCTATGACATTTGATTTGATTAGTTTTTAAAGGGATAGGGCAGTACAATTTTTTTATTTAATTTTATTCCATAAAATGTTATAGGTAATTGGTGTATGCTGCTGCCAAATTCTTTATGTATGCAGATTTGCTAAGGGCAATGTATGCTCCGGCACCTCTAGCCCTGAATGTATGTAATGGTGGTGGGGTGTGCTGGAGGATCTATTGATTCTGCCTGCTGGAGGATCTGTTCCTGGAGGGGATCAATTTTTGCATAGAGGTCTGTTGTTGCTGGGGAGGTCTATTGTTGATGGTGGGTGATCTATTGCTGCTGGAGTGCCTTATGTTGCTGGGGGGGTGGTCAATTGTTGCGGAAAGGGATCTACTGTTGAGGGAAGGGTCTATTGTTGCTGGCTGCTTGGGGATCTATTGTTGCTGGAGGGCATGTATTTTTACATGGCAATCTATTATCAATGGGGAGGTCTACTGTTGCTGGTGCAGATCTATTGTTGCTGGATGGGCCTATGTTGTTGGGGGGGTCAGTTGTTGCTGGGAGGTTGTTGCTGGGAGGATCTACTGTTGAGGAAAAGATCTTTTTTGCTGTGCTGACTGCTGGGAAATCTATTGTTGTTGGGGTCCACTTTTGCTGGGGGTCTATTGCGGCTGGCTGCAGGGGTTCTACTTTACTGCTTTCCTTAATATTATTAACAAATTCCATACAAGTTACATGGCACCACAAAATGATACTTCTGTATCCTCTAATGATAGTTTGTGTATTCTGTAAAAGGGGTAGTACTAGGAGGTAGTTAGGGGGTGGATTTAGGAGAGGGTGCTCAGAGATATTATAGGTAGGGGGCAGAGGCAAGAGGTGACTGAAGGGAAAGGGGAGTTTCTGTACCTATTCTCTGAGGAAAAGAAGCCCTGCATATATATATATATATATATATATATATATATATTTTATTTTTTTTTTTTAAAGAATTTCACATTCTCTAGAATAAAAATGCCTTATTTTATCTTTATGATTCTTGTTCCTGTATCATGCAAATTAATAACGTCTTAATAAAGTACAAGAGGCCACTTATTCTTGCACTAGAACACTCTGCTGTGCTGAGCTGTCACTTAAATTTCTTAAAACCCCTAAAACCTTTTCCATGGCGTAGCTGGACAACATTAAACTGCCATATTGTTTATGTCAAATTGCCAATCTGTTTGTATAATGAATGTAGTTGCATCAGATAAATAATTCTGTTTATGTTTCGTCTGCAGCGGCTGATGCTGGAGGACTTACCTACTATGATAGGCTTTTCATTGCATTAGGTAGCGCTGGAGGTGCAATTCTACTTGCACTGGGAATATTTGGGGTAAGTTTCAATCTTATTGTGCATTCGTTTTTGCAGTGGAAAGTTAATTTTCAATCTAATTGTGCATTCGTTTTTGCAGTCAAAAGTTTCTCTATAAAGAGTTCTAATATTTCCTATCTTCCCTCCTTTTCTAATATTTCATATCTTCCCTCTTTTTCTAATATTTTATATCTTCCCTCCTTTTCTTCCCTCTCTTCCCTTTCCTCTGGTTCTGTCTGAGGCAGATTGTTTCAAAGAAGATACTGTTACTACTGCAATATCTCTTTAGAAAACCTATAGTTCTTGGAGAATTCCTCATCAATAATAAAGGGTTTATTTATAAAGCATATTGTATATTGCATCTATGAAAAAAAATGAACAAATTAAAAAAAAAAAAAAAAAAAAAATATATATATATATATATATATATATATATATATATATATATATATATATATATATATATATATATATATATATATATATATATATATATATCATCCCTTTAGCAGTGAAATCATATAAACACACAATTCTAAGTGTAATTTGTTCTTGTTGAAAGACTTTCTACACATACTTAAATTACTTTAGATTTTTTTAACCTATTCAGCTCAAATTCTGATCCACCCCAGGTAGTACTAAGGCTATGCCTCCAATAATAAATTGACCAAGATATAGCCCCTATTTTTTGAAAAAATGTTAATTTAGTAACCTCTTCTGTCCTAAGGCATTTTTCTTCATTTTTTTGCACACATGTTAACATCTACAATTCTGGCTATAAAATCAGGTATTTTCTGAAAGCAGAAGCCTTATAGAATAAAGAGATGGTGGTTGCAAATTTGTATTCATCATGATATGTATGCAACTGTTTATCAAATCTATATTATCAGGAAAAAATACATTACATTAATTTTACGCACAAACACAATACAATTCCATTTTTTGTACAAAATAAAAGATAAGCTAGTGAAGAGTAAATAGATACCAAATGTGTCAGACCTCAAAACTGCATGCTCCTGTTAAATGTTAAAAAATTCCTGTACCCAAAAGTATCAATAGGCACCATGGTAAATGCTTTTATAGCTCATCGGTTTCAAGTAAACCATAAATGATGGCCCTAGAATTATTGCTCTCATGCTGATGTTTGCAGCTATAGATATGACTTGTGTGACACAATTGTCATTTACATACACATGCCACCCTGTGCTGTGTTTGCATTTGTGAGTTTGTGCAGGGTGATGGAGCAGCTTTTAATTTTTTTAATTATTTTAATTTTTTTTATAGTTATCTAAACTTTTTTTTAGCATTTAACTTTATTGCTTTCACAAGGGAGCTAACAAGTCATCTATTTAGCATTGACAGGTATTCTTTATGGAGACATCAGGGGTCTATTAGACTCCCAATGTCTCCCCTGCCCTCTGCTTCGGTTAACCAAGCGCAAGAGTGTGTTAGATCACCCGTACACCCGGCTTTTGACAACTTTGAACGGGAAGTGCTCAGAGTCAGAACTGAGTGCTTCACAGTAGTGCAAGGGGAGTCAAGGAACAGATAGATGTTCCCTGAGCTCCTCCCACTCACCATTGTGAGTGAATGTGTTGTGTTCCCAGGTTCCCTGGAGGAGATGGAGTGTCTAGGAACCATCGGAAGATGCATTGGAAGAGGAAGCAGATTGTGGTTTGCATGTAAAAGTGATCAGACAGCTCAACAGCCATCTTAATCACTTTTATATAAAATGCCAGAGCCCACAGATTAAAAAATACTAGTGCAGATGTGACCTTGTTTTAACATGTTCATTCTTTGGATGTGCATGAACTACACTGCTCAAAACAAATAAATGAACAATTTGAAAACACATCAGATCTCAATGGGGAAAAATATCATGCTGGATATCTATATTGATATGGACTGGGTTATGTGTTAGGAATGAAAGAATGCCACATCATTTGATGGAAATTAAAATTATCAACCTATAGAGGGCTGAATTAAAAGACACGCCGAAAATCAAAGTAAAAACATGATGCAGCAGGCTAGTCCATTTTGCTGAAATTTCATTGCAGTAACTCAAAATAGTACTCAGTAGTTTGTATAGCCCCCACGTGCTTGTATACATGCCTGACAATTTCCTAATGAGTCAACGGATGATGTCCTGGGGTATTTCCTCCCAAACCTGGGCCAGAGCATTGCTGAGCTCCTAAAGAGACTGAGGTGCAACCTGGCGACATTGGATGAGCTGAAACATAATGTCCCAGAGGTGTTCTATTGGATTTAGGTCAGGCAAGTGCGGGGGGCCTCTCAATGGAATCAATTCCTTCATCCTCCAGGAACTGGCTGCATACTCACCACATGAGGCGGGGCATTGTCGTGCACCAGGAGGAACCCAGGACCAGCGTAGGGTCTGACAATGGGTCCAAGGATTATGTCCCGATACCTAATGGCAGTCAGGGTGCCATTATCTAGCCTGTAGAAGTCTGTGCGTCCCTCCATGGATATGGCTCCCCAGACCATCACTGACCCACCACTAAACCGGTTATGCTGAAGGATGTTAAAGGCAGCGTAACTTTCTCCATGGCTTTTCCAGACCCTTTCATGTCTGTCACATGTGCTCAGGGTGGATCAGCTCTCATCTGTGAAAAGGGTGCCAATGGTGGACCTGCCAATTCTGGTGTTCAATGGCAAATGCCTATTAAGCTCCAGGGTGCCGGCCAGTGAGCACAGGGCCCACTAGAGGACATCGGGCCTTCAGGCCACGTTCATGAAATCTGTTTCTGATTGTTTGGTCAGAGACGTTCACACCAGTGGCCTGCTGGAAGTCATTTTGTAGGGCTCTGGCATCGCTCATTCTGTTCCTCCTTGAGCAAAGGAGCAGATACCAGTGCTGCTGATGGGTTAAGGACCGTCTATGGCCCTGTCCAGCTCTCCTAGAGTAACTGCCTGGAATCTCCTTCATGCACTTGAGACTGTGCTGGGAGACACAGCAAACCTTCTGGCAATGGCACATATTGATGTGCCATTTTGGAGGAGTTGGACTGTGTGTGCAACCTCTATAGGGTCCAGGTATCACCTCATGTTACCAGTAGTGACACTAACCCTAGCCAAATGCAAAACTAGTGAAAAACAGTGAGATAAGACAAGTAGGGGAAAAAATGTCAATGACATCCACCTTGTAAAACAAATCCTGTTTTGGAGGTTATGTCATTGTTGCCCATCTAGTGGACCTGTTTTTCATTGGCCTCAAAGCAGCTGAAACTGATTAACAACCCCCTCTGCTATTTAACTGACTGGATCAATATCCCAGGAGTTTAATTGACTTGATGCTATACTCTAATAAAAAGTGTTCCTTTAATTTTTTGAGCGGTGTAATTTAGAAGGAACTGAACTCTGGAATCTGTGACCAAAAGAAAGCAGACAGAGGCAATAGACTAGTCACCAGTATTACCTGTGGTCTCCCTTCAGAAGATCTCTTTCCGTTTTTAACTTTCCATGTATTCTACTGCACAGTGGAGGTGGCAATGTGGACAAAAGTTAATTTGTTCGGGGCAATGTAATTGAACAATTAACATTTCTTTATATTATCTATAACATAAACACTTTTTACAGTTTACCTATGTTCGGTGCTTTGGATTCATTACATGCAACAATAACGGATTTTTTGTCCAATCTATGGAGGAACAGGCGACCAGGATAGTGTTTCTGAATTGCATGATTCTGTGATGATCCTATAGATTTGCTTGGAAATACTTAGAAATTCAAAAATGTAATACACTGTTGATTCTTCTGAGTTGAAACTCATGGTCAACCCTGAGATTCTACATTTTTCATTATCAATCTGATATTAGGATGCTAGTCCTAGAGCCCTCTAGTACTATAGAAATGTTAATATTATTGAGTGTGAGGACTGATGTGGTATGTACTTGGGTGTGACCTTGTTACCTAGATTATAAAATAAGTCCTAGATACTATGGAAATAATCATATTTTAGTTTACAGGAGTTCTTATGAAATGTATGCCGTCTATAGGAAATACATTGGCAGTATATTGCTAGTTAACATTTAAGAAAAAATACATGTTAATAGTTGTCCATTCATTTTTTTCAGGTTCTGGCATTGCTAAACTCTTTAGGATTTCTGAGTTTTGGAACTGCTGCACCTGCTGCCCTGGCTGCTGTCCCTGTCACTGTGAGCACAACCACAGCTCTACCTAATGTTGGGATTTTACCTTCCACTGTCCAACCATCCAATATCTATCCATCATACTATCCTCACAGTAATGCATATAATATCCCCCACACTAATGTATTACCACGGCAACCACCAGTTCACACAGTAAGACATCCAACAATTCATCCACCACGGCAGCCCCCACATCATCCACACCATCAACCATCACATTCACCACCACATCATCGATCTCATTCCCCAACACGCCAACCATTCCCTCAACCACGACCTAATCCTACAATTCCCAATACCCCGAACTTTAACAGAGGAGTATTTAACTATGAACCATAAGTTTCAGAATCAGTTTTGAAGGCGATTTTGCTTTTTTTTTTGTTTCAATGGTTAAGAAAAGAATGGCTTACTTTTCCAATCACCAGCCAAACCAAGCAGTGTTACTTACATCCAAGGTCTGCTATACTCTTCTACTATAAAAACGAATCAAACCAATTAGCTTGTATAATGGTCTTGCACTGTGTAGGAGAGAGAGAGTTAGACAACCACCATTTTATTTTTTGATTTTGGGTAAACTGGGCTAGGGTTAGAACATTTGTTCAGTTATTATTGCTGTCTGTGTCTCTATTGGGTAGACTTCCCTTTATTTCATGTCTCATTGACAGCTTTGTCAAAATAAAAGGGTGTTAAAGTAAGACCAAAATGGCGGGGCAGAGTTGGGAACTCTTTACCCATGTACTCCAATGATATAAAAGGCTGCAGGGTGATTCATTCTACCAGGACCCATCCCACATCCTGAACTACCAAAACAGTGTAGGGTAGATATAATATGCAATTTTTAAGATGTATTCACTAAAATATCCTTAAAAGTGCTTTTAAACTCAGTCTGCTTTTGTATTAGCATCTTGTACTTCTCTGCACAGCATGTTTGAAGTAGTAAAGATAGGGACAGCACACTAAAGCCAACCTTAGATGGATAGAATCTCAGCTAGATCCATCTATGGGCAAGCTAGTTGTACTGAAGTCAATCCATCGTTTGACTTCAGCCCAAAAAAACTGTCATATTTTTTGCACACAATAACTTGGCTATAGCTGCCAGCAGTGATAATTGTGTTCTGCCAGCAGAGAAAGATTCCCGCACTCCCCGCTGGCAAAACACAACAGCGCTGTGGGAGGGATTTCCCCATCAACACTGACTGTATTGTTGGGGGAATCAAACAATTTTCTTTTTTCCACCTGTGGTGGAAGGAAAGAAAATTGCATAACCTATGGGCTGCTTAAGTCATTTAGATTTTCCCACTCTGCACAGAAGGCTGCCTAATGGTTATCAGTGCGCTGCTCCTTTACTCTCTATTGCTTAAAAAGCAGCAGAAAAAGTGAGGTCAAATTGTCTGACATTGATGTCTAGGTTAGAAAACTAGTTATAATATTTTTTGGTAAGTAAGACACTTTACACTTACATACTGCCTACTGAACTGTTTGCCTTAAAGCAAAGCTTCAGGCTCCTTCGGGTAAAAAAAAGTCAGCAGCTACAAATATTGTAGCTGCTGACTTTTAATATTAGGACCCTTACCTGTCCATGAATCCAGCGGTGTCTTCACCCGAGCAGATTTTTTAATCTTGGGTAAGAGAAACCGATGGCTTCACAGCTGATTCCCTACTGCACATGCACGAAGCGTGTTGCTCTTTGTAAATGGACTGGCGGCGTAGGAAGGAGGAGGAGGGGGGCCGAACTTCTGGATGAGTTAGGTGCCATGGTGAAGTCAGCCGAAAGTGGGAGCAGGTACTTGCAAAACCAGGTACTCGCTGCCCCTGAAAGGTGCCAAATGTGGCAGCAGAGGGGAGGGGGGAAGGCAAATAACTTGACAGTTTTAACTTCTTCTTTGTAAGGTTAGTTTTGATTCAACCTTTTTTCATGCTTTAAAATGTACTAAGCCAACCAGCAGTGCTGGATTTTGCTTATGTGACCATACATGCTCAACATATTCAAATGTACAGAATGCATTTTCATATTTTATGTTATTTTATTATATTTGTGTTTTATACCATGAATGAAAACTATATTTATTATTTTTCCACTGGAAGTGATAAATCAATTTATTTACATTGCCAAATAGTGGATCCAAATTGTGGCTTATTATATTATGTAATAAATAAAGTAAAATACTTGTATCTTTCAATAAATGTATATTTATACACTTGAATGGGTGAAATCAATGTCTCACATAGCTGAATAAAACATAACATTTGGTTGTTTTTGGTTACCTTCTTGGTACATCTGGTAAAGTTAAGTTAAGTTAAATAAAAGCTTGGCCTAAACAAATAGCAACAGCAGATAACAAGAGGAGATGACAGCCAAAAAAAATGATAGCGGTACTGCTGAAACTGTATCAGCATTGAACAGGCCAAATTATGTTTTTCTTTTCTCACTTCAATGGAGAATATACATATACAGTATATCAAAAATAATATACAGTGGGGAAAAGATCTTTTCAAGTAGCTTGGGGGGCATCATTGAAAAAAAAAATCATTTAAATAAAATGCCTGGGGGATATGTTACTACTCTACTCACAGCGTTGTTCTGAGATAATATCAATCTACTTTTTTTACCTGTAAATCAATAAATTGCAGTAAACTCATTCACAAAAAAATATAAGTGCAACCAATATAGTGTACTGTAATAAAATACTACTATTATAAGTTCAAAATTAAATGTCCATATGTGAAATATTCTCAATAAATCAACTATATTAAAGTGCTTCAGACATTCTCCATATAGTGCTCCATCTACAAAGAGCTTCAGTGCAGCTCCTATGTGCATATACAAAGTGCCTATGTGCAGCTTATACATTTTATGTGCCTCATGCAACACTCTGGGGGTCATTTACTATAGCGCTAATATGCAATAGCGCTGCTAAATACTCTCAAAATAGCGATATTGTGCTAATTAGCGCCCAAACGGAATTCACTATAGCGCTGGTGAAAAAAATACTCCCAAAATTGAATTCACTACAGGGACGTGCGGTGAGGTCAGTGGCTGGTGAGGCACTGGCTAGCAGGGATGAGCTCGATGTTTGAGTCAAACATAAGTTCGACTCGAACATAAGTTTGACTCGAACATCGTGTCTTCGCCTGTTTGCCGAACAGCGAATATTATGGGGCGTTCACAGGAAATTTGAGTGCCGCAGTATGCCCCATAATTCTGTATGATGGTTGGCCAAAACATGCACCTGACCTGCACGCTTTGGCCAATAACAGCTGGCTCTGCTGAGAGAGCCACATATATATATATATATATATATATATATATATATATATATATATATATACATATACACACAGTGGGGACGGAAAGTATTCAGACTCCCTCTGTTATATTGCAGCCATTTGCTAAAATCATTTAAGGTTATTTTTTAATCATTAATATACACTAGACATGTGCATTCGTTTTCGTCCGAATGCATTTTCGTCCGAATTTCAGGTATTTTCGTTATCGTTTTAACAAACAAAAGTGTGAAAGATCCGACATAAACAAATGCTTTATTTTCGTTTTTTTGCGACAACAGTTCGATATAGTGAGGAGATTCGACATGACGCTAACAATAACAATCTGTGTCTATCGAACCTGTGGTCGAATGTGCCTAACCTTAACTCTATTAGTCCAAGATTATTCTACATATAGAGAAAAGATTTGACATAGAGAGAAAAGATTCGACATAGAGAGAAAAGATTCGACATAGAGAGAAAAGATCGCTGCTGGAATTGGTTGGGGGAAGTAAAATACAAATAATGATGATGATGATGAATGTTATTGGCCGATTGTAACCAAAGACGAGGGGCAGTAAAATAGCTAGAACTAAGTACACACGTACAGCCAACTTACTTTCACTTACGATTTGCTAGCAGAGAGAGACACACACAATGAATCATTTCAGAAGACAGTCAATCTTAGCTGGTCCATTTGTCAGAGAACCTGAATTATTTAGCAATTAAGCATAAGCACAGCAGCAGAACAATAGTGAAGCAAGCTACAGTTCAACTTAACTTTTTCATAATAATCTGCTGCTATTGTGTTAGTGTTGTGAACTTGATAGTGATACTAGTGTTGCTAGTGTTGTGATAGCCTCAGAGGCTGCCCGTGTTGTGGGGGGGGGGGGGGGATTTATTATTATAGATTCTATATTATAATGCCATATCAATATCTGCCACAACGTTGGATGCCGCGCCCGCCATTGCACTTGGAAATTGAGAAACAAATGTGAAAGTTGGCTAACTGTTGGGGTAGAGTAGACCATTCAACATGAACAACAAAGATTCGACAAAGCAACAAAAAACATACAAACGTTGAATCTTTGACTTATGGTGTCTGTCGAAAGTTCTAAGAAGATTAGATGGAGCAGCTAAACTGTACGACGCTGCAATCATACATTTCCAGTCAAATGCATCCGCCCATAGGCTATTGAAAAATTCTAATGTTTTTTGACTAGTAAAATAATTAATAAATAGAATTATTACTAGTCATATAACATTCAAATTCCACTACAGCTAGCTTGTAGGTGGAGAATTCGACCGGAAATGTACACGTACAGTTTAGATGCTCCGTCGAATCTTCTTTGAACATTCGACAGACACCATAAGCCTTCAATGACAGATTCGACCTTAATTAATTAGGATTTTCGGACGAATGCAATTTTTAACGAAAAAACGAAACTAATAAAAACGAATTTCAGGAGTAACTAAATAAATTTATTTTTTGGACGAAAACGAAATTCCGAAACAAAATATTTTTGATTTCTGATATGTCTAATGTACACACAGCACCCGATATTGACAGAAAAACACAGAATTGTTGACATTTTTGCAGATTTATTAAAAAAGAAAAACTGAAATATCACGTGGTCCTAAGTATTCAGACCCTTTGCTGTGACACTCATATATTTAACTCAGGTGCTGTCCATTTCTTCTGATCATCCTTGAGATGGTTCTACACCTTCATTTGAGTCCAGCTGTGTTTGATTATACTGATTGGACTTGATTAGGAAAGCCACACACCTGTCTATATAAGACCTTACAACTCACAGTGCATGTCAGAGCAAATGAGAATTATGAGGTCAAAGGAACTGCCTGAAGAGCTCAGAAACAGAATTGTGGCAAGGCACAGATCTGGCCAAGGTTACAAAACAAAAATCTGCTGAACTTAAGGTTCCTAAGAGCACAGTGGCCTCCATAATCCTTAAATGGAAGACATTTGGGATGACCAGAACCCTTCCCAGAGCTGGCCGTTCGGCCAAACTGAGCTATAGGGGGAGAAGAGCCTTGGTGAGAGAGGTAAAGAAGAACCCAAAAATCACTGTGGCTGAGGCCAGAGAATACTTTCCGTCCCCACTGTATATATATACACATACTCTGTATTCAGTGTAGTCTATATATACAGTGCATTCCGTGATGTATAGTTTCTAATACACTTCAGGCGGTGTACACAGTATATAATACAGTGCAGCCATTGTACAGTTTCTAAAACAGTGCAGGCGGTGTACACAGTATGTACAGTTTCTAATATACTTAAGGGGGTGTATTAATATATATATATATATATATATATATATATATATATATATATATATATATATATATATATATATATATACACACAGTCTAGTAGTCTAGTATATATATTTCCTGGTCATACCTCATGTCAGCACACAATGGGTTAATGCCTCATCTGGCGCCCACATGACCCCCTTTTCCTAGCTGAATTAAAGACAGCCCCTCCCCCACTGACGTGTTCTTTTTTATTTTGGTCTGCTCCAGGCTACCTGTGGATTGCAGTGGTAAGTACTTTGTTTGCTGCAAGGATATCCCCCCTACCGCACTACCCCTCCATATTCAGCCACTCATGGAGTTGGAAGACCCAGAATGTTGGACGGTAAAGCCTCCTGAAACTGGGTATCCCTTGTGCCGGGTCACAGGCAAAGATAAGCACTAATATTTTACAGGTGTGTTATTAGTAAGCTCTGCAATGTCACCATTTGTGTTTTCCTGTCTTGTATAGGTAGTGTCCTGCTCTCCTGGGTTTGTCTTCAATCTGAGAGCAGTGGTGAATGATGTCACAGAAAGCAGGGAGACGGGTGGTGCAGGGTAGCGACCGCCAGTCACCAAGCAGCAGCTTAAACAGTCTACTCTGGACAGTAGAGGTGTAAAGTTTTGACTTAATACTTGTATGTATCTATAACTGGCCTCTGAGCTAAGTCAGTTCTAATCTGTTATTTAACACCATGTTGTATGTCAGTTTGATGCAATTTTTTATCCAAATGGAATGCATATGTTCTGGACTCTGTAATGTTAAATATGTTCCACACAAAGTTTTTATTTGAGATAAAATTAAAAAAAAAAAACAGTCTTAGGGGAATTGGTTTCTCTTCTCTCTCTGCGGTCCTGCCAGCTTTCTCTTGTGTGGTAAAGACTTCTTGCTGTTTGCTCCCCTGCTGTGCTGTGTGTTCCTGGGGGTTAGACAGTCTGCAATATATCATTTAGTAACAACTTTGTGCAAAAAAAAAAACTGTCACTTTCCCGCAACTTGTGTCAAAATATAAAATATTGTGTAAAGTTTTGACTTAATACTTGTATGTATCTATAACTGGCCTCTGAGCTAAGTCAGTTCTAATCTGTTATTTAACACCATGTTGTATGTCAGTTTGATGCAATTTTTTATCCAAATGGAATGCATATGTTCTGAACTCTGTAATGTTAAATATGCTCCACACAAAGTTTTTATTTGAGATAAAATTAAAAAAAAAAAAAACAGTCTTAAGGGAATTGGTTTCTCTTCTCTCTCTGCGGTCCTGCCAGCTTTCTCTTGTGTGGTAAAGACTTCTTGCTGTTTGCTCCCCTGCTGTGCCGTGTGTTCCTGGGGGTTAGACAGTCTGCAATATATCATTTAGTAACAACTTTGTGCAAAAAAAAAAAATTGTCACTTTCCCGCAACTTGTGTCAAAATATAAAATATTCCATGGACTCAACATGCCTCTCAGCAAATAGCTTGGGGTGTCTACTTTCCAAAATGGGGTCATTGGGGGGGGGGGGGGGGGTGTGCCATCTGGGAATTTTATGGCCTTCAAAACTGTGATAGGTAGTGAGTAGTGAAATCAAAAATTTACGCCCTTAGAAATCCTGAAGGCGGTGATTGTTTTTCGGGGCCCCGTACGCAGCTAGGCTCCCAAAAAGTCCCACACATGTGGTATCCCCATACTCAGGAGAAGCAGCTGAATGTATTTTGGGGTGCAATTCCACATATGCCCATGGCCTGTGTGAGCAATATATCATTTAGTGACAACTTTTTGTAATTTTTTTTTTTTTCTTGTCATTATTTAATCACTTGGGACAAAAAAAATTAATATTCAATGGGCTCAACATGCCTCTCAGCAATTTCCTTGTGGTGTCTACTTTCCAAAATGGGATCATTTGGGGGGGGTTTTGTACTGCCCTGCCATTTTAGCACCTCAAGAAATGACATTCATAAACTAAAAGCTATGTAAATTCCAGAAAACGTACCCTAGTTTGTAGATGCTATAACGTTTGCGCAAACCAATAAATATATACGCTTATTGACATTTTTTTTACCAAAGACATGTGGCCGAATACATTTTGGCCTAAATGTATGACTAAAATTGAGTTTATTGGATTTTTTTTATAACAAAAAGTAGAAAATATCATTTTTTTTCAAAATTTTCGGTCTTTTTCCGTTTATTGCGCAAAAAATAAAAACCGCAGAGGTGAGCAAATACCATCAAAAGAAAGCTCTATTTGTGGGAAGAAAAGGACACACATTTAGTTTGGGTACAGCATTGCATGACCGCGCAATTAGCAGTTAAAGCGACGCAGTGCCAAATTGTAAAAAGTGCTCTGGTCAGGAAGGGGGTAAATCGTTCTGGGGCTGAAGTGGTTAACTGAGTAGATAAAAGAGGATGGGTCTTAAAGAGACAAGGTACCTGTTTTTTTCTTGGTGACAGAATTATGTTTTTTTTCCATATTTTTTTTGCACATATGAGCTCATCACACCTGTCAGTGGCACAGAAGATTAGCGAAGGTATGAGGGGGCGGCGTGGAACATATCTTCAAAAGAGTGCTCAAGGAATGTTCAAGCAATGCAGCATGGTGTTCTGCATGATTTTTGGGAGCAGAAGCCCTAAACACAAACACTCCAGAAAATCTAAGACCCACCACTGGTCATCCCCTGACCAGGACAATATGCATTCCTCACATTCCCACACAGGGTCGCTTTCATGCTCCTCAAGCAGCTCACGTGGCAATGGCTCACATGCGTTTACATCAGCGCAATAGAAAATGCCTTGCCCAGCCCTGTAGCAAACATTGGCTAATAATCGGCATGGATTGCCTCAAATGCCAATGGATAAGGAACAGACAAGACGCAGACCCAATTATCGCAAACGCATGCAGATATTTCCAAATGTGAAAAAGGAAGAACTTCTTTTCCCATAATGATGGAGTTAAAAGCTCATTGATAAATAATGGGAGAGATGTGATAAGAAGACCATTTTACAGGAAAGGTGTCTAAGCTTTATCTAATGAAGCTGTATGATGAATGTTTAAGCAACGCACTTCCAGGAGTGGAAGGGGCCTGCCAGCATCAGGTGCACAAGTGTCTTTAGCAGAGAAACAAAAGGGGGGGTTTTCCGGCGCTCCGCAACATGTGATGTCTAAGGTAAATAGTACAATGGTAGCTATAATAGCACATTAAAATAAGGCAGGTAAACTCTAGAATGAGGAGGCAGCCATCCTCAGAGGGTGTCCATTACCTCTGTTGATAATCAATGTTGAAAAAAGGAGGGGTGTGGAGGCGCCAACTGTGGTAGCTTGTTTATGCAAAAATAAAAGTTAGTGTAACAATTACACTTACTGGTTCGCAGGGTGGAGGTGTTTCTTTGAGATGGAAAAGTGTCCTGGGATGTGCTGTTATCTTGTTTCCGGCTCAGATTTCATTCCTTCAGGCGTCTGGGTGTGGAGTCTGTACATAGGCTGAACTGCTGCATCCAGTGCATGGAAAGCTCCACGCTGACCACTCTGGAGTGCAGAAGAGGAAATGACGTCACTGATGCACGGCAAACGTCCAGGCTGGTGTTGGGGATAATGCAGGGATAGTACAGGCTACTAACTGAGATTTGCAGTGACTGGCTGTCACTTCCAGTTTAAGTATTTGCCATTATTAAAATTTTGCACGGCCCCCAAAAACGTTTTGAACATTTTGAAGGCAGTAGTGGCAGTAATTTTTCTTTGAGGGTAAGGCCCTGCCATTACTTAGACAATGTTTTGATTGTCGTAGGTGTAGACCAGCAGCTGGCAAAGCATCACAACCTTGTCCTAGAACTCCTTTTCCAAGTTCAGTCGACTAGAGAACAAACACAAGAAAAGTGGTTAACCCCTTCTTAAGCTATGAAGAATCTTGGAGTAGTTTTTCCATACCCAAATATGTCAAGAAGTTTTACAAAATGTCAAATGAAAATCTGCGTATGAAGAGTCATGGACACAGAATTTATGTCAGCGAGGGATTGCATTGTCCCCATTGGGACATTTTACAGCAGCCATTCCAGTGCTGCCTTGGGCCAGGTGGCACATGGGGGGGCTTTTCAATTTGCCTTCCTATGTCGATAGAATGGGATGCCTATGGACCAGAAAGTCTTTGTGTCTGCACAAATTAGCAAGAACTGGAGTTTTGGACACCAGTGTGCCTCTGTTGTGGTGTGCCTCTCAGCCCAGGAGATGGAATAATTCTGACGTTGGATGCCAGTCTGCCTTCAGTCTGAAGAGACAAGTGTAGGGCCATTGGAGCCCAGTGGAATGCAGATACTCTGACTGGCCTAAATATAAGGCAGTTATTTTCTAGCATTGCAAGCCTTTTAGGATCTTTCTCCCAGGGGCACAAGAAAAGTTGATGATTGACAACAAGACAACAGTAGCTTACATTGCTCACCAAGGGGGCACCAAGTATCTGTCTTTTCCTGTTACCTTTTGTAACATAAACTTTTTGCTGAGGAGAGCTGCTTACAGGCAGTTAAAGGCATTCTACTTACCGGGAAAGCAGGATCCACTAACGGATCAGTTAGGCAACTTATATTACAACAATAAGTATCTCAACTAGTATTGGCTCTATGGTACATTCCAGCGGTGTTTTTCATAGAGAGTCCTCTGAACACACAGCTTCCGGTATTTGTAACAATGTACAAAGATGGAGTGATAGAAGGTAGATTCACAATGCCATAGATTTTTTCCCTTTGGTGTTTGTCTTCCTCCAGTGTCCTTGATTATGAAGATTTGGACAGAACAAGTTTTTGCCAAACAGGTGCTTTCCACCTGCCGAAGAGGCCTTGGTTGTCATTCAGCACCACCAATCCTGTTTCCGGTCAAAAAAAGATCTTTTATGCCAACATTAATGGCAGCACCCCATCCAGTGAGAATCCTAATAGCCTGGCTATTGAGTCGCCTGGACTAGAGGTGCAGGGAGGCTCATCTAAGGTGGTTCAGACCTTGGCAAAGACTACAACACCATGAACACTGTATATGAGGATATGAAGGAAGTTTGTTCTGTTTACTCAGCAAAGTTTTCTCTCCTGTGTCCCCAGCTCTAGACATTTTTACAATCGGCGCTTGAGGTTGGTCAGGCATACAACCCCATTGAATAAATGCTTCATGCAGGCTGTAAATCCATATACGACCACCAAGGAAATTCCTGTTCCCTTCATGGGACCTAAGCTTGGTTTTGAAAGCGCTCATACAGGCATCCTTTGCTCCAATAGCTTCATTTCCATTTCGGTCCCTAGTGGTAAAACTAGTTCCTCTGACAGCAGTTGCTTCAGACAGAAGGAATTTGGAGGTTGCAGCACTTTCCTGCAAAGATCCATTTTGTGTCTTTTTTAGTGATACTATGTCCATCTCCAAGTGGTATCCAGTTTCCAGGAAAACCTGGGGGCAGTCCCTCCAAGCATTCATATAGAGTTACTGAGTATACAGCAGGAAGACTTCAGGTCCTTACACAAGTTGCTAACAGTGTACATGCAAAGATCAAAGACATGAGGAAAGTGGACAATCCTTTCAGGTTCTTGAGTCATCTTCTATTGGTTCACCAGGGTGATTAGATTGGCATGCAGGAAGTGGGCTTTTCTGCTCAGGAACAGGGGCAAGCTCCTTCGAACTGAGGGGTGGCAGCCTTTGGGGCTGTTATGCCAGGATGTCAGTGAGGCGCATATAAGCGATGGCTAACCTTTCATTCAACTTTACAAGCTAGGCATGCAGTCGGCAAGTTTGGGATGAGACATATAAATTATTATTGTCTTTCGCAGCTTTTTTGCGATTGTCAATGTTTTTTTCATGTGTTCTCTCCCACCCATTTATTCAGCTAGTTAAATCCCATTGTGTGCTGAAGTAAGGTATGGCCAGGAATATGGAAAATTGTTATCAAATACTTACCATAATTTTCCTTTCCTGGCCTATCCTAACGTCAGCACAAGACTCCCTCCCAAGTGGCCAGTCGCATGCTAGATTATCAAACACGTCAGTGGGGGAGAGGCTGTCTTTTATTCAGCTAGGAAAAGGAGGCCATGTGAGCACCAGATGAGGCATTAACCCATTGTGTGCTGACCTGAGAATAGGCCAGGAAAGGAAAATATACAAAATATATATACAGGTGAAAAAAATAAATACAGTGGGGATGGAAAGTATTCAGACCCCCTTAAATTTTTCACTCTTTGTTATTTTGCAGCCATTTGCTAAAATCATTTCAGTTCATTTCCTCACTAATGTACACACAGCACCCGATATTGACAGAAAAACACAGAATTGTTGACATTTTTACAAATTTATTAAAAAAGAAAACCTGAAATATCACATGGTTCTAAGTATTCAGACCCTTTGCTGTGACACTCATATATTTAACTCATATATTTAACTGTAAATAAACAAAAATACCAAGCGCAATAATGTTCTAGTGTGACATATACAATCAAATAAGTATAAATCAAATGTATGTGAATTTTTATTACGGAGGATTCAACACTTACCACAGGGAATATATCTAATTTATTTATTTATTGGCACTAATTTGGATTGATTACCATTTGCAAACGCATTTTTAGTATATCTATACACAATTGTTGCTTAGTTTACTTTGGAGATATCGCACCACTTCCAGTGGATTTGTATAACTGGAGGAACACAGTTTTTAAATATTTGCGATTTTTTTCATATATTTGCGATTTTATTTATATATGCGATTTTTAGCGATTTGGTAGTAATTTTTTTCACATTGGTTTTTTAGCACAAAAAATTATTTTCTCACATTGATTGAACTTTATTTATTGGCACTAATTTGGATTGATTACTATTTGCAAACGCATTTTTAGTATGTCTATACACAATTGTTGCTTAGTTTATTTTGGAGATATCGCACCACTTCCAGTGGATTTGTATTACTGGAGGAACACAGTTTTTATATATTTGCAATTTTTTTCATATATTTGCGATTTTATATATATATATGCAATTCTTTAGCGATTTGGTAGCAATTTTTTTCACATTGGTTTTTTAGCACAAAAAATTCTTTTCTCACATTGATTGAACTTTGTATCAGAGCGCATCAATCTATGTTATATATATTTAACTGTGCTGTCCATTTCTTCTGATCATCCTTGAGATGGTTCTACACTTTCATTTGAGTCCAGCTGTGTTTGATTATACAGATTGGACTTGATTGGGAAAGCCACACACCTGTCTATATAAGACCTTACAGCTCACAGTGCATGTCAGAGCAAATGAGAATCGTGAGGTCAAAGGAACTGCCTGAAGAGCTCAGAGACAGAATTGTGGCAAGGCACAGATCTGGCCAAGGTTACAAAAAATTTCTGCTGCACTTAAAGTTCCTAAGAGCACAGTGGCCTCCATAATCCTTAAATGGAAGACGTTTGGGATGACCAGAACTCGTCCTAGAGCTGGCCGTCCGGCCAAACTGAGCTATTGGGGGAGAAGAGCCTTGGTGAGAGAGGTAAAGAGGAACCCAAAGATCACTGTGGCTGAGCTCCAGAGATGCAGTCGGGAGATGTGAGAAAGTTGTAGAAAGTCAACCATCACTGCAGCCCTCCACCAGTCGGGGCTTTATGGCAGAGTGGCCTGACGGAAGCCTCTCCTCAGTGCAAGACACATGAAAGCCCGCATGGAGTTTGCTAAAAAAACACCTGAAGGACTCCAAGATGGCGAGAAATAAGATTCTCTTGAGACCAAGATAGAACTTTTTGGCCTTAATTCTAAGCCGAATGTGTGGTGAAAACCAGGCACTGCTCATCACCTGTCCAATACAGTCCCAACAGTGAAGCATGGTGGTGGCAGCAGGTGAGGGTGTTTTTCAGCTGCAGGGACAGGATGGCTGGTTGCAATCGAGGAAAAGATGAATATGGCCAAGTACAGGGATATCCTGGACGAAAACCTTCTCAACAGTGCTCAGAACCTTGGACTGGGCCAAAGGTTTACCTTCCAACAAGACAATGATCCTAAGCACACAGCTAAAATAACGAAGAAGTGGCTGCACAACAATTCTGTGACTGTTCTTGAATGGCCCAGCCAGAGCCCTGACTTAAACCCACTTGAGCATCTCTGGAGAGACCTAAAAATGGCTGTCCACCAACATTTACCTTCCAAACTGACAGAACTGGAGAGGATCTGCAAGGATGAATGGCAGAGGATCCCCAAATCCAGGTGTGAAAAACTTGTTGCATCTTTCCCAAAAAGACTCATGGCTGTATTAGATCAAAAGGGAGCTTCTACTAAATACTGATCAAAGGGTCTGAATACTTAGGACCATGTTATATTTCAGTTTTTTTTTTTTTTTAATAAATCTGCAAAAATGTCAACAATTCTGTGTTTTTCTGTCAATATGGGGTGTTGTGTGTACATTAATGAGGAAAAAAAATGAACTTAAATGATTTTAGCAAATGGCTGCAATATAACAAAGAGTGAAAAATTTAAGGGGGTCTGAATACTTTCCATCCCCACTGTATAAAACAAAACAGCGCTTGTAGGATATAGTGCAAATATCTAACTCTGAAATTAAATAAATAAAGGATGAAAAAACTGCAGCAGCTATCACAAAGGTGCTAAACCTTATAGTATGGGGGCGTGACCAAGATGGCAACCGGGCTAGACGTCTAGGAGTGACCTGGCCAGGATGCCCCTAACTTTCTTTGCCGGTTTGTGTAGATGGTCCTGACTTGGAAAAACAAAGTGGGGACTCATACACAACAACGCGGGGGAATCCCGGCCCGATATACTGGAGCGGCCGCACACGTGGAGAGGACCTACCACATGGCGACACAAACTTCTGAGGCCGACCCAGCCTTCACAGAGAATGCCAACTTCTCAGCACTGATGCAGGCCATTAACGGATGCCAGGTGGCACTTACACCCAAAATTGATTACCTGCAGATCGAGATGGACCTTATGAGGAGGGATTATGAAAAGTGTGGATGAGGCCGAGCGCAGCGTGGGGGACACTGAGGACACGGTGAAGGACCACACTGCCACCCTGCATACTGTCCAGATCCGGCTGAAGCATCTGAAAGCTAAGACCGAAGAAGTCGAGAACCGTAACCGGCGCAATAATCTATGGATCATTGGCCTCTCTGAGGAGACTGAAGGTCCTAATATACCGGCCTTCACCGAACACCTCCTCCACACACTCTTCCCTCGGACACCCTTCTCCTCTCATTTTGTGGTGGAGAGGGCCCATAGGATGCATCCTACCCGTGGCCCCCGGGGAGCACCTCCACACACGTTCATTTTTAAATTGTTCAACTTCAGAGACCGTGATCTCATACTCCGAGAGGCCCGGAAGATGGATACTATCTGCCACGAAGCTGCCTGCCTCATGTTCTTCCCGGACTTCTCGTGGATACCCAAAAGAGGTGGAAATCGTTCAATGCGATCAAGCAATCCCTCCGCTCCCGAAACATCAAGTATAGTATGATATGGTATAGGAGTTGGGGGTTGATGTTTTTTGTTGCTGATTTTGTTTTAATTTTCTAATAGTTCTATGCTAGTTGCTGAAGGAATATTACTTTTACATGTAACGCAGGTGGTACAGACCTGTCTGCAACTGCCAGAAGGCTGCCAGTGGTGGATGACTCCCCCAGTGACTTTCTTTGGGGATCCAGATGCAGGGCCGAGACCCTCTTATACGTCCCTCTACCTCCCCTCATGGCCCCCCTGACAGTGATCTCCTGGAATGTTCGGGGGTTAAATTCCAAAATTAAAAGAGCCCTAGTTTTTAAATTCCTCAAAAATACTCTCCTGATATTTGCATTCTGCAAGAAACACACCTTGTGGGAAGTAGGGTCCTTAGCCTCAAGAAACCATGGATAGGTCACTACTACAACACCACCCATTCCACCTATGCCAGGGGGGGTTAGTATCCTAATACACAAATCCCTCCCGTTCACACTCATGGATCTGCATCTAGATCCTGAGGGAAAATATGTGGTGCTCCACGCGAATGTTGATGGCATGCCTTTGATACAGGTGGGACTGTATAACCCTCTTCCAGCCTCCATTGGACTCCTTAACAAGATAGCGCAGATAGTGGCGTCAGTTGCTGCGGTGAACTTGGCTGGGAACTTCAATATGATACCATGCCCAAATATGGACAAACTGTCTCCTGACCTGGCTACGGATTCTCCACTCTCCCATTGGGCAACGACATTCGGCCTCACAGACGTTTGGAGATGGAAGTACCCGGAGACTAGGGGTTGTACCTGTAGCTCAGCCACATACGCAGCTATGTCACGCATTGACCTCATATATGTCAGCAGTCCTCTCTTAACTAAGGTATGGGAGACATCTGCCCTCCCCAGGGGGATCTCAGACCATGCCCCCAGTCCTCTGAAACTGCACACTAGGGTGGCCCCAAATAATTGCCTATGGCGTCTATCAAGATTTTGGGTCTCGGGTGAGCGTGTTGAACCTGTGATGGAATCTACTATCATGGCATACTAGTCCCCTGAACCTACTGGGACAGAGTTGCCTGCCCGATGGGAAGAGTTCAAACTTTAAGTTAAAAAGCAATATCACTCTGCCATAGAGTCAGCACGCTCTTCCTCCCAGGCAAAAATACTGATAATGAAGAAAAATGCTCCTACGCGCAAGTGGGTAACCGGACAAGCAGTGTGAACACACAGGCCTTGCTGCCCTCAAGGATGGGGGATCCTAGCGGACAACGAGAAAAAAAAAGAAAGGGCGCACCAGCCATGTGCATTATCCTTTAGATACAAATGTATTAAAACTAATGATAAAAAGGAACTACTTACAAACAGTAGTGGAAGACCTCAAATGTATAAAAACAATCTTCAAATCACAGCATGCAGTCAAGGAGCAGCAGAGCCCACCAAAGGTACTGGAGGAACTCACAGGAGTCACTGCTGGCTGACGCGCTTCGAGGGGAACGTCGTCTCTTCCTCAGAGCATGGCAGTGAATCCTCCTTCAGCAGTCCCCTTTTATAAGTGAATATGTATAGGTATACCCACATGCACCTTCAGTCAATCAGACCCAATCATAGAGGCCCCTCCCTTCTATTACCCCAACTGGGTGGGCGGACCAGCAAAAAAAATAAATGGATCAAATATTAAAAATAGTAATAAATAAACAATACTACTAGTGATATTATTAATAATAAACACCGGAAGTGACCAAAGCAATATTAATACTAATGGTAATAAAAGCGCCCACTAGAGGTGCATAGCCAGAACCCCTGGCTATGCCCATGCCAGCTACAGTGCATACCGTACATATGATATAAAAGTGTTGAGTAGGGGAACCCTCATGAAATCGGGGTGAATACTGGTCTCATCCGTGGCTGCTAGTGGCCTCTGTAGATAGCGAGGGGCCGCGCCGCCACGTGTACACCGTTCTCTATGGTGCAGGCTTACTTCCTTGATGTTATTAAGTCGTGGAGCGCACGCCAAGTGTATCTGCGTTCCAGGCAAAAGGAAGGGGCGGACCTGGCGCGACCTCCTCCGCGACGCCTGTCGCTCGTCAGTGACGTAAGCAGCGGGAGGCGGGAGGCGGATCGGCGCCATATTGCTGGGGGCAGCATTACGAAGGTCAAAATAGACCTGTATAGACATGAGGGGGAAAAACCGCTTATAGGCCAATAAGATGCAGTGTTTTTTTAGAGAACCCAGTGGGAATACACAATTGCCAATCTGACAGTGGTATAGACAGGACAAAAATAGTAATATAAAATATTATGCAACCGTATCATATGTGTTGACTAGTAACATTTAGGTGATTAGATTTATCAGGGAATAGCATGTAGGGGTTTGCTGAGGCTGCTGCCCAGAGGTTAGAGACTAGGTGTGTTGAAAATGGGGAGGAGAGTCAGAGGATGGATCTGCTTGTGGCTCTGAGGGAGGTTCAGCTTCTCAGACTCTCGGTAGCTAAAAAGCAGCTACTCTACCAATCACAGAGGGTGTTTGAGTAGGGAGAGAAGACGGGTCGTATGCTTGTGTGGCTCTCCAGAGAGCAGAGCCGACAGACACCGCCCATTTCGTCAACATCAAAGACAGGGAGGTTGCTGTCAGATCCAGGAGAAATAAATGCTTGCTTTGCGGCCTACTATAGGGATCTATAATCCTCTAGAGCAGATTTCCCACCCAGAGGAACTTCAATCCTTCCTTTACGATAGCCCTGGAGGCTCCGATCACTCTAAAAGAAATTCAGATGACTGTGGCCTCTATGCAGGCTGGCAAGATCCCGGGGGAGGATGGCCTCCCAGCCGAGTTCTTCAAAACCCAATGTGCCTCATTAGCAACAAGACTTATGCCCTGTACACACGGTCGGCTTTTCCGACGAAAAATGTGCGATCGGAGCATGTTGTCGGAAATTCCGACTGTGTGTGTGCTCCATCGGACATTTTCCATCAGATTTTCAGACACACAAAGTTTGAGAGCAGGCTATAAAATTTTCCGACAACAAAATCTGATCACGTCAATTCCGAACGTGTGTGGACAATTCCGACGCACAAAGTGCCACGCATGCTCAGAAGAAATTCCGAGACGGAACAGCTCGGTCTGATAAAATTAGCGTTCGGAATGAATATAGCACTTTCATCAGGCTGCAATGTTTAAAATTGTTTAATACAGCGCACTCTCTTCTTCTTTATAATGCTAGAAGAATGAAGTAGTTTTGCTGCTGATATTCACACAGACTTCTCACAAACTTCTTTATTTATTATTTATCATGATTTCATCAATATATTTTGATTTGTCACGTCTGACAAAAAAGATATATGTTTTTTTTTTGGTTTGTATTGTTTTCAAGCCTGATTGTGTTAATTTTTGTATTTTTTGATTTGACATCCTGAATATTTTTGGGTGTGTTTTGTGTGTCAAGTTACCACAACACCATTATTATCTTGTATTATTTAATCTCAAGGAGGTTGCTTGGTGTTGGTGTCTCTTGTTAATTTCACTCCTCCTCACAAACAAACTGTCCTTTTTGAAGGAAAACACACATAGGCAATTATAATTGAAGCACAAAATTCTTTATTAAGGGATCGGAACCAAACAAAGAGGGAGGCAACGCTGGAGAAACAAAAAAAATTGGCGAAGCCTTTGGCCCCCAGGGCACACATCAATTATTTAACTGCAAAATTGGTGGCCTGAGGAGTCCATAGCTAAGGGAGTGCAGTCTGGTCCAGAATTCCAAGAGATCATGAACAGCAGCAGATGACATCTGTGTCCCCAGGCTGTGGTCATACAAGAGCCTGCATCTTTTGTCAGACCAGACTGAACCCAGGCCATCACTCTCTTGTCTTCCTTCCACACCTCCTTCCATGCTGTGGCTCTGGTGGTTGAGTTGTGGCAGGAGGAGGAGGAGGAGGATGGTCCAACTCACACAGGTGGGTTTTGTGTGTGATTTCGCCCCTCACCCCCTTAGTTAGTGTTTTGTAAAGAAGGTCCTCACACAGGAGGCGTTGACCCTCCTGCATGCCCTGCAGTTTTGTGGCAGCCATGCAGGCAAAGGTCTCTTCAGGAGTAGGTAAGGCTCTGAGGGACGCAGAAGCCTCCTGAATCAGCCTGAGTGCTCCCCTTCCTGGGTCTTTTGGTTGGAAGATGGAGGGGAGGGACCTGCGATGTCAGGCTCCTACTGGGCCCAGGTTTCTCCTGGCTGCCACTTAGTCCCGCCTCCTCCTGGCTGCCACTAACCCCCGCCTCCTCCTGGCTGCCACATTCCACAGCCTCCTCATCCTGGCTGAGGTCTTCCTGTGTATAAAAAAGGGAAATCGTTTTAGTTTTTTATTCATCAATCACACACAATTTTCATCTCATGACTGTTGCAAATTGAATGTTAACAAATAGAAAAGATTATCATTCTGAGCCCGTCATTTTTCATTCTTGTCAAAATTTTTTTTATCCACTACTGTCTATTGATATGTAAAACACTTTATTAAATCAGCAATTAGTGATCAATAATAAAATCTAGTAAACATCATTTATTTATTGACCAGAAATCTGTAGAACAATGCTTTTCCTGACTCCAGCTGGGCTCCTCCACTTCTTCCTGGCTGGAAGGCCCAGGTTGGACATCGGAAGCCTCAGCTGGGGTGGAAGATAGGGTGGAAGGAAGAGTGGAAGGAAGGGTTGAGAGGGATTCCCTGATTCCAGTCTGGTCTGACAGAAATCACAGTCTCTTATAGTACCACAGCCTGGGGACATAAACGTCATCTGCTGCAGCTCCAGATCTCTGGGAATCCGTGACCTTCTTGCGCTCACTAAGATAAATGCTCCTCGGGCCACCAATTTTGGCTTTTAAATAGGGGATGGTTGCCGTGGGGACCACCGGCTTCACCAACTCTAGCAGTTTCTCCAGCGCTGCCTGCCTCTTTTGTTTATTATTATACTGCGGGTGTTTCACCTTCCACAGACAGGGCAGCCTGCTGTATTTGTCTATGAACTGGGGAAGGAAGTTGTGGTCATTGAAGCCATCCATTTTATCTGCAAGACACAACACAAGACAAACCCTAATGTCAGGTGAAACTCCTAATCTTGTTACAATATAGGCCTCAATATAGAAGCAGTATAGGCCCAAGTTTAGATCTTACCTTCGTTCTCACGATCGGCGCCTCCGATACTCCTTCCTCCGCTCACAGATCGTACGTACTACGCATGCGTGTTACGCTTTATATACACTATATACACATGCATGTGCATGTTCTTTCTAGTCTATTCCCCGCCCCTTTTCGTTCGGCGCAGTGGGGGAAGAGCACATGGCGGAGACACAACAGGTGCGTGCTAATTACAGCAACGAGGAGGAGGAAAGCCCGGAGCCAGAAACTTCCCGATCCCGGAAGAGACGTTTAAAGGCCTCAAATATGTCCTTTGGGGAAATGTTGGAGATGGTCGACATACTGAAGAGGGCCGACTATGACCGATGGACCTTATGGACCTTACCCCAACCCCAATGTCAGAAAGGCCAAGATCATGGTGAAAGTGGTCAAAAGTCTGCAGAAGACTTTCGGGGTACGACGATCCAAGGATCAACTGAGGAAGCGGTGGTCGGACCTCAAATTAAGGGAGCACGAGCAGTACAGAAGGATCAGGAGAGTGCTGCAAAAAAGTAAGTAGTTGTGCTGTGTTCCTATTCTTTATTTTTATTACGTTCGTGCTGCTCCATGTGCTTTTCTTTACTGCTGTACAGTTTAAAATGGCAACTTTCATGTTCATGGGCACATTGTTCGTTCGTATGGAACATTGTTCGTTCGGCATAGAAAACACCATTGCTTTGGCCATATGCATTTGAATACATTTTTGCTAGCCTACTTCTCTTAAAATAATTTGGGAGTCTAGATGGGTTTGTAACTAGAATGTAATGCAAACTAGATTCTGTGTAAGAAGAGGACACTCAACAGCAGTTTACACATCTGGACGCTGGAGCACTAGTGTGGGACACCAGAACACCCTTTTTATTAGGGGGCCCACACAAGTGCTCCAGTGTATACTATAGGGGTGTCTCCATCTGTAAAGCTTGTACAAAACAGGTAAGTATTCAAGCTTGACAAAGGAAAAAAATATTTCTTCATCTTGGAACTCTGCCAAAATAGACAATTGTACCCCACTTCCAAGCAATGTTTCATATTCCTCTTTCTGTCATCAAATATCTGTGTGCTAAGTATACCTATTTTTTTTTTACATAGGGGAGAAAAGACTCGGAGGACACCACTCATCTGAGGAGACAACAGACCCCCCACCTCATGAGGAAGGTGAAATCCCCCAAAGCCAAGCAGAGGAGGAGGAGGAGGAAAGAGACGTTTTGTGGGTGCAACCCCTTCCTCAATAATAAAGTAGCTGAGAGGAAGGGGTTGCACCCCCAAAACATGTCCCTTGATCCCCCGTGATAGCAGCTAGCACATGTTGACATTCAGCAATTTGTGTGCATCTTCAAAATTTGGCTTTTCCAAGGGGGACTTCACCCCATCTGAACGCAATATTAAACACAGTTTCTAAATACTCATGTCTGATATTGCCTTCAATTTCTACCAAAGTTGAACTTTGTAAGTTCCATATTTGTGTATTTCTTGTTTGTTTGAAACATGCCTGTTTTACCTTAAATTAACATTTCAATATTTATTAATGTTACCGAAAAAATTGTTATACAACAAACATGGTGGTTTGTTTTAAAAACCTTTTATAAATGCACATGTGATTGTGCTGGTATTAAAAAGATTGATAATCAAGAATGTGTGGATTATTGTTTCAATGCTCATAAAATTTTGTTAGGGTAAAATTGGTGTTTTCAGTGACAAAGGGGGTTATTTCCTAAGGGCAAATCCACTTTGCACTACAAGTGCAGTTTCAGTGCAGGCTCAAGTGCACTTTTAGAGCAAAGTGTATTTTCCTTTAGTAAATAACACCCAACAGTGCTTTTAAAGGTTACATAATCACACATTTCTGTCAGGGTCAGCTAAAACAAACACAAGCAGTAAATGTCACCGAAGATTTTAGTAGATACAATTATTTTTTTTTATTTTAAAAATGTATCAGACATTGTCTGGCATATTGATGGCCCCCCTACCCGCAAAGTAATCAAGGTATCTAAGACGGACCTCGCGGGCACTCGGGGGGGCAAGCCAGGACGGCCACTTTCAAGCGCCATCAGGGTTGGTTCATTTACTTGAATTCTGGTCTCAGGCCCAACTGAGGCAGCATAGTTGGCAGAATTTCTCCTTAAAAAGTTGTGGAGAACACAACACGCCAGGATGATATGATTCAGTTTATACTCCGCCATGTGTATGGGTGTAAGAAATAGGCAGAACCGGCTGGCCATGATTCCAAATGCATTCTCCACCACTCTTCTGGCCCTGGCCAGCTGGTAATTAAAAACCCTCTGGTCCGGGGTGAGGGTCCTCATCGGGAATGGCCACATAAGATGGTCCCACAGTGCAAACGCTTCATCAACAACGAAGACGAATGGGAGTCCTTCCACATTGTCTTCTGGAGGTGGCAAGTCCAAGCTGCCATTCTGGAGACGCCTGTAGAACTCCGTCTGGGCGATGACTCCACCATCGGACATCCGGCCATTCTTCCCCACGTCCACATACAGGAACTCATAAGTAGCCGACACCACCGCCAACATCACAATACTATTGAACCCTTTATAGTTATAATAGTATGACCCCGAGTTGGGTGGTGGGAAGATGTGGACGTGTTTCCCATCAATTGTCCCTCTGCAGTTAGGAAAGTCCCACCGCTGGGCAAAGTGGGAGGCCACAGTCTGCCATTCCTGTGGGTTGGAAGGAAACTGTGGAGTCAAACAAGAAAAATAAATTAATCATTTTGCACATAAACAGGGAAAGCAGATTAGACACAAACATTCTTGGCCAACATCAGTATAACATTTATTTTAGGGAGTATTTAAAGACAAAGGTATAAGGTCCACCTATCAGATTCCCCCCCCCCCCCTCATGGCCCATTTGTAAAATGCTATGGGGGGAGATGTTTTGGACAGGTAACCCTCTCCACTTCATTGAGAGATGAATGCCTAAATAATGTGTATTAGTTTGACTAGCCCTTCCTTACATTCTGCTATTACCTATCAAGATAATAATAGGATACAAAACTTTAAAACAGTACCATTTGAAAGTATTCAGGCAGGCCCTTGCACTACATGCTTTGGGGAATTCATCCATAAATCTGATCACAAAAGAGGTGGGTATAGTGTTTATGGGTTTGGCAAAGTCAGCAGATAGAGGATTGGTATCAGCTGAGTTAGCAGTTGGGGGGAGGGAGGGTTCCAAATGATTTTGGGACACCAAAAAGAAGCCTCTGCCACTCTGCCTGAATTTAAAGCACAAATCACATTTTTACACATTTTAGGGGGTGTTTGGGGTAAAGCACTACTATGGAGCTGACAAAATACATTGTTAAGTGACTACAGGAGGTGAATATAGGGCCAGGAGAGCATGCTGGGGAGGTAAGTGAAGGCAAATATGTATGAAGGACAACATTTTTTCTTTAACAAAACCAGCATGCATGAGGACAAAGGGGACATTCACAGCATATTACAATTATGGTAATTAGGGAATGAGGAAAGAAATACAATATATTAACAAACATTATATACAATCGAATTTGATATTAAAGGATACCAATCTTACCTTAATATACTCTTTCTGCAGGACCTGGATGATGGCAGAACAGGTCTCTGAGATAATGATCCCCAGAGCCTGGGGGGGAGATGCCTGTCGAGAACTTCAAGTCCTGCAGGCTTCTCCCCGTCGCCGAGTACCGCAGGGTGGCGACTAGCCTCTGCTCTGGAGTGATGGCTTGCCTCATGAAGGTATCCTGCCTGCTGATATAGGGGTCAGCAAAGCCAACAAACGGTGAAATACGGGGTCCGTCATCTGGAGAAAGCTCCTGAAATCGTCAGGATTATTCTCACGGATCTCACGGAGCACAGGCATGTGACAGAACTGGTCACGCTGGAGCAACCAATTCTTGGTCCATGAACTCCTCCCCACCCTGTTCATGAACTGGACTTGTGTCAAGGTAAGGACCCCAACACCAAGCTCCTGCACAGCACGAACTCTATGAGGAGTATGTATACGCAACATGGCTAGAAAACGGTCAGCTGCTCAGAACGAAGTAACAGAACGCACTGAAGAACAGCAAGGCCTGTGAAGAGCGACCTGGAAAACAGCAACGAGCGGACAAGAACGCACTGAATAATCAAATACGAACTCACTGCATGCACTGAAGACCAGATACAAACCCACAAGCACAAACTGAACAGCAGAAAACGATCTGAAAACCACGAGTCTGAAAAAGCGCGAACCGTCTCTCACCAAACTTTTACTAACACGAGATTAGCAAAAGGAGCCCAAAGGGTGCCGCGCTTGGTTCAGAACTGCCCTTTTCTAGTCTCGTCGTATGTGGTGTACGTGACCGCGTTCTTGGCAATCGGAAATTCCGACAACTTTGTGCGACCGTGTGTATGCAAAACAAGTTTGAGCCAACATCCGTTGGAAAAAATCCATGGATTTTGTTGTCGGAATGTCCGATCAATGTCCGATCATGTGTACAGGGCATAAGAGGGGCCCTCTTAGCGTCTCTCAGGGACAATGCGTTGCCACCCTGTATGATGCAAGCTGTCATTGTGGTCATTCCCAAGCCGGGGAAGGACCCCAAACTCTGCCTCTGATCTTACAGACCAATTTCACTATTGAATGTGGATGCTAAAATCCTCACCAAAGTACTTGCTAACCATCTTAATGCAGTGATACTTTCTTTGATACATGGGGATCAGACAGGCTTTATGCCAGGCAAAGAACAGATTTTAATTTGAGGAGATTGTTTACAGTGATCGATCGGGTGGCTGGGAAAGTGACAGAGGAGGTGATCGCGTCTCTGAACGCGGAAAAAGCCTTTGACTCAGTGGAGTGGGACTACTTGTGGAATGTACTCCAGAGATTTGGCCTGGGTCTAACCTTTATATCATGGCTTCGGATGCTATACTTTGTCCCGACTGCTAGGGTTCGGACTAATGGCCTTCTCTATGCTTCCTTCCCGCTCTGCCGAGGCACCAGGCAAGGCTGCCCGCTCTCCCCGGCTCTATTTGCTCTTGCCATTGAGCCCTTGGCAATCCTACTCTGGTCCTCCCCGGTGGTCACTGGTATATCAGTCCACCCCATTGTCGAGAAAGTGTCTATGTATGCTGACGATACCCTCCTTTACCTTAATGACCCCCACCAATCCCTGTCGGCAGCCCTGGAACTGATTGACTTGTTTGGCAGGTTTTCAGGGATTAGAATCAATTGGGACAAGTCGGTCCTATTTCCCTTAAACCAGAGAGGTTCCCCCCCTCCCGGACCTACCCACCCCTCTACAATGGGTGGATAGCTTCAAATATCTACTCATCCAGATCCATAGAGACCAATGTACGCCCAATTCTCCAGCGGCTCATACAGCAGAGCTCTGTCTGGAAGAATCTGACACTTACCCCCGTAGCCCGAGTTAACTTAAAATGTCCTTCCTCCCTAAGTTCCTATATGTATTTAGAAATGCCCCAATTAGCATACCTAGCTACTTTTTTTTTATCAAACTAGAACAAATAGTCAGCTCATTTGTATGGCAGGGGTCATTACCGAGAGTGGCCAGGTCCACACTCCAACTTTCATTGTCGGAGGGTGGTCTTGCTCTTCCCATTTTTAGGAAATACTATTGGGCTGCGGTCCTGGTAACAGTGAGGTGGTGGTTCACGCAGGATCACCTAAGTTGACCACCTCATCAGTCAACTTAGAGGCGGCTATATTGGGATCCTACTCCGAACTGAGTAACTGAGTCTACAGAGGACCTAGATTCACCACACAAATCACTACCCCATGAGGACCACGGTGCGGGTCTGGAAACAAGTCCCGAGACTTCTGGAGGAGCCACAGACGTTCTCTCCCCACACACCCCTGTGGGGCAATCCGTCAATGCCCCATCTGGGGACTGTGCCCAATCCGCAGCTGTGGACCTGATATGGAGTGAAAACGCTGAGAGACATCATGCCTGAGGGATGTCTGCTCTCCTATAGAATGCTAAAGAGTAAATTTGGCCTTCCCCTATGGATGTAATTTAGGTTCCTGCAGCTCAGGCACTCTGTCCTGGCGTCCTGGCGTTCCCGGGTCCTTTTAAGGTAGAACCTCATTTGATAGAGAGGCTGCTTACATCCCGCATCATAGACAGAACGTTATCCTCCATCTATCTCCGGCTCACCTGTGTGGGTAGCTCTGGGGCTACCAGAGCTTTCTCAGCCTGGCAACGTGACCTCCCAGCTCTAACAGAAGAGGATTGGTCAGAGGGCCTACAGCAGTCTATCCTTCTTATGATCTCTGCAAGGGACAGATTTATACAGTTAAAATCTCTCCACAGGGTATATTACACGCCACAAAGGTTAGCAATAATGTACCATACCTCTGACGATAAGTGCCCTAAATGTAATAGAGAGGTGGACAACTACATACATATGATGTGGCTTTGCCTGCGAGTGCAGGAGTTTTGACAGGCAGTGGAGGCTGACATGAGCTCAATTACTGGGATATCCGTCAAGCTTGATCCCCTGATCCTACTGTTGGGTATCACGGACAATTTGCCCACTACTACCCACAAAAGACTGTTTATCTTTTATGCTGCATTTTATGCCAGGAAAACAATCCTACTCCAATGTAAAGCGGGAGAGCCACTTTGGACTTCCGCCTGGAGGGAACTAGTGAATGCGGCTCTCCCTCTTTACAAGCTAACATACATGGGACGAAACTGCCCCAAGAAATTCCATAAACATGGTCGGCATGGGCAGGGGCTAGACATCTCACGGTATAGCTCCATTTGAAGGGCCCCCTCCCACCCTTCCCTACCCCTCTCGGAGACCCTCCATGCCTCCCTGTCTAGTAATACAAGAAAATTTTTTATATCCTACAACCCTCTCCCCCCTCCCTTCCCTTCCCCCTCCTCCCCTGCCTCCACTGATTGTATAAATTGCTCCCAATATTTACATTCTCTGGTTTAATACTAATGTAATATGCAATATGGTAAGATATACCTAGGTTAAATTTCAGATGTCCTCCTGTCCTCAAGTTCTTCCTGGGTGTAACCCTAATGCACTTTGCTTACTCAACGCATTTAGTTTTATTTATTTACTTTTGTTGCTTGATCCTTCTGGAACGTTACATTGTCTATTGCTGTAACACCTGCTGTGATTAACCTGTAACCGTTTGATTATCTAAAGAAATATTCCTTCTTTGAAAAACCTTATAGTATGGAAGGATCGATAAGAATAGCGCTTGCAGGCTATAGTGGATAATTACAAATAAATGACCATATTGAACATTATACAAAAATTAATTCGCACAAATGATATCTTATAAATGAAGTGGTAAGTGCTCAAAAAGTGCATAGGTGCTCCAATACTGTTGCTGGTGCTCTACAAATAGGAACGGTGCCACACTCCCCTGTTGTGACCCCACTCACCAAATGGCATGGACTCACAGCTTTGCAGTCTGGGGTCAGAAAAGATGAGATCAAATAGGATCAGTTGTGGGACATAAGGAGTTCTCTGGAGCCTCTCACAGTGGTGGTTTCCATAAATACTCAAAGGCGCTCTGTCAAATTCATATGTAAAAGACAAAAAGGGGAAACAATAGTGAAGTACTGTATGGATGTAGAAAAATTGCGCTGGCTAGGTGCTACTTACAAGAAACCAAAATAAACAGGCATCAGCATGAAGCTACTGGTCGGCGTGCATTCCATGGAGGGTAAAGGTCTTTGACTGGCCAAGCATGTCTCCAGACCTAAACCCTATTGAGCATCTGTGGGGTATCCTCATATGGAAGGTAGAGGAGCGCAAGGTCTCTAACATCGACCAGCTCCGTGATGTCGTCATGGAGGAGTGGAAGAGGACTTCTGTGGCAACCTGTGAAGCTCTGGTAAACTCCATGCCCAAGAGAGTTAAGACAGTGCTGGAAAATAATGGTGGCCACACAAAATATTGACACTTTGGGCTCAATTTCGACATTTTCACTTAGGTGTGTACTCACTTTTGTTTTCAGCGGTTTAGAAATTAATGGCTGTGTGTTGAGGTATTTCGAGGGGACAGCAAATTTTCACTGTTATACAAGCTGTACACTCACTACTTTACATTGTAGCGTGCCATTTATTCAGTGTTGTCACATGAAAAGATATGATAAATATATTTTCAAAAATGTGAGATATAAGGGGGTTTGTTTGATATAACATATATATTTATTGTAAATAACTGTTAACGATTCTTTATATATACATATATATAAATATATATATGTATATATATTATTCTACCTGCATTTAAATGCTATTATTAATGTCATTTTAATATAATTTTTAATTTTTTAGTAAATAAAATTTTGTAAACCCTGAAATATGGTTTAACCCATGGCATGTTCTATTACAGTTATACGGGTGTTTATCAATTATGAAATATATTTTATTTTAATCTATTAATAAATATTTATACTTGTATACTTTATTAAAATTATTTTTTAATGATTATTAATGTATTTTGCATTTATATGCATTATATGCATTACATATGTGGATTACATCCATTTACTATACACCATTCACATTTAAATAGGCACATTTATGATCTTTAAATATTGATTAAAAACAATGTTTTTTTTATAATTAGGTTAATGTATATTGTGTAGGGGGAATATAATTTTATTATTTTATTAATATATAATAGATAGTAGAAACTACCAACCCGCGCATATGGAAGCTGGTTAAACTAATAAAGATTAAGGAGCAGCACGTTATAATGGTGATTATAAAATGAAAAACAATAATTAACAAATTAATTGCAAACCGCGCTCCCTGTAAAGTGCAAGTGCAGGTGACACACTCTAATGTAAACAAAGTAAATGTAGTAGATATATATAGTGTCAATAGTGATACTCATAGGTAAATATCACCTAAGTGAAAACAGCAAATAATCAAACATCAAAAATTGAAAAATCAAAAACAAAACAAAAACAAGTGAAAGCAACATTTCAAATTCAAAATGAGGTCAAAAATTCAACAAAAGTGTTCAAATAATGTTGAAATCGCACTCCTGGATGAATCCTCCTGGGGTTCAGCAAGGCATCAGACAACAGTAATCCACTACCATCACCGGCCACACAGCCTACTCACCAGATTGTGGTGACTCCCATGACAGGAGTCAAAGTCTTGGCTGTTCTTGAAGCGTTCTTTGACTCCTGTCATGGGAGTCACCACAATCTGGTGAGTAGGCTGTGTGGCCAGTTATGGTGGTGGATTACTGTTGTCTGATGCCTTGCTGAACCCCAAGAGGATTCATCCAGGAGTCCGATTTCAACATTGTTTGAACACTTTTTTTGAATCTTTGACCTCATTTTGAATTTGAACTGTTGCTTTCACTTGTTTTTGTTTGATTTTTGATTTTTCAATTTTTCATGTTTGATTATTTGCTGTTTTCACTTAGGTGATATTTACCTATGAGTATCACTATTGACACTATATATATACTACATTTAATTTGTTTACATTAGAGTGTTTCATCTGCACTTGCACTTTACAGGGAGCGTGGTTTGCAATTAATTAGTTAATTATTGTTTTTCATATTTTATTAAAATGTTGGGGAATAATGTGTGCTGATTCGTGTTTTTGTATTTTACACTTCCTCATACTGTAATCCCACTACATCACGCGAGATTACAGTGAGAGGAGCCGTTCTCTGGAGTTCCCGGCGTTTGTAGATCGCTTCTCAACTCAACATGAGAAGCGAGCTACAGACCTTCATAAACAGGCACTCAGAGGAGAGCGATCTCCTCTGGGAATGCCTGAGAACTGAATAGTGGTATTTTACTGCAGTTTCATAAAAGGACACCTGAATATGAAAAATGAATATGTTACAAACATTATAAAAAGCTTTGATCAATTTTTGTAAAAACATTTAAAGATAAGATATTTTAATATTTTTAATAAACCAATAAAAAATAAAATAAAAATAATAATTAAAAATAAATAAATAAATAAATAAATAAATAAATAAAAATAAATAAATATAAAAATATAAATGAAAATTAAAATAAAATAAAATAAAAATTAAAATAAGAAAAAAAGATAAGAAAAAAGAATAAATTGGGAAAATAAAAGAATAATAACATTTTTGAATACCAGTGCAACCAGCAGATACTATCAATTGGAAAAGAAGCAATTGAGATCCAATTCAATGTTTAGGCCCAACGGACTCAAAGTACCAAGCCTATGGATCCATTGGGTCTCATTTTGTGAGATAGCTTTTTTGAGATTAGATCCCCTCCAATGTCACTCTACCCTATCAATTCCACAAAAGATCAAACCCCTTGGGTCTCTATTGTGGAACAGTCTAAAATGATTAGACAACTGTGGTGTTTGTAACCTTTTTTAATTCTGTTTACACGCTCCCTCAACCTGATTTCCAACTTCCTCGTGGTCCTCCCCACATACTGAAGGCCACATGGGACAGGACAAAACGTAAGTGACATGTGTAGTCTAAGGGTGGGCTAACGGTTTGGCCCGAGCATAAGTTCGGGTCGAACTTTGGTTGTTCAAGCGAACACCGAACAATATGCGGTGTTCGGGGCAAATTCGAAAGCCGCCGGAACACTGTTAAAGTCTATGGGACACTAACATGAAAAATCAAAAGTGCTCATTTTAAAGGCTTATATTCAAGTTATTGTCATAAAAAGTGTTTGGAGACCTGGGTCCTGCCCCAGGGGACATGTATCAATGCAAAAAATGTCTTTAAAAACGGCCATTTTTCGGGAAAAGTGATTGTTTTAATGCTTAAAGTAAAACAATAAAAATGAAATATTCCTTTAAATATCATGTCTGGGGGGGGTGTCTATAGTATGCCTGTAAAAAAATTGTCATGTAAAACTGATCGCGGCTGTAATGAATTGTCGGGTCTTGGCAATATAGATAAAACTCATTGAAAAAACGGCATGGGGTCCCCTCCAGTCCATTACCAGGTCTGGTATGGATTTTACGGGGAACCCTGCACCAAATTTAAAAAAAATGGCGTAGGGGTCCCCCCAAAAACCATACCAGACCCTTATCCGATCACGCAACTTGGCAGGCCACAGGAAAAGAGGGGGGATGAGAGAGCACCCACTTCCTGAACCGTACCAGGCCACATGCCCTCAACATGGGGAGGGTGCTTTGGGGTCTGACCCCAAAGCATCTTGTCCCCATCCTCATCCCCACAACCCGTGCCCGGTGGTTGTGGGGGTATGCGAGTTGGGGGCTTATCGGAATCTGGAAGGCCCCTTTAACAAGGGGTCCCCCAGATCCCAGGCCTCCCCCCTATGTAAATTGGTAACAGGGTACATTGTACCCCTACCATTTCACAAAAAAGTGTCAAAAATGGTAAAAAAGACAAGAGCCAGCTTGGGACAAGTCCTTTATTAAAAGATAAAAAATAAAACTGTCCAGCAATGTCCATTCAAAAGAAAAAAAACGCAACACCTCCGCCTCCATGGGAAGCTCCTGCCGAGTGACGCTTCCCATTGGTAACAGCTGTTATATAGCTGAGGGTGGGGCCACCCAGTGACGTAAACGGGTGACCCCACCCCCCCCTCTAATGCCAAGGGGGCTTCCCCATGGCGTCAGAGGGAGCAGGGTCACCTTCCGCACCTACCGCACCGGAAATGATGCCTAACATCTGAAACATCAACGTTTCAGATGTCAGGCATCATTTCCAGTGCGGGATGTCTGGCATCCTTGACGTTATCGTCCTTGATGTTTGACGTAATTTCTGGCGTGGCCACGGCATGTGCACTGGCTCAACAAGGCGTCCTCACCCTCATTTGGAGTCAAATGTCTCCATTGGGGTGGAGGGGGATATAAAAGGATGCCAGTTACAATTAGGTGTTATGGTCCAGCATAGGAGGGGGAGAAGATATCCTGGTGGTCTTTTTATGCAGGTAATTAAGCTACTTTGGATGCAATGCATTTTGGTTCTTATCCCTAACTGGTGGGAGACTTATTTGCATTGATTTGGTTATTTGTCCTAGGTTTATAAGGTGGCCTCTGATGAGTTGGAGCTCTAAGGAAGAAAAAACCCTTTTTCTCCCCTCCACCCCCCTCTTGGTTTCTACCTTTATCCGAGAAGGGAATACGAATGTGGATAGTGAGGATTATCTAAAATTTATGGAATTTGACAACAACATTGCTAGCCCCAGGTAGGCTTTTCTGCCTTATCTTTTGAATCAATGAATTTCTATTCTTAATATTGATTACTTATTGTTTTCCCCATAGATGGACCATTAGGGGGCATCTGTTTACACATATACCTCTCTCTCTATGGTTACACCAATTGATCCAAATTGATTCATCCCTATGACTCTGGAGCCTCTAAAATATTTTAAATTTATTAATTGAATATACAGGTAATTAATTGACCTTAGTTTTGTTGTCAAAATCCAGGAAATGAAATTCAAGATGTATATCTGTGTATTTTATATTTGTTATATTTTTTGTTTTTCAAAAAATCTTTTTCTATTTTTTGACTCTTTAGTGACCATTTGCACAGTGCCGATAATAATTCTCCTGAAGAAGCCATTGGTCTGGCGAATCATGTAGAGATTCAATCAGTTTGCACCCGTTTATGTATTGTATGAACATATTGGACATATTCATGTCTTTATACTGCTTTTAATGTTCTTTAATAAATGTATATTTTTTTTCTTCCTTTTTGTTGTATCTGTGCACCTTAAAAATCCCAAAATCCTTTTCTGAGATACAAAGAATATGATAAAGGATATTGAGAACCTGGTAATGATAGTGCACATATCCCGATAGGTTGTAACTGGGAAAAAAAGAAATGTATAAGATTAATAACTTATAAAAATGGACAATTATAAAAGTGCAAATAATAAATGATGCATACTATCCCCTTTACCTTTGTTTAAAAAAACTCTGGTTTGGAACAAAAAAAATGATGCATAATAATGCATTATTAAATATATTATATAGAAATACTTATGTGCTAATATATGATCAATTTTACTTAATATCCCAATGAAGAGCCGCAAACATGATGAGTGCACTCAACCACTGCAAACAATTGATAAAAGTATATGTGAATGGTGAGCTTTTTCCACAATTTAAGTATTGTGTATCAAATGTGTATCAAAACTTATAAATATCACTATAATATAGTTTTAAATAGTAATGCACCAATCTTAGACACAATAACCACATTCAGTGAAACCATGCAAGAAAAATAAACAATATTCCAAAAGATTATATAAAAAAAATGTATATAGTGCACAGACATATAGGGGTGGATTTACTAAAGGCAAACAGACTGTGCAATTTGCAAAGTGCAATTGCACTCTGCAAGAGCAGTTGTTCCAGAGCTTAGTAAATGAGTCAGTCCTGCTAACTTCCATCATCCACTCATGTAAAAGCAAAAATGCCGTTTTTTTTTTTTTTTCTTGCATGTGTTTGGGTGTTTTGCAAATTGAAGTTTTACCTTACTTACCAAGCTCTGGAGCAACTGCACTTGCAGGGTGCAATTGTGCAAAGTGCACAGTCTATTTGCCTTTAGTACATCAACCCTATAGTGTCCTCATCCAGTGTAACATCCAAATAAGTATTTAAAAAAAGTCCAAAAAACATTTTAGGTGAACCCGCAATGAGTGAAGATGCTCTATTAACAGACACTTTTCCTCTATTTGCCAGAGTAATCTTTTAAAATGAATATCCACCACCAGCCACCAGTGAGTGAAATGGCCGCTCACCTTAAGATATGACCATAAGGTCAAAAAATGCCCTTTGATCTCAATAGAGTCTCCAGGTTTTGTATACTTCCCCTTGCTAGGAACCGTATCGCCCAAGATCCCCTTGCTGGGACTAGCTGGATCCACTCCTCACGCCTCCATTATATGCTCTTTCCTGCAGTATTACTCCTAATCTTCTGGTTCCTTTCACATGTGTTGTTTGGCTTCTGCTATCACCATGCATGATAATATAGCTGTATATTCAGCCAAAAAAAAGATGCCAGAGAGAACCTACAAATACAACAAGAAGCAAATGCCCACCAGGGGAAAAAAAATGCCAGAGGGAACCTACAAAAAAACAACAAACAACAAAAAACTCTAAAGTAAATTTGGGATCATCAAAGATTTTTGAAACAGCAAGTCCATAGCCTCCCTGACAGTATTCCCGAGTGTGGCTCGGGGTTAAATTTCAGCACCATTGGCGGTAACCCCCAGCCACACTCGGGATTGCATTGCAAGATCCTGGTGTGGTATACTTACCTTGTGCCCAGGATCCTGTGATGTCCCCCCGCACTGTCTGTGGGCTCTGTCCTCCGCCTGAAGCCTCTCTGTGCCAGGCTCTGTTCCCTGCGAGCGTCGTGACGCATGGGGGCGGGGTCTGGCGGCAAATTCAAAAAAATGTAATAATCATAACACATACTTACAGATTACAGTACTGTATGAAATCATTTCACATCCCTTTTGTCCCCAGTGCTTTGTCCAATGTCCTGCATGCAGTTTTATATGATATATACTGTTCTTTCTGCCTAGAAACTGGAGATTGTCCATAGCAACCAAAAAGTGTCCCTTTACATCAAAAGTGGCTTTAGACCAGCTAGAAAACAGCAATAGTAAATTAGAACACTTGCAGAATTGCGCGATAGTGAATCGTGGGGAAATTAATTTTATTATTATTATATTATTTTTTTTTTAATTATTTATATTTATTTATTATATTATAATTTATGATTTTGTGTTTCAAACTTCATCATACCCGGGATATCTATTAGACTCTTGGTGGACAGATTTAAGTGTGTTATTGTTAAGAATTATAGGCCTACAATATAAAACGCCAAATTTCCATGCAAAATAATTGTACCGCTTTCAGCACCTAAAATCCGAAATAATCATACTGCCAGGGAGATTAAGGAAAAATTTGAGACACAGCAGGCGGGTTAAACTCCCCAGTATCTACCAACAACTGAAAAATAAAAGACAAATAAAGCCCAACTTAATCCAAAGGTTTTTTTTTTCTCAAGAATGTTTTTATTATATATATATTTATATATGTCTGTAAGAGTTCCAATATTGTATTCTTCCCATGGGATGATCCCTATTCGGAGGTCTAGTAAATGTGAGACAAATTACGTATTTAAGTGTAATCCTTTAAGGGTCTTTGGTTATCTCTTGTATTTGAGAGGATGATACTGTGATGAGCGGGATAAATTTGTATAGTGCTAAGTACTTAGGCTGTGATGTTACTGGGTTGTGTTGACGGTGACATCCTGTTCAGGCCATTAGATATAGGTTGTATGTTTATCAAAGAGGGTCAGTGAGTGGGGGAAATTGGGGTAGGCCAAGGGGAGTGAGTATGGCTTTTTTTTTAATTAATATATTTTTTGTATTGGAATGTGAGGTTAAGGGTTACAATTTCTGTAATATTTTAAAAGCTGGTTCTGTCCTCATTTGGAATATTTCTCTGTCTTCCCTTCCTGTTCTGTTTGACAGTGCAGTAAACAGCCTGACTATGGTGTCTGCCTGGGAGTAATTACAAGATTTCCTGAACAGAAATATCATGTCTCTGGGCAGGTAAGATACTTCCTAGATGAGAATTTCACAATTTACCACAAGTTCAGCATTTTTAGAGTTTTCCAAAATAAACAAAAAAGTGCTTTATTAGTTTATCGATCTTTGCTATTTATTTTTCTAAAAACCAAATATTTTAGCTATGCAAGTAAGCAGACAAATGTATATATTCTAAAAAAACAAATAAATAAATAAAAAATAATTGTTAAGGTTTATTAAGCAGATGTCATGTAAAACTGAAGGATAATGATAAATATAAAAATGAAACAGAAGATTATCTTGACACAGAAAATGCCTTAGCTATGCAAGTAAGCAGACATAGGGCACATGCAAATGCATATATTAAAAAAATATATAAATAGTTGAAGTTTATTATTTGGATGTCAGGAAGACTGGAGGATAATAATAATGATATTATTAGTAATCATAATACAATTAATTAAATTAAATATTTTAAATTATAGTAATGGAACAGCAGATTATCTTGGCACATTCCACGAGTTTAAGGAAATGAGTCACGTTTAGGTTTAATTATTTCAATCTATATATGGTTGATAATAGCTGAGATATCTCACTAGTCACTTGTCAAAGGAATAGAAGATGAATTTACTAAATGTGATATGTAAAGGGTTGTCCAACACAGAGATTTTTGTCTAGTGACACATCTAACATTGTTTATCAAGGGGTCATGTGCTAACAAAGGATATATAAAGAAGTTATTTAATGTAATCAGATTCAGAGTACTGTTGTCCTAAAGACAAAGAGTTGGGTAAAATACAACACAATGAAGAGAAGACCTGGATTTAGAATGAAGGGGCTTTGTATATTTCTCATATTCTTGCTAACACCAGGTATGTTTGCATATTACCATACTACAACAGACATTAGACATTACTAGCTTGTAAAAAAATTTAGTAAATCCCCCTTTTATTTTTTTTTTAATGAATTTATATCATATATACTATTGCTATTGTTTATAGAAATGTATTGTACTTTTTCAACTCAATGATTTAAAAAAGGTAAAGGGCATAGCCAACGGACACATGCAAAATATATACCAAGTCAATGTGATCCCAAGTATTAGGATTAATATGGTTTACAATACAAGTATTTCAGAGAAACTTAAGCTCCAAAAACCAAGGTGTAGTTAACTTGTGAATAAGGATTATAATTCTAAAGCGTGATTAAGAATGCTTGGCTGTTTTGTAGGATATCAGTGTACAAGAATCAGGGATTATGAGGGATAGAAAATAACTTAAACACGTTGATTGATAAAGTCTTTATTTTCTCATTTACTTATGTCTAGCTGACTCTATTTTTGGCTAAGATAATGAAATGATGCTTAGACGTGGCTACAAATTGTCAGCATTGTTGAGCGTGCTTATGGTTAGTTTTTTAATAGGAATATAGGCAGCCCCAGGGTTACAAACAAGATAGGTTCTATAGGTTTGTTCTTAAGTTGAATTTGTAAGTTGAAACAGGTATATATTTTTTAAGAGTAACTCCAGCCAAAAAATGTTTTTTAAAGTTTTTTGGATATCATAGGGATGGGTTAACACCCCTGTAATATTTTTCTTGCTGGCTCTGCCCCTGGTCAGAAGATTTCACTTCACTTTCTGTCCCTGTGACAATTTGATTTTGACCATTTTGGGTTGTTGTGGAAACAAGGATTGATGATAAAGCTTCAGAGACACCTTTTCCCATGATAACTCTTACAGGAATTAATTTCCCTGCCTAGGGGTAGATTTCCTCTCATTTCCTGTTGTCTTTCTCTGTTTGTAAGTATGAGTTGTATGTAAGTCAAGTGTTTGTAACTAAAAGACCACCTGTATTTCATGAAAGAAGTATTGAGGAATTTGTGTAAAAAGATTTATTTAGTACCAGGGCTATTAGGACTAAAAATGTGAATTTGTATTAGGTCACCATTGGACACATCTGCCTCTGTACATGTGCATATTTTTTTTTACTCCAAGGGGTCAATTTACTAAAGGTTACTACATGCGATATGAACGTCACATGACTAATTTTTCAGAAATGTCGCATGAGATAATAAAACAGTAAATTCATCAAAGTAAAATATTGAATGTGAGGTAAATACCGCACATTTGTTAAACTAGTGAGATAAATACGGCAAAAAAACATGAGATTAATTTATTAGAGTTAATTGACTAAAAAACACACACAATCTTTTTTTTTCACCAGGTGTTTGCTGGTGGTATTTTAGAAATGTGCAAATTAACAATTAGAAGAAGTCTGCACTGGCCAGGAAATTAAAGTATACAATGTATCAGTGTGAGAAAATTCTCCTCTGAGCTCAGGAATGAAAATATATTGTAACATTTCATTAGAGGGAGATCGGTTTTGTGAATGAAATCACCCTGGAATGTTTTCATAATTTCACAATATTGCTGAGTGCCTTCTGGTGCAGTGTTAGCCTGCAAAAAAAAAAAGTGAAAAAATAACAGCAAAAATAAAACAACATTGAAATGCTAAATATCGCAACATATAAATATTTAACACATTTGGTAAATAACGCATGTTTTTTAGTGAATTGACTACTTTTGAGATAAATACCGTATGAGTTATTTTAGCTCAAAAATTCATGCAGCATTTACCTCTTAGTGAATTGACCCCTAAATCTTTACTGTTCAATGAATTTGAAAGGCCAACTCAACCCAAAACTGATATTTCAGCCTTGCTGGGTTACTGCCCAGCTAAATGACACACATTTATATATCTAGTGGACTCCAGTTGTAAGATATTGGATTTTCAGTTTTCTGCAAAAGCACAATAAAAAAGTTGAACTCTATTAGTTTAGAAGACAAAACTACTGCCGAAAATTTACTTTTCTAAGCGTTAAATAAAAAAAAAAAAACCTCCAGCCAGAAAGACAATATCAGGCTTCTGCAATAGTCGATCCAATATGCAGAATATGCAGAATAAGCAAATGAGGTCCAGGTGAGGACATCTTTATTGTGAAAAAAGGCTAGCAACAAAAGCTACTGTAGTGAATTCTGTCCACTGGAGTGTATAAATACTTAAATAAAAATAGAATTTGTATTTGAATATGCTCATGATGAATAATATCCAGTGATGTTCTTAAAAAAAGTGTTTTTAAATTTGGAGTGTACATATGGTTCATTAGTAGTAACAAGTAGGAAAAACATTGTCATAAATGTTTCCATAGTTAGCCAGAGGGTGTTGATCCAGTAAATTTACTGCTATAAAAGAAGATACTATGTAATTACATGCTGCTCCATGCTGTCTGTGTGGTTTAATAGGTAATAAAAAATAAACATAGGACCATATTCACATACATACACACATACATTTGTGAATGGGCAGGGATGCCCAAAACCCTTGATCTTGTATACACCAAAGTATTGCTACCTTTGGAAATAAATTTATATTCAGCATTAACCAAATTCTGCACTTTTTCTGATTTTTATATGATCAGTAGAGCAGAACCTGCCTATGGATTTCACCCGATATGTAAGGTTGTAAACACCCAATTTATGTATCAACCTGTAAAAAAGACTACTTGAAAAAAAAATTTCAACACATCTTCTAGCCAGGTTGAAGCACGTGTCCTACAGTTTATCGTTTATGGGAATTTCATGTATATTTGTGAATTCCATGTATATTTGTAATTTGTACACTAGCCTACTGCAGCAATAAATTATTCAGTGTTTATTTCTATAGATAATTTAGTTACTATAGGATTGTAATCACATCATATTTATCTAACTATGACTAACTAATTTACATATTTATCTAACTAGACTGTTAACATGATTACTGCTATGCCAATGCCTTTTTATATAATTTGATGTATTCCTAATGCAAGCTCATATTCTGAGAATAAAGAGGAAATAGTAACATATATCTGGGTCAGAAATGGCTTCTATGCTCACTGGCGACCAAAGAAAGACCAAAGCTTAATATCCAAGCATGTCATATCACATCAAGCTTAATACAGCAAAGGTATTTGCTCCATTGTTAAAGTGGAACTTCCCCTGAGAAGTGAAGTTCCGCTGATCCTCCTCTCCCCCTTTGCATGTATTGGATTTTTTTTTCCTAGGAGTGGGTATTTCGCACAACCTCCTGGGACGCGTCACATGTCCCAGGAGACTGAAGGACCATTTAAAAAGCACATAATCTGTCATGCATGCACAGTAGGAAGCTGGCTGTGAAACACCAAGAAGTCACAGCAGGCCTCCCACAAGCCAGATCAGAGCCCCGGGGACCTGAAGACTGACGAAGAACCAGCCCGGGTGATGACAGTGCTGGATCCCTGGGCTGGAATGTGTCTCTATAATAAAAGTCAGGAGCTACAACATTTGTAGCTGCTGCCTTTTAATAAAAAAAAAATCTGAAACTCTTCTTTAGGTCCAATCTATAACCAAAAATAATATATGCATGCACATATGTAAAGTGAGCAAAACATAGTCATATAACAGTGATGGCGAACCTTGGCACACCAGATGTTTTAGAACTACATTTCCCATGATGCTAATGCACTCTGCAGTGTAGTTGAGCATCATGTGAAATGTAGTTCCAAAACATCTGGGGTGCCAAGGTTCACCATCACTGTCATATAACAACAAATGTTCAGAAATACAAACAGGAATTCAGTGCCCAGAATAGAATAATGAGAAGGAAATGAGGAGGAAGAACCTAACGTTTCGGGGGTGTACCAGGAGGTTCCTGAGGAAGGGTGTTTCTGCACCCCTGAAATGTTGGGTTCCTCCTCTCTCTTTTCACCAGGGTCTAGCTCTGCTTTCTTTCTCATTTTTCTATTCTGGATATTGAGTTCCTGAAAGTATTTCTGAATATCAGTCACATCACTAAGTGGTGTTCACGTTACCTATGTAAATACGTGTATTCTTTTTGGTCAGAGATTGGAATTAATAATGGAGCAAATGTGTTTTCTGTATTATGCTTGGTGTGATATACCGTACTTGGGTATTTGTATCTATTGTATAATTGTGCTGATATGCTAATACAAAGTTATTGCAAAAGCATTCTTGTTATGTGGGGTACTTACCCTTTATATTTAAAATGATTACACTTAAATTTGACACAGGCTTTCAGAGTTTCAATGTGATCTAATTTTTCAAATTCAGATTTCAAATTGCATATAATTTAAGGAGGGTCAGTGTATGGCTTCAAAGAGAGCTGCTAGACAAGCTATTGTCATGTAGTAGGTATGAAAACACCTTTCCTTCGCTAATTCAAAAATAAAAATTGGAAAAAAGGAGTTAATACACAAATCCTTTAAATTACAAGTTTGGACAGTGCTTTAAAACTCTTTGTGGTGTTACAAAACCACCACAATTTTTAGGGGAAAGGAATAGTGACAATGTAGCTTTGGCTGGGAATTTATATTTTTTAACAATGGGTTTTGCCTACAGACCCAAATATAGGAGTTTTGTTGATTTTACGTATCACTAGTAAAAACATAAATGTCATGATTCACAAAATGATTGTACAATTCTAAGCAATGTTTTCTATGGCATTCAGTAGTAAATTTGAAGAACCTTTAATTGAGGGGGTAATCTTTAAACATTTTATTTTACTATTGAACAACCTTCTTGATCCCCTTCAATCTGGATTTCGCCCCCAACACTCCACAGAAACTGTTCTTTTAAAACTTACAAATGACCTACTAACTGCAAAAACCAACGGACACTATTCTGTACTATTACTTCTGGACCTTTCAGCTGCCTTTGACACGGTTGACCACCCCCTCCTCCTCAAAAAACGTTACTCCCACGGTCTCCATGACTGTGCTCTTCAGTGGCTCTCATCCTACCTATCCCAATGCACCTTCAGTGTCACTTACAATTCTACATCCTCCACTCCACTTCCCTTCTCCGTCGGGGTCCCCCAAGGTTCTGTTCTTGGACCTCTTTTATTTTCAATCTACACCTCCTCCCTGGGTCAGTTGATAGCCTCTCATGGCTTTCAATATCATTTCTACGCTGACGACACACAAATCAATCTCTCCGCCCCTCAACTCACTCCATCAGTCTCCTCACGCATCACTAACTTACTAACCGACATATCTGTACGGATGTCACACCACTTCCTCAAACTCAACTCTTCCAAAACGGAGCTTATAATATTTCCTCCCCCACGTGCCTCTTCCCCTGAGTTATCTGTCAAGAGCAATAGCACAAAACTATCAACCCGTCCCCACATGTCAGGGTGCTAGGTGTTATCCTGGATTCTGAACTCTCCTTTCGGCCCCACATCCAATCACTTTCCAAAGCTTGCCGCCTCAACCTCCGCAACATCTCTAAACTATGTCCCTTTCTAACCAATGAAACCACAAAGCTGCTGATTCACTCCCTGGTCATCTCCCGCCTCGACTACTGCAACCCCCTCCTCATTGGCTTACCTTTAAATAGACTATCCCCCTTCATTCCATCATGAATGCTGCTGCCAGACTCATCCACCTTACAAACTGCTCAGTGTCTGCTACCCCTCTCTGCCAATCCCTCCATTGGCTGCCACTCGCACAACAAATTAAATTCAAAATACAAACAATAAGTTACAAAGTCATCCAACTCTGCCCCCAGCTACATCACTAGCCTAGTCTCAAAATACCAACCTAATCGCCCTCTCCGTTTCTCCCAAGACCTCCTGCTTTCTAGCTCCCTCATCGCCTCCTCCCATATCTGCCTCCAGGACTTCTCCCGAGCCTCGCCCATCCTCTGGAATTCCCTACCCCAATCTGTCAGACTGTCTCCAAATTTATCCACTTTTAGGCGATCCCTGAAAACTTTCCTCTTCAGAGAAGCCTATCCTGCCTCCATCTAACAACTGTACTATTTTCTCTACTAGCTCATCCCCCCCGGCTATTACCCTTTTGTATAACTTGACCCTCCCTCCTAAATTGTAAGCTCTAACGAGCAGGGCCCTCTGATTCCTCCTGTATTGAATTGTATTGTAATTGTACTGTCTGGCCTAATGTTGTAAAGCGCTGCGTAAACTGTCGGCGCTATATAAATCCTGTATAATAATAATAATAATAATATTTATTACACCATTTTTAAATCTGGGAATGATCACATTACTTGCAATTCTTATAAAGAAAGAAAGGAAGAAAGAGAAATACAGAGAGAGAGAAAACTCAAGAAAAGCATCAGTATGCAACTATACGATGCAAGAGAGTCAAGACTCATAGAAAACGAACAAAGATAGAGGAAAGTGAGCAGAGGAATAAACTTTATTTTTACTTACTTGAGATGACAGGCAAGTAGATAGCTCAGTCCTCTATCATAACTGATGTAGCTTTCTATCCTAATAATTCTCTGCAGCTTGACAAGAATTATTTTTCTAACTCAAAACCTATAATTAAACTATTCAGGGTGGCATAATGAGGTGTAAGGTACATTTACTGTGAATGACTGATTTGCTTCCAAAAGAAACACCCAAACCCAAACACACTATCTCTACAATATTACCATATAGCAACTATCGTTGTTATTATCGGTGTAGGCTCCTGCATTTAAGAACCTCTGAGTGTGTGAGAGCAGTCACTTCTGACTTGGTTTAAAGATGTAGACTCCATGATGTCATCCTCATTCTCATTTCACTACCTAGGGAGTCACTAACCTGAAACAAGTATGCACCCAATGAGGTCTGAAAAGTCAGATCTCAGGTTATACAGTCGTGTCCTAGGTTTGTGAATAATCTGCAAAGGCAGCTTCCATATGTCTATCTTAATGTCTTTGAGCACAGCCTAGTTATGTGGACAATAACTAAGAAAGGATTGAGACCAGTCAAGAAATGAACATTATTAAAAGGTGGTCAGAAATGGCACCCTTCCCCCCTGTTTTTATTGTGATAAATTTGCTTTAAAAATATATACTGTTAGCCTTTTAGTAAGTGGTTTGCAATTGCAACTAAAGAAAATCTGGCTGAAATTTGAAAGAATACTTATAATATTCCCATTGCATACGTTCCTAGAGATGGCAAAACATTAGGTGGGTGCTGTAGCAACTACCAGCTGGAGATTGGTCACATCATAAGCAACAGTATGTATTGGCAGCAGTCCACAGATCTTTTAGATAATTTCCAAGAATGTATTCAACTAATCATATCATCATTTTAAGGTTCAACATTTGAGAGCCATGCAAGACCTGCATGGCATATCACATGCCAGATAAGGGGGTCCTGCATGGCTCCACAATGTGTCACCTTACTGCTGTCATGTGATAACCTAAATAAACTCTTGGACATTATCTTAAACATATGAGCTGTGCTGGAGATAACAGGTCTCCAGGGGTGACAACATGGCTCTGTGCTTTAAAGCTTTTTATTTTCATTATAATTTCATTATCTGTATCTGTCCAGCTATCTCCTAATCTGGCTATATTTAGGTGATCACTTTTTATTCTTCCATCAGCTCAAGCCTCACAGCAGTCATCCAGCTCCCAGGACGAAGATGACAAAATTTGCCCCCCCCTCCCATGTGGAGGGGGCGGGGCTAATATCGGTGCGTGGAGAAAAAGCCTCCATTTTTCACCTTTACAGATGTGATGGAGTGTGCATGTTTTTGCACAGTACTTACAGGGCAGTCGATTCATTTCAATAGGCTGCCCTATGCATGAAGAATGCACAAAATAACCTTTTTTTTTAAAATCACACTGCGTTAAAAGGCAGGTGAATGAGAACAAAAGCAAGGTGTGTGTTGTGTCATTAAAAATAATATCGCCAATGCACACCTGTAAAATGGCTGTATGTGTTTGTGTAATGCAGGAATGCATGCAATTCTGCACACATTCCTGCAATGCACAAATGTCTGCCTAGGGAAGGGAGAATGATTTAAAATTCAAAGAAGTCTGGTTGCTAAAATTTGCAAATCTCTCTCCAATAAAACATTAAAGTAGGCCAATCACATCCACATTTCAAGTAAAATAAAATAAAACCACTTTACATAAGGTGTCATCATCAGAGTCCCTCTTTATATCAGATGCCCCCATTACATAAGGTGTCCTCATCAGAGTCTCCCTTTACATCAAGTGCCCCGCTTTACATAAGGTGTCCTCATCAGAGTCCCCCTTTACATAAGGTGCCCCCCTTTACATCAGGTGTCCCAGTCAGAGTCCCTCTTTACATCAGGTGTCCCCATCCAAGTCCCCCTTGACATCAGGTGTCCCATCGGAGTCCCCCTTTAGCTCAGGTGTCCCATAGTGTGCCTCCATATATCAGCTGACCAATCACAGTGCCCTCTTACACAATGTGCCCTCATCAGAGTTCCCCCTTACATCAGTTGTCACACCCCCTCCCCCTTGTACTCAAAACTCTCCTGGAATGAAGGCAGCTTCTCCTTCCTGTCTCAAGTAATGTGATAGGTCACATGACTGTCAGTGAGGAGTGGCACCAGGGGTGCGCCCCTCCCCCTCACCACAGCACCCGAGGCAAGTGCCCACCCTGCATTACAGTTATTACCTTTTGTACTACTTGCCCCACCCTATTAGATTGTAAACTCTTATAAGCAGGGCCCTCTTAACTCTCTTGTACTTTATTATATTGTAACTGTACTGTCTCCCTTTATATTGTAAAGCACTGAGCAAACTGTTGGCGCTATATACTGTAAATCCTGTATAATAATAATAATATTAATAATATTTTTTCAGTGGCTAGGGGCAGGCTGAATGGGTGCTGCATCAGTACATGCATGTAGGTTACTACGACACCCACTCGTGCACTAACACTTTTGCACTCCGCTTGTTAAGTCTCGCTTAATGTCACAGTGACGTCAACCAGCAAATAGCCTATTTACATGTTTGACAGGGGGGTTGAATCTTTTTGACTGGGATCTGTTTTCACTGCAACAGGTCCCATGCAATTGGTGTGATAATCTTCCAGCATCTGACAGAATGTTTGGTCTGGTGCTTGTGTCTCCGCAGTGCCTCCAATGGAACCCATAGTGTCTGGTATTTGCCCTATATATATATATTTATACATATATATCTATAGGCTTCCTTAAAAGGGCAAGTCCAATCAAAATGTGAAGTTTAGTTATAGGTCAAGCCTACTGGCTCAGTCAGCCATTGACTTCACATATTTATTGGATACAAGAATAATGCTATCTCCCTGCTATAATTCCGGACTCTTTTCTGGTTCACCAGGAAATTTTGGTCATCCCTGGACACCTTTGTGTATTCCAGCTTCTACTGTTATATTCGCCAAGGTCCCTGATAGATATAAGGAAATGACAGGTGGTTTACTTCTGCAAAGTTAAACGTGAGTTTCCTTAGTTTTAAAGTGACCCTTTAAAGTGATTTTCTATAGTTTTGGATATAATCAAAAATGGTTAGAACCCCTGTTGAGATGTTCCTGCTATTTTGGCTGCATTAGAGAAATTTCTCCTCACTTCCTCTGCTACTGACATAATTTTACAAGACAGGAAGTGAGAGAAACTCTCCATCAGTAACACGGATTGAAATATATATCCTTTACAGCATTCTATGTAGCCTCCCTTGCATGCAGCCACTAGTGTTAAAGTGATTGTAAAGAAAAAAATGTATTTAAAAAAATAACAAGCATATCATACTTACCTGCTCTGTGCAGTGGTTTTGCCTCTTTTTGGGTCCCCACCGATGCTATGGGCCCCTCTTCCTTGCCAGGTGCCCCATAGCAAGCCTCTTGCTGTGGGGGCACTTGTGCACGCTCGTTTCTGAGCCAGCTCTCTGTGTCCGTAAGCCCCACCCCCCACTCCTGCCTCACTGGCTACGATTGACAGCAGTGGGAGCCAGTGGCAAGGCACTTCCCTGCTCATTTTTCCTCCCCTCCCCCTTGACATGTGAAGGACTTACTTACCAGTCCTAGCATACCCCTTTACCCTGTTCTCCACCCTCCATACCTTCCCACAAACGACTCAACAAGGTATTGGAGTAAAATGGCCTTAACGGCCTTTTATTATAATAACCATAACTAAATAAATAACATTTTAATAATTTTAAATAACTTTAAATAACCGTTCGTATTCACTTGGGGTCTTAAAGGGGAACACAACCACTGGTCACTGCGATAAACTTCAATAAACTTTTATAGGCCTCGAGTCGCAACTCCCGGACAGCGAGACAGTACCCAACCTTCGCAGTGACCTAACTTTACCCCTTCCTGTTTACCCACGGGTAACCGGAAGGTACCAGATAACTCCCATATTACATATGGGTACAAACCATGCTATATCTCAAATATAGCACACAACTCCTCCTCCACACAGACCCAAACCACTGCCTAGGTCCCCCTTTTTTGGCCCCCCATTCTCATATACCAACCAGGGCGGGTGGGTGGGAATCTTCTTCCCCGCCGCTCGACACTGACGTCACTTCCCCTGTACTCCTAGCTAATTCCCACTGAGCGCCTCCCCTGTCCGGACCACTCCCCTTTTCTTAAAGAGACCTAACAGCGTGACTGTGCAGTCCGCACATGTCATGCTGTCCCTCCGCTGATCTCTTCGTTCCCCTGCTGCAGGACTCACTTTCTCCAACTAATAGATTGGCTCACGTCTGTACTGCACAGACTGTACACTTTTAATATTCCTGTTCTTGAACACAGAATGGAATACAGGGTGATGTTAAGATCTAGAAAATTTTTCAGAGTACCAGGACCAGATCAGTAGACCAATCATAAAGCAAATGTGTTACTTCAATAAAGACATGCAAGTCACAGGTAAACCCAAAAGAGGCAGCTATTAGGCTATGACCATATATTGGTTTAGTTTCCAGACTTACCTGTGAGATCTTGAAACAGTACACTGTGTACGCTATGGCACCTTCTAGCTCTATAACATACCCCTTTGAAGCGTTGATATTTTCCCCACCACTTGTGCCTTTCTGACAGATATGAAGATTAGTATTGGAATACAGAATGGTTCAGGCCTTCTGAATGTTTAGGCTCATCTACAGTGTATAAATGCTTTTAGGATATCATCCAACACGCATAACCTCTTAAAATTGTGCACATACCTACCCAGACTAAAGATTGGGCAACACTTGTTTATCTAGATGTGTTAGGAGTAATATATAGCAGCTATTAAACACTTAATGCAAATATGTTGCAAACTATATATTAAAATACTTTCCATATTCAAACAGTCATGGATCAGATTTTTTGATGTACAGTAAAGTACACTGTATATATAAAATATTATATATTGTACTCATAAAGACACACATGCTGCTTCAATCATATATATTTACTGTATATATACAATATATAGTATTTCACAAAAGTGAGTACACCCCTCACATTTTTGGAAATATTTTATTCTATCTTTTCATGTGACAACACTGAAGAAACGACACTTTGCTACAATGTAAAGTAGTGAGTGTAAAGCTTGTATAACAGTGTAAATTTGCTCTCCCTTATTAATAAGCGCACCTGTTAGTGTGTGAAACGCGTCTACCATTTGAACTGTTTGTAACACTTGGGATGTTTGTTCATTAAATAAGAATTTTGATGGATCTTGGAGTGCAGCCATTTCTTCAGTGTTTACAGACACTTTGTAGTAGAACTATAGACAAAACTTTTTTTTTTCATTTTGGATGAAGTCAGAGAGGGTTATACTCCTGTCAGTTTTTTTTTCCATCTGTGTCCCAATAGGGAGATTTACCTTTACTTCCTGTCCCACAGCCAAAACAGGAAGTGAGAGGAAATCCCAGCAAATTAAGGGAATCCCTAGGTCACCAGAACTTCCACATTGGAAGACATCCGAAAATCTGTGATTTTCTTTTACTTCCACTCTCAGTGATAACGGTAAACAATATGAATATGAATAGAAAGGGTGAATCTCCCTAACAGGGGCACAAACAGAAATAAAACTTAATAGCTGTTCTAATCCTTCTCCACTCTGTCCAAAACTAAATAAAATTTTTTGTCTTTAGTTATACTTTAGTACATTTTAAAAAGATGATGTAGATAATGTGTTGGAATCTTAATATGATTGCCATAGAACAGTTAGTATACTGTGTATCTTGGGATAATTGCCTTCTAAATGGAGAGACAAGGGGGTCCTTTAACCACTTCAACTCTGGAAGATTTACAGTACCCCCCCCCCCTCATGACCAGGCCATTTTTTGCAATACGGCACTGCGCCACTTTAACTGACAATTGCACGGTCGTGCGTCACTGTACCCAAATAAAATGTATGTCACTGTATTGGTGTCACTGGTCCCCAAAAAGTGTCACTTAGGGTCACCTGCCGCAATGCCGCAGTCCCGCTTAAAATTGTAGATTTCCATCAGTACCAGAAAAAATAATTAAAAAAAAAAAAGTAAAGTCCCTAAATCAATCCCCTATTTTGTAGACGCTATAACTTTTGCAAAAACCAATCTATATATGCTTATTGGAAATTTTTTTTACCAAAAATATGTAGCAGAATACATATTGGCCTAAATGTAACCACTTCAGCCCTGGAAGAATTGGCTGCTCAATGACCAGGCCATTTTAAGCAATACGGCACTGAGTCGCTTTAACTGACGATTGTGCGATGCTGTACCCAAACAAAATTGAGGTCCTTTTTTTCCCACGAATAGAGCTTTCTTTTGGTGGTATTTGATCATCTCTGCGGTTTTTATTTTTTGCGCTATAAACACAAAAAGAGTGACAATTTTGAAAAAAACACAATATTTTGTACTTTTTGAGGTATTAAATATCCCAAACTTTCTTTTAAAAAAGCAAATGTTTTCCTCAGTTTAGGCAGATATGTATTCTTCTACATATTTTTGGTAATAAAAATCTCAAAAAGTGTATATTGATTGGTTTGTGCAAAAGTTATAGCGTCTACAAAATAGGGGATAGATTTATGGCATTTTTGTTATTATTATTTTTTTAATAGTAATGGCGGCAATCTGCGATTTTTATTGAGACTGCGACATTATAGCGGACACATCGACACTTTTGACACATCTTTGGGTCGATTGACAATTAAATAGCGATCAGTGCTATAAAAATGCACTGATTACTGTAAAAAAATGTCACTGGCAGGGAGAGGTTAACCCTAGAGGGCGATCAAGGGGTTAACTGTGTACCCTATGCGTGTGTTCTAATTGTGGGGGATGGGACCGCCTATAGGAGATAAGAGATCGTGGTACCCAGCTCATAAGAACTCACGATCTCTCTCTCCTCTCCTCACAAAACTGGGATGTGTATGTTTACGCACACACATCCCTGTTTTGTTTCTCGTGCCTGCCGGTCACGAGCATCGGCACCCCGGGCTTGCTATCCCGTTTAAAGGGACCGACGTATAGCTACGATGGTTCGCGGGATCGCGCCGACCTGCCGCAGTATAATGACGGCGGCTGGTCAGCAAGTGGTTAAGAAGAAATTTGTTGTTGTACATTTTTTTTTTGGATATGTATTATAGCAAAAAGTCAAAAATATGTTTTGTTTTTTTTTCAAAATTGTCGGTCTTTTTTTGCTTATAGCATAAAAAAATAAAAACCGCAGCGGTGATTAAAAGAAAAGAAAGCTCTATTTGTGGGGAAAAAAGGACATCAATTTTATTTGGGTACGGCGGCGCACGACTGTGCAATTGTCAGTTAAATCTACGCAGTGCCGTATCGCAAAAAATGGCCTGGTCAGGAAGTGGGTAAAACCTTCAGGGGCTGTAGTGGTTAAAGAGGTGGAGATCTACCCAAACAACACGGGAGAAGTCGAAGATCACTGGGCTTCTCAAAGATTGTGTTGTTCAGAGGAGCAGCAGAACTTGCTGCGCTTGTGAATGAGCCCTTAGTTGCATTCAGCAGCGGCACCCTTAGGCCTCGTTCACACCAAAGTTGGGTTGGTTATAAAACAGGAGGATATAACAGAAGTCTATGGCTAAGTGCAGCTAACTGACAGGAAAGCTGCACTGCACCCGCGGCGTGGGTAAACCGCAGCACATCAGTGTAAAAGCAGCCCTATACTATTAAGCCCAGTGTATTGTTTCACATTGACCTGAAGATCTCTTCTTTCCTGCTGCTGGCACCACTCTGGAGACCTCTAGCTGGGATAAGAGATGGAGTGCAGTTGGTATCACTCCGCATGGGACAGGAGTCGGCACTACAGAGGAGGCATCGGCTTATGCAGCTCTTGCTTCCTACTACAGCTCCAACTTTACAAGTAGTCCCTCTTCAATACACTCTGATGCTCTGCAATGGTCACCTGTCTGCGATCTACTGGTTGCTGATCCCCGTTCTAGATTGAGATCAAAGAGACAAGGTGGTCATTTAATGGTTTTGCTTTGGGGTCAATTCAAACATAGTTAGGGCATCGATAACAGCAGCCTTTTGTTCTGTTAGTTTAACTGGATGGATAATTAGAAGTTTGTCTTTGACAAGCCTTATTATGTAACTATACTGTACATGCAACTAGAATCCACTTTTCGTCACCTGCATTAAACTATCAGCATTAGATAAACTCCATAAGCCCTGTCAGGTTTGATCATGCAAGCATAAACCAAAAAAACATTCAAAGTGATAGCGTAGCAATCCATTTTTATTCTTTAAATTGCAGGATATTAGAAGCAATTTGGAATAAACGTCAAACTGGTAGAAAAGACTTGCCAAAATCTGTAACCCTTTTCTATGTGGCTAAAATGACTTTAAATCAAACTGTAGTGCTAAGAATCCAAATCTAACATACAGTATGTTTCTCTTTACAGGTTCAGTATTTTCTCCAGTGGTGGTGATAGCCCAATGTACGTAAGATGAAGCACAATCACATCTTTTCTTTGTACACTTTCTGACATCTTATTATTTTCCATGTCTTAAATACCGTAAGATATAAAATGCACTAATCCCCAGTGGTGAGACATACAGACGTGTGAGGCCTTATGGGAGCATGGTCATCAGGTGGTCAACATGGTTGGAGGAAGGGCCTGTCGTTTGACTTTGGTGGGTCACGTGACCAGGCTTAGTACACATTTTTAAAGCACACTGTTGTACTTTATAAATATGAAGTGTTATATTTTTTTTTTTAAAGTAGTGGTATGGCTGCAGTAAAGGCATGCAACATCAATATACATGGACCCTTTAAAGAATATAATACATTATCGCTCACGGTAAATACCCAACCATGTGCAAAATTTAAATAAAATGATTTTTGCTTTCAACTGATTAACCACATGCCGACCAGCGCACGATGATGTACGTCAGCATAATGGCACGGCTGGGCAAATGGGCGTACAGGTATGTCCCCTTTATATCGCGGCATTGTGGGCACGCGTGACCGTACTCCGTGACCGTGCCCGCGGGTCCTGCGGACTCGATGTCCGCCGGTGTCCCGTGATCGTGTCACAGAGCAGCAAAACAAGGAGATGTCTATGTACATAAGGCATTTCCCTGTTCTGCCTAGCAACATGACAGAGATCTACTACTCCCTGTCATCGGAATCAGCGTTCTCTGTCATGTCAGTGATAGCCCATCCCCCCCACAGTTAGAATAACTCCCTAGGACACACTTAACCCTTTGATCGCCCCCTAGTGTTTAACCCCTTCCCTGCCAGTGTCATTTATACAGTAATCAGTGCATTTTTATAGCACTGATCGCTGTATAAATGACAATGGTCCCAAAATAGTGTCAAAAGTGTCCGATGTGTCCGCTATAATATCGCAGTTACAATAAAAATCGCAGCTCACCGCCATTACTAATAAAAAAAAAATAATAATAATAATGCCCTAAATCTATCCCCTATTTTGTAGATGCTATAACTTTTGCGCAAACCAATCAATATACGCTTATTGCGATTTTTTTTAACCAAAAATATGTTGGAGAATACATATCGGCCAAAACTGAGAAAGACTTTTTTTTTTTTTATATTTTTGGGAGATATTTATTATAGCAAAAATTAAAAAATATTGCTTTCTTTTCAAAATTGTCTCTTTTTATGTTTATAGTGCAAAAAATAAAAACTGCAGAGGTGATCAAATACCACCAAAAGAAAGCTTTATTTGTGGATAAAAAAAGGACGTCAATTTTGTTTGGGTGCAACGTAGTACGACCGCGCAATTGTCAGTTAAAGCGGCGCAGTGCCGTATCGCAAAAAGTGCTTTGGTCAGGAAGGGGGTAAATCCTTCCGGGGCTGAAGTGGTTAAAGCAGTAGAGAAGCCCGCTTTGTGATTTTTACCTACAGGTAAGCCTATAAGAAGGCTTAACTGTAGGTAAAATTAATATCTCCTAAACGTGCACCGTTTAGGAGATATTCACTCTGCATGCAGCTGCTGATGTCAGCAGCACATGCGCTCTGAAGGTCTGGTGTATCGTGCCAGAACTTCAGAGCTTCCTGCCGGAACCGAGGGCTCCCGCACGCATGCATGGGAGTGACATCATTGCAGCTCCAGCCACTCACAGCGCTGGAGCCCACGAACCCAGAAGTAGCGCCGGGGGAACATGTCAACGGTGACCAAGCGCCGCTGCGGGGGCTTCGTTCTAAGGAAAACACTGGATCGCTTTATTCCCAAAGTGAGAATTAATTTGCTAAATGAAAAGCCTCTTTATAATAGAAACCCCTCTGTATGAGTTAGCAAATACACCTCTAATTTACTGTATCTTTCTAGTGCAGTAAATCTTTTGGGAATGTCACATTTGCAGATTTATAAATGTTCAGCCGAGCATGCAAGATATCAACTAACTAAAAGTTTGCTAAACAACTTATTTTGTAATGTGGAGAAAAAAAAATACTATATATATATATATATATATATATATATATATATTAAACAGTATACAGAATCAGGATGAGGGGGAGGTTTCTATTTGAAGATCCAAAACATATTAAACACCTATAACTAAGATTTCATTTTTGATGGGACTGACCCTTTCAACTCATATACACAGAGGATTATCCTTAAATTCTTAAATAAGATTATGGTTTTGCATTTTATGGTTTTGCATTTTATGATTACTTTAATTCATTTGAATACATTGCAGCTAGTACAGCTTCAGCACCAACTACCACTTCAGTCCCAACTACTTCTGAAGCTACAACTACAACTGCGGCTCCAACTACTACAGAAGCACCAACTACTACTGCAGCTCCAACAACAACAGAAGCACCAACTACTACAGCAACTCCAACTACCACTGCAGTCCCAACTACTTCTGAAGCTCCAACTACAACTGCGGCTCCAACTACTACAGAAGCACCCACTACTACTGCAGCTCCAACAACTACAGAAGCACCAACTACTACAGCAGCACCAACTACCACTGCAGTCCCGACAACTACAGCAGAACAAACTACTACTGCAGCTCCAACTACTACAATAGCACCTACTACTACTGCAGTCCCGACAACTACAGAAACTCCAACTACCACTGCAGTCCCAACTACTTCTGAAGCTCCAACTACAACTGCGGCTCCAACTACTACAGAAGCACCCACTACTACTGCAGCTCCAACAACTACAGAAGCACCAACTACTACAGCAGCACCAACTACCACTGCAGTCCCGACAACTACAGCAGAACAAACTACTACTGCAGCTCCAACTACTACAATAGCACCTACTACTACTGCAGTCCCGACAACTACAGAAACTCCAACTACCACTGAAGCTCCAACTACAACTGCGGCTCCAACTACTACAGAACCACCCACTACTACTGCAGTTCCAACAACTACAGAAGCACCAACTACTACAGCAGCACCAACTACCACTGCAGTCCCGACAACTACAGCAGAACAAACTACTACTGCAGCTCCAACAACTACAATAGCACCTACTACTACTGCAGTCCCAACATCTACAGCAACTCCAACTACCACTGCAGTCCCAACTACTTCTGAAGCTCCAACTACAACTGCGGCTCCAACTACTACAGAAGCACCCACTACTACTGCAGCTCCAACAACTACAGAAGCCCCAACTACTACAGCAGCACCAACTACCACTGCAGTCCCGACAACTACAGCAGAACAAACTACTACTGCAGCTCCAACTACTACAATAGCACCTACTACTACTGCAGTCCCGACAACTACAGCAACTCCAACTACCACTGCAGTCCCAACTACTTCTGAAGCTCCAACTACAACTGCGGCTCCAACTACTACAGAAGCACCCACTACTACTGCAGCTCCAACAACTACAGAAGCACCAACTACTACAGCAGCACCAACTACCACTGCAGTCCCGACAACTACAGCAGAACAAACTACTACTGCAGCTCCAACTACTACAATAGCACCTACTACTACTGCAGTCCCGACAACTACAGCAACTCCAACTACCACTGCAGTCCCAACTACTTCTGAAGCTCCAACTACAACTGCGGCTCCAACTACTACAGAAGCACCCACTACTACTGCAGCTCCAACAACTACAGAAGCACCAACTACTACAGCAGCACCAACTACCACTGCAGTCCCGACAACTACAGCAGAACAAACTACTACTGCAGCTCCAACTACTACAATAGCACCTACTACTACTGCAGTCCCGACAACTACAGCAACTCCAACTACCACTGCAGTCCCAACTACTTCTGAAGCTCCAACTACAACTGCGGCTCCAACTACTACAGAAGCACCCACTACTACTGCAGCTCCAACAACTACAGAAGCACCAACTACTACAGCAGCACCAACTACCACTGCAGTTCCGACAACTACAGCAGAACAAACTACTACTCCAGCTCCAACTACTACAATAGCACCTACTACTACTGCAGTCCCGACAACTACAGAAGCTCCAACTACCACTGCAGTCCCAACTACTTCTGAAGCTCCAACAACAACTGCAGCTCCAACTACTACAGAAGCACCCACTACTACTGCAGCTCCAACAACTACAGCAGCACCAACTACTACAGCAGCACCAACTACCACTGCAGTTCCGACAACTACAGCAGAACAAACTACTACTGCAGCTCCAACTACTACAATAGCACCTACTACTACTGCAGTCCCCACAACTACAGAAACTCCAACTACCACTGCAGTCCCAACTACTTCTGAAGCTCCTACTACAACTGCGGCTCCAACTACTACAGTAGCACCCACTACTACTGCAGCTCCAACAACTACAGCAGCACCAACTACTACAGCAGCACCAACTACCACTGCAGTCCCGACAACTACAGCAGAACAAAGTACTACTGCAGCTCCAACTACTACAATAGCACCTACTACTACTGCAGTCCCGACAACTACAGCAACTCCAACTACCACTGCAGTCCCAACTACTTCTGAAGCTCCAACTACAACTGCGGCTCCAACTACTTCAGTAGCACCCACTACTAGTGCAGCCCCAACAAGTACAGCGACACCAACTACTACAGCAGCACCAACTACCACTGCAGTCCCGACAACTACAGCAGAACAAACTACTACTGCAGCTCCAACAACTACAATAGCACAAACAACAACTGCAGCCCCAACATCTACAGTAGCACCAACCACCACTGCAGCTCCAACAACTACAATAGCACCTACTACTACTGCAGTCCCAACAACTACAGCAACTCCAACTACCACTACAGTCCCAACTACTTCTGAAGCTCCAACTACAACTGCGGCTCCAACTACTACAGTGGCACCCACAGCAACTGCAGCCTCAACAACTACTGCACCCACTACTAGTGAAGCCCCACCTACTGCAGCAGCATTAACTACCACTACAGTCCCGACAACTACAGCAGCACCCACTACCACTGCAACCCTAACATCTACAGCACCAACAACTACCACTACAGTTCCAACAACTATAGCAACTACAACTGCAGCTCAAAGTACTACACCAGCGCAAACCACCACAGTGGCACCAACCACCACAGCAGCCCCAACAACTACAGCAACACCAACTACCTCTACAGCCCCAACTACTACAGAAGCTCCAACTACAGCAGAAACAATCACATCAGCAGCTCTAACTACAACAGCAGCACCTACAACAACTACAGCCCCAACAACTACAGCAGCACCATCTACCACAGCAGCTCCAACAACTCCAACAACTACAATAGCACCCACTACAACTGCTGCTGCAACTACTACAGTAGCGCCCACTATTACTCTAGTCCCAACTACTACAGTAACACCCCCTACTCCTGCAGGCCCAACAACTACAGCAACAACAACTACAAGTGTGGCTTCGACTTCTACTGCAGCACCATCTTCCACTGCAGTCCAAACAACTACAGCAACACCAACTACCACTGCAGTACCAACAACTACAGCAGTATCAACTACTACTGCAGCCCCAACTGCTACAGTAACACCCACTACTACTGCAGCAACAATATCTATAGCAGTACCATTTTCCATTGCAGTCCAAACAACTACAGCAGCTCCAACTACAACTGCAGCTCCTACTACTACAGCAGCATTAAGTACATCAGCAACCCTAACTACTACAACACTCATAATAACTACAGCCCCAACAACTACAGCAACTACAACAACATCAACCACTACAGAAGCCTCAACTACCACTGAAACACAAACTACAACAGCAGCACCAACCACAACAATCCCAACTCCCACTACAGCCTCAACTACTACAGCTGCCCCAACAACTACAGGAGTCCCTTTTGTAGTATCACCAAACACATCAGTCCCAACTACAACATCCACTTCAGTAGTCTCAAGGACAACAGTAGCACCAACAACTACCAAAACAGCAGTCACAATTACTACAGCAGCACCAGCTTCTACTACAGCATCAACTACAGTACCAACTATTACTGCAGGATCAACTACTACAGCTGTCGCGACTACAACTGCAGCAGCCGCAGCCGCAGGTACTAATAAATTACCATCTCTTACATCAGAATCTACATCTTGTAAACCTCAAATTGCTAATTCAGGGAATTGTGTTAGAACATTTGCAGTTACAACCAACCACTTGAGAAGCAATAACTACTATTTACTACTCACTTATCCAAACTATCACTAAAGCTTCAAGTACTAGTGCAGGCTGCTTTTCTACTTCTTTTTATAAACTAATACTACTTCTAATTTTACTTCACTGGTTACTATTGCAGCAGGTACTATTATTGCTTTGTCATATGTTATTGCAGTACCCAGGGCTAAAACCACCCCACCCCCACCTGGTCAAAAGTGACTGAGGACATAGATTTATCAGTCCTTTTCTCTGCAACCTCAGCTGTACAGATGAATGAATAGGAAGCGCTCTAAAGCTTCCTGCTGATTCACAAACTGAAGCATAGTAAATACAGTTTACTATTCTTCAGTAATGAATGGACACAGAAGGGATTGGTACCAATCACTCCCTGTGTTCATTCAGGAAAGGAAGGGGCCAGAAAATTACATATTTACAGGCCCCTTCCCCACTCTTCATCCTAAAACATCCATCTGTGTGCATGCAGCAGCTGCCGGTGGGAAAGGAGGGAAGCCAGCAGTGCTAAGGGGGAAAGGGGGCCTAGTCATGTGGAAGCAGCGATTGTGCTAGAACCAATCCTCATGCAGTGCAGCCGGAGGAAGAAAGAGGAGTAGATGCTGGAAGTGCTGCAGGAGGAGGCAGAAGAGGATTAGTATCTTCAATAAGACAGTATAGCTAGCTCTCTTGCTCAGCAGATGCCTGGGCCCATTGAACTGATGGGGCCCGGGCCCAGTACAGGAGGGCTGGCTGTACTGCCTTATCAGCAGCCCTGGCCATACCCACCACTATAACTGCTTCTATGATAACTGCAAAAAGTGATCCTATTTCTTGAAAAAAAGACCTTATGATCACATAAAGACCCTACACTTCCTTTAAGTTTTGCAGCTTGAGTGTTTGGGCCTTCACTATAGTGAGCCATGACTGATAGGAATCTAAATGAGACAGGATGGCTCAGTAAAGCTTTGAAAACTCCAGGAAGTGTCAGAGCTTTAAATGATAAAAACAGCCAAGCATTTTGACATACCAGTGGAAACTGCAGGCTGATGCAGATATGAGTCCCTTAATTTTATATCTGGTGACAATTTTTTTTACATTGATAAAATCAGTGTCTTCTTAACTGTTTCACCATTTACTTCTAGAATCACGTTTTCATGCCTCAATTTGCACTTCATCATCATTATTATTGGCAAAAACTACCATTAAAGTTCTTAACACCACTGCAGCTCCAACTACTACTGCAAAGTGCACAATTGTCACAGACCAAATTACACCACCACCTTCCAGCATAACTGCTACCTTCACTCCTATTGCAGTTAACTACTCCTGCTTACTACACTACTGTTGTGCATATGGTTATTACTATATTTAGTACAGTTGTCCCCTTGATACTACTCTCTCCACTCCTCACTATTACTACCATCATATCTCCTACACTGTTACATATTTTACTTTGTTTAAAACTAGCACTGCATGCAATACTTTCAATGCTCCCACAGCCTTTAGTGAATCTACTACTTCTGCTGCTACCGTAACTGTAGCTAGGGGCACCTAGTGCCAGCATTATCTCCAGGACTAATTTTACTTTCTTGGTTCCTCTATGAGCTCTTGTTTTATGTCAAAAGGAACTGCTATGACTGTCATAGTGCAGCAAGTTGACACAATACTAATGTGGGAAAGATGCATTCCTTTGGCCTTTCCTTTGTTCCCAATGTTAGCTGGCAGGCTGTTGACAATGCTACCAAACTATACACTACCTTAAAGTCAAACTCCAGCTTTGTTATCACTTTAGCCACCTAACGACTGCCCTATAGCAGATTTACTGCTACAGGCCGGCCATGCTGTGCAGAATCACATATATATATATATATATATATATATATATATATATATATATATATATATATATATATATATTTATATATATATATATATATATATATTTATATATATATATATATATATATATATATATATATATATATATATATATATATATATAGATCAATGCACATACTCATGAGCACACCATGGATCTTCAAATGCAGTCCAAAGCTTTTATTGCAGAAAGATCACATCACAAAAGAACAAGTGCAATGTTTCGGAGCCGCACAGGACCCCTTTGTCAAGCATACAATGACATGACATGTCTGACGAAGGGGTCCTGTATGGCTCCGAAATGTTACACATGTTCTTTTGTGACGTGATCTCTCTGCAATAAAAGCTTTGGACTAAATTTGAAGATCAATGGTGTGCTGGCAAGTATGTCCAGTATATCCAGTGTCCAGCTGGTAGTGGCTACAGCATTCGCTACAGATGAGCCTAGTGATCCAGGAATGTGTGCGATGGAAATATAGACAAGATCACGCATATATGTGATTCTGCACTTTCAGGTAGGGGGTGCACAAGACTTCTGCTGTGATTAGTCACAGCAGAAGCCAATCAGCGGGTGCTGGCCAATGGATGTCCATCGCTACCAGCTGACCGTCGAGGAGAGAGACAGGACGGAGCTCTGCCTATGTAAACAATGCAGAGAACCGTTCTGTCAGAGGGGATGTGCTGGATTTCGTTTCCCTGCAAAGCAGGTAATAAAATCCAGCACTTCCTTTAGTGAAAGAACCATACTGTGTACACAAATAAACTGGTTAGGCACACATTTAACCCTTTGATCACCCTAGATAGTTAACCTCTTCCCAGCCAGTGTCATTAGTACAGTGCCAGTGCATAATGTTTAGCAGTGTCAATAGTGTCAGGGTCAGATTGTCCGCCACAATATCTCAGTCCCGCTATAAGTCTCTGATCACTGCCATTACTAATATAAAAATAAATAAAAAATGGCGGCTTATATACCATAGTTTGTAGATGCTATAACTTTTGCACAAACCAACCAGTATACACTTATTGGGATTTTTTTTTTTACTAAAAATATGTAGTAGAATACATATTGGCTTAAATTTATGAAGAAATTTCATTTTACCCAGCTTGGTCCAAATGAACTATTCAAAGTGATAGCAAAGCTGGTGTTTGGCTTTAAGCAATGGTGACTATTGCTGTTGCGGTATATTTCTTTACTTTTTTAGTTGCCTCCAGTCAAGATTTAGACTCTCACAAAATGGATGTCAGAGTCCAAAGTCATTGAGTTTTTGTGAAGTTTGTGAAGTCTGCAGACTAACTCACTGGACATGCTATTTTCAAAATTTTTCTCACCTTCTGAGTCTGGGCCCCTTCAAAACTTTGGGTCCAGGATCACTGTATAATTTTTCACAGCAGTGGATCAGTTGTACCTTGAGCTGTTTTCATTTTATAAGTCCCCCCAGAACTTTAAATGGGATCATTCATAAAGGTTAGCATTTTCTGAGTGTGTATATGTACAGTGTATAATAATTTAATTATCCTAAAGGTAACCTTTAGTGAGTGGAATACAAACTCTGCTATTGTTGATCACCTTCTGAAAATAGTCAAAGGGCTTTAAAAAGCACTGGAGTGCATATTTATATTTCCTTATTCGAGCCCCTGGAATCTAGGGCCCTGGGCAACCGCCCATTGTATGTGAAAAAGGATGATGCAGCAATGAGTCTATTCTTATCTTAGTGCCCAAAATCAGGATGACTAATTAAAGTCCTAAAAGTCCAACTGTGACCAATGGGAACTCTTTAGGCTGCTGGTCCTTTCAACTAAACTTGGGTAAATATCCACAAGAAAGAAAAAGAGAGAGAGGGCACCCGCTCTCTCTCTCTTTTTCTTTCTTGTGCAACTATTCATTGTGCCCTTATTAAAATTCACCACTGCATGTTCCCCTTCTCTTGCCATGTGGGTAGCAACTTCTATTCTTTCTGCTTCATCTGCCAACTTTTTGACGTCTATACTATCTGCCTCTTCTGGTGCTCATGTCTCATCTGCAGAATTCTTCTCTTCTAATGCCACTTCTTCTGATGAACGGCCAACTTTTAATACACCCTCAATTTTTGCTGTACCTGATACTTTTAAAGCATATCTCTCAACATCTGTACCTATGAAATCTGCTGCTTCCACCACTTTTCTTCTGCAATAACCATTTCTAATACTTTCCATACTCTTGCAGAACTGAACATTTTTAATGCTTTCCCACTTTTGCTTCATCTACTAATTCCAAAGTTTCTGCTTCTCCTGGTTCTGCAGACTCTGCCACTACTACCATACTGGACACTTCCATGCTTCTCATCATTCTGCATCCATCACTGTGGCTAATGCTTCCACAATTACTGTATAGAACCAACCACTTCTGCAAACAAAGCTTCAAATATGCATTTAGGTACTACTGAACTCAGCAGGCAATTGAAGTTTTGATTATGTTGTCATGCTGAATAGCGAGTCAGAATATGGCCCTTTTTTATTTATTTTGTGTCAGAGCTTATAATTATAAAAAGTTGCCAACAGCACATTGGAGACCCTGATCCCTGCTCTCACACAGAGTGTAGCAGTTTAAGTACCCAGTGGCCTGACAACCCCCTGCGCAGTGCCCCGAACAACACTGATGCTCAGGAAACATGAGCATTTTTGTTAGGAGCCTGCAGAAGACATGTGGAACTGCTGGAGAGCAGGACTGCTGTCCTCTGTATGAGAGCAGGGGTCAGGATCTCTAGGGTGCTGCCCGCACAGGGTAGCTTCTTATATTTTAAGTACTAATACAAAATACAAATATAAAACCTTGCCATAGTCTTTAATTTTTTTGCTGCCTGACAAAATAACAATAATAAAATGAAAACTTCCGATGGGCTTTAGGTTTAGTAGGCACATCTGGGAATTTTGTTTGTGGGAATTTGTGCCCATGCAGTCAAAAGACAACTTGTGAGATCAGGTACTGATATTGGACAAGAACATCTGGCTCAAAATAAGCATTGCCACTTATTCCAATTTTTGTTTAGTAGGGTTGAGGGGCAGCGGAATTCTTGTACATTCACACTGTTTAATTTTGTGGCAAGAGTTTAACTGTCGACATTTTTCTTCCCATGTGAATCCAAACAGTAGTATTATAGCGCCATCTTGTGAGCACTTAGTCAAACTATCTATCTATCTATCTATCTATCTATCTATCTATCTATCTATCTATCTATCTATCTATCTATCTATCTATCTATCTATCTATCTATCTATCTATCTATCTATCTATCTATCTATCTATCTATCTATCTATCTATCTATCTATCTATCTATCTATCTATCTATCTATCTATCTATCTATCTATCTATCTATCTATCTATCTATCTATCTATCTATCTATCTACCTATCTATCTATCCATCTAGCTTTGCATAGAGCTGCAGTACTCTCAGGTTGAAAAAAGTACAGAAGAGCACTTTCCTTGTTATTTAGCCTGTCTCCCTTATACAATAAAAAAAAATAAAGGTACAATTAGGCTTTAAAAATGACCAGTTCTCTCTAAAAAAAAAAAGCATTACTTTCAAAAGGAAATCAGCAATGGTGGCTTAAACATTTCTCTTAGTACAGGTTTCCTATAGGTTTTGGTTTCCCGACTCAAGTTCCTCAATAATTATTTAACCTAAACTACCTCAAAAATTCTTAAGCAATATTTAGACCTATCTAATAGCATTTATACTCTCCAGTGATTGATCAGCACAGTGGACCCTCAATGCACCAGCAGGGTTTAAAGAACTCTCACTGAGGGGCCACCTCATCGTTCCAGGACTGCACTGATGGTGCAGATGTTATGCTGCTAATACAGGGAAGAGTAACACTTGAAAAAGCCTAGATGGTAAGCAAAAATGCCAAGCAAAACCAGGCATAGTGCAAGATGGTGAGGTGAAATCAGAGTCAGACAAGCTGGAGGTCAGAGCAGGCTATGGGCAATAAAAATCGGTAGACAAGCAGGTCAAGGTATGCAGTGGGCAGGAATAAATCCATGGATAGCCCAAGTCATAATCAGAATCAATATGAAGTGCAGGGCAGTAAGGCAAACTGCAATCACATCAGACAAAGTTTATTGCACTAAGGCTCTAACTGACTTGAGCCACAGTGCTGTAATAAAGAAAATATAGTACTTTTAATACGTAATTATTCTTAATCCCTGTGTTAAATTAAATATGTACTCACTAAAAATGCTCAAGACCTGTCAGTTTCTAGCTCACTATACAAAATCAAAAGATGACTGATGGGTCAGGTACTACAGTTTCAGTGAAAGTTTCAAGAGTGTCTGTTTTCCTGGTAGCCATTTAGGTAAGTGGATGTTTTAACACCAACTCAGTAATTGGTGTTAGAACGTTAGCTCATACTGTCCCTTTGAGGACACAACTCAGAAGAGCTATAATAGTAAAAGCCAAAAGGTCTGTGTTTAGGAATAGGGTGATAAATTAAGTGTTCTGGCTCAATTATAAGGTCTGTATACTATATTACATTGACCAATTTTCCCCAAAGTTCAGAATTTCCACTAGGTACAGTAGGAAAATATAAATTCATATAGAAAACAAGAATTTCACATTCTCTATCATAAAATCCAATTTTTCCCCTCTGATTACCTGATTTACATATGCTTATAAAAGGAGCGAGGTAAGGAATAAATGTAAGGTCTTTTATGCTGGTTAGTGCAAATGAGAAAAGATTCTTTATCAAACATTTGTCATTACACAAATAGCCCTGAAATGCCACCTTCATTTAAACAGAGTGTTTATTTGAGATAGTTCAAGCACATCCAGATCCTAGTCCAAAATCATCAAAGTGATCCGATCCTTCCAGGAAGCTGTTATTTTTACTGTGCCAATAAGAAGCTACAGAGGCATTCCCCACCCTGCAGCCACACATATACAAGAGGCACATGTGATGGCTGGGGGTGGCTGTGGAAAATTCCCCTGCCACTTATGAATGGCTCAGTACAGTGACAGCTTCCTGGCGGGATCACTCAGGTGGTTTCAGACTAGGATTCAAAAATGCCCAAGCTCGTCCTTAGTGTTTATAAAGTGCAAGAGGCAACTTATTCTTACACTGGAAAACTCTGCTGGGCTGAGCTGTTACCAAGAAGTTCTTGAAACCTCTCAGACCTTTTCCCTAACATCCCTAAGGCAGGTAGACAATACCAAACTGCCATCAGTTTATATAAAGGGTAGGATTGCACCAAAAATGTATTATTTTTATGTTTCAGCTGCAGGAGCTGGTGGCGGAGGACTTCCATTCTACAGCAACCTTTTAATTGCTTTAGGTAGCGCTATCGGGGCAATTCTACTTGTCTTGGGTATATTTGGGGTAAGTTGTAACTTAATTATCATTCATTATTTAATTGGCATATGTATCTATGTAAAATGCTATATTCCCTTTCCTTCCCTCCCTCTTTTTATGTCTGAATGGTTCTGTCTGACATTTCAATGTGAGGCAGATTGTCAGAAATATTGCAACTTTTGCTATAATTTCTCTTTAGAAAACCCATAATTCTCTGGGAATTCTTTACTGTATTTAAAAGGTTTATCTGTAAAACAAAAATTGTGAAGTTTTTCTTCAAAAAAGAGAACAGTTTTTTTTTTTAAAATATCTAAAAGACTTGGCAGCAAATCATTATAGTATGCTTTAAACATGTGAAATTCAAATGAATTGAAAACTTAATTTTATTAAAAGACACTAATGCTACCCATATTTTAATTGGAGATTTTTGCGTAAACAACTTGGTATGAATTCTGACCCACTCCTAGCAGTCCCCTTTTAAACTTGCTTACCAGCAAACAGGATATTGCCTTTAATTTGGCTCAAAGTTGATTTATCAAAGAGGGACTGAAATCCGGAATCTCTGGCCAAAAAAGATAGGTACTATGGTACTATGGAAATACACTACCGTTCAAAAGTTTGGGGTCACCCAAACAATTTTGTGTTTTCCATGAAACGTCACACTTATTCACCACCATACGTTGTGAAATGAATAGAAAATAGAGTCAAGACATTGACAAGGTTAGAAATAATGATTTGTATTTGAAAAAACATTGTTTTTACATCAAACTTTGCTTTCATCAAAGAATCCTCCTTTTGCAGCAATTACAGCATTGCACAACTTTGGCATCCGTCCACAACACTTTTTTCCAGTCTTCCTCTGTCCAATGTCTGTGTTCTTTTGCCCTTCTTAATCTTTTTCTTTTATTGGCCAGTCTCAGATATGGCTTTTTCTTTGCCACTCTGCCCTGAAGCCCAAAATCCCGCAGCCGCCTCTTCACTGTAGATGTTGTCACTGGTGTTTTGCGGGTACTATTTAATGAAGATGCCAGTTGGGGACCTGTGAGGCGTCTGTTTCTCAAACTAGAGACTCTAATGTGCTTATCTTCTTGCTTAGTTGTGCAACGCGGCCTCCCACTTCTTTTTCTACTCTGGTTAGAGCCTGTTTGTGCTGTCCTCTGAAGGGAGTAGTACACACCGTTGTAGGAAATCTTCAATTTCTTTGCAATTTCTCGCATGGAATAGCCTTCATTTCTAAGAACAAGAATAGACTGTCGAGTTTCAGATGAAAGTTCTCTTTTTCTGGCCATTTTGAGCGTTTAATTGACCCCACAAATGTGATGCTCCAGAAACTCAATCTGCTCACAGGAAGGTCAGTTTTGTAGCTTCTGGAAGGAGCTAGACTGTTTTTAGATGTGTGAACATGATTGCACAAGGGTTTGCTAATCATCAATTAGCCTTCTGAGCCAATGAGCAAACACATTGTACCATTAGAACACTGGAGTGATCGTTGCTGGAAATGGGCCTCTATACACCTATGTAGATATTGCACCAAAAACTAGACATTTGCAGTTAGAATAGTCATTTACCACATTAGCAATGTATAGAGTATATTTGTTTAAAGTTAGGACTAGTTTAAAGTTAGCTTCATTTAAAAGTACAGTGCTTTTCCTTCAAAAATAAGGACATTTCAATGTGACCCCAAACTTTTGAACGGTAGTGTAGTTGTATTTTACTTTATAGGAATGTTCCTGAAAATGATTTTGTCTAGGTAGGAAACACATGTACATTATTATATATAACTTTTAACAAAATGTTAATAGTTGTCCTTCGTTTTTCAGGTTCTGGCATTGCTAAACTCTTTGGGATTTCTGGGCTTTGGAGCTGCTGCTGCACCTGTTGCCGTGGCTGCACCTGCTGCTGTGGTCCCCAGCACCGTGGGAGTTACTACAGGTTATCTACCTGCTGCTAATGTGCCTGTCACAAACTATCCAATATACCATCCTCACAATGTAGCATACAATATCCCACGGGCTAATGTAGTACCACGGGAAACACTAGTTCAACCAATAAGACAGCCAGTAATTCAGCCACCAAGGCAGCCAGTGCATTATCGACCACATGAACTACCACGTCAACCACCACATCAACCAACACATCACCCAACGCGTCATCCATCACATCAACCATCACGTGAACCACCACGTCATTCACCACATCATCCATCCCATCAACCACCACATCATCGCTCCATTCAACCACCACATCAACCATCACTTCAACCACCAGCTGGCTCTACAGCTCCCAACCCCCCAAACTTTAATGGAGTAGGAGAAACTCATGGATTATAAGCTTCAGAGTGGGTTTCAAAGACAATTTTGCATAATTTTTGGTTTTAAGGATTGGTTAAAAATGAACTATGGCTTACTTTTCCAATCAACAACCAAACCAAGCAATGCTACTCACATCCAGTGTCAAGGAGCCAATCCTTTTTTTCTTTCAGCTGAACTGATTAAATTGCTGGTTAGACCAAGGGTCATCTTGGTGCTTACCTTGACAGAATTGTTCTCTGTAACAATATAATCTAATTACTCTTCTTCTAATATATCAAACAATCAAACAATCAGCTTGTTAATGGTCTTGCACTGTGGAAGAGAGCATCAGACATGCACTTTTTTTTGTTTTTTGTATCTTTATTTTCAGATTGGTTAAGGACTAGAACCTCTGTCAAGTTTTTATTGCTGTCTGTGTCCCCATTGAATAGATTTACTTTCATATTCTGTCCAAATGACAAGTTTCTCACAATGAAAGGATGTTACAGTCAGATCACAATTACTGAGCAGCAGAGCTGGACATTAACATTCAGAACCCATTCCACACCTTGAACTGACCTTCCAATGCTTAAACAGATACAAATACCTCCTTTTAAACCAGTTCTGGGTTTATTAAAATGTCATTAAATTTACGCTTAAATAGTACTGTACTTTAGCATCTTGTAGTTACCAATACAGCAAGATCTAGAGTGGGAGAGAAAAACACAGAACTCTAAGCTAATCAGACTTTCCTTCTCTGCTCATAAAGCAGACTAATACCATGGAATAGCTTAGTGCTGACCTTATCTGTGAGCAGCCCTTTCACTCTCAATTCACATGCTGGGTAGTCCTTGATTAAGCTGTATTGCTTTAACTGTATCGAAGAAAAGTGAGGTCAGATCCTGGCAGTGATGTTGAGAGAGATGTCGAGATTAGAAAACTGGCTAAACAAAGTTACTATCTCGTGGTACAGTAGGTAAAATAGCTAATACCTCCTGTACTGTTTGATGTCCCTTCTTTAAAATGTTCTTCCACTTCTCCATTACTACGTTCTAAAATGTACTATGCCGTCCAGCAGTGCTGGCCTCTGCTTATGTGATAATCTACACAAAGTATTCAAAACTGTGGAATGCATTTTGATGTTCTGTGCCATTTTTTTACAATTATGTTTTATATCAAAATGGAACAATTTGTATTATTACTTTTTTTCACTGGAAGTGAAAAATCTATTTATTTACATTACTGCACAGTAAATCTAAATCATAATTAATATGTTATGCTTAAAAATAAAGAATTGGGAAAATTATGTTAAAAAATTTGATATTTATTGACTTAAATGGGTGAAGTCAATGTGTAACATAACGGAATCCAACATAACATTAAAGTTAAATAAAAGCTGGGCTATAAAAGATAACTGCATTAAATAACACTACATTTCAGTAAAAAATGAAAACATTTTGGGTAGTACCGCTACTGAAAATGCATCAACATTGAAGAAGTCAAACACTTTTCGTCTCCCACTTCCTTAAGGAATGCTACAGTCATCAGCAACACATTGCCGATACACAAGGACCTAACATTTACATTTTTGTTCATATTTTGCTTCTGTCAAGTAGAATTCAATGTTTTAAATCAGTTTAATAGTTTGCTTAGGCCATTAAAAAATGTGTGTGTGGTAATGCACTGTGGTAGCATTAGCTACACGCAGTAAGTGGTGCTGTTTTCTGGCAGCAATACGGGTGGCTTCCTGTATGCTGCCAAAATTAAAGAGAATAGTGCTGAGCACTTCTCTTCCATGAGCATGGATGGATAGATGAGTATTGCTGAGGATGGATGAGTATTGCTGAGTATGGATGGATGTATGGATGGAAGGATGAGTATTGCTGAGCATAGATGAGTATTGCTGAGTATGGGAGGATGCATGAGTATTGCTGAGCATGGATGAGTATTGCTGGGTATGGATGGATGGATGAGTATTGATGAGCATGGATGGATGGATGGATGGATGGATGAGTATTGCTGAGCATGGATGAATATTGCTGAGTATGGATGGATGCATGAGTATTGCTGAGCATGGATGAGTATTGCTGGGTATGGATGGATGGATGAGTATTGATGAGCATGGATGGATGGATGAGTATTGCTTAGCATGTATGGATGGATGAGAATTACTGAGCATGGATGAGTATGGATGGGATGGATGAATGAGTATTTATGAGCATGGATGGGAGGGATGCATGGATGGATGAGTATGGATGGGATGGATAAATACTTCTGAGCATGGATGGGAGGGATGCATGGATGGATGAGTATTTCTGAGCATGGATGAGTATGGATGGGATGGATGGATGAGTACTTCTGAGCATGGATGGGAGGGATGCATGGATGTATGAGTATTTCTGAGCATGGATGAGTATGGATGGGATGGGATGGATGGATGGATAAGTGCTGGAATGGGCACAGAGCAGCGCTGTGGGCACTACACATCCAGCCCACAGCACTGCAGCACTTGATCTCTCCCCTCTCCCCCTGCACTGAACCAATAGGTACGGGTAGGGGAGAGAGGAACCGGACGTGACGCCGGTTTGTTTACAAGTGATCACTCCATCATTTGACGGAGCGATCACGTGGTAAATGGCCTCTCTCAGTGGCCATTTACTGTGATCCGTGATGTGCCAGGTCCTCTGGACCCGGCAGTCACGGATATTCCTGGGTTCGTGCCCCAGGGGGCGTTCGGAAGCAAGATTCTGGGAGGACGTCCATGGACGCCCTCCCAGAATAAGCCGACCGTGCTGCAGCCATCTTTTGGCTATGGCCCGGTCGGCATGTGGTTAAAGGGTATTGGCCAGGCATTTTATTTAAAGGAAAAAAAAAAGAAGAAAACCGAACTAAGATTGATGTAAATTATATAAAAAAATAACATAAAAATAACATATAAAATAATTTTGTGAAAGCAGCAGCTTGATGTGGGATAAACACAATAGATAGAATAAGAGAAAAGAAAGAAGATGCACTAAAAGTCCCAATCAAGAAAAAAAAAATATTATTAAAAATTAATAAACCATATTAGTAGTCCATATTAAAGAAAATGAATCCTCTTCATAATGGCACCATATGGAGGAGGGTACGTACTGATGTCACCACGCCGTTTCACTAGGAGGATGGGCTTCCGATTGTATCCGCCGGTCGGCACAGTTTTTTATCGTGCGAGTATTCAACCTAATTGATGTAAGTGTAATACTTCTCTTTTTTTAATAAATTACTAGACTGTATTACGCTATGGTCAGTTTTTTCCTTCTGGGTCATTTGCTGTAAATACGGACACAGATTTTATAGACGGTCACAGGGGGAGATCCACAGCCATTCAGCCTGCTTGTCAGGGTTTCCGATCTGGACATCAATTGCAAGCTCAAGGCCGTGGCTGGGTCATACGCCCTTTGTGCTTACCATCTGGTAAGCAGGTCTTTATTATGGTGATTGGGCACTTTTCTCTAGTTTGAAGTCACTGTGGTGCCATTATGAAGAGGATTCATTTTTTTAATATGGACTACTAATATGGTTTATTAATTTTTAATAATATCTTTTTTTTTCGATTGGGACTTTTAGCGCAGCTTTTTTCTTTTTTCTTATTTTATTTAAAGGGATTTTGAAGTGTTGACGCAATATTAAATTTGTTGCTCTCTGCCTAACAGAATTTTTAAAAAAGTTTTTTTTTTCCTTTGGCACATGTCTTCCAGGGCAGAGACCAGCCCCCCGTGCCATTTTTGTGGCAATCCTTTGCCTATTAGCTTTGTCATTGTAAAACTTGTCTTCCATTGGCGTCAACGGGGTTTGGATTTGGCAGCCAAGCTTTAGTCATGGTCTACCAACCTGTTTTGAACCTAATCCAGGTACATTCAGCTCATCTCTACCTAGCAGTGAATGTTTGGTGAAAATAACATTCACTTATTTATAAATATACCCTTTAGTGTCCCTGAAGGACCACAATTTTAGATTCATTCTGCTGCATGGATTACTCCTTGCAGGATACACTTGTGTATACCAGACAGCTCCTTACACTGGGTCCCTCTTACAGCATTCTTCCCAGCTGCCAATATTTTACCAAGTTTGCATTGCATCCCTGCCCATGTTTGCGTATTAGAAAAAAACAAAATGAAAAAATAATAAAGATGTTAAAAAGAACATTTTTTTAACAAAAATAAAAAATGTGATGGAAGGAAGAAGTACAAGTACTCCTCACTTAACGACCAGGTTGTTAAACGAATTGGTTGTTAAACGAGGAGTCAGAAGAAATCAATATTTTAAGCATTCTTAACTACTGTACTGTACTGTATTTTGAAAAAAAGGTCTAAACACAAAACTCCAGATCAATAATGTTGTTTTGAATTTAAGTACAGAACACAAATGAAAATTCTGTACTGTAATGTACAATACAATGATGTATAGTATGTCATTCAGGTGAGGAGAGCTGGTCATAAGTCCGAGCAGTCGTTAAACAGGTAAGTCGTTAACCACTTGCTTACTGGGCACTTAAACCCCCCTCCTGCCCAGACCAATTTGCAGCATTCAGCGCTGACGCACTTTGAATGACAATTGCGCGGTCATACAACACTGTACCTAAATGACATTTTTATCCTTTTTTTCCCACAAATAGAGCTTTCTTTTGGTGGTATTTAATCACAGCTGGGATTTTTATTTTTTGCTAAACAAACGAAAAAAGATGGAAAATTTTGAAAAAAAAAAATCATGTTTCATAGTTTGTTATAAAATTTTGCAAACAGGTAATTTTTCTCCTTCATTGATATGCGCTAATGAGGCGGCTCTGGTGGGCACAGATAGGCTGCACTGATGGGCATGGATAGGCACAGTTACTGATAGGCACAATTAAGGCGGCACTGATGGGCACAGATAAGGCAGCACTGATAGGCACAGATAAGGCGGCACTGATGGAGACAGATAAGGCGGTACTGATGGGCACAGATAAGGCGGCACTGATGGTCACTGATGGGCCCTGATGGGTGGCACTGATGGGTGGCATGGATGGGTGGCACTGATGGGCACTGATAGGTACCACTGATAGGTGGCCACTGATGGGCGGCACTGATGGGCACTGATGGGCGGCACTGATGGGCACTTATGGGCACTGGTAGGTGACACTGATGGGCACTGATGTGCAGCACTGTTGTTGAGGCACTGATTGTGGGCACTGATGGGTGGCACTGTGGGCACTGATGGGTGGCACTGCTGCCTATTGCTAGGTGGCACTGGCAGGGGGCACAGGTGGGCACTGAGGATCTTTAGTAGCTTGCAGTGATCGGGACTGATGTCCCTCTCATGGCCGCCAGTGATCAGCTTTTTTTTCCTCCTCACATTGTCAGTGGAAGGAGAAAAAATAGAAGATTACCGGCTTTGTTGACATCACATAATCAGCTGTCATTGGCTGACAGCTGATCACGTGGTAAGGGGTTAGGATTGACCCCTTACTCCGAACTGTGATCAGACGGGTCTCATAGACTCGCTGATCACAGAGTGTGATGTGCGCTCTCTGCAGGGGGCACGCAGGCCGCTCGTGCATGGGACGACGTCAATGGACGTAGTCTCAGCAAAGCAGGTCCATGCTGTAGCCGTCATTTGGCTATAGCGCAAATCTCAGGTGGTTAAACGAGGAGTATCTGTATGTTAATGTGGGACATCCCAGGCTTTGAACTAGAGGAAGTGGGCTTTATCACGTATGAATCAAGGGCACTATTCTCTTTGCTCACCTCAGTGTGTTATGCCATGGAACGGAATACAGGGGTCGCTATTCTCTGCAAACTCACAAAAACAGAACACAACTATAAATTGTGTAAATTGCAGTAGATTTCAGGAAAATTAACATTAGATACATTTGGATAACAAATCTGAAACCCATCGAAATCAGTGGGATCCTAATCTGTAAAATCATTAACCACTTCAGCCCCGGAAGGTTTTACCCCCTTCCTGACCAGAGCACTTTTTACAATTCGGCACTGCGTCGCTTTAACTGCTAATTGCGCGGTCATGCAATGCTGTACCCAAACGAAATTTGCGTCCTTTTCTTCCCACAAATAGAGCTTTCTTTTGATGGTATTTGATCATCTCTGCCGTTTTTATTTTTTGCGCTATACGCGGAAAAAGACCGAAAATTTTGAAAAAAAATGATATTTTCTACTTTTTGTTCTAAAAAAAATCCAATAAACTCAATTTTAGTCATACATTTAGGCCAAAATGTATTCGGCCACATGTCTTTGGTAAAAAAAATGTCAATAAGCGTATATTTATTGGTTTGCGCAAAAGTTATAGCATCTGCAAACTAGGGTACATTTTCTGGAATTTACACAGCCTTTAGTTTATGACTGCCTATGTCGTTTCTTGAGGTGCTAAAATGGCAGGGCAGTACAAAACCCCCACAAATGACCCCATTTTGGAAAGTAGACACCCCAAGGAATTTGCTGAGAGGCATGTTGAGCCCATTGAATATTCATTTTTTTTGTCCCAAGTGATTGAATAATGACAAAAAAAAAAAAAAAAAATTACAAAAAGTTGTCACTAAATGATATATTGCTCACACAGGCCATGGGCATATGTGGAATTGCACCCCAAAATACATTTAGCTGCTTCTCCTGAGTACGGGGATACCACATGTGTGGGACTTTTTGGGAGCCTAGCCGCGTACGGGGCCCCGAAAACCAAGCACCGCCTTCAGGATTTCTAAGGGCGTACATTTTTGATTTTACTCCTCACTACCTATCACAGTTTTGAAGGCCATAAAATGCCCAGATGACATAAAACCCCCCCAAATGACCCCATTTTGGAAAGTAAACACCCCAAGCTATTTGCTTTGAGGCATGTTGAGTCCATGGAATGTTTTATATTTTGACACAAGTTGCGGGAAAGTGACAAATTTTTTTTTTTTTTTTTTTTTTTTGCACAAAGTTGTCACTAAATGATATATTGCTCACACAGGCCATGGGCATATGTGGAATTGCACCCCAAAATACATTTAGCTGCTTCTCCTGAGTACGGGGATACCACATGTGTGGGACTTTTTAGGAGCCTAGCCGCGTACGGGACCCCGAAAACCAAGCACCGCCTTCAGGATTTCTAAGGGCGTACATTTTTGATTTTACTCCTCACTGCCTATCACAGTTTCGGAGGCCATGGAATGCCCAGGTGGCACAAACCCCCCCCAAATGACCCCATTTTGGAAAGTAGACACCCCAAGCTATTTGCTGAGAGGCATGGTGAGTATTTTGCAGCTCTCATTTGTTTTTGAAAATAAAGAAAGACGAGAAAAAAAATTTTTTTTTTTCTTTTTTCAATTTTCAAAACTTTGTGACAAAAAGTGAGGTCTGCAAAATACTCACTATACCTCTCATCAAATAGCTTGGGGTGTCTACTTTCCAAAATGGGGTCATTTGGGGGGGTTTTGTGCCACCTGGGCATTCCATGGCCTCCGAAACTGTGATAGGCAGTGAAGAGTGAAATCAAAAATTTACGGCCTTAGAAAGCCTGAAGGCGGTGCTTGGTTTTCGGGGTCCCGTACGCGGCTAGGCTCCCAAAAAGTCCCACACATGTGGTATCCCCGTACTCAGGAGAAGCAACAGAATGTATTTTGGGGTGTAATTTCACATATTCCCATGGCATGTTTGAGCAATATATCATTTAGTGACAACTTTGCGCAAAAAAAAAATAAAAAATAAAAAATTGTCTCTTTCCCGCAACTTGTGTCACAATATAAATTATTCCATGGACTCAACATGACTCTCAGCAAATAGCTTGGGGTGTCTACTTTCCAAAATGGGGTCATTTGGGGGGGGTTTGAACTGTCCTGGCATTTTATGCACAACATCTAGAAGCTTATGTCACACATCACCCACTCTTCTAACCACTTGAAGACAAAGCCCTTTCTGACACTTATTGTTTACATAAAAAAATAATTTTTTTTTGCAAGAAAATTACTTTGAACCCCCAAACATTATATATTTTTTTAAAGCAAATGCCCTACAGATTAAAATGGTGGGTGTTTCATTTTTTTTTTTTCACACAGTATTTGCGCAGCGATTTTTCAAACGCATTTTTTGGGGAAAAAACACACTTTTTTACATTTTAATGCACTAAAACACACTATATTGCCCAAATGTTTGATGAGATAAAAAAGATGATCTTAGGCCGAGTACATGGATACCAAACATGACATGCTTTAAAATTGCGCACAAACGTGCAGTGGCGACAAACTAAATACATTTTTAAAAGCCTTTAAAAGCCTTTACAGGTTACCACTTTAGATTTACAGAGGAGGTCTACTGCTAAACTTACTGCCCTCGATCTGACCTTCGCGGCGATACCTCACATGCATGGTGCAATTGCTGTTTACATTTGACGCCAGACCAACGCTTGCGTTCACCTTAGCGCGAGAGCAGGGGGGACAGGGGTGCTTTTTTTTTTTTTTTTTTTTTTTTCTTTATTATTATTATTTTTTTATCTTATTTTTAAACTGTTCCTTTCATTTTTTTTTTTTTAAATCATTTTTATTGTTATCTCAGGGAATGTAAATATCCCCTATGATAGCAATAGGTAGTGACAGGTACTCTTTTTTGCAAAAATTGGGGTCTATTAGACCCTAGATTTCTCCTCTGTCCTCAAAGCATCTGATCACACCAAGATCGGTGTGATAAAATGCTTTCCCAATTTCCCAATGGCGCTGTTTACATCCGGCGAAATCTACGTCATAAAATGCTCGTAGCTTCCGGTTTCTTAGGTCATAGAGATGTTTGGAGCCACTCTGGTCTCTGATCAGCTCTATGGTCAGCTGGCTGAATCACCGGCTGCATTTTCAGGTTCCCTGTTGAGACAGGAGAGCCAGAGAAAAACACGGAAGATGTTGGGGGGGGGGGCATTCCCTCCCACTGCTTGTAAAAGCAGTCTAGAGGCTAATTAGCCACTAGGATTGCTTTTACATGAAAGCCGACCGCTGGCTGAAAAGAATGATACCAAGATGATACCTAAACCTGCAGGCATCATTCTGGTATAACCACTCAAAGTCGTGAATGGCATACCTGAAGACAAAAAAATGGTTAACAATAAAGCACAGTAAACGGTAAGGTATAAAAAATTGCATACCTGAAAAGCAAACATGATAAAACATAATAACAATAAAACATTGCAGAATAGAATACAGTAAAAAAGAGCAGAACAATAGAGAGAGAATAGAGAGAGAGAGAACAATAAAACGACAACTATTTTTATTTTATATTTTTGTTTGTGTTTTTTTTTTTTTTTTTTTTACACTTTTTTTTGTAACTAACTTTTATAACTGTAACCGGTTCCAGGTTCGGGTCTCTCAAAATGCGATGGCATCTCGGGAGACCCTGTGAAAGTGTGCCTAGTCTGTGCAATGCTGTACCCTACGCTAATACTCAACTAGTGCATGGTAGCGTTCAAAACATTCACCAATGCAAAGACCAGGATTGTCAGGACAGGAGGGACAATAATAGCGGGTGTCACGCCTATATCCGCGCTTGCTGCAGACACAACATCTTTTTTGGGGGGGTTCGCTGGGTAGGGGTACTCGGGAGGACATAAAGAAAATGCCTCTCATGCAGCCGACTGCATTTGGTTGGGGATGTGAATGGGGGAAGTACGGGCGCTGCAGAAGCGGTGGGTTCCCAATTAGGATTGGCGAATGCAGCAGGAAGGGCACTATGGGCACGACAGGCCTGTGTTTGTCTTTTTGGTGGCAGCGGGACACTACTTGTGCTTGCCACCTCACCAGCTTGAACTGCACTTATGGGACTCGCCACGTCACCAAGTGTTACTGCAGTGCTGGTTTGACTACGACCGGGGTGTACTAGGCCGCTGGCGCTTGCCAGTTCACCAAAACGCTACAAAAAAAACTGTTAGCGATCGCAGGGATCAGGCCTGACTCTGCGAACGCTGCAGTTATGCGTTTAGTGTTTTGTAAGTGACAGTGATCGATCGATACTGCACTTGGGTGGGCTGGGCCGGGCCGGGCGGAGGGGCAAAACGCAGGTGCTAGCAGGTATCTGGGCTGATCCCGCTAACACTGCGTTTTTGGGAACCCTAAACTGCTGGGGACACTAGTATAGATCTAATCGGATCAGATATTGATCCGATCAGATACTATACCACTAAGGGAGGCGTATGCTGCGTGCGTGGGTGTTAGCGGTACTGGCGCTAACCTGACGCTGCCTGGGGCTGGTGCTTGCCAGTTCACCAAAACGCTACCAAAAAAACTGTTAGCGATCGCAGGGATCAGGCCTGACTCTGCGAACGCTGCAGTTATGCGTTTAGTGTTTTGTAAGTGACAGTGATCGATCGATACTGCACTTGGGTGGGCTGGGCCGGGCGGAGGGGCAAAACGCAGGTGCTAGCGGGTATTTGGGCTGATCCCGCTAACACTGCGTTTTTGGGAACCCTAAACTGCTGGGGACGCTAGTATAGATCTGATCGGATCAGATATTGATCCGATCAGATACTATACCACTAAGGGAGGTATACGGTGCGTGCGTGGGTGTTAGCGGTACTGGCGCTAACCTGACGCTGCCTGGGGCTGGTGCTTGCCAGTTCACCAAAACGCTACCAAAAAAACTGTTAGCGATCGCAGGGATCAGGCCTGACTCTGCGAACGCTGCAGTTATGCGTTTAGTGTTTTGTAAGTGACATTGATCGATCGATACTGCACTTGGGTGGGCTGGGCTGGGCTGGGCGGAGGGGCAAAACGCAGGTGCTAGCGGGTATCTGGGCTGATCCCGCTAACACTGCGTTTTCGGGAACCCTAAACAGCTGGGGACGCTAGTATAGATTTGATCGGATCAGATATTGATCCGATCAGATACTATACCACTAAGGGAGGCGTATGCTGCGTGCGTGGGTGTTCACGGTACTGGCGCTAATCTGACGCTGCCTGGGGCGACGCATATCACCGCCGGGCGATCGGGGGGCTAAACCTTTATTCGGTAATAAACGGCGGGTGCCCTGACACTATAAAAAATAAACAAACTAACCAGCGTCAACCGTAACGGTTATACGGTGATCAGTGGTGAAAGGGTTAACTAGGGGGCAATCAAGGGGTTAAAACATTTATTAGGTAGTATATGGGGGTCCCTGTCGCTATAAAACGCTGACGGCGAACCTAAATATTTACGTCCCTAACTACCGTCACCAGCGACACTAATACAGCGATCAGAAAAATGATCGCTTAGCGACACTGGTGAGGGGGGGTGATCAAGGGGTTAAAACTTTATTAGGGGGGGTTAGGGGGGTATCCTAGACCTAAAGGGGGGTAATACTCACTGCCCTAACACTAACTGTCACAAACTGACACTATGCAGTAATCAGAAAAAAAAAAAAAAAAAAATACTGCTAATGTCAGTTTGTGACAGGGGGGGGGGGTGATTGGGGGGGGATCGGGGGGCGATCGGGGGGGGGATCGGGGTGTAAGGTATGCCTGGCATGTTCTACTGTGTGTGTGTGTGTGTTGTGCACTCACTTGTCTTCTCTCCTCGGCGCTGGAACGGAAACTGCCAGACCGAGGAGAGATGACATCACATCCTCTGCCTGTGTGAAACGACACACAGGCAGAGGAGGATTCCCATTGGCTGGGAGCGATCGCGAGGGGGGGCCACGATCGGATGGTCTCCCCCTCGCCTCCCGACGCTCCCAGTCAAATGCCGACCGCCGATGGCACCGGGGGGGGGTCCGATCGGACCCCCCGCCCGCGGGAGGCAGATCACGTACGGGTACGTGATTTTGCCTGCCCGTGCCATTCTGCCGCAGTATATATGCGGTAGGCGGTCGGCAAGTGGTTAATAGATATTTTCTTGACTATTAGGCTAAGGCAGTGTTTTTCAACCTCTTTTCAGTCAAGGCACCCTTTAGAATTGTGCACATCCTGGGGCACACGAGTCTGAGGGCTCATTTACATAAGCAGATGCGTCCGAGTGCCTTTTTTCATGTTCCAATGTGTTGTTTTTTTTTATAGGCTGCTCTTTGCTCATGAAACATGCAAAAAAGGTGCTGGCATGATTTTAAGATCGCTCCCCATGAAAATGCATGATACAGTGGTACCATGGGTTGTAATGGGAGAATATGTACATGCAATTGGTGTATGCGTTGGGGGTGCCACCCACGCATCTGCAAAAGGCAGCGCATTTTTGTGTGATGCTGGAAAATGCATGATTTCATTAACATTCCTGCACTGTAAAAAAGCCCTAAAAAGGTAGTTTGTAAGGCAGTTAAGTAGTCTGTACATTGTAAATATCCCCTGCTAGCACAAATCCCCCCCATCCCCTGCAGTAGGGGGGATTTGTGCAGGACTGTGCATGGTTAAATTACTGCCCCCACTCTTGGGGCAGAGCAGTCTGGAGAGGAGAGGAAACTAAACAAGTTCTTTACAGTCATATCATAAAAGTGTTATTCCATTAATGTCTGTGTACAGAAAGGAGGGAAAGAGCTCACCCCTCACCTCCCTCGGCTCTCCCATCCTCTACGCTGTTATCCAAACTCTTGCTGGCAAAACTGAAAACTGTGCAAGCTGCCCGACCTGCCTTTTGCAACCGATGACGTCATCAGTGTTTAGTAGGTGAACAATTAGTATTATTCCCTACCTGCGCAGTTGGATAAGGAAGTGTAAAACAATTGTGTAATAAAATTGTAATCTAACTTTATTTAATGGAGCTGCCTGTTCCAAAGTTGTGATAAACTAGTAAGTGAAAGTATGTGTGTGATGAACCGCACTCCCTATGGGTTAATACCTTAATATAAAGTGCATACAGTGCAAAATAAAGTTATATAACCACCAGATTCACTCTAATGGAAAGTAGATCAACTAAATAATAAGCATAAGTGTACATAAAAATGTGATCAAACATATAAATCCCATCAACTTGGTAAGAATCACAAAACAATAATGTCCAAATAACCAAAATAAAGAAAATAGTCCAAAAAAGCTCATCAGATATTTTCCAGTAAGAAGGTGATTTCATTGATCCAATGAATGGGTGACTATAGGAATCCTTCACCAACACCAAGCACTCAGCCTACTCACCAGATGGAGATGATCCCTATTACAGAGATCATAACAGCTATGGAAAATGGAATATACCTGGAGATTTGTCTCAGCAAGCCCAGTGATACCTCCGATCAAACATTTCAAGGAGAGATGGCCACACGTATCCAGGTCAGACATGAAACAAGGAACAATCTCCCATGGTGAAGTATATCATAAAAGGTTTATTTAATAAAAGTGGCTCCTAAAGCCATCCAGCAAAACAAAAGTAAAAAACATTCACATTTTTATGTACACTTATGCTTATTATTTAGTGTTTTGATCTAATTTCCTTTATAGTGAACCTGGTGGTTATATAACTTTATTTTGCACTGTATGCACGTTATATTAAAGTATTAACCTATAGGGAGTGCAGTTCATCACACTTCTTTCAGTTACTAGTTTATCACAACTTTGGAACGAGCAGCTCCGTTAGATAAAATTAGATTACAATTTTATTACACAATTTTTTTACACTTCTTTATCCAACTGTGCAGGTAGAGAATAATACTAATTGTTCCCCTACTAAACACTTATCACCTTAGAGGAGATTATTACCTGCAGCAATGAACATTTTTGATTATATGAGCAATAGAACCCCTGATGTGAAAGATGCCTTCTCTGTGGCACAAACAACTGTGTATAAAGATCTGGATCAACATTTTAAAACATTGAAGAATGTGATGGATAAGAAAATATATGTATGGTGGGACATAGCTACTTTGGAACAATATGGTAAAGGTAAAATGACCCCCAGACATCTACGTTGGGATCTTGGTCCCAACGATGGACTTATAGATCAGGAACTGGAGGGTAATTGGTATGTTTTTTTAAATTTATGTGAACAAAAGTTATTGGACCTTATTATTATTTCTAGGAAGAACATTAAATTACAGAAATTGGAAACTAAGATCATAGAGTTGAATGAGGCATTAATTCCTTTCAAGGACACACCTGAATATGAAGACAAAAATAGTCAGGTTCAGAAGTATTTAGAAAAATTCGATAGGGACACCAAAAATAAAAAGATTAAAAAATATCAGAGGGACTTAAAATAGTATAGAGAGCATGCTGTTTATAAATGGCAGGAAGAATCAGGGGAGTTTGCTTTGGTCCAGTCCATTGAGTCTTCACCTGAGAGGGGTAAGGGGGAGTCCACGGCTTATTACGCATGCACCAATGGCGCATTGCCGCAAGAGGAAATCCGTGCCACAGACGCCTCAGGGCATCAACCTGCACCTGCGCAGAGGACTTGATGGAAAGGGGCAAGAAAATGCCCAGGACGCACACAGGAAGTGACCTCAACCTGATGGAAAAAGGCGGGAAAATACCCAGGTTAATGTTTTTTCACCTTAATGCATCCTATGCATTAAGGTGAAAAAACATCTGATGATCAGGGATGAGTCGAACACCTCCCGGTTCGGTTCGCAGCAAAACATGTGAACAGGCAAAAAATTAGTTTGAACACCCGAACGCCGTTAAAGTCTATGGAACACGAACATGAATAATCAAAAGTGCTAATTTTAAAGGCTTATATGCATGGTATTGTCATAAAAAGTGTTTGGAGATCTGGGTCCTACCCCAGGGGACATGTAGTGAGTACATGGATTGAAAACTGGCTACAAGGGCGAGTTCAGAGGGTGGTGATAAATGGGGAGTACTCAGAATGGTCAGGGGTGGGTAGTGGGGTTCCCCAGGGTTCTGTGCTGGGACCAATCCTATTTAATTTGTTCATAAACGACCTGGAGGATGGGATAAATAGTTCAATCTCTGTATTTGCAGACAATACTAAGCTAAGCAGGGCAATAACGTCTCCGCAGGATGTGGAAACCTTGCAAAAAGACCTGAACAAATTAATGGGGTGGGCGACTACATGGCAAATGAGGTTTAATGTAGAAAAATGTAAAATAATGCATTCGGGTGGCAAAAATATGAATGCAATCTATACACTGGGGGGAGAACCTCTGGGGGAATCTAGGATGGAAAAGGACCTGGGGGTCCTAGTAGATGATAGGCTCAGCATTGGCATGCAATGCCAAGCTGCTGCTAACAAAGCAAACAGAATATTGGCATGCATTAAAAAGGGGATCAACTCCAGAGATAAAACGATAATTCTCCCACTCTACAAGGCTCTGGTCCGGCCGCACCTGGAGTATGCTGTCCAGTTCTGGGCACCAGTCCTCAGGAAGCATGTACTGGAAATGGAGCGAGTACAAAGAAGGGCAACAAAGCTAATAAAGGGTCTGGAGGATCTTAGTTATGAGGAAAGGTTGCGAGCACTGAACTTATTCTCTCTGGAGAAGAGGCGCTTGAGAGGGGATATAATTTCAATATACAAATACCGTACTGTTGACCCCACAATAGGGATAAAACTTTTTCGCAGAAGAGAGTTTAACAAGACTCGTGGCCACTCATTAAAATTAGAAGAAAGAGGTTTAACCTTAAACTACGTAGAGGGTTCTTTACTGTAAGAGCAGCAAGGATGTGGAATTCCCTTCCACAGGCAGTGGTCTCAGCGGGGAGCATTGATAGCTTCAAGAAACTATTAGATAAGCACCTGAATGACCGCAACATACAGGGATATATAATGTAATACTGACACATAATCACACACATAGGTTGGACTTGATGGACTTGTGTCTTTTTTCAACCTCACCTACTATGTAACTATGTAACTATTTAATGTATCAATGCAAAAAAAGTTTTAAAAATGGCCATTTTTTCGGGAGCAGTGATTTTAATAATGCTTAAAGTCAAACAATAAAAGTGAAATATTCCTTTAAATTTCATACTCTGGGGGTTTCTACAGTATGCCTGTAAAGTGGCGCATGTTTCCCGTGTTTAGAACAGTCCGAGAGCAAAATTACATTTCTAAAGGAGAAAAAGTCACTTAAAACTACTATAATGAATTGTCTATTGGAGAAATCAAAAGTGCTAATTTTAAAGGCTTTTATGCATGGTATTGTCATAAAAAGTGTTTGGGGACCTGGGTCCCATGCTGTTTTTTTCAATGACTTTTATGTGTATTGCCGGGACCAACAATTCATTAATAGCCGCGAGTACTTTTAAATGACTTTTTTTCCTTTAGAAATGTCATTTTGCTCTCGGATTGTTCTAAACACAGCCATTTTTAAAACTTTTTTTGCATTGATACATGTCCCCTGGAGCAGGACCCAGGTCCCCAAACACTTTTTATGACAATAACTTGCATATTAAGCTTTAAAATTAGCACTTTTGATTTCTCCCATAGACTTCTAAAGGGTGTTCCGCGGCTTTTGAATTTTCCGCGAACACCCCAAATTGTTCGCTATTCCGCGAATGGACAAACAGCCAATGTTTGAGTCGAACTCATGTTCGACCCGAACATAAAGCTCATGATTACCAGCCCCCCAGCCCCCAAGTTTACTTACCTGAGCTCTCGAAAGTCTTCTCCGGTCTTCTCGGCTCTTCATTGGATAGATTGATAGCAGCACAGCCATTGGCTCGCACTGTTGTCAATCTCATCCAATGACGCAGCCTGCTGGGAGGCGGGACAGAGTCATACATGCTGTGTCTATGGACGCAGCGTGTATGACAGGGAGCGCGCCCGCAAGCTAAACCCCTCAGGATAGAGCTTCCCAAAGGGGGGTTAGCTATTGCGCGGAGGAGCCGAGACAGCCAGCGAGGGACCCCAGAACAGGAGGATCGGGGCCACTCTGTGCAAAACGATATGCACAATAGAGGTAAGTATAACATGTTTGTTATTTAAAAAAAAAAAAATCCATACAACCCCTTTAACTGCTAATTGCGCGGTCATACAATGCTGTACCCAAATTACATTTATATCATTTTTTTCAAACAAATGATGGTATTTGATCACCACTGGATTTTTTATGTTATTATATAAACAAAAAAAAAGAACAACAATTTTGAATAAAAATATATATATTATTTTTACTTTCTGCTACAAAACATATCCAATAAAAAAACAAATACAGTTTCTTCACAAATTTAGGCCAAAATGAATTCTGCTACATGGAAAAAATCCCAATAAGTGTACATTGAATGGTTTGTGTGAAGTAAAAGTATCAACAACAATCTATGATATACAGTTGGGACGGAAAGTATTCAGACCCCCTTACATTTTTCACTCTTTGTTATATTGCAGCCATTTGCTAAAATCATTTAAGTTCATTTTTTTCCTCATTAATGTACACACAGCACCCCATATTGATAGAAAAACACAGAATTGTTGACATTTTTGCAGGTTTATTAAAAAAGAAAAACTGAAATATCACATGGTCCAGTATTCAGACCCTTTGCTCAGTATTTAGTAGAAGCACCCTTTTAATGTAATACAGCCATGAGTCTTTTAGGGAAAGATGCAACAAGTTTTTCACATTCCTCCTTGCAGATCCTCTTCAGTTCTGTCAGGTTGGATGGTAAACGTTGGTGGACAGCCATTTTTAGGTCTCTCCAGAGATGCTCAATTGGGTTTAAGTCAGGGCTCTGGCTGTGCCATTCAAGAACAGTCACAGTGTTGTTGTGAAGCCACTCCTTCGTTATTTTAGCTGTGTGCTTAGGGTCATTGTCTTGTTGGAAGGTAAACCTTCGGCCCAGTCTGAGGTCCTGAGCACCCTGGAGAAGGTTTTTGTCTAGGATATCCCTGTACTTGGCTGCATTCATCTTTCCCTCGATTGCAACCAGTCGTCCTGTCCCTGCAGCTGAAAAACACCCCCACAGCATGATGCTGCCACTACCATGCTTCACTGTTGGGACTGTATTGGACAGGTGATGAGCAGTGCCTGGTTTTCTCCAAACATATCGCTGCAGTGATGACTGACTTTCTACAACTTTCTCCCATCTCCCGACTGCATCTCTGGAGCTCAGCCACAGTAATCGTTGGGTTCTTCTTTACCTCTCTCACCAAGGCTCTTCTCCCCTGATAGCTCAGTTTGACCGGACGGCCAGCTCTAGGAAAGGTTCTGGTGGTCCCAAACGTCTTCCATTTAAGGATTATGGAGGCCACTGTGCTCTTAGGAACCTTAAGTGCAGCAGAAATTTTTTTGTAACCTTGGCCAGATCTGTAAATTGAAGGTTGGATGACTGCGCTTAGGATCCTACCTAGGTCTGCTGCCTCCCCTGATATAGTTCCCCTAAGGGGTCTATAGGTACAATACAAACTGGCACTTTCACGTAAACTAGGGAGTGCCACCATCCCCTTCTCATTATAACCTTAGCCAGATCTGTGCCTTGCCACAATTCTGTCTCTGAGCTCTTCAAGCAGTTCCTTTCACCTCATGATTCTCATTTGCTCTGACATGCACTGTGAGCTGTAAGGTCCTATATAGACAGGTGTGTGGCTTTCCTAATCAAGTCCAATCAGTATAATCAAACACAGCTGGACTCAAATGAAGGTGTAGAACCATCTCAAGAAGGATCAGAAGAAATGGACAGCACCTGAGTTATATATATGAGTGTCACAGCAAAGGGTCTGAATACTTAGGACCATGTGATATTTCATTTTTTCTTTTTTTAATAAATCTGCAAAAATGTCAACAATTCTGTGTTTTTCTGTCAATATGGGGTGCTGTGTGTATATTAATGAGGAAAAAAATGAACTTAAATGTTTTTTGAAAATGGCTGCAATATAACAAAGAGTGAAAAATTTAAGGGGGTCTGAATACTTTCCATCCCCACTGTATATACTGGAATTTTTATTTTTTTATATTAGTAATGGCGGTGATCAGCATCTTAAAGTGGTTGTAAACCCTAGCAAAAAAAAACAAAACTGCAAGACAAAGGCATTATGAGCTAGTATGCATAGCAGCTATTGGCTACTGGCTATCAACTTCCTTATTTTAGTCCGGTCGTACGTCATCACTTACGAATTCGTCGAATCCGTCAGACTTTGGTGTGATAGTGTGTAGGCAAGTCCGTTCATTCAAAAGTCTGTCGGAAGTCCATCAAAAGTCCGTCGAAATTCCTTCGGAAATACCGTTGGACCTTTGATGCCAAATAGTCCGCCCGTGTGTACACGGCATTACTGACACTGGGTGGGAGCTGATTACCACTTACCGACCAACCACTGTATATATGCGGCGGCTGGTCGGCTATATATGATTGCTCGTGACATGTGGGCGTGCGATGTCCGCCAGCTACCCGCGATCGCAGTAGACAGAAGCAGAACGGGGATTTGTCTATGTAAATAAGGTGGATCCCCATTCTGACAGGAGACATCATGGAGATCTGCTGTTCCCAGTGATCGGGAACAGCGATCTCTGTGATGTTCCAGTGAGCCCATCCCACACACAGTTAGAACACACACTAGGGAACACAGTTAACCCCTTGATCGCCCCCAAGTGTTAATCCCTTCCCTGCCAGTGTCATTTATACATTGATCAGTGCATTTTTTTAGAACTGATTAGTGTAATAATGTCACTGGTCCCCAAAAAGTGTCAGATTTGTCTGCTGAATTGTCGCAGTTTTGCTAAAACTCGCAGATCACCGCCATTATCAGTAAAAACATAAAAACCAATCAATATGCGCTTAATGGGATTATTTTTACCAAAAATATGTAGCAAAATACATATTGGCCTAAATTGACGAATACATTTTTTTAATATATTTTTTATATACATATATATATATATATATATACAGTTGCAATAAAAAGTATGTGAACCCTTTTGGAATGATATGGATTTCTGCACAAATTGGTCATAAAATGTGATCTGATCTTCATCTAAGTCACAACAATAGACATTCATAGTCTGCTTAAACTAATGACACACAAATTATTAAATGTTACCACGTTTTTATTGAACACACCATGTAAACATTCACAGTGCAGGTGAAAAAAGTATATGAAGCCGTAGACTAATGAGATCTGCAAGAGCTATTTGGAGTGAGGTGTCAGCCAACTGGAGTCCAATCAATGAGATGAGATTGGAGGTTTTGGTTACAGCTGCTCTGCCCTATAAAAAACACACACCAGTTCTGGGTTTGCTTTTCACAAGAAGCATTGCCTGATGTGAATGATGCCTCGCACAAAAGAGCTCTCAGAAGACCTATGATTAAGAATTGTTGACTTGCATAAAGCTGGAAAGGGTTATAAAAGTATCTCTAAAAGCCTTGCTGTTCATCAGTCCACGGTAAAACAAATTGTCTATAAATGGAGAAAGTTCAGCACTGCTGCTACTCTCCGTAGGAGTGGGCGTCCTGTAAAGATGACTGCAAGGGGGTAAATCCTTCCGGGGCTGAAGTGGTTAACCGACACTGCCATCACCAGCAACACTAATACAGTGATCAGTGCTAATACTATACACTGTCACACTGGTGGGGAAGGGGTTACCATCACTTGTGGATTTATGGCTAATTTATGAATTATTGTATCCATAGTTGCATTTTTAGTTGCATGCATGCACTTTATGGTAGTTTTTGCACATTGTTTATATTTTGGTTTGAATAATTGCAACAGGAGTTCTATTTTTGCACGGAGCACTTTAATATATTTTGCATGGATATTGCTATTATATATGCACACTGCACTTGGAAGAGGAAGTCATATTTATTTATTTACTGTTGAAGCATTGTGTGGTTTTTGCATATTTGGAATCGGTACACAAGGATAGATTAGCGCCACATATATACCAGATTTGAATACATGTTTTAGGGTTCGTTTTCAGCCACCTGCTGGCCCCCCTGGCCGACAGGTATGCACTAGGAATACCACCTTGTGGTCCTCCGTTCCGGAGGCCCGTGTTGCTGCGGCGTGTGGGTGGGCCCAGAAGCCTGTCTGGGGCCTACCACAGCAGCGGAGGAGTGGTCCTGAGCTTTCTATCCTGAGTGAAGAAGCTGGACAACTGAGAAGATCCCAGGGGAGGACCCATCATGTAAGGATCATGCAGAGTGCTGGTCTGGAGAGGGGCCTGTGACTCGGTTGGAGGATGCATTCCGAAGTAATCTTACATTATAGTGCTGCCGGGTTGGTTTAAAGGTTCAAGTACTATATCTGACATTCACCACAAACCAATACATCCTGTGGCAGAGGATCGTACGGGTTTTATTCCAGATAACTTTTGTTCGTGCTACCTGCTGGCTGCTAGGCAAGTGAGAGATGTCTATCCAGGCGGGCAAAGATTGAATCCTACGAAAGGGGGACTATTCAATTACAAGTGTTCAATTACAAAGAATTTTCTGAAGAAATACAACAGAAAGGTATTTGAGCTTCCCTGCAGCTTTCCTACTACCTTTTTCCTGCTACTTCCCTTGTTCGTTTTATTAAAGCATTGGAAAACCTGCTCAGGTGTTTGGTGCTTATATCGTCCAGAGGTAAACTCAACGGAACCCTAGAACTGGTGTCGGTGAAACAGAGGTGTCTAGAGTGAAGGTAACAAGCCCGCTTAAACCAGCAGCTCCACCGAGAGTTATTGCTACATGTGGGGGCGTCGTCCGGGACTTGTTAGCCGTCAATTCTCACAACCTGGAGAGGTGTTTCACCGGGAGTTTACAGTGAGAGCTCGACTTTGTCATTTTCCCGGGAGAAGAAGAGACTTTATTTCTGAGTGCGTAGGCGGCAGGCACCAGTAAAAGCCTGGGAGCTAGGTGATCAGAAGAACAAGTGGGAGGAGTCTACCCTACTTGATACCGCGTGGGACGCGTGTATGTGTTTGGCGCCAGAGAAGAAGAGAGGCCTCGTGATCGTGCTGAGAAGATCAGAGTGTGGCCATGTCTTTTTCGGTGATGCAGTCAATTATGGGACCAAGAATGTTCCCAGCGAGCACCGTGTCGAGTACTGTGTTGACGGGAACCCTGCTTACAGATACCGGTATTCGTCTGAAGCCGCAGGGGAGGTTTGTTCTCTACACCATTGGAGATATCGAAGGGCTGGGCATGATTTGCCACAAATTTGAGGGACTGGCCGTACATCTCCGTCCATTTGGTCGCTGCCCGCAATGTGGAGAATATTTGTTTGTGGTGGAGCAACCTACCATGTCGCCCCCATGCTTATCGTATGGACTGGGCTACAGGTGTCGCCACAGTAGAAGCTGCTACTTCTGCTGGAAGAGAACGGCAGGCCGTGACTTTGCCTGTTGCTACCGAGAGTGTTAAGGAGGGAGACACTGCTGTTACCGATTCTTCAGCGGACATTACTTTGATTTCCGTGTCCACTACACTTATCCCTGTTGTACCTGTCCAGGAGAAGATGGGATATGTGAAGGCTTCCCGCGGCCGTGGTCGAGGCCTACCACAGATACTACCTGAACCAGATCCAACAAAGTCCACGTCAGGAACGGGTGAGAAATTGTTGGGGAATGTATCTGGGACTGTAAATAGATATCTGCCAGCAGAAGAACTGGGAGATTCGGAGATAGAATCCATGCCAAATCTCTCCGGTGATGATGACCTATTTAAGACTATGTCACAAGAGTTGTTATGGGCCCAAGGCGAGGATGTCGCCTCTGCCATGACTTTGCCTGAATGGACAGCCCTGAGTTCTGGGAAGACGTCACCCTGTGTGGAGCCACACAGCACTGTAAATGAGACATTGTCAAAAGTTACTAGTTCACTTCAGACACCGGCTGGGTCTATGGTGAGCAAGTCGTTGGATTCATGTGTGCCTCCTGGTATGGAGAAAAATAGATTCTTACCGAAAATTGCACGTTTGCAGAGAATGTTGAACAAGCGTGTCGCTACGGAGTATGGTTTGGAGTTCCCATATGTTCCTCAGGACATAATGCAAGTGATTGAAGCTAACCAGGAGCTTTGGTACAGTGAAGCTGTTTGGGACTATTTGTCTGTGCCTAAGCCTTTCCGGAAAACTGGTTGTTCTGTTGCTATGGATGAACGTTACAGTGGATTTTTTTATGCACTGGAATTATGGTCGGCACATTCATGCTGACAAAGTGGTCATTTGCAGACCCGGAAGAGATGACGTTGTGTATTTCATCACTACTGTGGATAAACTGGGAAAGACACTGACATTGCCAGATCCCCGGTTTTATTGGTAATTATGGACAAAAGAACTTTGAGTTAGTTAGTGTCAGTGCATAGAGATCTTCGTGGTCAAGATCTGAATACTCATCTCAGTGTCTTCAAATTCAAAGAATCTTCGCTAGCTGGACTTTCTCTATTGAAAGGATGTAATCCACTCAGATATAGGGATGGACTCCTAAAGATTAGTCTGATATAGATAATGGGAAGAGAGTTTCATTTTTTTCAAATGAGACTTTGCTCCTGAAACAGTATAGGTCGCATGTATGTTTAATATGTTTTTCTTTTCAGGAACTATTTGATCCCCTATCAAGCTGTTAGGCTTTTCAGCTAAAATAGATAGTGAGGTTGTGTACAGTCATAGGATGGTTTTGTTTGCGGATGTGAACATAATGTTTTACAAATGTTGATCTTAAAATGTCTTTCTACTGTCTTTCTTTCTTCTTTATCTAAATCCATGTTTTAAGCTCAAATACCTGCTCTCAGGCTTGGGAGTTATTGTTTTGTGACAGACGTTGAGGACAACCTCTTTTGTACTGGGGGGAGTATGTAGCGCTGGTAGATTTTTATCTACCACTGATAGGTAAATTTAGTGGGTCGCTTATTATAGGAAGTTAGATTTGCCTCTGTTCCAGCTTGGCTGACGTTGCATGCGGTTCCACATTGTGCCGGTGGGTGTCGTTGTCACCATCGGCAGATGTTGGAAAAGCAACGTGTTGAAGCGAATGAGTGCTCCTTCGTTTTATTAAAGCATTGGAAAACCTGCTAAGGTGTTTGGTGCTTATATCGTCCAGAGGTAAACTCAACGGAACCCTAGACCCGGTGCCGGTGAAACAGAGGTGCCGAGAGTGAAGGTAACAAGCCCGCTTAAACCAGCAGCTCCACTGAGAGTTATTGCTACATGTGGGGGCGTCGTCCGGGATTTGTTAGCCGTCAATTCTCACAACCTGGAGAGGTATATATATATATATAAAAAATATATATTAATATAGGGTCAAATGTGTGCGTATTCTATTACATTAGGGTGTGCACCCCAAACCTCAAACCCACATGCCTTTCTCTGAAGCCTCAGCTGCACTGGACAGTGAATGAATGGGAAGTGCTCTGTGCAGAGTGGCTTCCTGTTCATTCACAAGCATTTTCCTATGCTTCAGCTATGATTGAACACAGTGAGTGAGTGTGTTCACTGTGATCATTTAAAAAAGGAAGAGGCTGGTAAAGGACATCTTGATTAGCCCCTTCCCGCGCTTTCCATCCTGAAACATCCCCCACAGCAGCCGGGGGAGAGAAGAGGGAAGCCAGCAGCACTGCCGTGGCTTGCGCTCAGCAGGGGAGGGGGAACCAGGGCAAAAGGGAGAATCCGCACTACACAGTGTGATTAGGGTGTGCCCAGGCACACCTGGCACACCCCCTACGTACGCCTATGTATGGGGTTCAGCTTTCAAACACTATCAAATTAAAACAGAATTGACCAGATGAACTTTGGTGCCAACATTTGAGCACAATAATAGACTGTGCATTCAATGACAGAAAGGCTCATTTGGCATCTTTATTACAAACCACAAAACACAAAATTTGCCAATGTACTTTTTTTTAATATAAAGCAATAGACAGATGTATATCATGTTGAGAAAATAAAATTCTTCTTTTGTTAGGATTCTAGCTATTTACATAATACTACATTTAGGGAGCTTATTTAACCACTTCGCGCCCGAGCTATAGCCGAAATACAGCTACAGCGCAGACGCCAATTGCCCAGGGATGCCCTCCCGTTTACTTCCACGATGCACGCTCCCGCGGGCGCACATCGGGGAAATTCTGTGGTGCCCGTGCCCCTTGGACACAGCCAGTCACAGATCGCTGTAAATGGCCAATTACAGCAGCCGTTTACAGCGTGATCAGAGCTTCCAATGAGAGATGATCTCATATGTAAACATATGAGATCATCTCTCATCGCTGGCTCTCCCTCCTCACACAGAGACAGCATGTGAGAAGGGAGAGCGAACGGCTGCAGCATGAGTGTCAGAAAAAAAAAACTGAAAAAAAGTGAACACAGTACCTGTCACTGCCATCTGTCACTGCCATCTGTCCCCACTGCCACCTGTCACTGCCATCTGTCTCCACTGCCATCTGTCCCCACTGCCATCTGTCACTGCCATCTGTCTCCACTGCCATCTGTCCTCACTGCCATCTGTCAGTACCATCTGTCCCCACTGCTATCTGTCAGTGCCATCTGTCCCCACTGCCATCTGTTACTGCCATCTGTCCCCACTGCCATCTGTCAGTGCCATATGTCCCCACTGCCATCTGTCCCCACTGCAAACTGTCCCCACTGCCATCTGTCCCCACTGCCATCTGTTCCCAGTGCCACCTGCCATCGCCATCTGTCCCCAGTGCCACCTGTCATCGCCATCTGTCCCCAGTGCCACGTATTAGTGTCATCTGTCATCAGTGCCACGTATTAGTGCCATCTGTCATCAGTGCCACATGTTAGTGCCATCTGTCTTCAGTGCCACGTATTAGTGCCATCTGTCATCAATGCCACGTGTCATCAGTGCCACATATTAGTGCCATCTGTCATCAGTGTCACGTGTCATCAGTGCCACGTATTAGTGCCATCTGTCATCAGAGCCACGTATTAGTGCCATCTGTCATCAGTGCCACATCAGTGTCATCAGTGCCATGTATCAGTGCCATCTGTCATCAGTGCCACGTCAGTGTCACGTGTCATTGTCCTGGTGCTCCAGGGCCTTCAAAAGTGTAATAGGTAGTCAACAAGTTAGATAATTTATGCTCCAGGAACACCTGATGGTGCTCCCTGCCATGACAACAAGGGGTCATTTGGGGGGTATTTGTACTTTCCTGACTTGTTCGGGTCGCAAGAAATGAGATAGGCCGTCAGTACATCAGGTATGATCAATTTTTTATGATTTGCACCACAGCTTGTAGACTCTCTAACTTTCACAAAGACCAAATAATATCCACTAATTTGGGTTATTTTTACCAAAGATATGTAGCAGTATAAATTGTGGCCAAAATTTATGAAGAAAAATTAATAATTTGCAAAATTTTATTGCAGAAACTAAGAAAAAAATTTTTTTTTTTCAAAATTTTCGGTCTTTTTTCACTTATAATTCACTTAATAAAAAACCCAGAGGTGATCAAATACCACCAAAAGAAAGCTCTATTTGTATGAAAAAAAGGACAAAAAATTAATTTGGGTACAGTATTACATGGGAAAAAGTTGGTGACTCGCGCTGAACAAATTAGTGTGTGTGTGGCTAGAGGGTGCCACAACCTAAAAAAACAAAATACAGCAAATATATATGAATATGTGTGGTGTAGCACACTATATAAATTGGGGGAATACACACGCCCCCTTGGTGAGTACATATACAGTCTATGCAAAAATATGTCACAATTAGTGCATAATATTTGAAAATAAGTCCGTGTATAATATATACAGAATTAAAAATAAGAATGTGAAATATTAAAGGAATAGTCCGTATGGCGAAAACCCCAAAAAGGTGATTGACAATCCTGGGTTATTTAATTGTGTAGAATCCTAGGTGTATGGGTCCACCACCAAAAATAAAGAGCCTGGCCGCTTACCAGAACCCCATGACCCCCCGTTACAGAGGGTCTAAATGGGCTGTGAGATCCTGCCAATCCGGAACTCCCAGGAGCAGAGGTGGAAAAAGGGACGTCAGGGATGGTGGTGGAGATGAGTGGGTCCACAGTGAAGGACTCAGTCCTCAGCAAAGTGTTGTCATCATAAAAAGAAAAGAAGGAGGGCTCCCATAGTGTAAAATCCAACGGTATTTATTTAGAATAAAAATAGTAAACACTCACATGTAAATTCGGAAATAGCATCATCAGTAGAAGAACAGTCTGTGGCACCGGCTGGATGACCACAGATAGCCCGTCCTGCTGGATGTACAGCGACAGTAGGAGGTGACGCGATGATACCGCTCAGCCCTACGCTGTGTTTCGCAAAAAGATTGCGTCTTCCAACCCAGAGGTGATCAAATACCACCAAAAGAAAGCTCTATTTGTATGAAAAAAAGGACAAAAAAATTCATTTGGGTACAGTATTACATGACTGAGTAATTGTCATTCAAGGTGTGAGAGCACTGAAAGCTGAAAATTGGTCTGGGCAGGAGGGGGGTTTAAATGCCCAGTTGTCAAGTGGTTAAAAGGTGTTGGGGTATGTCCACTCCACAAACCGCAGAACATCGCTGCTAATACTTCACAGTGCATGAGAATTTTATGTTTTATTTATAAATGAAATAAATGCATTTTCTAAATAAATACATTTATTTATTTGGAGAACATGCGCTGATAGGTGGTATAACCTGTCAGGTTTTCTCTGCCACCTGGCCCACTTTTTTTCATTTATGATAATGAGTGAGGCTTCACTTGATTCAGAGTCCTTGCATCTAACAAACACACAGCAATGCTTTATACAAGTGCAAGAGTATAAAAAAGCAGTGACGGTAGTTAGGACATACAACTGCTTTATAAATAGACCTCTTAGTTTATTAAATATGAACACATTCAGCATATAAATAATTCAGCATAATTTATTTGCAATACATTCGACCACAGTGGTATGTCGGCTATATAAACTGCTTTATAAATTGGTCCCTTCTAATAAGTCTAATAAATATAAACACATTTAAACATAAAAAATATTTAATTATAATTAAATTGCAAAGCATTTGACTGCATGGTTATGCTATAAGCCACGGATCCACTGATCAAATGATCCCTTTTCCAAAGTCACAGACTTCAAACTAGTATGCAAACCAGAAGTTACAACTTCACTTGCTACCTGCTTGTTCTGGGTAAGTGCATTACACTGGACTTTATTTCAAATAATAGTTTTTAAATGTAAACTTGTCCTAACATCTTACGCATTCAAATTCACATATTAAAGTGAATACACTTGTTGAACTCCAGAAAAATATGTATGTAGACTTTTGAAAGTTTATCATTCCATAATCATTCCCCTAAGCTTCATGCATTTAGAACTGTAACGTTCCCAGCACATATTCATTTTCTCTGGATTTCCCTCTGCTGTTAATAATGAAGGGTATGGAATCACAAGAATTATTAATGAACTCATTTGTATATTCACTTCTATATTATATTACTATTTACTGTAGGTCTGTCTGATTTACAGATAAAGATACATTTTTAGGACTTAAGACAATTGTAATTTATGAACAGTATGATTCTTTTCAGATTGGACAACTCTTCATACAGACAGGGCTTGATTTACTAAAACTGGAGAGTCCAAAATCTGGTGTAGCTCTGCATAGAAACCAATCAGCTTCCGTTTTTTTTTGTCAAAGCCTAACTGAAGAAGTTGAAAAAGAAGCTGATTGACTACTATTAACAGCTGCACCAGATTTTGCACTCTCCAGTTTTAGTAAATCACCCCAGTAGCTGCCCTTTCTTTGTAACAGGTCAGCTGGAAGCAAAGTAGTAGACTTAGTGGCCCTGTTCTATCTTAGAGCATCAATATTGCAAGAAAGTTCTGAACCTGCAGAAGACATTGAATCGCGGTGAAAATTTCAGCTTTACCAATCCATAGGATGTCAGTACTCTAGACAAGGTTGTGTCTGCAATGGAGAGGTTTATGCATTTAGGAATGAATATCTTATAAGAAACATAACTGCACTGTTGGTGAGTGATTTGTAGTCTAGGCACACTGGTTTGGTCCTCCACAGATCTCAAGTTCATCTCTTTGGACTTCTGGTCTTGGAAAACAAATTCTTTCCCGTTGTATTACTCCCCCTTCTGGGTCTGCTAGTTGATTTGAAGGACTCCACCGTCCATAGTGTGTAGAGTAGCTTGGGAAGCTCCCCACTCTGTATATCACATAATGAGCACAACCCGCAATCTGTATAAAAATAAAGTATAGATTTTTAACTTTGGTACCAAAATAAGTAAGTAGTAAATGACTTATCATCAAATCATGCTGCATTTCTAAGGTTTATGGTTTAAAGAGTCTTTCTCTTAAAATGGATACTTAAAGTGGTTGTTGTTAAGCCACTATCTGATCTTTATACCATCCCCTCTGTTAGATAACAACCAGTGTCCTAGTGCCTGTGTTTTATAAAAAAAAAAAAGCAGATTTCTACCTGTTATCACAGCGCCTCCGGGCGCTCACGTGACTCTCTCCTCTTCCCGTCTGACAGCTCCAGCGGGAGGGACTGAGAACCCCCGCTGACGTCAGCCAGGGAGGAGAGAGCTGGGAGTCGCGTGAGTGCTGGGAGGCGCTGTGAAAACAGTTAGAAATCTGCTTTTTTTTATAAAGCACAGGCACTAGGAAACAGGTTGTTATCTAACAGAGGGGATGTATAAAGATAACATAGGCCCAGGAGGAGAGCAGAGCGGCGCTAGTAAGAGCTGACAGGCAGGGAGGGGAGAGGGGAGAGAGGACACAGGAGAGATAGGAGAGCTGCAGATAGCAGCGGATGACGGAGGTACATAAACTGACTCTGGTGTCATGACTCAGCAGCCATGATATACCATAATCCATTTACAGGGGGGGCAGACAATGACAGGATCAACCAGGTATTTCAGGTAGGTGATAGAGAGGGTCAAATTACACAGCACAAGCACTGTGCTGTATAACATGCTTTAACCACTTCAGTCCCCTTCCTGACCAGGCCATTTACCAGGCCGATACTGCACTGTGTTGCCTTAACTGACAATTGCGTGGTCGTGCGACGCTGTACCCACTGTTTTTTTTCCATAAATAGAGCTTTCATTTGGTGGTATTTGATCGCCTCTGCGGTTTTTATTTTTTGCGCTATACAGAAAAAAAGACTGACAATTTTGAAAAAAAAAAAAAAAATGTTACCTTCTGCTATAATACATATCCAAGAATTTTTTTTAAAAAAAATCTAATTTCTTCATCAATTTAGGCCAATATGTGTTCTGCTACATGTTTTTGGTAAAAAAAAATCCCAATAAGCATATATTGATTGGTTTGTGCAAAAGTTAACTAAAGATAGTGTCTACAAACTATGGGATGGATTTATGGACTTTTTATTTTTTTTATTGTTTTTACTAGTAACGGCGGCGAGCAGCGATTTTTAGCAGGACTGCGACATTTGCGGCAGACAAATCTGACACTAAGTGACACTTTTTGGGGACCAGTGACACCAATACAGTGATCAGTGCTAAAAAAAAAAAGCACTGTCACTGTATAAATGACACTGGCGGAAAAGGGGCTAACATCATAGGCGATCAAAGGGTTAACTGTGCTCCTAGGGAGTACTTTTTAACTTGGGGGGGGGGGGATGCTGTGACTGGAGGAAAACAGAGATCCGTGTTTCTGCTTAGCAAAAACACAAGATCTCTATTTTCCTCCCTCACAGAACGGCGGCCTGCCTTGTTTACATAGGCAGACCGCCATTCTGCCTCTCCTGTGAACGATTAGCGGTACGTGATTTCGTGTTTAAGGGCCGCCCTGTCGCAGTATATGTGCATGGGCGGTACTTAAGTGGTTAAGGGAACAGGATCCATTTTTTTTTTTTTTTTTAGGTTAACAAACACTTTAAGTAACATGTAAAGTCTTGTGGGCTGAGTCAATCTTTGTATTTTTTTATGTCTACATGATTCAACAGTGAGGCCTACCTTCCTAATTATAGACTTTGCTCCTATCTACCTGGGATATTTGTGTGTTCCCACCCATCTTTGCATCTTTATTACCCCTGGTGCATTCACCATAATATAAAGTAAACAAGGAAAAAAATCCACGCCAACAGGCATAGTGGGAACCCCTCATAATGTCCCTGAGAGACATCAGAATTTGTCAAGTGGTTTAATTCTTCAGCCTCTACCAGCTGCTAAAATAGTTTTGATTGGACTACCCTCTAAATATTCCACACGCATAAGAAATTTGCTTGTAGTCATTTTTAAAAGTATGAGTTTACATTTAGTTTATATACAACGCCCTACACTTTTGTGTTTCTTCCACTACAGATAGAGAGGCAGCTTACGCTGAGAACAAAGAAAGCTGCTAACAAATAACAAATGGGTTGATTTCTTAAAGACAAATAGGCATTGCAAGTAAAGTTGCACTTTGAAAAGTACTTTAGTACATTAGTCTGCTTAAGGCCACTCTTAGTACAGTATACTCATAGGAATGGATGGTGTGTATGCAGACTAAAAGGAAGACCTAGTTGGGGCGTTGGGCCAGGCACAGGTTTGCTTTAAATCTGAACTCCAAGCACAAGCTACTAATTACACAGATGAATTACATATAGAGTATATGAATCTGACAAAAGGATTTGTAATTCTATCCAGCCACATTTGTCATTTATAAACCTCAGCCAGATAGCCCAGTCATAAGGGAGACGTGACTTTCTGTTTTAGTGTAAAGGAATACAGTGGTGTTGCTCTTCTGTCTCCAGCCTGATGTTTGGACAGCAAAGAAACCCTCAAATACAAAAGTATATATTTCTGTGAGGTTGAACTTTTTTCTAAATTCTTAATCAAACCTGATTTTCCCAAAAGTACTCAATTAAATACTTACCCCAAGAAGTAATCCCAGCAGCATTCCAGCAGCCAGTAAACCAAACAAGATAATTGCCCAACGTGGTACTGTAAGAAAGTATAAAAATAGTTTAAAGCTTGGGTTTCCCCCAGGAGGTCATTAGTCTACATATGAGTAAAGTTTTTATACAGATCTGACAGCGACTGAGAGTATCGTTTATAGGATGAAGTGTAGAAACCCCTCACTTACACCATGCCCTTATATGTTGATGTGTGAATGGGGGTAGGGTGATTGAAAGTCCTAGAATCTCCTGGGGATGGTGGAAAGTAATGGAAGAGACTTCCCTCAATACCCCATACCCACATTATTTCCAGTATGACAAATCCTCAACTCTATTTTGAGATATCTGGAATCACCGAAAAAGGTTTAACAAACTTTAATTGTATTTTAGAGCCACAAAAAGGAGTGGAATGAGATCAGGGTCTCAACAGGGCACTAACTGAGGGGTCAAAGGGGTCATAATTGGAAATGAACATTAAATGGCCGCTATAAGGGTCTGTTATTTGTTTGTTTGTTTTGAAGCCTGAACATTTTTACATGCCCAAAGCACTATGGGCTAGCTAAAGAGATAGTAAAAAAATAATCATATTCTTTCAGGCAGGTAGACTCAATCTGAAATCTCCCAATGGGCCATTTAAAAAGGGACGAGTCGCTGCAGCGATTTTATTGCCTGTGTGTGTAAATGTGAATTTTACAAACATTAGTATTTCTACCAAAAATAGGGCAAATAGCTAGCAATAATCATGTGAAAATGTGCTTAAAGCTCCACCTATCTTAAGAAAGACCATAATAAATATAGAGGCCAAATATGTATAAAACCAATATACATTCCCTTTCCAGTGACTATATGGTAAGTATTATAGTTCAATGAACATAGCAACACGATTCCTTTACTAGTAAGAGGTGCTAATTTTTAATTCTACATTTGCTTTAGAATCTCCCTCAACATTAAAGTGACTCTCCCTACTGGTGACACCGACAGCATTAAAAACCACTGATAAGTTCCAACTAATACCCAATCCTCTTGAGACTAGAAAAAAGTTTTGACTCAGGTTACACTTTAAAATAAGTAAAATAAAATATAGGGTACCTGTGCAGTAGGAAATATTAACTGCCTTTTATTTGACTATCTGCTGAAAAGAAATCTCCAACTGGCTTCTTGAAATTGTTACTTTGATGTGTATTTGGGATAAGCCATTCACAAATTAATATTATGGTAGAGGAATTGCTTACATTGTACATTGTCAGATAATACAGCAGCAGCATTTGCTTGTCCGCTGGTACTAGACATAGTTGTAGTACTGGTGGTTCCAGAAGTTGTAGTTGTAGTAGATGCAGTGGTTGTGGTTGCTGTAGTAGAGGAAGCTCCAGAGCTTGTGGATGTTGTAGATGATGTAGATATACCTACCGTGGAAAAAGAAGTGTTGGCCAAAGTCCAAGTTACATAGCAAGTAGCAATGTGAAGTACAACAGTAGTGACAATATTAGTTGGTGTTGCTGTAAAAGTTGGAATTTTGGGTAATTGCTAATTCATCCTTGCAGATGTAAGTGTTAAAGCGCTGTTGATGGCTATTAAGATTTTAAACATATAATCAAAAATGTAATAATTTTCAGCTTAAAACTATTTCTCATGTAAATATTAAGACCCCCTCCCACCAGACTAACCTATCCTGCAGGGTTTTTTTCTTACCTTTTGAAGCAAGATCTACTCACCTAAGCCCACTATTTGGACCCCTCACTGGTGCCGATCCAAGATGTGAGGAAACACTAAGCCAACACTACAGTTGTGCCCATGCCAGCTGATCCCTTAACAGTCCTCTGGAACTGATGTCACTGCTGCAGACTCCTCTTCTGGATCCCAAGAAGACCCTGCCTCTGGACAGCCAATGGTAAGCATCTACATCACACAAACAGTGATGTAGACACCCAGAAAATGACCCCTCCTCCTGTTAACAGAAGAGGAGAGAAGACTCGGGACTGGAATGTCCATGGCTTTAGGTGACTAAAAAAGGGTATTTTTTTTTTTAGATTTGTTTTTCAGATTATTTTTTGTGATGCCATCAATCCATTTGAGGGGCTGGAGGAGATATGGGCAACCTGCTCTTACAATCTCTAAATGTGATGGTAGCATTAGTATTTCTTTTTTAGACCCTTTGTTTCTTTTATTTTTACCTGGTAATCCTACCAGTTGCACACTTGCTGTCTTAGGGGGACAATGCTTACTCACTCTACTGTATTTTTCAAGGAGCATCATTGTCCCCCTAGGCTGTTCTACTGATTTGGACTACAAGCACCATCTAGGAGAAGGTGTATTGCAGTTCATAAAAGATTATCAGGAAGGCTGATAACATTGTTTGAGACACAAGTTCAGCGCACAAAAAGACACAAGGACACATGGTCAACAGGTATTTCTCTGTACTTGTAGAAAATGTTATTAGCCTGAAAAATGAAAACAAATGCAGCCATTACATCTAAGGACCAGTAAGCTGCAATATATTACATTTTCTGTTCTTGGGTTTTGTTATACTTTAATGCAATACTTGATGTTTTTGTCATAGCAGCAGCTGGGCTAGTTATAGTAATGGTTGGTTATATCAGTGCTAAAGACCAGTGGCAGTATAAGTAAGAGCAGTGTGAGCAGTGGATGCTGGATTTGTAGGTGGCGCAACAAAGAAGGAAATATATCAGTAATAAATTAGTTAGAGATATTGTAGCAGTAGAACATGCATAGCGAGAGCCATAGTGATAATTTATACTTTGTACTTTCATTTTTATTTTTGAGTTGTGTCAGTTGCTGGAGTAGTAGAAGCTCCCAATGTAATTGAAAACACATGAACTCTGGAAGTAGTCAGTGCTATAATGGTAATAATGAAGTCCATTCTCCAGAGGTTGTAAAAGCTGTAAATGTAGGCACTGTCAAAATAGTTTGTGCATTACTAGCTCCTGAAACTGCAGAAGATGTTGAATGTGTAGAACTAGCTAGTAACTTATTGAATGCAAGAGACGCTGCAATAAATTGTATTTAAGTTGTAGTTCTAACTGGTGCATCAGTAATGGCAAGAGTATGAAGGTTGAAGGAAATACATCTAATGCCACGTACACACGACCGGTATTGCCATCGGAATTAACTCCGAAGGTTTCTCCGATGGAATTCCATTTAAGCGGTCTTGCCTACACACGGTCAACCCAAAGTCCGACCGTCCAGAACGATGTGACGTACAACACTTACGACGGGTCTAGAAAAAGGAAGTTCAATAGCCAGTAGCCAATAGCTTCCATCTCGTACTTGCTTCAAAGCATGCTTCATTTTTGGTGTCGGAACAGCATACAGACGATCAGTTTTCCCGATAGGAATTGGTTCCATCGAAAAAATTTAGAACATGTTTCATTTCGAGGTCCATCAGAATTTTCGAAAAAAGAAGTCAGATGAGGCATACACACGATCGGAATAGATGATGAAAAGCTATCGTCGGACTTTTTCTGTCGGACATTCCGCTCGTGTGTACAGGGAATAAGAGGTGCTGGCACTGTATCAATAACTACTGATACAGAGTAGTGAAGGAAAGAATGACAATTATTTGAAAAGCTAACTGGCTTTGATTAGTGGGCTCACATGCAACCAGGACTACCCTCCAATGGGTACCCAGAAGCATATCTCAGAGCTTAAACCAAATAAAGGAGTGCCAGACCAAGTTCATAAAGGAGCCCAAAACAATTTTAATAATCCACATTACAGCCAATGCATTTCAGGGGCAAAGCACACTCCCCCTTCATCAGGGCTCAGTAATGTTTGAAAATGTTTGAATAAACTTGGCGAAGAAGATGAGAAATAATAAACCCACTGATTGCAATAGAATCAGATGGGACACAATTATGCCCCACCTGATTTCTTTGCAAACAGTAAGTTTAGGATTCCTCTGACATCTACTTCCCTGAGTTTTTTTTTTAAAGGAAAAGCATGGACTTGTAAAAAAATAAACATACTGTACTTACTCACCATCATACTGCAGAATCAGTCTAATGCTGGAGCTGTCCCTCGCCGGCTCTAAGCCTGAGATGTGAGCAATTATATGACCATTGATTGCTCAGTTTGTGGTCTTCCTGGAGCAGAGAACATTGACTGACAGCGCCAGGCTCGGGTGGGAGTGGGAACAGCTGGCTGTGACTCTCTGCAGCACACTGAGAGGTTAAGCTGGCTGTCTATTAGGCATCTGGGTGGATCCTAACAATATGGTCAGGATCCTTCAAAAGCCTGGAGTGGCTCTGTGATGCCAGCTGACAGCAGGCTGATTCTGGGTCACAGGGGAGCAAAAATGAGTGCACTCCTGTGACCCAGAAAAGAAGTATGACCAAGAAAGCTTTGGCCATACGTCTCTTTTAAACATTTGCAGACATTACTGAGTACTGATGAAGGGGGAATGTGTTTTGCCTCTGAAACACGTTGACTGCCTTGTGTTAATCATTCAAATTTTTTTGGACTCTTTATAAATTTGGTCAGGCACTCGTTCTTTTGGTTTAAGGCTGCATTCAAACTTCAGCGTTTTGAATCTGCACGCGATTTGAAAGCGCCAACGTGTGAACGACATATCGCGGGACTCGCCTTTAAGATGCCATTCATTTGAATGACACCTCAAATCACGGCGCGGGTCTGCCATAATTGTCGCATGTTGCCTAAAAGTAGCTTCTGAACATTTTTTGGGGGCGGCATGCTTCCCGCGATGCTTGTTGCTGTGATTGCAGCGCGATTTATTGCGCGACAATCACAGCAGACCCACGCCGCAATTTGAGGTGTCATTCGAAATGAATGGCATGTCAAATGTGAGTCCTGAGATTTGCCATTCACACATCGGCGCTTTCAAATTGCAATTGCAATAGTGGTAGAGAAAACAGAAGTAGTTAGTAATATAGTGATAGTGGGATTTGCAGTAGTAGTTGGGGCTTCAGTACTAATTGGTGTGGAAGTAGTCACCACTATAAATATTGTTGAAAGTGTAGTACTAATTGGAGTTGCTGTTGTAGCTGTTGCAGAAGTAGTTGAAGCAGCAGAGGCTGTACCTACAGTAGTTATTGATACTGTAGTGGTGGTCTGAGCAGATGCAGTAGTTAAAGAAGTCAAAGGAGTAGTAGTAGCAGAAATATTTGTAGTTTGCAATGTTGTAGTGTTTAAGACTTTAGTGGTGGTTGGCACTGCAGTAATAGTAGAGACAACAGTAGTAGTTACTAATGTTGTGGAAGTGGGGTTTTCAATAATAGTTGTGGATGCAGTACTACTTTGTGATGTGGTAGACCCTGCTGCAGTGTTGATGTTATGGTACTAATTGTGTTTGCTGTAGTTGTAGCAGCTACAGAAGAAGCTAAAGCAGCATAAGTTATACCTACAGATGTAGTTGGTGCTGAAGTGAGAGTAGAAGTACTAGATGAAGCAAAGAAGGGGTAAAAGCAGTGTTAGTTGTAGTTGGTAATGTTTTAGTAGTAAGGGCTTCAGTGATGGTCGACATTGCAGTATTGGGTACAGTAGTAGTAACTAGTACTGCTGTGGTAGTGATTGGCACTGCAGTATTAGTTAGAGCTACAGTAGTAGTTGATGTACTGGCATTGAAGTTGTAGTACTAATTGGAGTTGCTGTTGTTGTAGCTGCTACAGAAGTAGTTGAAGCAGCAGCAGTTGTTCTTGCACTGGTATGCCCCGTACACACGGAAGGATTTTCCTACAGAAAATGTACGATAGGACCATGTTGTCAGAAATTCCGACCGTGTGTAGGCTCCATCACACATTTTCCATAGGAATTTCTGACACACAAAATTTGAGAGCTGGTTCTCAAATTTTCCGACAACAAAATCCGTTGTCGGAAATTCCGATTGTGTGTACGAAAGTACGATGCACAAAGTGCCACGCATGGTCGGAATCAAGCAGAAGAGCAGCACTGGCTATTGAACTTGTATGTCATCACGTTCTTGACATTCGGAATCTCCGACCAACTTTGCGTGACCGTGTGTATGCAAGACAAGTTTGAGCCAACATCCGTCGGAAAAAAAACTTTTTTGTTGTCGGAAAATCCTATAGTGTGTACAGGGTATAAATTAGTGCTGAAGATGTGGTCAGAGCAACAGTAATAGTTAGTCAGTAGAAGTCAAAGAAGTGAAAGCAGGATTTATAGTGGTAGTTGGCAATGTTGTACTGGTTAGGGCTTTAGTGCTAGTTGACACTACAGTAGTAGTAGGGACTACAGCAGTAGTTACTAATGTGGTGGAAGTGATATTTTTAGTAGTAGTTGGTGCTGCAGTTTCTACTTCGTGCTGCAGTAGATGCTGCTCTACTAGGTGTTGAAGTTGTAGTACTTATTGGGATTACTTCAGTTGCAGCAGCTGCAGATGAAGTTATGAAGTTAAAGAAACAGAATTTGCACCTGCAGTAGTAGCTGGTACTGAAGTGGTAGTGGGAGCAGAAGCAGTATATAACGTCAAAGGAATGGTAGTAGCAGTTACAGTGATAGTTGGTAAAGTTGTAGTGGTTAGGTTTTCAGTGGTGGTTGACCCTGTAGTAGTAGTAGGGATAGCATTAGTAGTTACTAATGCGGTGAAAGTGGGATTCACAGCAGTAGTTGGGCTGCAGTACTACTTTGTGCTGCAGTAGATGCTGAGGTAGTGGTTGTTGATGTTGTACTAATTGGGTTTGCTGTAGTTGTAAAAGCTACAGAAGAAGTTGAAACAGCAGAAGTTGTACCTGAAGTAGTAGTTGGTGCTGAAGTGCAAGTGGGAGCAGAAGTACTAGATTAAGCCAAAAGAGTGGTAGTAGCAGTAATGGTTGTAGCTGATGATGCTGTAGTAGTGAGAGTTTCAGTGTTGGTTGTCATTGCAGTAGTGGGTACAGTAGCAATAAGTACTGTTGTGGTAGTGGTTGGGGCTAAAGTAATAGTTAAAGCTGCAGTAGTAATTGATGTAGTGGTTGTTGAAATTGTAGTACTAATTGGAGTTGTTGTAGCTGTTGTAAAAGTAGTTAAAGCTACTGCTTTAACTACTTTTACAACAGCTACAGCAACTCCAATTAGTACTACAATTTCAACAACTACTACATCAAGTTGCACCTGCAGTAATATTTGGTAATGTAGTGGTGGTCGAAGCAGCAATAGTAGATTAAATAAAAAAAGTAGTAGTAGCAGTTATAATGGTGATGTTGTAGTGCTTAGGGCTTCAGTGGTGATTAGTGCTGCAGAAGTAGTAGAGACAACAAAAGTTACTAATGTAGTGGTAATGAGATTTGCAGTAGTAGTTGGGGCTGCAGTACTAGTTTGTGTTGTGTTAGATGCTACTGTAGTGTTTGTTAATATTGTGGTGCTAATTGGGGTTGCTGTAGTTGAAGCAGAAGAAGTTAAAGCAGAAATTGTACCTGCAAAAGTAATTGCTGTTGAAGTAGTATGTAATGTTGCGGAAATGGGATATAAAGCAGAGGTTGCTGTAGTGGGCATTGATGTTGTAGTGCTAAATGGGGTTGCTGTAGTTGAAGCAGCTGCAAAAAGAACTTAAAGAAGCAGAAGTTGTACCTTCAGTAGTAGTTGGTTCTGAAGCAATAGTGGAGACAAAAGTAGTAGATGAAATTGAAGAGGTGGCAGTAGCAGTTATAGTGGCAATTGGTGATGTTGTATTAGTAAAGGATTCAGCAGTGGTTGACACTGCAGTAATGGGTATAGAAGTGCTAAGTGCTGTTGTGGTAGTGGGTATTGCAGTCATAGTTAGAACTGCAGCAGTAGTTGGTGTAGTGGTTGTTGAAATTGTAGTACTAATTGGAGTTGCTGTTGTAACTGTTGCAGAAGTACTTGAAGGAGCAGAAGTTGTTTCTGCAGTAGTAGCTGGGGCTGAAGTGGTAGTGGGAGCAGAAGTAGCAGATGAAGTTGAAGGAGTAGTAGGAGGAGTTATAATGGTAGTTGGTGATGTTGTAGTAGTAGTAAGGGCTTTAGTTGTGGTTGACATTGCAGTAGTGGGATTTACAGTAGTAGTAGAGGCAAGAGTACTACTTTGTGCTGCAATAGATGCTGCTGTAGGGGTTGTAGCAGCTGCAGAAGAAGTTAAAATAGCAGAAGTTGTACTTGTAGTTCCTGGAGTAGTAGTGAGATCAGAAGTAGTGGATGAAACCAGAGTAGTGGTAGTAGTAGGTATAGTGGTAGTTGGTGATGTTGTAGTAGTAATGGCTTCACTGGTGATTGCCGTAGTGGGTACACTAATAAGAAATGCTGCTGTGGTAGTGGGTACTGCAGTAATAGTCAATGTAGTGGTTTTTGAAGTTGTACTAATTGGAACTGCTGTTGTAGCTGTTGCAGAAGTAGTTGAAGCAGCAGTTGTACCTGGAGTAGTAATTGGGGTTGAAGCAGTAGTGGGAGCAAAAGTAGTAGATGAAGTTGAAAGAGTGGTAGTAGCAATTATATTGGTAATTGCTGATGTTGTAGTAGTAAGGGCTTCAATGATGGTTGGCATTACAGAAGTGGGATTTGCAGTAGTAGCTGGGGCTGCAGTACTAGTTTGTGCTGCAGTAGCGGTTGTTGGTGCAGTATTAATTGGGGTTTCTATAGTTGTAGAAGTTGCTAAAGGAGTTAAAACAGCAGAAGTTGTCCCTGTATTTCCTGAAGTGTTAGTGGGAGCAGAAATAGTAGATGAAGCCAACTTAGTGGTAGTAGCAGTTACAATAGTAGTTGGTGATGTTGTGGTAGTAGGGGCTTCAGTGTTGATTGGCATTACAGTAGTGGGTACAGCAGTAGTAAGTACTGTTGTGGTAGTGGCTGGGGCTACAATAGTAGTTGATGAAGTTGTAGATATAGAACTAATAGGAGTTGCTGTTGTGGTAACTGCTGCAGAAGTAGTTGAAGTAGAAAAAGTTGTACCTGCAGTAATAGTTGGTGCTGTAGTGGTCATCGGAGTGGCAGAAGAAGTTGAAGTTAAAGGAGTGGTAGTAGCAGTTATAGTGGTAGCCGGTGATGTTGTTGTGCTTATGGTTTTAGTGGTGGTTGGCACTGCAGTAGTAGTAGTGACTACATTAGTAGTTACTAATGTAGTGGAAGTGGAATTAACAGTACTAGTTGGGGCTGCAGTACTAGTTTGTGTTGCAGTAGATGCTGCTGTAGTGGTTGTTAATGTTGAAGTAGTAATTGGGGATGCTGTAGTTGTAGTAGCTGCAGAAGAAGTTAAAGCAGCAGAAATTGTACCTGCAGTAGTAGATGGTGTGGAAGCAGTAGTGGGAGCAGAAGTAGTAGATGAGGTCAAAGGAGTGGTAGTAGCAGTTATAGGGGTAGTTAGTAATGTTGAAGTAGTAAGGGCTTTAATGGTGGATACAGTAGTAGTAGGTACTATTGTAGTAGTAGGTACTGCAGTAGTTGTTAGAACTGCTGAAGTAGTGGGTGTAGTGGTTGTTAAAGTTGTATTGCTAAATGATGTTGCTGTTGCTGTAGCTGCTGCAGAAGCAGTTGAAGCAGAAAAGGTTGTACCTGCAGTAGTAGTTGGTGCTGAAGAGGAGGTCAAAGCAGCAGTAGTAGTTGAAATCAAAGGAGTGGTAGTAGCAAATATAGAAGTAGTTGGCAATGTTAAAGTACTTAGGGCTTCAGTTGTGGTTGACATTTCAGTGGTAGTAGGGACAGGAGTAGTAGTTACTAATGTGGTGGTAGTGGGATTTGCTGTATTATTAGTTGGAGCTGCAGGACTAGTTTGTATTGTAGTAGATACTGCTCTAGTGGTTGTTGAAGTTGTAGTACTAGTTGGAGTTGCTGTAGTTGTAGAAGCTGCAGAAGTAGTTAAAACAGCAGAAGTTGTTTCTGAAGTGGTAGTTGGTGCTGAAGTGGTAGTGGGAGCAGAAGTAGTAAATGAAGCTGAAGGAGTAGTAGTAAGAATTATAGTGGTAGTTGGTGGTGTTATAGTAGTGAGGGCTTCAGAGATGGTTGGCACTTTGGTAGTAGTTGAAACAGCAGTAGTTAGTACTGTTGTGGTAATAGGAACTGCAGTAGTAGTTAATGTAGTGGTTGATGAAGTTGTAGCAATAATTGGAGTTGCTGTTGTTGTAGATGCTGCAGAAGTAGGTGGTGCAGAAGTAGGTGAAGCAGCAGATGTTGTACCTTCAGTAGTAGTTGGTGCTGAAGTGGTGGTCAGAGCCGTGGAAGTAGTTGAAGTAAAAGGAGTGGTAGCAGCAGTTATAGTAGTAGTTGGTGATGTTGTAATGGTAAGGGCTTCAGTGGTGGTTGAAACTGCAGTAGTAGGGACAGTGGTAGTAGTTACTAATGTACTGGAGATGGGATTTGCAGTGATTGTTGAAGTTGTAGTACTAAATGGAGTTGATGTAGTTGCAGCATTTGCAGAAGTAGTTAAAGCAACAGAAGTTATTCCTGCAGTAGTAGTTGGTGCTGAAGTTGTAGTGGGGTTAGAAGTAGCAGATGAAGCCAATGGAGTAGTGGTAATATTTAAAGTAGTTGGTGATGTTGTAGTAGTTAGGCCTTCAGTGGTGGTTGGTATTCCAGTAGTGGTAGGGACAACAGTCGTAGTTAATACTGTTGTGGAAGAGGGAACTGAAGTAGTAGTTGGAAACTCAGTAGTAGCCAATGTAGTGGTTGTTGAAGTTGTGGTACTAATTGCAATTGCTGTTGTTGTAGCTGCTACAGACATAGTTGAAGCAGCAGATGTTATACCTGTAGTAGTAGTTGGTGCTGAAGTGGTGGTTAGAGCAGTGGAAGAAGTTGGAGTAAAAGGAGTGGTAGTAGCAGTTATAATAGTAGTTGGTGATGTGGTAGTAGTTAGGGATTCAGTGCTGGTTGAAACTGCAGTAGTAGCAGTTACTAATGTACTGGAGGTGGGATTTGCAGTAGTACTGGGGGCTGTAGTAGATGCTGCCATAGTGGTTGTTGAAGTTGTAGCACTGATTGGAGTTGATGTAGTTGCAGCATTTGCAGAAGTAGTTAAAGCAACAGAAGTTGTTCCTGCAGTAGTAGTTGGTGCTGAAGTTGTAGTGGGGTTAGAAGTAGCAGATGAAGCAAAAGGAGTAGTGGTAATAGTTAAAGTAGTTGGTGATGTTGTAGTAGTTAGGCCTTCAGTGGTGGTTGGTGTTGCAATATTGGTAGGGACAACATTCGTAGTTAATACTGTTGTGGAAGAGGGAACTGAAGTAGTAGTTGGAAACTCAGTAGTAGCTGATGTAGTGGTTGTTGAAGTTGTGGTACTAATTGGGGTTGCTGTTGTTGCAGCTGCTACAGACATAGTTGAAGCAACAGATGGTATACCTGTAGTAGTAGTTGGTGCTGAAGTGGTGGTAAGAGCAGTAAAAGTAGTTGAAGTAAAAGGAGTGGTAGTAGCAGGTATAATAGTAGTTGGTGATGTTGTAGTAGATAGGGCTTCAGTGCTGGTTGAAACTGCAGTGGTAGTAGTTACTAATGTACTGGAGGTGGGATTTGCAGTAGTACTGGGGGCTATAGTAGATGCTGCTGTAGTGGTTGTTGAAGTTGTAGTACTAAATGGAATTGATGTAGTTGCAGAATTTGCAGAAGTAGTTAAAGCAACAGAAGTTGTTCCTGCAGTAGTAGTTGGTGCTGAAGTTGTAGTGGGGTTAGAAGTAGCAGATGAAGCCAAAGGAGTAGTGGTAATAGATAAAGTAGTTGGTGATGTTGTAGTAGTTAGGCCTTCAGTGGTGGTTGGTATTCCAGTAGTGGTAGGGAAAACAGTCGTAGTTAATACTGTTGTGGAAGAGGGAACTGAAGTAGTAGTTGGAAACTCAGTAGTAGTCAATGTAGTGGTTGTTGAAGTAGTAGTACTATTTGGAGTTGCTGTTGTTGTAGCTGCTGAAGTAGTAGTTGATGCAGTAGAAGTTGTACCTGCAGTAGTAGTTGGTGCTAAACTTGTAGTGGGAGTAGAAGTAGTAGATGAAGCCAAAGGTGTAGTAATACCAGTTATAGTGGTAGTTGGCAATGGTGTAGTAGTGAGGGCTTGAGTAGTTGTTGAAACTGCAGTAGTAGTGGGATTTGCTGTAGTATTAGTTGGGGCTACAGTATTAGTTTGTGATGTAGTAGACACTGCTGTAGTGGTTGTTGAAGATGTAGTTGGAATAGTAGTAGAAGTTGGTATTGTAGTAGTAGAAGGAGCTGTTGTAGTAGTCAAGGCTTCAGTAGTAGTTGGAGCTGCTGTAGTAGTCAAGGCTTCAGTAGTAGTTGGGGTCACAGAAGTAGTTTGTTGTGTGGTAGTTGCTGGAAGTGTAGAAGTGAGTATTTCAGTACTGGTTGACACTGCAGTAGTAAGTGGAACAATAGTAGTAGTTGGTATTGCAGTAGTAGTAGGATTTGCTGTAGTAGTGGAGGCTTCAGTAGTACTTGTTGGGGCCAAAATAGTAGTTTTCTGAGTGGTAGTTGGTAGTATTGTAGTGGTGAGGGTATCAGTACTGGTTTGCTGTGCAGTAGTTGTAGCAACAACAGTGGTAGTTGGTGTTGTAGTTGTTGAAAGAGCTACAGTAGTTGGTAGTAATGTAGTAGCAGGGGGTTCAGTACTGGTTAGGACTGCAGTAGTAGTAAGAGCGACAGTAGTAGTTGGTGCTGTAGTTGTTGAAAGAGCTACAGTAGTTGGCAGTATTGTAGTAGTAAGGGGTTCAGTACTGGTTGGCACTGCAGTAGTAGTAAGAGCAACAGTAGTAGTTGATGTTGTAGTAGTAGCAGAAGTTGGTGTGGTTGTTGGGGCTTCAGTAGTACTTGTTGGGGCCAAAGTAGTAGTTTGCTGTGTGGTAGTTGGCAGCATTGTAGTAGTAGGAGGTTCAGTACTGGTTGACACTGCAGTAGTAGGAGCAACAGTAGTAGTTGGTGTTTCAGTGGTGGTAGGAGCTGCAGAGGTAGTAACTGGTGCTGCAGTAGAAGTAGTAGCATCAGTAGTTGGCAGTATTGTAGTAGTAGGAGGTTCAGTACTGTTTGGCACTGCAGTAGTAGTAAGAGCAACAGTAGTAGTTGGTACTGTAGCAGTAGTAGAAGTTGGTGTGGTTGTTGGGGCTTCAGTAGTACTTGTTGGGGCCAAAGTAGTAGTTTGCTGTGTGGTAGTTGGCAGCATTGTAGTAGTAGGAGGTTCAGTACTGGTTGACACTGCAGTAGTAGGAGCAACAGTAGTAGTTGGTGTTTCAGTGGTGGTAGGAGCTGCAGAGGTAGTAACTGGTGCTGCAGTAGAAGTAGTAGCATCAGTAGTTGGCAGTATTGTAGTAGTAGGAGGTTCAGTACTGGTTGGCACTGCAGTAGTAGTAGGAGCAACAGTAGTAGTTGGTGCTGTAGTTGTTGAAAGAGCTACAGTAGTTGGTAGTATTGTAGTAGTAGGGGGTTCAGTACTGGTTGGCACTTCAGTAGTAGTAAGACCAACAGTAGTAGTTGGTGCTGTAGTAGTAGTAGAAGTTGGTGTGGTTGTTGGGGCTTCAGTAGCACTTGTTGGGCCCAAAGTAGTAGTTTGCTGTGTGGTAGTTGGTAGTATTGTAGTAGTAGGGGGTTCAGTACTGGTTGGCACTTCAGTAGTAGTAAGAGCAACAGTAGTAGTTGGTACTGTAGTAGTAGTAGAAATTGGCGTATTTGTTTGGGCTTCAGTAGTAATTGTTGGAGCCAAAGTAGTAGTTTTCTGTGTGGTAGTTGGCAGTATTGTAGTAGTAGGAGGTTCAGTACTGGTTGACACTGCAGTAGTAGGAGCAACAGTAGTAGTTGGTGTTTCAGTGGTAGTAGGAGCTGCAGAGGTAGTAGCTGGTGCTGCAGTAGAAGTAGTAGTAGCATCAGTAGTTAGCAGTATTGTAGTAGTAGGAGGTTCAGTACTGGTTGGCACTGCAGTAGTAGGAGCAACATTAGTAGTTGGTGCTGTAGTTGTTGAAAGATCTACAGTAGTTGGTTGTATTGTAGTAGTAGGAGGTTCAGTACTGGTTGACACTGCAGTAGTAGGAGCGACCGTAGTAGTTGGTGTTTCAGTGGTAGTAGGAGTTTCAGTGGTAGTAGGAGCTGCAGAGGTAGTAACTGGTGCTGCAGTAGAAGTAGTAGTAGTAGCATCAGTAGTTGGCAGTATTGCAGTAGAAGGAGGTTCAGTACTGGTTGACACTGCAGTAGTAGGAGCGACAGTAGTAGTTGGTGTTTCAGTGGAGGTAGGAGCTGCAGAGGTAGTAACTGGCGCTGCAGTAGAAGTAGTAGTAGTAGCATCAGTAGTTATTGTAGTAGTAGCATCAGTAGTTATTGTAGTAGTAGCATCAGTAGTTATTGTAGTAGTAGCATCAGTAGTTATTGTAGTAGTAGCTTCAGAAGTTATTGTAGTAGTAGCATCAGTAGTTATTGTAGTAGTAGCATCAGTAGTTATTGTAGTAGTAGCATCAGTAGTTATTGTAGTAGTAGCTTCAGGAGTTATTGTAGTAGTAGCATCAGTAGTTATTGTAGTAGTAGCATCAGTAGTTATTGTAGTAGTAGCTTCAGGAGTTATTGTAGTAGTAGCATCAGTAGTTATTGTAGTAGTAGCTTCAGGAGTTATTGTAGTAGTAGCATCAGTAGTTATTGTAGTAGTAGCATCAGTAGTTATTGTAGTAGTAGCTTCAGAAGTTATTGTAGTAGTAGCATCAGTAGTTATTGTAGTAGTAGCTTCAGGAGTTATTGTAGTAGTAGCTTCAGGAGTTATTGCAGTAGTAGCATCAGTAGTTATTGTAGTAGTAGCTTCAGGAGTTATTGTAGTAGTAGCATCAGTAGTTATTGTAGTAGTAGATTCAGGAGTTATTGTAGTAGTAGCATCAGTAGTTATTGTAGTAGTAGCATCAGGAGTTATTGTAGTAGTAGCATCAGTAGTTATTGTAGTAGTAGCTTCAGGAGTTATTGTAGTAGTAGCATCAGTAGTTATTGTAGTAGTAGCTTCAGGAGTTATTGTAGTAGTAGCATCAGTAGTTATTGTAGTAGTAGCTTCAGGAGTTATTGTAGTAGTAGCATCAGTAGTTATTGTAGTAGTAGCTTCAGGAGTTATTGTAGTAGTAGCATCAGTAGTTATTGTAGTAGTAGCATCAGTAGTTATTGTAGTAGTAGCTTCAGGAGTTATTGTAGTAGTAGCATCAGTAGTTATTGTAGTAGTAGCATCAGTAGTTATTGTAGTAGCTTCAGGAGTTATTGTAGTAGTAGCATCAGTAGTTATTGTAGTAGTAGCTTCAGGAGATAGTGTAGTAGTAGCATCAGGAGTTATTGTAGTAGTAGCTTCAGGAGTTATTGTAGTAGTAGCATCAGTAGTTATTGTAGTAGTAGCATCAGTAGTTATTGTAGTAGTAGCTTCAGGAGTTATTGTAGTAGTAGCTTCAGGAGTTATTGTAGTAGTAGCATCAGTAGTTAATGTAGTAGTAGCATCAGTAGTTATTGTAGTAGTAGCTTCAGGAGTTATTGTAGTAGTAGCATCAGTAGTTATTGTAGTAGTAGCATCAGTAGTTATTGTAGTAGTAGCTTCAGGAGTTATTGTAGTAGTAGCATCAGTAGTTATTGTAGTAGTAGCATCAGTAGTTATTGGAGTAGTAGCTTCAGGAGTTATTGTAGTAGTAGCATCAGTAGTTATTGGAGTAGTAGCTTCAGGAGTTATTGTAGTAGTAGCATCAGTAGTTATTGTAGTAGTAGCATCAGTAGTTATTGTAGTAGTAGCTTCAGGAGTTATTGTAGTAGTAGCATCAGTAGTTATTGTAGTAGTAGCTTCAGGAGTTATTGTAGTAGTAGCATCAGTAGTTATTGTAGTAGTAGCATCAGTAGTTATTGTAGTAGTAGCTTCAGGAGTTATTGTAGTAGTAGCATCAGTAGTTATTGTAGTAGTAGCATCAGTAGTTATTGTAGTAGTAGCATCAGTAGTTATTGTAGTAGTAGCTTCAGGAGTTATTGTAGTAGTAGCATCAGTAGTTATTGTAGTAGTAGCATCAGTAGTTATTGTAGTAGTAGCATCAGTAGTTATTGTAGTAGTAGCTTCAGTAGTTATTGTAGTAGTAGCATCAGGAGTTATTGTAGTAGTAGCATCAGGAGTTATTGTAGTAGTAGCATCAGTAGTTATTGTAGTAGTAGCATCAGTAGTTATTGTAGTAGTAGCTTCAGGAGTTATTGTAGTAGTAACATCAGTAGTTATTTTAGTAGTAGCTTCAGGAGTTATTGTAGTAGTAGTATCAGTAGTTATTGCAGTAGTAGCTTCAGGAGTTATTGTAGTAGTAGCATCAGTAGTTATTGTAGTAGTAGCTTCAGGAGTTATTGTAGTAGTAGCTTCAGTAGTTATTGTAGTAGTAGTAGCATCAGTAGTTGTTGTAGTAGTAGCATCAGGAGTTATTGTAGTAGTAGCTTCAGTAGTTATTGTAGTAGTAGCATCAGGAGTTATTGTAGTAGTAGCATCAGTAGTTATTGTAGTAGTAGCATCAGTAGTTATTGTAGTGGTAGCATCAGTAGTTATTGTAGTAGTAGCTTCAGGAGTTATTGTAGTAGTAGCATCAGTAGTTATTGTAGTAGTAGCTTCAGGAGTTATTGTAGTAGTAGCATCAGTAGTTATTGTAGTAGTAGCATCAGTAGTTATTGTAGTAGTAGCTTCAGGAGTTATTGTAGTAGTAGCATCAGTAGTTATTGTAGTAGTAGCTTCAGGAGTTATTGTAGTAGTAGCATCAGTAGTTATTGTAGTAGTAGCATCAGTAGTTATTGTAGTAGTAGCTTCAGGAGTTATTGTAGTAGTAGCATCAGTAGTTATTGTAGTAGTAGTATCAGTAGTTATTGCAGTAGTAGCTTCAGGAGTTATTGTAGTAGTAGCATCAGTAGTTATTGTAGTAGTAGCTTCAGGAGCTATTGTAGTAGTAGCTTCAGGAGTTATTGTAGTAGTAGCATCAGTAGTTAATGTAGTAGTAGCTTCAGTAGTTATTGTAGTAGTAGTAGCATCAGTAGTTATTGTAGTAGTAGCATCAGGAGTTATTGTAGTAGTAGCTTCAGTAGTTATTGTAGTAGTAGCATCAGGAGTTATTGTAGTAGTAGCATCAGTAGTTATTGTAGTAGTAGCATCAGTAGTTATTGTAGTAGTAGCTTCAGGAGTTATTGTAGTAGTAGCATCAGGAGTTATTGTAGTAGTAGCTTCAGTAGTTATTGTAGTAGTAGCATCAGGAGTTATTGTAGTAGTAGCATCAGTAGTTATTGTAGTAGTAGCATCAGTAGTTATTGTAGTAGTAGCTTCAGGAGTTATTGTAGTAGTAGCTTCAGGAGTTATTGTAGTAGTAGCTTCAGTAGTTATTGTAGTAGTAGCTTCAGTAGTTATTGTAGTAGTAACTTCAGGAGTTATTGTAGTAGTAGCATCAGTAGTTATTGTAGTAGTAGCTTCAGGAGTTATTGTAGTAGTAGCATCAGGAGTTATTGTAGTAGTAGCATCAGGAGTTATTGTAGTAGTAGCATCAGGAGTTATTGTAGTAGTAGCATCAGTAGTTACTGTAGTAGTAGCTTCAGTAGTTATTGTAGTAGTAGTAGTTGCATCAGTAGTTATTGTAGTAGTAGCATCAGGAGTTATTGTAGTAGTAGCATCAGTAGTTATTGTAGTAGTAGCATCAGTAGTTATTGTAGTAGTAGCTTCAGGAGTTATTGTAGTTGTAGCATCAGTAGTTATTGTAGTAGTAGTATCAGTAGTTATTGCAGTAGTAGCTTCAGGAGTTATTGTAGTAGTAGCATCAGTAGTTATTGTAGTAGTAGCTTCAGGAGTTAGTGTAGTAGTAGCATCAGGAGTTATTGTAGTAGTAGCTTCAGGAGTTATTGTAGTAGTAGCATCAGTAGTTATTGTAGTAGTAGCATCAGTAGTTATTGTAGTAGTAGCATCAGTAGTTATTGTAGTAGTAGCTTCAGGAGTTATTGTAGTAGTAGCATCAGTAGTTATTGTAGTAGTAGCTTCAGGAGTTATTGTAGTAGTAGCATCAGGAGTTATTGTAGTAGTAGCATCAGGAGTTATTGTAGTAGTAGCTTCAGTAGTTATTGTAGTAGTAGCATCAGGAGTTATTGTAGTAGTAGCATCAGTAGTTACTGTAGTAGTAGCTTCAGTAGTTATTGTAGTAGTAGTAGTTGCATCAGTATTTATTGTAGTAGTAGCATCAGGAGTTATTGTAGTAGTAGCATCAGTAGTTAATGTAGTAGTAGCATCAGTAGTTATTGTAGTAGTAGCTTCAGGAGTTATTGTAGTTGTAGCATCAGTAGTTATTGTAGTAGTAGTATCAGTAGTTATTGCAGTAGTAGCTTCAGGAGTTATTGTAGTAGTAGCATCAGTAGTTATTGTAGTAGTAGCTTCAGGAGTTATTGTAGTAGTAGCATCAGGAGTTATTGTAGTAGTAGCTTCAGGAGTTATTGTAGTAGTAGCATCAGTAGTTATTGTAGTAGTAGCATCAGGAGTTATTGTAGTAGTAGCTTCAGTAGTAATTGCAGTAGTAGCATCAGGAGTTATTGTAGTAGTAGCATCAGTAGTTATTGTAGTAGTAGCATCAGTAGTTATTGTAGTAGTAGCATCAGTAGTTATTGTAGTAGTAGCTTCAGGAGTTATTGTAGTAGTAGCATCAGTAGTTATTGTAGTAGTAGCTTCAGGAGTTATTGTAGTAGTAGCATCAGGAGTTATTGTAGTAGTAGCATCAGTAGTTATTGTAGTAGTAGCATCAGTAGTTATTGTAGTAGTAGCTTCAGGAGTTATTGTAGTAGTAGCATCAGTAGTTATTGTAGTAGTAGCATCAGGAGTTATTGTAGTAGTAGCTTCAGTAGTTATTGTAGTAGTAGCATCAGGAGTTATTGTAGTAGTAGCATCAGTAGTTATTGTAGTAGTAGCATCAGGAGTTACTGTAGTAGTAGCATCAGTAGTTATTGTAGTAGTAGCATCAGGAGTTATTGTAGTAGTAGCATCAGTAGTTATTGTAGTAGTAGCATCAGGAGTTATTGTAGTAGTAGCATCAGTAGTTATTGTAGTAGTAGCATCAGGAGTTACTGTAGTAGTAGCATCAGGAGTTATTGTAGTAGTAGCATCAGTAGTTATTGTAGTAGTAGCATCAGTAGTTATTGTAGTTGTAGCTTCAGGAGTTATTGTAGTAGTAGCATCAGGAGTTATTGTAGTAGTAGCATCAGTAGTTATTGTAGTAGTAGCATCAGTAGTTATTGTAGTAGTAGCATCAGTAGTTATTGTAGTAGTAGCTTCAGGAGTTATTGTAGTAGTAGCATCAGTAGTTATTGTAGTAGTAGTAGCATCAGTAGTTGTTGTAGTAGTAGCTTCAGTAGTTATTGTAGTAGTAGCATCAGGAGTTATTGTAGTAGTAGCTTCAGTAGTTATTGTAGTAGTAGCATCAGTAGTTATTGTAGTAGTAGCATCAGTAGTTATTGTAGTAGTAGCATCAGTAGTTATTGTAGTTGTAGCTTCAGGAGTTATTGTAGTAGTGGCATCAGGAGTTATTGTAGTAGTAGCATCAGTAGTTATTGTAGTAGTAGCATCAGTAGTTATTGTAGTAGTAGCATCAGGAGTTATTGTAGTAGTAGCTTCAGGAGTTATTGTAGTAGTAGCATCAGTAGTTATTGTAGTAGTAGCATCAGGAGTTATTGTAGTAGTAGCTTCAGTAGTTATTGTAGTAGTAGCATCAGGAGTTATTGTAGTAGTAGCATCAGTAGTTATTGTAGTAGTAGCATCAGGAGTTATTGTAGTAGTAGCATCAGGAGTTATTGTAGTAGTAGCATCAGGAGTTATTGTAGTAGTAGCATCAGTAGTTATTGTAGTAGTAGTAGCATCAGTAGTTGTTGTAGTAGTAGCATCAGGAGTTATTGTAGTAGTAGCATCAGGAGTTATTGTAGTAGTAGCATCAGGAGTTATTGTAGTAGTAGCATCAGTAGTTATTGTAGTAGTAGCTTCAGTAGATGCTGTAGTGGTAGCTCCAGTAATTGTTGGGTCATTAGTAGTAGTTGTCACATCTGTAATAATTATAGTAGGATTAGTTTGAGCTGAAGAACCTTTTTTTAAATAATACAAATAGTTTTTAAATGAATCCCATAACATACAATATTTATTCTATACACGTTGAGTAGGTTTAAAAGGCACATGTCTATCACGTCCCACCAAAATAGTATTCATTTTCCCACGCTCTGCACCCTGAGCCCACCCTTTTTTGAAGCCAATTAGAGCCTCAGGCTCTAATCATGTGCTTCCAAAAAAAAAGAAACCCCATTGAAATCCATGCCTCCGATGCCTTGCATGTAGATTGGGGGGGGGGCGTCCCTGCGCCCCTTTTGGACTGCCTGCCACTGATAACACTACAAGCTAAGGAGATCATGGAAATCCTCTGCCTGCCCTGGAACCAGATTATTTATATCAACATGAATACTTTTAAGTGGTTGTAAAGCCTGAAGATTTTAATGTATTCTCTGCATTAAGGTAAAACACCTTCTATGGTCAGCTTTCCCCCAGCCCCCCAAATACTTACCTGGGCCAGATCTCCATCCAGTGCTCTCCCTATCTTCTCTCTGCACATGAAGGCAGCAGTGGGAGCCATTGGCTCCTGCTGTTGTCAATCAAATCCTGCGAGGAGGGAGCAGGTGGCTGGGCTGAGCCGCATTGTGTGTCACAATAGATGCATACAGCCCGGCTCGGGATCAAGACCACACACAGGTAAATATGACATGTTAGTTATTTAAAAAAATAAAAGAAATAACTTTACAATCATTTTAAGAGAACAATACCAATAAGATAACCTTACTGGTCCAATGCTATTTTTCCACTTTCCTCAACTTTGCAGAAACTTTGAGCATCAGTGGGCCAATAAATGTGAAAAGAAGGGTATTTGCGTCATAATGATGCACCCATAAGACCGTGAACTGCGTTTAAAAAAAAAAAAAGACATGCTTGCCTATTGGCCTATTTACTAAGCACTGGATGGAAGTCCTTGTGTGCACAGCCAAGAGGATATGAACCGATAAGGGGAACACACAATGGCTGCTTTAGCTTCCCACCAAGCAGATTGGTTAAGCTGGCAGAACAAATCAGAGATCTGTGCAGGGGCATAAGTACGGGGGTCACAATTGAAACTCGGCCCCATCCTTCAGGGGGATTGTGCAGTTCCCCTGTATACCTGGATAGGAGGGGGGCGGGGGTGGCATATAAAGGAACTGATCCGCTCTTTGTTACTCCTGCAGCAGCTGAATGCCCGCTTCTTCTCCTCTCTCTCCCGCAGGCATTCAGTGGCTGCAGGAGGAATATGGAGGGGATCAGTTCCTCTATAGTATATGCAGCCCCGCTGCCCCTCCTATCCTGCTTCCTTCTGCTGCCTTGTGGCCCCTGTGCTCTCTTCCAGCCCCCCTCATCCCCTGCAGCTCTGCCGAGTTCCCCCCATCTGCAGGGAATGGAGAGCAGGGAGAGGGCTGGCAAACACGTCATTTACCGTCACCTTCCTTGTCTGAATAGACAGAGTCAGTGATCAGTTCCAATCACTGACTCTGTTCAATCATACTGTAACTGAGCCATAGTAAACTGTGTTTACTATGCTTCAGTTTGTGAATGAACAGGAAGCCTTAAACAGAGATGTTCCTGTCCATTCATTCTGTGCAGCTGAGGTTGCAGAGAAGGAGATTGAGGGTCTTCAATCTCCTTTCTCTGTCTGATATGTGGAAAATCTGAGGTGTCTGTTTAGACCCCTGATATTTCATTAAAGCCCCCCAACAGGGCTCCTAAAAAAAATTGTAAAAAATGATATTGTAAAAAAATAAAATAATAGTAATAATAATAATAATAATAATAATAATAATAAAATGGTGAAACATAATAATAAAAAAAAGACTACTGACACCAGTGGTGGAACTACCAGGTTCGCAAAGTTCGCACTTGTGACCTGGCTCTGGCGTTATGCCACGGGGCTTGGAGGGAAGGGTCTTCGGCCGGGGGTCAGGGGGGCACTTCATGGTTTCTTGCAACAGGGAACTGAAGGTTCTAGTTACGCCGCTGGATCTGTGTCAAATATCCAGGCACTGGATCAGCATTGTTTCATTCCGAATTTGTTTTTGGACTAAATTCGACAAATTAGTTAATTCAGAAATATTCTAAATTAACGGAAACTCGTTTAACAAATTTTTCAGAAATTTCAAAAATTCAAAAAAACTAAAATTCGAAAACTCAAAAGAACGAAAATCTGAAATTCAAAAATCCAAAAATAATAACGAAAATCCGAAAATTCAAAAACCCCAAAAATTTGAAAATCAAAAATAATAACTAACTAACTTTATAATAACTATTATTAACTATTAAATGATAGGTATTGGAATTTCCTTTCAAATTTGGCTGTTAGTGAACATAACGAATACGAACTTATTTGAAGTTACAAATTATCCAAAATAATGAATGCCGCATCTAAACGAATGGAACATAACAAATTAATAATAATAAATAATGATAATTTTTTTTTTTATTTATATTTATTTTTTTTATTATTTATTATTTTTATTAAAGTTATTACTATTATTAATATTATTTATTATTATTAATTCGTAACTTCGGATAAATTCGTATTCGTTACATTCACTAACAGCCAAATTTGAAAGGACATTCCAAAAACTATAATTTAATAGTTAGTTTTTATAAGTTAGTTACCGTATTTATCGGCGTATAACACGCACCCCAATTTAGGAGGGAATTTTAAGGAAAAAAAACTTTTAGGAGGGAAGTTGAAGGGAAAAAAACTTACATTTAAATGCCCTTCATTGCAGCCTTGTCAGTGCAGCCATGTCAGTGCAGCCTTGTCAGTGCAGCCTTGTCAGTGCAGCCTTGTCAGTGCAGCCTTGTCAGTGCAGCCTTCCCCAGTGCAGCCTTGTCAGTGCAGCCTTCCCCAGTGCAGCCTTGTCAGTGCAGCCTTCCCCAGTGCAGCCTTCCCCAGTGCAGCCTTCCCCAGTGCAGCCTTGCCCCAGTGCAGCCTTGCCCCAGTGCAGCCTGGTATCCCCTGTCCCTGCTTCCAGGGCTTCAAAATCGCGGTCCGCGATTTGAAAATGGCGCCGCCGGCGCCGAAGTACACAGAGCCGGTCCTCAGGTCTTTCCGGCGGCTCTCGTTTACTTTCCGAGAGGTTCGGATAGCTCCGCTCGGGACTACGAGTGGAGCCGAAAGTAAACGAGAGCCGCCGGAAAGAGCCGAGGACCGGCTCTGTGTACTTCGGCTCCGGCGGCGCCATTTTCAAATCGCGGACCGCGATTTTGACATTTAGACAGATCGGGATCGGCGGGGATCGGCGTATAACACGCACCTGCGACTTTCCCCTGATTTTAAGGGGAAAAAAGTGCGTGTTATACGCCGATAAATACGGTAGTTATTTCAGATTTTCGTTCTTGTTTTCATTCTTTCTAATTCTTGGATTTTCAAATTTTCAAACTTTTGGATTATCGAACGTTTGGATTTTCAAATTTTTGGATTTTCAAATTTTCGGATTTTCGTTCCTATTTTTGGATTTTCATTCTTATGTTCGGATTTTCAAATTTTCCAATGTTTGAGCTTTCGGATTTTCGAATTTCGGATTTTTATGAATTTATTTAAAATAACCAATTTCGATCATAACGAATGACCCAAAAAACTAAAGAAAAAAAAAAATACAACGAATTAAACAAAAACGAAAACGAACACATTTTTTGGCAGTGCACATGTCTAATCAGCATGATTCTATGCAAATTTGGGCAAACCGAATTGCTTACAGTGATTCACAAACTCATATAGTTGCAGGGAAGGTTTATGTTCCTTTATTTATTAGGCTATACCCCAGTAATTAGGCTCAAATAGCATAAAGAAATGTAGGCAGTGACCAACCGAAACAATGGTGTGAAACTTTCTTGTGGCTATAATCAAATGAAGTATGTAATTGTTGATCAATATAATAGTGAATTTACTGATAAGCTGTTTTTTCAAATGGTATTACTATTGTGTATATAATCAGTGGTGGAACTACCTCCATAGCGAGCCACGCGGTCGCTATGGGGCGCGCAGCCGAGAGGGGCCAGTGGGGATGATGAGGAATGCGTACCGCGGGGGGGGGGGGGCGAGCACCGCCCGCACGGTCCCCCAGCCAGGGGAAGTGAGGAGAGGAAGAGGCAAGCTGTCCGTACGAGCAGAGAGTTCAGCTGTAAGAGCTTTCATTTGAGTTTCCTGTGTTCCCGGGGCTCACCGTCACATAGCCTCACCTCTTGGCCCAGCGCCTTTGATAGACAGAACACCGGTCCAATACAGGACATGTGAGGTCATCAAAGGCACCGAGCCAAGAGGTGGGGCTATGTGACGGGGAGCCCCGGGAACACAGGTAATTCAAATGAAAGCTCTTACAGCTCTCTGCTCGTACGGACAGCTCACCTCTTCATCTCCTCACTTCCCCTGGCTGGGGGACCGTGCGGGCGGTGCTCGCCCCCCACTCTGAGGCAGCCCCATGCTCACCAACAGCCATTTGAGGGCTGCAGTATGCATTCCTCATCCTCCCCGGTAGTTCTGCCACTGGCTCGCCTCTTTCTCTGCACAGGTGAAGCTGCATTGTGCACGGATCATGCTACATTGGGCACAGGTGAGGCTGCATTGGGCACAGGTGGGCACAGGTGAGGCTGCATTGAGCAAAGGTGAGGCAGTATTGGGCACAGGTGAGGCTGCATTGGGCACAGGTGAGGCAGTATTGGGCACAGGTGAGGCTGAATTGGGCACAGGTGGGCACAGGTGAGGCTGCATTGGGCACAGGTGAGGCTGCATTGGGCACAGGTGAAGCTGTATTGGGCATTGGTCATGCTGCATTGGGCACAGGTGAGGCAGTATTGGGCACAGGGGAGGCTGTATTGGGTACAGGTGAGGCTGCATTGGGCATAGGTGAGGCTGCATTGGACACAGCTGGGCACAGGTGAGGCTGTATTGGGCATGGGTCATGCTGCATTGGGCACAGGTGAGGCTGCATTGGGCACAGGTGAGGCAGTATTGGGCACAGGTGAGGCTGCATTGGGCACAGGTGGGCACAGGTGAGGCTATATTGGGCACAGGCAGGCCACGCTGCATTGGGAACAGGCAGGCCACATTGGGCACAGGTGAGGGTGCATTGGGCACAGCTGAGGCTCCATTGGGAACTGGACACACTGCATTGGGCACAGGCAGGCCACGCTGCATTGGGCACAGGTCATGCTGCATTGCGCACAAGTGAGGCTGCATTGGGCACAGGTGGGCAAGGTGAGGCAGTATTAGGCACAGGTGAGGCTGTATTGGCAACACTGCATTGGGCACAGGTGAGGCTGCATTGGGCACTGGCCATGCTGCATTGGGCACTGGCCATGCTGCATTGGGCACAGGTGAGGCTGCATTGGGCACAGGTGAGGCTGCATTGAGCACTGGACACGCTGCATTGGGCACAAGTGGGCATAGGTGAGGCAGTATTGGGCACAGGTGAGGCTGTATTGGGCGCGGGCAGGCCGCGCTGCATTGGGAACACACAGGCCACATTGGGCACTGGTCACGCTGCATTGGGCACAGGTGAGGGTGATTGAAGTGCCAACACCAGATGTTTGGAGTATCTTTATTAGGGATGAGCTTCGTGTTCGAGTCGAACCCATGTTCGACTCGAACATCGGCTGTTCGGTCGTTCGCGGAATTGCGAACGATATGGGCCGTTCGCGCCAAATTCGTGTGGCGCGTCACGGCCCATAATTCACTGCGGCATCGCAGTGCATTGCTGGCTGATGATTGGCCAAGCATGCACTATGACCCGCATGCTTGGCCAATCACAGCGCCGTCAGTAGAAAGAGCTGTAATTGGCCAAAGCCAGGGTGGCTTTGGCCAATTATGGCTCAGGGGATTTAGTACACACCCCACACTATATAAGGCCGCCTGCACGGCGGCCCTGTGTAGTGTGTGTTCCGGTGTGCTGAGAGATAGAGAGAGAGAGAGACAGTGTCATTTGATTTGAGTTAGATAGATTAGGCAGAACAGTCAGTCAGTTAGCTGCACTTACAGTGTATTGTGTATATATATGCATCCCAGGTGTTGCATATATATATATACACTGTATTCAGTTTAGCTAGATCCGTTCCTGTTATCTTCTATCTAGACTATTTACATTTAGTGCAGTGTGTCCTGCTCACAGTGTTCAGCTAGATCCGTTCCTGCTATTTACATTCAGTACAGTGCGTCCTGCTCACAGTGTTCAGCTAGATCCGTTCCTGCTATTTACATTCAGTGCAGTGTGTCCTGCTCACAGTGTTCAGCTAGATCCGTTCCTGCTATTTACATTCAGTACAGTGCGTCCTGCTCACAGTGTTCAGCTAGATCCGTTCCTGCTATTTACATTCAGTGCAGTGCGTCCTGCTCACAGTGTTCAGCTAGATCCGTTCCTGCTATTTACATTCAGTGCAGTGCGTCCTGCTCACAGTGTTCAGCTAGATCCGTTCCTGCTATTTACATTCAGTACAGTGCGTCCTGCTCACAGTGTTCAGCTAGATCCGTTCCTGCTATTTACATTCAGTGCAGTGTGTCCTGCTCACAGTGTTCAGCTAGATCCGTTCCTGCTATTTACATTCAGTACAGTGCGTCCTGCTCACAGTGTTCAGCTAGATCCGTTCCTGCTATTTACATTCAGTGCAGTGCGTCCTGCTCACAGTGTTCAGCTAGATCCGTTCCTGCTATTTACATTCAGTGCAGTGCGTCCTGCTCACAGTGTTCAGCTAGATCCGTTCCTGGTATTTACATTTAGTGCAGTGCGTCCTGCTCACAGTGTTCAGCTAGATCCGTTCCTGCTATTTACATTCAGTGCAGTGCGTCCTGCTCACAGTGTTCAGCTAGATCCGTTCCTGGTATTTACATTTAGTGCAGTGCGTCCTGCTCACAGTGTTCAGCTAGATCCGTTCCTGCTATTTACATTCAGTGCAGTGCGTCCTGCTCACAGTGTTCAGCTAGATCCGTTCCTGGTATTTACATTTAGTGCAGTGCGTCCTGCTCACAGTGTTCAGCTAGATCCGTTCCTGCTATTTACATTCAGTGCAGTGCGTCCTGCTCACAGTGTTCAGCTAGATCCGTTCCTGGTATTTACATTTAGTGCAGTGCGTTGTGCTCACAGTGTTCAGCTACATCCGTTCCTGCTATTTACATTCAGTGCAGTGCGTCCTGCTCACAGTGTTCAGCTAGATCCGTTCCTGGTATTTACATTTAGTGCAGTGCGTCCTGCTCACAGTGTTCAGCTACATCCGTTCCTGCTATTTACATTCAGTGCAGTGCGTCCTGCTCACAGTGTTCAGCTAGATCCGTTCCTGCTATATACATTTAGTGCAGTACGTCCTGCTCACAGTGTTCAGCTAGATCCGTTCCTGTTATCTTCCTACTGACAGGCAGGCTTGTCTGGTTACAGTATATAAAGCTACCTGAAGAAAATTACAGGTGTTCTTTTTGATCCTATTAGTACCACGGTCAGGCAGCTAGACTATTTACATTTAGTACAGTGTGTCCTGCTCACAGTGTTCAGCTAGATCCGTTCCTGTTATCTTCCTACTGACAGGCAGGCTTGTCTGGTTACAGTATATAAAGCTACCTTAAGAAAATTACAGGTGTTCTTTTTGATCCTATTAGTACCACGGTCAGGCAGCTAGACTATTTACATTTAGTACAGTGTGTCCTGCTCACAGTGTTCAGCTAGATCCGTTCTTGCTATTTACATTCAGTGCAGTGCGTCCTGCTCACAGTGTTCAGCTAGATCCGTTCCTGCTATATACATTTAGTGCAGTACGTCCTGCTCACAGTGTTCAGCTAGATCCGTTCCTGTTATCTTCCTACTGACAGGCAGGCTTGTCTGGTTACAGTATATAAAGCTACCTTAAGAAAATTACAGGTGTTCTATCCCAGCTTAGTGCAGCTACAGGCCATTAGTATGTCTGGAAGGCCAAGAAGGAGAGGCAGACAGTCACAAGCCAATAAGAGAGGGCAAGCAGGCTCTGTGTCTAGTGCTGGTCGTGGAGACGGTGCATCCTCATCAGCACGTGGCCATGGGACACGCTTGGCCTTTTTTTCGGCAGCTGGCCGTGTTGAGCCGCAACATGCGGAAGACTTGGTCGAGTGGATGACCAAGCCGTCCTCATCCTCCTCATCCTCTCTCACCCATGCCCAGGGTGCTTTGTCTGGCAAAGCAGCGGCCTCTTCCCTCAGCTCAATGTCATCAGTGACTCCTTCCCTAGCTCCACCATGTCCTCATGAGGATTCCCTCGAACTGTTTGACCACAGTGTTGGGTACATGCTCCAGGAGGATGCCCAGCGTTTGGAAGGCTCTGATGATGATACTGAGCTCAATGAAAGCAGTAACATGAGCACGGACAGAGGGGGTGCCCAAGAAGGACAGCAATCTGGCAGTCATGCTCCCCCTGCTGCAGCATACTGCCAGGTTTGCTCCAGTGATGAGGAGGGAGGGGATGATGAGGTCACTGACTCAACGTGGGTGCCTGATAGGAGAGAGGAGGAGGAGGAGGAGGAGGAGGAGGTGGCACATCACCAACTAGGCAGGATGCCCTCCAGGGGCCAGCCTAAGGGCAGCACATTGACTGCATCACACCCCAAAGCTCCACATGTGCAGGGCGCTGCAGTCTCTGCGCGTTATTCAAAAAGTTCTTTGGTGTGGGCCTTTTTTGAGACGAGTGCATCAGATCGCACCGCTGCTATTTGCAACATATGTCTCAAGCGTATCTCGCGTGGCCAAAACATCTCCCGCTTGGGTACCACATGCTTGACCAGACATATGTTGACCTGCCATGCAGTTCGTTGGCAAGCGTATCTAAAAGACCCACACCAAAGAACAAAGACGATCTCTCCTTGCTCCTCATCAGCTGAGATTTCCAACCCCACTAGACCTTCAGTCCTCTCTGAGACCTGCAGTGAGAGGAATGAAGGTGTAGAATTAGGTGTGTCACAGCCAAGTACTTGTGGGCAATCTGCTTTTGGTACACCGACGTCAGATTGTACCAGGCAAATTTCCCTGCCCCAGCTGCTGCAGCGCCGAAAGAAGTTTGCTCCCAGCCATCCACATGCCCAGCGGTTGAATGCTAGCTTGGCAAAATTGCTAGCACTTCAACTGCTGCCTTTTCAGTTGGTAGACTCTGCCCCCTTCCGTGAGTTTGTGGAATGTGCGGTTCCTCAGTGGCAGGTACCCAAACGCCACTTTTTCTCACGGAAGGCGATTCCGGCTCTCTACCGGCATGTGGAAGGCAATGTCCATGCCTCGCTGGACAGGGCGGTCAGCGGTAAGGTGCATATTACCGCTGACTCATGGTCCAGCAGGCATGGACAGGGACGTTACTTAAGTTTCACGGCGCATTGGGTGACTCTGCTGGCAGCTGGGAAGGATGCAGGACAAGGTGCAGTAGTGTTGGAGGTTGTTCCGCCACCACGCCTCCAAAATGCTGATTGTGACACACCTCTCTCCTCCACCCCCTCCTCTTCTTCTTCCTCCATGGCCTCTTCCTCGGAACCAGCGGTGCTCCGTAGGCGTTTAAGGGGCTACGCAAGTACGCAGGCCAAAAGATGCCATGCGGTGCTTGAGCTGGTGTGCTTGGGGGACAGGAGCCACACTGGGGCAGAGGTTCTGTCAGCTCTGCAGGGGCAGGTTCAGAGGTGGTTGACGCCACGCCAACTTAAGGCAGGAATGGTGGTTTGCGACAATGGCACCAACCTCCTCTCTGCCCTCCGACAGGGACAACTGACCCATGTGCCCTGTTTGGCTCACGTCCTTAACTTGGTGGTGCAGCGGTTCTTGGGCAGGTACCCGGGCTTACAGGATGTCCTGAGGCAGGCCAGGAAAGTCTCTGTGCATTTCCGCCGGTCATATAATGCCAGTGCTCGGCTGACGGACCTCCAAAAGGAGTTTAACCTGCCCAAGAACCGCCTAATCTGTGACATGCCCACCAGGTGGAACTCGACGTTGGCCATGCTGCAGCGGCTGCACACGCAGCAGAGGGCCATCAATGAGTACCTGTGCGACTATGGCACCAGGACAGGGTCAGGGGACCTTGGTTTTTTTTCCCCACGCCAGTGGGCCATGATCAGGGATGCATGCACTGTCCTGTCACCATTCGAGGAGGCCACGAGGATGGTGAGCACTGACAGTGCATGCATCAGTGACACTGTCCCCCTTGTCCACCTGTTGGAGCACACGCTGCGTGGAATAATGGACAGGGCACTTGAGGCAGAACAGAGGCAGGAAGAGGAGGACTTCCTTAGCTCTCAAGGCCCCCTTTATCCAGACAGTGTTCCTGCGTGCCCGCCGATCACACAGGAAGAGGACGAGGAGGAGGAGGAGGAGGAGGAGGAAGATTGTGTCAGTATGGAGGTGGAGCCTGGCACTCAGCATCAGCAGTCTTTAAGGGATCAGTCCCAAGGAACACATGGACTTGTACGTGGCTGGGAGGAGGTGGCTGCGGACGTTGTTGTCCTTAGTGACCCAGAGGACTCCGGACCGAATGCCTCAGCAAACCTACGCTGCATGGCCTCCCTGATCCTGCAAAGCCTGCGTAAGGATCCTCGTATTCGTGGTATCAAGGAGAAGGACCAATACTGGCTGGCAACCCTCCTTGATCCACGTTACAAGGGTAAGGTTGCGGACCTTATCTTGCCATCGCAGAGGGAGCAGAGGATGAAACATCTTCGGGAGGCCTTGCAGAAAGGTCTGTGCAACGCGTTCCCAGAGACTGGGAGGTTACAAACTCCTGTTTCTGGACAACGTGTTGCTGAGGCTTCGGTCAGTCAAAGAAGGAGCGGTGGAGAAGGTGGCCGTCTGACCGATGCGTTCAGACAATTTTTTGGTCCGCAGCCCCAAGGTATGATCGGTTCCAGCAACCATCGCCAGCGTCTGTTTTACATGGTGCAGGAATACCTAGGGGCAAGATCAGACTTGGACACCTTTCCCACCGAAAATCCTCTGGGTTACTGGGTCTTGAGGATGGATCACTGGCCAGAGCTTGCACAGTATGCAATTGAGCTACTGGCCTGTCCTGCATCCAGCGTTCTTTCGGAACGCACATTCAGTGCTGCTGGAGGCGTGGTAACCGATCACAGGGTGCGTCTGTCCACCGACTCGGTCGATCGGCTGACCTTCATAAAAATGAATCAGTCTTGGATCACCACCAGCTACCAAGCACCTGATGCAGATGTAACCGAATAATTTTTTTTGAAATCTCAGATCCCTTCAAAGACTGCCTATGCTGATGCTGAGTGACTACCCCTGAGTAATTATCCTCTTCCTCCTCAATCATCACGCTGATAGCTTGTAAGAACATTTTTGGTTCTGGGCGCCACCACCAGTGCCTAAGGCACAATTTTTCAGCCCCTGTTTAACAGGGGCGTGTAATTACAATTTTTGATGTAATACTTTGCAGCAGGGCTCGTTCCTGCATTCCAACTAGAGTGTCTGTGAGGGGTTGCAGTGTTGTGGCACCAGCACCAGTGCCTAAGGCCTAATTTTTCAGCTCCTGTTCAACAGGGGCATGTAATTACAATTCTTGATCTAATATTTCACAGCAGGGCCCTGTGAGGGCTTACAGTGTTTTGGCCACAGCAACACCTAAGGCCCAAATTTCTGCTGAGTATATAGGGCAGGACCCTACTTTCAAACATCTAACTTACAAACGACTCCTACTTGCAAACGGAAGGAGACAACAGGAAGTGAGATGAAATCTACCCCTAAGGAAGGGAAATTCTCTCCTGTAAGAGTTAATATGGGAAAACAATTTCTCCTTTCCACTGATGCTTTCCAATCCTTGTTCCACAAAAAAACCCAAATTTTCAAAAAACATTTTTCATTGGGACAAAAAAGTGAGGTGAAATCTTCTGAAGAGGAGGAAAGACGCAAAACAAATGTCACAGGGGTGATAACCCTTCCCTATGTTTTCCAAAAAGCTTAGAAAAGATTTTTTGGCTGGAGCTAAACACATTAAAAATGTTCAAAATTACAAACAGATTCTACTTAACAACAAACCTACAGTCCCTGTCTTGTTTGCACCGCCTGAATACTGCTGTTCAGAGTATATAGGGACCTTTCCTTATTTTAATTTGGGTGCGGGGTTCCCCTTAATATCCATACAAGACCCAAAGGGCCTGGTAATGGACTGGGGGGTACCCATGCCGTTTGTCTCACTGATTTTCATCCATATTGCCATGACCCGACATGACATTAAACCCGCAAGCAGTTTTAAATGAGATTTTTTCCTTTAAAAATGACATTTGGTGCAGGGACTGTTCCAAACATGGGAAACACGCGTCACTTTACAGGCATACTATAGACACCCCCCAGGTACGATATTTAAAGGAATATTTCACTTTTTTTTTTTTACTTTAAGCATCATTAAAATCACTGCTCCCGAAAAAACGGCCGTTTTTAAAAGTTTTTTTTGCATTGATACATGTCCCCTGGGGTAGGACCCGGGTCCCCAAACCCTTTTTAGGACAATACCATGCAAATTAGCCTTTAAAATGAGCACTTTTGATTTCGAACGTTCGAGTCCCATAGACGTCAATGGGGTTCTAACGTTCGTGCGAACTTGCGGTCCGTTCGCGGGTTCTGGTGCGAACCGAACCGGGGGGTGTTCGGCTCATCCCTAATCTTTATCTGTTGATTGTTGAACTTTCTGGAATACATATATTGCTCTTGTGGCGTAGGATCTGGGCCTGTCTTTCTTTCTTTCTTTCTTTCTTTCTTTCTTTCTTTCTTTCTTTCTTTCTTTCTTTCTTTCTTTCTTTCTTTCTTTCCTTTCTTTCCTTTCTTTCCTTTCTTTCCTTTCTTTCCTTTCTTTCCTTTCTTTCCTTTCTTTCCTTTCTTTCCTTTCTTTCTTTCCTTTCTTTCCTTTCTTTCCTTTCTTTCTCTTTCCTCCATCCCTCATTCATCTCAAACCACACCTCCTTTGAGCCCCGCCCACTATTTAATTTAAACCCTATCTTTTTTTTGAGGGGGGGCCCATACAACATTTTGCTATGGGGCCCTGTGATTTCTAGTTACGCCCCTGTATATAACATATAGTATATCTGTTATATGTTGTCCCCAGCCATCAACTTCCCAGGCATAATTAATATTTATCCATATTTAACTTGAGAAATGTAGGCTGTGCCTCGCTAAAATGTTGACATTGATTAAACTACCTTGGAAAATTCCTACTGCTGTGAATCCCATTGAGGAGTGCACCTACCGCCTACTGCACATCTATATATAGTATGTATATATACACATAGGGGGAAATGTTTTATTTTTAACCTCGGCCGACATATGTATGGCAGCCGGAGCCGGTTCAACAGAAGCCGGCTGAATGTCCGATCAGCATCCAATTAGCATTCTCAGCCAATGGTTGCTCCGGTGTGTTCTGGCGGCGGTAGGGGGGTGGGGGGGTGGGTCCCCCTGTCCCCCTGTCCCCCTGTGGGGAGATCGCTGTATTAACATTGGATAGTTAGTACAGCGGCTCCTCTTGAGCTCTTCAGTTTTTTTCCTTCAGCCCACTGGGTTGAACATTAAAAAATACCTCCTAGTGTGTACCAGGCTTTAAAGTGTTTCTCACCCTAAAAAAAAGAAAAAAATAGATCCTGTTCCCTTAAAGCAGCGTGGGCAAGTTAATGAACTTTGTCTGACCTGGACTCACTGTACAAATCAGATCACAACGCATCTTTCTACCTTTTCACGCGTACACATACATGGGTGTGCTTACACGCATATACAGCGGTGGTGTCGCTAGGGGGTGGCTACTAGGGCTATAGCCCGAATCTGGGGCCCATAAACCAGAGTCTCTAGGCCCACCACCGCTGAATGCGGGCACCCGTCCTATGGCCATTTTCACCTCTGTCCTCCTCCTTGGACAGCGGCGAGCGGACAGTACCACAGGGCTGGATGGGGGCGGGAACTGCTGGAGTTAACTTTTTACTTTAAACAGTAGATGATTGATTGCCAGGCGATCCAAGCCTGTTAATGTGAAAAGTTTACTTTAGTAGTTCCAGCCCCCATCCAGCCCTATAGTGGGTTGCAGGGGACAGAGGACACTACAGTGGGGGGGAGGGGCCAGAGGACACTACAGTGGGGGGGGAGGGGACAGAGGACACTACAGTGGGGGGGAGGGGACAGAGGACACTACAGTGGGGGGTGCAGGGGACTGAGGACACTACAGTGGGAGGTTCAGGGCACAGAGGACACTTCAGTTGGGGGGGAGCAAGGGACAGAGGAGACTACAGTGGGGGGTGCAGTTCTGGGCACTGATGAGGCTGCATAGATGGTCACAGTTGAGCCCTGAATTCTTTATGTAGCACACTCCTGACGCCTTTGGCTCTCTGGGGACCCTGGTGTAAGGGGGAGGCTCTCTGGGGACCCTGATGTAATGAGAAAGTTCTCTGGGGACCCTGATGTAAGGGGGGCTCTCCTCCGGGGACCCTGATGTAATGAGGGGGGCTCTGGGGACCCTGATGTAATGAGGGTGGCTCTGGGGACCCTGATGTAAGGGGGGATCCGCACTCAGATATGTAATGATATTTTATTATATATATATATATATATATATATATATATATATATATATATATATACATATACATATACATACAAACACACACATGTATATTATATACGTGTGTATGCCCACCCAAGTGTATGACCTTTCTTTACTTTGCTGCTCTTGTAGACCTAGCAACACCCCTGATATACAGCATGTGCATTTATGCACATATGTGAGTAAAATACTGTCCAGCAACACAGATTTTTGTGGAATTTGTTTACTAATCTATACACAATGGACGGCATTTAGTTTAGAAAAAAAAAGCCTGATTCCCTTAAAACATGACGTCTTTGTGCAAGAGGCCTTATGGCAACTTTTGAACAATTTTATCATAATGTAGGTAAATAAAAGTCTTGTTTTAACAATGTAATTTTTATGGTTAATGGTATAACACCTTTAAAGTCCCAAGTGGAGCAATTGTTACAATATTATTTATTACTAGGATGTGGTGTTCAAATAAGAATAGATATTGCAACACTATCTTTTGGGCTTTGAGATTTTTTTGTAGATAATCAGGGAAAACAAAATTCCACAAAATTTTAGGGGCACAACCGCAAGCATGTTCAAATATTTTTAACCGCAAATGTTGCTATTTTAGCCTTTTGTCAAACAAAGTACATCTAAAAAAGTAAAAAAACAAAACAAAAAAACAAAACGCAATTTTTGTTTTACTGTTATCTTATATTTTTGTTGTATTTGCTTGATGTATGCTAATAAACATTAAATAACGGTACATACAATAAAAATGTAATTTCTCATGGTGCTATTTTTGCATCTTTTTCACACCTATTGTCTAAAATACCTCAAATAACATACTACGGCTAAAAACAAAACTGTATACATAAACAAAAAAACATGCAAAACAAAATTCCCTTAAAGTGACTATAAAGGCTCAGTTTTTATTTTTTTAATTAAAATAACAAACATAATACCTCTCTACTCAATGTTTTCGCACAGAGCAGCCCTGAACCTCCTTTTCTGAGGCCCCCCACTGGCGCTCTTGGCTTCTCCTCTCCTGCAAGTGCCCCATAGCAAGCCGCTTGAGGGCACTTGTACGGACTAAATCCAAGCTGGGCTGTGTGTGTCTAAAGATGCAAACAGCTTGGCTTGGTCCTGCCCCCAGGATTCGATTGACAGCAGCAGGAGCCAATGGCCTACTGCCTCCATGTTCTATCAGGAGAGAGAACAGCAATACTGCTCTCAGGCACAGCGCTGGATCGAGATTAGCTACAGGTAGGTATTTGGGGGAGGATGGAGGGGAGCTGACCATGGAAGGTTTTTTACCTTAATGCAGAGAACGCATTAATGTAAAAAAAAAAAACAAAGGCATATAACTATGTGAAGTAATTAGTATAACATCTATAACACTGCAGAGTTATGCACTACATATCTTTTGTAGGCCTGTGGAGTACACAGCAATCGATCTTATGCAAAGCTGATTTAAGGGACATTTTGAAGCTGTTGGATATAATAAATGTATATACTAATTTTGAAATAACTATCGTATGCATATAATATTTTGTTTTACACAATGGACAGAGCTCTACATTAAAAGGTTTTAATAGGTAGTTTCTGAATGCAACAGTAAAGTAAAGTACAAGAAAATATTTGTGACACAATTATAATATTTAGAGCGGTTCATCCTGCTAGTGAACATGCTTAACATTTTTAATTGATTAATCCCTTAAATAACATTTATAATTAGTCTGAAAATCTCACTAACAGAAGTGTGGAGATATAAAAAAATCAAACCTACATACTCACCGAGGTGGATTTAGCATCAGTCTGATGCTGCATCTGTCCCCAGCCACCTCTAAGACTGGGAACTGAGCGATTAAAGACCACTGATCACTCAGTTCTTGGTCTTCAGTGAGCAGAGAGCTGATGAGTGTCAGTCTCTGGCTTTCTGATTTGCCCCTCCAGCCCTCACCAGTGTGCCAGACTGTAGAGAGGGTGGGAGCAGCGTGCTGAGAGGCTGAGCCAGCTGCCTCTCAGGCATTTGGGTGGATTCCAACATTAAAGTTGGGATTGATCCAGAATCAGAATCAGCTGAGTGAATTCAGCTAAGAGCGGACTTTAGCTCGCTGTCGGCTGAATCAGGGTCACAGGAGTGCAGAAGCAACTACATTCCTGTGACCCACAGGAAAAGTAGGGCCAAAAGAGCCTTGGCCCTACTTCTCCTTTAACAGTAATTTTAGCCATGGCCTGCTTGTTCCAAAAAAAAAAAGTTTTGAACGAAATTGGGCTTTAAGCCCAATTTTCTGAAAAATTTGGTAAACTGTTAAGAATTTTGACATTAATAAGAGTGGGTATCTTATGGTAGCAAAACCCAAAACTACTCTTGGATCTACCAGTCAATACAGAACTACGGCACAATTGTTAATTTATTTTGCACAAGCATTACTGAACATAGGAAAAACATGCTGCCTGAAAGATTACTATTACCTGCTGTGCCTTAGCAACTTTGTCATTTAGGATTAATCCTTAAATAGTGTAAGATCTGCAGGAATTACAGAGCCAAGCTTCCTCCAGGGCTCAGCAGATTTAGAACCAATTACAATTCTTTTTTTCCATAGCAACTACATTTTACTCCACCTGCTACACTAGAAATTATTAAATATTGAAGGGTTGCTATAGGGAAGAAGACACTTTTTGTAATTAAATTTACAGTTGCCTTCTATCTTATGTAGACCATGGGATCTAATAGTTTTATTTAAAAAAAAAAAAAAAAAGATTTTTCTTTAAAAGAAAAACATGTTACAGAATGTCAAAATCACAGAACATGTAATTATATTGTATATACTTTTTATATATAAATAATTATGTTTAAAAATTACATACCAAAGGTTTGGGCACCTGGAAAGTGTAAAAAAAAAGGATTTAGTATCTTATGTAAATAAATCACAAAAACAAAACTAAGTTATTCTTTGGTCAGTAAAAGTATATTTGGCAATATTTTTTTTCAAATCAGAAAATACCATTCTCTTCCTAGACAGATTCACTAAGACCTAACAACAAGGCTATTAATAAACAACACTCAAGCAATAATAATTGATACATGAATTATTTATCGCTAAGGATGAGGTACAGGTTTGTTGCTACCATGGGTTTGTGGTGTCTGGACCTAGTGAACTAATGCAGAAATCCACCATAGTAACCATAATGAACTGTTCGGCCTTTGAATGCAGGTCAGATGCCCCAATAATGGGGCTTTGGATAAGCAAGTCCCTTCACTATAAAAGGATGCGGGATGAGGTAACAGCAACCATATTGACAATGTGCTTTAGCTGTGATAGAGAAAGTAGACATTAGGGTTGCGCTTGTGTGCATTGGCAGGTCTCTTAAGGGAGATGAAAACCCTTACTGAATGTTCGGTAGGTATTTGCATCATGGAGAGCTTGGGGTTAGGGGGAGGGAAGGATTTTTAGTTCTTTTATCCTTTGTTACATCTTAAAGCGGAGTTCCACCCAAAATTGTAACTTTCGCTTTAAGTACTGGTGACCCCCTGACATGCCATATTTGACATGTCTTTTTTTTTTGGGGGGGGGGAGTGGGTACCTAGTTTTCACAGGTATCCAGCTCCCACTTCCTCTCCTGGCACAGTGGCGCTGAGCATAAGTTCACCTCCCTCCCCTCCCTCCCTGAAAAATTTCTGGGACACATCACAGGTCTCAGAAGATTTCCAGGCCATTTACAACGCTCAGCGCGGCTCACGCATGCGCAGTGCAGTGGGCACCTGGCTGTGAAGCCACAGCCGGGTGCCCACACTTGCAATGTCGGCACCGCAGAGAGGAGAGGGAGAGAAGTGAGGGGGAGAGAAGTGAGGCTTCGAGCGGCCGAATCGCTGGACCGTTGGACAGGTGAGTGTCTGTTTATTAAGAGTCAGCAGCTACACTTTTTGTAGCTGCTGACTTTTAAATGGGTGGAACTCCGCTTTAATGCTGTTGATATTTTGTAGCAACCTACAGCCTGTGCCTGTCCACATGCACGACCCTGATTATGGGCTGTATGTGTTTTTTCACAGGGCATGCTTTCTAATCAGTTCTGGTAATTGTTTTTCACAGACTCTTTTTAAAACAGACCTTCTACAAAAATGAAAAGTTCACTAATGAAAACCCCTATCTCTCAAAGTCAAATTGCCTGCAAGATTGGGTGATTAACAGGCAGGAAACTGTGGGAGACAGGGGCAGAATGTTATCACTTCATAACACAAAGTGCTCAAACAAGAACCCTTATATCAGTATCTCCAGATACTATTTTCATGAAAGCTGGTGATTAAAGTACAAATAGGCTAAGCGATATTTTCATATTAAAGCTTGTATGAGATTTTGGTGGTTGGGTTTACATCTACGTTAACAAGCTATGCTTGAGTTTTGGGCTGCTTGGGAAAAATCATCTTATGTGCCCCGTCAGTGTACACCAGTGGTTCTCAACCCTCTCCTCATGTGGTCCTCAACAGGCCATGTTTTGGGAATTTCTCATAAAATAGCTGTCCAAAATACCAAGCCATTGACTCTGCTTTAAAGCACCTGTGCAAGATAAAGGAAAACCTGCAAACATGGCCTGTTGGGGGTACTTGGGTACAGGGTTGAGAACCACTGGTGTACACAGATCTGTACTCCCAAAAATCATTTTAATGACAAATCTCTGTCCAAAACAACTGATTAATAACATGCTCTTCCTTTGTCAAGACTTTAGCTATAATACTTTTTTTCTATTAATTGGGTTCTTTTCCCTTTCTATTTTGTTCCATTATAGAGAGTTTGGATAAACTTGGACGCAGATCGCTAGGCTTATGGATAATTATAATGTTTTCATTTTTCTGCAACCATGTGGAGCTGCACTGTCCAGCCATTTTGCAGTATTTGTGGCTGTTGTCTCTCAAATAATATACTCTAATTTATATTTAAAGCTAAAACCCTTTTATATTGTAGGCCAACCAAACTGCTTACAAATACATACAGCCTTTGAACAATATTAGTGCCTTTTGTCTCTCAGATAATACACATTCATTTTTATTGCAAAGTAAAACCTGCCTTGTTTCTATTAGTTGCCTATTAAAGTGCTCACATACTGTTATGATGCCAACCAATTGCTATGAACCACATACCTGAAGTCTATATTTTGAATATTTTGGGAATAATTGGGTATATAAGGATGGGAGGCGGAGCAGGGAATGGGGGATTGTAGTATTGAAGTGTGTTTGTAGACTCTGTTTCGACATTTTCATGCAGTGGTACTGTGCAAAAAGAAGTTCACAAACTATACAATTAAATGATTTTGTCACTGGCCAATTTGTATGAAGTTGAGGGCTTTAGATGTTTTTTAAGTGTAAAACTTCCTGTAGCTCTCCATGCCTTGCTTAGGAAAGATTTACAGTATATATGTTTTATATATAGTGAATAAGATTCAATATCAAATTAAATATTTTAGAGCAAACTTTTTTAAATCTACCTCTACTGTCTCTCTGTGAAAAAAAAATCACCCATTAGTCCATAGAAATAACATTAACCAGTTGCAAATGATATGTGTTCAGCCAAACTAAGTCAATCTGCCTTTATTAAAAAAAAAAAAAAACTCTACCTTTTGCATCGTTTAATTTATCTCCTACATTTTAATTAACTGAAAAATGAACCTGAACTGGTAGAACAGGGTGTAATTTTGTGTGATACATTTTAACAATTTGATGATTATATTAAGTGGAGTGCACAAATCACACATTAGAAATTACTGGAAGTTGGATTATCTACAATAAGACATGGATGATTGGCAAAGAAACCATTTAAAATACTTTTCTTGCTTCTTTTCAATTAATGAGCAAAGGGAAATGGCCTAAACTCTTCCATTTGATGCCAGACTGCAATTAAAAAGGAGCACTGACATTTAAAGTATAAAAAACTATATATGTGTTCATAGATAGACCTATCATTATAAAAAATGTAAATTTAAATAAAAATTTGAATAAAAAAGGGCAGACTTGATTGACCACTTGGTCCTTTTCTGTCATCACTCTTTTATGTTTCTAAAAATCAGGTTTCTTTAACAAAGCTCACTATCAGAGCAAGGTTTTGGTGATGTCCATGTGATGAAAGCTATAAAGCCACAACAAGCCAGACCTCAAATACTTTCAGACACCTTGGAAATGGTACCTAAAGAAAAGTCATGATTTTTGTACCATAAGCTATATTACATATGCTAATGCTTGTTTTGACTTTACAATATTTAAAAAAAAAATCTCACTTTACGTTGTGCACATGCTCACAATCTTAGCATTTTTTAAACAATTATACATTTTTTCATTGGCCTTTGTAAAATAGCAGAATGTACATGTGGAGGAGCCTTGGAGCTACCTAAAATGTAGATAAACTATACATATAATATGGTCATACAATTCATTTTTAAATGTTAAATATTATCCATGACCTTTTAAATATATGTATAAACAGCTTTGAGACACATAAAAAACCTAGCAGATTGTCCTGTTTTACAATAAAATATGATACCAATTCTGATAATATGGATGACGCATTACTTAACCACTTCCCGCCCGTCCTATAGCGGATTGACGTCCGGGAAGAGGTTCCGTTATCCTTACTGGGCGTCATATGATGTCCAGCAGGATAACATGCCGCTGCGCGCCCCCGGGGGTGCGCATCGTGGCGATTGGTGGAGCGGTGTGTCAGCTTGACACACCGCTCCACCGATCTTGGTAAAGAGCCTCTGGCGGAGGCTCTTTACCACGTGATCAGCCGTGTCCAATCACGGCTGATCACGCTGTCAATGGGAAGAGCCGTTGATCGGCTTTTCCTCACTCGCGTCTGACAGACGCGAGTAGAGGAGAGCCGATCGGCGGTTCTCCTGACACGGGGGGTCTGCGATGATTGTTTATCAGCGCAGCCCCCCCTCAGATCACCACACTGGACCACCAGGGATCACCACTAGGACCACCAGGGAAGAGGAAACATGTGGATGGCCAGGTATGTACCCCATGGCCATCCACATGTGCCCAATGTGGCCAATCTGTGCCCGCAAATGGGCACTGATTGGCACCATTATGTTCCAGCAATGCCCCCAATATGCTTTATGAGTGCCACCTGTCATTGCCCATCGGTGCCACCTGTCATTGCCCATCAGTGCCACCTGTCAGTGCCCATCAGTGCCCATCAGTGCCCACCTATCAGTGCCCATCAGTGCCACCCATAAGTACCCATCAGTGCCACCCATATTTACCAATCAATGCCACCTATGAGTGCCCATCAGTGCCGCCTATGAGTGCCCATCAGTGCCGCCTATGAGTGCCCATCAGTGCCGCCTATGAGTGCCCATCAGTGCCGCCTATGAGTGCCCATCTGTGCCGCCTATGAGTGCCCATCAGTGCCGCATACCAGTGCCACCTATCAGTGCCCATCAGTGCCGCCTATCAGTGCCACCTCATCAGTGCCACCTCATTGGTGCCACCTCATCGGTGCCCATCAATGCCTCCGTATCAGTGCCCGTCAGTGCAGCCATATCAGTGCCCATCATTGAAGGAGAAAACGTGCTTATTTATGAAGAATTTTAACAGAAACTAAGAAAAACTTGTTTTTTTTTCGAAATTTTCGGTCTTTTTTTATTTGTTGCGCAAAAAATAAAAACCGCAGAGGTGATCAAATACCACCAAAAGAAAGCTCTATTTGTGGGAACAAAATGATAAAAAATGTGTTTGGGTGCAGTGTAGCATGACCGCGCAATTGTCATTCAAATTGCAACAGCGCTGAAAGCTGAAAATTGGCCTGGGCGGGAAGGTGTCTAAGTGCCCGGTATTGAAGTGGTTAAAGTGTATGCCATTGTTGTTATTATTTTTACCAAGATGGATGGATTTCATTTAAACAATCAAACCTATGATTGTAGGTCATCTATCAAATAATTTAAATTGTATTGTAATCTTGATGGTTTCACAGAAATGTGTCTTCTAATGGGCAAATATGAGATGTGTGGCACACACATCAAAACCTTTGGCTGTAAAATTGTAAAGTGTATCGATTTGTACAAATCCTTCATAAACAGCTTTAGATGTTTTGATGGACTTGTAAGACAGCTTTTACATGAGCTAAAACAGTTGCAGAAGGTAATCCCTAAGCAACCAACGTTAGAAAATGTTGATGAGGTAGGTCTTATTTCCACCCTGTGGCATGCATTTAGATATAAGCCACTGCAGTTCATTGTCTATGGGGAGCTTCTCAAAAGAAGAAGCGGATTTGTGGGTTGGTGGAGAAAAATATTTTGTTTAATGGATTACTTTCAATCGAAGCACTAAAGATCTCCATCATGTGTATGTATTTTAAAAATTACAATGAAAAGCAAAAGGTCTTTTTGGTTTTCAAATATATTCAGTTTTAGTGGATACGTTGTCCCAAATTAGCATTTAATATGGTTTTATGAAAAATAGAATCTATAGTGTAATGGTTGTTTTTTGCATGAACCACAAGCTAATTATCACCATTCTAATGTCATCTAGTCAGGCACACAATACAATCATTACATTACAAAATTTAGCAAATTTGTCTTCATTCTCATATTGTACTTTTATACAAGCTTTTGTTAAAGCCAATATAAGCTATAAAAGCATTTTTTAGGTAATACATGTGCATATATTTTTTTAAGTTTCTTTTGGCAAAGGAATACACAATTTTTTTTTTCACTATGGAATCATTAATAGGTAAATGCAGAACCATCAGTATAACATACAGTATGTTAATAACTTACCTGTACTGGGAACCATGGCCAAGAGTAGCAAACACCAGATCAATAACAGAGAATTTGAAGTCCCCATATTGTGCAGGATTCAATTCTGTCAGTGCCAATAAAATATCCAAAGGAGCATCCACAAAACAACTGTATAATAATGTACAGTGCAGGGGTTTTAAGTCAACTGAACTTAGGACAACCCATCCATGACATTGTTCAGTAGTGACAAACAGATACCATCCGTGTAATTTTTAAAATTTTCTCCTTATACAATTAGCTATTATAGCTACAGTGCAGGAGTTATGACACATAATGTATATATGAAATTCAGGCTAATTGGCAGAATGAGGAGTGACTACAGGTACATAAGATTGAATGTTCTGGGTGGTGTGTTGAGGACAACAGAATCAGAAATTAGTGTGTATGTTAGTAATTTTGCATGTGTTAAAGAAACTTTTTATCATATTATGTTAAAAAAATACTCCTTTTTTTCTGTAAAACTTTGTTTCAATACATAGATACATGCTTTTACTTTATGTTGTCATTAAGTAAAATAGTTCTATGCAGGGTAAGAAAAATCTAGCAGTGCCAATGCTTGTTCAAGGTCATTGACTGACGAGGGAAAGAAGAAGCCATGGTCAGTATGACAGCCCTAGAACCTTCAAGTAAGGTTAAATAAACAAATAAGTAGCTGCCACATTTCCATCCCCAAATGGTTCACTTTAAATGTAAAAAAAAATGTTTATAAGAACATACAGTATATCAGTTTTCAAATAGCACAATTCTTTAATCCCAAGAGATGCATAAAGAGAAGTGAGGTAACTGAGGCTGATTTATTAAAGGAGTTGAGAATCTTCACACAAAATTATTTGTGAATTATTACTTTAATTATCCAATCACATGAAAACCAGAGTTTTTTACTTCTGCATCTGCATACAACTTGGTAGCTGAAGTGAATATCCTTTCAATTTTATTGTGTGAAGATCTTCAATTCTTTTCATAAATCAGCTACAATTGTATTATCACCTATATGGCATTTTTCTTTCCAACGGTCATAAAAGAAACATTTCATTGTCCATAGAAAATTCCATAATAGAATCAGAAAGAAGATCTAAAGCATAGTCTAAACCCGAAATGAAAGGAATGCAGCCACATCTAAGTCCCCTTTCACACTTATATGACTTGTCCCACGATTTTGTATTGCAAAATCGCATGACAAGTCATTCTTCATGAATTTCAATGACTACCATTCATATTGGCACGACTTCAAGTAGTCCCTGCACTACTTTGGTCCAACTTCAATGGGAGTTGATGTCCATAGACCTCAATGTTAAACCCTCAAGTAGCATGCAAATCGTACCTGAATAATATAGACATGATTTCAATATGACTTTGTAAGCACAAGCTGTAAGCACAAGTAGCTTTTTGACTCTTGTCCCACCCAATCCTTTCAGCATAGTAGCCCCTCCCAAGTACATTTTTCTACCACATATTTACTTCCTGGTTATTCCCTCAGCAACAATGTGCTCCAAACAGCCCAAAAAAAGAAATGTCCTTGACAATGAGCAAATCATTCAATTTATCCGTGAGCGCCCAGCTATTTATGATTTGTGTGACCCAAACTACAAAGACAAGATAAAGCGGGAAAGAGCATGCGTGGTAGTAGCAAGGCTATAGTTTGAAAACTGGGATTACTTTTCAGGCAGAGAGCAAGTAAGTATGCCTATTGTGTTGTATTTACTTCATATGTCACTCTTAGTGTGAGAGTCAAAGGATTTGTAAACCCCAACCCTGTAAAGTCGTACAAAGTCATACAAAGTAGTACTGATCCCAAATCGTGGCAAAATCACACAAAATTGCAGTAAAATCGGAGCCACAGCGCGGTAAAATTGCACGACTTTGAAGTCGTACAAGTGTGAAAGAGGCCTTAGGACTGGTAAGCTGAAATATATTACATTTTTATAGATACGCTTCTATGCCCAGCCAAAAGCATTGATAAAAAACATTAAAAAGCCTATACAGTACATTTATGCAATACATGCATATTACTCCATGTTTTAGCCCTTTAAACACCCTACAAGTAGAAAAATATACCAGCTGACATGCCAAAAATAATCACAACTTGTAATTTCCTGTTCCTAAATTCCACAGATTTTTGTTAACTGAAATTGCAAGAAAATGTATCAGCCCTGCCCTGCTGCCTTTTGCTCATCTGCTGAATCTCCTCATATCCACAACAAAAGTAGTAGCCCAAGATAACAACTGGGAGGTCTAATTAGGATCTTTGAGATAACACCGGAAGTGTGCACAGGACAGCTCTAAATTTCTACCAGGATCAATCAATATTATTTTGCTTTTATTGAAAAGCTATTAACCACTTGCTGACTAGGCCTTTTCTGGAACCTTTTGTTTTAAAATAGTATTTTTTAGAACCCCCAATCATTATTCTTTTTTTTTTTTTTTTTTTTTTTAGCAGAGATCCTAGAGAATAAAATGGAGATCATTGCAATATTTTATGTCACACCGTACTTGCGCAGCGTTCTTTCAAAGGCAATTTTTTGGGGAAAAATACATTTTACTGAATTAAAATAAAAATAAAACACTAAAGTTAGCCTAATTTTTTTGTAGCATGTGAAAGATGATGTTATGCTGAGTAATTAGATACCTAACATGTCATGCTTTTAAATTGAGCATGCTCGTGGAATGACGACAAACTATGGTAATGAAAAATCTCCATAGGCGACGCTTTAAAATGTTTTAAAGATTACCTATTTAGAGTTACAGAGGAGTTCTAGTGTTAGAATTATTGCTCTCGCTATAACGATCGTGGTAATACCTAACCTGTTTGGTTTGTACGCCGTTTACATATGCGGGCGCAACCTATTTCTGCACTTTTATCTGAAAGAGAATCACCCACAGTACAAAAAAATACAGGGGTAATGGCAGCTGGCTGCTGCTATAACAACTGTATTTAATGTCAAAGTAATGAGGTAAATGTTCTGTGGGCGGTCAGTAATTGGTAAAAAAAACCTTCAATGCTCTATTTAACAGAGAAAAAGGGAGCAAATAAGAGTTGGGAATTGTTAGGTTGCTAGGACATACACTTTAAATCTGTGATATTCACACAAGTGCAAATCTATTTTATTATATAGCTATATTTGGCAATGTTATGTTCATTATATTTTAGTTCTGACACTGATTTTTTTTTTTTCAAATAACTAAAAGCTTTTTTTTTTTGCTTTTTTTTTTTTTTACTCTTATTTTGTGAATGTATTTGTCATAAGGTAATCTAATGACTTTTTTCAGAACATTCCACAGTCTTTGTACAGGTAACATTCATTTATTAATAGTATTCAAACCCATTATTATAATGAGAGAGGAAATCAATTCTTGGAAATTCTTTTACTGAACGTCCCTTCTTTCATTTTTTTTTTTTCAAATAGATACAGTGGGTACAAAACTTTTTTATGAGCTAGTAAGCAGCCACTGTGTGATTTACAATGTAATATACTTTCTGCTGCAAACTAATTTTTATAAGCCTTTACTCTTCCTTTGATGCTGCCGAACAATTGGCAGCAACTGAAAGAATGTGTGTCGGTGTAGGGAGTGGTAATGCACGTTTCTCTGCCGTGTACAATTAAGTAATTAAGATTTTTTACTCCACATCTTTCTGTTGTTTGTACATTCTGTTCGGATTCATTTTCCTCAAGTGCTTATTCCTGCCACATTCCACGTAATGGTATGGTAAAGTCCATCTAATCCATTCACTGATATTCCATTCAAAATAAAAAACTGCATCTTCAAGGCAAACTGGCATGTTAAATGTCTTCAAAGATATATAATTTGTCTTTTTTTATGGTAAATGCAGCTGGGAAGCTGGATTTCTCTTGCACTCTGATAGGAGACTGAATGACAAGGTTGACCTCTCTTGTACCTCTAGCCCGGGCACTCTTGATGGACGGTGCAAAGGGACAGGAGGAACACAAATGCAGGTAGATGTTGATGGCAGAATTTTGTGCTGGAAATGCAGATTTGGAAGATCCAGCAGAATAACTGGTTAGGAACATCAGCATCACAAGAGGAATCAGCTGAGGTTAAAGGGGAACTCCAATTGCATTACCTATTTAGAAGGCAGAGTCCATTAGTGCTCTCAGTGGGCCTGCAACAGGAACACATAGAGATGACTAGAGCTGTTGCGAGATGTAGTCAGAGTAGGAAGTGAGTAATAGCATGATGCCAAGTTGGAGAAAGAAGAGATGACCAGGGTCAGCAGCGAGTGGGTAGTGAGATGCAGAATCATAAGCCAAATTAGTGTTGTGAATAAAGCTGAGGTCAGGAACCGGTAAGCAACAGTAGAAGCAGAATCCAAGATCAGGTCAGTATTGATCTGCGTTGGTAGGAGAACTCAGATACAGGACACAAATCAGAGCACAGGGTACACATGAAGACCAGTCAGCCCTAACACTGAGTTAGAGCATCCCTTAAATAGCCTATCTGGTGCCAATGCTGATTCTGGGTTTGAACTCCATGCACACACTGTGATACATTTGCACACCCACGTACATGCTTATGCACTCACGCCTGGCTAATGTTTGTGCGGAAGTATGTGCATACGCATGCACATTTCTCTGAGCCAACTGCCTAACAGGCATTCCCTGATAGGATTGGGGGGGGGGGAGTGGTAATTCAGAGCTTTTACAGAATTTCCTTAACCTCCCACAGATAGAACAATATGCTTTCAATATAAGGGCTGTGGGCAGAGCTCGGCGTGGCTTTTCACTGATTTGGCTATTACCGGTACAGAAAACTAAGCAGCTGGAGCAGCAGCAACAATGCTGCAGTGACTTCACAGCAGAATGAAGAGCACAGTCACCAGAGAAAAGGAAGCCTCCCTTTGATGGTTCTAGTGGTGGGATCTTTACAATATGTAAAGATGTAATTATTTTTAAAACTTCTAAAATGAAAAAATAAAGTTGCACTTTTTGGAAATGTACTTTAGTAGCAAAATGATGACACTTTCAGTGGTATTTATAATTTTTTTAAGGTAAAAGTAAACTCATCATTAAAATTCCCATATATACAGTATGTGAGATTGCCGGGACAGTCGATACAAAGGAGAGGACCTGGATATATTCAGGCGATTTTAGCTGGTGATCTGGATATCTAGATACAGCCAGGAGGAGAGGGGCTGTGAATGCGGGTTACCCCTATGTGGGAAGAGATTTCTGGTGGGTGGAGCAATAAGAGGGGGAGCACGAGTGGAGACATCGGGCACACCGCATGTTTTTCCTGCTACACCAGATCAAGCTTTTGTTCAATAGAACCATAAAAAGGACTAGTTACATGCTCACATGTGTTTTGGAGCACTATTTACAGCACTTGTCACTTTTATTTTCTGCATTTGGTTGAATTAACAAAGGATTATTGGATCTATTATATGCAGCACTGGTCACTTTACAAAAATATGAATGAATTATGTACAATATCTCACAAAAGTGAGTACCCCCCTCAAATTGTTGTAAATATTTTATTATATCTTTTCATGTGACAACACTGAAGAAATTAAACTTTGCTACAATGTAAAGTAGTGAGTTTACAGCTTGTATAACAGTGTAAATTTGCTGTCCCCTCAAAATATCTCAACACACAGCCATTAATGTCTAAACCGCTGGCAACAAAAGTGAAAATGTCCAAATTGAGCCCAATTAGCCATTTTCCCTCCCCAGTGTCATATGACTCATTAGTGTTACAATGAGAAAAGAATATATGTATAAGATTTCAAAAGTGTGCCACATCCCATGAAGTACAAAAAGAAAGAAAGCCCCTGAGGTGGGATTTTAAAGGCACTACCAAAGACAATGAAAGTAAAAAAAATATGATTTTAATTTATTATAGAAAAATACATGAAATATTGAACATGGTCATGAATACTGAGGAATCAAGATATGCAAAATGAAGATACAGACTCCTATACCCAACATGTTTCGGAGATGAGTGTTGTCTCCTTCATCAGGGGTTAACAAGAAATATATAATCTATAAAATTTAAATACAAATAATCAACAATAAGTTAGTACATCAATCTAATAATGAATAACAATGAAGAGGCCATAAGTACTGGTAACTTACATCTTGTTCAATTGCATATACATGAGAACATCCACATTCATTTTAAAAGAAGAACACTGTCACATGGAGTCTTATATAAAGCCCCAAATTCGAAAAAAGATAAAAAAAGAGAATACTGAACGTCACTACCTGCCCCTAAGAGTGGGGTATTTGAACTGTAATGACACTAGAACGGAGATCAGTAAGATCCCCATGTTACTCACTGTGAATGTATTCAATCTCTCGTCAGCATCTCCGGATACGTCTCCCTGGTCGCCATGCTTGTCTGTCTGTGAAGCCTCAGTTTAAATACGTGTATTGGAGTCAGAAATCACCCAGGGCTCCATAAAGGCCCCCTGAGTCACGCTCGCTCCTCCCCACAGCTCATGCGCGACGTGACGTCGTACGCACGCACACACTGCGGAGTGACGCAATGCGTGCGCGTCCCACAGGCACGGATGTGTCTCCAGGAAGACACAAAGCAGTATATCTGGTCTTATCACTGGAGATTGACAGTGGAACTCATATATCATTAGCTTCTCTGTTTTTCTTGTTCCCTTGTCTGTATAGGCCTTAAATTATCTAACAATCTTTTCTCTCTGATCTCTGATTTGTGATTTATCTGTATTAAATTTGTTTGCTTATTTTTGCTTAATCCTTGCATATGTGTTTTCTGGCTGCTCTCTTGATGTAAACGATGTCACATGCAGTCTCGACCATCCTGGCTACGATTTATCTTGGCTGTTATATGCCTTCACTGGTACTTGGATTTTTAGGTTACTCTACGACTGTTTTATTGCTCTCTGTAGCTATATAGGACATATCACCCTTTTTTACGCTATCTAAATTTCAATCCTTTTTTTTCCTCCATTACAAAATATGCCCTCAGCTATCACTTATTTTTTTACTAATCAATGTGGTGTAATCACGTGTGCCCGGCACGGCAAAGACGCTCCCCTCAGAGCTCTCTTAAAGAGTGACATGTTGTGTCATCTATACTTGGCACTCCCATCTGAAGCCCTGGGTGATTTCCAGCAGCACACAGCTGACACCTATTCGGTGGGTGGTGCGGCCGACTCCAATACACGTATTTAAACTCAGACTTCACAGACAGACAAGCATGGTGACCAGGGACGTATCCGGAGATGCTGACGAGAAATTGAATACATTCACAGTGAATAACATGGGGATCTTACTGATCTCTGTTCTAGCGTCATTGCAGTTCAAATACCCCACTCTTAGGGGCAGCTAGTGACGTTCAGTATTCTCTTTTTTCGAATTTGGGGCTTTATATAGTCCAAATGACAACAGTGATTTTTCTCATTGGATCACTCTACAGCATGTCCTGATTTTTCTGTCCTCCTGAGCCTGGCTGCCGGTTTTTGATGTGACCTCACATTCTAGGTACGTCTGACCAGAGTATAGCCTTTTGGTGATCATAGATGCATGTTTATACTTTTTTACTTAATTTTTTGATTTTTATTCATACATCTTTTTATTACATTATGTGCTTTTTCCCAGGATTCCCGTCCTGTAGGCCCCAGTACATGTGGCTTCACTACTATCAGAGCCAAAACCCCTTTTTCTATCGATCTGGGGCATAGTCCTTATATCTCTTTATGATCATTATATGCTTTGGGCTGGAGATACCTCTATTATAGAGGTTTACTGCAAGCAGCTATAATGTGGGCAGGACGATGGGAAGACTCCATGTGACAGTGTTCTTCTTTTAAAATGAATGTGGATGTTCTTATGTATATGCACAAGATGTAAGTTACCAGTACTTATGGCCTCTTCATGGCTATTCATTATTGTATTGATGTATTAACTTTTTGTTGATTATTTGTATTTGATTTTTATAGATTATATATTTCCTGTTAACCCCTGATGAAGGAGACAACACTCATCTTCGAAACGCGTTGGGAATAGGAGTCTGTATCTTTATTTTGCATATCTTGAGTCCTCAGTATTTATGACCATGTTCAATATTCCATGTATTTTTCTATAGTAAATTAAAATCATATTTTTTTTACTTTCATTGTCTTTGGTAGTGCCCTTAAAATCCCACCCCAGGGTCTTTCTTTCTTTTCATTAGTGTTACAAGGTCTCAGGTGTGAATGGTGTGTTAAATTTGGTGTCATCGCTCTCGCTCTCTCATACTGGTCACTGGAAGTTCAACATGGCACCTCATGGCAAAGAACTCTCTGAGGATCTGAGAAAAATAATTATTGCTCTACATAAAGATGGCCTAGGCTATATGAAGATTGCCAAGACCCTGAAAATGAGCTGCAGCATGGTGACCAAGACCATACAGCGGTTTAACAGGACAGATTCCACTGAGAACAGGCATTGCCATGGTCGACCAAAGAAGTTAAGTGCACGTGCTCAGCATCATATCCAGAGGTTGTCTTTGAGAAATAGATGTATGAGTACTGCCAGCATTGCTGCAGAGGTTGAAAGGGTAGGGGGTCAGCCTGTCAGTGCTCAGACCATACGCTGCACACTGCATCAAATTGGTCTGCTGTCATCCCAGAAGGAAGCCTCTTCTAAAAATGATGCACAAGAAAGCCCCCAAACAGTTTGCTGCAGACAAGCAGACTAAGGACGTGGATTACTGGAACCCTGTCTGTGGTCTGATGAGACCAAGATAAACTTATTTGGTTCAGATGGTGTCAAGCATGTGTGGTGGCAACCAGGTGAGGAGTACAAAAGACAAGTGTGCCTACAGTCAAGCATGGTGGTGGGATTGTCATGGTCTGGAGCTGCATGAGTGCTGCTGGTACTGGGGAGCTACAGTTCATTGAGGGTACCATGAATGCCAATATGTACTGTGACATACTGAAGCAGAGCATGATCCCCTCCCTTCGGAGACTGGGTCGCAGGGCAGTATTCCAACATGATAAAGACTCCAAACACACCTCCAAGACGACCACTGCCTTGCTAAAGAAGCTGAGGGTAAAGGTGATGGACTGGCCAAACATGTCTCCAGACCTAAACCCTATTGAGCATCTGTGGGGCATCCTCAAACGGAAGGTGGAGGAGCTCTAACATCCACCAGCTGTGTGATGTCATCATGGAGGAGTGGAAGAGGACTCCAATGGCAACCTGCGAAGCTCTGGTGAACTCCATGCCCAAAATGGTTAAGGCAGTGCTGGAAAATAATGGTGGCCACACAAAATATGGGCCCAATTTGGACATTATCACTTAGGGGTGTACTCACTTTTGTTGTCAGCAGTTTAGACATGAATGGCTGTGTGTTGAGTTATTTTGAGGGGACAGCAAATTTACACTGTTATACAAGCTGTACACTCATTACTTTGCATTGTAGCAAAGTGTCATTTCTTCAGTGTTGTCACATGAAAAGATATAAAATATTTTCAAAAATGCGAGGGGTGTACTCACTTTTGTGAGATACTGTATTTGATTGGAGACACTGTTTATTTACTATATCAGCTCTATATATATTGTATATATAAATTTTTTGAAGTACATTCACTTTTTTGCACATGATTTTCCACAAGGTACATACTGGTACAAGCAGCCAATATTATAGCTATCTCCAACCCTACTTTGGTAGCAGGTCACAGTAGAGGAAACAGCCTCACAAACACGCTAATTTCTGTCCATAGTGCAGATTCACCCATCTAATATCATTCAGTCTGTGTGTATGGGGCTTAAGACTGGGGTGTGTTGGACCACAGATAGACCATTGCTTTCACACAGGAGCAGTCTATCTAGTTTATCACACCACTGCAGTGAAGACTGTTGCTCCAACACAGAGCATGGAAGTCCTCCCTATACTATACTGTGGAGAAATCATTTTTTCTGCTGGGGTTTAGTAGCCATTGGCAAAAAAAGGGTGAGATATTTATCTTTTGCTAATGCTCTCTTTGCATCCTGATTATATATTTACCATTTTATTTGAAGCTTCAGTTGGGCTTCAAAGCGGAACTACACTCACCTTCTCTGGCTGCTAACATCTTCAGTTGGTTTTCTTCCAAGTTCTGATCTTTGGTCATTTTAATTGGCTGGGCTGTGATGATGTCACTCCCATGTATGTGGAAGATGCCAAAATTCCACAGATCAGTCTACAGTGCAGACAGGCAGGTGAAGAAGGGAAAAAGTATATATCTTCTGTACTAAAAACTCTGTTCCACTTGAACCATCCAATTTTCCAATGACCATGAATGACAGGGATTAGCTAAACTGGCCTTTCATCGATATGCATGTATTATGTGATTGCATAAGAAAACTATAATGATTTGGAATTATTTATGTATTTAAAATTCTGGAAACCAATGGGTGCAGTTGTCAGCTATCTAAAATCAATCGTAAGCAATGCTTGTTCAACTGCATACTGTACGTGCCGCAAACACCCGATTTTGGGCATTACTAAATAAGCCCATATGACTAAACTCTGAGATCAGTGGACATCAGCTGTAATTCTGACAACATGACACTAAAAAAGGGCTTGTGCTTTCTAAGATTTTGTTTGTCAATTTATTTATGACAACGTAGTCATGATTTTAATGTGGTGCTGGGTGGAGATGTATTTTCCAGTTTTTTTTTTGCAAAGCTAAACTGCCTATTCCCCACGTGGTAACTGCATAGGTGTGAGATTTTTCTTGATTCAACCAGTGTGTATTTTGTTTGTCAGCTCATGGGTTCAATCATAATCTTATCTGTCAGATGATCTGATCCTTCAAGCATCTAAGATAATGTCTCTTTTGTTAAACACTCAAAAATAATCCCTGCAAAACCCAAAGCAGGTTTTTCTTTTCATGTTTATTTAACACGTTTATTTTTGATATGTGTTAACTGCAAGTATGCTCTAAAATGACAAATCATTTATTCCAAAAAAAATAATTGAAAAGCTAAAGTGTTGTCAGAATCAATTTTATTTTTATGTTGCAGATATAAGAAGAGCAGCTAGAAATATAAAAGTAAGGTTTCTAGAAAAAGGAATTTTCTCTCATTTGGACTGCCGTTTTGACAGTTATGCCCCGTACACACGGTCGGATTTTCAGACAACAAATGTTGGATGTGAGCTTGTTGGCGGAAAGTCCGACCGTATGTATGCTCCATCAAACATTTGTTGACGGGCTTTCCGCCAACAAATGTTTGTTAGCAGGTTCTCAAATTTTCCGTCAACAAATTTTTGTTGTCGGCCTTTCCAATCGTGTATACACAAGTCCGTCGGACAAAAGTCCACGCATGCTCAGAAGCAGAAGCGGTCGGTCTTGTAAGCTAGAGTTCGTAATGGAGAATTAACATTCGTGATGTGGCAAATTATGAAATCTCCAAATACAGCGCACATTCTCTTCTTTAATGGGATAATAATGAAGCTGCTTTGCTGGTGATACTAATGCCGCGTACACACGATCGGACATTGCGACAACAAAATCCTGGATTTATTTCCAACAGATGTTGGCTCAAACTTGTCTTGCATACACACGGTCACACAAATGTTGTCAGAAATTCCGAACGTCAAGAATGCGGTGATGTACAACACGTACGACGAGCCGAGAAAAATTAAGTTCAATAGCCAGTGCGGCTTCTGCTTGATTCCGAGCATGCATGGAATTTTGTGCGTCGGAATTGTGTAAACACGATCGGAATTTTCGACAACAGATTTTGTTGTTGGAAAATTTGAGAACCAGCTCTCAAATTTTGTTTGTCGGAAATTCCGACGGAAAATGTCACTACATGTGTGAGTCTTTTTCACAGCTTAGATGCATAGAAGGGTCTGAAATCTAAGGAGCACCTTCAGGTGTACCAGGGACATAAATAATGCATAAATTAAACATCTATTTTTTTTTTTTTCTTTTACACAAAGTTGTTAATTTATAAGATATTTCTAACAAGCAGCATTGATATACATTTTCATAGCCTAGGTACACAGAGGGGCCCAAAATCCCAAAAGCACCTTCAGGCTTTCTAGGGGCATAAATTGGAGCACCAGGACAGGAGAAACATCCACCAAATGACTCAATTTTGGAGAGTAAACACCCCAAGGTATTTTTAACAGGCATGAGCAGTCTTTTGAGGACTTCATTTTTTTGCCACAAGATTTTGGAAAATGTAGAAAGAAAATGAAAATATATTTTTTTACACAAAGCTGTGTAATAAGCTGTATAATAAGATATTGTTCACACATAGCACAGGTAAACTAATGCCCTGTACACACGATAGGATTTTCGGACAACAAATGTTGGATGTGAGCTTGTTGTCCGACCGTGTGTATGCTCCATAGAACATTTGTTGTCGGAATTTCCACCAACAAATATTTGAGAGCAGGTTCCCAAATTTTCCGACAATAAAACTTGAAATTCCGAGCGTGTGTGTACAATTCCGATGCACAAAAGTCCATGCATGCTCGGAATCAAGCAGAAGAGCCGCACTGGCTATTGATCTACGTCAACGCGTTCTTGACGTTCTGAATTTCCAACAACATTTGTGTGACCGTGTGTATGCAAGACAAGTTTGAGCCAACATCCTTCGGAAAAAAATCCACGGTTTTGCATTAGGATTACACCCCAACATACATTCTGCTACTCTTCCCAAGTAAGGGGATACAACCTGTGTGAGATTTTTAACAGCCTAGCCACACAGAGAGCTCAACATCCAAGAAGTAGCTCAACCTCTTCCAGTCTGGGCCAATTCTGGCATTTCTCTCCTACATGTATAAAACATATTTTTTTGCTAGAAAACTACTTGGAACCCTCAAACTTTAAATATTTTTTAAGCAAAGGCCCTATAGAATAAAATAGTGGGTGTTGTATATTTTTATGTCAGACAGTATTTGCGCAGTAATTTCTCAAATGCAATGTTTTTGGGAAAAAATACACTTGCCGACCGCCGCACGCAGATATACGTCGACACAATGGCAGCGGTGGGCAAATGGGCGTACCTGTATGTCCCTTTTAAAAGTCGGGGCTAGCAGGCACGCGCCCGCCGAGTACAGCTTCACCGTGCCTGCGGGACCGGCGGACTCTATGTCCGCCGGTCTCCCGGCGATCGTGTCATGGAGCCTCAGAGTGGAGAAGTGCCTATGTAAACAAGGCATTTCCCCATTCTGTCTTGTGTCATGACAGAGATCACTACTCTCTGTCATCTAGAGCAGTGATTGCTGTCATGTAAGTTGAAGCGCATCCCCCCCACAGTTAGAATCACTCCCTAGGACACACTTAACCCCTTCATCGCCCCCTACTGGTTAACCCCTTCACTGCCAATGTCATTTAAACAGTAATCAATGCATTTTTATAGCACTGATCGCTGTGTAAATGACAATGTTCCCAAAATAGTGTCAAAAGTGTTCACCATAATTTCGCAGTCCCGATAAAAATCACACATTAATGGCATTACCAATAAAAAAAAAAATATAATAATAAAAATGCCATAAAACTATACCCTATTTTGTAGACGCTATAACTTTTGCGCAAATCAATCAATAAACGCTTATTGCAATTTTTTTTACCAAAAATACGTAGAAGAATATGTATCGGCCTAAACTGAGGAAAAAATAGTTTTTTTATATATTTTTGGGGGATATTATAGTAAAAAGTAAAAAATATTGTGTTTTTTTCAAAATTGTTGCTCTTTTTTTGTTTAGAACGCAAAAAATAAAAACTGCAGAGGTGATCAAATACCACCAAAAGAAAGCTCTATTTGTGGGAGAAAAAAGAAGTCAAGTTTGTGTGAGTGCAACGTCGCACGACTACACAATTGTCAGTTAAAGTGACGCAGTGCCGAATCGCAAAAAGTGCTCTGGTCAGGAAGGGGGTAAAATCTTCTGGGGCTGAAGCTTTTAATGAATTTAATGCACAAAGTCACAATATAATACCTTATGATTTTTGGTAAAATATAAAAAATGATGTTACACCACGTAAATAGATAGCAAACATGTCACACATGACATAAGTGACACTTTAAAAGCCTTTACAGGTTACCAGTTTAGGCTTATGCAGGAGGTAGGGTGTTAGAATTATTGCTCTCACTCTGATGTTCATGGTGATACCTGACATGTGTGATGCGAGAGGCCTTTACATATATACGCGCGGGACCGGCGTAACGCGTTCACATTTGTGCGCAAGCACAGGCAGACAGGGCGCACTCTAAACATTTTTATTTTATTATTTATTTTATTTAAAGAAAAACATTTTTACTCTGTCGCTTACATTTTTTTTTGATCAACTTTATTGCATGGGCCATGACAGGTCCTCATTATGGAGAGATCTGGGGTCTATTGGACCCCAGTCCTCTCCTCTGGCCTCCAACACAACCAATTAGACACAAATTGGTCTGAACGACTGCTTTCCTGGCCAGTAACAGCTAGGTAAAGAGAGAACCGAAATCGGAAGTGACTAAATCCTCATTGCTTCTGATTTCTGACATGATGTTGCTCCTCCCACTGTGTGCCTGGAGCCAGATGCTGACGGTCATTTCCTTACTGGGCTCCTCGATTGTTTAGGAGAACCCAATACAGGCAGCGGTGGAAAGGGAAGGCCCCTTCCGCTGCCTGTAAAAGTAATTGGAGTGGCTCTTTAGCCACTCCGATTACTTTTACCAGCTTCGGAATTGCTGGGACTGGTACGTTGCTTGACAGAAAGCGGTTATGATGTTCTAGGGGTATAAATTACACAATTAATTTCCTGACTGTCTATCACATTTTTGGAGGCCCTGGAGAACCAGGACAGTGGAAACAATTGGGGACACTGGCTCTGTTGATACTAGTACTGATATGGATCAGGATGCTGGTATGGGGCATGGCGGTAATCAGGACTTTAGTATGAGGTATGGCGGTGATCAGGGGAGCTGGTATGGTGTATGGTGGTGTTAAGGGTGCTGATATGGGTTAAAGCAATGATCAGGGTGCTGGTGTGGGTTATGGCAGTGATCAGAATGTTGGTATGAGGTATGGCGGTGCTCAGGATGCTGGTATGGTATATGGCGGTGATCATGGCACTGGTATGGGTTATGGTGGTGATCAAGACGCTGGTATGGGGTATGGTGGTGATCTTGATGCTGGTATGGGGTATGGTGGTGATCAGGGAGCTGGTGTGGGTTATGGCAGTGATCAGAATGTTGGTATGAGGTATGGTGGTGCTCAGGACACTGATATGGTGTAAGGCAGTGATCAGGGCACTGGTTTGAGTTATGGTGGTAATCAAGACGCTGGTATGGGGTATGGTGGTGATCTTAAAGCTGGTATGGTGGTGATCAGAGCACTGGTAAGATGTATGGTGGTGATCAGGATGCTGGTATGGCGGTGATCAGGTGGATGATATAGAGTATGGCGGTGATCTTGATGCTTGCATGGGACATGGCGGTGATCAGGGCGCTGGTATGGGGTATAAAGGTGATCAGGACATTGGTATGAGGTATGGTGGTGATCAGGATGCTAGTATAGTGTATGGCAGTGATCGGGTGCTGGTATGGATTATGGTGGTGATCAGGCTGTTGTTATGAGGTATGGTGGTGATCAGGACACTAGTATGATGAATGGCTGTGTTCAGGACACTGGTATGGTGTATGGCAGTGATCAGGGCACTGGTTTGGGTTATGGTGGTGATCAAAACGCTGGTATGGGGTATGGTGGTGATCTTGATGCTGGTATGGTGGTGATCAGAGCACTGGTAAGATGTATTGTGGTGATCAGGACTCTGGTATGGGGTATGGCAGTGATCAGGACATTGGTATGAGGTATGGTGGTGATCAGGATGCTAGTATGGTGTATGGCAGTGATCGGGTGCTGGTATGGGTTAAGGTGGTGATCAGGAAGCTGATATAGGGTATGGCAGTAATCAGGTTGCTGGTATGACGTGGTGGTGATCAGGATGCTGGTATGGCATATGACAGTGATCATGATGCTGGTATGGGGCATGGCAGTGATCATGGTGCTGGTATGGCATATTGTGGTGATCAGGACGCTGATATGAGGTATGGCGGTGATCAAGGTGCTGGTATGGCGAATGGCAGTGATCGTGGCACTGGTATGGCCTATGGTGATGATCAGGATGTTGGTATGGGGTATGGCGGTGATCATGGCACTGGTATAGCAGTGACCAGGATTTTGTTATGGTGCATGGTGGTGTAACTGTAGCACTGGTGACACTGGGACAGGTGCAGTAGTCTGGCTGTATTGTTTATTGATACTACACTTGGGAGAGTGATCAGGGACACTGATCAGGAACACTGGGGCAGTGATCAGGAACAATGGGGCAGGCTGGCACTGCAGTCTGTGAGTGTACATGCAGTCTAACAGGCTACTGTACACTGATAGACTACAGCATTGGTTCTCTCTGCTCTCACAGCCGATCTGTGTGAGAGAGGAGAGAACCAATGTTTAAATTTGGTTTCCATTGAATACCCATTAATGTGATCTGCTATGTCTGGGGCACACAGGCATCCCTGAGCTCCCGGGTGTTGCAGGAATAAAAATCGCTCTATCTATGGCTGACTTTAGGTCTCTCAGACTCTTGTCTTAAACGCAGACAATACAAGAAGCTACCAGGTGCAAATTAATTGACCTGGTCCAGTTCTATTCTGTAGTTGTACAATACATTCAGTTCAACATTGTACTTCTGTGTGTCTATATATATATATTTTTTTCATTTAATGCTATTTTAATACATGGCATGCAGGCCCTGGCTGGCCATAGGGCACACCGTGCACTTGCCCGGTCGTCTGGGGCCGCCGGGCTGCATGTCCTTGTGGGGCCAAGGCAGCTGAGCTGCTCTTTGAGCCCCCGCCGCTTACCTCACCTCTCTGCCATTTCAGGGGACTACAGGTCATGTTACCTGTGACCAGGGACTTCTTTAATATTGACTGGACCCTGGGCAAACATTTTCTCGGGCCCCCTCTTCCATGCAATTTCGCTCTCCACTTGCTTTGAGGCATGCAATAAATAGCAGCTAGACTCAAAATCAGTTTACTGAATCAGATCAGGCAGCGATTGCGATTGTTTGGCAGAGATTACAGTTTATCATTACTGCTCACTGACTGGCTGCTAGAGGTTACAGCACATTATGGCTCGCTGTTTATTTTCTAGAGGTTACAGCACATGACTTCTGCTTGTTAATTGGTTGCTAGAGATTACTGTACATCAATACTGCTCACTAATTGGTAGAGGTTACTGGACATCTAAAACACTCACTAATTAGTTGCTAGAGGTTACTGCACATTATTACTGCTCACCAATTGGTCCCTAGAGGTTACTGCATATGCTTACCGCTCAATGATTGGTTGCACAAGGTTAGTGCACAGCATTGCTGCTCACTGATGGTTGCTAAAGGTTACAGCACATCATCTCCTCACTGCCTGCACACCATGGACTGGGGAGGTGAGGGGACCCATCAATAGACAGAAAACTCCTAGGTATCCTAGGACTCCTGGGATCAGTGGCAATGCTGGAGGGGGGTGATTAGTGGCAATGCTGGGGGGTTGATGGGATCAGTGTCAATGGTGGGGGGATGGGATTAGTTAGGAGGCAGTACACTGTGACAAATTCTGAATCATATAGAGCACAGCTGGAAATCTTTGGCAAGTATATAGTGGGGGATTTTACCAATGTAATTGGGAATTTACAATGACCACCAATGCGAGGGAGAATTTGCACTGACCACCATGTAACGGGGGATTTTACGCCACCCACCAATAAAAAAAAGAGGAATTTCTACACTGACACCAAGGTAATAAGAGCATTTACACCAACCACCAGTGTAACAGAGAATATACAATGACCTCTATGCAAGGGGGAATTTACACTGACAACCATTGTCAAGGAGATTTGTACTGACCACCAATGTAATGTGACACTTCTACACCGACCCCCAATGTTACGGGGGATTACACTGACCACCAATGTTAGGGGGGATTACACTGACCACCAGTGTTAGGGGGGATTTACACTGACCACCAGTGTTAGGGGGGATTTACACTGACCACCAGTGTTAGGGGGGATTTACACTGACCACCAATGTTAGGGGGGATTTAAACTGACCACCAATGTTAGGGGGGATTTAAACTGACCACCAATGTTAGGGGGGATTTAAACTGACCACCAATGTTAGGGAGGGATTTACACTGACCACCAATGTTAGGGAGGGATTTAAACTGACCACCAGTGTAAGGGCAATTCTGCACTTACCATCAATGTAAAGGGAAATGTACACTGATCACCAATGTTATGAAGAATTTACACTGACAACCAAAGTAATCAGGGATTTTACATCAACAGCCAATAAAGGGAGATTTCTACACTGCCCACCAATGTAAGGGGGACTTACACTCACCACCAATTTAAAGGGGGCTTCTACATGGACTACCAATCTAAGGGAGGAAAAAAATTGTGAAGGAAAATACTGCGCCACCACACTCAATAAATGAGCTGCTGACACTGCAATTAGACAAATTGTGTAAAGAGAGTGGTAAAGATTTAAGTGCAGCGCTAAGTAACGTGTAATAATACAAACATATGAGTGACAGTGCACAAACATCCATTAAAGGAACTGCCTATAAAGCAAGGCTAGTATGCAAAATAGTAAATATATATATATATATATATATATATATATATATACACACACACACACACACACACACACACACACACACGTTAAGAACCATAATATCCAAATATCCATTAAACTGCGTCAAAAGACACTTGGATGAGTCCAAAGTGAAAAAAAGAAAAATTTCAAACTGTGCAAGATAAGTAAATATTCAGACTTCCAGCCAAAGACGACCAACAGAAGTATGTGCTCTATTCAGCAGAGAAACAAATTCACCATGAATTGTGCTACCGCCACCAGTGAAGGTAATAGGGTGCTCTTACCAAATAGTGTGGGCTACCTGCCAGCACCAGAGAGCCGAACAAGCAAAACTGATAGGGTCTTTAGAGTCACAGGAACCAACATGTGAGTTGTACAGCAGTGCAGATTTGGCAATCAAACTTTCCAGGATCAGCATCAAGAAAGTGTAACATTCCAAGTTCAAGCTATAGAGACTCATCAGCTCCACCAATCAACAGGAAGGAGTCATACAGGAAAAAAAGATCGCCACATAGCATAAAATCCTTGGCTAAAAATGTATTTAATAAAGTATTGCACTTACATCAATGTATAAAAAAATAGGCCTTTATAAAATGTGATCACAAGAAGAAGAACGCGGTGTTGTGCAGCATGGTACGTCCCGATGCGTTTCGTCTACAAGACATCATCTTAGACTAAACGCGTCGAGACATACCGCGCTGGCTCCACAACATGATGGTGAATTTGTTTCTCTGCTGAATCGACCACATACCTCTGTTGGTTATCTTTGGCTGTAAGTCTGAATATTTACTTATCTTCACAGTTTGAAAAAATGTCTTTTTTGTCACTATGGACTTATTCAAGTGTCTTTTGACGCAGTTTAATGGACATTATGGTTGTCAACATGTTTATATATATGTTGTCTTACTATTTTGCATTCTAGTCTTGCTTTATAGGCAATTCCATTAATGGATGTTTGATGTGCACTGTCACTCATATGTTTGCATTATTACACATCACTAGTTACTTAGCGCTGCACTTAAATCCTTACCAATGTAAGGGAGGATTCTAAACTGACCACAAATGCAAGTTTGGATTTTTTTAAAGATTACGCTGACGACTAATGTAATATGAGTATTCACAGTAACCACTAGGGATGAGCTTCGAGTTTGAGTCGAACCCATGTTCGACTCGAACATCACATGTTCGACCGTTCGTCGAATTTTGAACGTTATGGGCCTTTTGCGCCAGATGATTCGAGTGGCGCGTCATGGCCCATAATTCACTGCGGCTTCGCAGTACATTGCTGGCTGATGATTGGCCAAGCATGCACTAAGACCCGCATGCTTGTCCAATCACAGCGTCTGTACAGAGAGCCGTACTTGGCCAAAGCCGGGGTGGCTTTGGCCAATTATGGCTCAGGGGGTTTAGTAAATGCCTCACACTATATAAGGCCGCCTACGTGGCGGCCTTGTGTAGTGTGTTGCGACGGCGGTGGAGAGATAGACAGAGAGACAGGGTCATTTGATTTAAAGTGGAGTTCCACCCAAAAATGGAACTTCCACTTTTTGGATTCCTCCCCCCCTCCAGTGTCACATTTGGCTCCTTTCAGAGTAGGCAGGCGAGTCAGTTAGCTGCACTTACAGTGTATTGTGTATATATATGCATCCTAGGTGTTGTGTGTGTGTGTATATATATATATATATATATATATATATATATATATATATATATATATATACACACACATACATATATACATATATATACACACACATACACACACACTGTATTCAGTTTAGCTAGATCCGTTCCTGTTATCTTCCTACTGACAGGCAGGCGTTTTTACAGTATTTACAGCTACCTGAAGAAAATTGGTGGTGTTCTTCTGATCCTATTAGTACTGCAGGCAGCTGCAAAATTTACAGTTAGTGTGGTGCATCCTCTGCACAGTGTGCACCTAAAGCTAGCTGAAGAAAATTGGTTGTGTTCTTCTGATCCTATTAGTACCGCAGGTAGCTGCAGTATTTACAGTTAGTGTAGTGCGTCCTCTGCACAGTGTGCACCTAAAGCTACCTGAAGACAATTGCTGTTGTTCTGTTCCTATTAATACCACAGGCAGGCAGGTACAGTATTTACAGTTAGTGTACTGTGTCCTCTGCACAGTGTACACCTAAAGTTACCTGAAGAAAATTGGTGGTGTTCTTCTGATCCTATTAGTACCACAAGCAGGCAGCTACAGTATTTACAGTTAGTGTACTGTGTCCTCTACACAGTACGTACCTAGAGCTACCTATTAGTACCACAGGCAGCTGCAGTATTTAAAGTTAGTGTACTGTGTCCTCTGCACAGTGTGCACCTAAAGCTACCTGAAGGCAATTGCTGGTGTTCTCATACTAATAATACTACAGGTAGGCAGTTGGTTCTGCTTGCTGCAGTATCAGTATATATACACATCCCAGCTTTGTACATCTACATCTCACTGCAGGCCATTAGTATGTCTGGCAGGCCAACAAGGAGAGGCAGACAGTCACAAGCCAATAAAAGAGGGTAAGCAGGCTCTGTGTCTAGAGGCAACAGTGCTGGTCATGGAGACGATGCATCCTTATCAGCACGGGGCCGTGGGACACACTTGTCCTTTTTTTTGGCAGCTGGCCGTGTTAAGGCAACATGCTGAAGACTTGGTAGAGTGGATGACCAAGCCGTCCTCATCCTCTCTCACCCAGGCTCAGGGTACTTTGTCTGGGAAAGCAGCTGCCAACGCGGCCTCTTCACTCGGATCAATGACATCAGTCACTCTTCCCTAGCCCCACCATGTCCTCCTGAGGAGTCCCCCGAACTGTTTGACCACAGTGTTGGGTACATGCTTCAGGAGGATGCCCAGCGTTTTGAAGGCTCCGCTGATGGTACCCAACTAGAGGAAGGCAGTAACGTGAGCCCAGAGAGAGGGGCTGCCCAAGAAGAACAGCAATTTGGCAGTCATGTTCCCCCAGCTGCAGCATACTGCCAGCTTTGCTCCAGTGATGAGGAGGGGATGATAAGGTCACTGAATCCACGTGGGTGCCTGATAGGAGAGAGGAGGAGGCACATCTCCAACGAGGCAGGATGCCCTTCAGGGGCCAGCTTAAGGGCAGCTTACCGACTGCATCACACCGAAGAGCTCCGCATGTGCAGGGAGCTGCTGTCTCTGCGTGTTATTCCAAAAGTTCTTTGGTGTGGGCCTTTTTGAGACGAGTGCATCAGATCCCACCGCTTCTATTTGCAACATATGTCTCAAGCGTATCTTGCATGGCCAAAATATCACCCACTTGGGCACCACATACTGCCAGCTTTGCTCCAGTGATGAGGAGGGAGAGGATGATAAGGTTACTGACTCCACGTGGGTGCCTGATAGGAGAGAGGAGGAGGAGGAGGCATATCTCCAACAAGGCAGGATGCCCTCCAGGGGCCAGCTTAAGGACAGCACACCGACTGCATCACACCGCAGAGCTCCACATGTGCAGGGAGCTGCTGTCTCTGCGCGTTATTCCAAAAGTTCTTTGGTGTGGTCCTTTTTTGAGACGAGTGCATCAGATCCCACTGCTGCTATTTGCAACATATGTCTCAAGCGTATCTCGCGTGGCCAAAATATCAACCACTTGGGCACCACATGCTTGACCAGACATATGTCGAAATGCCATGCAGTTTGTTGGCAAGCGTACCTAAAAGACCCACACCAAAGAACAAAGCAGACCTCTCCTTGCTCCTCATCAGCTGGGATCTCCAACCCCACTATACCTTCAGTCCTCTCTGAAACCTGCACTGAGAGGAATGAAGGTGTGAAATTAGGTGTGTCACAGTCAAGTACATGCAGGCAATCTGCTCTCGGTACACAGACGTCAGATTGTAATTTCCCTGCCCCAGCTGCTGCACCGCCGAAAGAAGTTCGCTCCCAGCCATCCACATGCCCAGCGGTTGAATGCTAGCTTGGCTAAATTGCTAGCACTTCAACTGCTGCCTTTTCAGTTGGTAGACTTTGCCCCCTTCCTTGAGTTTGTGGAATGTGCGGTTCCTCAGTGGCAGGTTCCCAAATGCCAATTTTTCTCACGGAAGGCGATTCCGGCTCTCTACCAGCATGTGGAAGGCAATGTCTTGGCCTAGCTGGACAGGCCGGTCAGTGGTAAGGTGCATATTACCGCTGACTCATGGTCCAGCAGGCATGGACAGGGACGGTACCTATCTTTCACCGCGCACTGGGTGACTATTCTGGCAGCTGGGAAGGATGCAGGACAGGGTGCGGTAGTGTTGGAGGTTGTTCCGCCACCACGCCTCCAAAATTCTACTAGTGGTGATTCTGCCACACCTCTCTCCTCCACCCCCTCCTCTTCTTCTTCCTCCATGGCCTCTTCCTGTGCTGATTTGTCCTCGGAACCAGTGGTGCTCCGTAGGCGTTCAAGGGGCTACGCAAGCACGCAGGCAAAAAGATGCCATGTGGTGCTTGAGCTGGTGTGCTTGGAGGACAGGAGCCACACTGGGGCAGAGATTCTGTCAGCTCTGCAGGGGCAGGTTCAGAAGTGGTTGAGGCCATGTCAGCTTAAGGCAGAAATTGTGGTTTGCGACAATGGCACCAACCTCCTCTCCACCCTCCGACAGGGACAACTGTGCCCTGTTTGGCTCATGTCCTTAACTTGGTGGTGCAACGGTTCTTGGACAGGTACCCAGGCTTACAGGATGTCCTGAGGCAGGCCAGGAGAGTCTGTGTGCATTTCCGCAGGTCATATAATGCCAGTGCTCAGTTTGCTGACCTCCAAAAGGAATTCAACCTGCCCAAGAACCGCCTAATCTGTGACATGCCCACCAGGTGGAACTCAACGTTGGCCATGCTGCAGCGGCTGCACACGCAGAAGAGAGCCATCAATAAGTACCTATGTGACTATGGCACCAGGACAGGGTCAGTGGAGCTTGTTTTTTTCCCCACGCCAGTGGGCTATGATCAGGGATGCATGCACTGTCCTGTCACTATTTGAGGAGGCCACGAGGATGGTGAGCAGTGACAGTGCATGCATCAGTGACACTGTCCCTCTTGTCCACCTGCTGGAGCACACGCTGCGTGGAATAATGGACAGGGCACTTGAGGCAGAACAGAGGGAGGGAGAGGAAGACTTCCTTACCTCTCAAGGCCCCCTTTATCCAGACAGTGTTCCTGCGTGCCCCCCGATCACACAGGAAGAGGACGAGGAGGAGGATTGTGTCAGCATGGAGGTGGAGCCTGGCACTCAACATCAGCAGCAGTCTTCAAGGGATCATTTACAGTCCGAAGAAACCCGTGGACTTGTACATGGGTTACTGGGTCTTGAGGATGGATTACTGGCCAGAGCTTGCACAGTATGCAATTGAGCTACTGGCCTGTCCTGCCTCCAGCATTCTTTCGGAACGCACATTCAGTGCTGCTGGAGGCTTTGTAACCGATCACAGGGTGTGCCTGTCCACCTAATCGGTCGATCGGCTGTCCTTCATGACAATGAACCAGTTTTGGATCACCAGCTACCAAGCACCTGATGCTGATGTAACCGATTGATTTTTTTTAAAATGTGAGATCCCCTCAAGACTGCCTTTGCTGATGCTGAGTGACTATCCTGTTATGCTGAGTCACAATCCTCTCTCTCTTCAATTTTCATGCTGATAGGTTGAAAGAACATTTTTGGTTCTGGGCACCGCCACCAGTGCCCAAGGCCCAATTTTTCAGCCCCTATTTAACAGGGGCGTATAATTACAATTTTTGATGCAATACTTTGCAGCAGGGCTCATTCCTGCGCTCCAACTATAGCATCTGTGAGGGGTTGCAGTGTTGTGGCACCAGTGCCTAAGGCCCAATTTTTCTGCCCCTATTCAACAGGGACATGCAATTACAATTCTTGATCTAATATTTCACAGCAGGGCCCATTCCTGCGCCCACCAAGAGTAACTGAGGGCTTACAGTGTTGTGGCAACACCACCATCACCACCAAAAGCCCAATTTTTCTGCCCCTGTTCAACAGGTGCATGTAATTATAATTCTTGATATAATATTTCACAGCAGGGCCCATTCCAGTGCCCACCAAGATTAACTGTGAGGACTTTCAGTGTTGTGGCACCAGCACCACCAAAGGCCCAATATTTCTACCACTGCTCAACAATGGCATGTAATTACAATTCTTGATCTAATATTTCACAGCACGACCTGTTCCTGCGCCCACCAAGAGTAACTGAGGGCTTACAGTGTTGTGGCAACACCAACACCTAAGTCCCCAATTTCTGCAGAGTATATAGGGCAGGCCCCTACTTTCAAACATCCAACTTACAAACGACTCCTACTTGCAAACGGAAGGCGACAACAGGAAGTGGGATGAAATCTACCCCTAGGAAGGGAAATTCTCTCCTGTAAGAGTTAATATGGGAAAAACGTGTCTCCTCTTCACTGATGCTTTATCACCAATCCTTGTTTCACTAAAAACCCCAAATTTTCAAAAAAACATTTGACATTGGGACAGAAAGTGAGGTAAAATCTTCTGAAGAGGTGCACAGACATCAAAACAAATGTTACGGGGTGATGACCCCTCCCTGTGTTTTCCAAAAAGCTTAAAAAGAGATTTTTTTTGGCTGGAGCTACACTTTAAAAATGTACCAGTTCAAAATTACAAACAGATTCTACTTAACAACAAACCTACAGTCCCTGTCTTGTCTGCACTGCCTTTATACTGCTTTTCAGAGTATATAGGGCCTGGGAGCCCCACGCCTCTCCTTTATTAATTTGGGTTCCCTTTAATAGCCATACAAGACCCAATGGACTGGGGGGGTACCCATGCCGTTTGCCTCACTGATTTTCATCCATATTGCCAGGACCTGACATTACATTAAAGCCGCAAGCAGTTATAAATGACTTTTATTCCTTTAAAAATGTCATGTTGTGCAGGGACTGTTCTAAGCACGGGAAGCACGCGCCACTTTACAGGCATACTATAGACACCCCCCAGGTACGATATTTAAATGAATATGTCACTTTTTATTCACTTTAAGCATCATTAAAATCCCTGCTCCCGAAAAAACGTCCGTTTTTAAAACTTTTTTTCTATTGATACATGTCCCCTGGGGCAGGACCTGGGTCCCCAAACCCTTTTTAGGACAATAACTTTCGAGTCCCATACACTTTAGTCCTCATGCACACGGACGTTTTTACAGCTGCTTTTTTGAGCTTTTTTTGCAGCTTAAAAAGGCTTATCTATGTTAGTCTATGGCTTCATGCCCACCTAGGCGTTTTTGAGCTGCAAGTGGCATAGGCGTTTTTAAGCTGTAAAAAAAACCCAGGACCAGTGGGTTCTGAAAGACGTTTCTCAGCTGTAAAAACGCTCTAACGCTGAAAAAACGCTCAAGAACATCATTCACCAACGTTTTTTAGCGTTTTTGATCCATTGAAAAAAAAAAAAAAAAAAGAAATTTGAAAAAAAAAAAACGCTCAAAAACACTAACGCGAAAAAACGCTCAAAAAATGCTAAAAAATGCTGTTACAAAAACGCTGAAAAAATCTGAAAAAAGTTAAAAAAAAATCACTGCAAAGATACTGGCGTTTTCATAACGTTTTTTTAACAGACTGTGTGCATGAGGGCTAAATGGGGTTCTAAAGTTTGCACGAACTTTCGGTCCGTTCGCACGTTCTGGTGCGAACCGAACCGGGGGGTGTTCGGCTCATCCCTAGTAACCACTAGGGATGAGCTTCGAGTTCGAGTCGAACTCATGTTCGACTCGAACATTGGCTGTTCGCAAGTTCGCCGAATAGCGAACAATTTGGGGTGTTCGCGGCAAATTCGAATGCCGGCGGAACACCCTTTAAAAGTCTAGGGGAGAAATCAAAAGTGCTAATTTTAAAGGCTAATATGCAAGTTATTGTCATAAAAAGTGTTTGGGGACCTGGGTCCTGCCCCAGGGGACATGGATCAATGCAAAAAAAATTTTTAAAAACGGCCGTTTTTTCAGGAGCAGTGATTTTAATAATGCTTAAAGTCAAACAATAAAAGTGTAATATCCCTTTAAATTTCGTACCTGGGGGGTGTCTATAGTATGCCTGTAAAGGGGCGCATGTTTCCTGTGTTTAGAACAGTCTGACAGCAAAATGACATTTTGAAGGAAAAAACTCATTTAAAACTACCGCGGCTATTGCATTGCCGACAATACACATAGAAGTTCATTGATAAAAACGGCATGGGAATTCCCGAAAGGGGAACCCCGAACCAAAATTAAAAAAAAAAAATAAGACGTAGGAGTCCCCCTAAATTCCATACCAGGCCCTTCAGGTCTGATATGGATATTAAGGGGAACCCCGGCCAAAATTAAAAAAAAAAAAAAATGACGTGGGGTTCCCCTTAAATTCCATACCAGACCCTTCAGGTCTGGTATGGATTTTAAGGGGAACCCCACGCCAAAAAAAAAAAAAAAAAAACAGCTTGGGGTCCCCCCAAAAATCCATACCAGACCCTTATCCGAGCACGCAACCTGGCAGGCCACAGGAAAAGAGGGGGGGACGAGAGTGCGCCCCCCCCTCCTGAACCGTACCAGGCCACATGCCCTCAACATTGGGAGGGTGCTTTGGGGTAGCCCCCCAAAACACCTTGTCCCCATGTTGATGAGGACAAGGGCCTCATCCCCACAACCCTGGCCGGTGGTTGTGGGGGTCTGCGGGCGGGGGGCTTATCGGAATCTGGAAGCCCCCTTTAACAAGGGGACCCCCAGATCCCGCCCCCCCCTGTGTGAAATGGTAAGGGGGTACAAAAGTACCCCTACCATTTCACTAAAAAACTGTCAAAAATGTTAAAAATGACAAGAGACAGTTTTTGACAATTCCTTTATTTAAATACTTCTTCTTTCTTCTATCTTCCTTCATCTTCTGGTTCTTCTGGTTCTTCTGGTTCTTCCTCCGGCGTTCTCGTCCAGCATCTCTTCCGCGGCGTCTTCTATCTTCTTCTCCTCGGGCCGCTCCGCACCCATGGCATGGGGGGAGGCTCCCGCTCTCCTCTTCTCCTCTTCTCCTCTTCTCCTCCGGGCCGCTCCGCACCCATGCTGGCATGGAGGGAGGCTCCCGCTGTGTGACGGCGCTCCTCGTCTGACAGTTCTTAAATAACGGGGGGTGGGGCCACCCGGTGACCCCGCCCCCCTCTGACGCACGGTGACTTGACGGGACTTCCCTGTGACGTCACGGGGAATGCCACAGGGAAGTCCCGTCATGTCCCGTGCGTCAGAGGGGGGCGGGGTCACCGGGTGGCCCCGCCCCGTTATTTAAGAACTGTCAGACAAGGAGCGCCGTCACACAGCGGGAGCCTCCCTCCATGCCAGCATGGGTGCGGAGCGGCCCGGAGAAGAAAATGAAGAAGAGAAGAAGAGAAGAAGAGAAGAAGAGAAGAAAAGAAGAAGAGAAGAAGATGAAGAAGATGAAGAGAAGAGCGGGAGCCTCCCCCCATGCCATGGATGCGGAGCGGCCCGAGGAGAAGAAGATAGAAGACGCCGCGGAGGAGATGCTGGACGAGAACGCCGGAGGAAGAACCAGAAGAACCAGAAGAACCAGAAGATGAAGGAAGATAGAAGAAAGAAGAAGTATTTAAATAAAGGAATTGTCAAAAACTGTCTCTTGTCATTTTTAACATTTTTGACAGTTTTTTAATGAAATGGTAGGGGTACTTTTGTACCCCCTTACCATTTCACACAGGGGGGGGCGGGATCTGGGGGTCCCCTTGTTAAAGGGGGCTTCCAGATTCCGATAAGCCCCCCACCCGCAGACCCCCACAACCACCGGCCAGGGTTGTGGGGATGAGGCCCTTGTCCTCATCAACATGGGGACAAGATGTTTTGGGGGGCTACCCCAAAGCACCCTCCCAATGTTGAGGGCATGTGGCCTGGTATGGTTCAGGAGGGGGGGTGCACTCTCGTCCCCCCCTCTTTTCCTGCGGCCTGCCAGGTTGCGTGCTTGGATAAGGGTCTGGTATGGAATTTAGGGGGAACCCCACGTTATTTTTTTTTTTAATTTTGGCCGGGGTTCCGCTTAATATCCATATCAGACCTGAAGGGCCTGGTATGGAATTTAGGGGGACTCCTACGTCTTTTTTTTTTTTTTAATTTTGGTTGGGGGTTCCCCTTTGGGGAATTCCCATGCCGTTTTTATCAATGAACTTCTATGTGTATTGTCTGCAATGCAATAGCCGCGGTAGTTTTAAATGAGTTTTTTCCTTCAAAATGTCATTTTGCTGTCAGACTGTTCTAAACACAGGAAACATGCGCCCCTTTACAGGCATACTATAGACACCCCCCAGCTACAAAATTTAAAGGGATATTACACTTTTATTGTTTGACTTTAAGCATTATTAAAATCACTGCTCCTGAAAAAACGGCCGTTTTTAAAAAAATTTTTTGCATTGATCCATGTCCCCTGGGGCAGGACCCAGGTCCCCAAACACTTTTTATGACAATAACTTGCATATTAGCCTTTAAAATTAGCACTTTTGATTATTCATGTTCGTGTCCCATAGACTTTAACGGTGTTCGCGTGTTCGAACAAACTTTTTTCCTGTTCGCATGTTCTGGTGCGAACCGAACAGGGGGGTGTTCGGCTCATCCCTAGTAACCACCAATGTAAAGAGGGATTTACACTGACCTCCAATGTAAGGGGGACCTTCACACTGAACACTAGTGTGAATGAAAGGATTGTACACCAATGAGAAGATTTACACTGACCACCAATGTACAGTAACTGAGATGTTTAGCCTGCATCCACATTTGTGTGTGTCGGGAACACATGCAAACTCACTTTCCTGACACCACAGGAACATGCTGATACACAGAAGTTCAATTAATTGTTAATGAAACCCTCATGCATCAGCTGAGATGTGCGTATCAAAATGCATCAGAATTCAGGGTGCTGTGGCACCATGTTCTTTTGAAGAAGGGTTCCACCTTCAATTTGCTTACCTTTGCAGAACAGGCTGATGCAGGGCTTAATGACTATAGTTGTAGGCAGGACTTTCAAGCATGACCCTTTACCTCCCCAGTGGGCAGCATTCAGCAGAAGTGATGGTAGATATGACCTCAGGGGAACATGATATACATATGAATGCCACCTCTATTTACATATCAATGTAGTGCACGGCTATTTACATATTAATGCCACTGCTATTTACATATGAATGCAGGTTATTTACATGTAAACACATGGTCTGCAGGTGAATCATCTGTACATGACAATCGGTACACAGAACAGGACTAAAACTTCAAGGGATAAGGATATTTAAACTGGGATCGTTGGCAAGTATGAGGTAGCTGCTTTGGGCCCCACAACAATGATGGGGCCCAGGGCAGCTTCCCCTTTTGCCCTGCCTTAAAATCGGTCCTGCCTGTGACCATGAAGAGGGAGGGGATCTACACGAGACGCAGCCACCAGACAGAAGGGAATGTGAGTGCGGCTCCCCATACGTGTGCCTGGATAGGAGGTGCGGCTTCATACACAGTAGAAGAATCCATCTCTTTTTTTTTCTCCAACAGCCTCTCCCCTACAGCCTTTCCCTCCCGTGGGCATTCAGAGGCTGTAGGAGAAAAACAAAGAGAAGGATTTTTCTACTGTGTATGCAGCCGCTCCTCCTATCCAGCTTCTTTCCACTGCCCCCTAGTGCTCTCAGACCCCCCGTGCTTCAGGCTCCCCCACTGCTCTCCCCCCGTGATCTCCAACTTCCCCCAGTGCTCTCCAGCCCCCCATGCTCTCCAGCCCCTCCCAGTGCTCATCAGCCCCCCAGTGCTCTCCAGCCCCTCCCAGTGCTCACCAGCCCCCCAGTACTCTGTCCCCCCGTGCTCTCCAGCCACAGTGCTCTCTAGCCCCTCCCAGTGCTCTTCAACCCCCCTGTACTCTCTGCCCCCCAGTGCTCATCAGCCTCCTGTACTCTCCGGCCCCCTAGTACTCTCCAACCCCTCCTAGTGCTCTCAGGCTCCCCTGTGCTCATCGGCCCCCCCAATGCTATCCAGCCCCCCCTGTGCTCTCAGGCTCCCACCATGCTCTCAGGTGCCCCCTGTGCTTCAGGCTCCCCCACTGCTCTCCCCCGTGATCTCCAACTCCCCCCAGTGCTCTCCAGCCCCCCATGCTCTCCAGCCCCTCCAAGTGCTCATCAGCCCCCCTGTACTTTCCATCCCCCAGTGCTCTCCAGCCCCCCGTGCTTTCCAGCCCCTCCCAGTGCTCACCAGCCCCCCAGTACTCTCCGCCTCCAGTGCTTTCCAGCCACCATGCTCTCCAGCCCCTCCCAGTGCTAATCAACCCCCCTGTACTCTCCGGCCCCCCAGTGCTCTCCAGCCCCTCCTAGTGCTCTCAGGCCCCCCTGTGCTCATCAGCCACCCAGGGCTCTTCAGCCCCCCCAGTGCACTGTGCTCATCAGCCCCCCAATGCTATCCAGCCCCCCTGTGCTCTCAGGCCCCCAGTGCTCATTAGCCACCCTGTACTCTCTGGCCCCCCCAGTGCTCATCAGCCCCCCTGTACTCTCTGGCCCCCCAGTGCTCATCAGCCCCCCTGTACTCTCCAGACCCTCCCAGTGCTCATCAGCCCCCCTGTACTCTCTGGCCCCCCCAGTGCTCATCAGCCCCCGTGCTCTCCAGCCCCTCCCAGTGCTCATCAGCACCCCTGTACTCTCTGGCCCCCCAGTGCTCTCCAGCCCCTCCCAGTGCTCATCAGCACCCCTGTACTCTCCAGCTCCCCAGAGCTCTCCAGCCACCCAGAGCTCATCAGCCACCCAGAGCTCATCAGCCACCCAGTGCTCATCAGCCACCAAGAGCTCTCCAGCCACCCAGAGCTCTCCAGCCCCTCCCAGTGCTCATCAACCCCCCCTCTACTCTCTGACCCCCAGTGCTCTCCAGCCCCTCCCAGTGCTCATTAGCCTCCTGTACTCTCCGGCCCCTCCCAGTGCTCATTAGCCTCCTGTACTCTCCGGTGTTAGGCGCCCGTCTTCTCCTTGTGGCCTAGGCTCTTGAGATGGCTCAGTGGAGGTTCTCGCCGGCGGTTAATCAATTACACATACACACACCAGGTATGCTGAATGATTACAATGATTTATTGAATGGTTTGCTGTTTTATGCTGTGCCTCTACAAGACTCTGCCCCATTTGGGGGCCAATCAAAATAATACACATAAATGTTCATTAGCATATTTAGTAATTTCTTAATCTTGTGATTTTCCATATATTAGTAATGTCTTCATCTTGTGACCTTAATGTTAACCTCTATAGTTCAAGCTAATAGGTCATTGATTCCTTACTTTCTGTTATCGTCTGCTGACCATGAGATGCCCAACCACAACTTCCTAAAAAAACTAATTCTGGCCGCCGTTGGCCTTTCATACCCAGCAACAGTGTACAGAGATAAAAACCACAAACAGATGTTTCCTCAGATGAAGACATCAGACAGGAATAGACAGACAGGGTGATATTGCAATGAGATAATTCAGTCATTAAGTAATACTTGTCATAAGACAGATTCTCTAAATATTCTAAATCATTTAAGCAGATAAGCAAATCCTGAACTTTGCTTCAGGGTAAAATCAACAATTAATCAATAATGCAATGTATTGTGGAATCTCCTTACAATCCTCCCTTTGACCATTCGATATCATCGAAATGGTCATTCTACCTTTTCGTCACGCCTTAAGGATTCATATCCCCCGGCCTCATTTTCCTGGTTCTCGTACCATACCGTGGGATCTCTGGAAATGGAAGTCAGCTTCATGGTTTCGGAATGTGCTTCGCTACCCTTTTTGCAGAGGCATTTGAGTAACATGAAGCATGCATACAAGAACAATATGAAAAGCAGTATGGTAAAAATTGTCATTGCAGTGTTCTTCAACCATGAAGTGAGACCTCCCAAACTGAACCCGGTAGAGAAAGGGTCCCATTTTTTCCCAATATCCCTTGCATCCTGTTGTAGCTTGTTTACCTCTTTTCTGTGTTGTGTAATAATGTCATAGTAATCAGGGATCTCGATACTCGTGTTGTGTATCCAAGTGCAGCATTCATAGTCCTCAGTAATTTCACAGAGGCCAGTGAGGGCTGCACTCATGCTTTCTATAGCCAGGTCATGTAACCCTAGTTGTTTTCTAATTGCTCTGGTTTCTAGGTTTAATTTTGAGATGTCATCAGAGTCCTTTTCCAAGATCTCATCAATGATTGAGGTGTAGTTATTTAGTTTCTTCATCAAATCTATTCCCCAACCTGTCCAGGAAGGAAACCAAGCCCAGGTCATATCTTTTTCTAGGAACATTTCTCTCTTTCCAAGATGTTTTAGAGGGTATCTTGGGTGGGTGCTAGCTTTAAGTAGGTGTCCTTGCCCATTATCCCCCACTACTCCCATTACAGGAACTATTTTGGCAAGGTAACACCACCCCTGGGGTTCTTCAGGAATCCATGGGTAACAGAGCTTGCCACAACAGATGTAGGTTGTGTTACCTAGTGCCAAGGGTCGTTGACTAACAATGGTCCTTGCACCCTTTGAATGACCAGATGCCATCAGCAGAGCTAGTAACTGTGCGACCGTGGAGTGGGAACTAGAATTAAAAAGGTCATAGATGGTAGCATTTATCACAGGGTCTGAGGTGCGAAAAAGTGAGTTATCGGTAAGGGAAGCCATGGAGACATTAAGTTTTGACCATTTGCACACCTCAGCTCCCCTGGAAATGTTTCCCAGTATGAAGCACCAATCTGGAGCGTGGCTCCTGCCCACAATTTGAAAACTGAGGGGCTTATTGGGACTTTTTCTTATGACATTGGCAAGAACTATGGGGGGGGTTCCATTCAAAAAAGGAGTGATGTTTAAGGGAATGGCCATCAATGGGATCCTGGCTGTACTAGGGTGGAGTTTGCTACATATCCAACATTTCTCAAAACCAGACTTTTGTGCATAACTGTACTTAAACTTCAACAACAACATCTTGTCAGTGAAACCTGAAGGGGGTTCAGTGGGGGACATACTTCTTTTATATTTTATACTAGGTGCTTTGGCTGTCTGGGCATTTCCACATATCCCTTTTAGTAGCCCTAAACCTTCTGGATGGTACACACAATTCGCTATTAACCAAGTAGGTAGGAATACTATCAGAATCAGACATGTCCAGAGGCATAATGTTTTTCCTGACACAAAGGTAGAAATCATTTTGTCAGGTACTGTGTGCAAAGTTCTGTTACTCGTTTCTTCTTGTTGGTGGGGGATTCGTCTCGTCGTCCAGAGAGATTTGTTTTATGCCTTCTTGAATGTCCTCCAAATCTGGTCGCTGTTCCTGAGGAGAGAAGTCTTGGGATGCTGGTGGAGGGTCAGGGGTCTGGGGTTGCTGTGGACACTTCTTTAACCGGCTGGCGTGGATCCAGGTGTTTCCTAGATCGGTCAGTACAGCAGTTCTGGAAACCTTCTCTATTTTCCAAGGTCCAGAGAAAATGGGTCCAACCTTCTTTTTGTGTGCCAGTTGTTTCACCAGTACTTTGTCTCCTGGGATGAAGGGATGAGTAGGTTCTGTTGAAAGAGGAGAAAAGGTGACAGAGACTTGTTCGTTCATATCCTGTAGCATACTTACCAGATTTTTCACGTACATTTCCTGTTGAGAATAGATGTTAATGTCAGTGTTTTGATCTAAGAGGGGCAGCTCTATGTTTGCAGGAACTCCCATCAAAATCTCAAAGGGCGAGAGTTTTGTTCTAGCATGTGGTGTTGTCCTGATCTGGAATAGGACAGAAGGAAGGTAATCCAACCATCCTTTCATGGTGCCCCCCGTAGCCTTTTTTAACTTGTCTTTAATGTTCCTATTCATTCTTTCCACTACTCCTGCACTTTGTGGGTGGTAAGGGATGTGCAATTTCCACTGTAAGCCTAGTAGCTTAGCTAAAGTAACAGAGGAGCTGAAGGCAGGCCCTCTGTCTGACCATATGGCCGTTGGTATTCCGAACCTACAAACCCAATGGTTCAGTAAGCATTTGGCAGCAATTTTAGCAGTCTCACCTGTACACGGAATACCTTCAACCCAACCTGACCATTTGCATACGATCACGCAAAGGCATTTCAAATTGCCTTTTTGTTTGGGCATGTGTGTGAAGTCTATTTGCAAATCTGTTAGGGGACCCAGGGGTGGGGGCAGGTGGCCATGTAATCCATGATTTTTCCCTTGGACATTGTTTTGTGCACACGTCAGACAACTGCTGGTGAGGAGTTTTGCCTGTTTACTTAAGTTGTTTGTACAGAAAGACTTTGTGTATATGTTTGTTAGGGCGGTGGTACCTATATGTCCTGGACCATGGAGATAGGAAAGTATGAGAACACTGCTTGATTCTGGTATGCCCAATATCTTCCCCTCTTTTGACCAAAGACCTTCTTGGTCCTTGGTCAAGCCATCCTTGACCCAAAAAGAAACATCCTCCTCTGTAGCTAATCCCTGTATTTGTGCCACAACGGTTTTAAAGTTGGGTGATGTAAAATGTTCTTTGAAGAACATTGTTGTGGGGGCTGGCTGACCAATGTATAGGGCAGCGGCTTTTTTTGCTTCTCTGTCTGCCAGAGCGTTTCCTTTGGAAACTCTGCTATTATCCGATGAATGTGCCTTTACCTTGATGACCGCTATCCTCTTTGGGAGAAGAATCGCTTGCAGGAGTGCTTTAATTTGCGTAGAGTTAGCGATTGGCTTGTTGTCAGCGGTTTTAAATCCTCTATTCGCCCAGATTACGCCATAGTCATGTGTGACCCCAAAAGCGTATCTACTATCTGTGTAGATGTTTACCTCCTCATCAGAGAAAAGTATGCAAGCTCTTGTGAGTGCCTCCAATTCTGCTACCTGTGCCGAGGAGGGTGGTAAGGCTTTTGCTTCCAACACTACATCAGGTAGTTGGACAATGGCATACCCTGTCAGGAATGTTGCATCAGAGGGGCGAGAACAACTGCCGTCTATGAAGACGTCCTGTAGTCCTGGTAGGGGAATGTCAGTGAGATCTGGGCGAGGGCTGGTTATTGCTGCAACCTGTTCAACACAATTGTGCTTCTGATCAGGGTCTTGTGGCAGCTTGAGCAAAGAATGTAAAAGACGGACAGTGGGATTACTTGGTGGTGCGTGTTTGAGGGTGAGGTTATCAGTATTCAGAAGTGTGATCTCATACCCACTAAGCCTTTGTGCTGTCATATGCTGTGTGTTCATGTTTTGCAGGAGGTGAGTTACTGAATGAGTAGTGTAGAGAGTCAGTTCATGGCCTAATACTGATTTGCTAGCCTCCTGAACTGCCATAGCACAAGCAGCAAGGTTTTGTAGACAAGATGGCATCCCTTGTACTTGGGTAGGCAACTTTTTTGAGAGATAGGAGACTGGTCGGTACCCGGTTCCATGTTGCTGTGTCAAAACCGCAGCAAAAGAATTTCCCGATACCACACAGTATAATTGAAAGGGTTTGCCATATTCTACCAATCCCAGGGCGGGGGCCTGAGTCAGACTTTGTAACAAGGCCTGAAAAGCACAGAGCCTTTCTGTTGTCCAATCTACTGTCTTTGGGGCAGTGGACAAGGTAGCCTCCCTCAGAATGCCATCATAATATGAACAATCTGGGATCCATTGGCGGCAATATACGATTGCGCCCAAGAATGAGAGCAAAGTTGCTTTGTCTCTTGGAGGACTGAGAGCCTGCAGGGCTGCGGCACGTTTGGGGGATACCAGCCTGGTTCCCTCCTTCAGAATGCATCCCAGGTATTCTACCTGACTTTGACACCATTGTATCTTCTTCCGCGATGCTAGGTGGCCAGACCTGGCCAGGTGATGTAACAGAGATGTGGAATCGACCGCACAATCTTCAGCAGATCGACTGCACAGGAGCAAGTCGTCCACATACTGTATTAGCACCGACCCGCGCTCAGCAGTCCATGACTTAATTGTCTCATTAAGGACCATGGAGAAGGCTGCGGGACTGTAATCTTGACCAGGTCAACTGTTTTCCCCTCCCCCATGAGAATGAAAACATGGGCAATACCCCATCATCGATCGGGATGCTAAAGAATGCATTCGCCAGGTCTACTACTGTGTAGCAAAGGGAATCAGCAGGTATTTTCAAAAAGATGAAAGAAATATCTGCTACCAAAGGTGGCAGAGGTATAACCTGCTTGTTCACGGCCCTTAGGTCCTGTACAAGCCTCCATTCCCCATTTGCCTTTTTCACAGGGTAGATTGGTGTATTCCAGGGGCTTATAATGTGTTTCAGAATCCCTTTTGCTATGTAATCATTGATTAATGGTGTGATGCCTTCAATTTTTTCAAGTGGCAGGGGGTATTGCTTGTGATATTGTACTACAGCGTCTGGACGCATTTGTGGTGTGTAAGGTGTACAATTAATAAAACCCACACTCCCTTTGTTGTCTGCCCATATAGCATGTGTTTCTAGAGTGGGTGGCAATGATGCAAAGAGTCCCCTGAAAGTGTGTCTCTTTGGAGCATGTAAATCGCAGAACGGTGAGCTGGCAGTGAGGGAGCCCCCTCTGTCAAATTTAATGGTGATATTCAGTTTTGAGAGTAGGTCCCTCCCCATTAATGATACTGGGCAATCCACAAGGACAGCAAAACTCTGGGTGCACAGTTCCTGCCCTTCTGGAGTGGCCACGGGCAATGGTGGAGTGATGGGGTGGGTAACTGATGTCCCATTTATACCAATAGAGTTTCCCTCAGTGCAGTGCGGTGTGTCATATATGGCATCATTCAGACTACTGAATGTAGCCCCTGAATCCAAAAGTAGACATATCAGGTGATTGTCTACCCGCAATAGTACCTGCGGAAGACTTTTCCATGATGGATTGTAACACACAAGGCTGAGGGACGGGACATACTCTTGGCATCCCTATTGTGGTGTCCGCCGAGCGGATGGCCACTGCATCGGGATGCGTGGGGGTGGTCTGTTAGGCTGAGGCTGGTATTGGGGTTGTGGTGGGGGTGGTTGGGGTTGTGGTGGGTGAGGATACCTGATATCCTGAAGGCGACGGGGGGTGGTGTTAAGATTCCTACCTCTTCCTCTCTGGGCGTTTGTTCTAATTCTGTAGGGACATTGGGACTTCCAGTGCCCCAGTTCCCCACAGTTAAAGCACCCCTGGTCTGGTGGGTAAGCCTGGTCTGGGGGATAAGATTGTATTGGTGGATAAGGTTGCATTGTCATTATGTGGGTGGGCGGGGTCCCACCAGTTGGCAGAGTCTGGGTTGGTGTCAGGGAGGGAAAAATGCCACCCTTCTGCTCAAATACCCCTGATGTTTCTCGTGACCTAGCATCTTTCATAAATTCATCTGGGGGTTGTTCTGCCCACTTTGGATTAGTGAATTTAAGCAACTGTGTCACCTTCGTATCGCCACCAGCCATAATGGTGGTGGTGAACAATTGGGGGTTGGCGTTATCTACTGCTTTCCACAGACCATATACCCGGGTACAAAATTCATAGAACTTTTCCTTCGGTCCCTGTTTTGCTAGGATAAGTTCCTGAAGTGCAGATGAACCCTTGTATATAGTAGACCAATGATTCCCCATACCTTTCCAAAAAGACACCCAATCTTTATTTTCTTCTATGTGGGCTGTCCATAAGGCATCTACGGGATGCCCTTCTGGACTGTCAGGGTCAACTATACTGAGAATCCCTGTTATATCTTCTTTATCCAGGCTTGTCCCTGCACTGTATTTTGCAAGGAAAGCGCCAGCCTCCCTAGGGCTTTTCTTTGGGCTGGGGCACAACTCCTTTATTTTTGACAGTGTGCCTAGGGGTAGGGGAATATGGACTACCGTCTCCCCTATATGCATAAGTGGTGCTTTAAAGGTGGCACCTAGAGTTTCCTGTTCCATTTCCATTTCTCTTTCCTCAGTAGAGGATTCACCCTGCTCCCTTTCCTCCTGTGGGGGTTTCTGGCTTATGGCCGGTTTAGTTTGGCTTCTGAGTGTAGTGGATGGCTGTGAAATTATCTTTTCCTCAGCTTCCTTAATCCTTCTTGCCTCTTTCTTTAGTTTCTTCTCGTACGCCTCTAAATCTTCCCTTTTCCTCTGTATCCTTTCTTCCTCTTCCTGCTGTCTCTTATTAAATTCTTTCTGTTTCTCCTCCCATTCCTTTTCCCTGGGGCTTAACTTCCTGACTCCTTCCTCTTCTCCCTTTTCCAGGGACATTCCATCCCTTTCTTCCTTAGTTATCGCAGAATACTCTCTTATTTCACCATCCCTCTTATCTAACTCTCTTTTGTAATGTTCTAGCTCTTCCTCCCTCTTAGACATTTTCTCCTCTAATTCCTCCTTTCTCTTCTTAAGCTCTTTTAACTTCTCTTCTAATTCCCTTTCCTTTGGATCCAACCTCCTAATCCTCTCCTTTTGGTACCAGAAAGTGGTGGGGTGTGTTTGAACAGGTAAGTCATTTTACTCCTTTTTACCTATTTTTTGGTAACTGGTGTTGATGCTTGCCATGTTCAAATAACCTTGTATGTCCACCCACTTACATAACTGTGCCTTCGCAACGGACTAGGCTGGTCCCTTGGAGGGTTAAGAAGGGCTCGCAGGTTTTTTGGTTTTTTGTTTTTTTTAAATAGTCTGACTAGGTTGGTCTGACTGTGTTAGGTAGATATATGTGTGTTTAAAACTCGGGAAGTATAGAATACGCCCGTAGTATAAGGAGTGGCTGAGTGGACGCCCAATTTTTGGGGAAAATATTGAAAAGTGCACTTATTATAACATGTTCATATAATGTAACTTTATTTTGCCACTGTATATATAAGATTTTGCTTGTTTTCTTTTAGGTACCACCGTAAGTATATACAGTATTAGAGAATTAGAGAATTAGAGATAAGTGTATGATATATATGTGTATGACAACTGAATGTAAAGTACTGTATTGATTTAGAGGATTTTTTTGTTAAAGCATTACACATATATGCACTAAATGAACCACATAAGGCGAGAACCTGATTGTAGTGAGATAGCACCCGCTTGCCCACATTGCACTTTTGGTTTACTGTTCCTTAGTGTTGACAGGATGTGGATCCTGCTCACCACTAGACCAACCGGATTTTCATACCGACTTGGTGCAAGGGGGGTTTATCCTGCTGCAAAAAGGGGTACCCTATACCGAGTACTAAGGGTTAACCTTCATAGCTATTTCAGCCCCACTGCCATAAGAGACCAAGGGACTTACTCCCAAGTCAGGGAACAGATTATAGCACAAACAGGTTGCTTTCATCTCTGTCCCTGTACTAGACACACACTACCAAGGTTATTAGATGGGGAATTCTGCGGCAACCCAGACCATGGCCGGGGTCACAGGTAGAACCGTTTTGGACACAGGTCAGAGAGAGGTGCCAACAATTGGGGATACATGACCCGGGGCCAGTGGGACCCTGTTCTGAGGACGAGTGGAAGGAAGTGAGCAAGGTGTGTCAGGTACACAAGCACTCCTACCCACCTGGGAAATGGGAAGACACCCAGTATATGGAAGATTGTTACAAAATATGGAATAAATGCCTAGCCAAATATAAAACAGAGTATGTAACTAAAGCCCCCACACCAAAACCTGTAAATTCACCCGCCCTATCTCAGCAACCCGAAGCACCCCCCCCTTATGTGATGGTTAAACAGGAGGATGGAACATTGGGTCCATGTCTTCAGCTGTATCCATCTTTGGATCCAGCAGTATTGGCTACCATGGTATATGGGGCAGCTGATCAGGCACAAGTTACACGATGGGAAAACGAAAGTAGGAACAGGGAAGAGGAAGTCCGGGCAGAAGGTATCCGAAGGAGGGAAGAAGAGAGGATTAGGAGGTTGGATCCAAAGGAAAGGGAATTAGAAGAGAAGTTAAAAGAGCTTAAGAAGAGAAAGGAGGAATTAGAGGAGAAAATGTCTAAGAGGGAGGAAGAGCTAGAACATTACAAAAGAGAGTTAGATAAGAGGGATGGTGAAATAAGAGAGTATTCTGCGATAACTAAGGAAGAAAGGGATGGAATGTCCCTGGAAAAGGGAGAAGAGGAAGGAGTCAGGAAGTTTAGCCCCAGGGAAAAGGAATGGGAGGAGAAACAGAAAGAATTTAATAAGAGACAGCAGGAAGAGGAAGAAAGGATACAGAGGAAAAGGGAAGATTTAGAGGCGTACGAGAAGAAACTAAAGAAAGAGGCAAGAAGGATTAAGGAAGCTGAGGAAAAGATAATTTCACAGCCATCCACTACACTCAGAAGCCAAACTAAACCGGCCATAAGCCAGAAACCCCCACAGGAGGAAAGGGAGCAGGGTGAATCCTCTACTGAGGAAAGAGAAATGGAAATGGAACAGGAAACTCTAGGTGCCACCTTTAAAGCACCACTTATGCATATAGGGGAGACGGTAGTCCATATTCCCCTACCCCTAGGCACACTGTCAAAAATAAAGGAGTTGGGCCCCAGCCCAAAGAAAATCCCTAGGGAGGCTGGCGCTTTCCTTGCATAATACAGTGCAGGGACAAGCCTGGATAAAGAAGATATAACAGGGATTCTCAGTATAGTTGACCCTGACAGTCCAGAAGGGCATCCCGTAGATGCCTTATGGACAGCCCACATAGAAGAAAATAAAGATTGGGTGTCTTTTTGGAAAGGTATGGGGAATCATTGGTCTACTATATACAAGGGTTCATCTGCACTTCAGGAACTTATCCTAGCAAAACAGGGACCGAAGGAAAAGTTCTATGAATTTTGTACCCGGGTATATGGTCTGTGGAAAGCAGTAGATAACGCCAACCCCCAATTGTTCACCACCACCATTATGGCTGGTGGCGATACGAAGGTGACACAGTTGCTTAAATTCACTAATCCAAAGTGGGCAGAACAACCCCCAGATGAATTTATGAAAGATGCTAGGTCACGAGAAACATCAGGGGTATTTGAGCAGAAGGGTGGCATTTTTCCCTCCCTGACACCAACCCAGACTCTGCCAACTGGTGGGACCCCGCCCACCCACATAATGACAATGCAACCTTATCCACCAATACAATCTTATCCCCCAGACCAGGCTTACCCACCAGACCAGGGGTGCTTTAACTGTGGGGAACTGGGGCACTGGAAGTCCCAATGTCCCTACAGAATTAGAACAAACGCCCAGAGAGGAAGAGGTAGGAATCTTAACACCACCCCCCGTCGCCTTCAGGATATCAGGTATCCTCACCCACCACAACCCCAACCACCCCCACCACAACCCCAATACCAGCCTCAGCCTAACAGACCACCCCCACGCATCCCGATGCAGTGGCCATCCGCTCGGCGGACACCACAATAGGGATGCCAAGAGTATGTCCCGTCCCTCAGCCTTGTGTGTTACAATCCATCATGGAAAAGTCTTCCGCAGGTACTATTGCGGGTAGACAATCACCTGATATGTCTACTTTTGGATTCAGGGGCTACATTCAGTAGTCTGAATGATGCCATATATGACACACTGCACTGCACTGAGGGAAACTCTATTGGTATAAATGGGACATCAGTTACCCACCCCATCACTCCACCATTGCCCGTGGCCACTCCAGAAGGGCAGGAACTGTGCACCCAGAGTTTTGCTGTCCTTGTGGATTGCCCAGTATCATTAATGGGGAGGGACCTACTCTCAAAACTGAATATCACCATTAAATTTGACAGAGGGGGCTCCCTCACTGCCAGCTCACCGTTCTGCGATTTACATGCTCCAAAGAGACACACTTTCAAGGGACTCTTTGCATCATTGCCACCCACTCTAGAAACACATGCTATATGGGCAGACAACAAAGGGAGTGTGGGTTTTATTAATTGTACACCTTACACACCACAAATGCGTCCAGACGCTGTAGTACAATATCACAAGCAATACCCCCTGCCACTTGAAAAAATTGAAGGCATCACACCATTAATCAATGATTACATAGCAAAAGGGATTCTGAAACACATTATAAGCCCCTGGAATACACCAATCTACCCTGTGAAAAAGGCAAATGGGGAATGGAGGCTTGTACAAGACCTAAGGGCCGTGAACAAGCAGGTTATACCTCTGCCACCTTTGGTAGCAGATATTTCTTTCATCTTTTTGAAAATACCTGCTGATTCCCTTTGCTACACAGTAGTAGACCTGGCGAATGCATTCTTTAGCATCCCGATCGATGATGGGGTATTGCCCATGTTTTCATTCTCATGGGGGAGGGGAAAACAGTTGACCTGGTCAAGATTACCGCAGGGGTACGTGGACAGTCCCGCAGCCTTCTCCATGGTCCTTAATGAGACAATTAAGTCATGGACTGCTGAGCGCGGGTCGGTGCTAATACAGTATGTGGACGACTTGCTCCTGTGCAGTCGATCTGCTGAAGATTGTGCGGTCGATTCCACATCTCTGTTACATCACCTGGCCAGGTCTGGCCACCTAGCATCGCGGAAGAAGATACAATGGTGTCAAAGTCAGGTAGAATACCTGGGATGCATTCTGAAGGAGGGAACCAGGCTGGTATCCCCCAAACGTGCCGCAGCCCTGCAGGCTCTCAGTCCTCCAAGAGACAAAGCAACTTTGCTCTCATTCTTGGGCGCAATCGTATATTGCCGCCAATGGATCCCAGATTGTTCATATTATGATGGCATTCTGAGGGAGGCTACCTTGTCCACTGCCCCAAAGACAGTAGATTGGACAACAGAAAGGCTCTGTGCTTTTCAGGCCTTGTTACAAAGTCTGACTCAGGCCCCCGCCCTGGGATTGGTAGAATATGGCAAACCCTTTCAATTATACTGTGTGGTATCGGGAAATTCTTTTGCTGCGGTTTTGACACAGCAACATGGAACCGGGTACCGACCAGTCTCCTATCTCTCAAAAAAGTTGCCTACCCAAGTACAAGGGATGCCATCTTGTCTACAAAACCTTGCTGCTTGTGACAAAAAAAATACTAAAACATCACAAAACATATTTTAAACAGGCATTTAGCACTTTAGTTTAGTTAGAAAGGAGCTAAATAAAAAAAAAAAAAAGGAGAGAAGAAGTGTCCCCTATGAGCTGTTATAATTCTCGTCAATATAATTTACAGCAATAGACTATAGTTTAGAAATAAAATATTAACACTTTTAAACTTGGGGGGAAAAAAAAAAATCTTAAAGCCATAAATGATGGCGTTAATGAGTAAATACCAGTCAAATAAAAAAAGACTAGAAATAGGACTAATACTGATAAGCTCGTCGAGCGTTACTTTTATTTCAAAATACCTTTTTTTTTATAATACAGTATACATTTTTTTATTTTTCTTCCTGAAGGCAGTACGCCTTTTTTCCTCTCTAATAATTACTAAACTGTGCATAGCTAGAAAAAACAAATACTTATAGCATCAAATGTCAAAGAAAATATATATAATACTGGTGGAGGGAGGACAGGGGATGCCAGCATGGGACTCTAACCACCAAGGTTTGAAATACGCTATCCAGCAGCAATGGAGATTTTATTTAGGTTGGTTCCCCCGATGACCATCAGCAGCAAAAGCTCACACAACTAATGGGATTAACGTTTGCTGGGTCCAGCTTACTTGCCTCTAATTCTTATTATACTACATCTGGAGGGCCGTTGAGGATGCCGCCATCATTTAGCGTTGACAAAATTCAGGCAAGAGAAAATAAAAAAGGTAGCCAATGCCTTTTGGAGTCCAAACAATGTTTGACCACTAATTCTCAACCACAAATTATGAAGGACTGAAGAGGACATTGGCTACCTTTTTTATTTTCTCTTGCCTGAATTTTGTCAACGCTAAATGATGGCGGCATCCTCAACGGCCCTCCAGATGTAGTATAATAAGAATTAGAGGCAAGTAAGCTGGACCCAGCAAAACGTTAATCCCATTAGTTGTGTGAGCTTTTGCTGCTGATGGTCATCGGGGGAACCAACCTAAATAAAATCTCCATTGCTGCTGGATAGCGTATTTCAAACCTTGGTGGTTAGAGTCCCATGCTGGCATCCCCTGTCCTCCCTCCACCAGTATTATATATATTTTCTTTGACATTTGATGCTATAAGTATTTGTTTTTTCTAGCTATGCACAGTTTAGTCATCAAGTTCAACCAATGCATTTATTGTTGATAGAATTGGAACACAAGAAGAGAACAGGTAGCCAATGCATTTTGGGGGCCACATAATATTGGACCTCAACTGACAGCATCCAGGGAACATCCACGTCTTAAGGGCCCCATTGTCATTGATTGTTAAAAATCGAGACAACAGGAAGATAAAATTTGGCCAAGTGTTTCGGGAATCAAATATTGTTCGGCCTCCAAAATATGATGGCCACCTTTTATCTTCCCGTTTCAATTTTTAACAAAAAGGTATTTTGAAATAAAAGTAACGCTCGACGAGCTTATCAGTATTAGTCCTATTTCTAGTCTTTTTTTATTTGACTGGTATTTACTCATTAACGCCATCATTTATGGCTTTAAGATTTTTTTTTTTCCCCCCAAGTTTAAAGTGCTCTCAGGCCCCCCAGTGCTCATTAGCCCCTCTGTACTCTGGCCCCCCAGTGCTCATCATATATATAATACTGGTGGAGGGAGGACAGGGGATGCCAGCATGGGACTCTAACCACCAAGGTTTGAAATACGCTATCCAGCAGCAATGGAGATTTTATTTTCTTTGACATTTGTCACCATGAGATGCCCAACCACAACTTCCTAAAAAAACTAATTCTGGCCGCCGTTGGCCTTTCATACCCAGCAACAGTGTACAGAGATAAAAACCACAAACAGATGTTTCCTCAGATGAAGACATCAGACAGGAATAGACAGACAGGGTGATATTGCAATGAGATAATTCAGTAATTAAGTAATACTTGTCATAAGACAGATTCTCTAAATATTCTAAATCATTTAAGCAGATAAGCAAATCCTGAACTTTGCTTCAGGGTAAAATCAACAATTAATCAATAATGCAATGTATTGTGGAATCTCCTTACATCCGGCTCCCCAGTACTCTCCAGCCCCTCCTAGTGCTCATCAGCCCCCTGTACTCTCCAGCTCCCCAGAACTCTCCAGCCCCCCAGTGCTCATCAGCCTGCTGTACTCTCCGGCCCCCCAGTACTCTCCATCCCCCCCTGTGCTCTCAGGCCCCCCAGTGCTCATTAGCCCCTCTGTACTCTGGCCCCCCAGTGCTCATCAGCCCCTCTGTACTCTGGCCCCCCAGTGCTCATCAGCCCCCGCGCTCTCCAGCCCCTCCCAGTGCTCATCAGCCCCCCTATACTCTCTGGCCCCCCAGTGCTCATCAGCCCCCATGCTCTCCAGCCCCTCCCAGTGCTCATCAACCCCCCTGTACTCTCCATCCCCCAGTACTCTCCAGCCCCTCATAGTGCTCTCCGGCCCCCCAGTACTTTCCAGCCCCTCATATTGCTCTCCGGCCCCCCTGTGCTCATCAGCCACCCAGTGCTCTTCAGCCCCCCCATGCACTGTGCTCATTGGCCCCCCAATGCTATCCAGACCCCCCTGTGCTCTCAGGCCCCCCAGTGCTCATTAGCCCCTGTGCTCTCCAGCCCCTCCCAGTGCTTATCAGCCCCCCTGTACTCTCTGGCCCCCCCAGTGCTCATCAGCCCCCATGCTCTCCAGCCCCTCCCAGTGCTCATCAGCACCCCGTACTCTCTGGCCCCCAGTGCACTCCAGCCCCTCCCAATGAGCATCAGCCCCCCTGTACTCTATGGCTCCCCAGTACTCTCCAGCCCCCCAGTGCTCTCAGCCCCCCTATTCTCATCAGCCCCCCAGAGCTCTCCAGCCTCTCTGTGCTCATCAGCTCCCCCAGTGCTCCCCAGCCCCTGCCTGTGCTCTCAGGCCCCCCTGTACTCTCTGCCCCCAGTGCTCTCCAGCCCCTCCCAGTGCTCTCAGGCCCCCCTGTGCTCATCGGCCACCCCTGTACTTTCCGGCCCCTCCAGTGCTCTCCAACCCCCAAAGCTCTCCAGTCCCCAAAGCTCTCCAGCCCCCAAAGCTCTCCAGCCCCTCTGTAGTCTCCACCTCCTCTGTGCTCTCTGCCCTCCCCTTTGCTCTTCACCTCCTGTGGTCCCCGCCCCCTCAGTGCTCTCCAACCCCCCAGTGCTCTCTGGCTCCCCCTAGTGCTCTCCGTCCCCCCTAGTGCTCTTCACACTCCCCTGCTGCTCAGTCTAAAATGCCCGGGCCTATTTTTTGACCCAGTTCGGGCCTAATAGCATGTGCTACATTTGATCACTGTGTGCTTGCTTGTTCTCTATGTATGTGTCATTTGCAGCTTAACTGACTGGAGGATCCTTACTTTTACCATCTTTCTAGTGGAACTCCCAGATAAAAAGAAGCCTAAACCCATTGTTACATATGTAATAATAAAAAAAAAAGATGTTCATAGAATGAAGCCTAAACCCATTGTTACCTATTGCAGAAATAGTAAGAGATAGCCTGGCCACTGCACACCTTACCCGGCCTAAGCGGTTAGCAGGTAAAAGCTTGATTCCACAACTCCAACATGTTTCGCCCCGCCCCCGGGCTTAATCATGGAGATGAGGGTCTGCTGGTGGCAGGGGAATAAATATCATCAGTCGCCTAAATATTGATGTTGGTAAAACAATCAAAAAATTGAAAGAGACAGATGAGTGAAAAAGTGCCCCATGTAGCATATGCGTCCAAGGCCCTGAACACAGACAATTTAGAGGCATGCAAACACAGGTGCTAAAAGTAAATAGAAACTAAAACAATAAGTGAAAAAGTGAGAATTAAAATAAAAGTATTGCATATGAAATGCTAAAAAGAAAGATCCTACAAAAGACTAATCCCCTAGTTAAATTATTTATTACTGTACATTTGGTTCGAATTGCTACAACAACTGTATTTATAGGGATGCTCTCTTCCTCCCCCTCCTCTCCACTTCCATTTATTTCTCTTATTTTATTTCTTTTATTTTCTTTTACCTTCCTTTATCTCATTTATTTCTCTTTCTTTCTTAAACATTTACCACAGTTCATTATAAATATGCATACACTGTAATAACAAGTTTATCTAATTGTACCATTGTACTTTATTGAACAATTTACAATCTATACTGTTGTATACTTGTAAACTTTAATAAAAATCTATTTGGAAAAAAAAATATTTATTTAGTTTTCTTTTATTAATTTTATTTAGTTATTGGTGTCCACTTTAAAATATGTAGTGCAAAAAAAAAAACAAAAAAAAAAAAACACGTCTTAAAAAAGACAGGAGAAAAGCTTTGGTGGCTAGGATGGAGATTGTGCCATGATAATAAACCTGTGTGGTAAATCCCAATCGTAAAACTCAATCAAAAATTATGAAAAAAGGTCTAAGATTCTTAGAAGGAAAAGAAAAGACAAAGACCCCATACAATGTCTTTCATACCAACAATAATATTCACTACACAAACATTTAAGAGAAAATGTAATGAGATAGGGGGTCAAAACAAGTACAATCTCAGTGAGCTTACAGAGTAACCTATAAGGATACAATAAACTGGGAAATTTAAAAGGTACATGGATTCATTTGAGTGAATAAATGGTCTCCATCTGGTAAAAAGGTTGAATACTAATATCGATAATCCGTGTCGGTTTATGAGATATCATTGAATCCAGCAAAGATGATGTACACTGTACTGTAAAAATAAGCTCACAGAAATCAATTGAGTGCTGAACTCAGAGGTAAATCTGTGTGGTTAAATATCACAAGATCGCAATTATTTGGGGACCATTTATTCACTCAAGTGTTGTGTATTGAATATTATTGTTGGTATGAGAGATATAGGATATGTCCCTTTTTTCCTTCTGTGAATCTTGAATCTTTTTTGGTAATTTTTGATTGAGGTTTTTTTACGATTGGGATTTACCACACAGGTTTATAATCAAGGCACAATCTCCATCCTCGCCACCTAAACTCTTTTTCTTGTTTTTTCATACTACATATTTTAAAGTGAACACCAATAACTAAATAAAATGAATAAAATAAACAATATTTTTAACTAGGGGATTAGACTTTTGTAGGATTGCATGTGGCAGTTTGCAATTTTTCTTTTTTTGCATTTCACATGCAATACTTTTATTTTTATGTTCATTTTTCACGTATTGTTTTTAGTCTCTATTTACTTTTTGCACCTGTGTTTGCATGCCTCTAAATGTCTATCAGTTTTCATTATTGCTATATCATACGTGAAGTTATTGACTGTGATTTGCTTTCCAGGGACTTGGACTCATATGCTACACGGTGCACTTTTTCACTCACCTGTCAGTTTCAATTTGATGAGTGGTTTACCTACAGCGATATTTAGGCGACTGATGATGATTTTTATTTCCCTGCCACCAGCAGACCCTCATCTCTATGATTAAGAGGCGGGGCGAAACATGTTGGAGTTGTGGTCTGGATGAATCAGGCTTAGGGTTCCTGCAGTATGCTTTGGGTCTGGATGGACCTTTCCTCAGCCTGCACCCTCATTAGTCAGCGGCATCCAACTCATCGGACCTTGACAGCCTGAGCGAGGACCCTTGAGCATTTATTGTGGGTCCCATTGTTACCTATGTTATAAAAAGAAAAAAATGATCATAATTAAATCAGATCAAAGTGAAAAAATATTATAAAGTTTACAACACACCGTAGTTGGCATGATCACAGATCATTAATGCTAATACCATCATCGCTTTCAAACTTGTGCTTTTCTTTCATTTGTATGACAGATCATGAATGATCATGGAGATTTTTTCTCCAGTGTGTCAGCATGAATACATACAGCATTTGTGCAATTTTAACAAATACCAGATTGATTTCATAGCTAGACCATTTTTATGTCCTAAATGGAAACAAGCAACATTTAGATATTTTATTTTTTATAGGGGACAATGAATGGAATGATGGGATTATTGCAGTGACAGAAATATAACAAAAAATTATGTATATTAAAATAAATTAGTTTTATTAGAAAAAAATAGTTTAAATAGTTGCATTTGTAATACAAATATATACAAGAGCATGTACAGTAAATTTACAACCGGTAGATGAAAATCATACAAATACCTACTAGTTTCGCCAATACATTGGCTTCTTCAGGGGACGTATTAGGTTGCACAAAGAGAAATTTAAAATTTATTAAAATAAAATAATCACACAAAAAAGAAAAAAAGGCAGTGCAGTGCTAATCCCTGACAAGAGTGCATGGAAACTAGACAGTAGCATCCAATCAGTGGAACCCAGCATGAATGGAAAATTCATAAACTTGAGATCACATATACATACCCAAAGCGACCCAGAGGGCCACACAGGAAGCCTCCAAAGTGAAGGCCAGCTCCTCACTGCCTTAGTGTGATTGCAGGGGGCTTGATGAGGAATCTTGAAAATTAAATATATAGAAAAATGTATATAAGGCTGGCTAGCTCAGTTACAGCAAACAGGAGAGAAAGGACGTAAAAGTCCTTAATACTCACCAAAAGTTAAAATCACATTGAAGAAAGAGGGAACCGGGACCCTGACAAAATCGATGATAGTTAAACAATCCATATTACTAATAGACCGTATGGATTGACACAACTAGAAAGTATGGAAAAAGAGGGTATATGTGTGAGGAAAACAGCTGAAAAAAGGCATAAAACTGTATCATAAGTATTAGGACTGATAGACCATACATACCTGTTAAACAAGCTAAACAGGTTGGGCTGCAGACAGGGAGCAGTCTACTACTTTCAGAAGGTATGCCGATTGGCCGATTCATTCTGCCAATCAGGTGGGGGGCTTTAAATAGACATATCAACCGTCCATGAGTGCGGACACACCGGGACGCTATACTGGTCATTTTGAAATAGCAGGTAAAATTCGCTCTACGATTAACTTCAACAATTCAATTGCGGTGATAACATATCATAAGACTTACTCTAAATACTTTGTTTCAACTTAGGAATCCTGCCCCTACTTTGCAGGCTTGTATACCACACCTGATGTGCTAAATAAAAAAAAAACCACTGCAGCATACCTTCTATCTGAAAGTATTAGACTGCTCCCTGTCTGCAGCCAAACCTGTTTAGCTTGTTTAACAGGTATGTATGGTCTATCAATCCTAATACTTATGATACAGGTTTGTGCCTTTTTTCAGCTGTTTTATTCACACATATACCCTCCTTTTCCATACTTTCTAGTTGTGTCAATCTATACGGTTTATTAGTAATACGGATTGTTTAACTATCATCGATTTTGTCAGCGTCCCGGTTCCCTCTTTCTTCTATGTGATTTTAACTTTTGGTGAGTATTAAGGACTTTGTCCTTTCTCTCCTGTTTGATGTAACTGAGCTAGCCAGCCTTATATACATATTTCTATATATTTAATTTTCAAGATTCCTCATCAAGCCCCCTGCAGTCACACTAAGGCTGTGAGGAGCTGGCCTTCACTTTGGAGGCTTCCTGTGTGGCCCTCTGGGTCGCTTTGGGTATGTATATGTGATCTCAAGTTTATGAATTTTCCATTCATGCTGGGTTCCACTGATTGGATGCTACTGTCTAGTTTCCATGCACTCTTGTCAGGGATTAGCACTGCTTTTTTTGCTTTTTTGTGTGTTTATTTTATTTTACAAAATTTTAAATTTCTCTTTGTGCAACCTAATACGTCCCCTGAAGAAGCCAATGTATTGGCGAAACTAGTAGGGATTTGTATGATTTTCATCTACCGGTTGTAAATTTACTGTACATGCTCTTGTATATATTTGTATTACAAATGAAATGCAACTATTTAAACAATTTTTTTCTAATAAAACTAATTTATTTTAATATACATACTGTATTTATTGGCGTATAACACTAATTTTTTCACTATGAAAATCGGGTGCAAATAGTGTGTGCATGTTATACGCCAATACTTCAATTTTAGCTGTCTCGGAGGGGACAGGGAGGGGGGGCAGGATGAGTGCCATCAGATTACATACAGTCAGAATCTCCTGTTTACTTGGCAGCCTCTGTAATAGGAAGTTCAGTCTCCTGGGCCGCCATTGGCCAACTGTTCTGTCTATCATCGGAGATTCTCACTGTTTGTAATCTGTAGGCACTCGTCCTGCCCCCTCCCTGTCCCCTCTAGGCTGCAGATGGGCATCGATCAAGCTGCATTGATGGCAATGGTGAGGCTGCTGGATTGATGGCAATGGTGAGGCTGCAGATGGGCACTGACCCTTATTTTGTTCCAAAGTTACTTATTTAAAATGTAAGTTTTTTTCCCTAAACTTCCCCCTTAAAATGAATGTGTGTGTTATACGCCTGTGCATGTTATACGCCGATAAATATGGTAATTTTTCGTTATATTTTTGGCACTGCAATAATCCCATCATTCCATTTATTGTCTCCACTTACTTTCTGGGATGAGGTGCCTTATCTAAGAACACATACAACACAACCAGCTCCATTTTTCTCTCTTTATTTTTTATACATCTGACATAAATTTGTTTTAAACGTAGGGTTTACAGAATAACACAACAAATGTAGAATTGTAGTACAGATAATAAATCTTATAACAGCTGTGCAACAACTGTGTATGCAAAATATTTAAACATGCCATATAAGCAGATTATATTATAACATCTACATAGGGAAAAAGTAATTGGAGAATGAAAAATGCAGCGTGTCATGAGTGCCTGTCTAATCCACAGTTACAACTGTAAATATTTTAGGTATTTTTTAAAGAGCGAAGGCTTAAACCCAGTGGCGGCCCATCCATTAGGGGCGCATGGCTGCTGCGCCCCCATCCATCCATCTCGTCCCCTAATCTACGTGCATGGAGCTGGACGCATTAATTCCAATAGGGGGGCTGTTTTTTGTTTTTTTTTTTATGCACATGATTAGAGCCAGAGGCAATGCGCTCCGAGCCCACCCAGTTGTGTGACAATAGCAAATAGTCATACTGATTTTCCTCCTGACCAATCAATTGGGTGATGGGTCCTGAGACTCATCAACCGATTGGCTGAAAGGATAGGCAAACCTATTGAACTCCTAGGAGGAGGAGGAGGAGGAAGGAGGAGACCCACGGCGGAAGCCGCCATGATGAGGAGGAGGAAATGCGATAGAAGCCGCCTGCCGCAACCTAGATGGGGTAAGTGTGGGGCTGGATGACTGACTGGGGGGGGGTAGTTTGCCACCTCCCCCCCCCCCCAAAAAAAAGAAAAAACCCACCAGCCGCCACTGCCACTTACAGACCACCCACCGTGGATATACGTAGATACTTTGATGGTAAATACCGTTGTAATGGCAGCAGATAGCTGCCATAACCCTGGTATTTTTTTCAACGGCGGGTGGTTTGCTTTAAGATAAAAGTGGTCTCTGTGGCGTATTTGTCACGAGATTACTTTTATCGGAGATGGGAGAGGTGACACCCCCCCCCCCGCCGTGTCCTGGTCATCTCCGCCGCTTACCGGAGCCGTCGGTAGCAGCGGAGACAATCTGATCCTTTCCTCTGATGGACAGGAATTCTAGTGAGGGAATGATGGCCCCCACTCGACTCTGTGCCATTGGATGACGAAAGCGACATCAAACGTCACTTCCGCCCAACGGCCATAAAGGGACATTTTTTTTTATTGAAAAAAAAACACTTTTTTTAAAATTGCTTTTAAGTGCAAATGTGAGAGATCTGAGGTCTTTTTGACCCCAGATCTCACATTAAAGTGGTCCTGTCATGTTTTTTTTTCTATTACAAGGGATGTTTACATTCCTTGTAATAGGAATAAAAGTGATCAAATTTTTTTTAAAGGGACTAAAAATAAATAAAATAAAATTAGAAAAAAAACAAAAAGATTTTTTTTTAAAAGTGCCCCATCCCTCCGTGCTCGCGTGCAGAAGCAAATGCATGCATAAGTCGTGCCCGCATAGGTAAACAGCGTTTAAACCACAAATGTGAGGTATCGCTGTGATCGTTAGAGTGAGAGAAATAATTCTAGTAAAAGACCATCTCTGTAACTGAAAACTTGTAACCTGTAGAAAGTTTTAAACGTCGCCTATGGAGATTTTTAAGGGTTAAAGTTTGTCGCCATTCCACGAGTGGGCGCAATTTTGAAGCATGACATGTTGGGTATCAGTTTACTTGGCGTATTATCTTTCACAGTATAGAAAAAACTTGGGCTAAATTTACTGATTTCTTATTTTTTCATTCAAAAAAGTGTATTTTTTCCAAAAACGACTGGTATTTTATTCTCTGGGGTAAAATGTAAAAATAAACGCCAACCTTAAAAATTAAAATTTCAAATAAGCTGCTCCCCTGCAAAGTGATAGACACTCCTAATGCAAATAATATGAGATAGGGGGCGCTAATTAAATAATCCACATTATTATAACACATGAAATCGTGACTAAATCTTGACATAACTAAACCATAAACAGACATTCAATAAAAGTCCTTAGGGTGAGAATCTTGAAGTAAGTGAAAATATATAAGTGCTAAAAAAACATAGTCCCAAATGATGAAAAAACATGATTTTCCAATTCCAAAAAATTGTTGCAAGATGATCTTATTTTCTAAACTTGATAGTGAGCAATCCTACACCACATAAATATCAACACCCGACGTGAGCAGATGAAAAAGCTGCTTACCTACTTAAAAAGATAGTCAAATATCACTTTGGCAGGTTTCAGCCGTGAACCTTAAACCACTGGTGGTGCTCACGAGAGAATACTACTATGAAGAAATACAAAGGCTACTCAGTGATACAGCCACATTATAGAAGGCTAAATGGAGACCCTACGGCATGACTCAAATTGGAGCTGGAAAATTGGGTCACAGAGGGATTGAATCATAAATTGCTCAACCAAAAATAAGCAGATTATTTAATTCTACATGCTATTAAAGTCCTAGTACTATACATAGTACCAAAAATGGTGGTTTGGTTTAAGGTTCACGGCTGAAGTAATTCAACTGGTCACGTTGCCCTACGCCGCCATATCCAGTCCTCTGGCTGTCTCCTGTGGTTGGTGGAACGCACGCCATCCACGGAGGTGGACGCGGTACAGATCCAGCCTTATCTACTTGTGACAAGCCAGCAGTCCCAGTGTAGGCACTTTTTAATGCAAGGAGCCATTTGGCTTTTCTTTTTACAATATTTTTTAATAAACAATATCACGCTATGGATGCTTTTCAATTGTTTTTCATATCCTGCCTTAAACTGTGAGGAACCTTCTGCCTTTAAAACCACTTTAAAATTATACCTTGAGAACTTACCTTAAAGGTCCTTGTTCAGATCCTGTCAGATATGGAGTGACAATGCTCTGTACCTGTCTTCCCATTGCTCTCTTGAGTGTTGACATCCTGTCACATGAGCTTCTGATGGAGGCCATTTCTACAAATGGAATGCAGATATGGTCCACTATTGTCATTGTCACCATTAAGAAACAAATGTAATTCAGTTGAGGTTTACATCTAGTTTACCTAACCGCATCCCGTATGGGGGTAGTTTTGCAAATCATGTTAACATATAGCTCTGATAGAGGGGTGATAGTGCAGTAACAACAAAGTGAATACAGTGATGTCCCTTTTAATCATTCTGTATATTATACAATGTGATATAATGCTCTGAATTATTAACTAAATCAGAAAATAAACAAAATTGTTCCATTTCTACTATTCCATATGGCCATTGTTACTGGTGTATTAGCAAAGAATTTGCAGAACCCAGAAGGAACTTTATACCAATGAGAAAGATGTTTATAACCAGTAATTATCATAAACTGAAGATTTATGGGGAAAAACAGAGATCTTGCTTGACTACTTGAGTATTACAGTAATGTTCTGTGGTTTACTTAATAGTTAGATATGAAAGGAGATTTAATAATTAAAGGGTGCTGTGGGAATAAGACCTTGACAAATTTCTCCTCAGTGGAACAAAGCCAGAACGATCGCCTTTAAAAGAGGTTTTAAACCAAACAACATAGAAAAAAAAAAAGAAAACGATGGAGAAAAGTTATACAATTTAGGAGTTTTAAAATGTGTACAATTGGTAGAATAGAGAGTGTGGTGGAGGCAGTCAGATAGATCTGGGATGGTCCTACATTTATTTAGGTGGTCCTGATAGCCTAAGATCTGAATAATTGCCTTTGGATAACCTAATGTATGTAACAGAGCTGCACTGAGTGGTCCAGGTAGCAGACAAGGTAAGTATTTACACTCTTCTCTACAAGTATATGCTTTGATTTCAAGTTTTTTTTAATGTGACAGTATCTCTTTAAGATATCTGTACATTACATTGTTAGATTGTCCAGGGGCAGGGGAGGTCCATGGCTTAAACTAGAAATTGGGTTTTATAAAGAACAAGCAAGACAGTTGGCAATACATTTACTAAAATTACCTTTTCGGAAATATTTTGAATGATTATTAATTTCTTTATTCAATTATTGATAATCCAGTTCATGCATGCTTCCTCCCTAGGCATAATTAAATGACTAATTAGAGTTATACATTGCTAAAGTCTGTTTACCAAAGTTTACATGCTGCAATTACATGACAGCTTAACATTCTAACTTCTATGTTGTTAGCATAACTGTGTTAAGTATGTAGATATTACAGTTTAAAACTAAAAGTTAATAAGATGTGTTATGGTTCATACAAGCATCTACATTATCAAAATAATCAATTTATTTAAAGCTGGATTCTAGGTGAGCAGGAAAATACACTATATTACCAAAAGTATTGAGACTTTACAAGCACATGAACTTTATTTATTTTTTTAAATATGCATAACATATTGTATACACGACTAAACATAATAATAAAGGCTTACTCCAACCTATAATATATGAACAAAGGGTTTTTTTCCTCAACCAAGAGAAATATCACTGTATTATATTATATATGTATATATATATATATATATATATATAATATATATATATATATATATATTGCTAAATAGCACAGACATCTTCAAAAAATCTACACATTACTCAACTTGATTAACATTCAGACCAAGAAACATAGATTATCATGTGTATGTAGCCTTTCTTCAAAATTATGTTTATCCTTGGAAATCTAAGGGAGTGTCCAGAGAGAAAACAGGGAAAGAACCCGACACCCAGAGATCAACAAACAGCAGCTACAGGCCTGATATTCCTCAACGCCTTTATCCAGACCCTTTGCTGCCATCTGTCTTTCTGGAGACCCCGAATTTTCTCACCAAGAATCTCACATACCACCACCGGAACAGGAAGGACTTTCTGCCGAAGGGATACCTGACACCGTGTAATATTGCACTACTAAGCTGACTAGAAAAAGAGTGTCCAAATCAAATCCCTTGCGATTCTGCAATGCTCCATACACCCACTCAGCATAAGACATGCTAGGCAGGAAAGGAATATTCAGAGCCCTCCCCATCTTTTTATAGACTTCTATATTGAAAGGGCACTGAAGCAAGAAGTGGTCCATGATTTACACTTCACCCTGACACTCCGCTCTTGGACAACCACGATTGTCCACGATTGTCCAAAGAGCGGCACTTCACGTTCCCCCTCACATAGAATCTACCATGGAAAGCGAGCCAGGCCTGGTCCCTAAATTTCAAGGGAATCCACTCAGAATTTATTAAATGTAAACCCTCCCTCATAATATGACCTGGGCAATCCCTTAAGGCCAGTGGCGCATAAAAGACAGTACCCACGATCTTATCACCCAGGAGTCTCCTAGGAAGGGACCTGATATCCTCCGCTGTCACATGCCACCATTTAAGAATTTTTAGGCACAGGGCAACATAAGCCGGCAGCTTGCCATGCTTGATCCTTAAGCTTTTCACTGGCCTGAAACTCCCCCAACAGCCCAGAAAAGGTCTAAACCAGATCTGGAAAATACCCACCTATCGATGCGGTCTCTCTGCTAGCATGTTACCAAAATTGTGTTTCAAAAACATCAGAGAGAAGAACACAACCAGGTTGACCATCCCTAGGCCATCCTTCCACCTAGATAGGCAAGTCACATTCCACTTCACAAGAGTCAGCCTGTTCCCCCATAATAATTGGAAGAAACAACTATAAATCCTGGTAGAGCAAGACTCTGGCAAGATGCAAGCAAAGCTGACACACAGAAAGGTAGGAATCAGGTAGGTCTTAATCAAGTCCACCCTTTCCCTCAAGGAGAGCCGCCATCCTTTCCAGCATTTCACCTTGACATCAGCATCATTCAGCCTGGCTTCCCAATTTGACCTACTGTAATCATCAGGGCCAAACTCGATGCCTAATACTTTAACTTTCTGCTGAGGCCTCGGGAAGGTGTCCGGAAGTGCAAAGCTCTCACCTCCCTAGCTCATCCAAAAAACTTCACTTTTATCACGGTTGACCTTGGAGCCTGATGCATCAGAATACTGCTCTATAACTGAAACCACCTCCTGCACCTCCTCTGTCCCAGAGATAAAAACAGAAACGTCATCAGCATAAGCTACAACCCTCAAGGGCGGCTCACCAGTAATGCCCACCGGCACCCCGCACAACGGTCCGCTTTCTAGCCTTCTGATGAAGGGGTCGATTGTGAACACGTATAGCAAAGGGCAAGGCGGACACCCCTGGGGCACCCCCAATCCAACCCCGAAGGGCCGTCCAACCCAACCATTAACAAGCATGAAGCTCTCTGCCTCTCTGTATAAAGTCTTAAGCCATCCAATAAACCCACCCTCCAGGCCATACTTGTCAAGGAGAAGCCAGAGGTACTCATGATTGACACGATTAAAAGCCTTCGCCTGATCCAGTGCCAGCAAATACTTTCCCAATACGTTCCCAAATAAAGTTCATATACTTACTCTGGCATCAGGTTCCATAGGAACAAAACATTTGAGAAATACCCACAGTGGTGCTTGCATGCATGATCTTTTCATCTCAAAACAAACAGAGCTCTTCCCCCATGCTATAGTCCACAGGGAGTAGCCCTTTTAACAAACAGTCCCCATTGTAAGTGATGGAACAACCATGCCTGGCCGGCCTTCCCCCTCATGGCCACTTGTACACTTATGGGGACATGTGTCTTGGTCCCATACAAAGGTAATAATCACAATTCATACATTTCTATTTTTCATATACTTATTACACAACATACAGTTACACAGCCTGCTCAGTCACACACAGCATTCACTTTAGGTTTGCATTAAATGGGCCCTATAGAGGATTTTAATATAGGTGCTTCCCCAATTAATAGACCTACTTACAATGACAAAAATATAACCTACAATAAAAGTCCTGTCAGTATACAGAAAGCAACAAAAAAACATAAGGTTCTTTGCCTGGCAGATCTTACCCATACACCGGACAAGATCCCGAACACAGAACAGCAAAAATGTTCAAAAAACTTGAAGTATGGTTGTCTTACCATAGGCTGGCATTTGCTGGTCTGGTTCTAGATCATCATTAGGGATGAGCCGAACACCCCCCCCGGTTCGATTCGCACCATAACTTGCGAACGGACCGAAAGTTCGCGCAAACTTTAGAACCCCATTAAAGTCTATGGGACTCGAACGTTCGAAATCAAAAGTGCTAATTTTAAAGGCTAATATGCAAGTTATTGTCCTAAAAAGGGTTTGGGGACCCGGGTTCTGCCCCAAGGGATATGTATCTATGCAAAAAAGTTTTAAGAAACATCCGTTTTTTTTTGGGAGCAGTGATTTTATTGATGCTTAAAGTGAAAAAATAAAAGTGAAATATTCCTTTAAATATTGTACCTGGGGTGTTTCCCATGCTTAGAACAGTCCCTGCACGAGGGGGCGTGGTTTGGCGCCAGACTCCGATGGCCGCTTGATCCCAGCGCTCCGGTCCTAGGAGGTATTTCATCAGCCTAACAGAGCCACTCAAACCCGCTGACATGGGGAAATCAAAGGGGAACCCATCCCCGTCCCGATCCCGATCCCCGCGGAGACCCGACTCTCAGGCGAGCCGCAGCATACCAAAGATTTTCCGGACGCAGCCACGCGAGGCCTCGGCTTCATCTCGGGCCTACTCCTCCACAGCGTGCTCCTCCAGCCTCAGCCCCTCCGGCAGACACCAGGAGCAATCACCCACATCTCATTTGGCGGCAAAACAGCCCCTAAACATTGGGGACTTCAGATCTGTGGCAGAAGACATTAAAGCCACATTGGCTTCAGCGATCACAGACCTCAGGAGAGACATCCAATCCATGACGGTCCGCATGGAGAACATGGAGGAATCAACAACTCGCAATGAGAATGCCATCCACCAGCTCCAGACTTCCTCCCAGGCACACAATGTCCAACTCAGAGACCTGTATAGATATATGGAAGATCTGGATAACCGCAGCAGACGGCACAACATACGGGTAAGAGGCATGCCAGAGACAATCGATTATACCCAACTTGCTCAGGCAACTGTAGCCGTATTCAACAATCTGCTAGGCAGACCCCCCGAGACCCCCATTGAATGTGAACGCTTACACAGAGCTCTCAGGCCCAGAGGCAGAGACACAGATCCTCCCAGAGATGTAGTGTGTTGCTTGGTTAACTTCAAGCTGAAAGAAGAAATCCTGCACAGGGCCAGAGATCGTTGTAATCTATCATGCCAAGGCATGGAGATAAAAATCTATCAAGATCTATCACCCATTTCTCTCCAAAACAGAAGAGATCTGCGCCCCCTTCTGGACTTACTATGCACAAATGGAATTCAGTATCGCTGGAAGATCCCTTTTTGTCTCTCGGCTTCAGCACAAGGGCGTACTGCCAATCTGAGGGTGCCTGAAGACATCTCCATATTCTGTGAAACTCTGAACATACCTTGCATTGAGCTACCTGATTGGTACAGATCTCTCAGACCTCCTCATCTCAGAAGATCCAATTCCATGGATGCCATCCCAGTACGTGATGAATTCCACATCAGAAGACGCAGATCCAACTCCCCCAGGACCAATACTTCCGCAAGACCCAGGAACTCTGCAAACAATAGCCCCACGGCATCTCCTGCTCACAGACAACCCCGTCATGGAGGCCCTGAATAATAAGTCGGCTCCCTGTCGTCTGTCATTTTACACCGGAAGCCCTGAAACCAGTTATCTAACATATAAACCAGCAAGATTTTCTGCAATTAAACCCGCTACAACGCAACTATCTACATTCAGAAACCTGATGTCCAAGAGGAATTTCTTCATGTCCCAACTGACTAGTTCAAAACCCTCCCCTCACTTTGTTCTTGACGGAAGCCCACCACCTGGAGCCTGAGGAATACTCGCACGTAGACATCGCCCCCCACCTCTCTTCACAACACAAAATCGATGCACGAACTAAGAACCAACCACGACGCTGGATCCCCTTCATCTGAGACAACCAACTGTGACTTCTATAACACGGACAAACTACTATCAGCTTGACCATTGTCACGCAAGTATAATTCACGATTGATCTGAGAGGGGAAAAATTTATAAGACCACCACATACTTCTCCACAAAATCTCCCCTCCTCACTATTTCCTCCACATCTCCTCCACCTTCCACCCCCTCATCCAACTCCCATCTAGACTTGGCCCAAGCCCTCTGATCAATTTCTATTCCATACCATGAATCGCAAAAGGCACATTTCCAAGATAAGGACCTTGTATACGGATTCAAAATCTTCCGCAATAAGACTGGTCATTAAACTTAAATGATGTTAGTGTAACTCCCTCTCTAGGGAGGGCGATTCCACACGGAACGTGGGTTCAGTGCCCAGTATTACCCACTCTCTATTTACCCAGCTCCAGTTGACTCCCCCCTACTATGCAGAGCTCATCTCCATCTGCTCACACTCCCCATCACCCCCCCCCCGAAGTCAGTCAACAAGGGGAACAATAGGTCTTCGAATTAGGACATCCACTAAATTACCGTCCAATACCTACCCTTTATCTCCTAGCAGCCCCCAGACGAACCTTGTTTCTGTGTGGACTCGCCCACTCTATACACTTGGTGACACACAAAGTTAACCCCCAAAAAATCTTCAGCTGAGTTAAAACCCAAAGAAAGTAATTAATCCTGCTAACGGTGATTGTTATTACTGTTATATGATCATATATTGCTCACTGTCAATGTGCTATATTGGAGACTGCAAAATCCCTCCCTTTTTAGCATATATGATGTCTAAATGGCTAGGCTCATTTAAAGGCTTCCTAAGTTCCTTTTATAGTTTATTGTTGTGTTATATTTTTTTTTTCTTTTTTTTTTTTTTTTTATTAGATATCCGTCATAGTTAATAATACTTTTCTTTAAACAGCTAAACGGAAGAACCCTGATGGACCTCTGGCGTGTGTGGATGATCCCTACACCCCGCTGAAGGGGTAAGCCCTACTTCATGGCCTCTCGGACGAGCATACAATCAGGTGGGCGCAAACGGTCTTTTCCTACAGCAATCTCTCAGGAAACCATTTCCCGAACTGACCGAGGTTTAGCCACACACGCCGGGGGTCCATTCTGGAGGGGAAAATGTTGCAATCATAGTTGGGTACACATGGTAACTGTAAAATGTGAAATTAATGCAACAAGGTTAAAAAAATTTTACAGCTGACTTCTCTCGTTTCACAACGAACATTTATGCGATTAATCGCTGAACAACCACTCTCAATCCTCACAACACCAATGTTGACACTTCTCAATATAAGTTGAAGTAGTCCATCAACCCCAATGACCCCGATCTCATCTGTTACACGATACCTTAATCTATACCGCGATATCACACTAAAACCTAGCGCCCCCCTGGTTGAACCTTAGCACGCATCTTAACTACTATATTGCAATGGCTCGTTCTCCCATAGCGAATATCCATATACCTCTGAGGACCAGAGGACCACACTCACCTATTAACTCTGTTCTCTCCGGCGCCTCTCACCTCTCCACACAACGGGAACCCATATTTCCCGTTGACCTCCACTGGACAACACAACACCCCATAAGGGGGGTCTTGGAACCCTCCCTTACCTCCGGAACACTTGCTCCTCTCCCTTTTAATTTTTTTTTTTTGTCCTCTTCCCCTCCTCTTCTTCATTGTCTTTGCTCTCATTTCCCTCTCTCTCTTCCCCTCCATACGTAGTGCCTTGCCCCTCCTCTACATCTTCCTCTCCCTTCTCCAGTCACACTCATTTTCCCTTCTTCTCCTTAGTCTTCCCTACTCCCACCCCCGTCTCCTCGGTCTCCGCCACCCTACTATCGCTAATTTGACCCTCCCTCATAAGGCTCCAATATTCTCACAAACTACTCTTCGCCACACCTAAGGCTATTTTTTTTTTAACAGAAGATTTTATTGAACAAATCAGCATTACAATACAATAAATTAGTACAGTCAATGCGATGAGAAAAGTGACAACAGGATCTGCCTTCAGTCAAAAGCCACTATTTAGCAGATACATCAGTTATGCAAACATCAGAAGTTTCACCTAACGATACTTCTTATGGCATTAAAGCGTAATAACCTCTCAGGTAGAATAAAGTATGTAACCAATATACAGTCAAACCTAGTAGGGGTGGCGGGGGGGCGGGGGAAGAGGGGGGGGAGCAGGAGGGGACCAAGGGAGGGGGAAGGAAGGGGATGAGGGGGAGGGGCGAGCATCAGAAGAATGAACATGAGATGCAGGATGTCCTCTAATATGTTTCGCTTCTTGGTTATGGGGATGGGGGTTCAGGATCCCCGGAGGCATCCACCCAAGAGGACCAGATTTTATCAAACTTTCCTGGGCATTGTCTACTTTCATACGTCAGTCTATAAAGGGGAAGTGCCATATTCACCGACCTTCTCCACGAGGCCAGAGTAGGAGGCTCCACTAGTTTCCATTGCAATAAGATTTCACGCCTGGCATAGTATAATGCAAAGGTTAGACACAATTTACTATATCTATCTCCCTCTACTTCCTCCAAATGACTAAGCAGTAGTACCTGGGGGTCAACCGGCAAGTGTGAGCCTATGACCTTGCTCAATGTGGAGGCCACTGTTGACCAGAAGGGGTGAAGTTTGGGACAGGACCAGACCATGTGCCAGAAAGTACCCTCCTCCTGCCTACATCTCTGACAGTTGGGATCTCTTTGATGGTAAATGCACGCCAGTCTCTGTGGGGTGAAATACGCTCTGTGTAGGAACTTAAATTGTATGAACCTATCTTTTGCAGCTATCATGGAGGGAATGTAGGAGATTAAACACTCCTTCCACTCCTCCTCGTTCAAAGAGGGAATATCGACCCTCTACTTTTCCCAGGTTTTGGTTAATTTGGCATCATACTCCACTGTAAGGTAAAGATATAATGTTGAGAGGGGCTTCCCCATCACACTGGAAGTCAAGAGCCGTTCAATGGAGTCCGGTTCCAGAATGAGGGGGGCAGGGAACTGAGCTTCAAAGGCGTGTTTCAGCTGCCAGTACCTGAATTGGAAGGAGGGCGGAATAGCGAAGGATTGCCTCAGGGCTTGGAAAGACATAAGTCTACCCTCTTTAACTATATGTTTTAATGTGAGAATTCCCTTTTTTGCCCAAAGCGAGGGGTCGGGTATGCTGTAAAAGTGGGGGAGCATAGGGTTACCCCATAGGGGCATATGGGGTGAGATGAAATTGGGCTTCCCATATATTTTCCTAGCCTCCTGCCATACCTTCACGGTAGTTCGCATCAGTGTTGTCATGGTCAGGCTGGCTCTAAGTCCACGGAATGGGAGATTGCTCAGGGCCGCATTGGATCACAAAATAGCTGCCTCCAGAGTGACCGCCGGATTCTGTATGGGCTGGGAGAACCACCACCGAATCATGACCAGAACAGCTGCCCAATAGTAGATTTGAAAGTTCGGTAGCGCCAATCCCCCCCCCCCCCCGAGAGCGGGAGATATAAAATCTGCTTGGCCACCCTGGGTGGCCTCCCGGCCCAGACAAAATGTATCAGCAGACCCTCCAACCTTCGAAAGAAGGTCCTAGGTATGTGTATAGGTGTATTACGGAAGAAGTAGAGATACTTGGGAAGAAAGATCATTTTTAGCAAATTGACTCTGCCAACAGGTGTCAATGGAAGGGAACGCCAAGCAGCACATCTAGCTGTAAGCTGTGTCATGAGTGGTCTCAAATTGTTATCCATGTAGTCTTGAACTTTGCTGCTAACCTGGATCCCCAAATATTTGAAGTCATCTACCCATTTGAGCTGTGGGTGTGGCACCCTAGGGGTCGAGGGGTGGAGCGGGAAAAGAACCGACTTGTCCCAATTAATGCATATCCCCGAGTACCCACCGAATCGGTTAATCAGGTCCAGTGCAGTCTGTAAAGAGGACGATGCATCCGCTAAATAGAGCAGAGCATTGTCCGCGTATAATGATAATTTCTCCTCAATTGGACCTACCCGGAGACCCTTCACACTCGGATCATTCCTCAGCAATATAGCCAGGGGCTCCATCGCCAGAGCAAATAGACCCGGGGAGAGAGGACATCCCTGTCGCGTGCCACGAAAGAGTCTAAACTTCCCCGATAAGCATCCGTTGGTACGTATTCTAGCCGAGGGGCCATGATATAACATGCGGAGCCAGTTCGTAAAACCCGGGCCAAACCCGAATCGCGAGAGCACCTCCCATAGGTAACCCCACTCGACGGAGTCAAAAGCCTTCTCCGCGTCGAGTGAGGCCACCACTCCTTTAGTCGCCTCATCTGCTCTATTTATGTGGGTATAAAGGCGTCTGATATTAATGTCAGTTCCCCTTCCAGGCATAAAGCCTGTTTGGTCTCTGTGGATGAGGGCAGTAATGACCAAATTAAGCCTGTTGGCCAACACTTTCGCCAGCACCTATGCATCGGGGCGATACGAGGAGCATAACGTGGGGTCCTTCCCTGGCTTAGGGATCACCACTATAATCGCTTCGCTCATTGTGTCAGGGAGTTTTTCAAGACGCCCCGACGCAGAGAAGAGGTCCTGTAATTTATCAACTAGTTCTGTTGCGTACTGTTTGTAAAACTCCACTGGGATGCCATCAGGACCCGGTGTTTTCCCTGTCTGCATTGATTTAAGTACCCGGAGTATTTCCAGAGACGTAATTGGGGCGTCGAGCTTGTCGCGGTACGTAGCTGTAAGGGTTGGGATATCAATATCATTTAAGTATGCTCCTAGATCTTCTCTTCTATAGTCTACCCTGGAGCTGTAGAGGGATTCATAGAATTCCGCAAAACAGCCATTTATCCCTTCCGGTGTATGGATCAGCTGTCCCGATAGGTCTTTAATACATGGGATACTCATCCCACCAGCCTGTTCCCTGGAGAGCCAGGCCAACAGACGGCCTGACCTCTCTCCCTGCTCAAAAATCCGCTGGGACTGAGCCAACATTCTCTTCTGGGTGAGAGAGGTACGAAGACGCACGACCACCTTCGTCATGAGTTGTAGATGCGAATAGTGCACAGGGTCTCGGGTACGAACAAAAAGAGCCTCTGCACTGCCCGCATCCCGCTCAGCCTTAATCAAATCTGCCCTACGCTCTCGTCGGACTCTGGAAATGATGGTCTGGTACTGCCCCCGCGTTGTGGCCTTAAAGGCGTCCCACACTACTGTGGGGTCTGCCGAGCCCACATTTACTGCCCAAAAGTCTAGCAGTTCTGTCCTAAATTGGGAATCTACTGCAGTGTCTGAGATCCAAAATCTGGAGAGCCTCCATACCCCTGCCACTGGGCCTAGGGAGAGATCCAAAGACAACAGCAGGGGTGCGTGATCGGAAATACCCCTAGGGAGTATTTGTATGTCTGTGACCCGTGGGAGTACCTGGCTCCCTGCAAAGACCAAGTCTATACGGGAAAACGTTCTGTGAGAGGCCGAGTGGCATGTGTATGCCCTGGTCTGGGGGTGACGCCACCTCCAGACATCAGTCAAGCCATAGGTATCTGCCCACTCAGCCAACCCAGAGCAATGATGTCCGCAGGAGTTAGCCTGTCAAAATCCAGGTCAGGGACCAGATTAAAATCACCGAGTATAACAGTATTGTCAGATGCAAAATCGGCTATCTTGCTAGTGATCTGATTGAGCACCATCAAGGAAGCCGGGGGAGGCAAATACAAGCCCACAATGGTCCACGTTAAAGAATATATTTTGGCATGCATAATGACATACCGACCATCAGGGTCGAGGGCCAAATCCAAGAGCCGAAAGGGGAGTGACTTCAATACCAGAATAGTAACACCCCTAGAGAAAGAGGAGTGCGTGGAATGATAGTGGTGGCCCACCCAAGGTTTTTTAAGGGCCATAACCCTACGTCCTGTTAAGTGTGTTTCTTGGAGTATACATATATGTGGGTTATAAGATTTAATAAATTGGAACACCAGGGAGCGCTTGACCGGGGAGTTTAGTCCCCTGGTGTTCCAGGAGATAATGTTAAGGGAGGACATGTCTGTCAAGAATATTAATAATATTAGGATCAGTGCAGATCACGGCTCTTGGACTGGACCCCGGGATCCAAAACGGACACATCTGGAAACAATGCAATGCTGATGAGTTAAGTTTTTTTGGTATGAACATCAAACAAAAACAAATAAACCCAACTAAAAACAGATAAAGGATACCAGTATCTAAAGTAAATGAAACAAACCCCGTTAGGGGAACTTTCTTCACCCCACCCAACCCCCTAAAACTGAGGCGGGTATCAATCCCAAACGTATTCAGCTCGCCGGCTGCAACGGGGGGTCCGTGGAAGAGGCAAGCCCACCCCCCGAGACTTCACACGGGGGGGGGGAAGCAGCAGTTCAAGCGGCCCTACACAAGTGAGATCTCCGCTTTGTGATGCAGCAGGCTGTGAGGACGTGAAAAGTCAGACATAAGGAAGTATCCGATAATGCGACCTCACAGTAGTTTCGATCCATCTTATAGTAGAAGATACAGAACAAAGACTCCAACGCTCCTCGTGGAGTCAAACAGGTGCAAAGGAACTTCTTTTCCAACAGTCTCCTGACCAAGTTCTTTGGCAGTGGCATTAACTTAACATTTCCCTGATAAGGATAACCAGTGCTCCCCCCACAGATCCGCACACTCCATGGATTGAACTGGGCATAACCTGTGTAACATAACAAAGTCATCCATGTAGAAGTTCGTGTGATAACTCAGACCCAGATCTAAACTGTGGAGAGGGACCAATGAAAAAAGTCATTCAGCACATACCAGAAAGACCATTAGCGATTCTGTGGCAACGTGTCCAGCCAGGCAGAGGCCTCTCTCGGTGTAGTGAAGAAGCGAGTTGTCTCGCCGTCCTAAACTCTCAGGCGGGCAGGGAAGAGTACACTGTAACGAATGTTGCGTGATCGCCACGCCACTTTAACTTGGTCAAAAGATTTCCTGAGCTTCTGGGTCTCGACCGAGTAGTCGGGGAAGATCATCATCTTGGTATTCTGGAATCTGAGGTCCCCCACAGATCTAGAGGCACGGAGAACTTCATTTCTGTCTCTGAAGTTAAGGAGACGGAGAATGAAGGTGCGGGGAGGGGATCCAGGAGGCCCCGGCCTAGGCGGGACGGGATGTGCCCTCTCAACCGCGTAGTAAGGTGACCATCGGGCATCGGGTAGGAGGTCGCGCAGCAGAGCCTCTATGAAGGAGGTAGGATTATTCCCCTCCGCCCCCTCCGGTAGACCAACAATACGGAGATTATTGCGCCGATTCCTATTCTCCGCGTCTTCGGCTCTATATTCAAGGGCCTTTACCTTGGTCTGAAGCGTACGGAGTGATGCTCCATGTTCCGCGATGGATCTTCGGTGGTACTCAGCCTTTGCTCTGTTTCAGTGACTCGCGACCTGATTTTGTCTATATCTTGGCGGATTAGACCCATGTCCAGCTGAACGGCTTCAATCTTTGTTGTTAACGTGGATTGACAAGTAGCAATAGCCGCCATGACGTCAGCCAGCCAGGGGGGCCGAGAGTCATCCGACTTCATAATGTTCATCCGCGAGGCTCTATGGGGACTGCACATATTAAGAGCCTCCGGGGGGGGCAGGTGGGCGTCTGAGGTGAGTCTGACTGTGGCGGAAAGGTCAACCTCTTACCCCCTTTGCTGTATTTTGCGCTGGAGTTCCTGCGCCTCATTCAGGTGCCCGGGGCCTAGATCTGGATATTGATCAGTAACTGGCCGTGGGAGCCCTCCTGCTGGGTCAGGGGTAGTCAGGTGAAAGGTATGGTGCAGCGTGTGGCCCCTCAACAATCCCGCCCTCACCTGAAGCTGTATAGAGCAGGATCCATCCACCACAGGCTGTCAGGGGGTCTTTGGTTCAGCCACTCTCCTCCACAAGGAAAATGTCAGGGTGGAAGTGCCCAGGGGTTCCCCCACTGTCCAGGCAGCTGTCCCCAGCCGTTTCAGGGACACTTCCTCCAGGCCACGGGGTTCGGGCCCCCCTCGCGCCGGTCCGGCGGCTCCGAATGTCTAGGTAAGGCCGCGGTCTTGGCCTACTAAAACGTGGGGGGGAGCAGAGTCTTCAGGCCCCAAGCGCAGCCTAAGAACAGTCCAGGGTCATCTGTCCCGGCCCCATCCGAGGTCCCCAACAGCCGATGAGCCTCCGCAGCAGAGCCGAACACCAAAAGGAGCTCCCGGCCTAGTCTTCCGAGGTAGGCCCGAAGCGTCAGCGGGATGCTGATCGCGGCCCTGGGACAGCCAATTCTCCCCTCCCCTCAGCAGACAGGTCTTCCCCAGTTCCCCCTCGGTCAGCAGGGATATTTAGATAAGGTGATTAGTGCCGATGGATCCGGATTTATGTTACGGATCTGCGGAGCTCCCTTCAAAAGCCGCCGCTCACCACGCCATCTTGGCCACGCCCCCACCTAAGGTTATTTAGAGACAAAACCAACAGACGCTCCCCCTTGCCCAAAGCCTCTCCCCCCCTAATCAGTATGTCACACATCAAGCCTATCACTACACACAGCACGCTAAAAGTGACATCCTTAAATGTGAAGGGGCTCAACATCCCAGAGAGACGCAGCCAAGTTCTCTCTTTGATGCACAAACTAAAAACCAATATCGTCTGACTACAGGAAACCCATTTCCGCACAGACAAGATTCCCAAGCTCACGAATCACTGGTTCCCACATTCCTACCACTCTACCAATCCACAGGCAAAAACTAAAGGGGTTTCAATTCTGATCTCCAAAACCGCAATGTGGGAACTCACAGATTCGCTTATAGACAAGGAAGGCAGATACATCTTTTTAAAAGGCAAGATTCAAGGTCGACCTGTAACCCTGGCCAATATTTACAGCCCTAACTCTGCACAATCCAGCTTCTTCAGACAGATCTCCCAACTTTTATCTGTTTTTTCGGCTGGCCTAACCATACTCGGGGGGGGACTTTAATGTAGCTCTATACCCAATACTGGACACCTCATCAGGTACCACATCATTGCCATACAAAACCCTACGCCAAATCAAGCTACAATTCCAAGACCTTATGTTACATGATACATGGCGCACTCTCTATCCAAACGAAAAGGACTACACATTCTTCTCCCACAACAGATATTCCAGAATTGATTACCTCTTCCTTTCCCAGACAGACCTTCCTTTCCTTTCCCACGCGACAATCAAACCAATGCTCCTATCTGACCACCACCCAATTACAATGACATTGACCTTCCTTGACCTTCACACCGTTTCGAAGATATGGCGCCTAGACTCATCTCTATTGACCTCAGAAGAGGACATCAAAGACATTAGACAAACCATACACAACTTTTTTCTAGACAACGACAACGGAGAAACGGCCGCACTAACACAATGGGAGGCCCACAAATGCGTCATGAGAGGAAAACTCATTGCCCTAAAAACGTCGCGGAAAAAAGCCCACCAAGCCAAAATCACAAACCTGATTCAAACGATTAATACTTTAGAGATAGCTCACAAACAAACCCAAGCCCAACAGACATACCGAGATCTCACACACGCCAGAGAATGCTTACTCACAGAACTATCCCACAGAACTAAACGTAAATTTATTCTACAACAGAAATTATTCTATGAATTTGGAAACAAAAGCGGAAAATACTTAGCCAAAGCCATTCAAACGAACAAAGCACGCTCCTCCATCCACACCATCAATGACTCCCAAGGTAAACCTAAAGTCTCAGCCCCAGACATAGCTTCCCAATTTGAAGCATACTATTCCACTTTATATAATCTCAAAACGCAAACAGATGGCCCTACTGCAAACAACGCTAGACGCACTCTTATCAAAAATTTCCTAAAAGAACACTGTCCCAAACCCATCGACAGGGAAGATGCCCGCCAATTAGAGAACCCCATTTCAGAAGACGAACTGAAAAATGCGATTAAACAACTAAAAGCCGGAAAGAGCCCCGGCCCAGATGGATTCACAGCCGTATACTTTAAAACCTTCACAGAGGTACTCACTGGTCCTTTCCTCAAGGCCTTTAACTCCCTCTCCTCCTCCACGCTTCCCTTCCACAGACTTCTCGAAGCCCACATTACAGTTATACCAAAGGAGGGGAAAGACTCGACATTAGTCACTAACTACAGGCCGATCTCCCTACTAAATGTCGACATAAAACTGTTTGCCAAAATCCTAGTCAATCGCTTGCTATCATCTTTTATAGACAAAGACCAAGTTGGTTTTATTTCAAGTCGAGAGGCAAGACATAAAACTATCAAAGCCATAAACCTCCACCACTGGATGACAACTACTAAATACAAAGGATTCTTCCTATCATTGGACGCGGAGAAGGCGTTTGACAGGCTGGCATGGGACTATATGGGAGCATTTTTGAGACACCTAGGTATCCAAAATCGTATGTTCAACTCCATCATGTCCCTGTACACGACACCCACCGGCAGAGTTCGGATTAATGGTCATCTGTCAAACGCCTTCTCCATAACCAATGGGACGAGGCAAGGCTGCCCACTATCCCCTATTCTTTTTGTACTAACCCTTGAACCTCTCTTAAACTGTCTCAGGAAAAACGAAAATATTAAAGGAATACCCATAGCAGGCCGCACCTACAAGTTGCCAGCTTTTGCTGACGACATTCTCCTCTCCCTTAGCGAGCCCCATACTTCTATTCCAAATTTATTGAATGACTTCCAGCTTTTCCAACGCCTCTCTAACTTTAAAATAAACTTCTCCAAATCCCATGCCCTAAATGTTACCATCCCACAAGAGACAGTTACACAGTGTGAAACTAACTTCCCTTTCCAATGGCGCCACGATGCAATTAAATACCTTGGAATCTACCTTACAGCAAACCTATCAGATCTCTTCACCAAAAATTACCTTCCCATTCTCAAAACCATATCTGAAGACCTTAAAAAATGGAACAAACCACAGTTTTCCTGGTTTGGTCGTGCGGCAATTATCAAAATGAACATCCTACCGCGTATCTTATACATCCTACAAGCTATCCCCATTAAACTTCCCCCATCATTCTTCCTATCTTACAAAAGACTATGTACAGAATTTCTATGGAAACAAAAACATCCGAGAATTGCCTACGACCTCCTAACACGACCTAAGACGAGGGGAGGCATTGGTCTTCCAGATCTCACAAAATACTACTGGGCCTGCTACCTTACCAGAATTGTGGACTGGTCATTACACAACCAATACAAAGATTGGGTCAGACTGGAAAACTCATTGTCTCCTTTGCCTTTGCAATCAATGCCGTGGTTGGCACCTAAACATATTCCCTCCACTCTCAGAGAACACCCTCTTATTGATCCGACCCTCAGATGTTTAAAAGAAGCTTGCCAGAAGCTACACATCTCATCCCCTCCGGGTCCCTTAACCCCTATAAGACTAAACCCCGCCTTCCCCCCTGGTATGTCCGCACAATTTCTATCACAGCAGTGGCAAGTCCCGAACATATTAGCGCATCAATTTTTCCGCGACAATTCTTTCTTAGATCGCCTTGCGTTAACACCTACAACCACTAACAACCCTCTCCCATTCTGGACCTACTTTCAAATTCGCCACTTCCTACAGGGGCTTAATCGCGACTCCTCCATTACACGACCACTTACTCCTTTCGAACATCTTTGCTCCCAATCCAACCCCCAACAACATTTAATCTCAAATATCTATGCAATGCTATTTGCAGAAACTTCCCCCAAGGAAGGGAAAACATTTAAAACATGGGAAAGGGAATTACAATTAGAACTATCAGAGGATCAATGGGAACACATATTTACGATTGCCCATAAAAGCTCTCTAAATGTTTCCATACAGGAAAACAACTACAAGACCCTAACACGCTGGTACCGAACCCCAGTCATACTAAACAAATTTAACCCCTCGTATCCCATTAAATGTTGGAGATGTGACGGAGAACCGGGTACATTGTTACTCAATTTGTGGTCGTGCCCAGCAATTTAACCATTCTGGACGCAAGTCCGAGAACTCACCGAATCAATATCAACTTACACATTAGAGCATTCCCCAGCCCAATGCCTTTTCCACCACTCTGATTTATCAGCTCCATACTACCGTAAGACACTGATTTTACCCCTACTTAATTCAGCAAAAATGTGCATTCCAAGACATTGGGGCTCTCCTCAGGCGCCGACCATCCCAGAATGGTTCAAACAAATTAACAAAATAGCTGAATTGGAAGAACTCATTTCCATCTCCCGAGACTACCCAGCCAAATTTTCCAAGACGTGGGCATGCTGGACTCATTTTCGAACAACCGACAGATATCTGACATTGACAAACTAACTTCTGACCAAGACCTGCTAATGTGTGATAAATACTCACTACCTCTACTGCAGAGTCCCTTCAAGCACACCCCCCCGCCTGTTTCCAATCCTTTCCCAGCCGACATGGACCTCCCACCCCTAAACAAGGGACGAGTATGGGAGGCCACATGTCAACATTATCTCTAGTTGGCTCTCCGGCAACAGGTGTCCTTCAAACCAAACTCACTCCACCCTAAAGTGATACCATTCCACATTTACATTAGGAGTGGCGGAGACTGAGGAGATAAACACCCCTCTACTACCTAGACCTCCCGCCTTTATCCCTACCTCCCCCCTCACCACACCTCCATCCATATACTTTTCACTATCTGCCCAAAATATATATCAATATCGCGTGCGGCATGGGTCCTCATAACAGAGCACCCGGCCAGCAACTTTACGCCCCACATGGATTTAATTGTCATACAAATTCCCACACTACTATCCTACAAATGGTTTTCTCCCCTCAATGGTTGTAACAGAAGATGTAAATTATGCCAATATATCTAACAATGATTACTCGACAGTCAATTTACTGTTATTATTCTAATAGTTAAAACATGCTTGTTCTATGTAAGTTGTAATATATGTAGGAGAGTTTTTTCTGTTATAGCCAAATCATTGGCACACTTGTTCTAATCACAACAACAACTGTTCCATGATTTTTGAATAATTGTATGATGATACTGTAATACTGCAAAGATTTATCCTCAATAAAATATATTTTGGAGAAAAAAAGAACAGTCCCTGCACAAAATGACATTTTTAAAGGAATAAAACTCATTTAAAACTGCTTGCGGCTTTAATGTAATGTTGGGTCCCGGCAATATGGATGAAAATCAGTGAGACAAACGGCATGGGTAACCCCCCCAGTCCATTACCAGGCCCTTTGGGTCTTGTATGGATATTAAGGGGAACTCCGCACCCAAATTAAAAAAAGGAAAGGCGTGGGGCCCCCAGGCCCTATATACTCTAAACAGCAGTATACAGGCGGTGCAAACAAGACAGGGACTGTAGGTTTGTTGTTAAGTAGAATCTGTTTGTAATTTTGAACTGGTACATTTTTAAAGTGTAGCTCCAGCAAAAAAAATATATTTTTAAGCTTTTTGGAAAACATAGGGAAGGGTTATCACCCCTGTAACATTTGTTTTGCTGTCTGTGCACCTCTTCAGAAGATTTCACCTCACTTTCTGTCCCAATGACAAATGTTTTTTTTTTAAATTTGGGGGTTTTAGTGAAACAAAGATTGGTGATAAAGCATCAGTGAAGAGGAGACACGTTTTTCCCATATTAACTCTTACAGGAGAGAATTTCCCTTCCTAGGGGTAGATGTCATCTCACTTCCTGTTGTCTCCTTCCATTTGCAAGTAGGAGTCGTTTGTAAGTTGGATGTTTGAAAGTAGGGGCCTGCCCTATATACTCTGCAGAAATTGGGGCCTTAGGTGTTGGTGTTGCCACAACACTGTAAGCCCTCACAGTTACTCTTGGTGGGTGCAGGAACGGGCCATACTGTAAAATATTAGATCAAGAATTGTAATAATATGCCATTGTTGAACAGTGGTAGAAATATTGGGCCTTTGGTGGTGGTGGTGGTGCTGGTGCCACAACACTGTAAGTCCTCACAGTTACTCTTGGTGGGCGCTGGAATGGGCCCTGCTGTGAAATATTAGATCAAGAATTGTAATTACGTGTCCCTGTTGAACAGGGGCAGAAAAATTGGGCCTTAGGCATTAGTGCCGCAACACTGCAACCCCTAACAGATGCCACAGTTGGAATGCAGGAATGAGCCCTGCTGCAAAGTATTGCGTCAAAAATTTTAATTATACGCCCCTGTTAAACAGGGGCTGAAAAATTGGGCCTTGGCCACTGGTGGCAGTGCCCAGAACCAAAAATGTTCTTACAAGCTATCAGCATGAAAATTGAGGAGGAAGAGGATTGTCACTCAACATAACAGGATAGTCACTCAGCATCAGCATAGGCAGTCTTGAAGGGATCTAACATTAAAAAAAAAAAAACAAATCAATCAATCGGTTACATCAGCATCAGGTGCTAGGTAGCTGGTGATCCAAGACTGATTCATTTTTTCGAAGGTCAGCCGATTGACCGATTCGGTGGACAGGCATACCCTGTGATCGGTTACAAAGCCTCCAGAGCACTGAATGTGCATTCCGAAAGAACGCAGGATGCAGGACAGGCCAGTAGCTCAATTGCATACTGTGCAAGCTCTGGCCAGTGATCCATCCTCAAGACCCAGTAACCCAGAGGATTTTCGGTGAGAAAGGTATCCAAGTCTGATCTTGCTCCTAGGTAATCCTGCACCATGTGAATCAGACACTAGCGATGGTTGCTGGAACTGATCAGACCTTGGGGCTGCAGACTAAAAAATTGTCTAAACGCATCGGTCAGACGGCCACCTTCTCCACCGCTCCTTCTGTTACTGACCGAAGCCTTAGCAACACGTTGTCCAGGAGGACCAGGAAATTGTAACCTCCCAGGCTCTGGAAACGCGTTGCACAAACCTTTCTGCAAGGCCTCCCAAAGATGTTTCATCCTCTGCTCCCTCTGCAATGGCAAGATAAGGTCCGCAACCTTACCCTTGTAACGTTGATCAAGGAGAGTTGCCAGCCAGTAATCATGACTCCCCTTGATACCACGAATACAAGGATCCTTCCGGAGGATTTGGAGGATCAGGGAGGCCATGCAGCGTATGTTTGCTGAGGCATTCGGTCCAGAGCCCTCTGGGTCACTAAGGACGACATGATCCGCAGCCACCTCCTACTAGCCACGTACAAGTCCATGGGTTTCTTCAGACTGTAAATGATCCCTTGAAGACTGCTGCTGATGCTGAGTGCCAGGCTCCACCTCCATGCTGACACAATCCTCCTCCTCTTCCTGTGTGATCGGCGGGCACGCAGGAACACTGTCTGGATAAAGGGGGCCTTGAGAGGTAAGGAAGTCCTCCTCTTCCTCCCTCTGTTCTGCCTCAAGTGCCCTTTCCATTATTCCACGCAGCGTGTGCTCCAACAGGTGGACAAGAGGGACAGTGTCACTGATGCATGCACTGTCACTGCTCCTCATCCTCGTGGCCTCCTCAAATGGTGACAGGACAGTACATGCATCACTGATCATAGCCCACTGGCGTGGGGAAAAATCCAAGGTCCCCTGACCCTGTTCTGGTGCCATAGTCGCATAGGTACTCATTGATGGCCCACTGCTGCGTGTGCAGCTGCTGCAGCATGGCCAACGTTGAGTTCCACCTGGTGGGCATGTCACAGATTAGGCCGTTCTTGGGCAGGTTAAATTCCTTTTGGAGGTCAGCCAGCCGAGCACTGGCATTATATGACCTGTGGAAATGCACACAGACTTTCCTGGCCTGCCTCAGGACATCCTGTAAGCCTGGGTACCTGCCCAAGAACCGCTGCACCACCAAGTTAAGGACATGAACCAAACAGGGCACATGGGTTATTTGTCCCTGTCGGAGGGCAGAGAGGAGGTTGGTGCCATTGTCACAAACCACCATACCTGCCTTAAGCTGGTGTGGCATCAACCACTTCTGAACCTGCCCCTGCAGAGCTGACAGAATCTCTGCCCCAGTGTGACTCCTGTCCCCCAAGCACACCAGCTCAAGCACTGCATGGCATCTTTTTGCCTGCATGCTTGCGTAGCCCCTTGAACGCCTATGGAGCACCGCTGGTTCCGAGGACAAATCAGCACAGGAAGAGGCCATGGAGGAAGAAGAGGAGGGGGTGGAGGAGAGAGGTGTGGCAGAATCACTACTAGTAGAATTTTGGAGGCGTGGTGGCGGAACAACCTCCAACACTACTGAACCCTGTCCTGCATCCTTCCCAGTTGCCAGAAGAGTCATACAGTGCGCGGTGAAAGATAGGTAACGTCCCTGTCCATGCCTGTACTGTAAATCAAATGACACTGTCTCTGTCTATCGCTTCGCTGCCGCAACACACTACACAAGGCCGCCACGCAGGCGACCTTATATAGTGTGGGGCGTGTACTAAACCCCCTGAGCCATAATTGGCCAAAGCCACCCTGGCTTTGGCCAATTACGGCTCTCTGTACAAACGGCGCTGTGATTAGCCAAGCATGCGGGTCATAGTGCATGCTTGGCCAATCATCAGACAGAATGCACTGCGATGCCGCAGTGAATTATGGGCCGTGACGCACCACTCGAATTTGGCGCGAACGGCCCATAACGTTCATAGTTTGACGAATGGTCGAACTGACGATGTTCGAGTCGAACATGGATTCGACTCGAGCTCGAAGCTCATCCCTACTCAGTGACAATCGCGGCAATAGCTCACATGTGTGATTTGAACACTGTTTACATTTGTGGGCGTGACTTATGTATGCCTTTTATTGGTGAACACGTGAACGGGAGAGCTTTAAAAATTCTTTTTTTTTTTACACTGTCCCTTTAACCACTTCAATACCAGGCACTTAGACACCTTCCTGCCCAAGCCAATTTTCAGCTTTCAGTTGAATGACAATTGCGTGGTCATGCTACACTTTACCCAAACAAATTTTTTATCATTTTGTTCCCACAAATAGAGATTTATTTTGGTGGTATTTGATCACCTCTGCAATTTTTATTTTTTGTGCAACAAATAAAAGACCGAAAATTTTGAAAAAAAAAAAAGTTTTCTTCTTCAATGATGGGCACTGATATTGCTGCACTGACGGGAACTGATAAGGTGGCACCAATGAGGTGGCACTGACGGCACTGATGATGGGCACTGATAGGGGGCACTGGTATGCGGCACTCATAGGTGGCATCAATGGGCACTCATAGGCGGCACTGATGGGTACTTATGGGTTGCACTGATAGGTGGCACTGATGGACACTGATGGGTGGCACTGATGACACTGATGGGTGGCATTGCTGGGCATCCCCGTTTTGTAATGTGCCACAGAGGTGCCAGTCAGTGCCATTTGTGGGCACTTATTTGCATATATTTTAGGCATGTTTTTTCACATGTGGATGGCCATGGGGGATGTACCTGGCCATCCACATACTGGGGGCTTCCTTGGTGGTCCTGGGGGCTTCCCTGGTGGTCTAGTGTGGGCATCTGAGGTGGGGCTGCACTTATAATCAGCGTAGACCCCCCCTGTTAGGAGAGCCGCCGATCAAGCGATCAAGGGCTCTTCCTGTTTACATCGTGATCAGCCGTGATTGGACACGGCTGATCACATGGTACAGAGCTTCCACCAGACAGGCATGCGGTGGCTGTTATCCTGAAGGACGTCATATGACGCCCAATCAGAATAACTGACCCACGGCCAGGCCCTCATTCTGCTATAAGCCGGGCGGGAAGTGGTTAAAGAAAAAAAAAAAATCTGACCACTTTTATTGCTGTCACAAGGAATGTAAACATCCCTTGTGACAGTAATAGGCAGTGACAGGCACCCTTTATGGAGGGATATGGGGTCTAAAAGACCACAAAAACCCTCCTTTGCACTTAAAAGTATTCAAAACGCCAGAGACACGCGTGGAGCGGTGGAATGCGGCGGGAGGGGAGGGATGTCCCCTCCCGCTGCTCGTGATAACGGCTGAGTGGCTGCTGAGCCGCATCTGTTGTTATCACGAGGAAGCCGACCGCCAGCTTCTGATGACAGCTCTTATATAGCCAATGATGTAACATGATGTCAGAGGGGGCAGGGTCACCTGTTTACATCACCAGGTATAGCCCTTGGTTATATAGGAGCTGTCATCGCAAAATCTATCTATAATCTATCTCAAGACTCCTCTCTTTCCAATACTCTTTATGAATAAAATAAATATTTTCCAAAGATAAATTTGATCAACCACATGCATTTTTAACTACACGGTTTACCTACTCCAGCCTTATATATCTGTTTCAATGTTTTATGAAGAAGTACATAGTAATATGTTTGTAAACCTAATTTGCTGGAAATATTACATACAAGAACTGTTTGAGTACAAGATTTTCTGTAGTATGTAGTATGTACTGTATGTTTCATGTGCATTGTTAAATACAGCAATATAGTATATAGACTTTGATGGTGGCTTCAGATTAGGTTGAGACAGCAGATTTCTGACTAGGGATGAGCCGAACATCCCCTGGTTCGGTTCGCAGCAGAACATGCGAGCAGGCAAAATGTTTGAGCGAAAACATGCAAACCCAATTAAAGTCTATAGGACACGAACATGAAAAATCAAAAGTACTAATTTTAAAGGCTTATAAGAATAAAGTTATTGCCATAAAAAGTGTATGGGAAACTGGGTCCTGCCCCAGGGGACATGTATCAATGCAAAAAAGTTCTCAGGAGCAGTGATTTTGATAATGCTTAAAGTTAAACAATAAAAATTAAATATTAGTTTAAATTTTTTGCCTGGGGGGTCCCCTTAGTCTGCCTGTAAAGCGGCGCATATGTGCAATTTATAGAACAGTGCCGCAGCAAAATGACATTTCTAAAGGAAAAAATGTCATTTAAACCTGTGCGCGGCTGTAGTGTATTGCCATCTACCGGCAATGTAGATAAGAAATCAAGGGGAAAAAAAAGTCAGCGTGGGTCCCCCCCCTCAGTCCATACCAGGCTCTTCGGGTCTGGTATAGATTTTAAAGGGAACTCCATGCCAAAATGAGAAATAATTATTGGCATGTCCCCCTCAAAATCCATACCAGACCCTTATCCGTACATTCAGCCTGGAGGACAGGATGTGGGGGCAAGAAAGCCCCCCCCGAACCATACCAGGCCACATGCCCTCAACATGGAAAGGATGCTATGGGGACAAGAGCCTCTTCCTGACAACCCTTGCCATTGGTTGTCGGGGTCTGAGGGTGGGGGGTCTTACCGAATCTGGAAGCCCCATTTAACAAGGGGGCCCCCAGATTCCGCCCCCCATGTGAATGGGTAGGGGTACATTGTGCTCCTACCCATTCACCAAAAAAAGTGTCAAAAGGTAAAAACCACAATAGACAGTTTTTGACAATTCCTTTAATAACAACTTCACGACCACTTTCCTGCACGAACCGCCTTCATTGTACGTCGGCTCGCGCAGGTGCACTTGCTGCCGCTCACACGCTTTCGCGCCCACTGCCCGCTGCGTATGTATTTTAGCAAAAAAAATGTTTTTTTCCTCAAAGTTGTCACTCTGTTTTTTAGCACAAAAAATAAAAACTGCAGAGGTGATCAAATAACACCAAAATAAAACTCTATTTGTGGGAAAAAAGGAAGTCACTTTTGTTTGGGTACAGTGTCGCACTCCCGCACAATTGTCAGTTAAAGCGACACAGTGCTGTATCGTAAAAAATGGCCTGGTCATTAACCACTTGCCGACCGTCTCATGCAGATATGCTGCGGCAGAATGGCACGGGCAGGAGCGATCCGTCCTGAGGGGGAGGCCACTGATTCATGGCCACCCCCTCGCGATCGCTCCTGGCAAATGAGAAGCTTCCTCTGCTTCTGTAATGTAAACAGCAGCAGAGGAAGTGATGTCATCTCTCCTCGTGAAGCCTTTTCGTTTTGGCTTCTGAGGAGAGAAGACATCTACTGTGAGTCTGCACCAGCACTACCCTGACACTAGCACACATAGGCACATAACCCCCCCTGATCACCCTCCCTGCACCCCGTGTCACCCCCTGTCACAGTGACACCACTAGCAGTTTTTATTTTTTTACTAATTACTGCATTGGTGTCATTTGTGACTGTTATAAGTGGTAGGGCAGTTAGTGGTAGACCCTTCTGAGTCTAGGGTAACCCCCTAACCCCCCTAATAAAGGTTTACCCCTTGATCACCCCCCAGTTAACCCCTGTCGCCAGTTTCACTAAGCAATCTTTTTTCTGATCGCCGTATTAGTGTCACAGGTGATGCTAGTTAGCCAGGTAAGCATTTAGGTTCACTGTCAGCTTTTTATAGTGTCAGGTACCCCCATATACTACCTAATAAAGGTTTTAACCCCCTGATTGCCCCCTAGTTAAACCTTTCACCAGTGATCACCATATAAGTGTTACGGGTGACACTCTGGTTAGTTCGTTTCTTATACCCGCTGTTTATTACCCAATAAAGGTTTAACCCCCTGATCGCCCGGCGGGTGATATCAGTTAGGTTTTAGGTTCAGTTAGGGTCTGCGTCACCCCAGGCAGCGTCATATACAAGGTGAGTATAGTAGCAAGTCCTAGTTGCAATCTTGAAACACCCAATACAAGGACAATATGCGACCGGTCTAAACTATGTGGCATGTTCACTAATGCCAGGAGCATGGCGGACAAGATGGGTGAACTAGAGATACTGTTGTAGAAGGAGGATTTGGATTTTGTGGGAATTTCAGAGTCCTGGTTCAACAGCTCTCATGATTGGCTAATGGCAAAGGGTTCTCAGAATGACTTATGCGGCTACAAGAAGTGTAAACCTTTGGGAATTAACCCAAAAAATATTGCTTAGATGGTACTTGACCCCATATAGGATCGCAAAATTCGCCCCACACGCCTCAGCCTTATGCCGGAGGAATTGTGGGCAAGTAGGAACTCTGTACCATATTTTATGGTCATTCCCAGAGATAACCCAATATTGGAAAGCAGTGTATCATCTGCTCAAACAAATCTTAAAAATTCATGTTAATATATCGCCCGATCTAGCTCTTCTATCCCTAAACATTGAGATAATCCCAGTAGAGTCTAGAACAGTAGCAACCCATATCCTGCTAAGTGCCAGATTGGTACTAACTTGCCATTGGAAAGACCAGATGGCTCCTACTATAAAAGAAGTAATAATGACTACCCACACTTAAGCCGCATACAAAATTATGTTTGCCTCTACGCAAAACCGTCTCCATGTGGCAGACCTGCAATGGAAAACATGGATGGTCTGGTATAAGAGACACACCAGAAATTGTTAACATTTACACATTTATCGGGAAAACAACCTTTTGATCCAGGCTGATTGTGATGAATAGAATGTTTGTTTTAATATGTTCAGTTTATATCTGTTTGCACAATAATTCCAACAATGTGTGTTTAAAATTACAATACAATAAATTACAATAAAAAATATAAAAATGTAAAAAATAAAACAAAATAAAAGGAAAATAAAAGCATATAAACTAGCCTATATAAAATCTCCATAGGACAGCGCCATCTGGTGGTGATTCATCAAGAAACACCTTAAAACCCAGAAAACAGATGACATCTGGTGGTAAGAAAATGGAATCTCGTAAATGAAACGTAATCATGAGCAAAGATGCTTGTTCTAATTCGCCTATATTGCCATCTTGTGGATAGTGATAATGATAAAAAATTCCACACTATAGGTAAATGTTAGGAAATAAAAGTATACGACACAAACAAAGGAGGTAAGTACAGGAAACCAGATAGGGTATAACCTAGTAATAATCGCATAAAAAAATTGCATAAAAAATCATCAACCTTTTCATTCTACCAATATACTGGATCTGGCACAGGCATTCTAATAAATAAACCACCCCCTCAGTCCGACATGATATGAAGTCCTCTATTGGGTACTCTTTTGACGTCTGTAAAGGTAAAGCTTAACTTCTTTTTCTTACTTTCTTTAGTGTGATGGAAAGTGTAAAATTTTTTACAGGGTTAGTAACCTTTCCCTTCAAAAAAGGAAAAGTTTTTCTTGGTAGGTGGATCAAGCACATTTCTTGCTAGGCGGTCTCTGAGGGTTGGAGCCCTCCGGTAGGTAAACCTGGACTTCTCGGGAAGGATAGCACCGAGATGGCGGTCTGCCTTAATAATGTCCCAATATTTTCTAACAATTCTTTCGACTTTTCAACCTTTTTGCACAAATCTCTCTCCAACTGTTTTATGAAGACCCACTTTGTTCACGTTGGAACTGTATTACATTAATTGGATCGACTTGTGGCTATTTTTTTTTTTTTTTTAAATATAATTTTATTGGGTTTACACATAGGTTACAAAAATGAAAGCATGTAAGTAAATGTCACATATTGACCCATAGCCAGTTAAAACAGTACAGAATGTTGTATGACATTGTAAGTACAATAACATAGTATGAACAAAAGAACAAGGGAGCTACATTCAGAGATTTTGTAGGTGGTTTCCTACGTAGTGGGGGAATAAGCCTTAAGTTATGGTTAATTATATCTGTGTGAGATTCCCGTGTCATTAAAATACATTGCTAGTTTGGTATGGAAGAAAAAAAAAAAAATAAATAAATAAATAAATAAAAAATAAATAAATAAAATAAAATAAACCATAGTACGCTATCGTCCCAGACGCTGTAGATAGTAATGCATTTACATCTACAATTAAGGCAAGGTGTGAATTATGTCAGTACAATGCAATTATATTTATATCCAAATCAGGGTGTGACTTAGGTCGTTATAATTGGAATTTAAAGTATCAGTTTTAATGAAAATCGTTGTTAAGGCATATTGTTTTGTTTTCAATTAATTCATATCTTCAATTTCTCCTTTCTCTTCTCCTTATCATCCCGTTTACACCCTTCTCTATTCCCCTGCATTCTTTCCTAAAGTCTTTCCTTATCCTTAACCGACCTTGTTTGCTCAGTTCCACCTCTGGGCACCCCTATTGGGAGCAATCTGTGCCCATTGTGGGACATATGCGGACATATGAGACAAAATCATGTCGGGTCTGCCTAGTTAGCTTGAGAAAAGGTGTCACTGCGAAACCTATCAGGTCTCAGAACAGCAGCGAGGGATCCTTCAGATCATTAGTGATCCCTTGGGTGGTAGAGAGGGTCCTACGAGGGAGGGGGAAGGGGGAAAGAATGATGGAAGAACAATGTAAGCCTAAAGAGAATTCCATGGGTTAAGCAGCCGATTGTGTTTGCACTTTCTCCCCAGTCCTTTGAGGGGTGGGGTCAGTGGAAGTGTGCGGGATGTGGGTCGATTTGAAATGGGTCCAGCAGGCCCATATATGTTCATACTTGGATGGTGTGTCATTGGATTGATGGATAAGGTGTTCCATTTCAGCTATTCTGTCTACTCTCTGGATCCATTCCTGAATAGTAGGGGGGGAGGTATCTCTCCAGTGGACAGGGATGCATAAGGTAGCTGCGTTGATGAGGTGGAGAACCAAAGATTTCTTGTAGGTGTGTTGTGGAAGTGAGGTGTGATGAAGTAGGTATTGGGCCGGGGTGAAATCAGGTGAGTAAGTCGTAATCTGTGAAATTAGTCGATCTATGTCTATCCAGTAGTTTTGAATGAGGGGACAGTCCCACCATATGTGTAGAAGAGTGCCCCTGGATGCGTGACAACGCCAGCAGAGGGGGGGAAGGTTTGGGTGGAATTTGTGTATCCTATCAGGAGTTCTGTACCATTTTGTAAAGATTTTATATCTGTTTTCCTGTGTGGAGATATTGAGAGAACCCTTGTGTAAGTGAGTAAGGATGTGTTGCCAGTCTTCTGCAGTGAGGTCTAGATGTAAGTCCCTTTCCCATTGTAAAATCAGGCTATCAGATTTGATTTCTTGTGATGTGAATAAGAGTTTATATATAGACGAGATAAGGTGTCTTTGGGGCTCTGGGTTATTGCAAAAGCTTTCAAAGGGTGTAAGATCTCTGTGTAAGTCTGCAATAGGTTGGATGCTATTAACGAAGTGGCGTATCTGCAGGTATTTATAAAAGGGAATGTGGTAGTCTGGAAATGTCCGAGTCATGGTCTGGAAAGACATGAAAGTACCCTGTTGGAACAGTTGGTGTAGTTTAAGGTAGGGGCGATTCATATCCGTTGTTGGGATCTTGGTACGTATTCCTGGTATGAAGTCAGGGTTGTTTTCAAGAGGTGTCAAGGGACCCGGTGTGGGTGTCAATTGGAGTAGTTTGCAAGCTGCTTTAAAAGTGTTTAGAGTTGCATTGATGAATTGGTTATGTGTAGCCCCGTCAGGAATTTTATTTTGCTTAATCCAAGGTAAAAGATTTAAAGGTATTGCGGTAAAAGCATTTTCTACATGTATCCAGTCTTTGTTAGGCCTGTTATTGTGCCAGTCAACTATCCTAGCGAGGTGACAGACCCAATAATATTTTTATATATCTGGTATGTGTAAGCCTCCTTGGAGTTTAGGAGACGTCAATCTGTTCCAGTTCAGTCTGGGTTGTTTGGAAGACCATACGAAATTCCTACATGTTCTCTTAAGTATGCCAAAGAAGGAAGGAGGGAGTTGTATAGGGATGGTTTGGAATAAGTAGAGCAGTCTTGGAAGTATGTTCATTTTTAGAATCGCCGTCTTTCCGAACCAGGAAAACGGTCCCGAGCTCCATTTTTGTAGATCTGCTTGGACGGTTTGTAAGATGGGTAAAAAGTTTAGTTTATATAGGTCTGTCAATTTAGAGGGTATTTTGATGCCAAGATACGTAAGCGCATGAGGTTCCCATTCAATCGGGAAGTTAAGTTTACATTGTGTGACTATGTCATCAGGTAGAGATATGTTTAGGGCTTTGGACTTAAATTTATTTGTAGGTTAGAGAGAAATTTGAAGTGAGTAAATTCTTTAAGTAGGTTAGGGATGGTAGTGAGCGGGTCAGTGAGGAACAGCAGGATGTCGTCCGCATAAGCGGCTATTTTAAAGTGTTTATTGTCAATTTCCAACCCTTTGATGTTCGGGTTGTCCCTAAGTTTGCGGAGGAATGGCTCTAGAGTGATAATGAAAATTAGTGGGGATAAGGGGCATCCCTGTCTAGTACCATTGGACACGGAGAAGGCGCTCGACAGGCGACCATTCACCCTCACCTTTGCTGTGGGGGAGGAGTACAGTGTCATGATCATTTGGAGTAAATGTGGAGGTAGTCCTATGGAGCGCAGGGTAGCTTCCATAAAGTCCCATGCCACCCTGTCGAACGCCTTCTCCGCGTCAAGGGATAAGAGGAAGCCTTTGGAGTTAGAGGTAGTGATCCAATGGTGTACATTTAGCGCTTTTGTGGTGTTGTCTCGGGCCTCGCGACCGGGGACGAAACCTACCTGTTCTGTGGATATTAGTTTGGGAAGTAGAGGTAATAGACGATTGGCAATGGCTTTGGCAAACATTTTAATATCTACGTTTAATAGTGAGATAGGGCGATAGTTGGTGACCATGGTTTCATCTTTACCTGGTTTCGGGATAAGGGAGATGTGTGCTTCTAATGTGTCTCTGGTAGCAATACTGGAAGGTGGGAAGTTGTTATATGCTTTAGCTAGAGGTGGGATTAAAATGTCAGTAAAGGCTTTGTAGTATCCTACCGTAAGTCCATCTGGACCCGGACTTTTGCCTGGTTTCATCTGTTGTAAAGCTAGTGTAAGCTCCTTTGTCGTTAGAGGAGAGTCTAGTGCCTCTGCCTCTTCTGCCGTGAGTGGGGTCGGGGCGTACTGGGCTAGGAATTGGTTGATAGCTTCCTGTCTATCCTCTAGGGAATTTGGCGTATGGGGGGGTCGTAAGTTATATAATTTTGTGAAGTATTGTACAAATTGATGTGCTATGGCATCAGAGGTAACATGACGTGTACCAGAAGGGTCTTTGATTGTGTGTATGGTATGTGCTGCTCTCTTGGCCTGCAGTGCTCTTGCGAGGAGCTTTCCTGACTTATCACCAAATTCATAAAAACATTTCCGCTGTAAAATGTATTTGCGCTTTAATCGTTTGTGTAGTTCTGCTAATAGATCATTTCTGGCTTGCGTTAGGCCAGTAAGTGCCTCAGAAGCTAAGGATTGCTTGTGTTTTTGCTCTAAATGCGCGATAAGTTTAGTCAGTTCCTCTATTTTTGCTTTTCGAAGTTTGGTGCGTTGTGCAGCTGCAGAGATGAGTATGCCTCGTACCACACATTTGTGGGCTGCCCATACCACTTCAGGTGTGGACTCTCCCTCGCCATTTTCCATGAAATACTTGGTGAGTTGATGGGAAATCGAGTTTGTAACAGCAATGTCGGATAGGAGGGAATTGTCTAAACGCCATATCTGGGAGTGCATTCTTTTAGCTGGCAGTTGTAAAGTCAATGATATGGGATTGTGATCTGATAGGACCGAGGGTTCAATGGTGGATTTTTTGACCATTGGTAGTTCGTCTTGGGAAATGAAAAAATAGTCTAACCGTGAGTACTTAGAGTGTGGTGGGGAGTAAAAGGTAAAATCTTTTTCATTAGGGTACAGAGTACGCCAGGTATCGTGCAATAGTAAGCCTCTCAGTTGCTGTTTTATGGCCCGAAGGGCTCTGTATGTGAGGGAAGAGTGACCATTGGACGTATCAAGGTTAGGGTTTAACGGGACGTTAAAGTCACCTCCAAGTATTAACAAACCTGATCGAAAGGACGTGAGTGTCTGAAGAGTGTCGCGGAAAAAGGAGACTTGTCGCGAATTTGGAGCATACAGGTTTGCTATAGTTATTGGTTGCTCATGTAGGGTGCCTTTTAAGAAAATGTATCTCCCAAGCGGGTCTCTATGAGTATCTGAAACAATAAGTGGGCAATTTTTAGATATGAGAATGCACACCCCTTTCGATTTGGCCTCATCATTAGATGCGTGATAAATTGTTGGGAAATGCCGGTCCTGTAATTTGGGAATTGTGTCTGTTCTAAAATGTGTTTCTTGGATCAGAGCAATATGGGTCCTGGACTTGTGTAGAGAGGAAAGTAAGAGGGAACGTTTTTCTGGTGTGTTCAGGCCGCGTATGTTAATGGATCGAAGATTTAGAAGAGCGGGAGATAGCTCCTTATCATCTGGTGCGTGATTAAGATCCATAGCCATCAATCACAAAAAAAAAATAAAGGGGGGGGGTTTTTGATTATCCGAAGAGATTACGGAGATAATCAATACCTTGATTATCCCGCCTTCTCGAGTCTAGAAAAGGGATCGGAAAAGTACAGCGTGGGTGCAGCGCCTATCCCGTGGGAAACGGGTTATTATACTGCACCGTTGCTGTGCGGGGGTCGGTGTAGACCTTACACGAATGAGGTGGTGTGTGAGTGAGAGGGGTGTAGGCCCCGCCATCACATGACCATAAAAGCTAAATGAAGGAGGGGTACAGTAATAGTTCACTAGCTATTGACGTTGGGGTTCAACGGGATGGGCAAAAGAGGTGATGGTTGAATCACCTCAGTGACCCTGAAGAACAACCAGTATGTGTTTTGCTCAAGGTAGGGTGTCATGTTTTCTTGTTTCGTTAAGAATCACTCAGACCTCTGGAATCGCAGCATCGTCTGTAGGGATATGCAACAAAGATTCCAGGGTGTGAGATTGAGCATATGATATAATCTATTTAGTATAGTAAATGAGCTTGAAACCTATTCTATGCTTAAGTCTACTAACCGTTACAGTATAAGGCTAAACATACCTTTAAAAAAAACCTTAGTTGAACTTTAGAATTTAGACAAAATGCAGTCCATGCCAGTAGTGGATGCCTCAGGTGAAGTACTCTATGAGGCGTACCTGTAAAGAAAAAGGGGTTAGCGGAATCATCAGTAGTCAGCGGCTTTGATAGTAGGCATCTTCGGCTACATTGTGTGTCCTTATTTCCCAGAAGCTCACAATAGCTCGAGTATCCGCTGTTATTCTGGGATCAAAGTGCGAAGTGGGATGTCCTTCAGTATTAGGGATCTGCAGTCCATCGGCCGGTCGGTCTGGAGGTATCAGGGTTCCCAGGAGATTAAGCAAGCAAGGCTGTAGGACATGGTGGTCGTTTTTTTTTTTTTTTTTTTTTTTCTTAGCCGTTAGTTTTTCAGGTCCGGTACAAACGTGTACTGCGGTGTATGCTGCATTTGAGCCGTATATCGGATGAACTCATCCCGAACTACTTAGAAGGTGGTGGCTCACAGGGGGAAACATGACTTCAGTGCATAGTGGGAATCCGGAACTTGAAGATCTGTTACCTTTGTTGAGACAGGGACTGTGAGGTGCGCTGACCAGGGAGCACTTGTTCTTTCCGCTGCCAACAGGAAGGTAGGTGGTAATTTCCGGAATCAGCGCTAAAGGCATTATGGGGGTTGTAGGCAGCTGCTCATACCTCAATCCTTCTAGGCATGGGTTAGGCCGCTAAGGGGGAGCAAACAGTCCCATTGGCGGATTCCATACAAGGCCTAACGGTCTGCGCTTACGCAGTAAATTTCGCCCTGTGATGTCCGTTTTAGGAAAGTTATCAGCAGTTGAGTACAAGCACTCACTATTCTGTTTTAATAAAGATAAGGATAACTGTTCGCCTAACATGGCATAACTACGTGGCTGGGCATCTGTGACATTAGGCGCTTCTCTGATCTGTTAACGGTCCCGTCTGGCCCTTCTCGAGGTGGGCGAGGTTGCTGCACTGAATTCCCGACGATGATAGCGGGAGGTGCCATGGTACGTCGGGGCAGAAGGCGACCGTCTCCTCCTGTGTCCTGCATTCAGGGTCTCCATAGGTTCTTCAGGCTGGCGTTCTCTACGGACAGCCGAGCGGCGAAAATCCGCATATCACTCCGGTACCTCCACAACAGGGATGTTCAAGGTTTCACAGAACTGGGGAAGATCCTCAGGTACTCTGAGGAACGCCGAACGCCCTTGCGAGGATGCCGCGAGGCAGAAGGGGAATTTCCACTTGTACGGTATGCCTCTGGTACGTAAAGTGTCTAGGAGCGGCTTCAGGTCTCTGCGATGCTGTAGGGTTATGCCAGAAAGATCCTGAAAGATTTGTACCGTCTTTCCTTCATGGACGATTTGCGGGATGCTCCTGGCCTGGCGTAAGATGTCTTCTTTAACCTTGTAGTTCACCAGACAGCAAATCACGTCCCTGGGGGGTTCAGTGGCTTTTCCTTTGGGTCTCAGTGCACGGTGGATCCGTTCAAATTCAACCGGTGTCTGCTGCGGCCTATGCATTATGCCATTGAACAGGCTAGTTACTGAGGGCAAGAGTTGATCCCCCTCAATCGTCTCAGGGAGCCCCCGTATCCTTGGGTTCCGTCTTCTGCCCCGGTTATCGAGGTCTTCGAGATGCCTCTGCATATCCCTCATTTGGAGGGTATGTGTGTCTACTTGTCTGGTGGTTTTGCGGATTTGAAGGTCTTGCTGCTCTGCCGTTCGTTCTGTCAGCGCTACCCTGTCCGTCAAGGCACGGATGTCTAAACGGAGTTCAGATACGGCTGCTGCGAGGGCGTCTTTTATGTCCGTGGCGATCATCCGTAAGTCGCTTATGTTTAAATGATGCTGGGGGAGCTCTTCTGTGGCGTTCTCCCCTATTTGGCTGTTAGGTAGAGCTACTGGTGGAGTGCCCTGTGAGGAATATGCGGCCTGGGCGCTTCTGTGGCGAGAAGACGCCATGTTTCCTCTGTTCGATCGGAACATGTCAGGGATATTGTGCCCGGGGTTGTCAGGCTGTTCCCTCGGCGATCTGGAACGGGATGTGGATGTGTTCCTGGATGCGGTTCCCATTTTTTAAGAAGGTTGTAGCTCAGTTTAACCTCCGTTATACTGGTCGTAGGTCGTGCGATGGCGGGGGCTGAGGAGTTAAGCTGCCATCTTCAGAAAGGGTCAGGCCACAATGAAAGATGAAGGTTAATGAAAGTGGCTCACCAAGTTTAGTGGAAGAAAGGTCCACTTGGTATTAGGAAGGGTGGAAGAAAAAGCAAGTAAGGTGTCCCTGAGTTAGGAAGATGGCCACCGTCTGCTATAGGTAGGCCAGAGCCTCAGCCTTTCCTAGGTGGTGGTCTGAAGAAAAGGTGGCAGGCTGTGGGTGTCTGAGATCAGCTTTTCCTAATCTTTTCCGGCCTTCAAGGTCTCTACAGCCTGCATCTATCATCCGGATGTGTCTGAAATAAGAAGGGCCGGGTTGGTTATCGCTCGTACCGCCGATTGCGGAACTCAAGCCCGGGGACGCTGGAGGCTTCACAGGCCTCAAGATGGCGGCGGGCCGCGAGTGTTCTGAGGTATTTTTCACTATATTTGCTGGCTTGTACTGTGTCTGTACCCCTACCGGTCCTCCCCCAGGAGAATAATAGTAGCTTTTGGCGATTCGTTGTCTCTACATTCGGCCGATCACGGCACTCGAGCCTGGGGACCGTGAAGGCCTGTGGGCCGCAAGATGGCGGCGAGTCTCTGTTGTGAGGAGCCGGCCGCGTCCCAATAGCAATTCAATCGGCCAGCGAGACTCAGTAATTTCCCCAGGGGCAGATGTATCAGGTGTCCAGTGACTTATGTGGGAAGTTAGGAGGCTTACCCAGGTATGGGAATTGAAGGATGGTGTTGGATTGGGCCGGGTTGGTTATCGCTCGTACCGCTGGTACTCGAGCCCGGGGATGCTGGAGGCTTCACAGGCCTCAAGATGGCGGCGGGCCGCGAGCGCTCCGAGCTAATCTTTCCTTGTTTGCTAGCATCCACAGTGACCGCTCACCATCCGACCTTCCCCTGTAACAGCCACAGCAGATGGGGGCAGTTCAGCTGTCCTGTGTTCGGCCAGTTGCAGTGTTTAAGCCCGGGGATGATGCGGGTCCGTAGGCCGCAAGATGGCGGCGAGTCTTTGGAGATGAGGAGCCTTCAGCAACCTAAGATTTACTCGATCGGCCAGGTAATCTCTGAAATTTCCCCAGGGATCGGAGTAGCAGGTGCTCAGCAACTGATGGGTGAGTTTTGGAGGCTCACCAAATGTTATAATTCTCAGGATGGCGGTGGATTGCAATAGTCTCCTCGGAGCTATCAGTTAACACGTCCTGTCACTACCTGTGGCTATTTTTATAGGGTTTCTGCACTATGCAATTTTTGTTATTGCATGCAACTTTTTTTTTATCTCATGCGATTTTTAAATTTTTTTTCTATATTTGTGATTTTTTTCATCTTGATGCACTTTTGGACTATTTTTGGATTTATTCACCTTCATTTGGATTTGTTTATTTATTTATTTGATGTCATATTTCATGAATTTTCACTGTTATTTATCCAATGTCACTTCTTATGAATTTAATGGATGTTTAGTCACTTTATTTATGTGATTTTATGTGTTTATTTTATGTGATTTTGCTCTTTACGCATATGCACTTTACTTGAAGAATTGGATTATATTTATTTCATCACATTTATGTAGGTAAATAGAGATATACATATCTCTATTTACCTTATTGTTTTTCTGTGTGGGAACACTGTCGTATGTGTGGCGGCTTCTTAGTCCTCTTTAGCTGCTTTGGCTCGCCTTGGTTTTGCGCATTCGTTTTCTTCTTTGTTTCTTAATTTTTATCTATTTTTACTTGTGCTGCAAACCATGGAAGTGTTTGGATTTTTAGAAAATAGAACTCTTAACCTTGATGAGATTTTTGAGAAACAAGAAACAAACAATATAGGAGATATTGAGAATTGTTTGAGGAAAATGGGTCACCTGATGGAAAAAAAGATTAATGTATGTTGGGATATATAGCAACCCATGAGAAGTATATAAAAGATAAGTTAGTACTAAGAAGACTTTGATGGGATGTACCTATGAATCATGGACTGGTAGATAAAGAATCCATAGATGAATGGTTCAACTTTTTTAATGATAAGGGACGAGAATTGCTAGATTTCTTAGTGAAGAGAAAGTAAAAGAAGATTAGAATCCTTAACAGATCTATAGATGAACTGCGAGCTACCTTGGAATTATCCAAGGAACTTCCAGAATTTATTACCCTATCCCAACAATTAAATAGGGACATGGAACAGAAGGACAAAGAAACTTCTATGAGAAAGAAAAGAAAATACCAAAGAGATATCAAGGATTTTGAAGATGACTTTGTATTTAAATGGCAGAAAAAAAACGGAAGAAACAGTGAAAAAATCAAATAATAGCTCTCCAGAGAAAAAAGTAAGAATAATCGATAATCAAAATGAAGGGAGGAATGAAGGGCCTATGCCTATGTCCAACATATAAGGAAATTATAATTCATACAATACTCAGAATCAAAAACAAAAATGGAATGGTAACAATAACTGGAAAAAACCTTTCTGGAAAAATAATGGACAAAATAATAATTACAATTACCAGATAAAACCTTACTATCAATCCCCTTATATGAGGATAAGATCTCCCACACCTCCTTGGAGGAATCAATATAATTCCGATGAAGTAAGAAGAGATGAAAGAATAAGAGGAGATAATAGGTATCATCAGGATATAAAAAGGGATAGACCAGCTTATAATAACTATTATAATGTCCCCGTGTATAAAAGATTTGAACAATTAAGAAGATATGAAGAGGGAGGAAGATCTCCATGTTACCAACAAGAAGGCTACAGACAAGAAAGTTTTTTCATCGTTTTTTAGAGAGAAGACACCGGGAGTCTCTGAGACGGTATCAATCGGAATGGGACCCCCGGAGGGACACCAGACGCACCCCAGATCACAAATCCGAAAGAAGCACAAAAAGAGGGGAGGAGAGGAATCCAGAACCACAGAGAGATCGAGAGAGAGGAACGTCAGAGAAGAACCCCAAGAAGATCTGTAGAGAAAAGAATAGGAAGAAACGAAAAATGAGAAGAGGATGTCGAGCAGGGGTCAAAAAACAAACGAAAAAGAGAATAGTAGGGGAGGGGATTATAAACATTAGTGGAGTTGAATTGACAAGAGAGGAAATCAAAGTGCTTGACAAAGGGTTAAAATGTGCCCCTAAAAAGAATCTCAATACGTTAAATGCATATGTAAATATCAATAAATTTACCAGAAGCTTACACATAAAGAAATATATGTTGAGTAATCCAGGAGATGGTAGGAAAAAATATTTCAGATACCAATGGCATATTATTCAGTAGTCTTCGCAACAAATCTCTCTTTAATCCCCCTCCAGGGAAAGATGGCAATATTGAAGTTTTCAAAACAATGATTCTGAAAGATCTTGAGGATTTGAAAATAAAGAAAGCTTATGTTCCAGGAGATATAAAAAGTGGAATCAAAAAATTGGAAGCTAGAAAAGAGATTGTGATAAGGCAGGCGGACAAGGGAGGGGCTATAGTTATCCAATCTAAGGATGCCTATAAAGAAGAGCTCAATAGGCAACTGAGTGATAAAGATACCTATCAGAAACTGCCTAGTAACCCCACAATGAGCTATAGGAAAGAACTGGCCAGAGTGGTACATAAAGGTTGCCACAAAGGTTCACTTAATAAAAAAGAAGAAAAATACCTCCAAACAAATACGTGTAGAATCCCTGTAATTTACACATTACCAAAGATCCATAAGGATAAAAATAAACCTCCAGGAAGACCCATCGTTAATGGGATAGAATCTGTTGGTGCGAGGATCGGAGAATATATTGACTGGTTTTTACAGCCAGTGGTGAAAAAATCCAGAACTTATCTGAGGGACACTAAGCACCTCATTCAATTTTTAAATGATGTCACCTTGACCGAAGAGTCTATCTATATGGCAACAGTGGACGTTACGTCACTATATACAATCATCAATCATGAAGAGGCTATTCAAGCTACCAAATGAGAGGCCTAAGTGATTTAAAATGTGTACAACGAAGATTTATTTTGGATTGTTTGAGGTATAGTTCAGACTCCAACTATTTCTGGTATGAGAATTCCTTCTTTAAACAGATATGCGGCATTGCTATGGGCGCAAAATATGCGCCGAGCATAGCTAATTTATACATGTCAGAATGGGAAGAAGAGGCTTTATACAAAAAATTTCCACCTCAGCTTATTTTATTCAAACGTTATATTGATGATATCATTGTTGTTTGGGGTGGAGACAGAGAAAGTCTTTTGGACTTCCTATTTGGCCTAAACGATAATGATAAAAATATAAAACTTACCCGGGAGATAAGCGATGAAGAAATACATTTCTTGGATTTAGTCATTAAGAAAGAAGAAGGAAAATTTACTACCCAGACCTTTTATAAATCTGTGGACAGAAATAGTTTTTTGCCTTTAGATAGCTGTCATTATACACCATGATTAGACAACATACCAAAGGGCCAATTTATTCGATTGAGACAAAACTGTACAACAAAAGAAATGTTTATGAAGCAAGCGAAATTAGTTAGAGAGAAATTTGTGCAAAAAGGTTACTGTCCGGAAGTCATTGATGAAAGAATAAGAGATGTGGCGGCGGTGGACAGAGAGAAGTTATTACAAGACACAATTGGAAATACAGAAAATAATAATACTTTATCTCTTGTTATGGACTTCAATGCCCAACACAAACAAGTCGAAAGAATTGTTAGAAAATATTGGGACATTATTAAGGCAGACCGCCATCTCAGTGCTATCCTTCCAGAGAAGCCCAGGTTTACCTACCGGAGGGCTCCAACCCTCAGAGACCACCTAGCAAGAAATCTGCTTGATCCACCTACCAAGAAAAACTTTTCCTTTTTTGAAGGGAAAGGTTACTAACCCTGTAAAAAATGTTACACTTTCCGTCACACTAATGAAAGTAAGAAAAAGAAGTTAAGCTTTACCTCTACAGTGACATCAAAAGAGTACCCAATAGAGGACTTCATATCATGTCGGAATGAGGGGGTGGTTTATTTATTGGAATGCCTGTGCCAGATCCAGGATATTGGTAGAATGAAAAGGGAACTTTGGAGGAGATTGAGGGAGCATGTCCAGATTATTAAAAAGGGGTTTTAAGCCTGTCAAGAATTTCACAATGAAGACCCCTCATCCCTTTTGGTTTGTGGATTAAAATTAGCCAACTTGAGTCAAAATGGATATATGAAATACTCTGACTCCTTTGGGTCATAACAGTGAATTCAACCTCAACTGTTTTATTTCGAATTATTAATTTTTCATTTTCTACTTTTTTATATCATTTTTTTATACTACTTTTTTATTCCCCTCCTCTTTGCTGTTACATGCTTCTTCCCTGTTGATGATTTTTTATGCAATTTTTTTTTATGCGATTACTACTAGGTTATACCCTATTTGGTTTCCTGTACTTACCTCCTTTGTTTGTGTCGTATGCTTTTATTTCCTCACATTTACCTATAGTGTGGAATTTTTTTATCATTATCACTATTTATCTACAAGATGGCAATATAGGCAAATTAGAACAAGTATCTTTGCTCATGATTACGTTTCAATTACGAGATTCCATTTTCTTACCACTAGATGTCATCTGTCTTCTGGGTTTTAAGGTGTTTCTTGATGAATCACCACCAGATGGCGCTGTCCTATGGAGATTTTATATAGGCTAGTTTATATGCTTTTATTTTCCTTTTTTTTTGTTTTATTTTTTACATTTTTATATTTTTTATGCGGATATGTTATTAGGGGTCTTTTTATTATAATTGCTTAGACCTCATATGGATATTTATGGCATCTACTGAGTGAGGATACACCTATTAGTATTCCAAACCAATCTACTGAGTGAGGATACACCTATAATCCACTTTGCTGATGAAGAACAGACTATATAAATAGACACCTGATGCCTGACTCCATTACCCTTTGATAATGTCACGTGGGCGGTGACGACACGCGTCAGAGAAGAGTCAGGTGTCATCACTTCCGGCCGAGACCGGAAGTACTGGGATCTGTGCTGTTCATTTTATGCAGTACATGTAAGATGTTGTTTTGAATAAACCTGTTTTGAATACTGTACAATGGGGATACTCCTTTCTATTGCATGCCTCCACCCAACTTGCCGAACTTGAGGCCTTCCATTTGGAGATTTGCCAGACCTGTAACGATCGAAGGAGATTGATCGATTGATGGTGTTTCATCCCCTTCCGATTGTAGCCTCGACTTGACCCTAAAGGTGAGAGGCTGGGGGAAACATGTGGCGCACCACGGAGTACGGTTATTAAGAGGAATCTGTCAATTATCATCGTTTGCACTTTTTTCATCTATTTTTTTGCATGAACTGTTTTATGAAGTCCCACTTTGTTCACGTTGGATCTGTATTACATTAATTGGATTGACTTGTGGCTATTTTTATAGCGTTTCTGCACTTTTTTGCACTTTATGCAATTTTTGTTATTGCATGTGACTTTTTTTATCTCATGCTATTTTTTTCTATATTTTATTTCTATATTTCTATATTTATTTCTATATTTTTTCTATATTTGTGATTTTTTTCATCTTGATGCACTTTTAGACTATTTTTGGATTTATTCACCTTCATTTGGATTTGTTTATTTATTTGATGTCATATTTAATGAATTTTCACTGTTATTTATCCGATGTCACTTCTTATGAATTTAATGGATGTTTAGTCACTTTATTTATGTGATTTTGCTCTTTACGCATATGCACTTTACTTGAAGAATTGGATTATATTTATTTCATCACATTTATGCACTTTGAGTTAGCGACATTTTTTTTGTATTTGCTTTGCAGGTATGGTATGTCTTATTGTTATACTGTAATGTTACTTTGTTTTATTGTTAACCATCATTTGCTTAGCAGGTACTATTCAGTTGCAGCGCGGATTTATTTATCTTGACAGCAACAGCGTTTGCTCCCACGATACATAAAGCCATGACTCCAGCACTGTCAGAGGTGATTTCACCACCACAGTTAAAAAAAAGAGCATATATGCCGAAGCATGGGGCAGCAGGGGTGGAGGAGCGATTTGCTCCTAACTTTTGGGGCGTATGGCCCCATGCTTCGGCATATATATATTTTAGGCACAGATTGCGTTAAAAAATGTTTTATTTTTTTACTATTTTTTTTTTTGTATTTGCTTTGCAGGTACGGTGTGTCTTACTGTTATATTGTATTATTACTTTGTTTTATTGTTAACCATCATTTGCTTAGCAGGTACACCATTCAGTTGCATCTTTTTTTATTTCATCAAACATTTGGGCAATATAGTGTGTTTTAGTGCATTAAAATTTAAAAAAGTGTGTTTTTTCCCAAAAAAATTTGTTTGAAAAATCGCTGCGCAAATACTGTGTGAAAAAAACTAAACATCCACCATTTTAATCTGTAGGGCCTTTGATTTAAAAAAAAATATATAATGTTTGGGAGTTCAAAGTAATTTTCTTGCAAAAAAAAATATTTTTTCATGTAAACAAAAAGTGTCAGAAAGGGCTTTGTCTTCAAATGGTTAGAGTGGGTGATGTGTGACATAAGCTTCTAAATGTTGTGCAAAAAATGCCAGGACAGTTCAAAACCTCCCCAAATGACCCCATTTTGGAAAGTAGACACCCCAAGCTATTTGCTGAGAGGAATGTCGAGTCCATGGAATATTTTATATTTTGACACAAGTTGCGGGAAAAAGACACATTTTTTTTTTTAGTACAAAGTTGTCACTAAATGATATATTGCTCAAACATGCCATGGGCATATGTGAAATTACACCCCAAAATACATTCTGTTGCTTCTCCTGAGTACGGGGATACCACATGTGTGAGACTTTTTGGGAGCCTAGCCGCGTACGGGACCCCGAAATCCAAGCACCACCTTCAGGCTTTCTAAGGGTGTAAATTTTTGATTTCACTCGTCACTGCCTACCACAGTTTTGGAGGCCATGGAATGACCAGATGGCTCAAACCCCCCCAAATGACCCCATTTTGGAAAGTAGACACCCCAAGCTATTTGCTGAGAGGTATGGTGAGTATTTTGCAGACCTCGCTTTTTGTCACAAAGTTTTGAAAATTGAAAAAAGAAAAAAAAAATTTTTCTTTTCTTTCTTCATTTTCAAAAACAAATGAGAGCTGCAAAATACTCACCATGCCTCTCAGCAAATAGCTTGGGGTGTCTACTTTCCAAAATGGGGTCATTTGGGGGGGTTTGTGCTATCTTGGCATTTTATGGCCTTTGAAACTGTGACAGGTAGTAAGGAGTGAAATCAAAAATTTACGCCCTTAGAAATCCTGAAGGCGGTGATTGATTTTCGGGGCCCTGTACGCAGCTAGGCTCCCAAAAAAGTTCCACGCATGTTGTATACCCGTACACAGGAGAAGCAGTGGAATTATAGTTTGGGGTGTAATTCCACATATGCCCATGACATGTTTGAGCAATATATCATTTAGTGACAACTTTGTGCAAAAAAAAAAAAAGTTTGTCATTTTTCCGCAACGTGTGGCAAAATATAAAATATTCCATGGACTCAACATGCCTCTCAGCAAATAGCTTCAGTGTGTCTACTTTCCAAAATGGGGTCATTTGGGGGGTTTTTTTGCCATCTTGGCATTTTATGGCCTTCAAAACTGTGATAGGTAATGAGGAGCGAAATCAAAAACGCCCTCACAAATCCTGAAGGCAGTGCTTGGTTTTCGGGGCCCCGTACGCGGCTAGGCTCCCAAAAAGTCCCACACATGTGGTATCCCTGTACTCTGGGGAAGCAGCTGAATGTATTTTGGGGTGTAATTCCACATATACCCATGGCATGTGTGAGCAATATATCATTTAGTGACCACTTTGTGCAAAAAAAAAAACCTTGTCATTTTCCTGCAACTTGTGACAAAATGTAAAATATTCCATGGACTCAACATGCCTCTCAGCAAATAGCTTGGGGTGTTTACTTTCCAAAATGGGGTCATTTGGGTTTTTTTTTTGCCATCTTGGCATTTTATGGCCTTCAAAACTGTGATAGGTAGTGAGGAGCGAAATCAAAAATTTACCCCCCCACAAATCCTGAAGGCAGTGCTTGGTTTTCGGGGCCCCGTACACGGCTAGGCAACCAAAAAGTCCAACACATGTGGTATCCCTGTACTCTGGAGAAGCAGCGGAATGTATTTTGGGGTGTAATTCCACATATACCAATGGCATGTATGAGCAATATATCATTTAGTGACCACTTTGTGCAAAAAAAAAAAGCTTGTCATTTTCCCGCAACTTGTGGCAAAATATAAAATATTCCATGGACTCAACATGCCTCTCATCAAATAGCTTGGGGTGTCTACTTTCCAAAATGGGGTGATTTGGGGGGTTTTGTGCCATCTAGGCATTTTATGACGTCGGAAGGGGGCCGGGTCACTCGGTTACGTCATCGGGTGGCCCCGCTCTTGCCTATATAACTGCTGTCACAGCCATGAGACAGCAGTCGCCGGGAGTCCTCCCATTGAGGCGGAGCTTTTTTTTCTCTATTTTTCCGGTCCATCGGGCGGCATGATTGAAGATGGATGGACATCGCGGGGCACTTTTTTCTTTTTTAACCACTTGCCGACCGCTGCACGCCGATATACGTCGGCACAATGGCAGCGGTGGGCAAATGGGCGTACCTGTACGTCCCCTTTAATTGGGGGGGCTACGCCCGCCGCGTACAGTGTGACAGTGCCCGCAGGACCAGCGGACTCGATGCCCGCTGGTCTCCCGGCGATCATGTCACAGAGCCGCAGAACGGGAAAGTGCTTATGTAAACAAGGCATTTCCCTGTTCTGCCTTGTGACATGACAGAGATCACTGCTCCCTGTCATCGGGAGCAGTGATCGCTGTCATGTGAGTTGAAGCCCATCCCTCCCACAGTTAGAATCACTCCCTAGGACACACTTAACCCCTTGATCGGCCCCTAATTTTTAACCCCTTCCCTGCCAGTGTCATTTACACAGTAATCAGTGCATTTTTATAGCACTGATCACTGTATAAATGACAATGGTCCCAAAATAGTGTGAAAAGTGTCCGATGTGTCCGTCATAATGTCGCAGTCATGATAAAAATCGCAGATCACTGCCATTACTAGTAAAAAAAAATTAATAATAAAAATGCTATAAAAATATCCCCTATTTTGTAGACGCTATCACTTTTGCGTAAACCATTCAATATACGCTTATTGCGATTTTTTATTTTTTTTTTACCAAAAATATGTAGAAGAATACATGTCAGCCTAAATTGAGGAAAAAAATATTTTTTTTATATATTTTTGGGGGATATTTATTATAGCAAAAAGTAAAAAATATTGTTTTCCTTTCAAAATTGTCGCTTTTTTTTTGTTTATAGAGCAAAAAATAAAAACCGCAGAGGTGATCAAATGCCATCAAAAGAAAGCTCTATTTGTGGGAAAAAAAGGACGTTAATTTTGTTTGGGTGGAACATCACACAACCGCGCACAAGTGAGTTAAAGCGATGCAGTGGCGAATCGCAAAAAGTGCTCTGGTCAGGAAGGGGGTAAAATCTTCCGGAGCTGAAGCGGTTAATAAAGGAATTGTCCAAAACTGTCTATTATGATTTTTATTTGTTGACACTTTTTTTGGTAAATGGGTAGGAGTACAATGTACCCGATACCAATTCACATAGGGCGGGGTCGGGACCTTGTTAAAGGGGGCTTCCAGATTCCCCTAATTCCCCCGCCCACAGACCCGACAACCAATGGCAAGGGTTGTTGGGAACAGGCCCTTGTCCCCATGTTGAGGGCAAGTGGCCTGGTATGTTTTAGGAGGGGGGGGCTTGCTTGTCCCCCCATTTTTCTGGCCTGCCAGGCTACTGGCTCGGATAAAGGTCTGGTATGGATTTTGGGGGGCCCCCACACCACTTTTTAAAAAAATTGCCTTGGAGCTTCCCTTAAAATCTATACCAGACCCAAAGGGCCTGGTATGGATTTCAGGGGGGGGGACTCCATGACATTTTTTTCTTAATTCTGTCATAGGGTTCCCCTTAAACACTTCAATGCACTATTATTTACGCTGCACTGACTGCACTATAGATATATAGATAGATAGATATTTACTAGACTGCCTGCACTGTATATATAGTCTACACTGAATGCTATATATATATATATATATATATATATATATATATATATATATATATATATATATATATAATATAATATAATATATATATACTAAATTGCCTGCACACCACTAGCAAAACCTGCCTAATCTAGCTCAAGTTTTCAATCATGCATCTTGCTCCATTACTGCACACTATACATGGCCACTGTGTAAGCAGCCTTATATAGTGTGGGGTGTGGACTTAGCCCCCTGAGCCTTGATTGGCCAGCCAAAGGCACCCTGCCTTTGGCCAATCGTGGCTCTCACAGCAGATAGCACTGTGATTGGCCAAAGCATGCAGGTCAGATGCATGCTTTGGCCAATCAGCAGCCATCGATACACTGCGATTTCTCAGTGCATTATGGGCGCTGCACAGTGCTCGAATTTGCCACGAACGCCCCATATGCTCGGTTAGTTTGCAGACAAATGAACATCCGATGTTGGAGTCGAACTTACGTTCGACTCCAACATTAGGACCATCACTATTTCTGACGTTCAGGACTCACCACAGTATCTGGTGTCAGTCAACACTCTGTGGTTATTCTGGTGGTCTGTCTAGACCTGGCTACGGATTGACAGAGTCAGTGATGAGGTCTTTGCAGCAGTGGAGGGATTTGGGGTTCAAGGATCAAGTCTGGCTGCAAAATCTACTGTAGTTAGTATTCAAGGAACAGAAAACTCTCTGTAGTTGGTAATAATGCTGTAGGTGAAAAACTGTGTTGTCCTTCCAGATAATAAGCTGAAAAAGGTGCCCCATTTATAAGTGGCACCTACATTGCAGATCTTTTCCAGTAATGGGTGAAATGTGCCATACATTACATTGCACATTTTATAATATATTCTATGTCTTACTTTAGATGATAATTCTCATCCATTATCCTGAAGAAGTGGAATTCAATTTCAAGAAATACTTTGAGTCATGCATGCAATAAATAATAATACCTTTATTATCTACGGACATGATAAATTGTTTATATACACTTGGGACATAACACACCCTCTGTGTGAGTATTGGTTTCTTCTGATATTGTACAAGAATGTGCTTTGATTTTAGCTTATATATTTTTAATATTTTGCATAAAAATAAAATCACTTCATTTTACTATATTACCTTAAAGTCCATGTAGTGTATTTTAACCACTTCTTCCCCAAGCCTATTTTTGACACTTGTTGTTTACAAGTTATAGTAATAAGTGCTAGAAAATTACTTAGAACCCCCAAACATTATATATTGTTTTTTAGTAAAGACTCTGGAGAATAAAATGGCTGTTGTTGCAATATTTTATGTTTCACAGTATTTGCGCAGTGGTCTTGAAAAAATACACTTCACTGAATTAAAAAAAACTAAACAGTAAAGTTAGCACACTTTTTTGTATATTGTGAAAGAAGATGTTTTGCCTATGTAGCAGTAACTCACGGTGGAGCTGCTGGTTTAAAGCGGGCTGTTACCGTCACCTTTGTTACCTCAATTTCACCAGAACCGGGTCTAGGGTCCTGTTGAGTTTAATACCAGACAGTGTAGACACCAGACACTTGAGTATCTTTTCCAATGCTTTAATAAAGAGTAACTGAAGGAAATAGCAGGAAAAAGGTAGAAGGAAAGTTGCAGGGAAGTTCAAATACCTTTTCTTGATGTAATATTAGAAATTGGAATCTTGTAGATGAATGTACTCTCCATTTAGAGTTGAAACTTTGCCCGTCCGGATAGGTTCCTCTCACTAACCTAGCAACAGGCACGCAGCACGAACAAAAGTCTCTGCCACAGACTTGAATGGAATAGAAACCCGTACGATCCTCTGCCACAGGATGCAATCGTTTACGATGAATAGCAAACACAGCACTAGAACCTTTAAGCCGACCCGGCAGTACTATGCGGTAGGTTAACTTCAGGATGCGTCCTCCAACTGAGTCACCAGGCCCCTCTCCAGACCAGCACTCTGCATGATCCTTCCATGACGGGTCCTCCCCTGGGATCTTCTCAGTTGTCCAGCTTCTTCCCGTAGGACAGACAGCACAGGACCATTCCCTCGTCGCTGTGGTAGGCCCCAGACAGGCTTTTGGGACCACCCACAAAATGCAGCGACGTGGGCCTCCTGGTCGGAGGACCACGCGGTAGTACTCCTAATGCATACCTGTCGGCCAGGAGGGCCAGCAGGTGGAGCGGAAAAAAAACCTTTAATCATGGTGTCTGTCCCATAAATACCCTCTCCCAGAATGCAACTCGGAGGACCACCGCCACCGAGTTATCTCCGGGACAGAAGAGCACTCATACGCTTCAGCGCGTTGCCTTTCCAACACCGACCCATGGCGACAACGAAACCCACAGGCACAGTGTGAAACTACAGGCAACTCAGCCAAACTGGAACAGAGGCTAAATCTGACTATGTATAAAACAGATAACCCACTAAATTTACCTATAAGCGGTAGATAAAAATCTACCAGCGCTACACCTAGTAAATAGATACCTAATATTTTTCAGTTTTAAATTGCGTACACTCGTGGAATGGCGACAAACTACAGTACCTAAAAACCTCCATAGGTGACGATTTAAAAAATGTTAACGGTTACCTGTTTAAAAATGGGAAATTGGGAGGGGGATCTCATAGGAGAACCCTCAAAATTGGACAGTTGTAATCCGGTACCTCATCCTGAAAAATGTATTACACAAAGTCCCTAACTGCTAAACTAGAAGGACTATAACGGTACCAAAGGGGTAAAAAAAGTATTATCATATTTATTTATACAAGATAAAATGTTAAACATGAGAAAGTACATATGTACCAAAAGCATGACATCAAGAAAACACAATTGTTTCTTCTTAGTGTTGATTTTCACCAACCCCACTGCAGTAGGGGATGAAAGACTCACTGTAACTTTGACGCAGGTTGTGTTTCACTGCAACATAGCCTGCTTCTTCAGGAAAATATCACGCAGTCATACACTAAAATTAACACTATATATCAGATTACAATCATATTTTGTCACTCAGTATAATGGCTCGGTAATCTATTGTCACATACCTCAAGATTAATACAAAAACATATAGATGGAGTCAAAAATTATGTATGGTCTTCATAGAGTCAGCCGCTGCCACCTCCTGGTGAAACGGAGTAGTCCACATACAACCATCAGGAAGACCAAGCCCCCATATACTTGTTTAATGTGAGTATCTGAAATGATATATTATATGAATAACCCAGTGGTAAGTATAACACAATTAATAAACATATAACCATGTAAATATACTAAACAGGTAACCTAACTGATAAACTAGAAGGACTATAAAGGTACCAAAGGGGTAAAAAGGTATCAAAATATTTATTTATACAAGATAAAATGTTAAACATGAGAATGTACACATGTACCAAAATGGTGACATCAAGAAAATACAAAATTGTATCTTCTTAGTGTTGATTCTCACCAACTCCAGTGCAGTAGGGGATGAGAGACTCGCTGTAACTTTGACGCAGGTTGCGTTTCATGGCAACATAGCCCGCTTCTTCAGGAAAATATCACGCAATCATACACTTAAATGAACATTATATATATCAGATTACAATCATATTTTGTCACTCAGTATAATGGCTCAGTAATCTATTGCCACATACCTCAAGATTAATACAAAAACATATAGATGGAGTCATAGGATGCCTCAATGTGGGGTCCATTATAATTACCCCATAAGGGGATATAGTATGAATATTGCTGAGGTCAGACACTTACCCAAAGTTCTTAATATTCCAAAGTATGGCCGATTCCATATTACATGACTGTATAAAGACCATGCATCATTTTTTTACTACATCTATATATTTTTGTATTAATCTTGAGGTATGTTTTAATAGATTACTGAGCCATTATACTGAGTGACAAAATATGATTGTAATCTGATATATGGGCTATGTTGCCATGAAACGCAACCTGCGTCAAAGTTACAGCGAGTCTCTCATCCCCTACTGCAGTGGGGTTGGTGAGAATCAACACTAAGAAGAAACAATATTGTGTTTTCTTGAAGTCACGCTTTTGGTACATGTGTACATTCTCATGTTTAACATTTTATCTTGTATAAATACTTTTTTACCCCTTTGGTACCATTATAGTCCTTCTAGTTTAGCAGTTAGGTTACCTGTTTAGAGTTACAGAGGAGGTCTTTTGCTAGAATTAGTGCTCTCACTCTGACAATCGCGGCTATATCTCACATGTGTGATTTGAACACCGTTTACATTTGTGGGCGCGACTTATGTATGTGTGGTTTTTTTTTTGTCCCTTTTAAAGAAAAAAAATCTGACCACTTTTATTGCTGTCACAAGGAATGTAAACATCCCTTGTGACAGTAATAGGCAGTGACAGGTACTCTTTATGGAGGGATATGGGGTCTAAAACACCTCAAATCCCTCCTTTGCGCTTAAAAGTATTCAAAACGCCGGAGACAAGAGTGGAGCGGCGGAATGCGGCAGAAAGGCAGGGACGTCCTCGTCCCTTCTGCTCGTGATAACGGCCAAGTGGCTGCTGAGCCGCATCTGTTGTTATCACAAGGAAGCCGACCGCCAGCTTCTGATGACAGCTCTTATATAGCCAAGGGCGGGGCCACCCGGTAACGTAACGGGTGGTCCCGCCCCCTTTTGACATCATGTGATGTAACATGATGTCAAAGGGGGTGGGGTCACCCGTTTACATCACCAGGTGGCCCTGTCCTTGGCTATATAGGAGCTGTCATCGCAAAATCTATCTATAATCTCAAGACTCCTCTCTTTCCAATACTCTTTATGAATAAAATAAATATTTTCCATGGGTAAATTTGATCAACCACGCACTTTTTTAACTACACGCTTTACCTACTCCAGCCTTATATATCTGTTTCAATGTTTTATGAAGAAGTACATAGTAATATGTTTGTAAACTTTATTTGCTGGAAAGATTACATACAAGAACTGTTTAAGTACAAAATTTTGTGTAGTAGGAGAAAAGGATGAAATGGTCAGAATTGTGAATTTGGCCTACTTTCATGTACTGTATGTTTCATGTGCATTGTTAAATACAGCAATATAGTATATAGACTTTGGTGGCTTCAGACTGGGTTGAGACAGCAGGTTTCTGACTAGGGATGAGCCGAACACCGCCCCCGGTTCGGTTCGCAGCAGAACATGTGAACAGGCAAAATGTTTGAGCGAACCCAATTAAAGTCTATAGGACACCAACATGAAAAATCAAAAGTGCTCATTTTAAAGGCTTAGATGCAAGTTATTCCCATAAAAAGTGTATGGGCACCTGGGTCCTGCCCCAGGGGACATGTATCAATGCAAAAATGTTTTTTCAGGAGCAGTGATTTTGATAATGCTTAAAGTGAAACAATAAAAATTAAATATTCCTTTAAATTTTGTGCCTGGGGTCCTCTTAGTCTGCCTGTAAAGTGGCGCATCTGTGCAATGTATAGAACAGTGCCACATTTCTAAAGGAAAAATGTCATTTAAACTTGTGCGTGGCTGTAATGTATTGCCATCTCCCTGCGTGGGTCCCCCTCCCTCCCAGTCCACACCAGGCCCTTCGGATCTGGTATAGATTTTAAGGGGAACTCCATGCCAAAATGAAAAAAACAATTGGCATGGGGTCCCCCCCCCAAATCCATACCAAACCCTTATTAGCCTGGAGGACAAGGACAGGACGGGGGGGCAAGTGAGCGCCCCCCCTGAACCATAACAGGCCACATGCCATCAACATGGGGAGGATACTATGGGGACAAGAGCCTCTTCCCGACAACCTTTGCCATTAGTTGTCGGGGTCTGAGGGTGGGGGGCTTATCGGAATCTGGAAGCCCCCTTTAACAAGGGGGCCATCATAACATCATCTTTCACAATATACAAAAAATTGGGCTAATTGGAGGCCTCCCAGCGACTGCTGTCTTTTCCCTTTGATAGCTCTTATATAGGCAAGGGCAGGGCCACCCACTTACGTAACCGGATGACCCCATCCCCCTGACATCACATGATGTCAGAAGGGGGCCGGGTCACTAGGTTACGTCATCGGGTGTCCCCGCCTTTGCCCATGACACTGCTCTCTATTTCTAGGTATCGCGGGTTCCAGCGCTGTGATTGTCCAGAGCCGCGATGCCGTCACTCCCGTAACAGCACATTAGCTGAAGCAACGGCAAGAGTTTTTCAACCACTTTAATATGCATAATTGCACAAAATCACTGATGATACGTGAAACAGCATTGAAACTTTTTACACGCTGGTATTATACCCCTCGTGTCTACATACTATTAACCCATTTTCGTGGCTGCGCTTTCCCTGGTTCCTTTTTTGCACATATTTTGGGAGTGTGATAGGTTACAACCTACCTGGAGGGAACTATTCATCCTGATAGACATGCTGGCGGGCAGACATCTTGCTCTGACACATGAACATTGCCTTCTAATTGAGAAGGGACTTCTGATATGTAAGAAGAGAAGCCCTGGGGTGGGATTTTTTTAGGCACTACCAAAAAACAATGAAAATTGAGAATTATAATTTTAAATAATTTGTAGAAAAATACATGAAATATTGAACAAGGTCATGAAAATTTAAGAATCAAGATATGCAAATTGACGAAACAAAAATCCTATACTCAACGCGTTTCGGAGATGAATGTTGTCTCCTTCATCAGGGGTTAACAGAAATATATAATCTATAAAATTCAAATACAAATAATTAAAAGTAAGTTAGTACATCCATCTCGTAGTGCATAGCCAAAAACGGGCCTAAAGTGCTGGTAACTTACATCTTGTTCAATTGCACATACATGAGATCATCCATATTTATTTTAAAAGAAAGACACTGTCACATGGAGTTCTCCGACCGTCCTGCCCACATTAGAGCTGCTTGAAGTGCATCCCGCATCCCTGTAATAGAGGTACCTCCAGCCCAGATCATATATTAAAAATATATATATATATGTATATGTATGTGTGTATGTGTATATATATATATATATATATATATATATATATATATATATATATATATATATATATATATATATGTATATATATATATATTGCAGCCATTTGCTAAAATCATTTGAGTTCATTTTTTTTCCTCATTAATGTACACACAGCACCCCATATTGACAGAAAAGCACATCATTGTTGACATTTTTGCAGATTTATTAAAAAAGAAAAACTGAAATATCACATGTTCCTAAGTATTCAAACCCTTTGCTCAGTATTTAGTAGAAGCACCCTTTTGATCTAATACAGCCATGAGTCTTTTTGAGAAAGATGCAACAAGTTTTTCACACCTGGATTTGGGGATCCTCTGCCATTCCTCCTTGCAGATCCTCTCCAGTTCTGTCAGGTTGGATGGTAAACGTTGGCGGACAGCCATTTTTAGGTCTCTCCAGAGATGCTCAATTAGGTTTAAGTCAGGGCTCTGGCTGGGTCATTCAAGAACAGTTACGGAGTTGTTGTGAAGCCACTCCTTCGTTATTTTAGCTGTGTGCTTAGGGTCATTGTCTTGTTGGAAGGTAAACCTTCGCCCAGTCTGAGGTCCTGAGCACTCTGGAGAAGGTTTTCATCCAGGATATCCCTGTACTTGGCTGCATTTATCTTTCCCTCGATTGCAACCAGTTGTCCTGTCCCTGCAGCTGAAAAACACCCCCACAGCATGATGCTGCCACCACCATGCTTCACTGTTGGGACTGTATTGGACATGTGATTGAGCAGTGCCTGGTTATCTCCACACATACCACTTAGAATTAAGGCCAAAAAGTTTTATCTTGGTCTCATCAGACCAGAGAATCTTATTTCTCACCATCTTGGAGTCCTTCAGGTGTTTTTTAGCAAACTTCATGCAGGCTTTCATGTGTCTTGCACTGAGGAGAGGCTTCCGTCGGGCCACTCTGCCATAAACCCCCAACTAGTGGAGGGCTGCAGTGATGGTTGACTTTCTACAACTTTCTCCCATCTCCCAACTGCATCTCTGGAGCTCAGCCACAGTGATCTTTGGGTTCTTCTTTACCTCTCTCACCAAGACTCTTCTCCCCCAATAGCTCAGTTTGGCCGGACGGTCAGCTCTAGTAAGGGTTCTGGTCGTCTCAAATGTCTTCCATTTAAGGATTATGGAGGCCACTGTGCTCTTAGGAACCTTAAGTGCAGCAGAAGTTTTTTTGTAACCTTGGCCAGATCTGTGCCTTGCCACAATTCTGTCTCTGAGCTCTTCAGGCAGTTCATTTGACCTCATGATTCTCATTTGCTCTGACATGCACTGTGAGCTGTAAGATCTTATATAGACAGGTGTGTGGCTTTCCTAATCAAGTCCAATCAGTATAATCAAACACAGCTGGACTCAAATGAAGGTGTAGAACCATCTCAGGCTGGGTTCACACTGGTCCGACAAACGCTCCGACATTGGGAGCTCATGTCGCATGACGTGTGAAATGTAATGTTTCCCTATGGGAGCCGTCCTAACTGGTCCGACACAAGTCGTTCTGACTTTAGAAATGCTCCCTGTACTACTTTGGTCCGACTTTGATCCTACTTCAGCCTATTGACTATCATTGAAGTCGGATCAAAGTCGGATTGCCGTCTCGCATGATCCGACTTCGGCACGCGACTTGTGCTCAGATGATCTTGAGGGGGAACTTTGCGCCAAATTTTAGATAAAAATCCGGCATGGGTTCCCCCTCCAAGAGCATACCAGGCCCTTGGGTCTGGTATGGAACTTGAGGGGAACCCCCTACGCCGAAAAAGCGGCGTGGGGGGTCCCCCCAATCCATACCAGACCCTTATCCGAGCACGCAGCCCGGCCGGACAGGAATGGGGGTGGGGACGAGCGAGCGCCCCCCCCCTCCTGAGCCGTACCAGGCCGCATGCCCTCAACATGGGGGGGTTGTTGCCTTGGGGGAGGGGGGCGCGCTGCGGCCCCCCCACCCCAAAGCACCTTGTCCCCATGTTGATGAGGACAAGGGCCTCTTCCCGACAACCCTGGCCGTTGGTTGTCGGGGTCTGCGGGCGGGGGGCTTATCGGAATCCGGGAGCCCCCTTTAATAAGGGGGCCCCCAGATCCCGGCCCCCCACCCTATGTGAATGAGTATGGGGTACATCGAACCCCTACCCATTCACCTAGGAAAAAAGTGTCAATTTAAAAAAAAAACACTACACAGATTTTTAAAGTAATTTATTGGACAGCTCCGGGGGTCTTCTTCCGACTTCGGGGGTCTCTCCGGTTCTTCTCCGCGCCTTCTGCCGGGCTCCTCCGCTCTCTTCTGCTCTTTTGCCGCTCTTTTGCTAAAGAGGAGGAGCCCGGTCTGCTGCCTTCTTCTCTTCGGGGGTCTCTCCGGTTCTTCTCCGCGCTCTCCGGTTCTTCTCCGCGCTCTCCGGGTCTTCTGCCGGGCTCCTCCGCTCTCTTCTGCTCTTTTGCCGCTCTTTTGCTAAAGAGGAGGAGCCCGGTCTTCAATCTTCTGCCTTCTGCCCTCTTCTCCTGATGTTGACACGACGCTCTCTGGGGCTGGAATGCACTCTGAGCGCTCTGCTCTGACTTATATAGGTGGTGACCACGCCCCCTTAAGCTGTCACAGTCCCTGGGCATGCTGGGACTGTGACGTTTTAGGGGGCGTGGTCGTGATGACCACGCCCCCTAAAACGTCACAGTCCCAGCATGCCCAGGGACTGTGACGGCATAAGGGGGCGGGGTCACCGCCTATATAAGTCAGAGCAGAGCGCACAGAGAGCATTCCAGCCGGGGAGAGCGTTGTGTCAACATCGGAAGAAGAGATGAAGAGAAGAAGCGGCGAGACAGCGGCGACAAGACAGCGGCAGCAGACCGGGCCCCTCGCTGGCAATAGAGCTGGAAGAAGATAGCTGCGGGGCCCGGGAGAAGAGGCGGAACACCGGGAGAAGTCGGAAGAAGATACCGGAGCTGCCCAATAAATTAATTTTGAAACCTGTGTACTGTGGTTTTTTTTATTGACACTTCCCTAGGTGAATGGGTAGGGGTACCATGTACCCCATACTCATTCACATAGGGTGGGGGGCCGGGATCTGGGGGCCCCCTTATTAAAGGGGGCTCCCGGATTCCGATAAGCCCCCCACCCGCAGACCCCGACAACCAACGGCCAGGGTTGTCGGGAAGAGGCCCTTGTCCTCATCCACATGGGGACAAGGTGCTTTGGGGTGGGGGGCCGCAGCGCGCCCCCTCCCCCAAGGCACCAACCCCCCCATGTTGAGAGCATGCGGCCTGGTACGGTTAAGGAGGGGGGGGCGCTCGCTCGTCCCCACCCCCATTCCTGTCTGGCTGGGCTGCGTGCTCGGATAAGGGTCTGGTATGGATTGGGGGCGACCCCCATGCCGTTTTTCGGCGTAGGGGGTTCCCCTTAAGGTCCATACCAGACCCAAGGGCCTGGTATGCTCTTGGAGGGGGAACCCATGCCGGTTTTTTATTTAAAATTTGGCGCGGAGTTCCCCCTAAAGATTCATACCAAACACAATGCCGAGCATTGGCGGGGATCCAAGTCGGATCCCCGTTCATTGAAAGTCGGACACATGCCGGCTTCATGTCGCAGGGCAAAGTCGGATCCAAAGTAGGACGGCTGTCGTGTCGCACCAGTGTGAACCCAGCCTCAAGGATGATCAGAAGAAATGGACAGCACCTGAGTTAAATATATGAGTGTCACAGCAAAGGGTCTGAATACTTAGGACCATGTGATATTTCAGTTTTTCTTTTTTAATAAATCTGCAAAAAATGTCAACAATTCTGTGTTTTTCTGTCAATATGGGGTGCAGTGTGTACATTAATGAGGAAAAAAATAAACTTAAATGATTTTAGCAAATGGTTGCAATATAACAAAGAGTGAAAAATATAAGGGGGTCTGAATACTTTCTGTCCCCACTGTGTGTGTGTGTGTGTGTGTATATATATATATATATATACTGTGCCCCAAATCAATAGAGGGGTTTTGTCCCTAATTGTGGGGAGACCACATGTACTGGGGCCTACAAGATAGGAATCCTGTAAAAAAACACATATATAGTGAAAAAAAATCTATCTATCTATCTATCTATCTATCTATCTATCTATCTATCTATCTATCTATCTATCTATCTATCTATCTATCTATCTATCCTCCCAAAAAAGCTATGCTATGGTGAGACGGACTTCAAATGTGAGGTCACATCAAACACCGGCAGCCAGGCTTGGAAGGACAAAAAGATCAGGAGATGCTGTAGAGTGATCCAATAGAACAAATCACTGTTGTATTTAAGGACTATTCAAAGTCCCAAGTTAGGAAAAAAGAAACAAAAAATAATGAGTGTCGATAACCGCCCCTAGAGGTGGAATATTTCAACTACAATGGCAATAGAAAGGAGATCAAAAAGATCTCTATATAACTTACTGTGAATATGTTCAATCTCCCATCACCATCTCTGGATGCGTCCCCCTGGTCACTATGCCTGTGCGCCTGTGATACCTGAGTATTTATGCATGTATTGAGGTCAGCCGCACCACCCACCAATGAGGGACAGCTGTGTACAGCCAGAAATCATACAGGGCTCCAAAAAGGCCCCCTGAGTCGTGTTCGAGCCAGGCCTCCACACATTGCGTGCACAACATGACGTCATGCGCAGGCACTGCGAAATGACGCAACGCACGCGTGTCCCATCGGCATGAATGTGTCTTCAGGAAGACACAAAACGGTCACCCTGGAAACAGAATAGGAGTGGCAAATATAGATGGCAAAACATGTCAAAATGCTCAAAAAGGAGCATCTTTGCCGTGTTGGGCACACGTGATTAGGCCACATCAAATAGTAAAAAAGTCAAAGAATATAATGGCTGAGGGCTGATTTTGAGATGGAGAAAAAATAATAAGAGAGATTAGATGGCGTATAAAACGGGAAAATATATCTTCCAAAGCTACAACGAGCGACAAAACAGATGTCCCCAAACATTTGTTAAGACTCATACACACTACATGTGTAGCTATGCAGTGGGCAATTGCCCTAAACTGGAAGTCAAATATGGTACCTTTTTCTCAAGTTATCACACGTATTGACCAAATTATGTTGATGGAAAAAAATGTCCATACATTACATGATTCCAAATCTTCTTTTGATGCAAAATGGACCCATGGTTCATTTACCACCATTCAGATTGAGGTAATTCTAAAAACTATGAATGTGTTCTGTAAAAACTGTTTAATTGCTTTGTATATCCTTGTTTAATTTTCAATAAACAGTTTTATTAAACACAAAAAAAAACATTTCATATTCCTGATATGTGCTTGCTGTACAATGTACTTGTATGAAAAAGTATCCTGTTCTCTTTGTATTGCTTCCTTTGTGTGAAATCCTAGGTGTTTCTGCCAGTATCTCTGCTTTCCTATTAATAATTGACCACACTAGCCATGAGGGCACACCATGGTCAGTTCTCTAGCTGTGCTTCGAACTCAGCCTCCTCTCCTCCAATGATCAGACTTGTCTTGACACGCTTCCCCCTGCATAACCATTTACTGGGAAGTTTAGTGTGTTACAGTTTTTACTCCCCCAGCTCCTTAACAGAGGGTATGTGATCACTTATAAAAAAGAAAAACAAGGTATTTATAATGTTTTTTTTTCTATACACAAATGGTTTAACTTTTATTGCTATTTTATACTGAATAGGGTGTTTTACATATATTTTAATAAACAAAGAAGTGCTTTTTTAGCTTATAAATCTTACTGTTTCTTTTATTATTTATTTTCCTAAAACCAAATCTTTTAGCTATGCAAGTAGGCAGACATAGGGCACATACAAATGTATATATCCTAAAAAAATAAATAAAGGGAAATTAGTTGAAATGTATTAATCAGATGTCAGGAGAGACTGAATAATAATAATATTAATTACAAAATTGAAACAGAAGATTATCTTGACACAGAAATGCCAGACATAGAGCACATGCAAATGTATATATTCTAAAAAATAAAATAAAATAAAAATAGTTTATTAATTTATTAATCAGATGTCATGGGAGACTGGAGGATAATAATAGTGACAATATTGCTATCATAATAAATTAATTAAATAAAATATTTTTGTTTACAAGAATGGACAAAAAAATTATCTTGGCACATACCATGGGTTGAAGAAAATGAGTCACATTTAGGTTCAATTATTTCAATCTACATATGGTTAATAACAGCTGAGATGTCTCACTCACTAAACACTTGTCAAAGGAACAGGAGACCAATTTACTAAATGTGATATGCAATGGGTTATCCAACACAGAGATTGTAGTCTAATGGCATATCTAACATTGTTTATAGAGGGGTCATGTGTTAGCAAAGGATATATAAAGAAGTTATTTAGTTTTATCAGATGTTCAGAGTACTGCTCTCCTAAAGATGTGGAATTGGATAAAAGGCAGAATGAAGAGAAGACCTTTGTTTAGAATGAAGGGGCTTTGTATATTTCTCATATTCTTGCTAAATCCAGGTATGTTTGCAAATTACCCTACTACAACAGACAGTAGACATTAATAGATGTCAAAAACGTTTAGTAAATCCTCCTTTTTGTTTCATATTTTTTAATGAATTTGTAGCACATATACTGTTATTGTCTATAGAAATGTGCTGTACCGAAGAATTTGTAGGTAAAGATCAAAGCCAACAGATATATGCAAAAACACACCAAGTCAACATGATCCAAAGTTTTTGGATAAATATTGTTTACAATACAATTAATTTCAGAGAAACTTAAGCTCCAAAAACCAAGGAGTAATTAACATGTGATTAATGCTTATAGTTCTAAAAAATAATTAAGAATGCTTGGCTATTTTGTAGGAGGTCAGTTTATAAGAATCAATGATTATGAGGGTTAGGAAATAATTTAAACATGTTGATTTATAAAGTCTTTATTTTTTCATTTACTTGCGTCTAGCTGACTCTCTCTTTGGATAAAATAATGAAAGGATGGTTAGATGTGGTTACAAATTGTCAGCATTGTTGAGCATGCTTATGGTTTATGTTTTATTAGAAATATTTCAGAAAAGAAGTAATGAGGAATTTGTGTAAAAAGATGTATTTAGTACCAGGGTTATTAGGGCTAAAAATTGTGAATCAGTAATGGGCCACCATCGGGCACATCCACCTCTTCATATATTGCATATTTTTTCACTTTAAATCTCTGTTGTTGAACATATTTGAAAGACCAACTCAACCAAAAAACTATTTTAGTCTTGCTTGGTTGATGCCAAAGTAAACCACACACTGGCTTCTTATATATCTGTTGGACTCCAGTAGCAAGATGCATTAGGAGTTATTTACTAAAACTAATAGAAACCAGTCAGCTTCCAGGTTCTATTGCCCAAGCTTGATTAAAGAAGATAAAGTTAAAAGTTGATTGGCTACCATGCATTGCTGCACCAGATTCGGAGTGCACCAGTTTTAGTAAATCTACCCCATTGCTCCCAGTTTTCTGCAAACATGCAGCAAAAAAGTTGAATCCTCATAGTTTAGAAGGCAAAACTGCTACTTAAAATTGACATTATTGTTGACTTTTTCAATGGGTTAAAAAAAACTTCCAGCCAGAAAGACAGTGTCAGACTTCTGCAATGAGCCATATTATGCTAAATAAGCAAATTATTGAGTTGTCTAGGGGAGGACACTTTCATTGTTGTAGAAGAGCCAACAAAAGCTATTGCAGTATATCCTGCCCAGTGGAGTATAAAAATACTTATTGGATTTGTCCAAGTCCAGATGGATTTTCCTCTGTATTACAAAAAATTCTCTTCCCATCTGTCCCTGAAACTGGTTTAGCTTTTCAGTTATATTCTTCAAGGTCATCAGTTCCCTGAGGAAATGCTCTTAGCTAACATGTCTTTGATCCTGAAACCCAATAAGGAGCATTCCTTGCCTCAAAACTACAGACCTATCTCGTGATAAACAATGATCCTAAAATATTTAGCAGAATCCTTGCTGATCTCCTAGTGGCTATTATCCCTTCCTTGATCTTGCCTTATCAGTCGGGTTTTACTCCCAACCGCTTTATCACTGACAACATTCGTCTGGCCAAAACATTATACAAGATGCAGATTTATTCTCTAAAAAATTGTTGCTTCTCAGCCTTGACATCCGCAAGGCCTTTGATAGTGTTTCATAGCAATACATGTCTCTCCATCTATAATGCTATGGCTTTCAGGGTGAGTTTTTACGAGCTTTCCAAGCCCTCTATTATAACCTAGAACTTGCATTAGAATTCCAGGATGCAATTCAGATTTTTTTTCAGTTAGGTAGGGGTACTCGACAGGGTTGTCCCTTGTCACCTCAGACTTTTGCATTGGCAATTGAGTCCCTTGCTACGGCCATCCTACGACACCCAGATATAATGGGATACGTCAAGGAACCTTTGAGCTTTAAACTCTATATGTACGCAGACAATGGGGGTTATCGTACTGAAGGTAAATCCACTTTGCACTACAAGTGCAAAGTGCACTTGAAATTGCACTGAAAGTGCACTTGGAAGTGCAGTCACTGTAGATCCGGATAATAAAATCAGCAGCACTTCCCCTCATTTCAGATCTACCCCTCAGATTTACAGCGACTGCACTTCCAAGTGCACTTTCAGTGCAATTTCAAGTGCACTTTGCACTTGTAGTGCAAAGTGGATTTGCCTTTCGTAAATAACCCCCAATGTGTTGCTATTGCTATCAAAACCTATGGACGTGTTATCAAATTTTCTTATGGTCTTGACAACATTTGCTAAAGTATTGGGTCTCTTTTTCAATGTGACCAAATCAGTGACCCTGCCCATCAATTTTGCCCCTTCTGAGCTGGAAGCGATTAAAGTGTTTTTTCCTTTCATTTGGTCAACGTCCTTCCTTTCATAGCTAGAGATCACACTCCCCGGACACTATAAATTGTTATTAAACAGTAACAACCCACCCTTTATTGGCCAAAATTAATCATTTACTGAAAACCTGGTCTGCCTATCACATTTCCTTTTTGGGAAGAACAACAGTGTTAAAAATGTCTATTCTCCCCAAACTCCTATACTTATTTCGATCTTTACCTCTTTTTATTTCTAAGTCCTATCTCCTTAAAATCCAAACTGACCTGAACAACTTTATCTGGCAAGGTAAATCTACTAGGTTTGCCAGGTCAGTTCTATACCATTCCCATAGAACAGGAGGTTTAGGGGTTCCCCATGTGTGGTTATATTACATTGCTAGTAGATTCTCACAATTGTCCCAATGGAATATTACAGACCATCACGTCCCCTGGCTTAGGTTTGAACAGGCCTCTATCTCTCCATGTTACCTTCCAGGCTTATTATGGTCCTCTAATGTTCCAATATCCTAAATTTTGAGTCGTAATATAGTGGTTGCCCAATCAATGCCATTATGTGACCTTTATAAACATAAGTTATCAATTATCTCTAACCCCCCCCCCCAGGCTTTGTTCTTAGGGGATCCCAGTCTTTCCGCAGCCTTTGGGGATCCTAGGGCAGTGGTCACCAACCCTGTCCTGAGGGCCCACTAACAGGCCAGGTTTGCAAGATAAGTGAAATACATCACATGTGATATCCTTTGCTGCGCATTGATTGCAGTATTCTAGTCTGCATCTCCCCAATGTAATACATAAATCCTGGCCTGTTAGTGGGCCCTGAGAACAGGGTTGATGACCACTGTCATAGGGCATTCCAATGGTGGATAGACCAAGGCTTGACGACATTAATGGATCTTCAGTATGAATCGAGGTTCAGGTCCTTTTCCCAGTTGCAGACCCCAAAAAATGTCCCTTCTCAGGAATTATACCATTATTTACAAATAAGATTTTTTTTTCTAACCCATTACTCTCTAATTCCGGACGATGCCCGTACCTCCTTTGAATTCATATGTAGGATTGCTCCTAGACAAATATGTTTAAGTTCTGGACTTTATACATCCATGGCCACTATGGGTAGTGACTCCAAAGTATGATATGTGTCTAACTGGGAGCGGTTTCTACTGGGTACGGGGTATGATATACAGGAGTGGGAGACTATGTAGCTTAAAGTGGTTGTAAACCCAGAAATTGAAACAATAAAAAAAACCTGTAAGACAAAGGCATAGTGAGCTAGTATGCATAGCATACTAGCTCATTATATAAAACTCACCTTAGATTGAAGCCCCTGCAGCGGTCCCATGACACTGCTCTGCCCGGCAACATGTCTACCGGAGTTATCTCCGGTATTGCGGGCTCCGGCGCTGTGATTTCCCGGAGCCGCGATGATGTCATACCCACGCATGCGCAAGGGAGCCGCTGGTAACTGCATATCAGCTGAAGCAATGGCACGAACGAGCCGTTGCTTCAGTGTGCATGCGCCGATGACGTCGGCACATGCTGATACAGGGGGTATCTACTAAACCATGCAGGTTTAGAAGATATCCACGGTAACTACAGGTAAGACTTATTATAGGTTTACAACCACTTTAATATGCATAATTGCACAAAATTACTAATGATGCGTGAAACAGCGTTGAAACTTTTTACACACTGGTACTATACCCCCTCGTGCCTACATACTATTTACCCTCAGGTCTCCCCCTCCTGTTTTCGTGGCTGCGCTTTCTCTGGTTCCTTTTTGCACATATTTTGGGAGTGTGATAGATTACAACCTACCTGGAGGGAACTATTCACCCTCATAGACACGCTGGCGGGCAGACATCTTCCTCTGACACATGAACATTGCCTTCCTTTTGGTAAAATCCCAGATGTCCCCAAACATTTGTTAAGACTCATACACACAATATGTGTAGCTATGCAATGGGCAATTGCCCTAAACTGGAAATCCAATGTAGTACCTTTCTCTCAAGTAATCACACGTCTTGACCAAATTATGTTGATGTAAAAAAATGTCCATACATTATATGATTCCAAATCTTCTTTTGATGAAAAATGGGACCCGTGGTTTATTTACCGCCATTCAGATTGAGTTAATTCTAACTATGAATATGTTCTGTAAAAACATGTTCTCATGTAATGGATTTTTGCTTTGACCTATTCCCTTTCTTTTAGTTCTCTTGCAGATGGAATTTTTCTTTATGGTCTTTGTTGTTGTTGTTTTCTTTTGAGATGATATACAGATCTTATGATACATATTTTTTGTCAATTCATAGACTGGGGTATACCCCTTTGCCTTTAGATTTGTTTGCCATTGGACAACCCTTACTTGGGGATCCAGCTTTTGTGACAGGAAAATGGAGCACCCAATGTATTGTTACAATTCCACTGTATTGTTTTATATCTCTATGTCATCTTTTGACATTTGTCTATTGTCAGTTCCTGTTCTTTTTAATGTTTTCAATAAAAAGTTTGTAAACAAAAAAATAGGATTTGTATTTGAATATGCTTATGATAAATAGGGATGGGCGAATGGTTCAGCACAAGCATAGGTTCGGGCCGAACCTTCGCTGTTCGGACATTCGGCGAACAGCCAAACAAACGGATCATTTGACTGTTTGTTCGGTCCCCCAAACCGACCACAATGTATTGCGGCGCTTAACAGTGCATTGCAAGCCCTGATTGGCTGAAGCAGTGAAAGCTTCAGCCAATCAGGGCACAGAGCACTGTCAGAGTCATGATTGGACACTGTCATCATGACTTTATCCAATCATGGCTCATTCCTGCCCCACAGTATTAAAGTATTCTTTCAGTGGCAGCCATTTTTAGTGTGATTTCAGCGTGGAGAGAGATAGAACAGGGCTCTGCTCTGTGCTATTAGTTAGTTAGTGTGCTATACTGTGCTATTTTGCTTCAATTGTCAGTGTAGAATATTAGTTTAGTGTCAGTCTAGGGATAGTGTGAGTGTATTGAGGAGGACCATCATTCAGCTTTGCATAGTGTGCAGCTAAAGTAGGGACAGCGCAGATGGTTTCACTGTAGTGTAGTAAGACCGTGTCATTCATACATACATTACATTAGTGTAGAGTAGGGACAGCTCAGATAGTGTCAGTGTAGTGACGGTTGAACACCTTGTATTTGATTACGTTACTGCCAGTTTAACGCCATTTACTTCTGTGTGCATTAATGCCAGTCCAATGCCATATAGTTCTGTGTGCGTTACTGTCAGTTTAACGCCATGTAGTTTGGTGTATGTTACTGCCAGTTTAATGCAATATAGTTCTGTGTGCATTACTGCCAGTTTAATGCCATATAGTTCTGTGTGAGGTACTGCCAGTTTAACGCCATATAGTTCTGTGTGCGTTACTACCAGTTTAATGCCATATAGTTCTGTATGCACTACTGCCAGTTTAACGCCATATAGTTTTGTGCATTACTGCCAGTTTAACGCCATTTACTCCTGTGTGCGTTACTGCCAGTTTAATGCCATATAGTTCTATGTGTGTTACTGACAGTTTAATGCCATATAGTTCTGTGTGCGCTACTGCCAGTTTAATGCCATTTACTTCTGTGTGCGTTACTGCCAGTTTAATGCCATATAGTTCTGTGTGTGTTACTGCCAGTTTAATGCCATATAGTTTTGTGCGTTACTGCCAGTTTAACACCATTTACTTCTGTGTGCATTACTGCCAGTTTAACACCATATAGTTTTGTGCGTTACTTCCAGTTTAACGCCATTTACTTTTGTGTGCATTACTGCCAGTTTAACGCCATATAGTTCTGTGCATCACTGCACGTTTGGCGCATTATATTGCAGTATATTACAGTGTATCTGTGGAGTGTTTCTGTGTAGTGTAAGTACTCAAATAAAAGTGCACCAAACACCTCTTTACATTAATTAAAGTGGATATACGTACAGATTTCAACTTCTTCTTTACATTTGCTTATAAGCACCGCCCCCTTCCTCCCAATAATGTCTGGGAGGACAACAAGGAGAGGCAGACGTTCCCTTGGCACTGTAAGGGGGCCAGCAACAAATGTGTCCACAGGCAAAGGTGGACGTGGTGGTCAGTCCTCAGGCAGGGCATCATTTCCTCTGTTTAGTGAGTTTGCCCATACTATCCAGCCACAGCATGCAGAGGAGGTGGTAGACTGGCTTACTAAACCTTCTTTATCCTCCTCATCCTCTGTCATGCAAGCAGAGACAAGTGTCCAGCCCCCTGCAGTTGCCAGAGTGGATAAACCTGCCTCCTTGTCCACATCTATTCCTGCCATAGCCCCAACATCGGCCATTGAGGAGTTAGCTGAGTTATTTGACCACAGCATCAGCCACTTGCTCCTTGATGATGCCCAGCCATTACTGGATTCAGATGTTGGTTTTTAGATTGAGGATGAAAGGAACATGAGCCTAGAGAGAGGGGGGAACACTGGTAGACAAATTGGCATTCATGTTCCCCAGGCCGCAGCATATTGCCAAGTTGTCTCCAGTGGTAATGATGAAGATAGAGGAGATGGAGATGATGATGATGATGAGGTCACTGATGCAACTTGGGTGCTAGATAGAGCAGAGATGGAAACTGAAGGTGAGGCAGCACCACCCCAAGGAGGCCGACATCAAGTAAGAGTAGAGAGCAGTCACCCTATTCCATCACATTCTGCAACTATTATCTCCCGGCCCATTCCCCAAAGCTCAGCTATCTGGCCCTTTTTCAGCACATCAAATGTGCAGCATATCGCACTGTTGCTATCTGCAAACTGTGTCTCAGGCACATCAAACGTGGCAAAAACACCAACCATATGCATATCATTGCATAGGGTCACGGTGGGAAGGGACCCCTCGACACCCAAAGAGTAATTTTTCTGCACCTGTTTGACAGGTGCATATCATCAATTTTTTACAGAAAGGTCAATTCTTGCTTTCATCAAGATTACCTCTATAGGGTTACAGTGGGAAGAGACCAATTTTTACGCACCCGTTACTTCTATACAAAGTCAAAGTGACACCAGAATGTATCCTAAAAATATCTAATCCTGTTCCCAGTGCAGTACATTGTGGCCTCATCGTACACATTGGCTCCCCAGCTGTTGCTGAGCAAAATAAAGGAAGCTTTCAGGGAAAAAGTCTTTTTTTGGCTTTATAAATGCAATTATTGCTGCAGCAGATTCTAGACATGGTACAGATCTGCCACTTTATATGCAGACTAACAGGACCTCCCAGGCACTATATTGGAAGCAATTTTTCATTTTTATGCTTTCATTTTAAAAATCAAAAAATCACTGCTCATTTAAAAATTTGAAAGGTTTTCCACAAACTTTTTTTTTTTTATTGATACATGTCCCCCAGGGCAGGATCTGGGCCCCTATAACCATTGTATGCCCAATTACTTGCATATAAGCCTTCAAAATGGGCACTTTTGGTTTTTGATATTCGGGTCCCATTGACTTTAATGGGGTTCATTATTCGGGTCCGAACTTTCGTGATGTTCGAAAGTTCTGGTGCGAACCGAACACGGGGTGCGTTCGGCCCATCCCTAATGATGAATAATATCCAGCAGTCAGAAAAGCATTACCATAAATGTAATCACGATTAGCCAAAATATGCTATGTAATTAGATGCTGTCCCATGTTGTCTGTGTAATTAAAAAAGTAATAATAATAAACGTAGGACCATATTCACATTCACACACAAATTTGAAAATGGGCAGGAATGCCCAAAACCCTTGTTCCTATATACCCCAAAAGTATTGTTACCTTTGTAAATATATTTCTATTCAACATCAACCAAGTGCAGCACGTCTCTGGGTTTTACATGATCAGCAAAATAGAAACTGCCTGTGGATTTCTGAGGTTGTAAACACCCGTGCAGCTCACCCTACTTTTATATATATATATATATATATATATATATATATATATATATATATATATATATATATATATATATATAGTTGTGCTCAAAAGTTTGCATACCCTGGCAGAAATTGTTAAATGTTGGCATTAATATTAAAAATATGACTGATCATGCCAAAAAACTGCCTTTTATTTAAGGATAGTGAGCACATGAAGCCATTTATTATCATATAGTTTTTTTGATCCTTTTTAAATAATAATGATAACAGATATCACCCAAATGGCCCTGATAAAAAGTTTACATACCCTGGAATGTTTGGCCCTGGTACAGACACAGAAGGTGGCACACACAGGTTAAAATGGCAATTAAAGGTAATTTATCACATTTGTGGCTTTTTAAATCACAGTTAGTGTCTAAGTATAAATAGTCAATAAAAACAACCACACCATCTCTTTCCAGAGCAGTCTGTATTTCTCCTGAGGTTACCTGTGGGTTTTTCTTTGTATCCCAAACAATTCCTATGGGAGTTGTGGCTGAAATCTGTCTTGATCTCCCTGACCTTGGCTTGGTATCAAGAGATCCCCAAATTTTCCACTCCTTATTAAATGATTGAACAGTACTGACTGGCATATTCAAGGCTTTGGATACCTTTTTATATCCTTTTCCATCTTTGTAAAGTTTTATTACCTTGTTATGCAGGTCTTTTGACTGTTCTTTTCTGCACCCTATGGATTAGTATCTAGCCTGCTTAGTGCATCCATGTGAGAGCTAACAAAGTCATTGACTATTTATACACAGACACTAATTGTGATTTAACCATTTCCATACTGGGCCATAGTAAAATGACCGGCGCAGGAACCCTTCCTCCCTCCGGGTGGACGTCATATGATGTCCTCGGCTTCCCAGCATTGTGGAGAGCGCGCGCTCGCCGCATCACTGGGGATGCGATGTGCTGCATGGGGGCCGCAATGTCCGCCGGGCACCCGTGAATGCTCATCACAGAGCAGGGACATGGATTTGTATGTGTAAAGACACAGATCCATGTCCTGTCAGGGGAGAGGTGAACTGGTCGTATGTTCCTTGTGTATAAATTATTACTGCTCAATACACTGACAGACGGTGTGGTTAATGTTAAAAAAATAAGGAGTCCCCCTACATTATATATATATATATATATATATATATATATATATATATATATATATATATATATATATACATACATACATATATTATATATATTATATATATATATATATACATATACACACACACACACATTATATATACATGTATATGCACATATGCACGCACATTTTATATATATATATATATATATATATATATATATATATATATATATATATACACACAAATATGACAGGGGACATGGTTACAGTGTTGGGGGGGTCTGAGCGAGGCATAAGGAAGTTAAAAATCTTCAACCTTCCCCGAGTTCCCCCGAGATTCTCTCTTCACTCCCCGATTCACCACCTCTGAGCTGGTGAATTGGGGAGTGTGAATTCTGACACAGATCGCCAGTGAAGTGTTCAGATCGCAGCTTCATAAGCTGGCCGTTTCTGTGTCATTCAATGAGGATTCTCCATGTGCAGAGATCATCGGTGGGAGAACAAGTTCAAACACTTCTCCCCCCGATTATCTCTGTTTCATAAACTGTTTATGGACTCTGATCAGCAGTGATCCTTGGGATCACTGCTGATCACTGCTTCATAAATGGACACCTATGTGTGAAATCCCCGGTGATCCTGCCAGTCCCTCTGTTTTCCTATTAAAAACTGACCACACTAAGCAGAAGAGCACACTGTGGTCAGTTCGCTAGCTATGCTGGGAACTCAACCTGCCCTCCTCCAATGAAAAGACTTGTCCTAACATGCCCCCCCGCACAGGCATTCATTGGTAAGCTCAGTGTGCTGCTGCTCCCCCCCCCCTCAGCTGAGAACAGAGGGAATTTGATCACTTATGAAAAAAGGAAAACATATGTTTATGTATTTGCTTTTTACACATATACAAATATACAAATGTTTTGCCTTTCATTTCTATTTCAAACTGAATGGGTTGTTTCACAAGGTTATCATTTGCAATCTATAACCAAAAATAATACATGCATGTACATAGGTAAAGTGAGCTCATCACAGTAATAGTAAATAGTATATTAGCCGATGTTCAGAAATACATGCAGGAATAATTCAGTACATAGAATAGAATATGAGAAAGAAAGGAGGAGAACCTAACGTTACAACAGTGTACTAGGAGGTTCCTGAGAAAAGGGGTTTACTGCACCCCCAGAAACGTTGGTGTCTTCCTCCTCCACCCTTTTCACAAAAGTCTAGCTCTGCTTTCTTTTGATTACATTTTTCAAATTCATATTTCACATTGCATTGAATTTAATGAGGGTCTGCTTTTGGCATCATGAAGTGTTGCCAGAAAAGAGCCCCCACCTTCCTTTTACTATTTCAAAAATAAAAATGGGAAGAAAAAGAAATTTGTTCCCTTCACATGAAGCTTTTAGGATGACGTGGAAAATAATACACAAATCTATTAGGCTGGGTTCACACCTATGCGAATTCGCAATAGCAGGAAATTTTGACCGGCTCTCTATGGAGCTGGTTCACACATCTCCAATGTGGCTCTGATGCAAATTTGCACAGGAGCCCTGTGCGTCTTTTAGTCCGTTTCAGGTCTGAATTCAGCCAAAAACGCAGGCTGAAATTGGACCTGAAACAGTGAACCAGGATGCACCGGACCCCTGTTGTACAATCATACAATTCTATGTATTATTCTTTATGGTGTTCAGTAGTACATTTGAAGAATCTTTAATTGAGGGGGTAAACTTTAAACACGTTTTATTTTACTATCATTAACACTTATTTTAAATTTGTGAATGATGACATTACTTATAAATCTTATACCTGCCAACTATAAAAGGGTTTTTAAGAAGAGATTTCTCCATGTGAGACCATCTACAGTGAGACAAAGGAGTGTAAAATAAAAAAAATAAATAAGAAAATCCAAAAGTTGGTGAGCAAAAAAGGTGAGAGAGTAAAATAAATAGAGAGGACAAAGAATAAAGTTAACCGAGAGAGGAGAGAGAAGATGTGAAAGAAGGATGGCAAGAAGATGAGGCGGTAGAGAGAGAAAGATAATAGATGGGAGAGAAAGGGAGAGGAGGAAGAGAGGACACGAGAAACGAGGGTGAAGAAAACAGAAGGAAGAGAGAGAGTAGATGAGAAAAAGAAAGAGATAATAGGAAGAAAGCAATAAGAGAGAGAAAGAAAGAGAAGGAGAAATAGAGAGAAATAGAGGGAGAGAGAGACAGAGAGAGAAATCAAGAGCACCATCAGCATGTAGCAATAAAATGGAAGAGTATCAAGAATCATAGAAAACACACAGTGGTAGAGAAAAGTGAGCAGAGGAAAAAATACTTTACTTTTACTTACTTGAAATGAGGCGAGTAGATAACACAGTCCTCTATCATAACTAGTTTAGCTTTCTATCTATAATCATTCTATGCAGAATTATTTTTCAAAGAACAACTCAAAGCCTATAAATCAACTATTCAGGGTGGCATAATGAGGTGTAATGTATGTGTTATCCTCGCACTGTAAATGATTGATTTGCTGCCAAAGGAAACACCCAAAGCCAAGCACACCATCACTACGATCTTATCGCATCATAACTATCATTGTCATTATTGGTGTAAATACTGAGTGTTTGAGAGCAGTCACTGCTGACTTAGTTTAAATATTTAGGCTCCACGATATCAACCTCATTCTGATTTCACTACCTAGACAGTCACTGATCTGAAACAAGCATGCAACCAGCGAGGTCTGAAAAGACAGATCTCAGGTTATACAGTTGTGTTCCAGGTTAATGTATCATCTGGAAAGGGGGCTTTCATATGTCTATCTTCGTGTCTGTGGGCCCAGCCTAGTTATGGGACAATGAAAGGATTGAGACCAGCCAGGTAATGAACATTTTAGGAAGGTGGTCAAGAATGGCAACCCCGCCCACCAATTTTTAGTATGTTAATTTTGCTTTAAAAAATAAACACTGTCAGCCTTATTTAGTAAATGGTTTGCAGCTAAAGAAAGTCTGGCTGAAATATCATCATACACATTCCTAGAGATGGCAAACAGAGATGATATTCTGCATACCTTGGTTGTAACAAGTAGTTATTTGAGTTACTGTTGCCTTTCTATCATCTCAAACCTACCTATTCTCCTCTAACATCTGACATCAGCAAGGTATTTTCCTCCACACAACTGCTGCTCACTAGATATTTTCTCTTTTTCAGACCATTCTCTGTAAACCTTAGAAACCTTAGGTTGTGCGTGAAAATCCCAGTAGATCAGCAGTTTTTGAAATACTCAGACCAGCTTGTTTGGCACCAACAACCATGCCACATTCAAAGTCACCTATTTATAGGTGGAGTCTACTGGTTTATTCAGCTGCTATGTATACAAGCATCTTGGGTACTACAATAGTGAGATCTTCTTGCTCTGATTCCTTACTCTGTTTTGTTTCACCTAGGTGTTTTGGGCATCTATGACAACCTTTGTGTGTTCCAGTTTTTCCAGCTTTATTAAAAAGCTTTCAAGATATAAGGAACAGTCAGGTGGTTAATTTTCCAGTATCTACCAAACATCAAAGACTACCCCGTTTCCCCGAAAATAAGACCTAGCGTGATTGTCGGTGATGGCTGCAATATAAGCCCTACCCCCCAAATAAGCCCTAGTTAAAGTCCTTGTAGGTCTTATTTTCAGGGTAGGGCTTATTTTCGGGGAAACAGGGTAGGGCTTATTTGGGGAGTAGGGCTCATATTGCAGCCATCACCGACAATCACGCTAGGTCTTATTTTCGGGGAAACAGGGTAGTCTTTGATGTTTGGTAGATACTGGAAAATTAACCACCTGACTGTTCCTTATATCTTGAAAGCTTTTTAATAAAGCTTGAAAAGCTGGAACACACAAAGGTTGTCATAGATGCCCAAAACACCTAGGTGAAACAAAACAGAGTAAGGAATCAGAGCAAGAAGATCTCACTATTGTAGTACCCAAGATGCTTGTATACATAGCAGTTGAATAAACCAGTAGTCATATTGCAGCCATCACCGACAACCACGCTAGGTCTTATTTTCGGGGAAACAGGGTAGCTCTTTAAAGTGCACATCAAGCCAGAACTTTCAATGACAGGTTGTTATTTGGACATTGGCATATCGCTGTCTGCAAAAGGAGCACTGGCAATACACAATACTGGTGAGATTTGTAAAAGTTCTATTATATTTAATGCAAGTGATAACTGAAGAATCCTGCATTAGCACACTTTATTTGGAATTATTAGAGGAACTATCTATTTCAGTACAGCTTTTGCTCTATCAGAACTCTGGATAGCAGAGAAAAAAGCTGTTCTAATCCTTCTCAACTCTATTGAAAACAAAAAAAGGAAAAAAATACACTTTAAAAAGGTGTGCATTTAATTTAATAAAGCCTTTAATTCAACAAACCTACACATCACTGAAGTAGAGAAGTCTTGCCTTACAGGCAATAAAAGTTTTATAGAGCAATTTACAAATTGATACCATGCGGTTACAATATGCTGCTGTCAGGAAATCATCTAGAGTCTTAGATATATTTGGAGGTGGATTCTGAAAGGCTTAATAGGTGGGGCTTGAAGAGGACACAATTTTTTTCATTTGTGTGAAAAAAATGATAAAACATTTCATATGAGTACAATGTTGCATGACCGCGCAATTGCCATTCAAAATGTGACAGCGCTGAAAGCTGAAAATTGCCCTGGGCAGGAAGGGAGTATAAGTGCCCAGTAAGCAAGTGGTTAAGGAGAATAAATAATTACTGGCCATTGTGGTACTTTTATGTATCAGTGGATCATGGAAAAGGTGGGCATTTTTGTGATTATGATGATTGACCATTGTGGTTGTGATTGTTGAACATCAGAAAAAGGTGGGGCGTTCCCCTGTGTTAATAAAAGGTCACTGTGGTAATCTCTTGGCTTAGTGGACAGCAGATAGTGCTCTCTCTCCAATGATGTCCACAATCCCCTCAGCCATCCAGGACACTCCTCCTGATTGGCTGAGACAGAGCAGTGGCATCATTGGCTCCTGCGGCTGTCAGTCAAAGTCAGTCAGCCAATCAGGGGAGAGAGGGGGCAGGGCCAGGTCAGGGCTCCGTGTCTGAATGGATACACTGAGCTCTGACTCGGCTCAGTTGCCACTACAGCAAGCTGCTGGCTGAGGGGCACTCAAAGGAGGGAGGGGCTAGGAGCAGCGAAGAGGAACCTGAGAAGAGGACGATTCGGGCTGCTCTGTGCAAAACCAACTGCATAGAGCAGATAAGTATAACATATTTGTTATTAAAAAAAAAAAATGACTTTTACGTACAGATCCCCCCGCAGCCCCCCCCCAAAATACTCACATGAGCCTTGTCTAGCGCTGTGCACTCTGCAGCAGCTCTTCTCCCCTTTCCTGGCTCTCATAGGCTTGACTGAGAGCACAGCAAGCCATTGGCTCCTGCTGCTGCCAGTCAAAACCTGTGAGCATAGAGCGGGGGTGGGCCCGAGCTGGGCTGTGTGTCTAAATAGACTTTAACAGCCCGGCACGGGAGATAGCACGCACGAGTGCTTCCATGGGAAGTGGCTATGGGGGCACTTAGTGGTGGGGAAGAGCCAGGAGCACCGGCAGGGGACCCGACAAGATGAGGATAGGGGCTGCTCTATGCAAAACTATTGCACAGAGCAGGTAAGTATGACATGTTTTTTATTTTAGGTTTGATCATGCAAGCATAAACCAAAATACATTCAAAGTGATAGCATAACAATCAATTTTTATTCTTTAAATTGCAGGATATTAGAAGCTATTTGGAATAAATGTCAAACTGGTAGAAATTCTATGTGGCTAAAAAAGACTTTAAATCAAACTGTAATGCTAGGAATCAAAAGCTAACATATGTTTCTCTTTACAGGTTCAATATTTTCTCCAGTGTTGGTGACGGCCCAATGTACGTAAGATGAAGTGCAATCAAACTATTTCTTTGTATACTTTCTGACATCTTATTATTTTCCATAAAAAAAAGAGTTCCAGGCGCTGACGACGGACGATTCACCCAAGTGTAATGTAAGCGCATCTGAACCATGCCGCTGTCTAATAGCATGGGATTGGATGCTGAAATACTAAAGATAGTGTGGGTTGGACAGCGCTCAGAAGCTGGACTTAAGTATTGGATGGTGGCTGCAATAAACCACATATGCTCTCAAAGAATTGCTGGTACTTTAATTGTAAAAAAAGGTGATAAAAACAGTACAATTGTTGCATGGTTATGTTAACGTTACCACACCGGCTGCGAAGCTGACTGGGGCACTGATGAGTTGAAGTGTTAGACCAGGAGGATCTAATGGTGGGATGCCGACCTAGAATGCCACGGTGCTGGCTGGACTGGACCAGCCAGCTTTAAGGCCGAATCAGCAAAACAAGGATGGTGTCACTGACGCTGGTTGGTGAACAGCAAGGAGGATGGCGTCACAGAGGTCCAGACCGGAAGTGACGTGTCCAAGGAAGCAGACGCGGCCAGCGTAGAACGCAAGCGTCCCTGTTGCCATAACTACTGGTTTTGCATGCATGCGTTTTGTCAAGTAACGTGTTTCTCGGATAAAAGAAGCTTAAATACCCAGTGTGGGGGCGGAACGGGGCAGAGATTGAGAAAGGTCTAGACCAATTAACCCATCAGAGCCCCTGTCCATTAAAAACTTGGAAACAGTTAAGTGTCACTTAGATTAAAAGTTACAATATATATATATATATATATATATATATATATATATATATATATATATATATATATATATATATTTAATAATATATTAGAAGTTATATGAAGTATACATAAAAAGTAATAATAAATTAAATAAAAATAAAAATGAAACAACAAATTCTAATAAATGATAAATGATGTGCATATGTATACATACATAAGTATATATACATATATGCATGTATAAAAAAAATGCTAAAAAAATACCAAGGAGATCAAAAAAGGATATATAAAAGGCAAAGTAAAGTATATCTGGCAAGACAATACACCATTAGTTCAGACAACATTGTGTACTTCTAGGTCCTCATTCGACCCATTGGGTGACAAAGAGCCAAAATTATAAATCCAAAACACTTCTCGCCTTCATAGGAGAGAAAAACTTGCATTATCAGTTAGAGTACCTTTGGGAATGGCCCCAATCGCCATCACCTCCAAGCTTCTAAAGTTTTTATTGTGTGTTTGGAGGAAATGGCGAGGCACACTATGCTTATCACAGCCCTTGTGTATGAATCTGTGGTGCTCACCTATGCGCCTATGCAAAGTGCGCATGGTGCATTCTACATAAAGTAGGCTGCAGGGGCACTGCAGAACATAGATGACAAACTCCGTAGAGCATGTGATAAATTGTTTGATGTGGGATATTTTACCTTTATTGTCACTTATTTCCGCTCGTCCATGAGGGATAAATTAGCATGTAAGACATCCCCTCTGTTGCGGCATGTAAGAAATACCAACCAACTGTTATCAAAATAAGATCTAATATCATAATGGGGTTTTTTTATTTGTCATGCATAACTTACTGGGGGTAAGATGTTTTTCAATGTGCGAGCCAACCTAAATGTGGCTTGGGGGGCCGAAATTAGTATGGGAGTCAATCTCTGATCCAACTTTACCCACTTCCCGACCAGCCGCCGTACTTATACGGCAGCAGGTCGGCTCTCCTGCGTGAACCAACATACTTCAGGCCGTACATGTGAGATTGTGGACATGGGTGTCCGGCGGACTTGATGTCCGCCGACCATCCGTGATCGCTATACACAAGGTGGATCCCTGTTCTGACAGGGGACATCTCACAGATCCAGTGATTACCAGTGATCGGGAACAGCAATCCCTATCATGTCCCAGGCAGCCCATTCCCCCCCTACAGTTAGAACATGCTGAGGGAACATATTTAACCCCTTGATCACCCCCTAGTGTTAACCTCTTCCTCATCAGTGTCATATACATTGATCAGTGCATTTTTATAGCACTGATCAATGTAATAATGTCACTGGTCCCCAAAAAGTATCATTTAGGGTCAGATTTGTCTGCTGCAATGTCTCAGTCCCGCTAAAAATCACAGATCGCCGCCATTACCAGTAAAAATAATAAAAAATAAATAAAAGTCCCTAAATCTATCCCATAGTTTGTAGATGCGATAACTTTTGCGCAAACCAATCAATATATGCATACTGCGATTTTTTTTACCAAAAATATGTCGAAGAATACATATTGGCCTAAACTGATAAATAAATTTGTTTTTTATATATTTTTTTGGATCTGTATTATAGCAGAAAGTTAAAAAAAAATTTTTTTTTCAAAATTGTCACTATTTTTTTGTTTATAGCTCAAAAAAAAAAAACCGCAGAGGTGATCGAATACCACCAAAAGAAAGCTCTATTTGTGGGAAAAAAAGGGCATCAATTTTGTTTGAGTACAACTTTGCATGACCGCGCAATTGTCAGTTAAAGCAAAGCAGTGCCGTATCGCAAAAAAATGGCCTGGTCATTAAGGGGGCAAATCCTTCCAGGGCAGAAGAGGTTAAAATGCCATAATGTTTATTTAAAATTTTTGAAATGGACCTGTATTCATCATTAAATGTACTTATAAATCTTATTACATTAGTCTTATCTTTTGGACTGTTCCCATCCTTTTTAATATGCTAGGGGTTTACATTTTTATCAAATGCTTCTTTCACCATAGCAGAAGGATATCCTTTGTCTTCAAATTTTTTGGACATCAAAGCTCCCTGTGTATAATTGTCCTCCGTTTTGGTACGATTTCTGCGCAACCTATTGAATTGTCCTCCAGGAATATTCCTTATGCAAGCTGGATGGTGACAGCTGGAATGGTGGAGATAGGAATTGCCACAAGTGGGTTTGGTGTGATTCTTATGCAGCGTACACACGATCTGACTTTTCGACCGGACTTGCCCGACGGACGCCGACGGACCAAATCCGGCGGACAATCCGATCGTGTGTGGGATTCATCGGACCTTAAGCGGACTTTTCCAGTCGCAAATCTGACGGACTTTAGATTTGAAACATGCTTCAAATCTTTATGTCTTAACTCCGCCGGACCCAGAAATCCGCTCGTCTGTATGCTAGTCCGATGAACAAAAACCCACGCTAGGGCAGCTATTGGCTACTGGCTATTAACTTCCTTATTTTAGTCCGGTGTACGTCATCACCTACGAATCCGTCTGACTTTGGTGTGATTGTGTGCAGGCAAGTCCGTTCGTTAAAAAGTCCATCGGAAGTCCGTCGAAAGTCTGCTGGAAAGTCTGTCGGACCAGTCCGGTCGAAAAGTCCACCTGCGTGTACGCGGCCTTACTGGTAATGGTATCACTCTTATGTGAGAGAACAAGGTCCAAAAAAATGTTTTATATATTTTTTTATATATATTGATAATACAACATAACATGGATTGCTATTGTTTAGATAATGACATAAGGTTTTATGTCTATAAGTATGAATATAGTTATTATTTAGGTATGTATATATATATATTAATTATAACTTTTAATCTAAGTGACACTTAACAGTTTCCAAGGACAGGAGCTCTGATAAGGTTAATTGGTCTAGACCTTTCTTAATCTCAATCTCTGCCCCTTCCCGCCCCCACACTGGGTATATAAGCTTCTGTTAGCCAATAATCACATGACTTGACAAAGCGCTTGCACGCAAAACCGGTAGTCACGGCTACAGGGACTTTTGCATTCCACGCTGGCCGCGTCTGCTTCCTTGGACACGTCACTTCCGGTCTGGACCTCCGTAACGCCTTCCTCAGCGTCTCTTCCTTGGATACAGTCAGCCGTGGGAGCATCCACATTGCCAGCATCAGTGACACCATCCTTGTTTACAATTAAAGTACCAGAAATACTTTCAGAGCATATCTGGTTTATTAAAGCCACCATCCAATACTTATTATTTTCCATGTCTCATATACCGTAAGAGATGTAAAATGCACTAATCCCCAGTGGTGAGACATACAGATGTGTGAGGCCTTATATGGGAGCATGGTCATCACTGCCATCCAATTCATTTTCTTTTAAATAGTGCTGCAGGGAGACTCTATGATTGGAGGAAGGGCCTGTCACTTGACTTTGGTGGGTCACGTGACCAGGCTTAGTACACATTTTTAAAGCACACTGTTGTACTTTATAAATATGTAGTGTTATTTTTTTTAAAGTAGTGGTATGGCTGCAGTAAAGGCATGCAACATCAATATACATGGACCCTTTAAAGAATTTAATACATTATCGCTCATGTTAAATACCCAACCATGTGCAAAATTTAAATAAAAGAAAAAGGGATTTGTGTTGCACCTGATTGAAGAGAACAATGGATCACTTTATTCACAAAGTGAGAATTAATTTGCTAAATTAAAAGTCTCTACCTCTTTATAATAGAAAGCCTGTCTGTATGATTGAGCAGTAGGGATGAGCTTCGAGTTCGAGTAGAACTCATGTTCTACTCGAACATTGGCTGTTCGCAAGTTCGCCGAACAGCGAACAATTTGGGGTGTTCGCGGCAAATTCGAATGCCGCGGAACACCCTTTAAAAGTCTATGGGAGAAATCAAAAGTGCTAATTTTAAAGGCTTATATGCAAGTTATTGTCATAAAAAGTGTTTGGGGACCTGGGTCCTGCCCCAGGGGACATGTATCAATGCAAAAAAAAGTTTTAAAAACGGACGTTTTTTCAGGAGCAGTGATTTTATTAATGCTTAAATTCAAACAATAAAAGTGTAATATCCCTTTAAATTTCGTACCTGGGGGGTGTCTATAGTATGCCTGTAAAGGGGCGCATGTTTCCTGTGTTTAGAACAGTCTGACAGCAAAATGACATTTGGAAGGAAAAAACTCATTTAAAACTACCCGCGGCTATTGCATTGCCGACAATACACATAGAAGTTCATTGATAAAAACGGCATGGGAATTCCCCACAGGGCAACCCCGAACCAAAAAAAAAAAAATGATGTGGGGGTCCCCCTAAATTCCATACCAGGCCCTTTAGGTCTGGTATGGATATTAAGGGGAACCCCAGCCAAAATTTAAAAAAAAAATTGACGTGGGGTTCCCCCTAAATTTGAAGGGTCTGGTATGGATTTTAAGGGGAACCCCGCGCCAAAAAAAAAACGGCGTGGGGTCCCCCCAAAAATCCATACCAGACCCTTATCCGAGCACGCAACCTGGCAGGCCGCAGGAAAAGAGGGGGGGACGAGAGTGCGGCCCCCCCCCTCCTGAACCGTACCAGGCCACATGCCCTCAACATTGGGAGGGTGCTTTGGGGTAGCCCCCCAAAACACCTTGTCCCCATGTTGATGAAGACAAGGGCCTCATCCCCACAACCCTGGCCGGTGGTTGTGGGGGTCTGCGGGCGGGGGGCTTATCGGAATCTGGAAGCCCCCTTTAACAAGGGGACCCCCAGATCCCGCCCCCCCCCTGTGTGAAATGGTAAGGGGGTACTTACCCCTACCATTTCACTAAAAAACTTTCAAAAATGTTAAAAATGACAAGAGACAGTTTTTGACAATTCCTTTATTTAAATGCTTCTTCTTTCTTCCTTCATCTTCTTCTTCTTCTGGTTCTTCTGGCTCTTCTGGTTCTTCCTCCGGCGTTCTCGTCCAGCATCTCCTCCGCGGCGTCTTCTATCTTCTTCTCCTCGGGCCGCTCCGCACCCATGGCATGGGGGGGGAGGCTCCCGCTCTTCTCTTCATCTTCTTCTCTTCTTCATCTTCTTCTTCATCTTCTTCTTCTTCTTCTTCTCTTCTTCCTTCTTCTCTTCTTCATTTCTTCTCCGGGCCGCTCCGCAGCCATGCTGGCATGGTGGGAGGCTCCCGCTGTGTGACGGCGTCTCTTCGTCTGACGGTTCTTAAACCATCCGGTGACCCCACCCCCCTCTGACGCACGGTGACTTGACGGGACTTCCCTGTGACGTCACGGGGAATGCCACAGGGAAGTCCCGTCATGTCCCGTGCGTCAGAGGGGGGCGGGGTCACCGGGTGGCCCCGCCCCCCGTTATTTAAGAACCGTCAGACGAAGAGACGCCGTCACACAGCGGGAGCCTCCCACCATGCCAGCATGGCTGCGGAGCGGCCCGGAGAAGAAATGAAGAAGAGAAGAAGGAAGAAGAGAAGTAGAAGAAGAAGAAGATGAAGAAGAAGATGAAGAAGAGAAGAAGATGAAGAGAAGAGCGGGAGCCTCCCCCCCCATGCCATGGGTGCGGAGCGGCCCGAGGAGAAGAAGATAGAAGACGCCGCGGAGGAGATGCTGGACGAGAACGCCGGAGGAAGAACCAGAAGAGCCAGAAGAAGAAGAAGATGAAGGAAGAAAGAAGAAACATTTAAATAAAGGAATTGTCAAAAACTGTCTCTTGTCATTTTTAACATTTTTGACAGTTTTTTAGTGAAATGGTAGGGGTAAGTACCCCCTTACCATTTCACACAGGGGGGGGCCGGGATCTGGGGGTCCCCTTGTTAAAGGGGGCTTCCAGATTCCGATAAGCCCCCCGCGCGCAGACCCCCACAACCACCGGCCAGGGTTGTGGGGATGAGGCCCTTGTCTTCATCAACATGGGGACAAGGTGTTTTGGGGGGCTACCCCAAAGCACCCTCCCAATGTTGAGGGCATGTGGCCTGGTACGGTTCAGGAGGGGGGGGCCGCACTCTCATCCCCCCCTCTTTTCCTGCGGCCTGCCAGGTTGCGTGCTCGGATAAGGGTCTGGTATGGATTTTTGGGGGGACCCCACGCCGTTTTTTTTTTTTTTTTGGCGCGGGGTTCCCCTTAAAATCCATACCAGACCTGAAGGGCCTTGTATGGAATTTAGGGGGACTCCCACATCATTTTTTTTTTTTAATTTTGGTTCGGGGTTGCCCTGTGGGGAATTCCCATGCCGTTTTTATCAATGAACTTCTATGTGTATTGTCGGCAATGCAATAGCCGCGGTAGTTTTAAATGTGTTTTTTCCTTCAAAATGTCATTTTGCTGTCAGACTGTTCTAAACACGGGAAACATGCGCCCCTTTACAGGCATACTATAGACACCCCCCAGGTATGAAATTTAAAGGGATATTACACTTTTATTGTTTGACTTTAAGCATTATTAAAATCACTGCTCCTGAAAAAACGGCTGTTTTTAAAACTTTTTTTTGCATTGATTCATGTCCCCTGGGGCAGGACCCAGGTCCCCAAACACTTTTATTGACAATAACTTGCATATTAGACTTTAAAATTAGCACTTTTGATTATTCATGTTCGTGTCCCATAGACTTTAATGGTGTTCGCGTGTTCGAACGAATTTTTTTCCTGTTCGCATGTTCTGGTGCGAACCGAACAGGGGGGTGTTCGGCTCATCCCTATTGAGCAGACACACCTCTATTTACAAAACATTCAATAGGACATTCAGAAAACATTTACTTTATATTTCTGGTGCAGTAAATGTCTTGGGAATGTCACATATGCAAATTTATAAATGTTCTGCTGAGTGTGCAAGATATCAACTAACTAAATGATTGCTTATTACCTTATTTTGTAATGTGGAGAAAAAAATAAATACAATATATAGAGTATATACTAGATATATATAGATATAGTCAGGATGAGAGGGAGGTTTTTGTTTGAAGATCCAAAATATATTAAACACCTATAACTAAGACTTCATTTTTGATGGGACTGACCCTTTCAACTCATATACACAGAGGATTATCCTTAAATTCTTAAATAAGATTATGGTTTTGCATTACATGATTATTTTTTTCTTTCACTTCAATACATTGCAGCTTCAACAACTACAGCAACACCAACTCCAACTGCAACTCCAACTACTACAGAAGCACCAACTACAACTACAGCCCCAACCACTACAGCAACACCAACTACTACAGAAGCACCAACTACTACAGAAACACCAACTACTACTACAGTGCCAACTACTACAGAAACACCAACTACCACAGCAGCCCCAACCACTACATCAACACCAACTACTACTGCGGCTCCAACTACTACAGAAACACCAACTACCACAGCAGCTCTCACTACTACTTTAGGACAAACTACCACTGCAGCCCCAACCACTACAGAAGCGCCAACTACTACAGAAGCACCAACTACTACTACAGCGCCAACTAATACAGAAGCACCAACTACTACTACATCATCAACTACTACAGAAGCACCAACTACTACTGCATCGCCAACTACTACAAAAGCACCAACTACTACAGAAGCACCAACTACCACTTCAGAGCCAACTACTACAGAAGCACCAACTACCATTTCAGCCCCAATCACTACAGAAGCACCAACTGCTACTGCAGCTCCAACTACTACAGAAACTCCAACTACTACAGAAACACCAACTACCACAGCAGCCCCAACCACTACATCAACACCAACTACTACTGCAGCTCCAACTACTACAGAAGCACCAACTACTACTACATCATCAACTACTACAGAAGCACCAACTACTACTGCAGTGCCAACTACTACAGAAGCACCAACTACTACTGCAGCTCCAACTACTACAGAAGCACCAACTACTACAGAGACACCAACTACTACTGCGGCTCCAACTACTACAGAAGCACCAACTACTACAGAAACACCAACTACTACTACAGTGCCAACTACTACAGAAAAACCAACTACCACAGCAGCCCCAACCACTACATCAACACCAACTACTACTGCAGCTCCAACTACTACAGACACACCAACTACTACTACAGTGCCAACTACTACAGAAACACCAACTACCACAGCAGCCCCAATGACTACATCAACACCACCTACTACTGCGCCTCCAACTACTACAGAAACACCAACTACTACTGCAGCTCCAACTACTACAGAAACTCCAACTACTACAGAAACACCAACTACTACAGAAACACCAACTACCACTTCAGCCCCAATCACTACAGAAGCACCAACTACTACTACAGCGCCAACTACTACAGAAGTACCAACTACTACAGAAGCACCAACTACTACTGCAGCACCAACTACTACAGAAGCACCAACTACTACTACTTCGTCAACTAATACAGAAGCACCAACTACTACTGCAGCGCCAACTACTACAAAAGCACCAACTACTACAGAAGCACCAACTACCACTTCAGAGCCAACTACTACAGAAGCACCAACTACTACAGAAGCACCAACTACCATTTCAGCCCCAATCACTACCGAAGCACCAACTGCTACTGCAGCTCCAATTACTACAGAAACTCCAACTACTACAGAAACACCAACTACCACAGCAGCCCCAACCACTACATCAACACCAACTACTACTGCAGCTCCAACTACTACAGAAGCACCAACTACTACTACATCGTCAACTACTACAGAAGCACCAACTACTACTGCAGTGCCAACTACTACAGAAGCACCAACTACTACTGCAGCTCCAACTACTACAGAAGCACCAACTACTACAGAGACACCAACTACTACTGCGGCTCCAACTACTACAGAAGCACCAACTACTACAGAAACACCAACTACTACTACAGTGCCAACTACTACAGAAAAACCAACTACCACAGCAGCCCCAACCACTACATCAACACCAACTACTACTGCAGCTCCAACTACTACAGACACACCAACTACTACTACAGTGCCAACTACTACAGAAACACCAACTACCACAGCAGCCCCAATGACTACATCAACACCACCTACTACTGCGCCTCCAACTACTACAGAAACACCAACTACTACTGCAGCTCCAACTACTACAGAAACTCCAACTACTACAGAAACACCAACTACCACTTCAGCCCCAATCACTACAGAAGCACCAACTACTACTACAGCGCCAACTACTACAGAAGTACCAACTACTACAGAAGCACCAACTACTACTGCAGCGCCAACTACTACAGAAGCACCAACTACTACTACTTCGTCAACTAATACAGAAGCACCAACTACTACTGCAGTGCCAACTACTACAGAAGCACCAACTACTACTGCAGCTCCAACTACTACAGAAGCACCAACTACTACAGAGACACCAACTACTACTGCGGCTCCAACTACTACAGAAACACCAACTACTACTACAGTGCCAACTACTACAGAAACACCAACTACCACAGCAGCCCCAACCACTACATCAACAACAACTACTACTGCAGCTCCAACTACTACAGAAACACCAACTACTACTACAGTGCCAACTACTACAGAAACACCAACTACCACAGCAGCCCCAACCACTACATCAACACCAACTACTACTGCAGCTCCAACTACTACAGAAGCACCAACTACTACTGCATCGTCAACTACTACAGAAGCACCAACTACTACTGCAGTGCCAACTACTACAGAAGCACCAACTACTACTGCAGCTCCAACTACTACAGAAGCACCAACTAATACAGAGACACCAACTACTACTGCGGCTCCAACTACTACAGAAGCACCAACTACTACAGAAACACCAACTACTACTACAGTGCCAACTACTACAGAAACACCAACTACCACAGCAGCGCCAACCACTACATCAACACCAACTACTACTGCAGCTCCAACTACTACAGACACACCAACTACTACTACAGTGCCAACTACTACAGAAACACCAACTACCACAGCAGCCCCAACTACTACAGAAACACAAACTACTACTGCAGCTCCAACTACTACAGAAACTCCAACTACTACAGAAACACCAACTACTACAGAAACACCAACTACCACTTCAGCCCCAATCACTACAGAAGCACCAACTACTACTACAGCGCCAACTACTACAGAAGCACCAACTACTACTACAGCGCAAACTACTACAGAAGCACCAACTACTACAGAAGCACCAACTACTACTGCAGCGCCAACTACTACAAAAGCACCAACTACTACTACATCGTCAACTACTACAGAAGCACCAACTACTACTGCAGCGCCAACTACTACTGCAGCGCCAACTACTACAGAAGCACCAACTACTACAGGAGCACCAACTACTACAGAGACACCAACTACTACTGCGGCTCCAACTACTACAGAAACTCCAACTACTACAGAAACACCAACTACTACAGAAACACCAACTACCACTTCAGCCCCAATCACTACAGAAGCACCAACTACTACTACAGCGCCAACTACTACAGAAGCACCAACTACTACTACAGCGCCAACTACTACAGAAGCACCAACTACTACTACAGCGCCAACTACTACAGAAGCACCAACTACTACTACAGCGCCAACTACTACAGAAGCACCAACTACTACTGCAGCGCCAACTACTACAGAAGCACCAACTACTACTACATCATCAACTATTACAGAAGCACCAACTACTACTGCAGTGCCAACTACTACAGAAGCACCAACTACTACTGCAGCTCCAACTACTACAGAAGCACCAACTACTACAGAGACACCAACTACTACTGCGGCTCCAACTACTACAGAAATACCAACTACTACTACAGTGCCAACTACTACAGAAACACCAACTACCACAGCAGCCCCAACCACTACATCAACACCAACTACTACTGCGGCTCCAACTACTACAGAAACACCAACTACCACAGCAGCCCTCACTACTACTTTAGGACAAACTACCACTGCAGCCCCAACCACTACAGAAGCACCAACTACTACAGAAGCACCAACTACTACAGAAGCACCAACTACCATTGCAGAGCCAACTACTACAGAAGCACCAACTACTACAGAAACACCAACTACTACAGAAACACCAACTACCACTTCAGCCCCAATCACTACAGAAGCACCAACTACTACTGCAGCCCCAATCACTACAGAAGCACCAACTACTACTGAAGCACCAACTACTACAGAAGCACCAACTACTACTGCAGCTCCAACTACTACAGAAACTCCAACTACTACAGAAACACCAACTACTACAGAAACACCAACTACCACTTCAGCCCCAATCACTACAGAAGCACCAACTACTACTGCAGCGCCAACTACTACAGAAGCACCAACTACTACAGAAGCACCAACTACTACTACAGCGCCAACTACTACAGAAGCACCAACTACTACAGAAGCACCAACTACTACTGCAGCGCCAACTACTACAGAAGCACCAACTACTACTGCAGCCCCAATCACTACAGAAGCACCAACTACTACTGCAGCACCAACTACTACAGAAGCACCAACTACTACTGCAGCTCCAACTACTACAGAAACTCCAACTACTACAGAAACACCAACTACTACAGAAACACCAACTACCACTTCAGCCCCAATCACTACAGAAGCACCAACTACTACTACAGCGCAAATTACTACAGAAACACCAACTACCACAGCAGCCCTCACTACTACTTTAGGACAAACTACCACTGCAGCCCCAACCACTACAGAAGCACCAACTACTACAGAAGCACCAACTGCTACAGAAGCACCAACTACCACTGCAGAGCCAACTACTACAGAAGCACCAACTACTACAGAAGCACCAACTACTACAGAAACACCAACTACTACAGAAGCACCAACTACTACTGAAGCACCAACTACTACAGAAGCACCAACTACTACAGAAGCACCAACTACTACTACAGCGCCAACTACTACAGAAGCACCAACTACTACTGCAGCGCCAACTAATACAGAAGCACCAACAACTACAGAAGCACCAACTACTACAGAAGCACCAACTACTACAGAAGCACCAACTACCACTGCAGAGCCAACTACTACAGAAGCACCAACTACTACAGAAGCACCAACTACCACTTCAGCCCCAATCACTACAGAAGCACCAACTACTACTGCAGCACCAACTACTACAGAAGCACCAACTACTACTGCAGCTCCAACTACTACAGAAACTCCAACTACTACAGAAACACCAACTACTACAGAAACACCAACTACCACTTCAGCCCCAATCACTACAGAAGCACCAACTACTACTACAGCGCCAACTACTACAGAAGCAACAACTACTACTACAGCGCCAACTACTACAGAAGCACCAACTACTGCTACAGCTCCAACTACTACAGAAGCACCAACTACTACTACATCGTCAACTACTACAGAAGCACCAACTACTACTGCAGCGCCAACTACTACAGAAGCACCAACTACTACTGCAGCTCCAACTACTACAGAAGCACCAACTACTACAGAGACACCAACTACTACTGCGGCTCCAACTACTACAGAAGCACCAACTACCACAGCAGCCACAATCACTACAGAAGCACCAACTACTACAGTAGCCCCCACCACTACAGCAGCCCTCACTACTACTTTAGGACAAACTACCACTGCAGCCCCAACCACTACAGAAGCACCAACTACTACAGAAGCACCAACTACCACTGCAGAGCCAACTACTACAGAAGCACCAACTACTACAGAAGCACCAACTACTACAGAAACACCAACTACTACAGAAACACCAACTACCACTTCAGCCCCAATCACTACGGAAGCACCAACTACTACAGAAGCACCAACTACTACTACAGCGCCAACTACTACAGAAGCACCAACTACTACTACAGCGCCAACTACTACAGAAGCACCAACTACTACTACAGCGCCAACTACTACAGAAGCACCAACTACTACCGCAGCGCCAACTACTACAGAAGCACCAACTACTACTGCAGCCCCAACCACTACAGCAGCACCAACTACTACTGCAGCGCCAACTACTACAGAAGCACCAACTACTACAGAAGCACCAACTACTACTACAGCGCCAACTACTACAGAAGCACCAACTACTACAGAAGCACCAACTACTACTGCAGCGCCAACTACTACAGAAGCACCAACTACTACTGCAGCCCAAACAACTACAGAAGCACCAACTACTACAGAAGCACCAACTACCACTGCAGTGCCAGCTACCACAGAAGCACCAACTACTACTGGAGCCCCAACCACTACACCAGCACCAACTACTATTGCAGCGCCAACCACTACAGAAGCAAGAACTACTGCTGCAGCCCCAACGACTACAGCAGCACCAACTACTACTGCAGCACCAACGACTACAGAAGCATCAACTACTACTGCAGCCCCAACCACTACAGCTGCACCAACTACTACTGCAGCGCCAACAACTACAGAAGCACCAACTACTATTGCAGCGCCAACTACTACAGAAGCACCAACTACTACTGCAGCACCAACTACTACAGAAGCACCAACTACTACAGAAGCACTAACTACTACTGCAGCGCCAACTACTACAGAAGCACCAACAACTACTGCAGCGCCAACTACTACAGAAGCACCAACTACTACAGAAGCACCAACTACTACTGCAGCACCAACTACTACAGAAGCATCAACTACTACTGCAGAGCCAACAACTACAGCAACGCCAACTACTACTGCAGCACCAACGACTACAGAAGCATCAACTACTACAGAAGCACCAACTACTACAGAAGCACCAACTACTACTGCAGCCCCAACCACTACAGTTGCACCAACTACTACTGCAGCGCCAACAACTACAGAAGCACCAACTACTATTGCAGCGCCAACTACTACAGAAGCACCAACTACTACTTCATCGCCAACTACTACAGAAGCACCAACTACTACTGCAACGCCAACTACTACAGAAGCACCAACTACTACTGCAACGCCAACTACTACAGAAGCACCAACTACTACTGCAGCCCCAACCACTACAGCAGCAACAACTACTACTGCAGCACCAACTACTACAGAAGCATCAACTACTACTGCAGCGCCAACCACTACAGCAGCACCAACTACTACAGAAGTACCAACTACTACTGCAGCCCCAACCACTACAGCTGCACCAACTACTACTGCAGCACCAACAACTACAGAAGCACCAACTACTATTGCAGCGCCAACTACTACAGAAGCACCAACTACTACTGCAGCGCCAACTAATACAGAAGCACCAATTACTACTGCAGCGCCAAAAACTACAGCAGCACCAACTACTACTGCAGCACCAACAACTACAGAAGCATCAACTACTACTGCAGCGCCAACCACTACAGCAGCACCAACTACTACAGAAGCACCAACTACTACTGCAGCCCCAACCACTACAGTTGCATCAACTACTACTGCAGCGCCAACAACTACAGAAGCACCAACTACTATTGCAGCGCCAACTACTACAGAAGCACCAACTACTACTGCATCGCCAACTACTACAGAAGCACCAACTACTACTGCAGCGCCAACTACTACAGAAGCACCAACTACTACTGCAGCGCCAACTACTACAGAAGCACCAACTACTACTGCAGCCCCAACCACTACAGCAGCACCAACTACTACTGCAGCACCAACTACTACAGAAGCATCAACTACTACGGCAGAGCCAACCACTACAGCAACACCAACTACTACTGCAGCACCAACGACTACAGAAGCATCAACTACTACTGCAGCGCCAACCACTACAGCAACACCAACTACTACTGCAGCCCCAACCACTACAGCTGCACCAACTACTACTGCAGCGCCAACTACCACAGCAGCCCCAACAACTACAGAAGCACCAACTACAACTACAGCCCCAACCACTACAGAATCACCAACTACAACTGCAGCCCCAACCACTACAGAAGCACCAACTTCTACTACAGAACCACAAACTACTACAGAACCACAAACTACTACAGAAGCACCAACTACTACAGAAGCACCAACTACCACTGCAGCCCCAATTACTACAGAAGCACCAACTGCTACTGCAGCTCCAACTACTATAGAAGCACCAACTACTACTGCAGTGCCAACTACTACAGAAGCACCAACTACTACTGGAGCCCCAACCACTACAGCAGCACCAACTACTATTGGAGCCCCAACCACTACAGCAGCACCAACTACTACTGCAGCGCCAACTACTACAGTAGCACCAACTACTACTGCAGCTCCAACCACTACAGCAGCACCAACTACTTCTGCAGCCCCAACCACTACAGCTGCCCCAACTAATACTGCAGCTCCAACCACTACAGCAGCACCAACTACTTCTGCAGCCCCAACCACTACAGCTGCACCAACTAATACTGCAGCGCCAACCACTACAGAGGCAAAAACTACTACTGCAGCGCCTACTACTGCAGTGCCAACTACTACAGAAGCACCAACTACTACTTCAGCCCCAACCACTACAGCAGCACCAACTACTACTAAAACCCCAACAACTACAGCAGCGCCAACTACTCAAAAAGCACCAACTACTACTGCAGCGCCAAGTACTACAGAAGCACCAACTACTACTGCCGCCCCAACCACTACAGCAGCATCAAATACTACTGCAATGCCAACTACTACAGAAGCGCCATCTACTACTGAATCGCCAACTACTACAGAAGCACCAACTACTACAGAAGCACCAACTACTACAGAAGCACAAACTACTACTGCAGCCCCAACCACTACAATATCACCAACTACTACAGAAGCACCAACTACTACTACAGTCCCAACTACCACAGCAACCCCAATAACTACAGCAGCTCCAACTACAACTGCAGCCCCAAGCACTATAGAAGCACCAACTACAACTGCAGCCCAAACCACTACAGATGCACCAACTACTACTGCAGCTGCAACTACTACAGAACCACAAACTACTACAGAAGCACCAACTACTACAGAACCACCAACTACTACTGCAGCCCCAACCACTACAGCAGCACAAACTACTACTGCAGTGCCAGCTACTAAAGAAGTACCAACTACTACTGCAGCGCCAAATACTACAGAAGCACCAACTACTACTGCAGCGCCAACTACTACAGAAGCACCAACTACTACAGAAGCACCAACTACTACTGCAGCCCCAACCACTACAGCAGCACCAACTACTACTGCAGCGCCAACTACCACTGCAGCCCCAAGCACTACAGCAGCACCAACTACTACTGCAGCACCAACTACCACTGCAGCCCAGACCACTACAGCAGCACCAACTACTACTGCAGCACCAACTATTACTACAGAAGTACCAACTACTACTGCAACCCCAACCACTACAGCAGCACCAACTACTACTGCAGCGCCAACTACTACAGAAGCACCAACTACTACTGCAGCACCAACCACTACAGAAGCACCAACTACTACTGCAGCCTCAACCACTACAGCAGCACCAACTTCTACTGCAGCGCCAACTACTACTGAAGCACCAACTACTTCTGCAGCGCCAACTACTACAGAAGCACCAACTACTACTGCAGCCCCAACAACTACTGCAGCCCCAACAACTACAGCAGCATCAACTACTAATGCAGCGCCAACAACTACAGCAGCACCAACTACTAATGCAGCACCAACTACTACAGAAGCACCAACTACTACTGCAGCCCCGACAACCACAGAAGCACTCACTACTATTGCAGCCCCAACTACCACTGTAGCCCCAACCACTACAGCAGCTCCAACTACTACAGATGCACCAACTACTACTGCAGTCCCAACTACCACAGCAGCCCCAACAACTACAGCTGCACTATCTTCTACGGCAGCACCAACTACCACTGCAGCCCAAACCACTACAGCAGCACCAACTACTACTGCAGCTCCAACTACTACAGAAGCATCAACTACTACTGCAGTCCCAACAACGACAGCAGCACCAACTACCACTGCAGCCCCAACCACTACAACAGCACCAACTACTACTGTAGCGCCAACTACTACAGAAGCACAAACTACTACTGCAGCCTTGACAACTACAGCAGCACTCACTACTACTGCAGCACCAATTACCACTGCAGCCCCAACCGCTACAGCAGCTCCAAATAAAACTGCAGCTCCAACTACTACAGAATCAGCAACTACTACTGCAGTCCCAACTACCACAACAGCCCCAACAACTATAGCTGCACCAACTACTACTGTAGCACCAACTACTACTGCCGCACTGACTACCACTGCAGCCCCAACCACTACAGCAGCACCAACTACTACTGCAGTTCCAACTACTACAGCAGCCTCAACCACTACAGCAGCACCAACTACTACTACAGCTCCAACTACTACAGAAGCACCAACTACCACTGCAGCCCCCATAACTACAGCTACACCAACTACAACTGGAGCTCCAACTACTGCAGTAGCACCCACTACTACAGCAGCCCCAACTACTACAGTAGAAAAAACAACCATAGCAGCCCTAACTAATACAGTAGCACTCACAACAACTACAGCACCAACAAGTACAGGATCACCAAATACCACAGCAGTCCCAACAACTATAACTGTGGCTTCAACTACTACAGTATTACCCACCACTACTGCAGCCTCAACTACTACAGAAGCACCAACTACCACAGCAGCCCCAACTGCAGCCAAACTAACTAACACTGCTGTCCCAACAACTACAGCAACACCAAGCACTACTGCAGTCCCAACATCTACAGCAGCACCAACTTCCCCTGCAGCCCTAACTACTACAGCAGAATCAACTACTGCTGTACTCCATACAAATACTGCAAAAACAACTGCAGGTCCAACATTCACAACAGTACCAACTACCACTGCAGCCCCAACTACTACAGCTGCTGCAACTGCCGCAGGTACTAATCTACATCTTTTAATCCTCAAATTGCTAATGCAGGAAACTGTGCTAGAAAATCTGCAGTTACTATCACCACTTGTGCAGCAATAACCACTATTTACTACTTACTTATCATAACTGTCACATATAAAAAAAACAAGCAGAAATGCAGCCTGCGCAAGTACTTGCGTAGGCTGCATTTCTGCTTGTTTTTTTTAAACTAATACTTGCTCTATGTAATTCTGCTTCACTAGATACTATTGCAGAGAGTGCTATTGCTTCCTCTTGTATTATTACACTACCCACCACTATTACTGCTTCTATGAAACTGCCAAAATTTACTTCTTATTCCGTAAAAAAAGAAAACACTTGTGAACCGATAGAGACCCAACAATCCCTTTGAGTTTTGAAGCTTGTGTCCCCCAGAATACAGAAAACACACAAACACACAACCACAGTAAGGTAGCTCTAGTGAGCTACCTTAAAGTGGTTGTAACCCTAAAAAAAAAAAAAAAAAAGAAAAAGAAATGCTCCTGTCCGTTTAAGGCATGATATATATATATATATATATATATATATATAAATAATAGTGCTTTTGCAGTGTCATTTGTCCCTCTCTATGTTGTAAAATACCTGGTTGATTCTGCCTGTTCCTGTGCCCCCCTTTGTAATCTGACCAAGCTTTTCATGGCTGCTGATCCATGATAGTGTGGTCAGTTTATGTCCCTCTGTCATCCTGCTCTCTCTTCAGCATCTATGCATCTCCTCTCCCTCTCTCCCTGTCATTTCTGTAGTCTATGTGAAGCCAATCTCCTCCCCACCCCTCATTTTCTGCCTTGATTGAGTATTCTGCTGCAGCTGCTCCTCCCCTTTGGTAAAGTGGTTGAAAAGTAACATTTGTTATATACATTTATCCTCTCTGTTTAAGGAACATATTAACTACAGTATATGTTTTTTTAAATTATAATGCTAAATACCTTCTTTGCCAAGCTCTGCTGTGTGGTCACATGTCCTCCCTCTGGTAGCTTGCATACGTCAGAAGGGAATCTCAGCCCCTCCCACTGTACTCCTTAGATCGAGATAGAGAGCAGAGGGAGGACATGTGACCACACAACAGAGTTGGGCAAAGAAGGTATTTAGCATTATAGTTAAAACACACACACACACTGTATTTAAAATGTTCCTAAAGAGAGAGGATAAAGGAATCTAACAGATGTGACTTTACAACCACTTTAATGACTGATAGGAATTAAAATGAGATAGGATGGGGCAAACAAGCTTCAAAACTTCCAAGAAGTGCCAGAAAAACAGCCAAGCATTTTGGTATAGTAGAGGAAACTGAAGGCTAATGCAGATATTGGTCCTTGAAATTTATCCCTGATGACATTCTTACCTATTCCATGAATTACTACTAAAGCCACAATTTTACTGCCTCAACATTTACTTCATCATCATTATTAAAGTTCCTTATACCACTGCAGCCCCAACTGCTATTGCAGAAGTGCACAATTGTCACAGCCCAAATTACTCCACCACCATCCAACTGCTACATTGACTACTAGTGCATTTCACTAGTAGTGCTGTCCACACTACTGTTGTGCGACTGGCTTCTATTTGTGGGCGGGTGCAGTCTATATTCTCCACTGGAGATGGTGCTCTTGAAGAGAAAGTCAAGGGGAACATAATTCCTCTATGACTTCCTGGGTCACGGGGAAGCCTCTGATTGGATGCTGACACCCCATGTGACTCCGACAATCATCTTGGGTCTGGCAGAGTCTACTTAAGGCCCTGGCCCCCAGGCCCGACATGCTTTTTTGGTGAGTTGGTAGAGTAGGGACAGGTACCCTGTCTGTTAGGAACAGCAACATCGATAGGGAAATATTCCTGATTAGGAGGGAAAGCATTGGACCACAACTCCTTTGGACATCTTCCTGTTTAGGGCACTGGATGGCCAGGCCACATTCTGCTCTCTTGACAAGTGCTGTCAACCTGGCGGATACCTGACATCTTCAAATCTTTGGTATTTGTGAGTGTACCCGGTAGATCAGATGTCCTTCCAGGTTGTTGTTAACTGTTGTTGGTTTACTTCAGTACAAGTGTTCTACTTGCCTGTGTAAGTTACTGCTGCCGCATGTGCTGCATCCCACTTACATTTAGGATATTTCCCTTACAGCGCAGTATATGTCCCTTACAGCAGGTGCGGAAGGAGGATTGGGCTCTATCATGGCTCTGCTAGGATAGACCTTAGAACTTATAGTGAAGTTCAATGGCTCTAACAGTCCTCTGGCAGAGTGGAAGGAGAGACTGGAGAGTGCAGCTCACCCGTATCAGGTTCCAGCCTGGCTGGTGGCAGAGCTGGCTGGTAAGCTTTAGAGGCCAATGCTAGAACACAAGCAAGCTACTCTGGAACAGATCGTATCACACTTAGAGGGTCTGCTTGAAGAGAAGCTACCACTGCTGGAGCTACAGCGTAGGTTCCTCCTCAGAAAATAGCAAGAGGACTAGACCCCCACCCTCTAAGCTGGGGTTATGCAGAACCTCGAAAGGTACCTGGAAAACAGGGATGCGGCTCTGCTGACATCACTGATTCAGACCACATATTGAGGGACCAGTTTATTATTGATCTGAAGACAGGCCCAGTCCAGAGGGCCCCGCAGGAGAAGGTAAAGGCGAAACTGACCACTTCCTTCCATAATGCAGTGATGGACAGGGTTGTGTGGGAACAAGAAGAGTCGGATGAAACAGTGGTGGTACCCAAGATGTTTGAACCAGCATATCTCAAGAAGGAGGCCTTGGCACTAGGGATGAGCCGAACAACCCCCAGTTCAGTTTGCAGCAGAACATGCGAACAGGCAAAAAATTGGTTCAAACACGCGAACACCGTTAAAGTCTATGGGACGCGAACGTGAAAAATCAAAAGTGCTAATTTTAAAGGCTTATATGCTAGTTATTGCCATAAAAATTGTTTGGGGACCCGGGTCCTGCCCAAGGGGACATGTATCAATGCAAAAAAAGTTTTAAAAACACTGTTTTGTTTGGGAGCAGTGATTTTAATAATGCTTAAAGCGAAACAATAACAATGAAATATTCCTTTAAATATCGTGCCGGGGGGGGGGGGGTGTCCTTAGTATGCTTGTAAAGTAGCGCATTTTACCCGTGTTTAGAACAATATCATAGCAAAATGAAATTTCTAAAGGAAAAAATGTAATTTAAATTTACTCGCTGCTGTAATGTATTGTCGGGTCCCAGCAATATAGATGAAAATCATTGAAAAAAACTGCATGGCCCTTTTATTAAGGGGAACCTGCACCCAAAAAAAAAAAAAATGGCGTGGGGGTCTCCCAGGCCCCCAGATACTTTATACTCTGAACAGCAGTATATATACTATACAGCATGCCCTATATACTCTGCAGGAAATTGGGCCTTAGGTGTTGGTGGTGCCAGAACACTGTAAGCCCTCACAGTTACTTTTGGTGGGTACAGGAACGGGCCCTGCTATGAAATACTATATCAAAAATTGTATGTACATGCACCTGTTAAACAGATGCTGAAAAATTGGGACTTTGGTGGTAGTGGTGGTGATACCAGAACACTGTAAGCCCTCACAGTTACTCTTGGTGGGCGCAGGAATTGGCCCTGCTGTGAAATATTATATCAAGAATTGTAATTACATGCCCCTGTTAAACAGGGGCAGGAAAATTGGGCCTTTGGTGGTGGTGGTGCAACAACACTGTAACCCTTCACACTCTTGTTGAGCTCAGGAACAGGCCCTGCCTTGAAATATTATATCAAAAATTGTAATTACATGCACCTGTTAAACAGGGGCAGAAAAATTGGGCCTTGATTGGTGGTGGTGGTGCCAGAACACTGTTAGCCCTCACAGTTACTTTTGGTTGGCGCAGGAATAGGCCCTGCAGTGAAATACTATATCAAAAATTGTAATTACATGCCCCTGTTAAACAGGGGCAGAAAAATTGGGCCTTTGGTGGTGGTGGTGGTACCAGAACACTGTAAGCCCTCACAGTTACTCTTGGTGGGTGCAGGAACGAGCCCTGCTGTGAAATATTATATCAAGAATTGTAATTACATGCCCCTGTTAAACAGGGGCAGGAAAATTGGGCCTTTGGTGGTGGTGGTGCAACAACACTGTAACCCTTCACACTCTTGTTGGGTGCAGGAACACTCCCTGGGTTGAAATATTATATCAAAAATTGTTATTACATGCAGAAAAATTGGGCCTTTGGTGGTGGTGGTGGTACCAGAACACTGTAAGCCCTCACAGTTACTCTTGGTGGGTGCAGGAACGAGCCCTGCTGTGAAATATTATATCAAGAATTGTAATTACATGCCCCTGTTAAACAGGGGCAGGAAAATTGGGCCTTTGGTGGTGGTGGTGCAACAACACTGTAACCCTTCACACTCTTGTTGGGTGCAGGAACACTCCCTGGGTTGAAATATTATATCAAAAATTGTTATTACATGCCCCTGTTAAACAGGGGCAGAAAAATTGGGCCTTGGGTGGTGGTGCCCTAAACCAACAGTATTGTTAAAAGCTAGCATAATCAAGATTGAGGAGGAATAGGTTAGTCAGCATAGACAGTCTTCAAGGGATCCCATATCCATAGCAAATTCAATCAGTTACATCAGGAGATCGTGTAAGCCTGGGTACCTGCTCAAGAACTGCTGCACCACCAAATTCAGGACTTGTGCCAAACATGGAACATGGGTCAAGTGTCCCTGTCGGAGGGCGGAGAGAAGATTGGTGCCATTGTCGCGAACAACCATTCCTGGCTGAAGCTGGCGTGGTATCAACCACCTCTGAGCCTGCCCCTACAGATCTAAAAGAATCTCTGCCCCAGTGTGGCTCCTGTCCCCTAAGCAAACCAACTCAAGCAGCGCATGGCATCTTTAAGCCTGACTGCTTGTGTAGTCCCTTGAATGCTAACAGAGCACCGCTGGTTCAAAGGACAAATCTGCAGAAGAGGCCATAGAGAAAGAAGAAGTGGAGGGGATGGAGGAGAGAGCTGGGAATTACCACTAGCATTTTGGAGGAGTGGTGGCAGAACAAGCTCCAACAACACTGAACTCTGTCCTGCATCCTTCCCAGCTGCAAGCAGAGTTACCCAGTGCACCGTGAAGGAAAGGTAACGTCCCTGTCCATGTCTGCTGGACCATGAGTCAGCGGTAATATGCACCTTACTGCTGACCCCCTGTCAAACGTAGTGCCTACCTAGAGTTACACCCACTAGGTAGGCAAATATGAGTTCAAAATCAAAATACAGATTTCACATTCTCTAGCATTAAAATACTTTTTTTTTATTCTTCTGATTACTCTAAATACAGATCTTCTGCTTTTAAAAGGAGTGAGGTGAAGAATAAATTAACCACTTGCAGGCCGTCCACCGTAGATATACTGCGGCAGGGCGGCCGCTCTGCGCTAGATCACATACCTATTATGTCCACCGGTACCCACCGATTACACAGGACACAGGCAGAATGACAATCTACCTATGTAAACAAGGCAAATTGTCATTCTGTCTGAAGTGAAGGCATTGATCCTGTGCTTCTACTAAGCAGGAACACGGATCTTTGCCTTCCCCTAGTCAAAGCACCTCCCCTACAATGAGTAAGCACAACCCAGGCAACCCAGTCATACATTTAACCCTTTGATCGTCCCTCCTTCCCAGTTAGTGTCATTAGTACCGTGACAGTTCATTTTTTTTAGCACTGATCACTTTATTAGTGTCACTGGTCTTTAAAAAGTGTCAAAAGTGTCAGTTAGGTGTCCGATTTGTCCGCCGCAATATTGCAGTCCCGTTATAAGTCGCTGATTGCTACCATTACTAGTAAAAAAAAATAAACACATAAAAATATCCTATAGTTTGTAGATGCTGTATCTTTGGCGTAAACCAATCAATGTACATTTATTGCATTTTTTTATCAAAAATATGTAGCAGAATACATATTGATGAAGGAACATTGTTTTTTTGTTCAAAATTGTCGCTCTTTTTTAGTTTACAGCTCAAAAAAAAAAAAAAAACGCAGAGCTGATCATTACATACCATTAAAAGAAAGCTCTATTTGTGGGGAAAAAAGCACAAAAATGTTATTTGGGTACAGTGTTGCACAACTGCACAATTGTCAGTTAAAGTAACACAGTGCTGCAAAAAATGGCCTGGTCAGGAAGAGGGTAAAACATTCCGGAGCTTAAGTGGTTAATGCACCTGAGAAAAGTTTGTTTATCATGCATTATTCATTTATATATCATACAAATAGCCCTGAAATACCCCCTTCATTTAAACCAGTGTTTATTAGGGAGAAGTTCAGGCATATTTCTGATCCTAGTTTAAACCCATTAGTGATCCCACCAGGAAGCTGTCATCTGTACTGTGCCAATCATAAACCACTGAGGCATTCCCTATCCTGCAGCCATACGTAAACAAGAGGCATACATATGTGCTGCTGTGGGGTGGCAAATGCCACTGCCGCTTATGATTGTCCTAGTGACAACTTACTGGTGGAATTGCTCAGGTGGGTTTAAACTAGGGTCCAAACATGCCTGACCTTATCCCTAGTGTTTATAAGAGGCAACTTATTCTTGCACTGTAACACTCTATGGGCTGAGCTGTTACTAAGAAGTTCTCGAAATGCCTCAGACCTTTTTTATATCATAGGGAGACAATACCAAACTGCCATCAGTTTATATAATGGGTCAGATTGCACCAACAATTAATTCTATTTATGTTTCAGCTGCAGGAGCCGTTGCTGCTGCTGTAGGAGATGGTGCTGCTGCAGGAGATGGTGGCGGAGGACTTACGTACTACAGCAGACTTTTAATTGCTTTAGGTAGCGCTGGAGGGGCAATCCTAGTTGTACTGAGTATATTTGGGGTAAGTTGCAACCTAATTATAAATTCATTATTTAATTATTATATGTAGAGTACTATAATCCTATTCCTTCCTTCTCTCTTTCTCTCTCTGTCTCCTTCTCTATGGTTCTGTCTGACATTTTAATGTGAGGCAGATTGAATGAAAATAATGCAACTTTGCTGTAATGTCTCTTCAGAAAAACCATAGTTCTCTGGGAATTCTTTAGTGAATATAAAAGGTTTCTTTGTAAAATAAAAATTATGAATGTATTCTTAACCACTTAAGGACCGAGCCTCTTTCTGAGATTTGTTGTTTAAAAACAGTTTATTTTGCTAGAAAATTACTTAGAACCCCCAAACTTTATACATTTTTTTTTTCTAACACCCTAGAGAATAAAATGGTGGTCGTTGCAATACTTTCTGTCACACCGCATTTGCGCAGCGGTCTTACAAGCACACTCTTTTTGGAAAAAATATACTTTTTTGAATTAAAAAAAAAAAGACAGCAGTAAAGTTAGCCCAATTTTTTTTTATATTGTGAAAGATAATGTTAGGCCGAGTAAATTGATACCCAGCATGTCAAAATTGCGCCCGCTCGTGGAATGGTGACAAACTTTTACCCTTAAATCTCCATAGGTGACGTTTTCAAAAATTCTGCAGGTTTTGAGTTACAGAGGAGGTCTAGGGTTAGAATTATTGATCTTGCTCTACCAATCGCGGCGATAACTCACATGTGTGGTTTAAACACCGTTTTCATATGCGGGCGCTACTCACGTATGCGTTCGCTTCTGCACGTGAGCTCGTCGGGACAGGCGTGTTTAAAAATGTATTTATTTTTTTCCTTATTTATTTTACCTTTTTTTTTTTTTTTTTTTTACACTGTTTTTTTTTTTTTAAATTGTTATTCCTATTGCAAGGAATGTAAACATCCCTTGTAATAGAAAAAAAGCATGACAGGACCTCTTAAATATGAGATCTGGGATCAAAAAGACCTCAGATCTCATATTTACACTAAAATGCAATTAAAAAAAAAATTGTCATTTAAAAAAATGATTTAAAAAAAATGGCCCTTTAAGAGCTATGGGCGGAAGTGGCGTTTTGGCATTGCTTCTGCCCTGCAATGTCATAGAAACGGGTGGGGGCCATCTTCCCCTCACTCGTCTCCATGCCCAGCCAGAAGGACCGGATCCAGTAAGCGGCGGAGGGCACCGGAGCGTGGCGGGAGGGGGGCCCTCCCCCGCCGCCGATAAAAGTGATCCCGCGGCTTATCCGCCTCAGAGACCACTTTTATCTTGTAGCCGACTGCCCACCGAATACGAGGATACCGGGGTTATGGCAGCTAGCTGCTTCCATAACAACGATATCCGTCCTCAAATTTAGGACATATATCGGCGTGCGCTGGTAGGCAAGTGGTTAAAAAAGAACAGATTCAAAATAAATACATTCGTAAAAGCAGAAAATCATTATAGAATCTCCTAAACATGGGAAATTCGAATGAATTGAAATTTCCATTATTTGGTCTTATTTAAAGACTTTCTACAAATACATACTTTAATGGCTCTAGATCTAGATTTTTTCTTTAAAAAAAGGAACTGAATTCTAGAAACTGTGGCCAAAAAGAAAGGCAAAGAGCAAAGGACCAGGTTCCGGTATTGCCTATGGTCCATCAAGCTGATATTTCCCCTTTACTGACTTACCATGTCTTCTTCTGAAGTGTTGTTTTTGTGGAGGAGGCCATCTTGGTAGAGGCAGGGATTTGCTTCTTTATATGAAAACCTGCAGTAAAGATGTAAGTGAGCAGCACATTAGTGGCATCCCCAGACCTCACTCCAAGTCTCCTGAAATTAGCAGTCAGAGGCAGCAGTGCCTTAGATCTCAAAATGCAGACATACAGCTATTAGGGTTTTGGTGCAGTGCCTCAGCACACCTGCATACCAGAAAGTGCATTTTTATTTTTCAGGAGACATTTAAGACAAATAGAAAATTTCAGGGCACTGCTAAGGATATCTTTACTTTTTGAGGTAATTCTACTTTAACTATGCTCTGTTGCTGTGTATTTATCACATATAGCAACTTGAGATTTTGTTTTCTTTTTTTTTCCAATTTGCTCGACGTATCTATGAAGAATTGTCCAATTTATGTATCAGAACAGTTCAGAATTATGAAGTGCATGAGTCTCTGGCAATCCAATAGATTTGCTTGGAAATAGTTAATTCAAAGAGATCCCACACATCCTTTAGTGATTTTATTACTATTAGAACATTAATATTATTGATTGTGTAGACTTTGAGGTGACATGTGCCTAGATGTGATCATGTTACCTAGAAGACACAATGAAAAATTATTGAGACATGACTCAGAATGTGGCACCACATCCAAATGTACTGTAGATAAAGAAGAAAAAACAAAGAATGATAATGGACTTTAAATTGGTAGCCACTCTATTGAATTTTTCATTTTGGTCTACTGGTGGCTACCAATTTAAAGTCCATTATCATTCTTTGTTTTTTTCTTCTGTCACCTAGATAATAAAATAAATCCTAGATACTATAGGGATAGTTGTATTTTATTTCAAAGGAATGTTTCTGAAAATGATGTTGTCTAGAGGAAATACATCTTTACTGTATTATTATTTAAAGATACTTATATAGCACTGTCAATTTACATATACATTAGTCCCTACCCTCAAGGAGCTTGCAATCTAAGGTCCCTAACTCACATTCATATACTAGGGCCAATTTACCTACCAGCATGTCTTTGGAGTGTGGGAGGAAACTGGAATAAACACATGCAGGCACAGGGAGAACATGCAAACTCCGGGCAGGTAGTGTTATGGTGTGGCGTGGCTGGGATTTGAACCAGTGACCCTTCTTACCGCTAGGCAAGAGTGTTACCCACTACACCACTGTGCTGTCCTTTTATATGTTAAAAAAAAAAAATAAAAATATATTATATATGTTATGTATATATGTTATATAAATAATATAAATGGTAATAGTTGTCCTTATTTTTTTCAGATTCTGGCATTGCTAAACTCTTTAGGATTTCTGAGCTTTGGAGCTGCTGCTGCACCTGTTGCCGTGACTGCTGTCCCTAGTGCCGTGGTAGCCACCACAGGTGTTCCAGCTGCTGCTAATTCAGTAAGCTATTCAGTATACTATCCTCACAATGCAACGTACAATATCCCACGTGCTACTTTGATACCACGGGAACTACCAGTTCATGCAGTAAGACAACCAACAATTCAGCCACCAAGGCAGCCACTACCTGAACCACCGCGTCAACCACTGCGTCAACCACCACGTCAGCCACCGCGTCAACCACCGCGTCAACCACCACGTCAACCACCGCGTCAACCACCGCGTCAACCACCGCGTCAACCACCGCGTCAACCACCACGTCAACCAACGCGTCAACCACCACCTAACCCTACAGCTCCCAACCCCCCAAACTTTAACAGAATAAGAGGAGACTATGGAGTGTAAGCTTCAGCGTGGGTTTCAAAGGCTTTTTTGCTTAATTTTTTGTTTTAACGATTGAGTAAAAATGAACTATGGCTTACTTTTCCAATCAACAACCAAACCGAGCAATGTTACTCACATCCAGTGCCAGGGAGCCAACCATTTTCTCTTTCACCTGAACTGATTAAATTGCTGGTTAGCCCAAAGGTCATCTTGGTGCTTCCCTTGACAGAATTCTTCTCTGCAACAATATAACCTAATGTATTTTCTTCTAATATGTCAAACAATCAAACAAATCAGCTTGTTAATGGCCTTGCACTATGGAAGAGAGCATCAGACATGCAGTTTTTCCTTTTTTTCCTTTTTTTTTGTGTCTTGTTTTAGCTAAATTGGGCAAGGGCTAAAACCGCTGTCAAGTTTTTATTGCTTTTATTACCCTTTGAATAGACTTACGGTACCTTCATTTCCTCTCCCAATGACACATTTTTTACAATGAAAGGAAGCTACAATCATCTACAGTCAGCTACAGATCAGAATTACTGAGCAAAGCTGGACATCAACATTCAGAGACTGTCCTACGTGACGCACACCACACCTTGAACTGACCTGTCATTGCTTAAACAGATATAAATACCTCTTTTTAAGCCAGCTGTGTATTTAATAAAATACTAATAAAAGTGATTTCAGATAGTACCTTAGCCTCTTGTAGTTACCTGTACAGCCCGATAAAGAGTGGGAGGGAAAGAAACAGCACTCTAAGCACACAAAGGTGGCAAATAGGCAAGTAGGACAGCTCACAATTGCGTAATGTCCACTCTATTGTTTGATGTCCCTTCTTCTTTAAAATGTTAGTTTCCATTCCTCCTTTAATATGCTCCAAAATGTACTATGCTATCCAGCAGTACTGGCCTATACTTATGTGACCATCTACACAAAGTATTGTGTAATTATTTTTAAGCTCTGTTTAATTTTTTTTTTTAAACCAAACTGGAACACTTTTATTATTTTTTTTTCACTGGCAGTGAAAAATTTATTTATTTATGGTACTGCATAGTAGATCCAAATTGTAGCTTATTATGTTATGGTTAAAAAATTAAAACTAGAGAAAACTATGTTTTAAAAATTGATATTTATAAACTAAAATTAGTGAAATAAAGGTGTAACTTAACTGAAATAAACACAACATTAAATGAATAAATGATTGGCTTTAAAAGATACGTCCATGAGATATCACTGTATGTATGCAAAAAAAAAAAAAAAAACATTTGTGCGCTACTGAAAACACATCAGCACTGAAGAGGCAGAATGCTTTTCTTCTACCACCTCTATAGGGAATTCCACAGTCAATGTTGTTGGCAGCACAATCCCGATACCCAAGAAGCTAAAACATACATTTCTGAGCATATTTTGTTTACATAAAGTAGAATGCTTCAATTCACTTTAAATAGTTTGCTTGAGCCAAACTGGCCCAAACAAATGAGTTTAATTATTAAAAGGTGTGGAAGCAGTGTTTGCTGTAATGAATTGTAGTAACAGTAGCTACATACAGTAAGCAGTGCTAGTTCCAGAAGCAGCACAGATGAATTCCCAAATGCTGCCAAAATTTAAGATAGTAGGGCTGAGTGCTTCGCCACAATTCAAGAGAAGCCTTGTATTTTTATCAATGAATACAATACTTTCTCTGATTGGCTGAGCTGGATTTCATGACGTCACCTGCCCAACTTTCCACTTTGGCCAATCAGAGGAAGCCTTGTACTTATTGATAAAAATACATGGCTTCCCCTGAATTGCGGAGAAGCATTAAACCCAACATTCTTTAACCTCTTGCTAACCGCCCCACATACATTTACTGCGGGGCGGCAGCTCCTGTGCGCAGAATCACTTACAGGTACGTGATCCTGCACTTCCGAGTCTGTGGCGTGCATGTGTGCCACAAGCTACCCGCTCCTGCTTTGATTGGACACAGCAGGAGCCAATCAGTGACAGAGGCAGAACGGCGATCTGCCTATGTAAACAAGGCAGATCGCTGTTCTGTTAGCAGGGAACCAGTGATTAGGATGTATCCCTTTCAGTTCTCCCACATAGAGGAGTTCAGCTCCCATGGTTGAGACAAAGGATCTTCCATTCTATTACTAGTGTAGGACCCACTAATTCGGGGTACTTTGTCGCAGTAAGTGGGCTTAGCACTATATGACCATATAGTGTGACCAAACCCCCGTATTTTTTGAATATGTTCAGGTGTTCAGGTGTTTTTAACTAGCCCTGCAGGAAATGTCATTCTTGTATGTGTGCGCTGTAAAATATTTTGTACTGTTAGTAGGGAAGACAGAGATCCTGTGTTTATGCCAAGCAGAAAACATGGATCTCTGTCTTCCCACAGTTAAAGCACCTCCCCCACACAGTTAGCAAGCACTCCCAGGGAACACATTTAACCATTTGATTGCCCCTGATGTTAACCCCTTCCCTGACAATGTCATTAGTACAGAGACAGTGCATATTTTTTAGCACTGATCACTGTATTTATGTCACCGGTCCCCAAAAAAGTATCAAAAATGTTACTTAGTGTCTGAAGTCGCTGATTGCCGTCATTACTAGTAAAAAGAATAAGTAAATAAAAATTCCATAAAAACATCCCATAGTTTGTAGATGCTATAACTTTTGCTCAAACCAATCAATATACGCTTATTGGGATTGTTTTAACAAAAATATGTAGCAGAATACATATTGATCTAAATTGATGAAGAAATTAGATTTTTTACATTTTTTTTATTGGATGTGTTTTATAGCAGAAAGTAAACAATATTGTTTTTTTTTTTTTATTCAAAATTTTCGGTAATTTTTTTGTTTTTTAGCGCAAAAAATAAAAACCTCTGAGGTGAAAAAAGTAAACCAATTTTACAGCGTCACACGACCGTGCAGTTGTCAGTTAAAGTAGCGCAGTGCCGTATCGCAAAAACTGGTCTGGTTATGAAGGGGATGGGGTAAATCTTCCGGAGCTGAACAGGTTAATTCCAGCAGACAGGAAGTATTTTTTTTCTTGTATGTGGAGGCCTCATATTAACATCTATATCAGACCCTCATCTAGGATAACGGTCTAGTATAGATTAAGAAAGTCCCTAGCTGTTTTCTACAAGTAGAAGTAAAGCAGCCAAAGCTGTCACTTGCCAGTAATTGAATGCATGTTTTTCCTTGTAAATTTCAGTTTTGCTGTGGTCGAGTCTGTCTGACAAATACAAAATGCAAGTTGCGTGGGTGTTAGGCTTTGTTTAAGAAAAAAAGTTCTGGTATCTAGGAAGCAATCAGCACCCAAACCCTATGTAATAAAAATAACACGCATATAGTATATAGACTTTGACAATTGCTTCAGGTTTCTGGCATTTGGGACTCACCACAATATCCATTGTCAGTCAACTGTCTGTGATAATTCTGGTTGTTTCCCTAAACCCCTGGCTAGGAGTTGCAAGGTATGTGATGAGGTCTTTGCAGCAGTGGAGGAATTTGGGTTTCAAGGGTCCAAGCTGGCTGTGAAATCTGGTCAGTATTCAAGAATCAGAAAGCATTCTGTAGCTGGGAATGATGCTGTAGGCAGAAAACAGCAATGTCTTTCCAAATAATAAGATAAATTGGTTGTCCCCATTGATAAGTTGCACCTGCATTACAGATATTTTCCAGTAATGAGTGAAGTGGCCCATGCATTACCAGGGTGCATCCAGAGAAATCTTCCACATGATTTATCATGGATTCTTCTAAATCTAGGTTCCCTTTCTCCAGGCTTTTCGCATAACCTCTTGTGTACCTATGAAAATGACATTGTGCTTCACATGATCCTATTGTATCAGGTTGTGGAGGGCCTAGAGTCCTATGTACTCTGTCCTGCTTAATCTCCATCATTAGTGACTGGTCTCGGTAGATGTTCAGGATCTTGGGGACCTTGCAACATATATCCCTAGTGGATACTGATTCTGGAATGCCCCTTAAGGGTGTTAGCTTGAATAGTCATCTTGTGATTCCTCACCAGAGTGATTTTCGACATGAGATGATGAATGGTAGTTGCGATCAGGCTGATGATGCCAAGCACAAGTGATGAGATGATGCTACCAAAATACAGAGCTCCTTGTAGAGCTGTCTGCGCTCCTGCACCCAGCACTTGAAGAAGTCACAGTTTTGTCAGATGGAGTGACCACTGCTGCATTAGTGGCCAGTGACAGTGTTAATTAACTTCTTCATGATACATTACAAAGGGTTAATTAACACTGCCACTGGCCACTAATGCAGCATGAAGGGGTTTATTAACACTATCACTGGGTACTACTGAATTGGCGACCAATGGCAGTGTTATTTTACCCCCGTCATGATGCATTAGTGGCCAGTGGCAGTGGTAATTAACCCCTTCATGTTGCATTATGATGTGGCTTAATTAACACCACCACTTATCACTCACCAAAGAGGAGGATTGTTTTAAATAGCAGTGTCACTGACCATGAATACGGGGGAAAAGGTTAAAGGGCTACCAATGAAAGGGGGTTTAAATAGCATAACACCACTGAGCACCAATGTAGGTGTTATTATTTTGTAAACTGGCACCAATGTTGATGTTATTATGGCGTAGACTGGAGTAGATGATGGGGATTATTTATGTGGAAAGTGTCACCAATGCTGTCACCAATGCTGGGGGTTTTTTACTGGAGAAATTTGCACCAATTCTGGTGATTATTTTTGTGAAAACTGGCATCAATGCTGCGGGTTATTATTTTGTTGACAGACATCAAAGCTAGGGCTTACTATTGCTGGGCTTGCAATGCGGCTTATGTTATGCCTACTTTCTCTTCAGTGTGTTTTGCTGTAAAAAAATAGAGCAGGATTAACATTTTACAGTGTATACTGCACCCACAAAAGTAGGGGGCCACTTTGCACACCAAATTTGGGGTTCCTAGCACCAAGTGGCCCCTGAGATACGGGGCCCCAAAGTTGGTCAACTGTGTCCATCTGCAGCAATTTCATTTCGGGACCCTTTGGGTCCAGAGACCCCAGATTTTGGCTGCAGCTAGGGGGCATCTACGAACCCTCAACTACCGAGTTTGAAGTTCGGGGGACCTATGGCTGCAAATGGGCACAGTGAGGCATGCAAATGGGCACAGTGAGGCTGCAAATTGGCATTGTTGACCCTCTTTTCCACTTGCAGTAGCTGTGCATTTCTTACCTTAGGCTTATACTCGAGTCAATACGTTTTCCCATTTTTTTTGTAGTAAAATTAGGTGCCTCGGCTTATATTCGGGTCGGCTTATACTCGAGTATATACGGTATATCATGGAAGAAATAAGCCTTGTATGCAGTCTGTGAGCCAGGGGGTCATCACACTAGTACAAGGGCCCTTGGTATATTGTAGGCATAGAGAAGTCTGTGTTTGTGACCCCCAAATTTGTCAATGAGCTGAAGCTTGTTGAAAACTGCATTTAGCACGGAAGTAAGAAGTGTGCTTCTTGGAATGTAGCACTCACCCTTGAATGGGCTTGTTGAACTGTCCAAGGTTGGCATTGTAGCAGCCCGGCACACAGCAAAAGTCACTCCTTTTGACTCAAGTGAACAGTCTAGGTTTATATGTTTAATGCTTTATTGCAATTGAACTTGAATAGGGTGCAGGGATACTCCAGCAACACTGGACAACAAAAAGAAGACACTTCACTTTGGCAATGTTTCTTAGTTCAGTCCCTCCAGTAGCAACTAAGGGAATGAGTAACTGAGACACTATAGAGACTGTCCCAAGTTAAGCAAGCTCTGACACTGATGCACAAGGGATAGTAAGTACAACAGTCACTAGGATCCTACACAACATCCCTGGATACATGGATGCCTTCTTGCAATATCAGACAGACACTTCTCCCATGAACTCTCCAGACCAGATCCTCAATTAAATCCCTAAATCAGTTCCAGATAGTTTCAGCAAGACAGGCTGTGACAGACTCCAGACACCCTGACTGGGTATCTCCGCAAAGACGTTGCTTCCCAAGCTCTGGAACACGAGACCTGTGACTCTGGCTATAGTTACCCCAAGAACTAGGCAACACCAGTTTTGGAGTAAACCAGAATAAGAACTGTTTATTTGAACAGAGGCACAAAGAGATATACACTCAGTGGACAATCCCTACTCCTTTGCCTAATGACACAGGGCAGGGTAGACTTTACCTCCTCTGCTAACATGTAAGCCAATCCACATACACATATACATCTCATAATACTTTTCTCGCAAGGCAGACAGAAATAATAGAACAATGGGATACAGGCACTTAACAAACACATAACAACCCCGACCCCACCTCAAACGATCTAGCAGTCTGAAAGATGAAATTATTTACCTTCATATATTCCTTGTTTGTTGTTCAGTAATATTACTGTCCCAAGTCAAAGAACCCCTTTATTCATTCAGCACACACCACACATATAGAACCTGGGATAATATTGGTAAAACGAAATGTTGAGTCCGGTCTGGTTGTACTGGGAGCCTGGTTAGTGCGGATCAGACTGGGCTTCTCTGTCATCCTGTGCCCCTAATAGACACAGGTTGACTTACACATAGGAGGGACCGGGGAGCTGGGCAAGGAGTTTCCTGACCTCTCTAAGATAAACTGGGTTCCACAAGCCCTCTGCCCAAAGTGACTCCCGTCACACAGGCCCCTTAGCTCTAGCATAACTGGGACCTCAATGAGCACAAGTAGCATCCCTTCAGGCTGGGAACTTCTCCTCCTAGACAAAACTAGGGCTGCCCTAGACTATTTATGCACTCCCCAGCCATCTATTGGGCAACCTCCCCCAGGGTTTGGCTGGGATAACATTTGGGAAAATTCTTTTTATTTTTTTCAAAAACACATAAAGTGTACAATAAAACATTCAAGGGCCACCAACCACAATACGATGGGCCATACCAAAAAACAAACAGAACAGTTAACACTTAAAAAGAAGTGCATTGTATTTTACATGTACATGAACATTGCCTGTGAAGCATGCCAACCTGACCCACAGCGCCTTCCCAGAAGAGTCACAAACCCGCACACACATAATCAACCAAAATATGAAGATCCATGCGAAGAATTACCCACACTCTCCAGAAGATACATTTTGTGTATCTCACCATTCACTTTTGCAGAAAGACCACCTACCCACCCTGTCAGAGGCGATGAGGTACATGTTAAAAAGTCTCATGGCACATGAATATTGAGACTTTAAATTGCCTTTCCCAACCCACTACAGTTCAGAATCCTCCAAAAGGCAGGGGGAAACAGTCAGCAAAGCTCACAACAGCTCAAAACAATCACATACTCCTCCACTGATTACAAGGGAGCCAAAAAGATAATTTAAACTAATCACCCTAGCAACCTATCTAGGAGGGTGCTACAGGAATTTTTTATGTTATCTTTCAAATAGAATAGGATACATACCTTTTCTTTTAGCAAATTTATTTTGCCTCTCCTGAACAGAAGTCCAGAGGAAGTCACTGATTGTAGTGTCACAAAAACAAGTAAAGTAAGTTTACTAAATTCCTGTTTTATTGTACTGTAAATTATTACAGAACTTTTAGAACTTGTTCACGCCAGCAAGCTGTGCTCATCTCAAGGCCCTTGACGTGTTCTGGAATTAAACAGTGCTGATCTGCTAGTACACAAAAGGGTCACTGCCCTACTTATAACTGGCCTTTGCAGCAAGGAACACATGGAAGGGCGATGCATGTCAAACAAAACCAAAGAAAATTCCTAGCTCAACAAGCCATGCAGCAAGCAACTGAATAATCCTGTCTAACAATTTATCTTAAAAACAGGGGTTTAGTTTGCACACATTTGCAAATACATACGTAAGCTGTAGAGCCACTTCATGGCACCCCAGTATTATCTGCAGTCTTAACTCTAAACATTTTTGAGAGTCTCCATAATAGAAGCACATGCATGATAATGGATAGATAGAGAATAGGTAAGCCTGGAGGAGGCCCATCCCTCCTTAAAGGCACAGGGGCGCACTGGACTCTCAGGACAGCAGCAAAGGCATCCAGTGCATCCCCTCACCAGTATTCTAACAGTACAAACAAATGGCCACTGCCCCCACCTGTTACTGGCCTTCGCAGCAAGGAGCACATGGAAGTGCAATGCATGTTAAGCAAAGCCAAAGAAAATTCCCAGCTCAGCCTACCAACCAAAATTCTTACCAAAATGTGGGCGATAGGTATTAAAATTAATTCTATGCAACATATACTGTAAAATTAAACCCATATTAATGATACACACCAATATAAATCCAGTGTCCATGTAACAGTCCAACTCAAAATAAAATCCAACTCTGTGATCCGTGGTGGGATTACACCTCCAAACTGTGGTGTGAACATGCAATAAATGGAGCTGTATAACGTGTGCCTTTGTGATACACACCACCCTCTTATTACACTGACACTAACCAGACACTTTGACCCAAATGTTTTGTGGTTCAGCTTGCGCTCTATAAGACATTGGCAATTTTCATGACTCCGCTCCCCTCCTTCCTTTCTGAGCTTTACTGAATCTCTCTCAGGGACAAAGGATCAAACATGCTTTTCATAATGCAACCAGGTTTTAATATTAAAAAATGTAAAATACAGGTTTAAAATAAAACTCACATGGGTTAGTGCCCAAGCTGGCACCAAGCGATTTTAGCAGTGTGTGTTCATTTTGCCGTTCGCCTGCTCTCAACATGGAGACTAGGCGTACGTTCCACCCGCTGGAAGTTCCGTCACCTGGATATGAGGCCAGATGCCACATAGCCCTGCCTCTATACCTATTTTGATGCCTAGCACCCATATAAGAATTTTGGTTGCACATCTGTGTCACAGACACAAGATTTTTTGGTTTAGCATCAGGGGTATCACAAATAATTGTTTCATATCAAAATTCATATCAAATCAGTGATTGCAGTTTATTACAGCTTACCAACCAGCCTGCAACTAACCAAATTATTCTGTCTGAGCTTCGGTTCACACTAGATGCGGTGTGGTTCCGCACCATATTAAAAATCGCAACCCGTTCATGCAAACCAATTGTGGAGCAGGGGCGGCCCGTGCATTAAGGGTGCACAGGCGCCGCCCCCTCTATCCTCGCCACCCCCTATATGCATAATGGATAGATTCATGCATTGCATAAATCTATCCATGGCCCCCTGCTGCCACCCCCTATTCAGGCGTCTGGCTCCTTTACGGACACCAGGCGCCTGAATTACAGCGGTGGGGGTGTTTTTTGAAGCACCTGATTAGAGCCATAGCCTCTAATGGGCTTCAAAATAGGGTGGACTTGGAGTGCAGAGCATTGCACTCGGGATCCACGCAGATGTGTTAGAAAAGCAAATTAATATTTGCTTTTCTAACACTGAATCGCCTGAATCACCTCTCCGCTAATCAGAAAGAGCGGGTCTGTTACCTGTTTCCCGATGGCTGAAAGTTTAGGCGATCCTATTGGATGCCTAGGAGGAAGGGAGGAGATGCACAATGGAAGCCGGATCTCAGAAGGACACGGAAGACGTTGCAAGATGCCTGCCACAGCCTGTCCCCCTGCCTGATGATCCCAAATGTGTCCGCCGATGGATCGGCAAACAGCGGGGGGGATTGAGGTTCTGCAGGGGGGTGGTTGCTTGCTGCCCCTCCCCCAAACAAAAGGCCACCAGCCGCCAATGTTGTGGAGTGTAAGTTAACAACAACCTGAAATCGGTTTGCAAAACGCATGTGCAGAATCGGATTGCATGGGTGTGGTTCTGATACGGACAAAAAAAGGGTCCTGCATGAGTGTGGTGCGAATGCGGTGCGGTTTCAGCCATACAAATCCATGGCTTAAATCGCACCCCAGAGACACTGCACGTAATTTGCACAGAAATGAGTTGCGATTCCTGTACAACTTACATCAGTGTGAACCCGGGCTAACAGTTTGCGTAAACAGTGCTGATCCTGGCATATCACAGTGTTTACATTTTTTTGTTAGAAATTTATTGAAATGTCATAACTGAGTCTGACATACCTTAAATCTCATTCACACAGCGACATTCTGATGTGATAGTTTGCGTAGCAACCCACTGCGCTGTAAAAGAAGGGCTACCTACAGTACATGAGAATGGGGCACAGTTTGTATTTTTTACCCTGTGCTCTGGATAACCTTGTCCAAGCACTGAGCATAGGCATTTTATATAACTGCCCACCAAGCAGTGTTGCCAACCCTTCAAAATGAAATGTACTGGCAGGATGCCAAAATTTATGAACGCCACCAAATTTTTACTGGCAAAAATCATGAAATTTACTGACAGCCACATTTTTTACTGCCACTGCAAAAAAGTACTTAAAATTACTGTTTTCAGTGGCAAACAGTACAAATATCAATATTTAAACTATAAACACACAGCTAGTGCTATTAGCAACGTGTTTAACCACTTGAGCCCCGGACCATTATGCTGCCTAAGGACCAGAGGTCTTTTTCCAATTTGGCACTGCGTCGCTTTAACTGCTAATTGCGCGGTCATGCAATGCTGTACCCAAACGAAATTTGCGTCCTTTTCTTCCCACAAATAGAGCTTTCTTTTGATGGTATTTGATCACCTCTGCCGTTTTTATTTTTTGCGCTATAAACGGAAAAAGACCGAAAATTTTGAAAAAAAATGATATTTTCTACTTTTTGTTATAAAAAAAATCCAATAAACTCAATTTTAGTCATACATTTAGGCCAAAATTTATTCGGCCACATGTCTTTGGTAAAAAAAAAAGTTAATAAGCGTATATTTATTGGTTTGCGCAAAAGTTATAGCGTCTACAAACTAGGGTACATTTTCTGGAATTTACACAGCTTTTAGTTTATGACTGCCTATGTCATTTCATGAGGTGCTAAAATGGCAGGGCAGTACAAAACCCCCCCAAATGACCCCATTTTGGAAAGTAGACACCCCAAGGAAATTGCTGAGAGGCATGTAGAACCCATTGAATATTTATTTTTTTTGTCCCAAGTGATTGAATAATGACAAAAAAAAAAAAAAAATATTTACAAAAAGTTGTCACTAAATGATATATTGCTCACACAGGCCATGGGCCTATGTGGAATTGCACCCCAAAATACATTCAGCTGCTTCTCCTGAGTATGGGGATACCACATGTGTGGGACTTTTTGGGAGCCTAGCCACGTACGGGGCCCCGAAAACCAATCACCGCCTTCAGGATTTCTAAGGGCATAAATTTTTGATTTCATTCCTCACTACCTATCACAGTTTTGAAGGCCATAAAATGCCCAGATGGCACAAAACCCCCCCAAATGACCCCATTTTGGAAAGTAGACACTCCAAGCTATTTGCTGAGAGGCATGTTGAGTCCATGGAATACTTTCTTTTTTGACACAAGTTGCGGGAAAGTGACGATTTTTTTTTTTTTTGCACAAAGTTGTCACTAAATGATATATTTCTCACACAGGCCATGGGCATATGTGGAATTGCACCCCAAAATACATTTAGCTGCTTCTCCTGAGTATGGGGATACCACATGTGTGGGACTTTTTGGGAGCCTAGCCGCATACGGGGCCCCGAAAACCAAGCACCGCCTTCAGGATTTCTAAGGGCATAATGTTGTGATTTGACTCCTCACTACCTATCACAGTTTTGAAGGCCATAAAATGCCAAGATGGCACAAAACCCCCCCAAATGACCCCATTTTGGAAAGTAGACACCCCAAACTATTTGCTGAGAGGCATGTTGAGTCCATGGAATATTTTATATTTTGACACAAGTTGCGGGAAAGTAACACTTTTTTTTTTTTTTTTTTTTTTTTGCACAAAGTTGTCACTAAATGATATATTGCTCAAACATGCCATGGGCATATGTGGAATTACACCCCAAAATACATTCTGCTGCTTCTCCTGAGTATGGGGATACCACATGTTTAGGACTTTTTGGGAGCCTAGCCGCGTACGGGGCCCCGAAAACCAATCACCGCCTTCAGGATTTCTAAGGGCATAAATTTTTGATTTCATTCTTCACTACCTATCACAGTTTTGAAGGCCATAAAATGCCCAGATGGCACAAAACCCCCCCAAATGACCCCATTTTGGAAAGTAGACACTCCAAGCTATTTTCTGAGAGGCATGTTGAGTCCATGGAATACTTTCTTTTTTGACACAAGTTGCGGGAAAGTGACAATTTTTTTTTTTTTTGCACAAAGTTGTCACTAAATGATATATTTCTCACACAGGCCATGGGCATATGTGGAATTGCACCCCAAAATACATTTAGCTGCTTCTCCTGAGTATGGGGATACCACATGTGTGGGACTTTTTGGGAGCCTAGCCGCATACGGGGCCCCGAAAACCAAGCACCGCCTTCAGGATTTCCAAGGGCATAATGTTGTGATTTGACTCCTCACTACCTATCACAGTTTTGAAGGCCATAAAATGCCAAGATGGCACAAAACCCCCCCAAATGACCCCATTTTGGAAAGTAGACACCCCAAACTATTTGCTGAGAGGCATGTTGAGTCCATGGAATATTTTATTTTTTGACACAAGTTGCGGGAAAGTGACAATTTTTTTTTTTTTTTTTTGCACAAAGTTGTCACTAAATGATATATTGCTCAAACATGCCATGGGCATATGTGGAATTACACCCCAAAATATATTCTGCTGCTTCTCCTGAGTATGGGGATACCACATGTGTGGGACTTTTTGGGAGCCTAGCCGCATACGGGGCCCCGAAAACCAAGCACCGGCTTCAGGATTTCTAAGGGCGTTAAGTTGTGATTCCACTCCTCACTACCTATCACAGTTTTGAAGGCCATAAAATGCCAAGATGGCAAAACCCCCCCCCCAAATGACCCCATTTTGGAAAGTAGACACCCCAAGCTATTTGCTGAGAGGCATGGTGAGTATTTTGCAGCTCTCATTTGTTTTTGAAAATGAAGAAAGACAAGAAAAATGTATTTTTTTTTTCTTTTTTCAATTTTCGAAAGTTTGTGACAAAAAGTGAGGTCTGCAAAATACTCACTATACCTCTCAGCAAATAGCTTGGGGTGTCTATTTTCCAAAATGGGGTCATTTGGGGGGGGGTTGTGCCATCTGGGCATTCCATGTCCTCCGAAACTGTGCTAGGCAGTGAAGAGTGAAATCAAAAATTTACGCCCTTAGAAAGCCTGAAGGCGGGGCTTGTTTTTCGGGGTCCCGTGCGCGGCTAGGCTCCCAAAAAGTCCCACACATGTGGTATCCCCATACTCAGGAGAAGCAACAGAATGTATTTTGGGGTATAATTTCACATATTCCCATGGCATGTTTGAGCAATATATCATTTAGTGACATCTTTGTGCAAAAAAAAAAAAAAAAAAAAAAAGATTTGTCTCTTTCCCGCAACTTGTGTCACAATATAAAATATTCCATGGACTCGACATGCCTCTCAGCAAATAGCTTGGGGTGTCTACTTTCCAAAATGGGGTCATTTGGGGGGGTTTTGAACTGTCCTGGCATTTTATGCACAACATCTAGAAGCTTATGTCACACATCACCCACTCTTCTAACCACTTGAAGACAAAGCCCTTTCTGACACTTATGCCGCGTACACACGGTCGGACTTTGCAGCTACAAAAGTCGGACAGCCTGTCCGACATACTTCCGGCGTACCTTCGGCGGACTTGGGGCAGACTTTCTTACGAACGGACTTGCCCACACACGACCACACAAAAGTACGCCAGCTTAGTACGCTGTGACGTACACCAAGTCCGACGAGACTATAAAACGGAAGTTCAATAGCCCGTACGACACCCTTTGGGCTCCTTCTGCTAATCTCGTGTTTATCTCGTGTTAGTAGAAGTTTGGTGAGAGACGATTCGCGCTTGTGAGACTCGTATTTTTCAGTTCGTTTTAACTGTTGTTCAGTCTGTGCTTGTGAGGTTTGTATCTGCTTTTCAGTGCGTTTGGTCAGTTGGCATTGAGAAATCTTTGTTTTATTGGCCGCTCGTTCCTGATTTTCAGGTCGTTCTTCACAGGCCTTGCTGTTCTTCAGTGCGTTCTGTTTAGTGCGTTCTGACCAGCCGACCGTTTTGAAGCCATGTTACCTGTACGTACTCGTCGTAGAGCTCGTGCATTGTATGTGCTTGGTGCTGTAGTTTATTCTTCAGCCCAAGACCAGTCCATGAACAGGGCGAGGAGGAGTTCATGGACCAAGAATTGGTTGCTTCAGCGTGACCAGTTCTGTCACATGCCTTTGCTCCGTGAGATCCGTGAGAATAATCCTGAGGATTTCAGGAACTTTCTCCGGATGACGGACCCCGTTTTTGATCGTTTGGTGGCTTTGCTGACCCCCTATATCAGCAGGCAGGATACCTGCATGAGGCAAGCCATCACTCCGGAGCAGAGGCTGGTCGCTACCTTGCGGTATTTGGCCACAGGGAGAAGCCTGCAGGACCTTAAGTTCTCGACAGGCATCTCCCCCCAGGCTCTGGGGATCATTATCCCAGAGACCTGTTCTGCCATCATACAGGTCCTGCAGAAGGACTATATTAAGGTAAGCTATTTTTATTTTATTAGCATCACATGTTCTTTTATGTAATCTTTGATAATGTAATGTATTTCTTGCTTCAAACACTACTTCCCATCATTGCAATATAGTGTGAATGTCCCCTTTTTATCCTCACACATGCTGGGATTTTTTCCTGTTATTTTTTGTCATGCATGTATAGTTTCCTTCAATAACCTTCCCAGCATGAAGTGATGGGAACATATCCACCTAGTCTACTCATTTTGAATGTATTTTGTTGGAGTGTATTTAGTGTGCTTATAATTAGCAATTAGCTAGATTTCACAACCCCCCCCCCACCTGAACTCACTCCAAATAGTGTGCTGCTAATTAGCAATTAGCTAGATTTCACAACCCCCCCCCACCTGAACTCACTCCAAATAGTGTGCTGCTAATTAGCAATTAGCTAGATTTCACAACCCCCCCCCCACCTGAACTCACTCCAAATAGTGTGCTGCTAATTAGCAATTAGCTAGATTTCACAACCCCCCCCCCCCACCTGAACTCACTCCAAATAGTGTGCTGCTAATTAGCAATTAGCTAGATTTCACAACCCCCCCACCCCCACCCTCGTTAAAATTTGCTTGAATGTTCTGTGGTGTTGATTTGTCTAAAGCAAATCTATGTTGCACTTTGCAAAATGCATGTGCACTCTACAAGTGCATTTGTTCCAGTGCTTTAGTAAATGAGCAGAAGCTCTGCTGATTTCCATCATCAAATCATATGCAAGCCTCAAAGTGTTTTCATTAATTGCCCTTGCATGTGATTGTGTACTCTTTGCAACATGAATGCCTTTTGACATTACCTCATTTACTGTAAGCTGGTTAGCAACTGCACCTGCAGAGTGCGACAACTGCAGTCTTGTAGCCTTTGTTATCCCTAAATTCCTGCGTGTTGTTAAAGTAATTTTTTTTTGGGATTTCACAACCCCCTAAAATGTAATCAATGTTCTATCAGAGGGGGTGAGCAATCTGATAAGTGTGCCTTTTTCCATATTAGTTATTCCAGAAGAATTAAATTATTGAATGTTATACTGATGCTGGGGAATAATGTTTTTAATTGTCTAATTTTCTTGCAATGTTAGCTTCCAAATTAATTGATTTTGGTTTTCTTGTTTGATTCCCCAGTTTCCTTCAACGCCACAGGAATGGCAGACTGTGGCATCCCATTTTGCCAGCCGTTGGGACTTTCCCAATTGTGGAGGGGCTATAGATGGGAAACATGTCCACATTGTGCCACCACCCCATTCGGGGTCATATTATTTTAATTATAAGGGGTTCCACAGTATTGTTTTAATGGCGGTGGTGTCGGCACACTATGATTTTTTATATGTGGACGTGGGGAAGAATGGCCGGATGTCGGATGGAGGAGTATTTGCCCAGACGGAGTTCTGCCAGCGTCTCCAGAGTGGTGGCCTGGGATTGCCACCTGATGAGGATAACGTGGAAGGACTCCCCTTTGTCTTCATTGCCGATGAAGCCTTCGCTCTGAGCAAGCACCTCATGAGGCCATTCCCCCAAAGAACCCTCACCCCGGAGAGGAGGGTTTTTAATTACCGGCTGGCCAGAGCTAGAAGAGTGGTTGAGAATGCGTTTGGAATTCTGGCCAGCCGGTTCCGCCTGTTTCAAACAGCCATTAATTTGGCGGAATACAAACTTAATTTTATAATTTTATCATGCTGCATTCTGCACAACTTTTTAAATAAGCATTCTGCCAATTATATAGGCACAGTTGGGCCTGAGGCCGGACAAATAGAAGCCAACCTTACAGGCCTGGATACTGTCCGTACTGGCTTGGCCCCCCAAAGTTCCCGTCAGGTTAGACAGCAATATGTTGATTATTTTATGGGTAGGGGGGCCATTGCAATGGGCCAGGATATATAATTTTTTGACAATAAAAAAAATATTGCTGAAATCTGGCATTATATTTATTGCTTGCCTTTTGGGCTGTCTCCTAGGTTATGGTCGAGCAGTTGTAGTGCCAACTGTATTAGAATTTTAAAAATGTCTAAATAAGCTCCATTGCCACTGTAAACAACTTTTTGACAATTATAACCAAACTGATACTGAGCCTTGAAATAACAAACCACACATTTGTTAAAATCCTATAAAAGGAGATGTTTTTATTAATGGTTGTTATGCATTCAGTTCTGCATTTAGTATAAAATGTTCATAGACAAAAATATAATGGTATCTTAATGATGTAGCAAAATATAATTATATTTAAATA